>CM075671.1:153827500-155232500 GCA_037962975.1 Clitoria ternatea
GTTTCTTAGCATAGCAAGAAGCAAGTAAGTGTCGTGTTATCCACAATTAAAGCAGAATATGTTGTAGTTGGAAGTTGTTGTGCTCAAATCCTATAGATGAGACAACAACTTCTTGATTTCGGTGTTGTTCTAGATCAAATACCCATTAAATGTGACAACACCAGCGCCATTAATATCTCCAAGAATCCGGTTATGCATTCACGGACAAAACACATAGAAATCCGTCACCATTTCATACGAGATCACGTTTTAAAAGGAGATTATGTTCTTGAATATGTTGAAACTTCTAAACAATTGGTGGACATTTTCACTAAACCCTTTCCAAAAGAGCAATTTATAAATATTAGAAGGGAGTTAGGCATTTTAGAAATTTTTTAATTACATTTTAAAAAAATTCATATTTTTTGTCTTGAACATTTTTTTTAATCAAAGATTTATTATATCTTATAAATCTTCATTTTTTTTATATACACATTTTCAATAATCTTGTTAAATCGCTTGCTTTATTTTAAGTCCGCATTCAGTATTTAATAACATATTTCTTTTACACAAAATAATCTCTTATGAATTGCATGATCTTAAAAATAAATGCAAAATTAGCCTTTGATTTTCTTGATAATTTTATGAAACAAAATCACTGGTAAAATTACAAAATTTTAAACTCTACACCATGATACCATTAGGAGGCAAAGTTATGTGATAAATATTACCACTCTCAGAAGCTTTCTCGAAGACTCTCTACAAAATTTTTAGAATTTGCCTTCAAATCAAATTGACAAAATTGTTTCTTAGTCAAATTTTGTTTCCCATGCAAAATCTTGTGTCCTTCATATGTCTTTCACGTGAGCAATACGACAAGAAACAAATTCCTATACACATATTTCTTCACGTGACACCATATCAATGAAATTATTGACCAAATGGAACCTTGAAATCCTCTTGCACTTCACGTGAACTCCGATTTCCTTCCCCTGACTTCAATAAAGTCCATACACAATTTGCAAAGCTTATCTCATGAACAATAAAGACAAAATTCCCTTTCCAATGCATTTGTCGTTCCAATCTGCACTGGGTAAAAGAGAGGAATCGATTCCCCCTCACTTTGAATCGATTCCCACGATCAAGAACGCCCCAGAATTTGAAAATTAACCCATATGAATCGATTCCCCTCCAGGATGAATCGATTCACACCTCTAAATCATGTTGTCTCACGCTGGTTCTTCTATATATTAACATGATGTTCTACGTCTTCCTCACAACACTCCTTGCCACTTCCAGTCCCGATTTCCATTCTCTAAAATCCTCTCTATTTCCTATATCTCCTTCAAAAACATGGCCTCCACATCCCAAAAAAGGAAGAAAAGAAGAGGAGATGCTGGTTCCTCATCCTCAAACACTAATGATCTCTCAAGACTTTTCGATAATAAAATCCAACTTAAAAGGTACCTCGAAAAATTTTCAGAACGACTCCTCATACCTGCTCATTGACTTGATGTTCCGCTCTTCGACGAACATGATTTTCCGGTACTCAACATCCTTAGGCAACAAAATCTTTTGGAGTTCGTCGCACTTGAAGAAAATCATATTTATCCTGAGTTGATTAGAGCCTTCTACTCAACATTAAGGATCTCTAATGGACGCTGCCTAGCCAAAATCAAAGGGGTAACCATTACCCTTGATGATAATGTTCTTCATCAAGTCGGGAGGCTTCCACTAAATAATGTTGATTTCTTTGGCTTTGAACCATCTCCTGATTAGGAATATAATTCTATTGATGCTCGTGCTTTTCTAAATCTATCTTCTACTTCCAAAAGCACCGTTAGGGAGCTAAACATTGATCATCACCTTCTACACTACTTCTTGGTCAAAATCATTCTTCCAAAAGGGTCAAACAATGCTAAAGTAAGTGAGAACCAAACTCTTATTCTTTGGGCTATGCTCCATGAAAAAGAGATAAATTGGAGCAAACTTATTCGCAATTATATGATTGACTCTAAAAGACTCACAAAACTTCCTTATGCGCTTCTAATCACCAAGCTTCTCAAACATTTCAATGTTGATCTTTCAAATGAAGTAAAGAAAGCAGTTGGGCGTAAAGGTAAAATAAGGAGCACTCATCTCTCAAAAATGGGTTGGCACAACCAAGATGGTGCTTGGCAATACTCACCTCCAAATGCACAAAGCAATGATGACAATGATGATCAACCTCAACAATAAGCATTTCCACCACCTCCTTTAAATCCAAATGATGATTTCTTTAATAGGTTGACCTCTCACCTTAATACCCGCTTTGATGCAATAAATGCTCGCTTTGATGGGATGACTTCTCGCATTGATGGAATAGAGAACAATATGAATGCACGTTTTGACCAAATAGAAGACAACATGACTACCCACTACAATGAACTCTCTCAACAATTTTCTAAATTCCGATTTTTTAATCCTTAATGTTAGTCTTTGTTGTATTCATCCTTATATGCATCGTGCTTAATAAAATCTCGTTATTTGCTTAAAATCTTGTTTCTTAATTTTTGATGATGCCAAAGGAGGAGATAAAATCTAAAATCAACATCTCTATCTATCCTTGTTAAATTGCATGATTAAGGGGGAGCCTTATAAAATATTTCTTTAATATTTCTTCATTACAAATGGTACACAACTAAATCTGATAGGGGGAGTTGTACACTTTGAAAATATAACTGTTATGAAACTAACACCCTAAGAGATGAACAATTGTTGTCATCATCAAAAAGGGGGAGAATGTGTTTGTATGTTGAAACAGGTTTTGATGAATGACAAAGAATTGAAGGATTAAGATACAAACGATTTTGTACAAGCAATTAATCAAAAATTCATAAAGATCAAGTTTATACGTATTAAGAAATTAAATGCATAAAAATTGTGAAGTACAAAGAAATGATTCAAGGCATTCTTAGAAGTGTAAAACAAAGAGAAATAATTATTCATGTGCCAAAGAATCAAGAAACATAAGCCAAACGTATCAAAATGCATCAAAAATTCAAGGAAACAGGTCCAGGAAAGCCAGGAATCGATTCAAGAGCTACCAGGAATCGATTCATGTTGATTTTTGTAAAGAGGAATCGATTTAAGACTTACAGAATCGATTAAAGGGGCTGGGAATTGATTCCCCCCCTTAAGGAATCGGTTCATGCACATTAATACCTCAAGGAATCGATTCAATGCCTGCAGGAATCGATTCATGCTATTGAGAATCGATTCCCCCTGCCAGGAATTGATTCATATGCTATTTTTAATGGGAAAATAGCCTAGAGGAATCGGTTCATAGCTGGAATCATATGGAAATTATCAGTACGCGTTTTCAGAAATTCAACTCCGCTGAATCCTCTCTCGAGATTCTCTAATTGAAACGGCGTTGCATTTATTAAGGCAGACAATTGCACTTCTCAAGTCAGGAAACATGGATCGTTGGCAAATTAAGTCTTCCAATGCATTAATTAAGGAATCGGTGGAAATTTGTTTTTGGCAGCAAGTCCCTTGAAATGCCTATAAAAGGAGAAGAAGTGAAAAGGTAGAAACATACCTTGCAGCAACGAAAAATTGCCTTGTTTCCTTTCCTTCTCTCTTTGCTCAAGATATTTACTCTCTGTCTCTTTTCTTTGCAGTATTAAGTTTTGCGAATTATATTGTGAGAAAAATATTTTTGAGTGCTAAATTTGCATTTTTTTTAAGAGAAGAAAAATATTTTTCAAGTGATTAAAATTTGTATATCCACTCTATTGAGAGAGTCACACTTGTAAAATCATATTCATAAATTCTGAGAGATTTTAGGTTGGATTTAACCTTGTAATTGAGAGATTGTGAGATTGGGTGGGTTGCCCTTTTGCTTGTGAGGATTAAGTTCTTGAGTGTGGGACACTAAGAAGCTGTAATTGCTCAAAGCGTGTATCTCAAATTCTCAATAGTGGAAATCCTCTAAGTGGGTTACTTGGAGGCGAGACATACACCGGTGTGGTGGAACTCGTATATATCAGTTTGCAAATCTTCTCTTCCCTAATCTCTTTAAATTTTTGCATTTAAATTGCTTGCTTAATTTGTTACATTTAATAACTTTGTTATTTAAACTTCTTTATTATTCTAATTCAAGATTAAGTTTATCATCTTCACTAAATATATTTGTTAAAGAACCAATTTCACAAGCATTTCAACGAAAGTTTTTAATACTCAATTCACCCCCCTTGAGTAATTGAGGCCACTTGGTTAACACTTCTGAGGTGACCCTCTATAGTAATTCACAACTAGTGATTTCACAAATACGAGGAGAGTATCAGGTTAGAGAGCCCCAGCTCTAGCTGTATTTAAATTGTTTCAATGAGTTAAAGGAGCATTTTATAGTGTTGGAGTTTAGGCATGTATCAAGAGAAGAAAACACCAGGGTGGATATTCTTTTGAGGTTAGCCAACACAAAGCAGCCTAAGAGTATTACCACTGTAGTCCAGAGCACTTTGACTACTCCCAGCATCCCCCTGACCCCGTCGCATATGGCCATAACTTTCCGTGCATTCAACGATGACTCGTAGGTAATCCCTTTTGTCCGGTATCTGTTAATGGACAACTACCTATCGACGAGGCTAAGAAAACGAGAGTTCATAAAGAGTTGCCCTATTTTATAATGGTAGATCGGATGTTGTTCAAAAGGGGTTTCTCTATACCCTACCTCCAATGTTTGAATAAGAACGAGGTGCAAGAGGTTATTGAGGAGGTGCACGAAGGCTAGTGTGGGCACCATTATGGATGACGAAGCTTAATGAGAAGGATCTTAAGAGCTGGCTATTTGTGGCCCACAATAAAAAAGAATTCCATATAGTTTATGAAGAAGTGTGATCCATGTCAAAGATTTGCTAACCTTCATCACACACCAGTTGAAGAACTATTCACTTCCACGGTGCCATGGCCTTTTCACCAATAAGGATTAGATATCCTGGGTCCTTTCCCTATAACTTTAGGGGGCATCAAGTACCTCATTGTGGGGGTAGACTATTTTACGAAGTGGATTGAGGCAGAGCCGGTGGTGCACATCACTTCAACCCAGACTAGGCATTTTGTCTGAGAACATCATAGCACAGTTTGGGGTACCAGCAAGGATCATAACTGACAACGACACTTAGTTTACTAATAAGAAGTTCACAGAGTTGTTGGATGGACTGGGGATAGTACAAATTTTCTCATCTATTGAGCATCCACAAATGAATGGGTAGGCTGAGGTGGCCAATAGAGAAATGCTGAAGGGCCTCAAGAAGCGCCTGGGAGAAGCAAAAGGTGATTGGACAAATCAGTTGTGCCACGTCTCATGGGCCTATCGTACTACGCCCCACTTTTCAATGAACGAGTCTCCATACCGTCTCACCTACGGTGTTGAAGCCATGATACCGATGGAGCTTCAAACGACGTTAACAAGGGTAGAATATTTCTCCGAAGAGAATAACAACTCTAATCTGGCGTCAAAGCTTGATGTTATCCAGGAGCTTAGGGAGGAAGCTTATATCCAAGACCGGGCTATCAAGGTAAAGGCTACCCTTTGATATAATAAGCGCGTCCACCATAGGGCCTTTGGTATTAGAGATCTAGTGCTGAGGAAGGCCAGTGTGGAGAATAAATTTACACATCAGGGCAAGTTGGCACCTACTTGGGAAGGTCCTTATCGTGTATCCGAGGTTGCTAGAAAGGGATCATATCGGATGGAGAACCTCGATGGCGCACCAATTCACAAAAAGTTGGTAAGTTGGCATGTACTCTTTTTCCTAACTTGAGCTTTTTCCCATTGGGTTTTTCTCAAGAAGGTTTTAACGAGGCATGTCCCAACTACGCTTCTCTTGTAAACACTTCGTTTAATGAGAAAGTTTATCAATTACAGTGTTATTTTCACTTCTCTTTATTTTATGGTTTTAAGCTTTGTGAACGGTGTAGATGACAACCTTCTGGATGGATAGTCTCAGTTACTTGTTCCCCCTTTTGTGCTAGAAAAACCCCTTTTTATCATGTTGCATGGTCTTCCACCTTCAAAGCCTAGAAAGAGAGTATGGCCATGAGAGACAAAAAGGAATGGTGCTCTATTATTACATCATCTTGTTGAGTTAATGGAAAAATAAGAAGGATGACATTCTTTTTGAGTAGTTCTTCAAGTTGGACTCTACTCTCTATTGTTGTTCTTCTTCCTCAAAAAAGAAACGTTGCACTTCCTCTACTTCTTCTTATCTTTCTCTCAACCCCAAAATCTGAACCTTTTGCTCTTCTTTTTTCCTTATAACCGTGACCTTCCCTCTTCCTATTCATGACCATGTTTTTTAAATTCCCACTTCCACTCATGTGCACTATATTTCTTTCATAAAAATCTAATCCTTTTCTTAAAACCTATGTATGTTGCCATGGGAATCCAAGCATCTTTATCATGTATTTTTAATTTAATTGCTTCATGGGTTCCATTTCACTTTTGTCTCTTTATCTTGCCATCATGAATTACCGTGGAATCTCTTTATAAGCAAGATGGAATGCTGGATTAAAATATAATACCATGGTTTTGCTTTCACTGAAAAACCAAGGAGTATGGGCTATACTTGTAATCCATTTTGTCTCCTTGCTAATTGGCATTTCCTAGCACAATTTTAAATTTCCATTAGCTTGAGTGGGAGCCTTTCTTCACGTGATGAACCATTAGACAAGGTGGGGCTGTATTTTTGTCAAAACCGTGGGGTCTTTGGCCTTAAAATTTTGATTAAACAATGTCTTGCACATGGTGAAGTAGTCTTAGTATTTTAATCATTTGCAATTGAATATTTGGCAAAATAGCCCTCCTTGACCGTGGGATTCTTCAACATAGGCATATGCATTTCAATTCCAATCAAATAGCATGTGGGGCCTACCTTGCATAACTTAATAGCACATGGACTTTTCCTTTGCCAAAAAAAAGTTAAAACAAAGACGGGCTACACCTTAAACTTAATTAATTATTTGTCTTTGGCTCCTTGTCATGAATACTTAGCTTAATTTTAACTTGGTCAAAATTGGTGGCTGAATCATAACTTGACATGGAATTTCCTTTGCCAAGAACGTAACTTGTCTTGGTGGTGGGGGCCATGCTTTTGTAATTTGTATCCTATGCTTTCCTTTACAAATTTTAACTAATTTTCTTGTATGTATGGTGTCTAGTTCACGTGAAAGAGAGGGGGGAGGCTACACTTGAATTTTTGCTTTTGCTTTGTTACACATTGCCATGTAAATGTGAAGAAATTCCTTGAACCTTTATCAATTGGTCATATTGGCATGGTGTTTTGTTAGCTTTGACAACTTAGTAGAGTTTCTCATTTAAATTAAATTTAATGCATAGGTTATTAAAATTCAAGTGTAGAATTTTATTTCACCTAAGTGTATTATATTTCATAAATTATTAAAACCAAGAAAAATGATTTATTCAAAATACCAATTCCATTTATTTGGGCGATTTCATTTTCAATGTCAAGACCGGACGGTACACTCTCATAATTTTCACTCAATATATTTTTTAGATCGTGCATCGCTCAAATCACCATAACCAAAATATTATCGGGAGCTTGGTAATTAACTGCTAACATAATTGGTTCGATAGGAGGCATGTCGCAATTAAGAGGTCTTCCACAGGATTGAAATAGGGTTGAATTATACATAATTTAAGGATAGGGTCTGGAGGAATGGGAATACAAAACAATATTTAATAGTTTAATCATTGCCTGAAATTTAGAAATTAAACAGAGCTCAATTTGTTTGAATTGATTTGTCAGGGCAGAACATTCTTTTATTTTCATTGATTTCTGTAACACAACTACCCTGAGCTTTGTAATTAAATGCTCTGTTTAAACTTTAAAATTAAATCACTGACGGACCTTTCAAAGGAATTTTAATTTTAGACTCAATAGGGGTAACTAAGGGTGGGTTCATTGGGCGAAGTTCTGAGATTTGAGAACGAGACCTAACTGTGCCTTCACCATCCTATGTGAAACCATTTTGAAGCGATTAAGAAACAAGCTCCTGAATATTAATGATTATGGGGATCCACTTAATTAAGAAAAACAAGGGCCTTAACTCTATTTGATGAATTACCCCTTAGCCTCAAGTCTCACTGTGGGAAACCTTTTCACTGAAAATTTAAATCACATGAGGTTTGCCTTGGCATTTGAGAAATTGGATCCTTTTGTATCTTGGTATTTTGGGCCGGACAAAAAGAGGTGTTCACACCTAATCTCTAATTGACGATATAGCCTTATGAACGGCATGGAAAATAGCCCCGACGAGTGGCGAGGATTGGTCCTTATTTAAGGCCATACCAGACCCCAATGAGTGGCACCCCAATTACCCATTCTATAATTGGCCATGGAGAATAACCCTCTGGACGGATAGTCTCAGTTACTTGTTCTGTAACTGATAACATAACTCCACGAGCGGAACCCCAGCTAACTTTACCCCAACGAGTGGCGAGAATTGGTCCTTATTCAAGGCCATACCAGACCCCACGAGTGGTGTAAGTATTGTTTATACGAAGACCAATGGTATAGTCCCTATAGAGCGGCCCTCGTACAGGAAAACGACTAAGCCTAAGATAAACAAGGGCCTGAAGTCAACATCAAATGAAGTTAAAATCCTTACGAAAAAACTGCAAGGTAAATATTTCATCGATGATGTAGCAAGATGAGCACAGAGATATCAAGAAGTTTGAATAGCCAAAAAACATATATATTTAAAGTGATAGTATAAGCAGTCAATACCAGAGCTGATCCCAGAACACAACTTACATTCAAATATGAGAATTTAGCTAGGAAGGTGGAGTTTCATCATAAGCTCCGTGTCTTCTGTAGGCTTAGCTCCTTCTCTACCATTACCCTTCTCCTACTCTTCATTCTTCTCTTCATTGTCAGGTCCGGGAGAAGCCGGATGAGGCTCCATACTTTGACCTTTAGGGAGAGGTGGCAGCTCATACAAAGAATCATCAGGTTCCTCATGCCGGCCATCTTTTATAGCGACCAACTTACCTCTGTGAAACTCATAAAAGGGATGCAATCCATAAAGGTCAAGTTTCACAATGGGGTTTCTGTAAAAGATCTGATGGATGGCCCCACTGAAGGAATCATACGCCACATCGGAACAGATCTTCAAGGCCTACTTGGTTTTAACTTTTACTTTAACAAGGATTTTCCTCAACTTGGCATTTTCTTCCTCAAGCGACCCAATATCGGCACTCCCTTGCTTAAGTTTTTCAATTTGCTGGAGCAACTCTTTCTCCTTCGCAGCCCACTCTTCAACCTGCTTCGAGTGCTCAGCCCCAGAAGCTTGCAGGTCCTTAGTCAGTTTGGTTGATTTTTCTTTTCTACTTGAAGCTCTTCTTTCAGCTAAGGGACTTCTTTGTTTTCTTCTTTCAGCTCAGCAATCTTCCCCTCCATATCCTTCACAACGGCCTTCAATGAGCCGATCTCAAACTCTTGTTCGATGGCCTGTTCCTTCTTTTCTTTTAGGCACTCTTCCACTATTTGAAGATTGTATCTGTTCCTAGCGCCTAAAATATTCAGTGCCTCGACCTTAGCATAAAGTCTGTCTGCCTCTTTGATGCTATCGGTCGCCCTACTCAAAGAGTTAATGAGGCCGGATAATTCAGCAAGTTGCCATTGGCCGGCCTTACAAGCCTCCTTGATTTCAGAGACTTCCAGCATGGGCCTGAGTTTGTATGTTAGCTTGGGGAGTGTTAGAGGCATAGGACCCTCGTATTTCAAAAACAGGGTGAGGAAAGAGTTATGAGGAGGAGAGCTAGACACCACTTGTTGGGAGCCACCGGCAGATGGGCCTGTCCTGGTCTCAGCCTTGAAACCAGTAGTAGTCTCTAGAGTAGAGGAACCCTTTTTCTCCTTTTGAGTGCTGGCCATACCGGTCTCCTCTAGGGTCTTTTATTTTTTGATCGGTTTAGGGGAAGACAGCTTTTATGCTCCAGTATCCTTTGGGTTTTTTCTCTTCTTTTTCCCCTTCCCCTTCTCCTTTTCAGGCTGCGTAGTGCCAGCCTCTTCAGTGTTCTCCAGCAATGGTACTTCACTTGTCACAGCGGACGTTAGGGTGAGAGTTTCGACGTGTGCTTTGACGACATTCATTTTTTGGTTGGATGTTGTTCTCTTTAGAGGGTGAGCCCTCATCTGCCAGCAAACCCTTCAGCTTTTCCATGGAAGAGCACAACCCTTCTATTTGTTCTGCATGAGCAAGCAAAAATATGTTAGTTTCAAGCACAACACATACTGGAATTCATACAGTGAAAGATAAAAGCAAGAAAATTACTTAATATTTGTTTCGAATGAAGGGGGACCCCAGTAGACGCTTACAGGAAAATTTCCCACAAACTTAAGAGTATGTTTGCAAGGTGCTCAGGACTTCAACAGAGTGAGGGGACAATTCATTCTCCTTAGTGAAGTACGTTTGGGAGGTAAGCAGAAAGTGTTCGTGGGTCCACTCGATTGGGAATTTAAGAAGACCTTCTTTATTCCTCTAGAAGACTGGTTTATTCAGTTGAATCCAGATCCTGGTATAGTAATGTTTAAATAACCTCTCATCCATCTTGGTAAATTTTGTGAAGGATTCAAAGTTGATAACCTTTGCATTACAGTAGAGAGTCATGAAGCTTATACCATCCTTCTTGTTTGACCGACGTACCACTTGGCAATAGTAAAAAAGCATTATCACAGTGGGTTTGAAGTTGAAGTGCCCATCCAGCATCTCCAAGGCATGGATCAAGCCCCATCCATTAGGGTGTACTTGAGTAGGAATGCAGTCCAAAAATCTTAGCATCCCTATTTCAAACTCTGTGAGGGGAAAGCGGACCCCAAGTTGAAGAAACATGAAATCATACATATACACGGACTGTTCGTCCGGCATGCGATAGCAAATTCTGTCAGCTAGCCGGGGTGCGAGAACTAGGAGTCACTCTTTGAGCCTCTCCTTAGCGTAAACTGGGAACCTCAGAGATAGCCTCCCCTATCTTCCCTAGCATGCTAGGATGCTATTCCATGAATCTTGTCTTCTACCCAATAATAAGGGTACTTTTCATTGACCTTCACCCAATCCAGCCGGTGTGCCACCACGTTAACACACCCCTCGACAGTCCTGAGGGCGGTGGTATCTTTAAAAGTGCCTTCGGCGGCCATTCTGCTTATGGCAAGATGAAAGGGGTCTATGTTGATGTAAAAGCTACATCATCAGAAAGGTAATCATCAACACCCACCTCGCTCCCAGAAGAGCGGCTAGCCCTTGAGCTAGAGGAAGAGTCAGATAAGGGCATTACTACCTGCCTCCTTGAGTGAGATGCTTCGCCCCTTTCTGAATGGTGAGGCCCAGCCCTGGAGGATTCACGAGGATCCTTCCTCCTCGATAGCCGGAGGACCTGGTAGGGATTCTTCCCCCTCTATTCGAGGGACCAGTGCGACCTTGCCTAGAGCGCATGGTGATAATTCTATAGCAGAGGAAATTAACTGAAAAAGGGAAAAGGATGGTTACCTAAGAAATTTTTGGAAAGAAGAGAACAGTGGAGAACTTCATAGAGAACACTGAGGTAGCGACTTCTTCACTTCTTCAAGAAGAAATTTGAGCAGAGTATTTCTTAGATTTGAAGAAAAGTGGTTTCTAGAAAATGCTTAAGCCCTCCTTTTATAGTTATAGAGGGGGCATGGTAACCACCAGTCAGAGGACATGTCGTTTGTCAGAAAACGCATCATTTCGAGGGAAAACGACGGTGTCGTTTCAATCCAGAGTGTGTAACATCCCAAATTTTAAAATAGAGAATTAATTTAATGAGATAAATATTGAATAATTGAATGTGAACTATTTAATGTCCTAAAATATCAGAAATAATTTAATTAAGACTTTCAGAGACTGTTAGTGATTGATTGAGATCGGATAAACAGGAAACTAACCCGAATAAAATATAGGTGTCGGACCAAGTATCTCTGATTGAGATGCCGTTGGTCAAGGCCGTAGATAATATTACTGGGAGTCCGGATGTGTGTTTAGAATAATTTTTAGAATAAGTATTGAGCCCGAACAGAGATCATGTTTGTAGTAAAACAATGAAATATTAATGAATGGATGAAAATTAAAAGCAAAAGCCTTCATTTTCCCCTCTCATTCTCGTTCATTTGATGAACCACTTGGCAAAATACTCTTTTCTACTTCCTCTCTTATTCTCTTCATCTCTTTTCCCACTCTAACCCTAAGCCAAGGTGCTACCCTCCATTCTTCCTCTTATTTTTGTTTCATAAAGGCTTAGAGAAGGCTTGAATCTTGAAGTTCTTCCTCCCTTCTTCTCCTTAATTTCGTGTGACTCTCTTTTCTTTTGAGGACTCTTTCATTATTTCACTTGAGGTAAGGTTTTAGCCATTTTTCAAGAATATGAACCTTTAGTTATGTGCCCTTGATGTTAAGAGAGTATTTAATGTATGTGGGTTACTAGAAGAAGCTTTAAATGTGGAAACCCTAAGGTTGGTGTCATAAATACAATCTTTAAATGGTATTAATGGGGTAGATACATTTACGGTTGGAAGGAGATGAGAATGTCTGATTATTTTTGAATGTTGATGAGTTTGGTGGAAACCCTAACTTATAAAATTGGGGGAAATGGGTAATGTGAGCAGAAAGACATTAATTAATGGTGAGAATGTCATTAATGTTGGAGTATAATTATAAATGATAATTGGAGATAGTGGTTGGAAACCATAAATGAAAACCCACTTAGAATGAGTTAAATGTAAGGTTGGTAAATAGGGTAACCTAACTAATTAGGTTGTTGCCTTGATAATAATGAATGATGATCAAAAGGGAGGAATTCCTGAAGCCTCAATGGGCAAATGAATGTGTGTTCGAAATAATTTTTAGAATGAGTATTGAGCCTGAACAGAGATCCGGTTTGTAGTAAAACGATGAAATATTAATGAATGGATGAAAATTAAAAGTAAAAGCCTTCATTTTCCCCTCTCATTCTCGTTCATGTGCTGAACCACTTGGCAAAATACTCTTTTCTACTTCTTCTCTTATTCTCTTCATCTCTTTTCCCTCTCTAACCCTAAGCCAAGGTGCTACCCTCCATTCTTCCTCTCATTTTCGTTTCATAAAGGCTTGGAGAAGGCTTGGAGCTTGAAGTTCTTCCTCCCTTCTTCTCCTTAATTTTGTATGACTCTCTTTTCTTTTGAAGACTCTTCCATTATTTCACTTGAGGTAAGGTTTTATCCATTTTTCACTTTTGAGGTAAGGTTTCTTTTGAGGACTCTTCCATTATTTCACTTTAGTTATATGTCCTTAATGTTAAGAGAGTATTTAATGTATGTGGGTTACTAGGAGAAGCTTTAAATGTCGAAACCCTAAGGTGGGTGTCATAAATACAAGCTTTAAATGGTATTAATGGGGTATATACATTTATGGTTGGAAGGAGATGAGAATGTATGATTATTTTTGAATGTTGATGAGTTTGGTGGAAACCCTAACTTATGAAATTGGGGGAAATAGGTAATATGAGTGGAAAGACATTAATTAATGGCAAGAATGTCATTAATGTTGGAGTATAATCATAAATGATGATTGGAGATGGTGGTTGGAAACCATAAATGAAAACCCACTTAGAATAAGTTAAATGTAAGGTTGGTAAATGGGGTAACCTAACTAATTAGGTTGTTGCCTTGATAATAATGAATGATGATCAAAGGGGAGGAATTGTCGAAGCCTAAATGGGCAAATGAATGAAACCTATAAATAGTCTCTACATGATGAGAACCATGTGTACATATATGTATATGTATGTTGAAATGGTGTTTGAATGAATGATTGATGTGGTCCTATAATTGATTGGTGTAGGGGTTGATAATACTTGTGAGGCGGGAACATCGAACCTGAAAGTCTACTTCTCTTGAGGTAGGAGAGGGGTGTATTTTCTGAATGCATGAGATCTTGTATGATGATAATGTATATATTGATGTAATGTGGTATGTTTTCTTGAATGGGTGTAGTAACATATGCATGTGATGTGAAATTAAGTAAGGTTCTTGTAATGATTGATTAAGGAATAAAACCTTAATGAGGTTATGAGTGGTATAATACGTGACAACACAATGTTGATTTCATGTGTGGCTTGATGAATATTTGAAATCCTTGGCTAGGATGATTCCTGAACATGATGATTGGAATATATATATATCATGATGAGTACGAGTGTGGAATTAACATTGTGATTGAGTACGAGTGTACCCTAGATGAGAGGGTGAGATGATTCATATGAAGTTGAGGCATGCATAAACATTGTTGCATACATAGCATGGCATGCATATCATGATGATGTTGATAAGTGGT
Source organism: Clitoria ternatea (assembly GCA_037962975.1). Taxonomy (NCBI): domain Eukaryota; kingdom Viridiplantae; phylum Streptophyta; class Magnoliopsida; order Fabales; family Fabaceae; genus Clitoria; species Clitoria ternatea. The sequence continues at coordinate 153,841,874 of CM075671.1, forward strand.
TGCGATCACTTGATGTTTGGAATATAAAGGGCTTACGAGTTCCTGTGATTATTGAACCGGTGGTTGCGATCACCTGGTATTTGAATGAAAGGCCCTACGGGACCATTGAGATTAAATGTCGTGGTTGCGATCATGTGGTGGGAGTACCCCTTGCGAGGCGAGAAACCATTATGAATTGTTGAACGTGGTTGCGATCATGAGAAAGCACCTTGCGAGGTGCTAGAGGGAGTACCCCTTGCGAGGCGGGAAACCAATGAGAATGAATGAATGATTATGGTTGTTGCGATCACCTGATGAAATGAAATCGGATCCGTGTATATGCATCCTTAAACACCAGTATGTGCATTAGCCATTGAAGCATGGCATAGTGTGATATCCTGTTGAGGAGATTGTGTGAGGAGTAGGTGGAACTCCCTTTGATTACCAACTGTAATTGTGATATTGGTCGGTGTGACTTTGTAAATTTTTTATGGATATATATGTTTAACGAATTTGATGAATGATTGATTTTGTGTTGATTGAACTCCCTTTTTAGGAAAAGATGTTTATCTTGCATTTATATATATATATATATATTATCACAATTGTTAGATTTTCATCATTGAGAAATTATACTCACTCTCCATGTGGTATATCTATTTAGCCCTTGTGTTGTAGGATTGCCCATGGAGCATTTATATGGAAAATGGTGTGAAGGAAGTCTACCTTAGGTAAAGAATGCCTTGGCCGGCAAATGTTTGAATTTATGGCTTTTACATAGGCTTTTGTATTGTATATAGATATAAAGAACATTTTGTACAGCCATGAATTGGTATAGATGATGAATATAGGATGATGATTTTGGGAGGTCATGTAGGAAAATGAGACCCTAGTGCTTATGGTTCATTTTCATTGGTGACCTTAACCTTAGCTAGAAAAGGGAAAGGAAGTATGATGTAGTTAAAATTTATGAATGAATGATGGTCTACATGAAAAACTGTATTTTATGGTTTATACAAGTAGTAAGCTAAGTTAGAATGTGATTACCGAGTTGGAATGCAAATTTATGGGTAATGTTATTTGAAACAAGTTTAAATTGCATAACATGATGAATATGATATGATGAATTTAACCAATTTGGCTGGGAATAAGTTTTGGCATGTTGTGTTGTTTAATTTCCAATTTTCTATATTTCTACTGGTATTCTCGCTCAAGCGAGACTGCCCATGCGTCAGGGGTTAGCCACTGGAGAAATATCGCTTAGGCGAGTTGGGTCTCTCCCGAGTGAGAGCGAGGGACTTTGCCACTGGACCAATTTCGCTTGAGCGAATAGCCTTTGGAAGGTGGCACTCGCTCAAGCGAGTGAGCGTAGGTTGATTCTGGAAGAATTTCACTCACGCTCGCTCGCCTCATCCAAGTGAATCCTGTGGATCTTGCTCAAGCGAGATGGGGCTCGCTCAAGCGAGATGGCCACTGAAGCTCCTTGCCCTCTTTTCGCTCAGCTGCTCTGTGACTTGCCCAAGCGTTCCATTCGGACTCGCTCAAGCGAGTGTGGCTCTTGCTTGAGCGAGGGGCGCCCTGATCCTTCAAACTACACTGTTTTAATTATTTTCCCTTTTCTTCACCTTAAATCTTCGTCTCGCACCATCTTATAAATACCTTGGGCATAATTTGAATTCATTAATCTTCATGATGGTTGACCTCTTTGGACCCAATCATATAGCATTAATTTATGTGACTCTTTCCACTATTTTCAATTGAGAATTCCTCATTTATCGATCTCTTAATATACCTTCTCATATCTCCATATATGAGATAGTTCCTTCATAGATCCAGGGTATTGAACTACAGCTTCACCACTTTTGTTACCATAAATTAATACTATTATAAATCGTGAAAACCCCCTATTTTCGGGGTGTCTTAACCTGGTATCAGAGCATTATTTTCTCTTTACTGCTGTGATTAATTATTATTATTAGAGTATGACATGCATTTAATGAATGATTTCCATTGTTGCTTGACTTTGTATGGATTGACTATGGATTAAATGTGATTGCTATAAGTCTGGCCAAGCTTTCTTTACACTATTCTCCCTCAATGATGAGTACTTATGATTATGTGAATGCATGTGACACTAAGATATAATGATGTGCTTTTTATGAGCTTTCATATAGGATAGACGATGCTGGACTCCATGATGAAGGACCATAGCTTGATTTATGATGAATTACTATAGCATGAGACCATAGAAAAGTTTATGAACTAGTTTATTGATGTTAGTTGAATTTAATGTTATGATTATAGCTATTGTGATGGCTCATCGTCGTCAAGATAAAAATGACGCTATAGCTAGAGCTTTGAATTGCTTTGCGGACCTCCTTGAGACGCAAAATCGTGATAGGCAAGAAGCGGTAAGGCAACCTGCTCCTGTTGTTCAAGGTACTCAAGGCCTTGATATGTTCTTGAAGCGGAAACCTTCCGAGTTTCGTGGTGGATTTAGGCCCGAGCAAGCCTATGTTTGGATCTGAGATGTTGAGCGGATCTTTGATAGTTTCGAATGCACTGAGCTCCAGAAAGTGGAGTATGGTATTTTTATGATGAGAGATGAAGCTGAAACTTGATTTAGACTCACTAAGAGTAGAATGATTGCTACTACTATTCCCTTGACTTGGGAAAATTTTAAGCTTGAACTCATGAGAAAATATGTTCCCAAGAGCTATAAGAGTAAGAAGGAACTTGAGTTCATGGAACTCAAGCAAGGTACCATGACGGTGGAAGAGTATGCTTCCAAATTCGAGGAACTCTATGAATTCTACCCTCCTTATCAACAAGAACGAACTGAAACATCTAAGTGTGTAAAGTTTGAGAACGGTCTACGCCCTGATATTCAAAGGGCCATGTGTCATCAAGAAATCCGAAGCTTCACGGTACTTGTGAATAAGTGCCGCATTTATGAAGAACATGCTCCACCTCATCATTCTAAATTTGACTCTAAGTTGAAAGGTCAATCTTCCAGTTTCAAGAGGCAAGGAAATTTCAAAAGGGGACGTTTTCAGAGGGGTGCTCATTCTAATGTCCAAGGTAGAGGCGGTAGACATGACAACACCTTTGGCCGGGGAAATGCAAATGCCAATGGGCCAAGATGCTATAGGTGTGGTGGTCCATATTATGTATGTGAGTGTGTACACTAAGAGGACGTGGTGTGTTTCAATTGTGATCAAGTGGGACATATCCGTCCTGCATGCCTTTTACTCACAAGACCAACTCATGTGCAAGCTAACACTCCCAACCGTGATAATACACCCGCTCATGTGAACCGCGGAGGCCACAATGGTGGTCGGGGCCGTGGTAATGGAAACAATGGAGGCTAAAATGGTGGCCGAGGTGGCTATAACGGTGGAAGGCATGGCAACGGCCGAGGTAACAACAATGGTGCTCGTGATGGAAAGGAATGGTGGAAATCTTCAACCAAATGCCGGAAGGGTGTTCGCTGTGACCGGTGAGGAAGCAGCGCAAGCAGATAATTTAGTTGAAAGTAAGTGTGAAATATTCGGACATTCAGTTCATGTTATTTATGATTCGGGTGCAACTCATTCTTTTATATCCGAGGATTGTGTTCGGCGATTGAGATTGCCGGTATGTTTAATGAAAAATGCCCTAATGGTTACCACCCCAACTGGTACTTGTCTCAGATTGGTTAACCGGTATGATAATGTTGAAATGCTCCTAGAAGGGAGAAGGTTTATTGTGTCATTCATTTGCTTGCCTATAAAGGGATTAGAGATCATACTGGGTATGGATTGGCTCTCTGCCAATAAAGTTTTGGTTGACTGTTAACAGCGGACTGTCATTTTCCCTTCTTCTGATGTAGGGAAATTCGATGTGCAAGGTATAGCTCAACTTTGCATATTATTATCTCTTGCTGATGGGACAAATAATCCCTATCCCCTTAGTATCCCTGTGGTGTCGGAATTTTTGGATGTGTTTCCCGAGGAGATACCCGGTTTACCACCTCCACGGGAGGTTGAATTTACTATCGATCTCGTACCTGGCATAGAACCGGTGTCTATCGCTCCTTATAGGATGTCTCCTATGGAGTTAGCTGAACTTAAAAAGCAAGTTGAGGAGCTACTTGAGAAGGAGTTTGTTCGACCCAGTGTGTCACCCTGGGGGGCCCCTGTTTTATTAGTTAAGAAGAAGGATGGAACCATGCGGTTATGTGTTGACTATCGTCAGTTGAACAAGATAACAATAAAGAATAGATATCCTTTACCTCGTATTGATGATCTGCTGGATCAATTAAGAGGTGCTATGGTGTTTTCGAAAATTGACTTGCGCTTTGGTTACCATCAAATTCGGGTGAGAACCGAAGACATTCCGAAGACTGCTTTTAGGACACGATATGCCCATTATGAATATGTTGTAATGCCATTCGGAGTGACTAATGCTCCAGCGGTATTCATGAGTTACATGAACCGCATCTTCCATGAATACCTGGATCGCTTCGTTGTGGTATTCATTGTCGATATCTTGGTGTATTCCAAGAGCTATGAGGAACACAAGGAACATCTGAAGCTTGTGTTGAATATTCTTAGAGAGAACCGGTTGTTTGCTATGCTCTCTAAATGTGAATTCTGGTTATCGAGCATCCAGTTTCTTGGACATATAGTATCTGGAGAAGGTGCTTCGGTGGATCCATCTAAGGTTAAGGTCGTTATGGCATGGCCCAGACCTACATCGGTTACAGAAATCCAGATTTTTCTTGGACTTATCGGATATTATCAGAGGTTTATCAAAGGTTTTTCTCCTCTTACTAAACCTTTGACAAACTTGACAAGGAAGAACCAATCTTTTGTGTGGACGGTTGAGTGTGAGAGGTGCTTGGAAGAGTTAAAATGAGACTGACTTCTGCACCTATCTTAGCATTACCTGATTTATAGGAAGACTTTGTGGTGTACTGTAATGCTTCTAAGCATGGACTTGGATGTGTTTTGATGCAGAAGGATCGTGTTATAGCTTACGCTTCACGCCAGTTGATACCCCATGAGATTAATTACCCGACTCACGACTTGGAGTTGGCGAAAGTTGTGTTCACCTTGAAGATTTGGCGTCATTATCTCTATGGTTTGAGATTCGTGGTCTTTAGTGATCACAAAAGCTTGAAATACCTTTTCGATCAGAAAGAATTGAATATGTGCCAGAGGAGATGGATGGAATTCTTGAAGGACTATGATTTTGAATTGAAGTACCACCTGGGAAAAGCTAATGTAGTTGTCGATGCTCTTAGTCGGAAGTCCTTACATGTGTCGGCCATGATGGTCAAAGAATTCGAATTGATTGAGGAATTTCAGAATTTGAATGTTGGGACTGAAATTCAATCTTCCTATAAGTTATGTTTTGCTACGTTAAAGATATGCAATGAGTTCTTAGAGCTTGTAAAGGAGAAACAAGGAGATGATGATTATTTATAGGAGATGAGGAGATCTTAAGGCAATAGGAAAAATCTATTCCTTGATGAAGGTGTTGATGGCTTATGGCGAGTAAAAGGTCGTGTATACGTGCCTTCATTCGGAGATTTAAGATATACGGTGCTTGAGGAGGCACACAAGAGCATTTTTAGTATTCACCCTGGTGCGACCAAGATGTACCAAGATGTGAAAAAGAATTTTTGGTGGCCCAGAATGAAACGTGACATTGCCAACTTTGTAGCTTCGTGCCTTACTTGTCAGAAGGTGAAGGTAAAGCATCATAGACCTTCGGGTACTTTGAGACCACTTGATATCCCTGTTTGGAAGTGGGATGCAATTGCTATGGATTTGTGTCTGGTTTGCCAAGAACGAGGTCTAGATGTGATGGAATCTGGGTGATTGTGGATCGCCTGACAAAGAGTGCACATTTTCTACCGATCAGTACAAAGAGTTCCTTGCAGGATTTGGCACAGTTATACATTCAGGAGATTGTGAGGTTATATGGTGTGCCATCAAGTATGGTCTCAGATCGTGACCCCCGATTTACTTCCCGATTTTGGGGGAGTTTACATGAAGTGATGGGCTCAAAATTGAAGCTAAGCTCGACGTATCATCCTCAGACTGACGGACAATCTGAGAGGACTATTCAGAGTCTTAAGAACTTATTGCGTGCTTGTGTTTTGGAGCACGGTGGTTCATGGGAGAGATATTTGCCCCTGATCGAGTTCACTTACAATAACAGCTTTCACTTTAGTATTGGCATGGCACCATATGAGGCGTTATATGGAAGGAAGTGTCGAACCCCTTTATGTTGGCTTAAAGTCAGTGAGAACTTGGCCTTAGGGCCTGAGATTGTTGAAGAAACCACTGAACAGATTAAGATGATCCAAGAGAAGATGAAAATCGCTCAAGACCGGCAGAAGAGCTATTATGACAAGAGGAGGATGCCACTTGAATTTTAGGTCGGCGATCATGTGTTCTTACGAGTCTCGTGAGATAAGGGTATTGGAAGAGCTTTGAAGAGTAGAAAATTAAGCCCTAAATTCATCAGACCTTATGAGATCTTGGAGCAAATTGGAGATGTTGCTTATCGGATTGCGCTCCCTCCACATCTTGCCAACCTACATAATATGTTCCACGTATCGCAATTAAGGAAGTATATTCATGATCCTTTACATGTGATCTCTATTGATAATGTTGATGTGCGGGACGACTTGTCCATTCCTCCCGTTTCGGTTCGCATTGTCGAGTATTCCACGAAGAGGTTGCGGAATAAAATGGTACCTCTGGTGAAAGTAGCATGGAAACATGGGAACATGGAGACACTCACCTGGGAATGCGAGGATGATATCCGTGAGCGGTACCCTCATCCATTCAAATCCGATATGTCAAATTTCAAGGATGAAATTTCTTTTAGGTGAGGTGGATTGTAACATCCCAAATTTTAAAATAGAGAATTAATTTAATAAGATAAATATTGAATAATTGAATGTGAACTATTTAATATCCTAAAATATCAGAAATAATTTAATTAAGACTTTTAGAGACTGTTAGTGATTGATGGAGATCGGATAAACAAGAAACTAACCCGGATAAAATATGGGTGTCAGACCAAGTATCTCTGATTGAGATGTCATTGGTCAGGACCATAGATAATATTACTGGGAGTCCGGATGTGTGTTCGAAATAATTTTTAGAATGAGTATTGAGCCTGAACAGAGATCCTGTTTGTAGTAAAATGATGAAATATTAATGAATGGATGAAAATTAAAAGTAAAAGCCTTCATTTTCCCCTCTCATTCTCGTTCATGTGCTGAACCACTTGGCAAAATACTCTTTTCTACTTCTTCTCTTATTCTCTTCATCTCTTTTCCCTCTCTAACCCTAAGCCAAGGTGCTACCCTCCATTCTCCCTCTCATTTTCGTTTCATAAAGGCTTGGAGAAGGCTTGGAGCTTGAAGTTCTTCCTCCCTTCTTCTCCTTAATTTTGTATGACTCTCTTTTCTTTTGAGGACTCTTCCATTATTTCACTTGAGGTAAGGTTTTATCCATTTTTCAAGAATATAAACCTTTAGTTATGTGTCCTTAATGTTAAGAGAGTATTTAATGTATGTGGGTTACTAGGAGAAGCTTTAAATGTCGAAACCCTAAGGTGGGTGTCATAAATACAAGCTTTAAATGGTATTAATGGGGTATATACATTTATGGTTGGAAGAAGATGAGAATGTATGATTATTTTTGAATGTTGATGAGTTTGGTGGAAACCCTAACTTATGAAATTGGGGGAAATAGGTAATGTGAGTGGAAAGACATTAATTAATGGCAAGAATGTCATTAATGTTGGAGTATAATCATAAATGATGATTGGAGATGGTGGTTGGAAACCATAAATGAAAACCCACTTAGAATGAGTTAAATGTAAGGTTGGTAAATGGGGTAACCTAACTAATTAGGTTGTTGCCTTGATAATAATGAATGATGATCAAAGGGGAGGAATTGTCGAAGCCTAAATGGGCAAATGAATGAAACCTATAAATAGTCTCTACATGATGAGAACCATGTGTACATATATGTATATGTATGTTGAAATGGTGTTTGAATGAATGATTGATATGGTCCTATAATTAATTGGTGTAGGGCTTGATAATACTTGTGAGGCAGAAACATCGAACCCGAAAGTCTACTTTTCTTCAGGTAGGAGAGGGGTGTATTTTCTGAATGCATGAGATCTTGTATGATGATAATGTATGTATTGATGTAATGTGGTATGTTTTCTTGAATGGGTGTAGTAACATATGCATGTGATTTGAAATTGAGTAAGGTTCTTGTAATGATTGATTATGGAATTAAACATTGATGAGGTTATGAGTGGTATAATACGTGACAACACGTTGTTGATTTCATGTGTGGCTTGATGAATATTTGAAATCCTTGGCTAGGATGATTCCTGAACATGATGATTGGAATATATATATATATATATGTTTGATTATGTGATTATGATTGAGTACGAGTGTACCCTAGATGAGAGGGTGAGATGATTTATATGAAGTTAAGGCATGCATGAGCATTGTTGCATACATAGCATGGCATGCATATCATGATGATGTTGATAAGTGGTTGCGATCACTTGATGTTTGGAATATAAAGGGCTTACGAGTTCCTGTGATTATTGAACTGGTGGTTGCGATCACCTGGTATTTGAATGAAAGGCCCTACGGGACCATTGAGATTGAATGTCGTGGTTGCGATCATGTGGTGGGAGTACCCCTTGTGAAACGGGAAACTATTATGAATTGCTGAACGTGGTTGCGATCACACCTTTCGAGGCTGCTAGAGGGAGTACCCCTTGCTAGGCGGGAAACCAATGCGAACGAATGAATGATTATGGTGGTTGCGATCACCTGATGAAATGAAATCGGATCCGTACATATGCATCCTTAAACACCAGCATGTGCATTAGCCATAGAAGCATGGCATAGTGTGATATCCTGTTGAGGAGATTGTGTGAGGAGTAGGTGGAACTCCCTTTGATCACCAACTGTAATTGTGATATTGGACGGTGTGACTTTGTGAATTTTTTATGGATATATGTGTTTAACGAATTTGATGAATGATTGATTTTGTGTTGATTGAACTCCCTTTTTAGGAAAAGATGTTTATCTTGCATTTATATATATATTATCACAATTGTTAGATTTTCATCATTAAGAAATTATACTCACTCTCCATGTGGTATATCTTTTTAGCCCTTGTGTTATAGGATTGCCCATGGAGCATTTATGTGGAAGAATGTTGTGAAAGAAGTCTACCTTGGGTAAAGAATGCCTTGGCCGTCAAATGTTTGAATTTATGGCTTTTACATAGGCTTTTGTATTGTATATAGATATAAAGAACATTTTGTACAGCCATGAATTGGTATAGATGATGAATATGGGATGATGATTTTGGGAGGTCATGTAGGAAAATGAGACCCTAGTGCTTATGGTTCGTTTTCATTGGTGACCTTAACCTTAGCTGGAAAAGGGAAAGGAAGTATGATGTAGTTAAAATTTATGAATGAATGATGGTCTACATGAAAAACTGCATTTTATGGTTTATACAAGTAGTAAGCTAAGTTAGAATGTGATTACCGAGTTGGAATGCAAATTTATGGGTAATGTAGTTTGGAACAACTTTTAATTGTATAACATGATGTATATGATATGATGAATTTAACCAATTTGGCTGGGAATAAGTTTTGGCATGTTTTGTTGTTTAATTTCCAATGTTTTTGCATTTCTACTGGTGAGATGGGTTCTCGCTCAAGCGAGAATCCCCATGCATGATATTTGGTTACTAGCTAAATCTCGCTCAGGTGAGAGTGGGTCTCGCTCAGGCGAGACTCCCCATGCATCAGGGGTTAGCCACTGGAGAAATATCGCTTAGGCGAGTTAGGTCTCGCCTGAGCGAGAGCGAGGGACTTTGCCACTGGACCAATTTTGCTTGAGCAAATGGCCTTTGGAAGATGGCACTCGCTCAAGCGAGTGAGCGTAGATTGATTCTGGAAGAATTTCGCTCACGCTTACTCGCCTCGCCCAAACGAATCTTGTGGATCTCACTCAAGCGAGATGGAGCTCGCTCAAGTGAGACGGCCACTGAAGCTCCTTTCCCTCTTTTCGCTCAGCCGCTATGTGACTCACCCAAGCATTCCATTCGGACTCGCTCAAGTGAGTGTGGCTCTCGCTTGAGCGAGGGGCACCCTGATCCTTCAAACTGCACTGTTTTAATTATTTTCCCTTTTCTTTACCTTAAATCTTCAAATCGCACCATCTTATAAATACCTTGGGAATAATTTGAATTCATTAATCTTCATGATGGTTGACCTCTTTGGACCCAATCATATAGCATTAATTTACGTGACTCTTTCTGTTGTTTTCTATTAAGAATTCCTCATTTATCAATTTCTTAATATACCTTCTCATATCTCCATATATGAGATAGGTCCTTCATAGATCCAGGGTATTGAACTACAGCTTCACCACTTTTGTTACCATAAATTAATACTATTATAAATCGTGAAAAAAATTTAACCCTATTTTCGGGGTGTCTCAGAGTGCGCAAAAATAGTACTATTTTGCATAAAGTTGAAACCGAATGGGTCGTAACATTTAAATTTTGGGCCCAACTCCCACGTACACAATCATTAGTGCTCATATGTTTTTAGCAATAACTGCTCATCATTGGTGGCCTCTCAAGGTTTTGGAGTTACAAATCTTAAATGCGAGGAGTTACAAAATTCAAAAACTCTTAAGTTTCACACACAAAAGCAGGACGTTGTCTGAAGCCAACATCCATACCCATAAAAGAGGACCTCAGAGGGAAGTCATCAGAGCCGATATCCACATCTACAAAAGCGACCTCGACAAGGCAGTATAGCCTATATGAGCAAGTTACCTAGTCCCTTAAACAAGCTAGAGGGCAAATGATCCGGTCTAGATACTGACACATGGGCAAGAAGGTGATTTCAGCCATTCTCACTCACTTACTGGTGTCACAGGTAAACCTCTGGACTCTAAGCCCGTATCAGATTTATATCTATATCGTAAGTCCAAGTCAGCACTTAGCACACCGGGAAGCACCCATGTCACCCAACAAATAGTACAAGGTATAGGTACGGGGGAACATTCACAGGAGACACAGAGGTGCCTACGTCGTGTAACAGAATCGTACAAACACAGTGTACGATTAGTCCCCTAATCCTAAAAGACTCTTCATCCTCCACGTACATGTATAAATACCAACATTTTCACAACTCTGGTACGTTAGACTCATTCTAAAATTTATGCTTCAGAAACCTTGAATTTTTTTTCTGGTTACTAACTTGAGTGTCGAAGAATCTTCACAGGTGACACCACCTTTCGTCCCTCATCAACACAAAAGCTTGGTGTGAAGGATCTCTAGGACACTAAGACCTTTATTTTCCCACTGAGACAAAGGACACAATACCGGATACCCAATATACCGGTGTATAAATTACTCTAAACAGATAACATTTGTGGTTGGTCCCACACCGGATTCTTGACCCCGATTTAGACCAGTTCAAGTGTCATCAAAGTTCATACAAAAACTTTCATATTGACTAGTCAGAGTTCCAATTCTTGAGTCCTTAACATCACTAGTTCCTTATGAGTAATTTTCAATGTATCTCACATATCTTTAGCAGATTTACATGTAACAATTCTAAAGAATTCATCTAGTCCTAAAGCAAGAGTAATAGGATCTTTTGCCTTATAATTATATTGAACCTTTTTCTCTTTATCATAAGTCCAATCATCCATTGGTTTTTTAATTTCTTTCCCATCCACTATACTTTTAGGTACACAAGGACCATTTTCAATAGCCTTCCATATTTTTAAATCAATAGATTGAATAAAGATTTTCATTCTTTCTTTCTAAAAACCATACCCTTCACCATTGAAGGCTGGAGGACTATTTGTGGCACCACCCTCGGGAATAAGATAAGAAGTTAAGGTCATCTTTTCTCTTGAAGTTGTTAAGCTTGATTAACTAAGAGTCAAACTCTGATACCACTTGTTACCAAATGGCCTCAATACCCAAGAAGGGGAGGGGTGAATTGAGTAGTTTAAAAAAACTTTTAGAATTCTTTTGAAAATCATTCTTTTATACTCAAAGGTACTCAATGAGTAAATTCAAAGAAAAAATATAATACTCAGCCAAATCAATTCAATAGAGTACAATTAAAATAAAGACAATAATTAAATAAGATTAGGGAAAGATGAATCGTAGACCGATCTACTAGTTCCACTACTACCATTATGGTGTACATCTAGTCCCCAAGCAACTCACTTGGAGAAGTACCACTATTGAGAATTTGAGATACAAGACTTAGAGCAATTAGAGTTTCACAATGTCCCATACTTAAAACTTAATCCTCACACAATTTAGGGCAACCCACCCAATCTCATAATCTCTCAATATCGCTTAGGTTCAACCAACCTAACTCTTTGTAAACAAGAATTACATGGCTTTAACCTTTCTAAGGTGAATAAATAACTTGAAGGCTCTAAAAGGAATCCTCACAATGATGTTATAAATCTAAAGGCAAAACTCAGTGATAGGTATGTACCAATTTCGTTCTTGAGTATGCTGTTGTGTGTCTCTTCCTTTCAAATTTGATCCCTAATTATAGGGTCTCGAAGCTTGTAAATAAGGAAAGAGCTAACTAAGGTTTGTGCCATCTTTTGAGATTTGATATTCTCTTTTTGCGTTTCCCTTTTTAACGCTGATATCTAGTATTCTCTTTTTGCATTTCCCTTTCTAACTTTGATATTTGATATTCTCTTTCTGCGTTTCCCTTTTAAACTCTGTTATCTAATACTCTTTTTTGTGTTTCCCTTTTTAACCTTTATATCTGATATTCTCTTTCTATGTTTCCCTTTTTACTCTGATATCTGATATCTGATATTCTCTTTCTATGTTTCCCTTTTTAACTCTAATATCTAATATTTCTATTTTTAACTTTGATATCTGATATTCTCTTTGTGTTTCTATTTTTAATTTTAATATTTGATATTCTCTTTTTGTGTTTCTCTTTTTAACTCTGATATTTTATATTCTTTTTCCGTGTTTCCTTTTTTACCGCTAATATCTGATAGATTTACACCCCCTAATCGATTCCATTAATATTCTATTCTATTAGTCCCAAACTAATAGATTACACTTACTCAACTAATCAATTACATAAATGATTTTCTTTTTCTTTTTCTTTTTAATAACTATAATCGATTATCCTTATTTTCCTAATCAATTAGAAAACTAATATTTTCTTTTTCTTTAATATTTAATATCTCTAATTGATTACGCCTTACATTCTAATCGATTATCACGTGACTGATTTCAGTTCTTAACATTTCTACATGATAGATCCTATACATGTAATTCTAACAAGATAACTTCATTTGATCTTGATTTTTTCAATAAGATTATCATTATCAAAACCTGCCAAAACATATGCAAACACATTATGCATCTACTAAAGGTTCAAAGACAGACTTAGAAAGGGATTGAATAAGTCTGTAACTCTTTTTGCGGAATAAAACCTTTTTAAGCTGAAATGGCAGCAGACATTAATAAATAAAAGTTTAGACTTAAAAATATAAGGGATAGAGAGAAATGCATAAGAGATTTAAACTGGTTCACTTTCAAATGATGAAGCTACGTCTAATACCTTCAGACTTAAAGGATTTTCACTATGTAAAAACATCTTTTTATATAAATTGCACTTCTCATGCCTCAAGTATTGTTGACTCCAGCTACTTCTGGCTTAATCCCTAGTATTCTTTCAACAAGCCACTCCTAGCTCAAACCCAAGTATCCTTTCCAAAGCCTTTTCAGGCTAAACTATTTCCCGTAAGAAACTAAGACTGGTTAACACACCAGACTTTGGCATAAGAAAAAATTAAGAGGTGTTTATGTTTGAGAACTTGTGTACAAGAGAATTGAACTTAAGAACAGATACATTATCTTGAAAACAAAGACTAAGTCTGCAAGAAACAGATGTAAGGAGTTGAGAATGAGAGTCTTTATTTTTAAGCTAAAAGCTTGATTGATTCACTTGGTTCTTTATATTGGTTTTGTCTTCAAAGTCTGGGGTTTATTCTTATTTATAGGCCATTTCAAATAGTCATTACTATTTTATTAAGAAGAGATAGTCGTTTGAGCATACAGACTTAAGAGAAAAAGATGAAGACAAAAGTTTGGTTTGAGGATATGTAGATGTTGCATTAAAATAGAGTGCCTCAACTATTGCAGTGTGAAAGTCCTCTTTGTTGTCTTTCTTCTATCATGGACCATCGTAAAGTAGGCTTGGTTGAATTTCTGAAGCTTTCTGACTCAAGTATTCATCCTTGTCATCTTTTACAATTTGCGCAAAGTAGCTTCCTCGATTTTCTCTTCACACAAGCCTTGGTTTTCTTTCAAACTTGTCTTCTTGCTTATTTCAGGTCAGGAGTAGATTTGCTTGAAGGAAACTAGGTTTGGGGTATCTTTAAAAATATCCTTGGGTAGATTGGGTCAGAATCAGAGGACCGTTATATGCAAGAAGGGTCTAAGTCTGATGATTTGAAGCTTGGATAAATGAAATTGTGAGAGAAATATGTGTTGAGTCTGAAGAGTGAATGTGATGAAGAACGTGACTTGGCAATCCTAAGTTTGGGATACGCACACTTGAAAGTTTTTCTCTTGAGCATTGCCTTGTAATAAACTTGAACTGGGATAGACTTGGATAAATCTGATTTGGTCCCACATAGACTTTGTTGCTTGGAATTGATGCACTTCAAACTTTGTATTCTAAAATAATCAACTAAAGGGTTAGATAACACTTAAATAGACTTTGTTTAATTAAAAGTCTTGATGTGTGATATTAGCAAATCTTGAGGTCTCTAAAATAAATTTTAGAATTTCCAAAGTCTTTAAAAACATACTTGGTTCTAACACCTACCATTCTTAAGTTCAAATTGTCCTATATGGCCCTGCGTGGTTCTCAAGCAGACCAACTCCTCTCTCTTTTCATCTCAATGACTCTTATAAAAAAGTGAAGTTGTCCTTCTATTATGTTGCTAAAACTGAGCTTTTATAAAAGGAAATCAATATCTTCCTGTTGCATTCTTAATTAGTTTCAAATTGATTCTTAAGTTGTAGTTTTCCATACTCTGATATTCATGTAAACAGCTTTTATATAACTTTACTTGTTTGATATCCTGAACATATTGTTCAGTTGTTAAAAGCTTAAAGTCTCTTAAAGTCTTGTTTGTAAGACTTAGGACCAAAAACATCCTTTTATACTACTGTATATTCTAAAGCCTGAAGAGTCTTATTGAAAGAATACTTGTTGTTGCAAATTAGCTTGAAAAGGCTTAGTTAAGAAAAAATACTTGTTGCTTGTTAGCCTTGAGAGGCTAAGTCTAAGAAAGAATACTTGAGGTTGTAAATTAGCTTGAAGAGCTTAAGTGAAGAAAGAATACTTGTATCATTATTCTGTGGGCACAATTGAGTGGATATGCTCTATAAAACTTTTGTTAGGGCAAACAGAAACTGCACGTAGCACTTTTGTTTTTGGGGTGAACCAGTATAATGTTTTTTGAGTGTTGATCTCCTTTCCTTAAATTGTTTTGCAAACCTCTTTTTATTTTCCTGCTCTTGTGAAATATCTTTTTGAAAACTCAAACTCCGTATTGTCTGAACTATTTTTAGATAATCTTTTAAACTAAGGTTTGTGAAATCCTTTCTTAAAGTTTTTCATTAAAAAGGTTTTAAAAGAAAATTTTTTAAGTCACACTACTCAACTCCCTTTCTAGTGTGTGCCTGTGGAGCTTCAGATATTGCCCCATTAAAAACCTTGCTAGGAAAACCCAATAAAAAACTATGGCAAAGAGAAAAAATGGTGTAGAAAGTATTTACTTCTCCCCTTTATTTAGACATTCATAGATGACAAGTATTCATCATTTGAACTAATTCCTCTGATATTTTAATCAACAATGACTTTGTAAAAAGATATTCTAAATTTTCGTATGAATAAATATATCATCGATTAACTTACATCCTTTTTAGGAGAAATCAAATTTTATAATGATGGATGCCTACAAATCATAATTTTCATAACATTCCTTTTCTAAATATCAATTATTTAAAAATATGTTTTATTAAAATGAATGTGAAAAAATCATGGTTAAGAGTAGAAAAATATAGTGTATATAATATCCCTTGAATAGATATTTGAGTTGATGATACTATTGTGAATACATTTTCAAATGTGATTTGAATTGTTATAGAATAAATATTTACCAGATCACATGGGTCACAGAATGTAGCTAATCAATTACAGACAGACTGTAATTGATTTTACCAGATCACAGAATTGTGTTAATCGACTACAAGGAATGTTATAATCGATTACACCATATCAGAATGCAAAAATTCTGCAGAATTTGGTATTTGGACCAACTTTCGTCCTACCTAACTTGCCCGTTTCAACTTCGATTTCTATGAAACTTCATGGGCATTACATGCTACCTATTCCAGACATGCAGGCACAGTCCGTACTAAAAAATTCCTCCATACAACCAAGATATGCGTAAAAATGCATTAAACTTAATTTCTTAGAAATTCCAATGTATAATGCATACCAATTATAATCCAAACAGCTATTTAACACTTCAATCAACTTCTACATATAACTAAGAGTCTATCAATGCCTTCTAGAGGTTCCTACACCTATCAAAACTCCAAATTGCCTACTTATAAATCACTTAATTTCACACCATTTGCATCTTATTTCACATATTAACTATTCCACACCACACAATATGCATATAACATTTACAAATCATCATCAACGCCTTTAAATCAACAATTATCATCATCAATTAATTAATTCATCATCTTTAGTCTCGACCATTATAGCCATCACCCTCAGACCATCACATTTGCCACTCAAGCACTCAACTAATTAATAATCTCATTTAAATTCTCTTTTTATCATCATAGTTTAACAATTTTAATTCATCACTAATACAGTTCATTCTCAACATCAAGGATCATAATCAATAAACACATCAACATTATAAAACATGATTATGAACATCACCCTCTCAAGCATCAATATATATATATATAAGAAACTATCGCCATACATCCATAATCAAAAGGGCATATCAACATCATAAAGTATCCTTAGGAATATCATTCTCTCACCTTTCTCTCTAATCACACTTACGTCGTTAATCATACTTATACATTTAGAAAATTCTTATTCAAACTATTCTACCCTTTTTCTGTAATTGTTAGTATGAATTTAATAATTATTTCCATTAATATATACGCTTGTTACACCCCTTTACCCTAACTTAGAGCCTTCAAAGCTTTAAGTCACCCACCGTTCTCCCTAAAATTAATTTAAAACAAGAACTTTCCTAAAGATCGTTGATCCCCGGCTACGGCGCCATAATTTGACGTGGATTGTTGCGGTCGGTTAAATTGAAACATTAAAATTAATGTAGTACTAGGGTTTGAACCTAGGTCGTTCTCTCAAAGATCAACACAAAAATTTAGGAAAATCAAGTTTTAAAATAATTTTAACTAACAAAAATTTAACAAACATACAAATGTATTTGGGCGGTTTTAATTTGGTTCTTACAGTAAAATTTAAAATAGAATAAATAGAAGATGTAGAACAAATAGATAACAAGCGATTGATTTTCTTGGAGTATTGTAATTAGATTTATCCTTGGTTCACAAAAGATGATTTGTACACTTTCGTTACTATTGATTTCTTAGCTCAATTTGAATCAATCAACTAAGTGTCATTTTTAATTCACAATTCCTTTACTTACATTCAACTTGAATGAACTTTTTAATCAAGCATCCTAATTAAGTAAAAGGAGTCAAGATCGTAAAATCTAGGAATCATTGAGCAAACATAAGAACATCGCCTACATACATAATCTATTCCCATATTATGGAATTAAGTAAACCATAATAATTAAAAGTGATTATGAAAATATTCATTAAGCATGCATACTTCCTTAATCATTTTAATGAAAATCTTATTCTATTCCATTTATATAATTAAATCGATTAAGCATACAAATTTAATTAAACAGAATGGAATTCAAACAAATAGAGTAAGATTATGAAGAAATCAACAATAATAAAAGAGTACTATATTAAAAATAGAAACCTCAAAATCATATTACAATAATTTCCAAGAAAATCAATCTAGGGCTTTTAGCCCTCCATAATTAAAACAAACTAAAAACAAGAAATATCGAACCTGGAAGACAATTTCCTCGAGAGGCCTTGTGCCTTTGTTGCTTTAAATTGAAGCTGAGAAGGAAGAAGTAAATATGTGAAGGTGTGAAAGGCTTCAATTCTTTTTCCTTTTATAGGCGAGGGAAAGGAAACAGTAAGCGTAAATCATGGAAGAGGTGGATCCTTTTCGGCATAGTGGATTCAGAAAACCCATAATGCTGTTTCCAGTTATGTAAATCTCGTATTGCGGTTTCCACTAAATGAATTGATTAATAAAAGCATATGAATCGATTCATTTAGGCCAAAACTGAATGATTTATACGCATGAATCGATTCATCTATGATAGGAATCGATTCATGGCCTTAAATTTCAAGTTCCTGGTTACTAAAGGACGCATGAATCAATTCCTCTAGGCCAAAATTGAATAAACTTACGCATGAATCAATTCCTAAGGCATATGAATCGATTCCCAGGGGTATGAATCGATTCCTGGATGTTGGAAATCGATTCCCAGGCCCGATTTTCTAATTATTGGGTAATTTGGAATGCATGAATTGATTCATGCCAGGGGGAATCGATTCATGGCCTTAATTTTCATTTCTTGGGCCTTTTTTTATGTAGGAATTGATTCTATGTGCTGGGAATTGATTCTTGGCCCTGTTCTTCACTTATTTTTGGTTTATTGACCCTTTTTGAACATGCAATCACTTGTGTCTTCTTCCTCTTGATTCTTGGTCAATATTTTCCAATTACAAACTCAATCATTCATTACAAAATAAGAGAAACAAGGATTCCATTATTTCCATAAAAACCAATCCTTAATTCATTTTAAAATTAAATATTAAATAAATCTCAAATTATGAAAATATGTTAAAATGCAATAGATTACATAATAAGTAGTGGTAAATTATACACATTTAAAATGAGGAATTAAGGATAAAATATGCATTATCAAATACCCCCACACTTACTCTTTTGCACTCCCAGAAAAAATCAAAATAAAAATTAATCTTTCAATTTATTAAAAACATTAGGTTGAAAAACAATAAACACACAGAACTAACATGCTCGTCATGAAATCTTAAGAATATACAGAGAAACAGGAGTTATCTAACATGTAGAGTACAAAGCATCAAGATATATGTGAAAATCATCCAAACACTTAGGCATGTGAGAATTAAACCAAACTGAAAAGAAAATCATAAGTGATAAAACCTCACAAGACATACTCTCAACTCTCAAGTGTTTTGGGTTTGTTTATACACTCAAAACATTTCCTGAAAAATAGACAATCCCATAAATTTGGCAAATTTCTCAATTTCTCAATTCCACAATCAACATAAATTCATGTATAGATCGATATGGCTTTTCAAGGTTGTAATGTGGCCAGGGTAAAATAGTGTGATAAAAATTTAGAAATTAGTTTCATATGCCAAAAAGAATGATGGAGCAATTAATTTAACAGGCAAATGGTGAGGTAAAACATTTGTTCAATCATAATTGGTCACAAACATTCCTAGTAAATCCTTCTCTCTTTTTACTTTGCTTTTCTTTTCTTTTTTCTTTTATTTTTTAAACAAGTAAAACCAAGAGTTGAGACCCTTGTTAGCATACCCCTACACTTATTTGAATGCCCAATTCTGAATTGATTTCAGAGTTCCAAGATATTCCTTAAGGCATGGACATTTTTGGTTTTTCATCCAAGGCTTGTTTTGATCTGCAACAAAGAAATGGTTAAATAGGCTCAAAAGGGCTAGCAAAGGATGATCTATTCATAGTAGGCTTATGTGGCTAGTGGCTCAATTGAACAAAATACCTGTGTCATTTCAAATACATGCATATGAGTTTCAAGTATCATCAAGAAATAAGACAAAGATTGGGATGCAAGCATTCAGGAATAAATCACACATGAAAGAATTAAGATGGTGTAAAGTAATCCATCAAATTTTAAGGCTCAAAAATCTTACAAGGCATAATTCCATCATATATAATCATCTCTCAATTATCATGTCATTCTCAACATACCAAAAATGTCTGAGTTCAAATCATAACATATTATGAAGCTTATATCAAACATGAAAGAAATTACTTATTACTCATGCATATCCTAAAAATTTCAATAAAACATACCATTTTAAACAAAAATACACACAAAAATTTTTATTTTAATCTTTTTTAGGCAGAAAAACAATCACACATAAAAACGGTCTAAAATCACACAGAGAAATCACAGAGAAATCCTACCCCCACACTTAAATCATACATTGTCCTCAATGTAAAACAGAGCATACAAAAATGGACAAGAGAATGAACAAGTAAAGAGATGGGTAAGAAAACTCCCTCGTCAAGGGGGGTCAAGAAGTGGTTCCTCCAAAGCAAGCTTCTCCATTGTAACATCTACAAGTGAAAGATTTTCATGAAATGGCTTCAAACATTGTCCATTAACTTTGAAGCTCTTATTGGAGTTTTCACTTTTTATCTCAACAGCTCCATATGGAAATACATTAGTGACTATGAACGGTCTTTCCCATTTAGAGCGTAATTTTCCAGCCATGACTTTTAACTGGGAATTAAACAGTAGCACTTTCTGTCCAGCAGCAAACTCCTTTCTAGCTATTAAGCTATCATGGAATTTTCTTGTTTTCTCTTTATAGAACTGTGAATTCTCATCAGCTGCCAAACAGATCTCATCAAGCTCATTTAGTTGTAATTTTATTTCCTCACCTGCTTGATAAAGTGCTGAGTTGCAAGCTTTTATAGCCAAGTAAGCACGATGCTCAATTTCTACTAGAAGATAACATGCCTTACCAAAAACAACTCTATAGGGAGACATTCCTATAGGTGCCTTAAAAGCTGTTCTATGTGCCCAAAGAGCATCATCCAATTTCTTGCTCTAATCTTTTCTGTTAGATTGTACTATATTCTCCAAGATTCTCTTGATTTCCCTGTTAGAGACTTCTGCTTGTCCATTGGTTTGGGGGTGATATGGAGTAGAGACTCTATGAATAACCCCATACCTCTAGAGCATAGCTCGTATGATCTTGTTGTAAAAGTGTGTTCCCTGATCACTAATGATTGCTCTCGGGATGCCAAACCTGTAAAAAATTTAAGATCTAACAAAATCCACAACAACCCTAGCATCATTAGTTTTGGTGGCTTTAGCTTCCACCCATTTAGAAACATAATCCACAGCCAATAAAATGTAAGTAAAACCAAAAGATGAAGGAAATGGACCCATAAAATCAATGCCCCAAACATCAAATACTTCACAAAATAACATAGGTTGTTAAGGCATTTATTAATGCTATATGATTGTATTACCAGCTCTTTGGCATTCCTCACAAGTGTTACAAGTCTTTTATACATCCTTAAAAATAGTGGCCCAGTATAAACTAGAATCCAACACCTTCCTTGCTATTCTTTATGGACCAAAATGTCCACCAACTGGTGAAGAATGGTAGAATCAGAGCACTGATTCTATCTCATAATCTGGAATGCATCTTCGAATAACCTGATCACTGCACATCTTCCACAAATAGGGGTCATCCCATATATAATATTTTAGATCACTCTTTAATTTTGAAATTTGGTTTTTGGATACATATGGTGGAAAAACAAAAGCAACAAGATAATTAACAATGTTAGCAAACCAGGGTGTAACAAAATAGTTAGAAATTCTCATGAGTTGCTCATCGGGAAAATGATCTTGAATAGGCGAGGAATCAGGAATTTTCTCAATTCTGCTTAAATGGTCTGCCACCAAGTTTTATGTTCCACTTCTATCATGAATTTCCAAGTCAAACTCTTAGAGTAAAAGCATCCAACCAATTAACCTTGGCTTGGACTCACCTTTCTTCAGTAGGTACTTCAGAGCTGCATGGTCAGTAAAGATAACTACTCGAGAACCGAGTAGGTAAGATCTAAACTTATCTAATGCAAAAACAACAACTAAGAGCTCTCTTTCAATGGTGGTGTAATTTACTTGAGCAACATCTAAAGTTTTAGATGCATAGTATATGACCCTTGGTTGTTTGTCAATCTTCTGACTAAGGACAGCTCCCAATGCATAATTAGAGGCATCGCACATCAATTCAAATGGGGCTATCTAATCAGGTGCTTGGATTATAGGGGTAGTGGTCAATGCTTGCTTGAGGCATTCAAAAGCCTCCTTTCACTTTTCATCAAACTCAAATACCACATCTTTTTATAGCAGATTGGATAGTGGTCGGGCCTTTTTACTGAAATCCTTTATGAATCTTCTGTAGAAACCTGCATGACAAAGAAAAAAATGAACCTCTCGCACACAAGAGGGGTAAGGTAAATATGATATGACTTCTATCTTGGTAGGATCTACCTCATTTCCTTTCTCAGAGATTACATGCCCTAAAACTATTCCTTGTTCTACCATAAAATGACATTTTTCATAGTTTAAGACAAGGTTAGTTACAATACATCTGTGTAAAACTTTATCCAAACTATCAAGGCATGCACCAAAAGAAGATCCATAAATAGTAAAATCATCCATAAACACCTCTATGCAATGTTTAATGAAATCATGGAAAATACTTATCATGCATCTTTAAAAAGTTCCAGGAGCATTGTATAAGGCCAAAGGGGATTCTCCTATAAGCAAATATGCCAAAGGGATAGGTGAATATGGTCTTTTCTTGATCCTCAGGTGCAATGTGAATCTGAAAATATCCAGAGAATCCATCAAGAAAATAGTAGTGAGATTTACCTACGAGTCATTCAAGCATTTGATCAATGAAGAGTAAAGGAAAATGGTCCTTCTTCGTTGCTTGGTTAAGTCTCCTGTAATCAATACAGACTCTCTAACTATTTTGCACTCTAGTGGGGATCATTTCATCCTTCTCATTTTTCATAACTGTGATCCCTATTTTCTTAGGAACCACTTGTATCGGTCTCACCCATTGACTGTCAAAGATAGGGTAAATGATTCCTACTTACAGAAGCTTGGTAATCTCTTTTTTAACAACATCAAGGATTATTGGGTTGAGTCTCCTTTGAGGCTGTCTTACTACTTTAGCATTTTCCTCCAGAAATATCCTATACATACACATAGATGGGCTAATTCCAAGAATGTCTGCCAATGTCCAGCCTATAGCCTTCTTATGCTTTTTCAAAACCTGTAATAATTTTTCTTCTTGATTTTCATCAAGAGAAGTGGAAATTATCACCAGGAGCTGTTCATCATCCCCTAAGTATACATACTTGAGGTTTTCAGGTAGGGGTTTTAACTCTAATTTAGGTGCCTGCAAAACAGATGGAACTAATAAAGCAGATTTGGATCCTACTGTTTTCACCTCAACAATTTTGTTAGAGTCTTCTTGAAATCCTGCACTCAGGTTAGTGCATTTTAGCTCCTTATGGTTAACAGGTATATCAAAAGATTCTGAATCAGCATGTATGTATTTTTCAATTTTAGCATAAATAGCACAACTTTCAGAATCATTGCATGCAAAATAATTGTATGAATCATCCATGCATTCCAAATCAACATTTTGAGAGATGTTAGAAAGGTATTCACAAATTAATTCATCCATAATGTCAATATGAAAAATAGAATGATTTTCAAATGGGTGTTTTATAGCATCAAGAATATTGAATTGAACTCTAGTGTCACCAAATTCCATAGAGAGAGTTCCAGCATGGACATCTTTCTTGGTTTAGGATATTTTCAAAAATGGTCTTCCTAAAATTATAGGAACAGGAATGTCAGACACACCTTCTTCTATATCAAGTATGAAAAAGTCAGTCAGAAAAACAAGTTGATTAACCTGAACCAAAACATCCTCTATGACTCCATCAGGGTAAGCAGTACTTCTATTTGTTAATTGAATTACAACACCTGTTGGTTGTAAAGTTCTAAGGGACAGAGATTTGAAAATAGACATAGACATAACATTTATTGAAGCTCCTAAATCTAGCATGGTATTTTCAAATTTGCTATTGCCTATGATGCAGGGTATAGAGAACGTACCTAGATCTTTACATTTTTCAGGAATATTGGGAACTTCCTTACCAATAAGTTTTGATACATTTCTTCCCATGCTTATCCTTTCATTGTCTTTAAGTCTCCTTTTGTGAGTACACAGTTCCTTCAGAAATTTGGCATACTGGGGGACTTGTTTGATTGCATCAAGAAGAGGTATATTCACTTCCACTCTCCTAAAAGTATCCAAAATTTCTTTGTCTATTTCTTCCATCTTCTTACTTGGAATTGCTTTTGGTGGGAATGGAAAAGGGATATGAGGTGGGATTTAGGGTGGTTGCATCTCAGACTTCCTTGTGCTTAAAGAGGGTACACCATTCTCAACCATTGTAGGCTCAATGGTTTCTTTCTCAGGTTCCTTGGGTATGGGTGCCTCAAGATTCTTACCTGATCTTAACTGAATTGCGCTCATATTCCTTGGATTTACAACAGGTTGACATGGTAATTTGTTAGAGTTTTAAGACTGTTATTGATTCAATGATGAAGTCAACTGCCCAATTTAATTACTTAAGCTCTAGATGGTAGCATCATTTCTCTGCTGATACTCTAAGTTTTTTGCAATCATTTGTTTTACCAGTTCTTCCAAAGAAGGGCCACTTATGGATGGTTGAGGTGTTAGCTTTTGGAAGGTTGGTGCATGGTTTTGAAATAAGGTTGGGGATTTGGTTGTTGGTTCCCCATCTTAAGTTTGGATGATTCCTCCACCCTGGGTTGTATCTGTTTGTGGAAAGGTCATGGTTTTGTTGTTGCTGTTGTGATAGAGGTCTATTATGGTATATGTTGGCTACATAAGCTTAGGGATTATCATCACCCTTCTCTTGTAGAGAAGGACAACAATCAGTGTGATGCTCTTGTGAAGTGCAAATGCCACATACTTTGGCAGTCATGGATTTTTGATTAACTACCAATTGTGTGACTAAAGTGGTGAGAGTGTCAAGTTTACTCTCCAATTTAATTTGAAATTCACTAGAATTTGATTCATACATGCTTTTAAAAGCATCATTTCTTATACTAAATTATTGGAAATTGGATGTCATCTTCTCAATCAAGTTCCTTGCTGCAACAGCAGTCATGTCTCCAAAAGCTCCTCCACTTGCCGCATCTCACATGTTGCGATCAACGTGGTGTAGACCTTCATAAAAGTATTGAAGCAGAAGTTGCTCAGAAATTTGATGGTGAGGGCAACTTGCACAGAGTTTCTTGAATCTCTCCCAATACTCATAGAGGCTTTCTCTAGAGAGTTGCCTAATTCTAGATATGTTTTTCTAGATTGCAGTAGTTCTAGAGACAGGAAAGAACTTTTCCAAGAACTTTTTCTTCAAGTCATCCCAACTTGTGATTGATCTCGAAGCAAGGTAGTAGAGTCAGTCCTTAGCAACACCCTCTAGAGAATGAGGAAACGGTTTTAGATACACATAATCCTCTGAAACATTTTGAGGCTTCATTGTGGAATACACAGTGTGGAACTTTTTGAAATGTTTATACGAATCTTCACCTGCAAGGCCATGAAATTTAGGTAACAAGTGTATAAGTCTGGTTTTAAGCACTAAAGGGACATCCTCTTCAGGATATTGAATACATAAACTTTCGTAAGTGAATTCGGGTGCAGCTAATTCCCTAAGAGTTCTTTCACGAGGTACTTGTCCAGCCATATCAGAAAAATTTGTAGTAATACTTTCAACAGATTCAGATGAGATATTATGACTATCACTATCAACAAAGTTATTATTAAATCTAGCTTCTCTAACTAATCCATGAAAAGTTCTATCAATTTCAAGATCAATTGAATGCAAATGCCTAGATGTTGTTCTAGTCATGCATATTGTGCAACAATTAAATCAAGAGCAATGCATCAAAAGAATCCCAAACAATGCAAAGAAATAAAACAAAACAAACATTTTTTTTCTTTTTTATTTTTTTAAAAATTAATTTAAAACAAGAATTTTCCTAAAGATCGTTGATCCTCGGCTGTGGCGTCATAATTTTACGTGGACTGTCACAGTCGGGAAAATTGAAACATTAAAAATAATGTAGTACTAGGGTATGAACCTAGGTCGTTCTCTCAAAGATCAACACAAAAATTTAGGAAAATCAAGTTTTAAAATAATTTTAACCAACAAAAATTTAACAAACATACAAATGTATTTGGGGGGTTTTGGTTTGGTTCTCATAGTAAAATTTAAAACAGAATAAATATAAGATATAGAACAAATAGATAACAAGTGATTGATTTTCTTGGAGTATTGTAATTAGATTTATCCTTGGTTCACAAAAGATGATTTGTACACTTTCATTACTGTTGATTTCTTAGCTCAATTTGAATCAATTAACTAAGCGTCTTTTTCAATTCACAATTCCTTTACTTACATTCAACTTGAATGAACATTTTAATCAAGCATCCTAATTAAGTAAAAGGAGTCAAGATCGTAAAATCTAGGAATCATTGAGCAAACATAAGAACATCGCCTACATACATAATCTATTCTCATATTATGGAATTAAGCAAACGATAATAATTAAAAGTGATTATGAAAATATTCATTAAGCATGCATACTTCCTTAATCATTTTAATGAAAATCTTATTCTATTCCATTTATATAATTAAACCGATTAAGCATACAAAATTAATTAAACAGAATGGAATTCAAACAAATAGAGTAAGATTATGAAGAAATCAACAATAATAAAAGAGTACTATATTAAAAATAGAAACCTCAAAATCATATTACAATAATCTCCAAGAAAATCAATCTAAGGGTTTTAGCCTTCCATAATTAAAACAAACTAAAAACAAGAAAGATCAAACCCGGAAGACAATTTCCTCAAGAGACCTTATGCCTCTATTGCTTCAAATTGAAGCTGAGAAGGAAGATGTGAATATGTGAAGGTGTGAAGGTGTGAAGGTGTGAAAGGCTTCAATTCTTGTTCCTTTTATAGGCGAGGGAAAGGAAACAACAAGCGTAAATCATGGAAGAAATGGATCCCTTTCGGCGTAGTGGATTCAGAAAACCCATATTGCTGTTTCCACTTACGTAAATCTCATATTATTGTTTCCACTAAATGAATTGATTAATAAAAGCATATGAATCGATTCATTTAGGCCAAAACTGAATGATTTGTATGCATGAATCGATTCATCTATGATAGGAATTGACTCATGGCCTTAAATTTCAAGTTCCTGGTTGCTGAAGGACGCATGAATCGATTCCTCTAGGCCAAAATTGAATAAACTTGTGCATGAATCGATTCCTAAGGTATATGAATCGATTCCCAGGGGTGTGAATCGATTCCTGGATGCTGGGAATCGATTCTTAGGCCTGATTTTCCAATTATTGGGCAATTTGGAATGCATGAATCAATTCATTCTAGGGGAATCGATTCTTGGCCTTCATTTTCACTTCCTGGGCCTTTTTTACGTAGGAATTGATTCCTGATGTTGGGAATTGATTCCTGGCCCTGTTCTTAACTTATTTTGTGCTTTATTGACCCTTTTTGAACATGTAATCACTTGTATCTTCTTCCTCTTGATGCTTGGTCAATATTTTCTAATTACAAACTCAATCATTCACTACAATATAAGAGAAACAAGGATTTCATTATTTCCATTAAAAAAATCAACCCTTAATTCATTTTAAAATTAAATATTAAATAAAGCTCAAATTATGAAAATGTTTTAAAATGCAATATATTACACAATAAGTAGTGGCAAATTATACACATTTAAAATGCGAAATTAAGGATAAAACATGCATTATCATACCATTAAGCTTACCTCAGTACCAGGGTTCTAGAAACATGTTTATTTTTGAATTTCAACGGCAATTAGACCTTCGATTGGAAGCTTAAAGAATGACAATGGTAGCTCTCTCACTCTCGACAATGCTCTTTGTTTTTCTTCTCTTCTCTCACGTAAAGGCCAAGGGAAATTGAAGGGGAAAAGTTTTAATTCAAGGTCAAATTTGCTAATTGCGATCCTTTTCTATTTCTTTTAATTTAATTAATCCTTTTCTCTTTTTCTTTTATTTTCTAAATTTCTTTTTCTTTTTCTCTTCTTTATTCTTATAATAATAATAATAATATTTTGCTTTTTACCACCCAGTAATTAATAACTTACCATCTTAATTTAATTAATTAATCTCCCTTTAATCAATTTTAATCCTCTAAACCACCATTTAATTTAATTTAATTATTTTAGGATGCTACATATGACTAACGATATATGTTAGTGTTTTAGTTGCACTAAAGTATGATTCTTCAGGACTAAGTAATTCTTTGATCATTCCTTAAATTCTTCCATTAATTGTAGATTAATAACTACATCCACCACAATACCATGATTTCATTACTCATATTCCACATAACTCATTTACGATAACCAACTTTACACTATTAAGTGTGCAGACTTCAAGTCCAAACCTTTTGTTTCTCAGGCACTTTGATTCTATCTCAATAACATCTTTTTATTTTTGGTCGATCATTCACTTGCCTATAGACTTTGACTTATGATCATCGTTCTTTAATCATCAATGTCGCGCATTATAAATGCATAAATATTATCAATGTTAGCTTTATTATCATTTGACATGATTTCTCGAGATTTCATTTTGTTTTCATAAACTTTAGGTACATGTGTTCTTCCAAAACATTGTATATATACAATGTAATCATGTCTAATAACTTTTTTTAAGTTATCTATGGGTACTCTTTAAGAGTTACCACATCCTCTACGAGACCATTTTGATTTTAGCTTCTCTTCTTGGAGAAGATTTTTAACTCTGGATTCGATAGTTCTGTCATGCTTCATGCATGTTTCAAATATAATAAATTGTCCAATGGGCACATTAATTCGAATGGAGATTTAAAGAATGGTATAATATAGTTTAGTCATTTCCTTGCTAAATTTTCTTTTTTGAAAATGAATTATCATTTGAACTTCTTATTCATGTAATTTTGAATGAGGGTTAATATAATAATAATTTGTTAAAACTATATTCATTACCAACTCCTTTCATTAATACATTTGCTCATAAGATTGAAAAAAATTGTTTATCGACAATTAGATTCATAAATAAATTTCCTATCAATAGTTTAAACAATCTCATTATCCAAGGAGATTTATAGCCAACACATATTCTCAATCTCTTTTGAGAATCCATCTTAGTGCAATGTGGTAGAGTGTTATCGTATAGTTTACACTTTTAACATTTATTAAGTGGAAAAAAGTTTTTGGCCCCTGACCTAAATCATTTGTAAGGGGGAAAAATCACATAATAATTTATTGGCTTGATGTAGAACAAGTAATGTTACATGGACAAAAGCAAGTCCTTAATTATAATACTACAAGCTAGTTATATAGACTTATTGAAATTATCAAGGATCTTAGTTTAAATTTAATAAGAAAAACAATTTCATAAATTTCTAGTTGTGTGTATATGTGATCACTTAGTCGATGCATCAATTAGACTTTAAAATACTTAAATAATTCACATGATAGCTACATTAATTTTCCCATAAATATTGTCTTTGTCACATAATATGAGATATTTATTTTCAATTTATCAGTGGAAATTGATTAAGTTCATGGGGAACTAGTATCATACAAGAATTTTAAATAATTATATTATATTTGTTGAGGGAAAGTCTGGTTGAAAATGAAATTGTTAACATTTAGACCGGACCTTAGTATATGTCATTATAACCAGACCCCAAGATTTATTAATAACACACATCAGTGTATTTTAAATTGAATGAAGTCTACTTATGTGTGATCTAACCTATGTAACTAAGTGTTTCAAAAACTATATAACTAAGTGCACACATTACAAGATAAAAGGGGAGTCCATAAGAACAAAAGTCTGATCCATCAAAAGTAAAAGTTTAGACTTTAACCAAAAAGCCTGATTCAAGATCGCTCAGCCATATGAATCATCAGAATCCGACCTCAGACTTTTAAGCATCCAAAATTTGCAACGTGAAAGTTACTTAAGGAGTATAAATCATAACGTTCTAAAATCATTTTTATAATGGATCAGAAGTCAAGCTCTTATCAAGAAGAATGTGATTATCATCAAAATGGATAAGGGACAAACCAACTGAGCAGCCAATGCAGTTTTTTGAAGTCCTCATCATAACAACTCTGTGTAAATCAAAAAAGCTAAACCAAGTCATCCTATGTGTTTGTTGCATTCAGAAGGATTTCAATATAGAGCCCTGCGTGATTACTAGAAGAAATAAAGCCATCAATTAACTTTATTCTTTAAAGATATCAAGGAACCCCTTATTCATGCAAGTATGGAAGCTCCTTGTTATCAGACCTTTGGACATCCCTTCAGTTCATCAAAGGTTTGGTATCCTCGCTTAAAGCAAAATACCTTCAAAGGATTTCCAACGTTCATATCTCCTTTCAAGAACAATAATGGTCATCTTGAGTGATCTATATATGCTTTAAGAGATTCACCTTTCAAAAGAATAAGCTAATCAAGAACTCTCATTCTCTATGATTAGAAATTCTTTCAATCTCTTCCTGCTTCTTAAAGACAAAGGCCTTCTTTGTTGTTTTGCTCCTAGAAGACTTTGGCTCTCTTGCCTTTCCTTAACTTAGTGTACTTATTCATATTAATGTAATCATGTTATACACTAAGTTCTGCTAAGCACTTTTATTCTTCGCTCTGACAAATTTGTTAGTGCAAAAAGTCTGGTGAGTTACCAGCCTTTTAGTTTCCTTAGGAAGAATACTTGGGTTTAAGCCAGGAGTGGCTGGAGTCAAGAATACTTGTGGTACTGGTTAGGTGCTGTTATTATAAAGGGGACTTTACAATAGTGGAAATCCTTCAAGTTAAAAGGGACTAGACGTAGCTTCCGTGTTGGAAGTGAACTAGTATAAACTCTTAGTGTTTTTTCTTCTCCTTACCTTGCTTTATTCTAGTTTGTTTTTATGAGTGTGATTACTTATGCATAAAAGGTTCATTCTTATTTAAAGAAAGTCTGAGACTTATTTAACCCCCTTCTAAGTCTGACTCTAAACCTCAAATTGTATCAAAGCTTATCCTTTGGGTTGAGCACTCCCTCGAGTGAAAAGGATTAAGATTTATGGTAGCTTCTCAAAGTAATCAGCTGATTCTAGAAGACTCATCTATCAATAGACCACTAGCTTTCTTTGGAGAAGACTACCATACTGGAAGGATAGAATGGAAATGTTCATAAAATCCACCCAGTACAATCTATGGTAGTCATCATAAATGGTGATTATGTAGCACCTGTTGATGAGGATGGAAAGCTGAAGTCTGAAGATGAATAGACTTTTGTAGAAATAAGGAAAGTGGAGATAAATGCCATAGCCAGATTCTTGCTTACTTGTGGTCTTAGAAAATTAGAGTACAAAAGTGTTTAACTATAAATCAGCTAAAGAAATCTGGAATGCTCTTCAACGTAACTATAAAGGCACCTCTAATGTTAAAAGGTCCAAAAAGATATTGTTAACCAAACAGTATGACACTTTCAAAATGGAGGATCATGAGACTGTGGATCAAATGTTTAGAAGATTCCAGACTCTGCTCAATGAACTCAAAGCTCTTGCAACTACACCTTTCATAGAAGACATTAATGTAAAGCTTCTTGGGAGTCTGCCAGAGAGGTTTGATGCCAAATGTTTAGCTCTAGAGGAAGCTAAGGACTTGAGTACATTCTCCTTGGATAAATCGCTTGGAGTACTCAAAGTGCATGAACAAAAGCTGAAGCAGAAGGAAGTCAACAAGCTTTTCTCCTTCAAAAGCATTGTCTTAAAGTCTGATGAATCAGGAAGAAAATCCAAGGCATTGAAAGTAGAAGAGTCCACAAGCTCAGATCCAGACTCTAATAAGTCAAAAGCTTATACAGATTAAGAATTGGCTCTTGTAACTAAGAGATTTCACAGGCTATTAAAGAAGAAAAAGTTCAAACTTGGGAAATTTTAAAATGAGGACCACAAAGGTAAAAAAAATTTAAGTTTAAAACTGACAAATCTATTCTAGAATGTTTTAATATAGAAAACCAAGACACATAAAAGCAAAATATCCTCTCCTGAAAAAAAAAGATAAAAAAGGACATAAGAGAAAAGAGAAAAATCCCTAAGAAATAAAATGAGTTGATCACATAGGATGATAAAGAATCATCCAGGTCTAAAAAGTCTGATGAAGAGACAGAATCTGCTCAAATCTGTCTCATGGAAAATGAGGAATCAGACTCTAAAGCAAGCTTAAGTGACTCAGAATCTGAAGATGTAAGTTATTCTGAACTATAGCAAAATTTATGATATGTTGTTTAATGTTTTTTCAAAACTTTTGAAAATTTTCAAAAAGCTAAAAGTAAAATATGTTGACATGGTTATTGATTTTGAAAATCAAATTTCAAAATTGAAAAAAGAAAATTTTGATAAAAATGTTCAGAAAGAAATGGAAGAGAATGAAAAGATGCACTTAGAGGAGTTAAGCAGACTTAAAAGAAAATGATGTTTTGAAAACACCAAAGTCTGCTGCAACTCTCAGAGTAATGAAATCATTAAGTTGTAAAAGCAAATAAGCTCTCTTACCTGAGTAAGTTTGTCAATGGTGTAACATCCCGAATTTTTAAGGAAAATAAATTTATTAAATGATGAGAATTGATTGTTTATGGTCAAATAATTATGGGAGATGTTGTTAGACATTAGAGGTGAATTATCAGTAAATTAAGATTTACCGGGACCGGATGAATTAACTGGTGATGTGGGACCCACTTGATTTAATTAGATGTTTGATGGGTCTAGAATGTTTGGAAAATTATTATGGTTAAGATGGTATATTTAAAATGATTTTTGGTGTCAAGGAAATAATTAATTGGACTCGACGTATGATATGAAACGGGGAAAATACGAGTTAAATGGAATTAAAAGAAAATATAAATCCTCATCTTCTCCTTTCCACTTAATCGTAGCATTTTTCCTCTCTCTTTTGGCCTTTTGTCCATTGGACAATGAGGGAATATTAACCATTGGTAAAAGCAACTTGATGCACCCTTTTGCCCATTGGGTAATACCTAATTTACACTAAAATTTCCTCTATCTTTCCTCTTATCACCGTGGGGTGCTTTTTTTCTCCATTCACTCTTTATTTTCGTCTTCCTTGTCTCCTCTTCATCCTAAAAACCGTCCCACACTCTTTCTTCTTCTACCTCTTACTAAAATCAAGAGCTAAGCTTGGATTTGTGAGGCTAGAATGGCGTTTATGGAGCTTGGGAGCTTGTGGGATTATCTTTTTCCTTTTCCTCACTTCATTTTCATTTTTGATGGAGCTTGAGCTTGAGGTAAAGATTTCTTACCTCCACCTTGTTTTATTTATGGTTTTGAGTTGTTGAGTTGAAAATGGTAATGTTAGAAACCTTGCATATGGGTGGAAATGGAAATCCTAGGCTTGAATGTTTGGAAAGGGAACCCTAAGTATTAATAATTTGGGGGTATTGACTCACTTGATGATTTTGATGAATATGGATGTCTATGAATGGAGTATATGTGAGGAATGGATCTTTAGAATCATTAAGATTGATTAATGAGGTTGATGATATTTGCATGTGAGTAGATTTGATGACTTGAGGAATAAATCTTGAGAATAGGAAAATGATAGGCAATGTTGAGTGATGTTATTGGTGATAACAATAATGATGGATGACCATTAATAATGGATACTTGACTTGATGAAGTCTTAGGCCATGATAAATGCCATAAGGGTTTATGGATTAGTGATTGCTTAAGAGAATCCATGGTGACTTAAGTTGAAATTGGATGCCTTGTGATGGCTTATTAATTTCATGTACATATATGTGTTGTTGATAGGATTGTATTCTAGATGATGATGCATAATAATCAAAGCAATCGAAGCGTTGGCATTGTGGTTCTTCCCTCGAGGTAGGAGAGGAGTTTGCATTTCAAATCGCATGAGTGAATTAATTGTTAATTATGTCGATGTGGAACTCATGCAATGCCTTGCCATGAATGTGTTATATGTTTAATTTGATGAAGTGATGAATGATGGCTTGGCTGTATTGATTGTTATGAAAATGTATGTATATATGTATGATGTTGATGATAAGTGTTTGGTGGTCCCTTGGTTGGGCATGAACTATAATGGTAAAAATTTATGAATGAATGAGTTAAATAAAGTGCAGAGGACTGTTTTGAGATGAGTAATGTGGTAATGAGAGGTGTTTTAAAGCCTTCATTTTTATAATTGATGAATCAAAATTTAAAAAAGTGATTGATGAGTGGAGATGAAGATTTTTTGAGTATGAATGGTTACAGTGAGTTATATATGCCTCATGTAATGTGTATGATGTATTGGAGGTGATTATGTTGGCTTAGAATGAGATTCCGAGTGTTAGGATCTTCATTACTGCACATGTGCTGATAATCTCGCTCAAGCGAGATGGGATCTCGCCCAAGCGAGAGTCCCCTGCTTCAGTGAATTAGCTTTTGGAGTGAATTCGCCCAGGCGAATGGAGCTTCGCCCGAGCGAGGGCGAAGGAATTAGCTACTGGTCCGATTTTGCTCAGGCGAATGACCAGTTCGCTCAAGCGAGAATGCTAAGAGGATCAGGGATTTAGCTACTGGACGAAATCCACCTGAGCGAAGGGTCTGGGGAATGGCATTCGCCCAGGCGAGACCATTAGATGGTGAGTGGGTGAGTTCATGAATGGATCCTGCCCAAGTGGGAGTTTGAAAATGAAACTAAGAGGTGGTGAAACTTTTGAGTGAATTCTGAGTGACCCAAGTCCGAGTCACAAGCTTCCGAGTGAGGAAGTGGGCTACTTCCGAGGGAAGACTAGTCCATGAGTTGCCGAGTGAAAAGCATGAATAAAACCCCGAGTGGGGAAGGGTTTGGGTATTTCCGAGTAGAAATCCCGAGTGAACCTCTGCCGAAGGAAGAGTGATTATGATGGTTCTGATTGAGGTGTCTTAGGAAGTCCTTTTCCCAGCGATCGAGGCTATGTAAATATTCCGAGTAGCTAAATATTAGCTAAATCCGAGTGAACCACCTCAGAGGTAAGGAATGTTGTAATGGTTGAGATTGGGATATATTCTAAGTGTATGAGATATACATAATCCGAGTGAATGAGGTTCTATATCCTGAGTGGTTAAGATTTAAATAAATCCGAGTGAAACAGCTTAGTGAACTCCTCCGGGTGATGAGAAGTCAGAGTTATTCCGAGTGAGGAGAGTTTATGGATTCCGAGTGGAATAGCCATCATACCCGAGTGAATGGAACCCCTGATTTCAATTGAAGGAATACCGAGTGGAACCCTGTGTGAGTGAAGACTCGGATTTAGAATGAATTTACCGAGTGGAAGTCTGGGTGAGTGATGGTCGGTCTTGAATTAATTTGTCGAGCGAAAGACTACAAGGGAGAAGAGCGGGTTTTGAAATAATTCACCGAGTAAGGACTGATCAGGAGTTGAGTCGATGATGTGATGAATTGCCGAGTGGGGACCGATCAGGTGATCAGTCGGTTTTGGAGTAATTAGCCGAGTGATAGACTATGTGAGTGTGAGTCGGCCCTGGAATGTTTTGGTTGAGTGAATGATAGGTCGGTCAGGATTAATTTGTGGAGTGGAAAACCTGAGTGCCTTGAGCCGGTTCCAAGGAGATCCTGCCGAGTGAAAACCTGAATGTTGGGAGTCGGTTTTGAATTAATTTACCGAGTGAAAACCGAGTGTGGAAATGATTACTGGTGTAATTTCGCTTGAGCGAGTGACCGAGTCTGAAGGTGCTTCGCTCGAGCGAGTGAGCGTGAACACGCTACTGGAAGTTGTTCACTTACGCGAAAAGGGGTCGCCCAAGCGAACCCGACCTGTCTCGCTCAAGCGGATGTGTATCTCGCTTGAGCGAGTTTCCACCAGTATGGTTTTTCTCGATATTAGTGGTGGCAGGCTTATTTTTAAACCCTCTTTCTTGGCATTGTGTGGTATACCTGAGACGAATATGGGGGTATATGAGAGATAATGTGATGATAGTAAACATGGTGGGGATTAAGATTGATTGGCACATGGGAATTAATTAATTAACTATGTATTTACCACCTGTATTAAAATAATGAGGTATAATATATTTGCTACCTGAAATTAAATGATGAGAGGATGATAAAGAGATTATGATGGCAGGACTGTGAGATAAATCCTAGAGCGAAGTTGAAATTAAAGGAAGGATAATTAAATGACATTAAGCAACGATTGATGATGATATTGAACACTCTCTTGCACAAAGAGGTGTATATTTATAATGATGAATTGTTGTGTGCCATTGTGTGCGATACAAGCATGGTCTTGTATGTGTGGTATGAAATATGAAATTGAAAATGTTGTGAATGTCACACGATTATATATACATATGAGTATACTTGAGCAATGGTAATGAATAATGAGCTAAAAATCCACTAAATGAAAGTGTGATAATATTGATGAATATTATGTAATATTGAAATGCCATTGTGATTGATTGCAAGTGTTGACTTGCGTATATGATATGAAATATATGTGAAATATGTTGAGATGGAAATACCATATTAAAACTTGAAAATAATAATTATGAAACAAACAATGTTGAAATCCACCAAGGTGTGTGGTGGTGTTGGTGATTATGATGATGATGATGATGTTTGATGAGTGGCATTTAGGATGCACAGAGTGAGCTTGCATTTGATTTGCATTGCATTGCATCCATGGCATATCATAGCTGCCGGTGTTGGAATAGTAGGGGATTCCCCTGGTTGGCCCAGTGGGAGGGTGGCTCAGTGCACGAGCAATTTGTTATATCCCCTGTGACTCAGTGTGAGTCACGAAGCCGCCCATGTATTGCTACGGGGAGCTACATGTGGCCGACCCTTGTGGGGGGTGGCTCTTGATGAGCAGGTGACCCCGGTGGTCCTTGGGATCACAGCCGCCATGATTTGATATCTGGCCGGCCCGCAACACCATATGTTGAATATGTTGTATACCGCGGTCATGGTGAAAATGACCAGGTGTTGCATGATGGGCGATGCGGTTTGGTACCAGTAAAAATGTGGTGAATATGCATGCATTATGATATATGTGTACACATTTTACTACTGCAGTAGGGGCATGGTATGTGATCATGCTTGAACCCACAACTTGGTGTTATTTTCCCACAGTCGGATCCGCATTTGTTGTTGATTATTCCATTGTGCATATGCATTAGCCATATGAGCATCTGCATATAGCATGGAGATATGCCAGAATATGATGATGATTGATGATGATTGATGATGATTGAGATGATGGTATTGATGTTGATGAGATGAGAAGTTAATATAATGAAAGACCACATAAAAGTAATAAATGATATGAATATATGAAATAATGATGAATATGACGATATGTATGATATGGCCCAATGTAATGAAGGGCGTATTTGTTTATGATTGGAAATGATGATGTTAGCCCATGGTGGTTTGATAAAAGACCAGAATGGTCTATGTTGATGATGTTGGCCCATTGTGGCAATGTGATAGATATGTATTGGCCCATTGTGGCGGTGTGATGAATGTGTATATGCTTGCTTTGCTATGATTGACGTATAAGTATATATATATATATATATGAGTTAATGATATATGATGATTGTTGATGTGTTTAGCAAAGCATACAGGATGTTGATATGCATATGCACATAATTTCAATTGTGTTCATATCGTCATTTGAAATGTATAACTCACTCTCCCGTGTGGTCTACTTTTTAGTATTGGTGCAGGAAAACCATGGGAAGAGGACATTTAGGAAATAAAGCTTTTGGGAAGGTAAATAGTTGTAGAGGAATGCCTTGGCCGGCAGCCTTGTAATTTAACGAGTTATGTATATGATGAATAGCATGATGTTGTAATTATTGACATTGATGGACGAATTGTGAATATAATTATACATTCGGATGATGTACTAATAGTGGAGATATATGGATTGAGAGTGGACTGATTATGGTCTATTATGAATATAAACCTTGATGATGTATAATGCATGACCATATAGATATGTATATACTTATATCGTAGGCATTGCATGCTTGCTGAGCCTTTTCTCATATCTTCATATATGGGACTAGGCGTGCGCCCGGTATACACATTTTTCTTCCCCTGTAAACCCTGTTATTTTTGTATACCGAATGGGCAGACTATCTATCGATCCAGTTATAGGTTACTTAATCTCACTCTTTGGTTTTCTGTGATTTGGGTCTTGATGTGATCATGGTGATGTCTTGGAAATGTTTATTTTTAAACGTGAAAAATTTATTCGCAATTTAATTAATTATGACGATTACATCGGGATTCGAGTACTGAAAATTAGGGGTATTATAAATGGCATTAAAAATCTGAACAAACTTTTAGGAAAATCACATGGTGACCATAGCAGACTAGGTATGGGATATGTAGAGAAAAATGATTTCAAGCAATTTTCACCTCTCACATTTGTTTCAAAGAAACAGAAGCATGTCAAATGTAATTACTGCAAAAAGCATGGTCATGTAATAAGTGATTGTAGAAAAAGAAATAAAAAGAAATAAAAGAATTACTAACAATGCAGGACCCAAAAAGATATGGGTACCAAAGTCATTAATTATTCCAATTACAGATATGCTTAAAGACAAAGACAAAGCCTCTACACTGGTAATTAGACAGTGGATGCTCGCATCATATGACAAGAAGAAGGTCTATGTTCCTTGGATTGGAACAGTTTAAAGGTGGAACAGTTACCTTTGGAGGAAACCAGACTGGCAGAATTATAGGATCTGGTAAAGTGGGTAAAATTCCTTCACCTATTATTGAAAATGTATTTCTGGTAGAATGTCTAAGACATAACCTATCAAGCATTAGTCAATTTTATAACAGTAGGTACAAGGTCTCTTTCAATAAGGAAAAGTGTACCATCATTAACTATAATAGATCCACACTCTTCAATGCAAATAGACATCACAACTTGTACAAGGTTAACTCAAATAAATTGGATGATCAGAATGTAACATGTTTGTTTTCAAACTCTAAAGAGAGATGGATCTGGCATAAAAAGCTTGGGCATGTGAGTTTAAAGCATATTTCAAAATTTCATAAAAAAGGCCTTGTTAAGGGACTGCCAAAAATTTCTTTAAACAGCTCCCTGCCTTGTGAAGCATGCCAAAAAGGGAAACAACATAAAACCTTATTTGGAAACAAAAATGGTGTTTCCACTGCCAGACCTTTGGAATTGTTATACTTAGATTTATTTGGTCCATTTCAGGTATAGAGTCTGGTAGGGAAGAAGTATGGATTTGTTATTGTTGATGATTACACAAGAATGACATAGGTATATTTCTTAACACATAAGGATGGGTTTGTGAAAGTATTTAAGATTTTTTGTAAGAAAATCCAAAATGAGAAAGGATTATGTATTGGTATAATAAGAAGTGATCATGGCAGAGAATTTGAAGATGAAGTTTTTGAAAAATTCTACAATGAGACTGACATCACACAGTTTTTCTTCTCTAATAACACCCCAACAGAATGGTGTTATGGATAGGAAAAATAGGTCTCTGTAGGAAATGGACAGAACAATGCTTTGTGAAAACAATCTTCCAAAATATTTTTGGACAGAGGTTATGAGTACTTCTTGTTATATACAAAATAGAATTCATATAAGACTAATACTGAACAAGACTCCTTATGAATTATGGAAAGGAAGGAGACCCAACATTTCATATTTTCATCCTTTTGGTTGTACCTATTATATTCTTAACATAAAGAACCATCTTGGAAAATTTGATTCTAAGTATGATAAAGGAATATTTATGGGATATTCAATCACATCAAAGTCTTACAAAGTTTCTAATATAAGAACTCAGACCATTGAGGAATCAATGCATGTAAGATTTGATGACATTCAAGAAACTAACAGATCTAGACCTTGATGATGCAAGTGTGCAGTAGTAGGAAGCTGAACAAGATCAACAAAGAACAGATCCTACTCAACCAGAACCAAGTAAAGATGAAGATAAAGAATCTAAAAAGAATTAGATGGTGCCTGAACCAGAAAAGCCAAGAGATTAGAAGTTTAAGGTTTATCACCCTTCAGACCTCAAAATTAGAGATCAAGCAATAGGAGTTAGGACTAGATCTAGACTTCTCAATCAGTCCACTATTGCTCTGGTTTCAAAATCGGAACCAAAATCTGTTATATAAGCCTTAGACGACACTGACTGGATCATTGCCATGTAAGAGGAATTGAACTAGTTTGAGAGAAATAAGGTATAGAGCCTTGTCCCAAGACCCAAAAACAAAAGCATCATTGGAACAAAATAGGTTTACAAAAACAAGCTTGATAAGGATGGAAAAGTTGTCAGAAACAAAGCCAGACTTGTAGCACAAGGCTACAATCAGCAAGAAGGTATAGATTTCACTAAAACCTTCGCCCTTGTAACCAAACTTGTAACACCCTAAATTTTTAAAAATAGAAAGTTAAATTAAGAAAATAAATATTGAATAATTAAATGTGGACTAATTAATATCCCAAAATGCTAGATATAATTTAAATAAGATTTTTAGAGACTATTAGTGAGTCATTTTGACCGGATAAGTTGAAAATTGACCCGGATAAAATATGGGAGTCGGACCAAGTATCTCCGAATGAGATGCCGTTGGTTAGGGCTGTAGATAAAATTGTTGGGAATCCGAATATGTATTCGGAATAATTTTTAGGATATGTATTGAACTCGAACGGTGAGCCTGTTTGTCTAAAAACCGAAAAAGTTTTAATGAACGTATCAACTTTAATTCTTTTTCCCTACTCCTTTCTCACTCTCACGTTGCCTTCCTCTAAACCAAAAACATTCATTTTCTTCTTCTCCTTCTCTTTCACTTCTCCTTCTTCTTTTTCTTTCCAAAAAAATATAGCAAGTGGTTGCCCATTCTTCTTCCCCATTTTCATTTTCTCCAAGCTTGAAGGAGGACATTGTGGCTTGAAGCTCCTTCCTTTCTCCTCTCCATTTTCGTCATCCTCATCCTCCCTCTTGGCTTCCATTTTCGTTTTGGAGCAAGGTAAGCTCTCTATCATTTCTTTTGTGTTTTGAGCCTAGGGGATAAAGGGTTGTGACTTGAGAGAGTATTAAATGTTTGTGGGTGTTGAGAGGAAACACTAAATGCATAAACCCTAAGGTAGGGGGTGAAATAAATATGGGTATTTATGAGTAATAAATAAGGCATATGACGATAGGGTTACAAGATGATGAGTGAAGAAGTGCATTTATGATGTGGTTGAGTTTTTATAAAACCCTAACTTATGAAATTTGGGGGAAATGTGTAAGAATGAAGGGGTTAACATTTATTCATGAGGGAAGTATAATAAAGGATGAGGTAGAAGCATTTAATGATGATCAGAAATGATGGTGGGAGAACATAAATAAAAACCCACTTGGAATGGAATTAAGGTAAGGTTGGCAAATGGGGTAACCTAACAAACTAGGTTGTTACCTTGATAATAATGAATGGTGGTTTAAGGGAAGGAATTCCCGAAGCCTAAGTAAGCAAATGAATAAACCTATAATAACTTCCACATGATAAGAATCATGTGTACATAGACATGTATATGTATATTAAAATGGCTTTTGAATGAATAATTGATGTGGTCCTATAATGATTGGTATAGGACTTGATAACGCGGGTGAAGCGGGAACATCAAACCCGAAAATCTACTTCTCTTGAGGTAGGAGAGGGGTGTATTTTCAAAATGCATGAGAATTGTGATGATAATGTATGCATTAATGTAATATGGCTTGTTTTCTTGGATAAATGTGATATTGTGCTTATGTGATGAGAATTGTGTATGGTATTTTGAAATGAGTGTTTATATGATGAAGCCTAAATGAGATTATGGATGGCATATTATGTGATGATGTATTGTTGATTTCACATAAGATATGATGAGTACATAAAACCTTTGGCCGGAATGTTTCTTGAATATATGGATTGATGTTTGTGTATGAATTGATGGATAATTATGTGGTTAAGTATGAATGTACCCTAGATGAGAGGGTGAGATAATCCTAATGAGGTTAAGGCATGCATGAGCATTGCTTACATGGTATGGCATGCATATCATGATGATGTTGATAAGTGGTTGCGATCACTTGATGTTGGAAATATAAAGGGCTTACGAGTTCCTGTGATTATTGGACCGGTGGTTGCGATCACCTGGTGTTTGAAATGAAAGGCCCTGCGGGACCATTGAGATTGAGTGCCCATGGTTATGATCATGAGGCGGGAGTACCCCTTGCGAGGCGGGAAACCTTTATAAAATGTTGAACGTAGTTGCGATCACGAGAAAGCACCTTGCGAGGCTGCTAGAGGGAGTACCCCTTGCGAGGCGGGAAACCCACGAATATGAATGAATGATTATGGTGGTTGCGATCACCTGTGGAAATGAAAATTGGATCCGTGCATAAGCATTTTAAACACTGGCATGTGCATTAGCCATAAAAGCATGGCATAGAGTGATACCCTGTTGATGAGGTTATGTGAGGAGTAGGTGGAACCCTTTTCTTTGAATTACTAACTTTGATTGTGATATTGGTTGATGTGATCTTGAGAAATTTAATGGGTATATGTATTTAGATGAAATAGATAAATGAATGATTTGGTGTTGAGTGAACATCCTTTGAGGAAGGAATATTTGTATTGTATTCATGTATATATTGCCTTAATTGTTGGATTTTCATCATTGAGAAAGTATACTCACTCTCCATGTGGTATATCTTTTTAGCTCTTGTATTGTAGGGCTGTACATGGAGCTTTTGTGTGGAGGAGAAGTGTGAAGGAAGCCTATTTGGGTAAAGAATGCCTTGGCCGGCAACATTTTGATTTTGTAGTTGTGTGAATGGAAGTTTGTAAGCCTTGGTCGGCGTTCCTTTTGTAAAACAACAATTATATGTATATGCTTATTTTACTTCGTGAATATTAGTATGTATTCTTTTGGGGATCACTTGCGAAAATTGGACCCTATGTGTTTTGAGAGGCCAATTTCTGGGTAGTGACCTTAATAATGGTTGATGTTGATATGAATATGTTGATTTAGCTTACCATATTGAGGAATGAATATTAATTATCAAGTTTCTTGGTCAATTGATGATAATAGTGTGCATGATGTGTGATTGATTGATTAATTTGTGAAGATTGCATATGGAGTTCATGCATAATTAACGAACCAATAGGGTAAAATTAAGTTTTATGAGTTTTGGATAGTGTGTGGTAGTTCCAATAGCTTAAATACATGATTTGTGACTTGTAGGAACTGGAACGGGTCAATTCCATTGAGAATAGACCCCTAAGTTACTCAAAAAGGCCCAAGAATGGAATAAATGCATTTATTTGCGTAACTTTCTCATTTTTGGGAATTTTTGAGTGAGGCCGGTGGCCACACGTCACAAATAATGTGTTTTAGCTTGTGTCAAAATTTGGTGACATTCCGATATCGTTTGAATAGGTTTTAGTAGTTGTGAAGTTCATTTTTCTTATAAAATCTGCATAATTTCTGCATAAGGCAGGGTGTAATCGATTAGTCCTGCTGACTTAATCGATTATAGGGCCTCTATTTTTAAGGTAATCGATTACACTGAGTGCTGTAATCGATTATCAACTATTCAAAGTCCTATAATCGATTAGAATTGTCCCTGTAATCGATTAGGTGGGATGTCTGATGCATTACATGAATTCTAAGAGTTCTGTAATCGATTACTGCCAACTCTCTAATCAATTAACATCGATTCCAGGAACTTTGTAATCGATTAGGGTTAACAGAAGAATCGATTACGGACCAAACAGGGACATTGTAATTGATTATGTGGAAAGTTGTAATCGATTAGTATAATACCTGATTCATTGTGCCATTTCCAGGAGCTCTGTAATCGATTATCTGTTGCTCTGTAATCGATTATGGAATGGTAATCGACTAATTCGTGTCCCGTAATCGATTAGGGCCTTTGATTTGCACATGAATATATCTTGCGTACTCTGATACCTTCTCATATCTTCATATATGAGATAGGTCTCTGATTGATCCGGGGTATCGGATGATAGCTTCATCACTCATATTTTTCATAAATTAATAACATTAAATCGTGAAAAATTTACCCCCCGAATTTTAGGGGCGTCTCAACCAAACTCGAGGCTATCAAGATACTTCTTGCATTTTCCATATTTAAAGGTATTATATTATATCAAATAGATGTTAAGATTGCATTTCTAAATAGGTTTATCAAAGAAGAAGTTTATGTTAAGCAACCCCCTAGTTTTAAAGATGTATCTTTTCCAAACTATGTTTTCAAACTTAGTAAAGCACTGTATGGTATGAAACAAGCTCTAAGGGCTTGGTATGATAGACTTAATGCCTTTTTAATTTCAAAAGGCTTTACTAGAGGAAAAGTATATACAACTCTGGTCAGAAAAAGCTCTTAAAAAAACTGTATAATTGTGTAGATTTATATGGATGACATTGTTTTTGGTGCTACTGATGTAAGTCTATGTAAAGATCTTTCTGAAATGATGCAAGCTGAGTTTGAAATGAGTATGATGGGAGAACTTAAATTCTTCCTGGGCTTGCAGATCAAACAGACTAATGATGGCATATTTATCCATCAACAAAAGTACACC
Source organism: Clitoria ternatea (assembly GCA_037962975.1). Taxonomy (NCBI): domain Eukaryota; kingdom Viridiplantae; phylum Streptophyta; class Magnoliopsida; order Fabales; family Fabaceae; genus Clitoria; species Clitoria ternatea. The sequence continues at coordinate 153,886,827 of CM075671.1, forward strand.
AAAGAGTTGCTTAAAAAGTTTAAAATGGCTGATGTTAAGCCTATGACCACTCCTATGCATCCTAACTGCATAATTAATAAAGATGATTCTAGTATATCAGTGGACCAAACCTTATACAGGGGGATGATTGGTTCACTCATGTATCTTACATCCAGCAGACCATATATAATGTTCAGTGTTTGCATGTTTACAAGATATCAATCAGACCCTAAGGAATCACATTTGTCTACTAGGAAGAGGATTCTAAGATATCTTGTTGGAACAATTAACCTTGGGTTGTTCTATAAAAGAACAAACTCTTTCTCTCTATCTGGATACTATAATATAGATTTTACAGGTGATGGAATGGATAGAAAAAGCACAAGTGGTGGATGTCACTTTCTAAGCAAAAGTTTGATATCATAGGGAAGCAAAAAGTAGAATTCAATTGCACTTTTAACAGCAGAAGTTGACTATGTCTACAACAGGCTGTTGCTTTCAACTTCTTTAGATAAATATCAACTTGAAGATTATTCAATTAAAGAAGAAGAGATTCATGTGTTTTGTGACAACACAAGTGCAATAAATCTTTCAAAGAACCTCATTCACCATTCCAAAGCCAAACATATAGAAGTAAAGTATCATTTCATCAGAGATTACGTACAAAAAGGGATTTTATACATGAAGTTTGTATATACAGATCATCAATGGGCAGACATATTCACAAAGCCACTGGCTGAAGCCGGGTTTGCTTTCATTAAGCATAATTTAAATTTAAGAAATATTACTTGAAAATGTGTGTTCCAAAAATTGCTTGAAAAGCCTGATTGCTTATATAAAAGGTCTAGGTTTGATAATAATTAATTTGTTGCTTGATATGTCTGAACCCACAATAATTGTACTTCTATAAACTGAGAGGAAAAAGGTTAAATCTTTTAGGATTCGTGTTAACTGTCAAACGTTTCATGTTTTATTGCTTTATTTTGAAATGTACAACGTGGTAGCAGTTGATACCCTTTTATGTAACTACCACCTGTGACGTACTTTCTCTCTCCTCACTAGTGATCAGTTGCTACCTTTCTAAACATGTGCCTTTTTATTTCATTTCCCACCCTGCAAACTCTTTCGACTCTCTCTTGTTCAAAAAACTCTCTAAAACTCTACACCTCCTAAAACCTTAAACCCTTCCCCTTCATCTTTTATCATTAGCAATGGTATTCAAGGTCTCTGAATGGCAGAGACATCACTCAGGAAATCAATGGCATTGGTTGGACCAGGTTCTGTTTGGATAGGGAACTCTACTCTTCCTCTCTTATGTTAGAATTTTGGAAAACTGTATCTATGGATAAATCCAAATTCATTGTTTCAAGAAAACTAAAGGGAAAACTCATTGAGATTTCAAAAGACGTGTTAGCTACTGTCACTGAATGTCTTTCTGATAGAGAAGTATATGTTGATGACTTTGAGTACAAAGTGGTCTCTGGTCTGGAGATCAACCAACTGCTGTATAGAGCAACTCACTCAGTAAAGTCAGTGTCTAGAAACCCTCTCCCCAAAGTGAAGATGCTACATCTAGTAATGAGGCAAGTGTTTTTCCCAAGAAAAAATTCAAAGGACATTGTGATCAAGCTAGATCAATTTTGCATGTACCACATGCTGATGAAGGATAAAGTCAGTCTACTCAATATTATCATGACCTACCTCATCTCATCAGTAGGGAAGAAGTATAACAAGATTCTCTACCCATTAGTGTTGATAAAGGTATTTACATTAGAGAATATGCAAACACAAATTGTTAGTGACTTGGTACAGTCTACCTCCTTGGTGAGTAAGCTTCCCACTTTTTTGCCTTTGCTCAATCAAACCTTGGAGAGGTCGCTCCCCTCACTGATGCAAAAGAAAAGGTCTGCTCCTACAGACATATCAAAGAAAAGAAAGACTAAGGCTGAACCAGCTAAGCCAGCCTCTAAGAGAAAAAGTGGCAGAGTGAAGTACCCTGCCAAGAAATCCAGGAAGATGATTCTGGACTTGTCTGGTGAATCTGATAACTCAGATTCACCCTTGGATGTGAAGCCCTATTCTGTGATCCCTCCTCCAACCTCACCAGCTGAGAAGTCTATGCCTAAAGGCACCAAAGATACTGATAAATCATATTCAAATGATGGGATTCCTTTGCGTCAACTTCAGAGGAAGAAAATAGCCAAGCAGAAGCAAGCCTCTCAAGCTCCTCCTTAGCAGCAATAGAAACCTCAACAACAGCAACAACAAACCCCCTCATCTCTTACAGCGGAAGCATGTAAGTAATTTATTAATGTCTTTACTGCTTTTCATCATTTTATATTTGTGCATGGTTGGACTAGTACTAAGTGGCAAGCCAAGTACAATGAGTTGAGGTCTGACTATCTGAATGTGATGAGAGCAAACCAGGATGAGTTTATGAAGTGAAGTAGTTATCCTAGTTTTGCCAAATACATCAAGTTCATATCTGGACACCTCAAAAGTTTTCCTAATTATGATGTTCTAAAGTGGAACCATATCAATTGGATCAATCATTTCTATGAAGTGGTTGGTGCATATAAAAGTAATGAAACTAGCTTCAAAGCCACACTTGCAAAGGAAAAGAAAAAGGACAAATTCAGAGTCTGATTCTAGTGCAAAGAAAGCAAAGTCTGATTTTGTGAGTAGCCCCCCTTAATCTCAGCCAAACCTTCTCTCCACGCCCTAACCTGACTCATCTACTTAGTCTGACCCCCTTGCCTTGACCTCCCAGCCATAACAAGGTAACCAGATCCCACCTGACAACAGTCTTGCCCTTATTCTTCTTCCAAAACCACCAACTATATCTCTACCCAAATTCCCTCCTTTTCATTTTATCACTCCTGGTGTCCCTCTATTTAGATACTTCAAACTTGGCCTTGATGTAAATGATAAAGGTTATTGTAACAACCTTAATTTTTGAGAATAGTAAACCAGACCCTCAGGATTCCTGAGGACACTTTGTTGAGCTTGTGGTGAGAAGCTTGAGGCTTCGGCCTATTCCCTGAATAGTTTAGGATGAGAACAATACGTATAAGTGGAGCTTAACCTGAAATATAAGATTGTCGAGAGAATGTAATGAGTGAGAAAAGCAGAAATAAGAAAATAATAAATAACATTCGACAACGTTGTTTAATTAAAAATAATACGTAGCAACAATTATTTTGGGTACAAATTAATTTATAATTATATTTATTCGATAATTATTTTCTATCGACAATATTTAATAGATAAATAATTATAATAATGTATTTTGAAATTATATATATATTAAATTATTTATTTATTTGATAATTATATTTAATATAATACCGCTTGGTTCCTCAGATTTAACTGCGGGGCCCAGCCTGAGGTCAGACTTTGACCGTTCGACCCATGGCTCATGATCCAGTAGGGATACTAGTCCTGTTAGAATCCCTCTGTGAAGAATCAAGGGTGTCTGACTTGGCCTGATAAGCTCAATCAGAACCTTTAGCGTCTTCTACATTTGACCGTTCATATACCTCAGGATATCCGATGATGGCACGGTCAGTCTCTGGTGACTCATTTCAATGTTTTAGGAATTTTTCCTAAAGGGACCAAAGCTTGATTCGGACTCTATCATCCCTGTTTTTCAATAAGTTGATTTCCTCAGAAATCGCTTTAAAACTCGACCCGAATACCTTTGGTGTTTTGGACCCAGATTTTTTATACAATCTTAGAATCAAACGATTTTGGTCCCAATCTCTTTGTTTTGAAAAGATATTCAATCTCTGTTTCTAGCCCCGAACTCTGATTCTTACTCTGTCAACCCAAAAATCAAAGATTAAGTATATTCGTCTCAAAATTCCAACGTTTGGATGTTTTTCTCTACGGATAGTTCAAAAAAAATTCATAACTTTCTCATGCGACCTTTGATTTGCACAAACTTTATGTCAAAATCTCCGTAACAAAATTATCTATGTTTTCCATACAGACATCAAAAGCTAAATCCTTCTATATTGGTATAGTTTAATAAATCTTTGTGACCCCTTGACTGTTTCGTCACTATGCTCGCAGCCTTCGATAAAATTCATGTATCTTCTTTGTTCAGTGCTTGAATCACTCCATTCTTTTTTCTATGGATCCTTATTATAGACCTCTACATATTTCATGAAGGTCACGAAATCAAACTTCCAAAGGAGAATTAATGGTGAATTTATTTCTAAGACCCTAGCTCATCCGGGAAGCTTCTAGAGTGCCCTGTCTAAATCGGGTATATCTCAGGGTATAGAATTTGGATCATTACAAATGATATATCAAATTAAAGAGGAAAGACATATTTACAAACTTCATGAAGGGCTTGAAAGCCAATTCTCACTCCATAAATCCCAGAATTTAAAATACTATACTGATTCACGTTTCTCTAGCAACAGCTTGCACTAGGTGCAGTATTTTCCAGATATCTCTCTTATATGACCATGAAATTGAATGATTCCTTCACCAAATTTTTCTTAACTCAATTATTCACAAATTTGATGCGGACCACAAAGCCTAAATCCCTACCAATTTGGCCTAGAAAATTAATCTATGCAAGGAATAAAAATCCTATTACAACCCTGCACTAGTTTCGTATTTAGGCCATAACTTTCTCGTTTCTTGATGGAATTTATTGTGCCATATAGCAAATTAAATATAACAAAAAGTTATACAACTTTGGTGTTTGGCCTATTTTCAAATTCGGCCCATAAAGGCCCCTAAATCCACGAATAAGCTGACGCCTCTAAGTATGCCACCTTGTCCTTCACGCAAAATTGGTCCAATCACTTTCTACCATCCAAGGAACACATGTTAACTCTAGAATAACCTTTCCTCCATGCATCACACTACAGCTTGCCACACCCCTCACATGTGTCATAACCAATTTTTACTCTCTCATGCATTACACCACTTGTCTTCTTGAGAATTAACCACCAAGATAGCATGTTACCATGATAGATTACCATACATGATGCCTTAACCATGCCATACATCCAAAAATCATAATCAGCCCCTCTCTTTATTCACGTTACCCTCCTTACACACTCTATCTTATTTCTTATTCATCACCATGTGCAAATTTTTACCATCTCCAAAATGCTATGCCACCATGTACTATATCATGCTACATCATGCCATCATGTTAAGCCATTCATTCCTCCTCTAAAACACTTACCCATTCTTTTCTATTCTTTCCTCTAGATTCTAGCCACTTCCTCACATCTAAAGCCACCACAAGCTCTACCCTTTCCCCTCCTCTTCACGGCTTCACCCACCATAATCACCATCACCTTTTGAAACCTTTATCTTTCTTCTCCCTTCTTCCAAACTTGTGGCTCTCTTCACCAAAACAGCCACCATTTTGACTTCCTTTCACCTCCATAAATCCATAATTCAAGATGCTATCCCTCATCCTCTTGGCCATGGTCACATTATAACAAGTCAAGGTGGAATTCTTGCAACTTTAACTCTTAATTCTTGCTTTCTTTTTCTCTTTAGAAAATCAAGCAGTATGTATATTATATGTTGACTACTTCCTCTCCATTTTAACTTACAAAATTGTGACCTCACTTATTAAATATTGTGTGCATGTTGTGTTTGCTTAAGATCGGGAATGATCAGCGACAAATGATGAAAAGTTTTAAGTGAACAGTAAATTTTTGGAAACCGATCCCTTTGATTTTAGTTAAATTCATGGCTATCCTATAAACTCCTTGCTGGTCGTGACCCCTTTGTAGCTCAAAAAGTTTTGCATGTTAAGTTTTAGGTACCGTCTGTAACATCCCGAATTTTATAAAAATGATTAAATAGGAGGAATAAATATTGAGTAAATATAAATGGGTTAATAAATGTCCCAAAATAATAAAATGATTAAATTGAGATTTATAAAAATTATTTGTGATTTATTGGGACTTTAAGAGTTAAAATAATACCCAATTAGAATATGGGTGTTGGACCAAGTATCTCCGATTGAGATACCGTTGGTTAGGGCTATTAAGGATATTAATGGGAGTCCGAATATATATTCAGAATAATTTTTAGATAATGTATTAAGCCCGAACTGAGAGCCTGTTTGTTATAAAACGGTAAAATTTTAATGAGAGGTAAAAACTTAAAAACAAACTCTCCTCCCTCTCTTTTGTTTTCACGCCACTTCTTCTCTTTCTTTCTATCCTCTTCTCTTTATCTCTTCTTCTTCTCCTCTTTTTCTTCTTCTTCTCTTCAAAACCCTAAGCTAATAGTGGCCCTCTCCTCCTCCACCATTTTCGTCTTCTTGGGAGCTTGAAGGAGAAGCTTGTAGTTGGAACTCTCCCCCTCTTCTCTTCCATTTTCGTGTGGCCCTCCCCCTCTCTTGGGAGCTGTCTCTTTCTTCTCTTGAGGTAAGCTTCTTACCATTTTCAAGAGCTTAAACCTTTGGTTATGAGTTTTAGGTGTTGGGAGAGTGGTTTATGTATGTAGGTTATTGGTAGGAGCTATTATTATGGAAAACCTTAAGGTGGGGTGGTTTTAAATGCAAGTTTTATGAGCCTCTAAAGGGGTACACAAAATTAGTTATTTGAATGGTGGACAATGATGATGATTCATGGTGTTATTGAATTTTTATGGAAACCCTAACTTTAGGAATTTGGGGAAAATGTAAAATGTGAGTGGGAAATATATTTAATGATGTTAGTGGGTGATATTGATGAGGGAGAATGGTCATTAGTAATGATTGATGAATATTAATAATGATGATTAAGTTTTGATGAAAACCTAGCCTTGAGGATTTAGGGAAAACATGTAATGTTGATTTGAGGATTGATTTTAGGTGGAAATACATGATATTTAGAGTATGGGTATTGTTGATGATGTTGGGAAGATACTTGTTGATGATGGGGGATGGCACTAATGGAGGCAAATGGTTATAGTGATGGTTTAAAGTCATTTGTATGGAAACCCATAGATGGATATGGTCTTTAAATGAATAATAATGAGTTTGAACACCAAAACCATGATGGTTATGATGGGCTAAACAAATGAAGTAAGATTGTGATTTGATGAGGCCTTAGGCCATAAGGTATGTCATTGAAATAGTTAATTGATTATGGTCTCAAAAGAAGCTAAAAGGATTTATGATGGCTTATATGTTCTTGGAAGCAATATTGGTAAAGAATGTGACATTGTTGTTGTTGGGCTGGTTAACCCTTTTGAGATTTAGAGAATCATGGTTTTGGGAAAGGAATTCACGAAGCCTGACAAAAGTATATGAATAAGTGTTTTAACAAGTCTAGGATTTGGTATTGAATATTAAGAATTGTTGTTAATCACTCAAAATAGTGATAAATGCCTTGAGATGGCTTATTAATTGTATGAATGCATATGTATATTGTGTAGATTGTATTCCGGGTAATGCGGCGGAGCATTCGGAGCATTGGAATCGTTGCGGTTCTTCCCTCGAGGTAGGAGAGGAGTTTACATTCAAATTGTATGAGTTATATAATTGATAATTATTGTATGTCATGATACTCATGCTTGCCTTGTATTGTTTATAGTGAAATGATATGAGTGGCAAATTATTGGCTATTGAGAATGATTTGTGTATGTATATGTTGATGATGAATATTAGTGTCCCTTGATGGGAGTAGTGTGTTATTGATGGATAATCCATGTGGGGTTGAATTAAATATATGCTAATGAACCATCCTTGAGGGGATGAAGTGTATGCCTTATGAATTGAGTATGGATGCTTGGCATTGAATGTGATGGCCATTATGATGGCATTAATGATAAGATTGAAAGATAATGCATAATTAAGGAACTAAAAGAGCCAAATAGAGTTTTATGAGGATTGAATGGCATGGGATAGTTCCAATAGTTTCTATGTATAGTTTATAACTTGTAGAAACTGGAGTGGGCCAATTCTAATGAGCATAGGCCTTTGAGTTGCACAAAAGTGCCTCTAAACGGGTAAAACGCATTTATGTGCATAAGTCACTCATTTTAAAGGATTTTTGAGTGAGGCCAGTGGCCACACGTCACAAATATTGTGTTTTAGCCTGTGTCAAAATTTGGTGACATTCTAATATCGTTTGCATGGGTTTTGGTAGTTGAAAAGTTCATTTTTGGTGAAAAATCTACATAATTTTTGCAGAATGACAGGGCGTAATCGATTAGCCTCTAAGGTATAATCGATTATCAGGCCTCTGTCCTTCATCTAATCGATTAGGAATCATACTGTAATCGATTATGGACCGTCTTGAACCAATGTAATCGATTACATTCGAAGGTGTAATCGATTATGTACTAAAACAGAAACAAGGTAATCGATTACCCTAATCTCGTAATCGATTATGAATAACATCTGATACATTATACCACACACAGAAGCATTGTAATCGATTAGCTCCTACCCCATAATCGATTATCACTAGCTAAATTGATTAAATCAGCTTAGAATTTGCATCTTTACTTCTTTTGGGTACTTATCTTGTCCCCCTTGGACTTTTAGGCCTACTTGACAATTAAATGGAGTATTCTAAAACCTTCTTCCAATCCCATGTATACTTTTAGAGTAATTACGAGTGAATCCACTAGGGGAACATGTGTGGTTTGTCTTAGTGGTGATTGGGGAATGGCTTAAGGCCTTGGCGAGGTGTGTGTATGTCTATGCTATGTTATGAATACATATATACTTCACCACTATGGATATATTGTGAATCTTGATGAAAAGTACATGATGTGATTGTATGACACACCTTGGTTGACGATGGAACTAATAAGGGGACAATTGAATAGCAATGAGTTATTATAACTTAATGAATTTGAAAAAGTATTAATGATGAATAAGAATGAATGATGAATGATAATGTTGAATGAAAAGGGACGTTGTTGTTGAACATGCCCTAGAATGTTATTATTGATGGGCGTAGTGCCACTATGATTAATGCATGTATTAACATGTATATATGAGATTGAATGATGATTGTTGAAATTATGTTTTGAGATATCTTATTGGTTTCCATGTGTGGATAAATGTTATGATGATTGATATGCTATGATTGCCAGGTGGGGATTTAGTAAAATGTGAATGTTGTGCCTTGAGGGGCCTTGTGATTGATTCTATGCCAATGATAATAAAAACCAAATATAAAATATGCCCCTAATTGAGAGGGTGAGATATCCTTGTGAGGTCGATTGGCATATGCATTATTGTATTTTGCATTCATGGTATGGCATAACATTGAATGTGTGGTTGCGATCACAAAGATGAAATATCCTACGGGATTCTATGAAGGGAGTACCCCTTGCGAGATGGGAAACCAACTTAATGATGATATGATATTGAGCCGGTGGTTGTGATCACCTGGTTATGGAAAGTGAAAGGCCCTACGGGGACCATTATATGATGATGAGCCAGTGGTTGCGATCACTTGGTATTTGAAATGAAAAAGGGCTTGCGAGTTCCTATGATGCCCGTGGTTGCGATCACGAGGCGGGAGTACCCCTTGCGAGGCGGAAAACCATTATGAATTATTGAACATGGTTGCGATCACAAGAAAGCACCTTGCGAGGCTGCTAGAGGGAGTACCCCTTACAAGGCAGGAAACCCATGTGAATGAATGATATGGTGGTTGTGATCACCTGATGAAATGAAATGGATCCATTGCATATGCATTAAACAGTTGACATATGCATTAGCCATAAGAGCATGGCATTTGAGGTGGGATGACCACGAAAGATGAAAGACCCCTTGCGAAGAGGAATGGAATAAAGATTTAATAAGATGATGATAATGATTATGAATGCCCTTGTTGATAAGTGGTAATGTGATTGTGTATGTGCTTGTGCTTGCTTATGTTGTGAAATACGTTTCATGAGGGTTGTATACCTATTATATCAATGTGATGATGATTGAATGATGAATTAATGATTTTATAGCAAAGCACACATGATGATTGTATGCATGTACACATAATCACAATATATTTATATTCGTCATTTTGAATGTATAACTCACTCTCCCATATGGTCTCCTTTTTAGCATTGTGATGCAGGGTTATCATGGGCTGAGATAAGACTTTGAATTAAAGTTTTGGCGAAGGTAAATAGTGGTAATGGAAGTGCCTTGGCCGGCATCAATTATGAATTTTAACGTATTGAATTAAATTGTACATAAGGATGATGACTTAGAGAGTTAAATATATATATGTATCAAACTTATGTATTTATGAACATAGATTATATGTTTAGCATGTAAGTGATGATTAGATTGATGTCATCTGGTGATGGATGTCTCATGTATAGACTTCTTACATTTGATGATATATAATTATGATTCAGGTGCATAGTCGATTGTAGCCTAATAGGCTTATATTATGAAATTGTACGATTGTTTAGGCCTTTTCTCATATCTTCATATATGGGACTAGGCATATGCCCGGTATACACATTCTTCTTCCGCTGTAAACTCTATTATTTTTGTATACCGTTATGCGCAAGTTAGTTATCGATCCAGTCATATCTTATGAAATTGTACGCTTTCGGTTTTCTGTGATTCGGGTCTTGGTGTAATCGTTGAGGTGTTTAGAAATATTTCAAACGCGAAAAATTTACCCACATTTTTATTAATTATTATCTTGATTACATCGGGATCTGAGTCCAGAAAACTGGGGTGTTACACCGTCGGCAACGATCGGTGGATGTTTTGGAACATTCGGTGAATTTTTGGCTAGGCCACCATTTTCTTCTTCTGAACAGCAGCTGTCCCATGTGGTAAGGGGGTCTTTCCTCAATGGATTGTATTTTTGGAGGTTCTAATATATCATCATGATCCAACGGTTAGATTTCAAGTTGCGTAATTTTTTGTTGGCGATTGTTAATTCTAATGGAATATGTTATTAAAAAAGTATTTTAATAAATTTCTTTAAGCATATCTCAAAAATCGCGTACATGGAAGAAAATTTTATTGCGACCGGTGCTAAAATGAAGAACTTAGAAAGTTTAGTGTTAGGCGGGCTCGGTTGATTCGATATGGTTGTATCATTATATTTTAAATTTTGTGGTGTTATTATGTAATTTATAATTTGTTTCTGGTAATCCCCGCTATTAGAAATTTATTTATCGCCACATATCGCTGAGAGTATTTGGACAGCGCTACGCTTTTTATGAAAATTTACCGACCGGACAATTCTGACATTTTATCCCACTAAGTTTTAAAAAGTGGAATTGTTTTTAACATTATAAAGCTTTATGAAAAATGATTAGATAAATAAATAAATTTTTAGAAGTAGAAAATTTTACATGAAAGCGGTTTATCAACAAATGACAAAGTTAGGCTCAACAGGTTTTGTAAACTAAGAATAAGTGAAAAATTTTGGAAGGTAATAAATACTAGAACTTAGGAAATAATTGTGACTAATTTTAATGACCAACTAAGAAGAATTTTTAAGTAAGAGTTTAATAAGTTTTATAAGTTAAGAAAGAGAAAAAGAGATAAAAGAGATTTTGATGCATAACAAAGAAATGGATATTCAGATTTAGGAAAAATTTAGTGACCAATTTTAGTGACCACTTGAAGTAAAAGTATAAAAATGGGACCTTAGGAAATTTTGAAGTAAATGGTACAAATTCCCAAATAACATCAGAATGAGTTTAGAAGTTAAGGAAGAAACGAGCATTAGAATTTTAGAACATTGATAACTAATGATAGTAAAGGACATGGAGGAGATTTTTGAAATTAAACTTTAGACTAGTAATAAAAAGGAGTAACTTATATATTAAATGATGATATTTAGGGAGGAAATATCTTAATTAAGTAACAAACTGTCATCTTAGAGATAATCAATCTTAGTTGATCAAATAAAGGTAACTAAATAAACTAAATTAGTTAGTATAATGGGTAAAAACGAAAATAGAGAAATAGTACTAAAGGATGACGATTGAAAATTTAGAAAGGATATCACTGAGAGTAAACTTATGTGCATAAGGAATTAGTAACCTAGAAAATAAATTGTTTAATTAGAAAAGCTTATTGATAAAAGAAAATAATGGATAGTAAGACCACTAAAGGGTGACTTAAATTCCTTAATTTAAGAGTAATTTGAACTCCCTAATTACTAAGAATTAGAATTGGGTAATTAAAAGGAATGTACCAATAAATAATTGGAGGACATAAGAAAATTTAAGTTATTCTATAAAACATTATTGGTTAAAGTAAAAGATCTAAGTACCTAAGTTGATATTAAGCAACAGAGGCCACTTAGTAGTGAGTTAGACTTCGTGATTGGACATGAGGAGCTAAATCATGTAATAAAATAATTAGTGCAATAATAATAATAAAGTAAATAACTTAAGGGGAACAAAAGAATCCAAACTATTCCATAAGGTATTTTGAATAAACGCATACGATCTGATGTTTAAATTAGTGGCGAATTCATGTAGAGTTAGTATACCAAGTTTAATGTTAACAATTACGTTTGATTTTCTGTAAATAATGTTGAGTGGAATTAGAAAATTATGTTGTTCTCTTGAATGTGTAATGCTACTGAATGAATATTGGCGTATATGGTTGTAATTGCGTGAATTGAGTAAAGTATCTTATAAGTATATCGCAATGATGAATGTTGTGTTTGGCAATTGCTATGTAACTATGTGCATAAGTGAATATGTATCAATTATATGTGATGAGTATGTATGCTAAAATATATGATGAGTATGGTATAATAACATGTGTACAGACTGGGATGTTGTAATTGTATGATGCATTAAATAAATATGTTGAAATAAATAAGAAAAGAATAAATGTAGAAATATCTCGGTAGGGATCCTGAGATGAATAAATTATGAAAATGATATGATGAGATTGGATCGGATCCGATGAAATGGTGGGCGTGGTAATGCCAATGTACCTATAATTTCTGGAAAATATGAGATCTAGTTTCATTTCTAAACGGCGGATGATATCGTTATGAATTGAAAAATTTTGAGAAAACAAGGAAAAAAATTAATTGAAATTTTAGGAAAGGAAAAAGTCCGACATTAGAAATGAAATGGAACCATCAAAAAGACCCTACCGACAACTAATGAAAAGAAAATTTTGTATTGTATGCATCATATATGGAAGTTAAGGAGGGATGTTGGAAAAATCCCCTAGAACACACACTGAAGAATCTGCCAGCGCCTCAAAACTTGAGGGTAGTCAAGGGAGTATAATCGGAGACGGGAATTCCAAGTGGCATTGGATTCTTTCCCATCATTGGACAGCCTGTAGCAAACTTTATGACTGTGGAGTGCCTGTTCTGTGATGATGTGTGATTGGCCATTTTGATGTTGGGACTGTGAATCCTTACCTATTTGTGAAAACTAGAATGAGGAGAGCTCTGGTCGCTCTAGTTGGGTAAGGGAGATAAGGGTGGCTGGTTGTGCACATGGACATTGTATATGAGATTGTTGAGTAGGAAATGGGCCCATATGCATCATGATGACTGATAATGCATGATTTATCCTTAATTCATTTGTTTAAATGTGTATAATTTGCCATCACTTATTGTCTAACATATTGCATTTTAACACATTTTCATATTTTGTGCTTTATTTAATAATTGATTTTAAAATAAATTAAGGATAAGTTTTTAATTGAAATAATGAAATCTTGTTTCCTTTTTTTGTTTTTTTTGTAGGGAATAAATGGTCAACAAATTAAAGAATTATGACCAAGGATCAAGAAGAAGAAGCCATGGATGATTAAATATCAAGAAAGGGTGAAAAAGTATGCAAAACATGGAAAATCGGGTGTATGAATCGATTCATCCATGTATGAATCGATTCATACAAATAAAAATGCCCAAGAATTGGAAAATAAGAGCCATGAATCGATTCATTCTGGCCTGAATCGATTCATACGTCTGATTCACTCAAAAATCATGCAATAATTGGCCTCTAATCTATTCATTTGCTTCCTGAATCTATTCATTTCAATTGGAATGCACAAAATACACTAAATGAATAGATTCATGGCCAAAATGAATAGATTCATCAAGTGGAAACATCAGATAACACATTCATCAAGTGGAATCAGCACTGAAGGATTATTAATTATGCACTAGCATTCCACTGGCTCAGTTTTTTATCATTTCCTGACTCCTTTCTCATGTTATCAATAGAAGGCCCTCCTAGCTTCTTCGACACACCTCAATTTACATTTCTCTCTTAATTCCCTCTTAGTAGTTTCTTTAAGCATCAGAGGAAGGCACAAAGCCTCCTCCTCTCTTCTTTCCCCTCTTTGCTCCATTCCGGGTTAGTTTCTTTTCCTTGTAGTTGTTCTTATTATGGAGGGCTAAAACCCCTAGATTGATTTTCTTGGAGAATATTGTAATGTAATTTTGAGGTCATTATTTTTAATATAGTATGTTTTTATTATTGTTATTTCTTCATAATCTTACTCTGCTTATTTATTTCCATTCTGTTTAATTAAATTTGTATGCTTAATCGGTTTAATTATTCAAATGGAATAAAATAAGATTTTAAATTAGAATGGATTAAGGAAATATGCATGCTTAATGAATATTTTCATAATCACTTTTAATAATTATGGTTTGCTTAATTCCATAATTTGAGAATAGATTATGTATGTAGGCGATGTTCTTACATATGCTCAATAATTCCTAGATTTTATGATCTTGACTCCTTTTGCTTAATTAGGATGCTTGATTAAAATATTCATTTTTAAATGAAAGTAAAGGAATTATGAATTGAAAAAGACGCTTAGTTGATTAATTCAAATTGAGCTAAGAAATTAACAGTAATGAAAGTATACAAATTATCTTTAGTGAACCAAGGATAAATTTATTTACAATACTCCAAGAAAATCAATCGCTTGTTATTTATTGTTTTAAATCCTATATTTACTTTGTTTTAATTTTAATTGTGACAACAAAATCAATCAAAACCCCCCCAATTGTATTTGTATGTTTGTTAAAATTCTGTTTGTAAAAAAATTAATTTTAAACTTGATTTTTACTAAATTTTTGTGTTGATCCTTGAGAGAACGACCTAGGTTGACACCCTAGTACTACATTAATTAATTTTAATGTACTAATTTGACGGAATCACGACTGTAAAAATATTCACGTCAATGACTAATGAAGAGAATGGAAATAATAAATGAACCCGTGCATTGCATCATTGTACTGAGATTGTGACTGTTTATTGTTTAAGTATGATTGTATAGATTTTAGTAATCCTGAGAGAGGAATAGGAAAATGGGAATGATTAGCTAAGATCAAAAATGGTGAGACAACTTAGAATGTATCTTAGGAACCCCAAAGAGAGTATGTGAGACTCGATCTTGGATTGTTTGTGTTGTATGTGGGCAGGTGTTGATGAGACACCTTTTCGATTGTTGTGGAGGTGAAGACTCACCCTTACGTTAAATTTTTCCAGACATCGTGAGGATTGACACAGATTTCATATCAAGGATCACGCGAGCTCTTCTTAGACCGAAGATGGGAAGATTAGAATAGATTATTTTATTTTCATTTATGGGAGCCTGCGTGCCCCTTTACTTTCAGTATGTACAGTTTGTAACATCCCGAATTTCATAAAAATGATTAATTGCAAGGAATAAATAGTAAATAATTATATATGAGTTAATTCATGTCCCAGAAAATTAAAAATAGTTAAATTGGGATTTATTATGGATATTTATAATTTATAGAAACTAAATGAGATGAAATTATACTTGATTAAAATATGGGTGTCAGACCAAGTATCTCTGATTGAGATGCCGTTGGTCAGGGCTGTTAAGAATATTATGGGGAATCCGAACATGTCTTCGGAATAATTTTTGGATAAAGTATTAAGCCTGAACAGGGATCCTATACGTTGTAAAATGGAAAGATTTTAATGAAGTGAATAAAATTAAAACATAAAACCCCACTCTCCCTTCTCCTTTCACGTTGGTTTTTGGCTCCCCCTTGGCAAACACCTTCTTCTTCCTCTTTTCCTTTTCCACTCACCTTCTTCTTCTTCAAAAATCCACAAAGTGTGGTGTGCTCTCCCTTCTCCTTCCATTTTTGGTTGCTTCAAGCTTGGAGATGATAATGGTGGTTTGAAGTTCTCCCTCTCCCTCTCATTTTCATGCACTTCTTCTCCCATTCTTGGAGCTCTCTTTGCTTGGCTTGCGGTAAGGTTTCCTCTCTATTTTTCTTAAGCTCTAACATTAGGTTTTGGGTTATGGTGGTTGGGAGAGGGTTTGATTTTATATGGGTTATGTAGGAGAGGCATTAATGGTGTGAAACCCTAAGGTGGGTGCTTTAATGTGAGTTTTAAGTGGGTAATTATGGGTACACAAAATTAGCATTTAATGTGGTGGAAAAAGATGAACATTAAGGATGGTTGTTGAGTTTTTGATGAAACCCTAACCCTATAATTTGGGGAAAATTTTGAAATATGAATGGATGAGTGTTTAATGATGTTAAGGGAAATGATTTTAAGTGTAAACCCATGATAAATTATGTTTGGGTGTTGTTAATTATGATGGTTGTTGGGTGATTTTAAAGGAAAACCCTTAGTATGGAAATTGGGGCTTTTAGCTTAATTGATAGTTAGAAATGATTTAAACTCTTAGTATGACTTTTTGGGAAGGATGAGATTGATTATTAACTAATGATGTTGAAGTTTGAACTAAGATAATGATGTTGTGCTTGTGATGATCATTGATAGTGGGATTAATGAAATAGACATAGTGGGTTGATGAGTTATTAGGCCATAATAAATGACATGTGAAATTGTTGGTTGATCATGGTTTGAAAGGAGCTAAGAGGCTTATGATGAATTTGAGTGGCAAATGGATAGTCCATGTAATGATGAAAGAGATGTTGTTGTTGGGTATGGTTGGCCCTTTTAGATTTAGAGAATCATGGTTTTGGAAAAGGAATTCCCGAAACCTAACCCAATGATATGAATTGGTGTCTTAGCAAGTCTAGGATTTGATATTAAGCTTTATGTTGAGCTAGCAATTGTTTAGATTTATGATAGTGCCTTATGATGGCTCATAAATTGAATACATGTATATTTATGTGTGTTGATAGGAGATTATATTTCGGACAATGTGGTGAAACTTTCAGAGCATGCGAATCGTTGCAGTTCTTCTCTCAAGGTAGGAGAGGAGTTTACATTTCAATTGCATGAGTAGAATGATTGGTGATTGATGTATATATGATTTATACTCATGCTTGCCTTGCCATGAATATAATGAAATGATAAGATGCTTGGTAATGTGATAAATGATATGCTTGGAAATTTGATGACTTTGGGAGTCATGTATATATGAGATGATGATGAATGTTTAGTGGTCCCTTTTGAAGGGCATGATTTAATTGTTGATGGAAATCCATGGATTGTTCAAATTATGATGACGTGTTTATGATGTTATGCATAATTGAGGAACTAATAGGGCTATATCAAGTTTTAGTATGAATGAATGCCATGGAATAGTTCCAATAGCCCATGTATGTAGTTTATGACTTGTAGGAATTGGAATGAGCCAATTCCATTGAGAATAGGCCCTTGAGTTGCACAAAAATACCTTGAAATGGTCTAAATGCATTTATATGCATAAGTCCCTCATTTTTGGGAATTTTTGAGTGTGGCCAATGGCCACACATTACAAATAATGTATATAAGTTGGTGTTAAAATTTGGTGGGCATTGGAATTCGTATGAAAAAGTTAGGGGATTAGAAGTTCAAAAATATGGCTTTTTCTACATAAAAAGGGGTTTGTGCTGTCATGAGTCGATTCAAAATAGTGTTTGAATCGATTCAGAGGCTACTGGATGGGCTTGAATTGATTCATACGAAGCCTTGAATCGATTCAAGACTTACTAGATTTACTGTTCCTCAATTTCACAATGTTTGAATCAATTCATACGGGGTTTGAATCGATTTAAGGCCCTCTGTTTCCGCTATGTTGGGCCCCAGGCACGTATGAATCGATTCATGGGGGTGTGAATCGATTCATCACGCTGTTTGTCAAATTTTGAGATTTTGGGATGCATGAATCGATTCATGCAAGGCTGAATCGATTCATGGCCTTGTTATGGCCACTGTTATGCTATTTTTTCAATTGTTGTAATCCTTTTGCTGTTTTTGGCCTGTTTGGGCATCTTAATAACATTTTTGGCCTCCGACTTCCCATGAAAGTTGTAGATAATTATGTTACGGAGGTGTGAAAATTGTTCTTACCTTAATTGGAGTTTTCTAACTCTTATGAGGCGTAAAATACCAGACCCACTGTATTGTAAAATTTAAATTTAAGAGGGTTTTGAACCCAACTTTTTATGGGTATCAAATTGGGACTAATAGGTGATATTTTTGACATGTCCCATTATTTTTAAGACTAAAAAGGAACTTCCCTCATATACCTTGGTGTTGAAATTGAATTGAGTTTGATATTGTTTAAACTTTGTTCCATCATGCAATAACTCGTGACTTCAAAAGGTATGTGATTGTGGTGTGTCCAGTGGTGTTTTGAGGTTGTTTTATAAAATAGGAAAAATGTGTATATGCCTAAGATATGTCATGGGGGACATGAATATTCCACCACTAATGATATATTATGATGAATGATAATAGAAGATTAAATGACGTTGATGTATAACACACCCTTGTATGATGATGAAACTAATAAGGGATGATTGCATGACAATGTATTTATTTTAAATCGATGAATTGGAGATGATATCGATAATGGATAATGATAGATGATATTGTTGATCTTTTCCTTGAATGAAAGGATGGGTGTTATTATTGATGATTGTTGAATGCCATTGTGATGAATACAAGTGTAATCTTGTGTATGTGTGGTTTGAATTATATTGATGAATTGTTGTAATGCCACACTAATATACGAAACAATGGTAATGATCAATGAGATGAAAATCCACTAAGACAGTATGTGGTGATGTTGATGATTATTATTGATGATATTGGTGCCATTGTAATTGTTGCAAGTATTGACTTGCATGTATGATATAAAATGTGTTAAAATGAAATACCACACTTAAAGCTTGAGAACAATGGCTAAAACCAATGATGTTAAAATCCACAAAAAGATTATATGGTGGTGTTGGTGTTAATGATGATGATTGATGAGTGGCATGATAGGATGCCTAGTTGAGAATGCATTGATTTGGTATTTACATCCATGGCATATCATACGCTGTCTATGTGGAATGTTAGGGGTTCCAATAGGCAGGCCCAGCGGGAGGGCGATCCAGTGCATGGGTAAATTGTTGTTGTTCCCTAGTGATTCTGGGAATCACGAAACTGTCCTTAGATTGGTGGTGAGGCACCCTATGTGGCAGGCCCTATGGGCAGGTGGCTCTGTGTTGAGCAAGTTACCTCAGTGTCTGACGGGGCACGGCTCTCTCAATGTGTATTTGGGAGAGGCCCGTAGCACTTGTGGCAAGTGAGGCCATGATATTAATCCGCAAGTCATAGGGTGACTAGTGTTATAGATGGGCGATAGCGGTTTGGTACCAGTAAAATATGATATTAAGCATGCATGATTTGAGATATAAGTGCACACTTTTACTACTGCAGTAGGGGTATAGTAGCACACCTATGCTTGACCCACATTTGATATAATGTTATTTCCTACAGTCGGATCCGCATTTGTTACTGATTCTGTTGTGCATATGCATTAGCCTAAGAGCATTTGCATATAGCATGGAGATATGCCAAAAGGTAATGATGATTGATGGTGATTGAGATTGAGATATGATGATGATAAGATAGGTAAATGAATTACCTAAAAGACAACATGTAAAATATGAATACAACAAATGACATTGAATATGATAATGTTGTATGTGATGGCCTAATGTAATGAAAGGCTTGTTTGTCTATGGTTGATGACAATGATATTGGCCGATTGTGCCATTAAGAAAAGATGTGTATATGTGCTTACTTTGCTATGAATTGATTGATAAATATAATATATGTATATCATTGAGATTAGCGAATTATGATGATTATTTATGATTTAGCAAAGCATACATGATGTTAATATGTATATGCATATAATCTCAATTGTATTCATATTCATCATTTGAAATGTATAACTCACTCTCCCATGTTGTCTATTTTTAGTATTGTGATGTAGGGTTATCATAGAATGAGATTGAGTCTTTGAACTAAAGCCTTGGAGAAGGTAAATAACTGTAATGGAATACCTTGGCCGGCAACAAATGTTAATTATGATGTGATGATCAAATTGTATAAGATGATAGCTGATAACCATTAATTTGATGATGTTGTATAGATGACAGCGCATATGATTGATGTATTGATATTTGAGGTATTGGGCTTTATACCCATTTAATGAATGAATGTGTTGGTCATTTAGCCCATTTTATGAGTGTATAAGTATTGATGATACATGATATTGAGATAGAATTAAATGTGGTCAATTATGGAATATGGATATCAGAGATGTATGTTGCATGACCATATAAATATATATATATTAGGCAATGCATGTTTATTTCTTATATGTAAGATGGATTTTGACCTAATAGGCTTGTGCTGTATATTTGCATGCTTTGTCGAGCCTTTTCTCATATCTTCACATATGGGACTAGGCATGTGCCCTGTATACATATTCTTCTTCAGTTGTAAACTCTATTATTTTTGTATACAATTATGGGTGATTTATCTTGCGATCCAGTTATAAATTATTAAATCTCACTCTTCGGTTTTTTATGGTTTGGATCTTGATGTAATCATTAAGGTGTTTCAAAATTATTTCACACGCGAAAAATTTACTTGCATTTTTATTAATTATTTATTTTGATTACGTCGGGATTCGGGTCTGGAAAATCGGGGTGTTTCATAATTATTGTTATGACCATGTATTATATATGATTATGTCGTATATAAGGTGTATCTGTTCCATCAAGTTTCCTTGTACAAAAAAAAACTTCCACATTTTTTTAAAACTTGTAACCTCTCAATTGACCAGATAATCTAGTGGAAGGGATTGTCCTAGTTAACCGAGGGTGTTACAGTTATTACAACCCTTACAACTTAGCCATTGCTTTTAACCCTAACTTTGACAAAAGAAGAGTATGTATCCTTCTTGATACAACCAGATGTGCACCCCCAATGCCTTTTGAGAAACTTGTGAACCTTTCTCACCTTCTCTCAGAATCTTACATTACAATGTACTATGCTCTGAAGGCTGAAGAAACATGTGATCATAAGGATATGAGGCATAGATTTCAATATCATAAATTACATACAGTGATAAACCCTGGAAAGAAGATCATGATCGTACCAGACTGTTTGCAAAATCCAGCGGTATGGATTAATTTAGGGAAAATGAAGCAGCCTATGCTCCCTAAGTACAAGCCCCACTACAAAGGTCTTCTCAGACCTCGTGAGCTTCTTCTAGACTCTCTAAAGAGTATCTGACTGCTCCCAAGCCAACAGATGAGCATGCTAATGCACTTTGATGTCATTATCCTTAGACTATCAGAGAAGAAGGCTCTTACTCTACTCAATCATTTCCTAACCAGCCTCTCTTTCTTTATAGTCCTTTTGTCATTTACTTCCATTCCCCCCATACCTTTGTTTATCAGACTCGTTATTTTATCCTTGTTTTGACTACAGTCTCTCTTCTCATTATTTCTACCCCTGTTCATGGTTTAATGCTTTGATCCTCTGTGATATCCCTTTTTTTTGTTGATAACAGAAGAGGAAGGACATAGAAGTCTTTTGTAGTGGGAGAACATAGTAGTTGAGTTTTTTTTGTTATGATCAGTTCTTTTTATCTTAGCTACAATTTGTTGTATTAATCATTTATCTTGTTATTAATGAAGTTTGTCTTTTGTTATTTGATCGTTTGATGCTTTAATATAAAATGCCTGACTCTCTAATAATCTGATAAGAAAATAAGGATTTTCCTGATTGAACAAACTTGTATTAAATGTTCTTTACAAAGCTCTAATCCTTTAAAAGAAAAAATCACAAGTTTGCTTAATCTCTTATACATACTCATATTTATCTGTTGTGAAACATAATCAAATGCTTTGATTCATCCTGGACTTCATTTGTGAAAAAAGACTTGATGTTTGTCATCAACAAATAAGGGGAGATTGTTAAGGATAAGTCTGGTTGAAAAAGAAATTGTTAACATTCGAATTGGACCTCATTATATGTCATTATAATCAGACCCCAGGATTTGTTAATAACACACATCAATGTATTTTAAATTGAATCAAGTCTATGTATGTGTCATATAACTTGTCTAACTAAGTGTTTCAAAAACTATAAAACTAAGTGCATAGGTTACAAGACAAAAGGGGAGTCCATAAGAACAAAAGTTTGATCCATCAAAAGTTAAAGTTTAGACTTTAACCAAAAAGTATGATTCAAGATCGCTCAACTATATGAATCATCAAAATCAGACCTTAGACTTTTAAGCATCCAAAACTTACAACGTGAATGTTACTCCAGGGGTACAAATCACAACGTTCTAAAATCATTTTGATAATGGATAAAAAGTCAAGCTCTTCCTCAATTTCATATTTTCCGCCTCTAGCGACCCAGCTGCGGCATTCCCCTGTTTGAGTTCTTCAATTTGGGCAAGCAGCTTCTTCTCCCTGTTGGCCCATTCTTATTGATCTTTGTTCGTCCGGCCTCAACAGCTGCAAGGTCCTTACTCAGCTTGGCTAACTTTTCCTTCTCAAGCTTGAGCTCCTCCTTCAGCTAGGGGACTTCTTTATTCTCTTCCCTAAGCTCAGAAACAAGCCGCTCCATGGATTTCATTGAGATGTTTAGGTCACTAATTTTGGTAGCTTGTTCCTTGACCTTGTCCTCTGCTTTCTTTAGCTCATTCTCAGTTGCCCTCAGGGCGGTCCTCTCCTTAACAACCCAGGCCTCTTATTTATCAATCTCAGCATTGAGTTTTTCAATTTCTTCAGCGTTGTCCGCTGTAGCACTCAGAGACTCCAGGAGACCCGATAGCTCGGACAACTGCCACCTGCCAGCCCAGCAGGCATTTCTGATCCCTGACGGTTCAAGTGTAGGCTTGAGGCGGTAATCCGACTTAGGAAGGGTTGCGAACATAGAGCCTTCATACCAGAGGTATGGGGTCAGCAAGGATGAGTTAGGGGGAGTGTGAGCAGGAGCAGGCTGTGAATCTGACTTTGTTATGGGTTCAGAGTCGATAGAGGCATCAATTTGGGTGATCACTGCCTTACACTTCAAAACGCCCTACATGTCGGTCTCTTCCAAGGTTCTTTGTTTCTTCTTGGTTGGCTCAGCAGTGGGAGGTTTCTTGGCATCAGCAGCTTTCACCAGCTTCCTATTACCTTTCTCCTTCCTTTTCTCTGTCGGCTGTTCTTGTTGTTCCGATTGTTGAGTGACATCTTCCTTGGGAGCATCGTTCAGCGGGACGTCCTCACCCACGTCCGAGGTGAGAGTAATGATGTGGGGAACGGACTTGAATGAGTTCCTCTTGGCCTGAATATTATTTTCTTTAGAGGAGCAGTTATCCTCTATCAACATGGATTTTAGGTCATTCATGGCTTTGCAGTATTCTTCTATTTCTTTTGCATAGGAAAGGAAAGGAGCATCAGTATTAAAGTAACATATATCAGATACTGGCAAGAAAGAAAAAATTTATAAGGGTGGATTATTACTTAAATATTCGTCCCTTAGGAAATTAGACCCTAAGAGACGTTTGTAGGAGAACTCCCTGGCTTCGGCAGTATAAGCCTTTAAGGCGCCCAGGACCTCAATAGAGTACGAAGGGAGTTCACACTCTTCCGTGTAGTAAGCCCTACTGGCAAGCAAGAAGTGCTTGTGTGTCTAGCTGGATAGGAATTGGAGGATCCCTTCTTTATTTTGCTAGAATACTGACTTGTTGGGCTGTATTCTGATCCTTGTATAAAAACGTTTGAACGACTTCCCGTCGATCTTTGTAGAGTCGGTGAAGAACTTGAAGTTTCTTATTCTTGAGTCATAATGGAGTGTGATGAACCCAAGACCACCCTTCTTGTTGGAATGGCAGACCACCTGGCAGTAGTAGAAGAGCATCGCCACGGTGGGTTTGAAGTTAAAATGATTCCCCAATACCTCGAGAGCACGGATGAGGCTTCATCCGTTGGGGTGTACTTGGGAAGGAGCGCACTCCAGGAATCTGAGCATGCCCATTTTGAAGTCATTGAGGGGGAAGCAGACTCTGAGATGCTGGAATACAAAGTTATGCATGTACACGGACCTTTCATCCGGCACACGATGGCTGATTCTTTCCTAGGGACGGGGTGCCATAACCATGAATCTCTCTTTCATCTTCTCCTCTACACATACCCTGAACCGCGGGTACATCCGCACTCTGTCCATCCTAGCGTGAATGGAGGCTATTTCCTTGAACTCATCTTCAACCCAGCAGTAAGGGTGTGTCTCGTTCAGCTTCTCCCAATTTAGGCGGTGTGCTACGACGTTCACACACCCTTCTATGGTCCTAAGAATTGAAACTTTTCCACGCCCTTTGATGGTCATCTCGTCTAAAGCGTGGTGAAAGGCGTCGGTACTGTGATAAAAAACGACATTGTCAGAAAGGAACCAATCCTAACTCGACTCGTTGTCAGAAGGGATGTTAGCCTCTAAGCCAGAGGAAGGTACAGGGTGGGGCTTAGCCACTGGCCACCTTGAGGAAGAACCTTCCTCCTTTCCTGAACAGCGAGACCTGGCATCGAAAAGACCCACAAAAATTCTTCCGCCGTGATAGTCAGTTGGTGTCGGAAGGTTACGCCCCCTGTGCAAGGGACCAGTACGACTCTGCCTGGAACGCATACTTGAGGTTTTATAGAAAATGAAGAAGAAACTAAGAAAAAAGAGAAATATGGTTACCTAAAGTGGTTTATGAGGCAAACTTCATGAAATCACAGCTATAGTCTTCTCTGGAAATTTAAGCAGAGTTTTCTTAAGGTGAAAGCAAGTGTACTCCCAGAAAATGTTAAGTCCTCTATTTATAGTACTAAAGGGATGTGACTACCAGTAAGAAGAGGATGTAATTCACCATGGAATGTGACTCTTCAAGGATCAAATGGCACCGTCATTTCGAGGCCTCAAAGTGCGAAAGTTGTGTCGCTTGGCACAAAGGTGAAATCGAATGGGCTTAAAATTCAAAATTCCAGGCCCATTAACTTGCTTGTGACGATTGACAAACCACGTGACTGGAAATCATCATTACTCACGTGTTAATAGCCTTTAATGCTCATCATTGGAAGTGTTTTAATACATGGACATTGCAAAACTCGAAAATGAGGAGTTACAAATTCCAAAAACTCTTGGGATTCTCTCGCAAGGTAGATTGTTGTCTGAATCCGTTCTCCACACCGCCAGAACAACATAAGAGATGATTGTCTCAGTCCAGTATCTACGCCTACTAGAGAGCATATTTAGCTTATATGAGCAACTCTACCAGTCCCTCACACAAGCTAGGGGGCAGATGATCCGGTCTCGATACTGGTACCCAGGGCAGTGATGTAATTTCATTCAACCTCACTGTACTACCGGTCTCACAGGTGCATCTCTGGACTGTAAGCCTGTGTAAGACGCTCTCGATATAGGTTTGCCCAAGTTCACATTTCACACACCAGAAAGTATCTATGTCACCCGACAGAAGGTACAAGGTACAGCCACAAGGGGGATTCACAGGAGACGCGGCTCTCCCTGCGTCACGTGTCAGAATCGTACACTGAGTAGTGTACTATTTATCCCCTGGCTAAACCTGACGATTCATTCTCCATGCTCACCTATAAATAGGCAAATCGCATACGCAGGAAAGGTTATGTTATTCTTAATCTCTATTTACTGTTACATTGCTCCAGTTCCCTAGAATTCTAATTCTGTTTCACTAACTTAAGCATCAAAAATCTTCGCAGGTGACACCACCTTTCGCCCCTCTTCAGCGCGAAAGCTTAGTGTGAAGGATTTCTAGGACAACAAGACCGGATTCTCCTACTGAGAGTTCAGACCATAATACCGGATACCCACTGTACCGGTGTACAAACATTTCTATCCTTGACTTTTGAGGCTGGTCCCCACTCCAGATCTTTGACCTCGGATAAGACTAGTTTAGGGAGGTTCATCATCTCTGACGTCTCTCCAAGACAGTCCTTTAACATACCACACAAAAAATGCACATAAGTTTGTGGGATGTTTACCCCACATATAAATATCCTGAGAATTATTCAACATTATTATCACATGTCCTAAAGGTCTCTAACCAGTTCAACTAACATTTAACCTATCTGATACCAATTACAATGCAGTAGACAAAGATTAATTATTTTCATTCAACATAATAATCAATTATCATAGTAATAGCATGTTATACAATCATATTAATCAGACACAGACCTTCTCAGCATTACACATTCATAAGTCATCTTCTTAGGCTTCAATATCACTTAAGGTCCACTTCTTGGTTTACTTTCCTTTTTAATCATATTCATAAAAGTCATAAATTCATGTTATCATGTTTAACATAATTCCAAGACATAATTGTAGTTGATATCTATCTCCTAGGTTACTTTCCTTTTTAAGTCATGCTCATAAGTTTATGATCTAGCGATAATAAAGCAATACCAGCATGTACATCACAATTCCAAGTCACAGCTATAATCGATATGATTATATATCATACAATTCTCAACCATAGGCATACTCATCACATAATCCACATATATGAATAACAACAACAAGCAGAATCATCACATGATTTACAATCACAGTCATTGCATAGTTCACAAATACTACATAATCCACAATCAGGATCATCACACAATTTATCACCATACATCTAGGATTTATTAGTCATTCAAATTCTATGCATGAGTTAGGTGTCTTATGACTTTCTTGTTTAATTATATTCTCATGATGCCATCTCAAATCTCATTTCCTCAATACGTTTACTAGAAGGAATACATCGTGTTATTTACTAGGGCCACTAGAGCTCGCTAAAGTCCTCGCAACCATCAGGGGTAAGGGACGCACACGTCTAACATAATATGGATCCATCCTCATGCTTTATACATGATAACACACAATCAGAACTTACACTACACAGTCATAGAAATGCTTGTCCAAGTCAAAGTACACCGAGCTTGCCATAGACTGTCTAGCCTAAGGTGCTACACCGAACCATTGGATGCCTGACCCAGTTGTACTCTCAAGGTTCTCCCGTGGAATCGGGACGCACATATTCTCTAGTGTACCCATCACTGTATACTCGTGGCCATGATCCAACCCACAATTCCAACATATGTAAATGATGCATGAATGCCACATGTTTTACTTTGCTTTTTTCCACTGTCATCAGGTAGGGTCCTTACGTTAATAGTCCATTACCCTTAATACAGAGGGCCATAATCCCTTAAATTATTCTTAATATCTTATAAATTCAATTTCTAAGAGGTCTTGTAAGTATACTACTATTGTTTATTTCTGAATTTCCTCATGAAATTCTATAAAAGATTTTCTACTTTAAAAATAGTATATAAGCTTAGGCACATATATATATATGGACATGTACTGGAAAATAATGTCTTTACTCTTTCGAGATATAACTCACTATACTTAAAATTCTCTTTTCATAGTTATACTCGGAACTTAGTAATATAGTGTAAAGACAAAACCACATAATTGTAATCATTATAGACTTTTAACTGAATCCTTAGCGTATCGTTTCATTGCTTAGTCTACCCACAAAACAAATACTGACTCAGTCCTTGAAAAATATACTTATTCAATGATTTTGATATAAAATGGTTAATGAATGGGAAATCCTTGTTAAAAAGGGTTCATTTTACCTGACATGTTAGATGTTGTCCTGTTATATCGTCTTACAACGGAACTTTGTCCTATTATTTCTCTTCTCATACACTTCTTTATATCTCTTTCTTTATGAAACAATCAAAGTATAGCAAAATAATTAAAATCGTGTGAGGCCTTAAAATACCATTTCTGTAAATCTTTGACCAATTTACGAAACACCATCTCGTCACATTATTGGGCCACGAAACTTGGTTTTTTCCAGTTATTAGACCAAAACCCCTTTAATTTATGTCTAAATTTTCATAGTACAAAAAAAAATTCTTAAAATACCCACATTAATGAATCAAATACTAAATTTTCTGCAAAACATTTTTCTTTGTCGATTTTTGTTAAAAATTTTGTTCTAGCCGTATTTTTACTAGAAAATTTCGAATTGAGTGATTCCAAAGCCAAAAGTATTTAATTTTCAAAATTCTATAATTATAAAATATAAAAATAATATTATATTGTGCCAAATTTTGAAAATGCTATAAGACTCTTAGTATGTCATTTTTCCTCGTTTTTATACGTCATAAATCATGATTAAGGACAACGCCTAGTTAACGTTCATTCCTTTCATCTCCACACTTTTAGGCAGTACCCAAATCATCATTACAAACCAAAATGGGCAATAAAATTATATCATAAAGGCAATGTGCCTGTCCACTACACACTTCACAATTATACGCGTTCTCATAACTGACTTTTACCGAGTTTTCTTTCTTGGACCCTACCAGGACTTCTATTCATTTTCTCATTTCGTATCACACATTAAAATGCATATTTTCTCAAACTAAGTCAGCTATGGCAACAAGCACTTCACACGTGCACACACATTTTAAACCAATCAGTTTCTCACATAACAATTATCTAGTAAATCACATTAATTTTTTATCACCAAAACTTAAACTTCTCTTTTTTTTTTAAACTTCAATTCCTTAATATTTCATATAACCTGGCAGCATCATAAACATAACTTTCCCATGCCTTTTTCATCTTTAAAACTAAAATACCTTCATACCAAGCAAGCACTCTTTTTTATAATTTAAAGGAAATAATCACATAAACACTTAAAATTTCATGCTAAGACTTAATTATTTCTAAAAATTTCAGAATGTAATATCTTTTCAATTCTCACCATAATATTAAGTCACTAACATTACCCATGTGTGAACACCTCTTTTGGTCCGGTCCAAGTGGAACGAATCTTCTTTTATACTGAATTCTGAATCAGAATGGTAAAAATCCGAGTGGAATGACTCAAAAATGATCAAGTTCGAGCAGGATGACTCTGATTGAAGTATTTCTGAGTGAAATATAGCCCTGTTGGACAAAAATCCGAGTGGAATGACTCAAAATTGATCAAATCCGAGTAGAATGACTCGAAGTGAAGCATTGTCGAGTGGAATATTACCCTGTCGAAGGTAAATCTGAGTGGAATGACTCTAAATTGATTAAATCCGAGTGGAATGACTCAAAATTGATCAAATCCGAGTAGAATGACTCGAAGTGAAGCATTTCCGAGTGAAATATAGCCCTGTTGGACAAAAATCCAAGTGGAATGACTCAAAATTGATCAAATCTGAGTACAAATTCCTGATCAAAACTAACTCCGAGTAAATATATCCGAGTGGTCATATTCTCAAGTGCCAAATTCTGAGAGAAAAGGTGGAAGTTCTGATAGAAAAGAGAGCACCTCCGAGTGAACATATCCAAGTTCCGATGCGCAAATGAACTACTCCTGAGCCCTGAATCCGACCAA
Organism: Clitoria ternatea; assembly: GCA_037962975.1. Classification (NCBI taxonomy): domain Eukaryota; kingdom Viridiplantae; phylum Streptophyta; class Magnoliopsida; order Fabales; family Fabaceae; genus Clitoria; species Clitoria ternatea. The sequence continues at coordinate 153,916,468 of CM075671.1, forward strand.
GACTTGTCCAAGTGAAAGATTCCGAGGGATTGATTGACCATCCGAGTCAAAGGGACCGATTGTGAACAAATACCGAGTGAAGGATTACCGATTGGAGCAGCAAGTCTGATTTGGGGACAGGTGTCTTTTCCTGGGCACAGAAATTCCGAGTCAATGCTTCAAGAAGTGACAAGATCCGAGCAGAGCACCTCCGATTAAGGTCAGTTCCGAGTCAATAGTGAAGCAGTAACAAGATCTGAGTAAGTATCCCTCAATTGGAGAGAAATTCGAGTTGTCAAATTGTCAAAATTAAATTTTTGAGTGAGAAGAAGACCATTTCCGAGTGGAAATGTCCAAGTTTCCAATTTCTGAGTGAGAAGAAGGCCGTTTCCGAGTGGAAAAGTCCAAGTTCCATTCTGATTGGAAGATTAGACCGACTCCCAAGGTCAGTTCCGAGTCAATACTAAAGCAGTAACAAGATCCGAGTGAGTATCACTCAGTTGGAGATAAATCCGAGTTGTCAAATTTTCAAATTCCAATTTCTGAGTGGAAAGAAGTTCGTTTCCGAGTGAAAATATCCCAGTTCTAAGTTCTAATTGAAAACAAAGCCAACTCCGAGTGAATGCACCGAGTGGTCATATTTTTAAAACAAAGCCAACCAGAGATAAGATCCGAGCAAGACACCTCTGACTGAAGCAAATTCCGAGTGAATGCTTCTTGCATAGACAAAATCCGATCAAAACACTTCTGATACCGAGTGAGTCCTCTCTCAATCCACACCGAGTGAGTCCTCTCTCAATCCACACCGAGTGAGTCGCTCTTAGTCAGCACTGAGTGAATTCTTTCACTCAATTTCCGAGCCATTTTTACCAATTTTCGAGTCACTTTCCACCTATTTCTGAGCCATTTTCACCCAATTCTGAGTCATCCTTTTCACCCAATTCTGAGTCAGCCTTCACCCAATTTCGAGTCAGCCTTCACCCAATTCTGAGTCAGCCTTTTGCCCATTTCTGAATCACGTTTCACCCATTTCCGAGTTATCCTCCAACCATTTCCGAGTCGGTTCCAAGTCATTCTTCACTCGGTTCTGGTTGAATATGTCAACCTGAGTTGTTTTGCTCGTTCCAGCTCCTCACAACAACCTCACACCGACCAACAAGCAAAACTGAGCAAAGCTTTCACTCGGTTTTTTGCACATTTTCCACTCAGTCTTGTGCTTAAAAGGCACCTTTTCCACTCGGATTGTTTCCCACTATGGGTGTATACCGACTGAGGCACTAAATCCGAGTCAGAAGCAGAAAACCGACCCCTACTCCCCCTGTTCGCCCGTGCTGACTTGGATTCCACCACCTAAGTGGATCCAGGAATCCTGGGGGTGGCAGACAGGGGGCGAAAGTGGAGAAATTAAAAATCTCCACCAGCCGCTGTCCCCCGCTACCAGGCTGCCTCCACTTAGAGTGGAAGCCTGAGCTGGCCTAGCACTCAAAAACCCCTATAAATACACAAGGGTTGGGAATTTTGAAGGGCCCTGGAGTATTCATTGGGAGAAGAAACTCTGTCCCTCTCTTCACTCACCAACACCCTTCCCTCTCCTCACCAACACCGTCCCTCTCTTCACTCACCGCACTCTTCCCTCTCCTCACCAGCACCCTTCCCTCTCCTCACCAACACCGTCCCTCTCTTCACTCGGTACAGCCCCTCTCCATACTGTCCAGCACCCTTCTCTCTCCCTCCAACACTGCCCAAGTTCCTCATAAATCCTTCACACCGTCCAGCACATCATCCCTTCACAACTCACTGTTCAGCATCCTGTTCTCTCGTCACACCGGAGTCCAGCTCTCCTGCTCCATCACTCGGTCTCCCAACTTTCACTCGGTATTGTCATTTTTCACTCGGTATTTTCATTTTTCACTCGGTATTTTCTTTTTTTACTCGGTATTTTCATTTTTCACTCGGTTTTCTATTTTTTACTCGGTTTTTTCCATTTTTACTCGGTTTTTCTATTTTTCCACTTAAATAAATTTCTGTTATTTTCTTTTCTTTTCTTTTTTACCCCTTCCTAGGTTCGTAATAAATAAATAACAAAAAACAAGTGTTTCACGTTCAAACTAGCCAAAAAAAAATCATCCACCATTAATCTTTTAGCCTCTTCCTAAAAAAACATCACCAAAGAACTACGTAACCCTGATTTCTTGGTAATCCAAGAATACGTAGGAGCAGGACTTTAAATCCTGTCGGGCCCAATCTTTTTTTATCCCCACCTTTCCCATTTTGTTCCTATTTTATTTTCTTTACGTTTTCCTTTGTAACCGCCTTTTATCAAGCCCATAAAAATCAATTTAGACGTGACGTCTTGTTGATTTTCCCATAAGGAACGGGATACTTGGGACGAGACATCCCGCTTATCCCCTTCCCATCTTTGACCCCGTATCTTGATCAAATCCCCATGAAAATCAATTTAGACGTGACGTCTTGTTGATTTTCCCATAAGGAACGGGATACTTGGAACGAGATGTCCCACTTATCCCCTTCCCAATCTCTGACCCCGTGTCTTGATTAAATTCCATGAAAATCAATTTAGACGTGACGTCTTGTTGATTTTCCCATAAGGAACGGGATACTTGGGACGAGACGTCCCGTTTATCCCCTTCCCATTTCTAACCCCATATGTGATTAAAGGATGACTAATTTAGACGCAATTTCTTGTTAGTATCCTTCCCTTTCTCTGTTTTTATACCAAAGCCAAGGTTAATTTGGACGCAACGTCCTGTTAACCTACCCTCCATGTCTGTTTGGTTTGTTCCTTCTGTTTTTACTCAAAGTACAACAATAAAAGGGAAGAAATAAAACATCTTTTGTAAGGCTATTCATGTTGCGTATTTTCAATCTTGGTACTGTTTCTGACAGGCGATGTAGGGTGCTAATACCTTCCCTACTCGTAACCGACTCCCGAACTTGAATCTCATTTTTAAACCAGTGCTTTCACTGAACTTAATTTTTTTTCAATGTTTTTTCTATGGATAAAAACGTTGGTGGCGACTCCCTGTTTCAAACTAGTTTTTCTTTCTCGCCACGCCGTCGCGATCCAGGTTGCGACACCATGCATCCAAAATTTTCATTTATCAAGGAAATAATCACATATGCATTTTACCACCCAAAAATTCATGAAAAATAATTGTTAGTAAAATTTTATAATTTTATATTTTTCAAAATTACATAAAATACTAAAAATCAAAACACCATTTTCACAATCAAGTCACATTAATTTTTAGGCCAAAAATCAAGCATCCATAACTTTGACCTTATCCTGCAAACATTATTCCCTTTAACACCAAACCCTTTTTAACACATCTAGAACTTTTAAAAGCCATGGAAAATACCTACAATTTCATAGCCATGCAAGGATCATTCATACAAGTGCCAAGTTTTCATTTTTAGGGCCATTACTTTTGCATGCAACATGATCAAAACCAAAACACCAAGAAAATCAACATGCATATACTCTAGCTTCCATAACCATCATTAAAAATAACATGCATCATGGTCATAATTCAAGACAACAAGGAATCAACATGTATGCATATAAGATTCCATTATCATCACCAAAACCAACATGCAATCAAGAAAAACAAGGTTTAATGGGAAGTTCTCCCTTTACCTTCAAAGGTGAGGGTCTCATGTGAATGGAGGGGGCCTTGTAATGTCCTTGCTTTGCTTGCCCCCTAGCTCCTTCAAAGGGTCCAAGATGCTTTAAAGAGATGATGAAAGGTGCTCTTTAAGTTAGATGAAAAGAAAAGCCCACCCTTGAAAAGATAGAGGTGTCTTGACCAAGCCACAAAGAAAGAAGAAGAAAGCTTGTAAATTGATAGAAGTGGAAGAAGATGAAGGCACAAGGTTGAATAGAAGAATAAGAGGGTTTTGATAGTGTTTAAAGTTTTTGAGAGACTCCTTAAAGGTGAGGGAGCCTCTCAGCCAAGTAGAAAGAAGGTAAGGGGGCCTCTCACTTACAATGTACGTTTCCTATTTTCCTAATTTATATACGTTATTATAAATTTAATAATATAATATTATAAAAAATAAATAATAAAAATTTATTTCCATTTAACGTAAGTATAATTTATTTAAACTTTTAATGAAATAAATTGGGTTAATTATAAAGAAAACTAGTTTTAAAAAAGGTGAAATCTAGTTTTTATATCTAAAGTTTTTTAAAAAAATAGAAGGCTTAAAAATAGTACAAATTTAAAATAAAAAATAACATGCATAATTTGGAAGAAAAAAATGGGTAGGCCCGTTGACCCGTGGGCCACATAGAATACGGGTCGGGCCAATGCTTCTGGCCAGTTTTCCTGTTTTGGCATGACCCGACCCGTATTTTGACCAACTTATGCGAGCTTTAGCTTGTTGGCCCATTTACTACCCCTAGACACATGTGATGCTAGGTGTCAATGTCTTGGTGTACATGGAATGTGAGCTGTCAAGTGTTGGTGGTGCATGGAATCACAAGGCATGATAAGGTGACATGTGGCCTGTTTATGGTGGCAAATTTGATAAACCTTGTCACAAAAATAAATTTCAGTTCTAATGTGAACTAGACAAAATGGTTAACTTAAAAGTTGTAGATCTCTTTTTTCCTTTTCTGACGAGTTAAAGAACGTCAAATTCTGATAACCGGAGTGTGAGTAATGGCCAAAATACGAAAGGTAGTTAGATCTGGATATGAATCAGGTACAACACTTTAAAATAAAAACTAGGAAAATTTGGTTAGTAATTAATTCTTAGTGTCTTCATAAGAGTTATAGATAATTTTTTTAAAAGATTTGAGGACAAGAATCACTCGATTCTGATATCGGATGAAAGTGCTATAAGTAAAATACGAAATGGGGTGTAGTTGTCGCACAAATTTCAAGTCTAGCAACTTGAAACAAAAACTGGTACTTATGTGTTTGGAATTGGCCTTCATGGTCTTCACATGAAATATAGATAATTTTAATACAAAATATTTAAAAAAAGAATCGTTCAATTTCAATAACGGAGGAAAGAGTTGTGCTCAAAATACTAAAAGGTGTTTGATCAAACCAAAGAAATTATAAGTCAGTGTAGTGTTTTGTAAACTGGCCTTAATGGGATTAGAACTGGGCTTTAAGGTCAACATAAAAGTTGTACAGGATTTTGATACAAAAATTTAGGAACAAGAATCACTACTTTGCGGTGTCGGAAGATAAAGTCATGTCAAAATAGTGCAAGTAGACATAGGTTCACGTTTTTCACTTAGGCTCGGGTAAGGTACGAAGGGTCGAGGTTCTAATCAGCTCTTAATAATTTTAAAAAGACACTCTAGGAAAATTTTAGATCAAATATCAAAGCCTCATAGCAATCTTCTCGTCTCGCGATTGTCGGTATTTCTCATCGCTAGTTCCGATTCTCGGTACAATTCTTGGTATGCATGCTGATCAAGAAATCTTCTAAAGGTTTTCTCTTTTACAAATATCTTTATTATTATTATTATTATTATTATTATTATTATTATTATTATTATTATTACAATTATATAAATGTCATGATTTCTTATACTATTGTTTACCATCACTCCACTATTACTATTATTACTATAAGTTATTACTATTAATAATATTATTACATAATTATTTTTATTAAATTATATCATTATTTATTAGTTAATTATTACTCTATTTGCTAATTATTATTACCCATCATCAAAAATTCTATTCTTTGTCCTTATCATTAGGACTACCACTATAAATATCATCATGCAATCACATCAGTTCACATATTCGGGCGTCACTACCCTCACACAATACATAACAACGTCGGCCAAAGCCCAGGTACTTATCATCAATCAATCAATCAACACATTATTGACCATAGCCACACATAAATCACTATGCACATCAACCCCTTACAGGCTCATTGCCCTAAGGTCCTTCCGGATAAATCCAGGATGTTACACAATGTAGAGAAAACAAAAAATTAGGTTGATTTACACATATTTCAATATTTACATAATGGATGGGTTATTTGCTAACTACAGGCTATTTTCTATTCAAATGAGGTTAAATAAATAGAGAAATTAACCTAAAATACACAACTAACAAACACTCCTAACTTAGCAGCTTACTTGTCCCCAAGCAAATATTTACCCTATTAAAAAAAGGGATTAATAATCATTAACCTAATTCATAATGTACAAAACTTTGTTATTAGCAATCATTAACCTAAGTGTATATCCAAAATTTCACTAACTTTAAAAGTTTATATTCTATTTACAAAAATTTTAGAATTTACAAAGGGAAGATGTTTCAATATACAAGTTTAATCACAAAGAAATGAATACAAGTGCATGCAGCTTATGACTCAAGGGTAATCAAAGTTCAATGTCAAATAGTCATAGAAGCTTCAATAGTCAGCTCAAAAAGTGTTTCCCTCAAGTTATTTACATGGTTGGATAATGTCATTCAATTCAAGTAATGTAAACATAACAATTTAAATTTGATTTTCATCTAAGCATATATTAGATTCAAACACTCCATATGGATCACAAGGTCTTTTAGGGTTGTAATGAAGCTGGGTTTTTTTTTAAAAAAGAAATTCATTATTTTTCTGGGCAAATGAAAAAGCATACTCATCAAATTTGCATAAGAAGCTCACAAAATTGTCACTCTAATACTTTTCTGTCGTAACCTTACTTCCCTATGAATACATACATATATACCCCCAACTTAGTTCTTTTTCCCTATATTCTTATTTTTATTTTTGTTTTGGTAATTACAAGTATAACCATCTTTTTTTTCTTTTCCTTTTTTTCTTTTCTTTTCTTTTCATTTTGGAAAAACCAAAATTATAACCTCTCCCAAATAAACACTCATCTAAATATTTACACAAAATGCTCTTTCATTTATCAAGCAATGAGGAAATTGGTTTTTCTATATTTACAAGGGTTAGAGGAAATTAACAAGAAAAATTTTCTTTTAAGGCTCAAAAGGCTCACTGATAGTTCTTGCAAGTGTACAAGTTTTATCGTGTAATAAAAGATCGAGTCTATAGGGATCGTGCTCCAGTATTTAGCTAACTTGTGATTTAATTTAAAAAGTTCAATTGTTCAAGATTCAAGAATTAATAAATTAAAGAAAAGAATTAAAAACAGATGCAATAATTGATTTTAAGGGATTCAAGAATTAAAGGTATCTTAAAAATTAAGGAGTAAATCGTTTAAGTAATTGAAATCCTCTTTTAACGATGTAAATCATAGTACATTCCTTAAGGTGAAGAATCTTAGAGCTAATTATGGTTTTTCTCTCAGAACACGCTTAATGTACCTAATTCACAAAGAACAACATTGAATTCAAATTAGGTCCTTTATAATTTCTGAAAGTCCCTTTCATGATCCCTAAAGAATTAAAATTACTTTTATAACCTAATTCTAGGTTCAATTCAAGTTATTTCCAACTAGAACCGCCTTTTCAGTTTGTTCTATAAATCTAAGGTATACCTAGGTTTATTTCTAAATAAAAGGTATATAGAGCACAATCAAGAATTAAATAAGAAACAAAATCACATATATAAAAAAATTCATCAATTACATCAAAACATGTTTTAAACCCCTATCATCCCAAGATTACAAGTTTAGCACCCATAGGGTAAGAAAACCCAATTACAAAAGATAAAGATGAAGAGAAGGCATCAAAACAAGGATTACACAAGCAAGAACCTATGATCAATAATGATTGACCTTCACTAATCCTTAATGATCTTCGGTTTTCTAAGCACTCTTCAATCTCTCTCCAAAGTATTATTCTTTAGCGCCAAAAACCCTAAAAATTCAAAAATCTTCTAAGTGTTCCGTAACTAGTATTTAAACCACTAATTAAAAGTGTAACATATCAAACCACGATCCACAGTCGTGTTGTGTACCACGACTTGGTCATGGTTCACTTTGGTGATGCATACTCAAAGTCTTATTTAAATACAAGGAACCACTGGCAGGGAGTGGCAGATACCATGATTGTGGTGCCCTGTATCCTTATTTTCACATGATTTTCCCTCTCTAAGGCCCTTGGAAGGTCTTAAGGTCTCTTTGTGTGACTCATCTTCAATCTCAGGCTTCACAAAATTACTCAAACTTCTTCCAAAATTTAGAGTTGTGCCATTTTTCTTTCAAATGGACTTGAAATCTCATAATTTTACACAATGGCAACATCAAGTGCATAGTCTGGAAAAAAAGTTATTATTCATGGAATCAAGGGGTTAATGCATACAAAATAAATCTAAAAATTAAACAAACTAGTCCTAGATAACACATGAAATACACTTATCAAAATACAAAATACCCCAAACTAAATTATTGCTTGTCCCTAAGAAATTATCATATCCATAAGATAGGAAACACAAAACACTTATCCTAGCAAACTAAGGAACCTAATTCAGAAAAATACATATTTCAATGGAAATTAGAGATGATCATTTGAATGCCAAAATAGAATTTATTTTACTCATGTAACTGAAATCTCAATGATAAGACAAATGGTACTCCCACATATTTCACTTAGAGTGTTTTAAAGCATTAATGTATCGCTTAAATCATCATAGTCAAGGACGTTACCATAAGCTTAGCAATTAACCATAAACTTCATAATTTGAAAAGAGGGCTTGTCAAAGCCTAACAGTCTTTCAAGGTTGTAATGAGGCCAAGAGTTGTAATGTTAAAGAAAGGAAACCAAGAAAAAGGGAAACATTAAAGGGCTAAATAGTCATGAGGGATTCAATTTTGTAATTTAGAAACTAAGTAGAGCAAACTCTAAGTTTTGTGAAGTTTTAAATTCACCCCTTTCAAATCACTAAATATCGTCCTTTTGTTTCTTTCTTTTTATTTCTTTCTCAATTTCCTACTTTTGTTACCTTTCTTTTTCATTTTTACAATTCTTCATCCCATAATTTATTTTCTTAAGTCCTTTTTGCTTCTTAGTTACACTACTTAATTTCTCACTTTATTGCGCTTAAGACAAATTAGTCAATGAAAGATTTTAAAGAAAAATTTTACTTTTTAGGCTTAAAAGGGGCAACTGATGGTTAACTGACACACAAACATTTTGAGGCTTAAGAATAAGACCTAATTTTGTCTTTATCATCCTAAGATATGCAATCAAAACCATTTTAAATTAGTTAAAAGTCAAGTCCTAGAACATCAATGACTATGTGATTCGTTTAATCAAGAAAAATAAGGGTTTAAAATTTAATGAATTACCCTTTGTTAGGCTCAAAAGTTCACCATAGTAGCCCTTTTCAAAGAGAGTTTAAATCACACAAGTTTCAATTCATCTTTTATTTAGCATTCAAACAATCAATCTTTTTCAAAAATACTTTTCAAAAGATCTTTCATAAGTTTTAAAAGGAGTTCTTAAGATGCTTTTTGGCTTTATGTTCAATGCTAACTACCAAGCAAACATAACAATCACAAGACAACAAACAAATCAAGAGAAAATGAACACAATCACAAAAACAAAATAGTCATGTAAATAAATAAAAACAAACAACCATACAATGCAAGAAAAATAGGGAAATCCTAAATTACTAATTAGAGTATTTTTTCCTATCACCCTAAACTAAGATTGGACATTGTCCTCAATGTTCATAGTAGATGATAAGGAGGAAAAAAGTACTTACCTAGCATGAGAGATCAATCTGAAGGAGGAGGGAAGTAGCCCTGCTGGATGTGCTAGCCATACATGGCATTCTTCTAAGGTCCTTGTTTGAGTTGCTCAATCCTCATATCCATCAAAAGGGACTACAGCTGAGAGAAACTAAAGTTAAAGCCTAGAGCCTGTTAAGGGCTAATGTGAGAGAGACCTGGTTGGTGTGGTAGGGGTTCCTCTCTATTGAGAGGTTCATCATCTGCTAGTTCACTGTCACCTATAAATAGAAAAGAATCCTTTTCTTTCATTCCCATAAGGTACTCTACTACAAAGAGTAACAAGACAATACAACCCCAATCTTTAACAATCATACCTATATGTGTAAGCTCTTCCATATCAACCCTTTAAGGGTTGTAAGTGACTTTATCCTGGGATAAGTCAATATCCAAATAGTAAGCTATGGGTGTAATGTAACCAACTATTAATATTATTCCCACACCAACCTTACCAACCCTAGAGAATTGACTATGGAGATGTTATATGAAGTCTACATGGTCGGCATTCAGCATAGTCGGTAAAAAAAATATAGCTTAGTGAAACTAACAATACCAGGACTCTCAAACCACAAAGATGGAATAGGCCATAAACCTCTGTAGGTATCTAAGGACATGGTGATGAATTTGGGATGCTCTGGAGGAGAAGGCATCGTAGTCTACATGACTATCAGTGAGTTCATCCTAAAAGTGTTTAGGACAGAATCCTCAGGGGACATTATCTATACCCGCTAGTTGAAAACCATAAATGGTTACCATATTCTCTAACGTCATGGTGTAGTCATTGTTATCCATTCTGAAAGACATTTCCCACCCACTTTCTTTGTCTTTTAATTTCTATAGAACTTAGAAACTCTAGGGAAATTTACTCATAAATGGGTTCAAAAAGTGTTATGAAAGTGTCCTAACCTATATTGGCAGTCAATTTCAGCATATCATTAAGCAGTCCTAGGATTTCTAACATAAGCATCAAAGAATCTAGAGGCACCGAATTCCCTCTTTAATAAAATGTCAAGCCTAGTCTTTTGTACCCAGTGCCAACTTTAATATCATTAATACCTAGATAAAGAGAAGGTTACCTTGATTTTTTCACTTTTTTTATGGTGGTGGACCCTTCTTTAATAATGAGAAAGCATTTTCCTTGTCATTGTGTGCTTTGGATGCCATTAGAGAAGCTTTAAAGAAGGATGAAAATGACGGATGTTGATGGGAAAGGAAAATAATGAGGTTTTTCTATACTTTATGCAAAACTTATGTAAAAAAAATGGAGGAATTAGGTGGTTAATGATAGAAGGTGATGGAATTGGGTGGGATTTGAGTGGGGAAAGATAAGGGGTGAACCAATGGCTTGTCTATTAGATGGTAAGGGAATTAGGGACCAAGTCTTGTTTTTGAGTTGAGTAGTGTGTTCTTCAGTCATGGCCTGAAGCCAATGAGGATATACTAGTGCTTGTTTATTAGTTAAGGATTCTGAACAGGTAAAGAGCACACACGGCTGTAGGTGTGGCTAAGAAATTCTATCTTTGACACATGTCTTCATGGGATGTTTATTCTTAGGATGAATTGTAACACCCTAATCATTTGCAACTAATAATTCCAAAAATATGAGAAAATTTTTCACAAAACAGTCACACAACCTTTGATATAGAGGGGAGCAGGCAGGGAGGAAACGAGGAGCATTCACTCACATATAGCAACCTACAGAGAAGCTAAAACTGGGGCTGGCTCAATGAGTTTATCGCAACACATCAACACTAGGGCGGATTACGTCACACCGTTTGTTCGCTTAGACGGGGTATAAGACCGTCCAGGCGGAGTATGGGAATGCAGCAGCGGATAGAGGAGATTTCGCAAGGAGGCTTCCCTTCGGGTAACACTGGTCACTCAGCTGGGGGAAATAGATAAGGGAAATATGTTAATACATTCACACGCGTAGCTTTCGGTGGAAGGCGGAGTAGAATCATCCTACTTGGCTAGGCGGGGTATATTCATCTTGGACGGGCTGTTCTAGTTACTTGGGCGAGGTATGATGCCGCCTAAACGAAATCTACATAACGTCTTTTTAACACAACTACAAGGTAAATTCCTCCATCGGGTATGGACGAGGGTTCACTAAGTAAATCCTCACACTCGCATTTTACTCAGAAAAACGAGAAGTTACAGGGTACATATACGATAGTAGGTTGTGGAGAAAGGAGGAGTCTGAACCTATTCTGCCCAACTCAACTAATTATGACAACGCCAGGGCGGACTTAGCCATAACGACCAATTCGGGGTCAACGTCGAGGTCTCATTCTAATAACTACCTCGCCTCAGCGCGAATCCTCACGCCTGGGCGAATTGCTCCCATACTTCGGACGGGGTACGACTCCGCCCAACGTATCCGACATAAAATTTTTCCTAAGACAATTCTCGGTTCACTCAGACTTGGCTATAACCTGCTCGATCATACCGTCCCTGCGTATCCATTAAAGCACAATCATGAAACAAGGCAGCACATAGCATCACACACACCAAACCATACATCCAAATATACATAAAAGTGTATGTCAATATTTACAATACAAAATCGGACTTCTCCTTGCCCGTAAGGTTCTATTCATCCCCAAAACATTAACATCCGGTATAAGCCAGTCCGGGCTTAATCTAACAACGCCTTAATGAAACCTTCCAAATGCATCAGCACTCCGCCCAGCATTCCAGCTCTGTTTCTGATCCTCCTCACGAGAGACATTCACTGAAAATGGCCACTGCAGGGGTGAGCTTTTACATGCAAAATGATACTCACAGACTCGGTATCAGCGTCAGTACACGCTCCTGCTTTCATTCAACCTTTCTCAAGTAACCAAATTCATACAATTCAAACAACATTCATGACACACATATTTCACAGAGTTTATTCCACATCTAAATATATATATGTTCAAGCATTCAAAATCATACACTTGTACATACATAGATCTATACATCACCACAATCAGCCTTATTTCTATATGCATGCCTGCGGATCCGACTCGGGTAAAGACTCTCAGTTACGGCCCCCTTTTCTTTTGGCCCCTCGTCCCTCAGCTCTTACCAGGTGGCACCGGCCTCCCCACGGCGTCTCGAGACTCTCTTCTCTAGCTCCAACGGCTACCACGAGCTCTATTGGGATCTAGCCAGGGTTGGTAACTGGAAGTCGTTTCCCTTGGGGTTCTTGACCTTCCATGGGTCACCCCACTCTTACTCATGCAACTAACACATTCATTATTACACATCATCGCGCCATGAACACCTTACAGTCGTCATTAATTCAATCAGTCGCACCAGTGCATGTTACAATCGGTCATCAGACTAACAACATTGGGCAATCCAATTAAGAACATGCACATGCATACATTTCATAGTGACAACAAAATAGATCCGTCATTATCACCCACGAGCAAGCTACACCATCGCAATGAAGATCGCTATCAGAATCTAAAATCATGCATCAGTTCTAGTAATTGTGAATACATGCACACATGCACAGCATCAGTTCTAATGATTATAAATACATGCACACACACACACCCACGCTCAACAGCAAGTTCATCCGGTACCGTTCTTAGACCATGCATTCGACATGCAAGCGCCCCCTACCTTTAGAAGAACCTCAGAAACCTTTCTGTTCTTGTTGTTGGGTCCGATGTCCTTCTCCTGGTTCGTCCGGTCTTCCTCGGCTCTGTCGTATCCTGTGCCTGATTCTGGGATGAAGTGTGGTTCGTTCTCCAGTACTGGAACCAAGACCTCCAGGAGCGAAGAGTAAGATAGAAGAAGAAGAAAGATGAAGAAGAAGAGAGGAAGTAGAGAATGAAGTGACGGAGAAGGGAGTCTGAAGAAATGGCAAGTGTGTTTTTCCGCCAAGGGCTCACGCTTATATATATATATATATGTGCATGCGCACAGCAAAAGAAGAGTGGGATGGGAGAGTGCGTGCCCAGCAGTCACGTGCACTCTACCCCATCCCCTGACCACCACCATCTTTAATATTTTAATGGCTAAATCCTAAGTAGTTAAATGCAATTAACAGTTATTTCTAGTTGAAATCAAGTCTTAATGGTTTATTCTTCATTCAGCATTTAATTTCAAAACTGGGATGTTACAGTTCTCCCCCACTGAAAAAGAATTTCGTCCCCGAAATTCAGTCGGTACTTACCTAGGTAAACAATTCGGGGTACTGCTGTCGCATGGCGTCTTCTTTTTCCCACGTGTAGGAGGTGGTCTTGCCTTGCTGCCACTCCACTTTAACTAGCCTTACGTTCTTATTTCTTAAGCGTTTTACCGATTGACCCACGATTCCAACCGGTGTAGTCATAGTGGTTAGGTCTTTCTTGATCTCTACCTCGTCGTCCGGCATCGTGTGGCTGGGATCATGCAAATACTTTCTTAGCTGAGACACATGGAAAACGTTGTGTAATCGGGACAAGTGAGTTGGTAACGCAAGGCGGTATGCCACGGAGCCAATCCGTTCTACTACCTCATAAGGTCCGATGTAGCGAGGGCTTAACTTCCCACTTTTTAAGGCTCGTCCAACTCCTTTACTCGGAGAGGTTCTCAGAAATACTCGATCTCCGACTTGAAATTCCAATGGCTTGATGTGTTTGTCATGGTAGCTCTTCTGCCTGTCTTGTGATGCTTTCATCTTCTCTCTTATTACTCGGATCTGTTCTGTGGTTTGCTTCACGATGTCTGGTCCCAATAGTAGACTTTCACCCGCTTCCGACCAACAGAGTGGGGTTCGGCATCTACGCCCATATAATGCCTCGTAAGGTGCCATGCCAATGCTGTGATGATGGCTGTTGTTGTACGTAAACTCGATCAAGGGAAGGTACTGTTCCCAGTCCCCACCGTACTCTAACACACACGCTCTCAGTAAGTCTTCTAGACTCTGAATTGTTCGCTCGGATTGTCCATCCGATTGGGGGTGGTAGGCAGAACTAAGCCAAAGCTTCGTCCCTAATTCTTGATGCATGCTGGTCCAAAATCTGGACGTAAACCTAGGGTCCCTATCCGATACGATGGAAGTAGGTATGCCATGCAGTCGGATAACTTCTTGAATGTAGATTCGAGCCAATTTATGCAATGGGTACTTCATATTTACAGGTAAGAAGTGTGCACTCTTCGTCAATCGGTCAACAATGACCCAAATGGCATCATGGCCCGCTCGGTTTTTGGGTAATCCCATGATAAAATCCATCGTAATTGAGTCCCATTTCCACACGGGGATCTCTAGAGGCTGCATTGCACCGTACGGTTTTTGGTGCTCTACCTTCGATTTCTGACAAGTCATACACCGGGTCACGTACTCCGCCACATCCTTCTTTAGTCCGGGCCACCAAAACTGTCTCCTCAAGTCGTGGTACATCTTCGTGGTTCCTGGGTGAATGCTGAGTAGGCTTTTGTGGGCTTCATCAAGCACCATTCTTCTCAATCTTCCTTCACTTGGTATGTATATCCTGTTTCTCACCCGGAAGATCCCATCTGACCCCTCTGCCAAGGATAAATCCTTTCCTTTAGCCTGAATTTCCTTCATTTCAGCTAGGTAAGAGTCCGCCTTTTGCTGTTCGTACACGGATTTTAAGAATTCGTTGGCAATCCTCAACGTACCAATTGTCATCTTCTGAGAGGAAGGGGCGTCAACATGCAAGTTCATGTCTCGGAACCGCTCCAACAACTCAACTTCTTTTGCCATCATGGCTGCTATGTGGAGGGATTTTCGGCTCAATGCATCTGCTACGACATTTGCCTTACCTGGGTGGTATTTCAACTCGAAATCATAGTCCTTCAAAAACTCAATCCATCTTCTCTGCCTCATGTTCAGCTCCTTTTGGTCGAATAGGTATTTAAGGCTCTTATGATCGCTGTATATCTCAAATTTGGATCCGTACAAGTAATGCCTCCAGATTTTCAATGCAAAAACTACTGCTGCCAGCTCCAAGTCATGGGTCGGATAATGCTGTTCGTGGGGTCTCAATTGTCGAGAGGCATACGCTATCACTCGATCCTTCTGCATGAGTACACATCCTAATCCGAGTCCGGACGCGTCACAATAGACCACGAAGCTTTCTCGTAATTCAGGTAATGCCAACACCGGAGCAGTTGTCAACTTATTCTTCAGTTCTTGGAAGCTGCTCTCACACTCCGGATTCCATACAAAAGGAACGTTCTTCCGAGTCAATTTAGTCAGGGGTAATGCCAACTTAGAAAAACCTTCGATGAACCTTCTATAATAACCTGCCAAGCCCATAAAACTCCTTATTTCCGAGATCGACCTGGGCCTCTCCCATGCCATTACAGCAGCTACCTTCGCAGGATCCACCGAGACGCCTCGCTTGGAGATCACATGCCCGAGGAAGTGGATCTCATCCATCCAAAATTCGCACTTTGAAAGCTTTGCAAACAATTGTTTCTCCTTCAACACTTGGAGTACCGTCCTGAGATGTCCTTCATGTTCCTCAGATGTCTTAGAATAAACTAGAATATCATCGATGAAGACAACGACAAACCGATCTAAGAAGGAGTGGAATATGCTGTTCATGTAATTCATGAAAACAGCAGGGGCGTTTGTCACACCGAACGGCATCACTACATACTCATAGTGACCATACCTGGTCCTAAAGGCAGTTTTAGGAATGTCCGAGTCCTTCACTCGGATTTGGTGATATCCCGATCGTAAGTCGATTTTCGAGAAGACTGAGGCTCCACGCAGCTGGTCAATTAAATCATCAATTCTAGGCAGTGGGTATCGATTCTTGATTGTGAGTTTGTTAAGCTGTCGATAATCTATACAAAGTCTCATGCTGCCATCCTTCTTCTTAACAAGTAGCACAGGTGCGCCCCATGGTGACACGCTTGGTCTAATGAACTGCTTCTCAAGTAACTCATCCACTTGTTTCTTCAACTCTGCCAATTCAGTTGAGGACATTCTGTAGGGTGCACTGGAGACCGGTTCGGCTCCAGGGATCAAGTCTATAGAGAATTCAACTTCTCTATTAGGAGGCACACTCGGGACGTCTTCTGGGAACACTTCCGGGAACTCGCAGACAACCGGAATTTCGTTCACTAGGGTCTCACTCTCATCTTTGGTTAGACAAAGCACCATAAATAGTTGGGTTATACCTAGTGCCGAGCCATCTTCAGTGGGTTGTTTTGGGAAAACTATCTCTCGGTTTCTACAATCTACTAATACCTTATTGGCTGAAAGCCAATCTATTCCAAGCACAATATCAAGACCCTTTAAGGGCATGCAAATCAGATCGAAGGTGAAACTCCGATCATACAACTCAAATGCTACTTTTTTACATATTGACGATATGAACACACTAGGGCCAGTGGGGCTGGCCACTTCTAAAGTCCGGTTCATAGACACAGTTGGTAGCTTCAACCGTTTCACGCACTCATCAGCTATAAAAGAATGGGTTGCTCCCGAATCGAAAACAACATTAAGCATATTCGTTCCAAGTGAGCACTTACATTGTACTAGATCGTTTGCTGGTGCAACATCCTCTGCATTGATGGTGTAGATCCTTCCTGTCACTGTTGGGCCGGTGTCCCTTTCTCGGCTGTTCGGGGTACGCATCATATTTCCTCTGGTTCCGTTACCTCTGCCACCAGGTCGTTGGTTATCATTCACTCTGGTTCGATCTTGAAATCCTCCTTGACGCACATTGGTGTTTGCCTGGCGGAGTTGGGGGCAGTCCGGGCGAACGTGTCCCTTCTCTCCGCAATGGTAGCATTTAACATTTGTATCATTGCATTCCTTAGCAAAATGATCACCGCCACATTTAAAGCATCCGCCATACCTTGGTCGCCCACTCATCGGTCTCCCTCGGTCATTATGGGTCTGATATCTGGTGAAGGGGTCATTCCTCCTCACGTTCCCTGGCCTCTTGAAACGTGATTGCTGAGGCCTCAGGTGCTGATTGGCTCTGCTGCACTGGCCCGAATGGGCCCTATCATCCTCTTCGAATATTCTACACTTGTTCACTAAGGCAGGGAAACTCCGGATTTCATGGTATCTGCAGGCCCTCTTAATATCCGATCTCAGTCCGTTCTCAAACTTAAGACACTTGGAGTGCTCCGTTCCTGGCTGCTGGAAGGGCGGATAGAATAGGCACAATTCTTCAAATCTGGTCGCATATTCTTCCACGGTCATGGAGCCTTGTTTTAACTCCATAAACTCCAGCTCTTTCCGACTCCTCACTGTGTCGGGAAAGTATTTGTCTAGGAAGCAGGCCTTGAAATCGTTCCACGTCAGTTGATTGTCAT
Organism: Clitoria ternatea; assembly: GCA_037962975.1. Classification (NCBI taxonomy): domain Eukaryota; kingdom Viridiplantae; phylum Streptophyta; class Magnoliopsida; order Fabales; family Fabaceae; genus Clitoria; species Clitoria ternatea. Next base: position 153,934,439 of record CM075671.1, read on the forward strand.
CTTCGGGAAATCGGCTCCTGGCTATCTTCCACCAATTCTCCGCTTCATCTCGCAGCATATACACTGCGCATTCCACCTTCTGGGCTTCGGTACAGCGAAGGCCCCTAAAGATTCTCTCTAATTCCTGAGTCCACTTGAACGCCGCCTCAGGGTTCCGTCCTCCTAAGAATTCACTCGGCTTCCTTTTCAGGAAGCGGTCCAGCACATGGCCATCCTCAGGTTGAGTTTGGCCTTGCCTTTCAAATACATCAGCAAAGCGTTGGAATGCTGTGGCTATAGCCTCCTTACTTTGACGATGCGCCATTCCTTATCCTGAAATTGACGTTTAAGGATAAGTATATGGAGCCACTTACTACCAATCTAGTTATTAGCCCAACCATTAATAGCTTAGCACATTATGTCATTCGCCTAAGTTATACACACAATCGGACTAGGGGAAAACAACCCCTTGTCCTCAAGTCAATCATCAATCAGGTTCAACTATCATCAGAACAATTTTCAACCATTCAAGCAGAAAGACACACACACCACTGCTTACACTTGGTAAGCATACTTTGGCCTTGGACTTTTCGGTCCGCTCTGATACCAAAATGTAACACCCTAATCATTTGCAACTAATAATTCCAAAAATATGAGAAAATTTTTCACAAAACAGTCACGCAACCTTTGATATAGAGGGGAGCAGGCAGGGAGGAAACGAGGAGCATTCACTCACATATAACAACCTACAGAGAAGCTAAAACTGGGGCTGGCTCAATGAGTTTATCGCAACACATCAACACTAGGGCGGATTACGTCACACCGTTTGTTCGCTTAGACGGGGTATAAGACCGTCCAGGCGGAGTATGGGAATGCAGCAGCGGATAGAGGAGATTTCGCAAGGAGGCTTCCCTTCGGGTAACACTGGTCACTCAGCTGGGGGAAATAGATAAGGGAAATATGTTAATACATTCACACGCGTAGCTTTCGGTGGAAGGCGGAGTAGAATCATCCTACTTGGCTAGGCGGGGTATATTCATCTTGGACGGGCTGTTCTAGTTACTTGGGCGAGGTATGATGCCGCCTAAACGAAATCTACATAACGTCTTTTTAACACAACTACAAGGTAAATTCCTCCATCGGGTATGGACGAGGGTTCACTAAGTAAATCCTCACACTCGCATTTTACTCAGAAAAACGAGAAGTTACAGGGTACATATATGATAGTAGGTTGTGGAGAAAGGAGGAGTCTGAACCTATTCTGCCCAACTCAACTAATTATGACAACGCCAGGGCGGACTTAGCCATAACGACCAATTCGGGGTCAACATCGAGGTCTCATTCTAATAACTACCTCGCCTCAGCGCGAATCCTCACGCCTGGGCGAATTGCTCCCATACTTCGGACGGGGTACGACTCCGCCCAACGTATCCGACATAAAATTTTTCCTAAGACAATTCTCGGTTCACTCAGACTTGGCTATAACCTGCTCGATCATACCGTCCCTGCGTATCCATTAAAGCACAATCATGAAACAAGGCAGCACATAGCATCACACACACCAAACCATACATCCAAATATACATAAAAGTGTATGTCAATATTTACAATACAAAATCGGACTTCTCCTTGCCCGTAAGGTTCTATTCATCCCCAAAACATTAACATCCGGTATAAGCCAGTCCGGGCTTAATCTAACAACGCCTTAATGAAACCTTCCAAATGCATCAGCACTCCGCCCAGCATTCCAGCTCTGTTTCTGATCCTCCTCACGAGAGACATTCACTGAAAATGGCCACTGCAGGGGTGAGCTTTTACATGCAAAATGATACTCACAGACTCGGTATCAGCGTCAGTACACGCTCCTGCTTTCATTCAACCTTTCTCAAGTAACCAAATTCATACAATTCAAACAACATTCATGACACACATAATTCACAGAGTTTATTCCACATCTAAATATATATATGTTCAAGCATTCAAAATCATACACTTGTACATACATAGATCTATACATCACCACAATCAGCCTTATTTCTATATGCATGCCTGCGGATCCGACTCGGGTAAAGACTCTCAGTTACGGCCCCCTTTTCTTTTGGCCCCTCGTCCCTCAGCTCTTACCAGGTGGCACCGGCCTCCCCACGGCGTCTCGAGACTCTCTTCTCTAGCTCCAACGGCTACCACGAGCTCTATTGGGATCTAGCCAGGGTTGGTAACTGGAAGTCGTTTCCCTTGGGGTTCTTGACCTTCCATGGGTCACCCCACTCTTACTCATGCAACTAACACATTCATTATTACACATCATCGCGCCATGAACACCTTACAGTCGTCATTAATTCAATCAGTCGCACCAGTGCATGTTACAATCGGTCATCAGACTAACAACATTGGGCAATCCAATTAAGAACATGCACATGCATACATTTCATAGTGACAACAAAATAGATCCGTCATTATCACCCACGAGCAAGCTACACCATCGCAATGAAGATCGCTATCAGAATCTAAAATCATGCATCAGTTCTAGTAATTGTGAATACATGCACACATGCACAGCATCAGTTCTAATGATTATAAATACATGCACACACACACACCCACGCTCAACAGCAAGTTCATCCGGTACCGTTCTTAGACCATGCATTCGACATGCAAGCGCCCCCTACCTTTAGAAGAACCTCAGAAACCTTTCTGTTCTTGTTGTTGGGTCCGATGTCCTTCTCCTGGTTCGTCCGGTCTTCCTCGGCTCTGTCGTATCCTGTGCCTGATTCTGGGATGAAGTGTGGTTCGTTCTCCAGTACTGGAACCAAGACCTCCAGGAGCGAAGAGTAAGATAGAAGAAGAAGAAAGATGAAGAAGAAGAGAGGAAGTAGAGAATGAAGTGACGGAGAAGGGAGTCTGAAGAAATGGCAAGTGTGTTTTTCCGCCAAGGGCTCACGCTTATATATATATATATATATGTGCATGCGCACAGCAAAAGAAGAGTGGGATGGGAGAGTGCGTGCCCAGCAGTCACGTGCACTCTACCCCATCCCCTGACCACCACCATCTTTAATATTTTAATGGCTAAATCCTAAGTAGTTAAATGCAATTAACAGTTATTTCTAGTTGAAATCAAGTCTTAATGGTTTATTCTTCATTCAGCATTTAATTTCAAAACTGGGATGTTACATGAATAGATAAAAGAGTTGAGACAAGAGTAGTTAAAGGAGCTTCAATAAGTTGAGTGCTAGAATTATTAGTAACCGTGTTAGAATTTGAAGATAATGTTTAAGTATTTATGGATTGAGAGGATGACTAAACAGGATGTGAAGATGAGGGAACATGTTAAGAGAATGATTGTGAAGCCTAAGAGGATGAATGTATATGTTCTAAAGTGAGAGATAGGGAAAGATAGAAAGAGGAAATGAGCAGAATAGAGGCTGGAACTAATCTTGTAGGTGAAGGGGTTTGTTGATTGGAAAATAACTCTTGGTATGGAAAATGGGATTCATGGGAAACATCATCCTTGGATATAAAAATATGACTATTAGGTGCAAGACATTTATATCCCTTGTAAGTGGGTAAGTAACCAATGAAGATACATTCTTTAGAGAGATAATCAAGCTTATGAGGATTGTAAGGTCTAAGAAATTGAAAGCATGCACAACCAAATACTTTGGGGAACTTATAATATGGATAAACACCAAGGAGTTTAAAATAGGAAGAGTAATGTTGTAGGACTTTGGTTGGGAGACAATTGATTAAGTACGTTGTTGTAAGAAACGCATGGTCCTATAACATAAGATAAAGGTTAGCATGGGCAAGTAATATAAGACCAATTTCAAAGATGTGTTGATGCTTGTGTTCCATAGTGCCATTTTAATGATGTGTGTGAGGGCAAGTGATACGATGATTGATGCCACGTTTAGTGAAGTATGAGGATAGAGCCCGAAACTCACCACCCTAATCTATTTGAATAGCTTTTACCTTATTATTATGTTGTAATTCTACCATATTCTTAAACTGTTTAAAAGTCTAAAAGGTATCAGACTTTGATTTGAGAAAGTAGACCCATGTAAACCTGGTGTAGGCATCTACACCTGTCAAAATGTATTTGGAACCCGTCATAGATTCAACGGGGCAGCACCACACAAATCACTATATATAAGCTCTAGTGGAGTTGTGTAGGTGTGTGTGGAAGATGGAGAATGCAATCGATGCGTTTTACTAAGACAACATGATACATAAAAGAATCCAATACTATTTTTATTCCCAATAGAAATATTACAAGTATTCAAAGTAGCTTTAAATGCCTCATCATGAAGATGTTCTAAACGAGAGTGACATGTTCTATAGGTAGCAGTAACACTAGGGGAATTAGATTGAATAATGAAGAGAATAGTATGAAACTTCTCTAATGTAGACGGAGTAGATAGGTGTGGACCAAAGTAGTAGAGTCCTTCTTTGTCAACATGTCCATGAAGCAGCACCTCATAATTGACTTATGATTTAATCAAGCAGTGATTTGAGTGAAACTCAAAGAAGACATCATTATCTCATGCAAACTGACTAACATTTACTAAGTTCTTTGTGATGTGAGGAACAAGGAGAAATTTTTCAAATGAAGTGATTTGTAAGGTGCAAGTGGTGATGTGGGTGTGTGATTACCAATGAGAGTAATAGGTAAACCTTGTCCATTGCCGATGAGAATCTAATTAAATCCTTGAGCAGGTGTGGCATCGATCAGATTCTTAATGTCATTTATGACATGGTTGGTTACTCTAGAGTCAAGGTATGATGCCCAAGTAGAAATTGGTGCAGCAGCAGTGAGGTAAGCTCAAGATAAACCAATCATGTAAGCCTGATGAGTCAAGACTTTGCCATAATGAATAAGGAGATGGATATTATGGTGGATTAAAAGTAGTATTTTGTAGTGAAACATTGATAAAGTGAAACTAAAATCCAAAACCAAAATCATAAGATTTCAAATCATAAGCCCTGTAATAACACATACTTGCATCATGACCAAAACGATAGTAGATCTGGCACTACACATTAGATCTACCCCCAAATTGACCACCACAACCCTGATTATGTCCAAAATGACCTCGTCAAGGATGAAAATTACCTCTATAACCACTCTTGCCAAAGTAAGGAGGATGTGACATTTGATTTACCACTGAGGCTTGATTTTTTTGATTACATACCACTAGTGCAAGTAGCATTAGTGCATTATGAGCAAATTTCACAATCATCACAATATCTCCAAGAATCTTTTTCTTTACTTTCTCCATACATGCTTTGGAGCAAGAAGCATGGTCTTAATCTCTACCATGGAGCCAAGATCTGATCGAGTCTGTACCATAGCAATAAGCACATAATACGTTTCAGGAAAACCATCAAGGACTGCCTCAAGGTGATCATGGAAAGACAAGATTGTCAATAGAGAAAAATGTATTGACGTTGATCTTGATTTTTTGTAAGTATTTGGACACGGTGAGGGAACCTTTGTATAACTGTCTTGAGTTCCAATCGTAGTTGGCTAGCATGTGCTCTAGTTTGGGCTTCGAATAAACCATGAAGCTCGTCCCAAATATGATAAGAATGGATACAAGTCATGACTTATGGAAAAATAACCTCTAAAATAAAGGACAACAACCACAAAATGGAAGGGAATCTTGTTGTTCCCAATCAACTAAGGCAGAGTTCAAGGTACTAGCATCGCGATCATTAAGGGAGAGAAATTTGGGGGAGGGGTGACTAGATTAGCCATGAAGTAATGAAGCTTGTGACCATGGATGACACCTACAATCTACTATTTCCAGAGATAAAACTTTTTCTCTATTAGTTTGGTAGTGATTATGTGAGAGAACGTGCTTGTGACGTTTATTGGAGAGGACTACACCTCTGTCCAGGCAATGTTTGTGGAAGACACGGTGTTTCCGGATCTCAAGCTCTTGATATTATATTACAATGTGTTGAATGCATAAAAGATATATTTTTGAATTATATATTTCATTTCATATATTACTAGAAGCATTTACAAGATATTTATATCAGGCGGTTCAACATATACTGACTCAGCTTGTAACTAACTCACACTTAAGTTAGTATTTTATGCATTATGTGTGTAAACAAAATGGGTTACACTTAAGTAAGGGCTTGAGAATAATGGGTCTTAAAGAGTATAATAAGTTTGGATTGCCCTTCTCCTAGGTAGCATAAAATCATATCAATTGTTAAGATTTAGTGTCCATTTGGTTAAAAGTTAAGTTAACTTGGTTGAGGAAAATAAGGTTTGGGAAACTTGGTTGAGTAAAAGTTGTTTTGATAAGTACGATTTGTGTTTGTATATATTATTGTTGAAGTTGATTGAGAAATAATGATTGTGTTTAGTTAACATTAGATTTGGTAAACTTGGTTGGGTAATATGGGGTTAACTAGTAAAATTACTAAAATGGGTAGTGTTTGAATTAAACTCTTTAGGGTTATTATATTTTTTAACATATATTGTTTTGTTTCTAATTTAATGTTTTAAAAAGTATCTTATCCAATAAAAATATTTCAAACATTACTAGGTTAATCATAATTTCAATTTCAAACGTCATCGGGTCAATCATCATTTCAATATTAAACATCACTAGGTCAATCATTATTTTAATATCAAATAGCACCGGGCCAATCATCATTTCAATATCAAATATCACTAGGTTAATCATTATTTCAACATTAAACATTGCTAGCTCAATCATCATTTTAATATCAAACATCACCAGGTCAATCATCATTTCAGTTTAGAAACAAGTGAACATATATCAATCAATAATCATAGATGTTAGACCATTTCTTTCACTTTCTCATCAATACTCATTCACCACACATGAGTATCTCTTTCTCATTGGTACTCATTCACCACACATGAGTATCTCTTTCTCATTGGTACTCATTCGCCACACATGCACATCTCTTTCTCATTGATACTCATTCGCCACATGTGGACATCTCTTTCTCATTAATACTTATTCTCCACACATGGGTATCTCTTTCTCATTGGCATATCATCGAACCATATACAAAAACCATAGGCCAAACACATATGTTCATCGCTGCAATATCAACAGTAATAATGCTAGTGCGGATCTGACTGTGGGAATATAACAAAGTGTGGTAATTATACGTAAGTATGTTATTACATATATACTATAGTATCATCAATAATAATGTGTACACATATCAATATACCAATGTATATCTCTTTTTATCGGTACCGAACCATCTTGTCCATATGCAACACTAACAACCACCCAAGGTGACATACGATATAAGCACGACCATAATTGCCAATGTGTTGTGGACCTCCCTTGAACATACATCAAGGAAGATGTGATCCATAAAGGGATCACTGGGGGTATGATCACTTATCGAGCTGCCCTACCACTGGGCCTCCTCATAAGATTCCCCTTCAATCCTATTGTGAGAAGCTTTATGATTTTACCACTAAATCACTAGGGTAAATAATGACAATGTCTGTGCACAAGGCCGCCCTTCCACTAGGCCTCATCACAGAACCCTTAACATTCTAAATCGAAAAGCAATTATGATATGCCCTCCAACACCAACATCTCATTATTCAATAACCATTAACTTTCATGATCTTGTCCATATTCAACACCATTAATCCATGGTGGATTTCTATATTCATACTCAATGGTTAGTGGTCACAATCATCAATCAATTTATATTCATCATAACATCATAACCAATAAGCCATCAACAACCCTAATAATGTACAAGTGTTTGATCATACTTGTTCACCAATTGAACGAAAGTTAAGACAACAAAACATTTAACCAAACACACAAGTGTTTGATCATACTTGCCACTTGTGACACACTACTGATTATTCTAGGATTGGTTAAGGATATTTTGGTGTTAACACTCGGGGAATGTGTGGTGATTTCAAGTGTTATTTTTCAAATAAACTATTTACTCTTAATTACTCCTCAACATTGTTAAAAATAAGAAAGGTTGCGCCCTTGTTCATATTATGAAAGAATGTTGTTATTTCATGACTAGTGTTGTGCATACATAATAAATAAATCATGTTATGATTTTAGACTTGCCCTGATGTTTTTTGTAATATGGAAATATGGTGATAATAGATGAATCATGTTTTGTGGATAAAGATGGAATAAAGAATAGTCCACTAGGCTTATAATATGCATATCAAAATTTTCCAACTTGTATTTTTTATGCTTGTAAATGGTAACCCAACTAAGAATTCAGACATAGAAGGGATTAAGACAAGAAGACCCAATATCTTCATTCTTGTTTGTGATTGTAATATATGTATTAGCTTGTTAAAAAGGGTAAAGATTGGAAATAAGGAGTGTTACATTTTACATCTATAATACATAGATGCATAATGATTTTTGGTGAAATAAAGCTACTAAATGTGTTGAATGTTAAAAGAGTGTTGCAAGTATTTTGTTAGTGTTCGATGTTGAGAGTAAGTTTTAAAAATCAAAGCTCTCTAATTTGATTTAATGTGTTAGTAAAATGGAGGTGAACAACAACACATATCTTGGGATGTAAATGTGAATACTTGCCTATTAGGTATCTTGGTCCGCCTATTGCTAATTGTTTTTGTTCTAATAGAAGGACAAACCCAATGATGGAAGCAATGGTAAAATGTACACTCTTAAAGTGGAAAAACAAGTGATCATTGAGTGTCTGAATTGTCTTGATCTGGCCCATTTTAACCTCCATACCGATTTATTACTTCTTCGTTCTTATTGATTCCTAAAGGTATAGTAAGTGTCTTGCATTCTATTTTTTCATTTTTTATCGGGAGTCTAAGTTGGGAAAAAGTATGGATTGGGTAGTGTTATGTAATATGTCAAACTCATTTATGGTGTCTTTAGTTCTGATGTGGGACTTTCTTACTTCAAGATGCTCACCAGTAAACCATATGCACTTCTTAGTATTTGTATACATACATACATATATATATATATATATATATATATATATATATATATATATATATCAATGTAAACCAGTCCAATTAATGATCTATTGGTTTGACCAATAACCCATCAACTCACCACTTTAATCGAGTCGATGGTCGATCTGAGTTTTATCACGTTGGTCCAAGTAAAGGTAAACTCTAATGAAAGAAATGAGTTAATACAATAATTTATGCTAAATTATTTCATATATCTACTTTATTTTCATTTGAATTACTTATTTTATTAAATTTCAATTATATATATATTTTAACAAATTATAAAATTTCTCATAATTTCTTGGATTTGATAAAATTACTATTTATATGTTTCTATAATACTTTTACCTGTAAATGTATTCAAAATTATAGTTTTCGTACAATAGGATAATGAATTTTACTTGCGCAGTTAAATGTTCAAATACTAAAAGTATTTTATCTAATTTCTATTTATTAATATAAAGTTTAAATTTTCATAAAAATAGAAACTATTAATTTAATTTTAAAAATAAAATAAAAATATTTTACTTTTTCATTAATTATATTCAAAAGCTCTTAATAACCCATACACTCTCTTTAATTAACTGAGTTAGTTCTTATTAACAAATGTTTTACTTTTAAATATAATTTAAATATTTTTATTTAAAAATTTAAAAATTATAAGTTTATATTTGACAAATTTCATAATAATAATTTTTCATATTAGAAGAAATAAAAATTATTTTAAAACATAATTAATATTAACTCGCCTTAATTTATAAATAATTTATACATAATTTTTAATAAAAGATTTTGATTATTAATCTTTCATAAATCTTTTTAAAATTAATTGTGTATGAAAAAAATGGTTCCCAACTGCAGGTGGCATTCACTGGTCAACACATCGTCCTAAGTCCTAACAAGCACGACACGTAGTTGCAGAAGAACCCTATCAGTACCCGACCCGTTTTTTTCTTCCTAGTTACTTTTGTTTTTTGTTTTTTCAGAGAATCAAATTGCTAAAACGCTTGAAAGCACAAACCCTAATTTTCGAAGCTCCGTTTCTACCACAAGACACCACAGGAACCGTTCCTCCAACCGGAAAATCGAAACAGTGTGAATCGAATGGGTAAGAGAAAAGAACGTCGACTCGCCGCTCTCAGCAACGCTGGTCGCAGAGTCAAACTCGATCTCTTCGCAGAACCCTCTGGTAATCACTCTTTTTCTTTCCTTAAACGCTTTTCATCAATTTTCTAAATTATTTTATTCTGAAGTTGGTTTTGAGGATTTTCGGAAACCCTGATTTGGTCATCTATCTTTGCTCTTATATTTATTTATAGTTTTCTTTTTTTATATTTTGAGTGGGTGGAATGCGTAGGACTGTTAATTTTTCTATTATGAGACTTACCGAATCGAAGTCGTATATCCTGTATTGTATTGTTTTGAATTTCTGCGAGGGTTTTGTTTTGCCAAGTTTTATTGAAAGTGAAAGTAATATGATTTGTCTGTGAATTTGTTAATTTAGTAAACGAGACTTATCAGATTGAATTTGTCTGTGATTTGTTTGTAATTAGACATTTCAATGATTCTTACCTCATACTGTGTTATTTATGTTATCTACGGTTTTTTACCTATGTTTATTCGTACGTTTGTTGTTGGAACTGAAGGTGTGTCGTTTCACTTGTATGATTCTTTTTAATGTTTTTGTTAGGCGAATAAAAATATAGTTTCTGCGTTTAGGAGGTGTTGCACCTACATTTGTTATATCCACATATTATGTATGTATATGTACGTACCTGAGGAATAATTGGTCCAAGTGCAACAATCTGGGATGTGCGAATTAATTCTGGGGTAGGATGTGATACATGTGCTAGATTAGTGATATGAATTATCTGTTTTAAGTGTCTTGAGTATAATGCAATTGTTACAAAGGATTATAGGGATTTCTGAGCAAATCAAATTATGGAAATGGGATTTAACCTCTTTCAGTTACTTGTCATGTTTTTAATTTTATACCTCTCCAGGAGAGTTGGGTGGCTTGACGACTGTACATGGCGATGCGGGACGAGATACTGGTTCTCAACATCGTGATGGGTTACCCAATTCACCCTCTTCTTCAGGTGGGTTCTGTCAGTTCTCTTCAAAAGGACTATATTTAGAGGACATGAGTGCTCAACATTAAATTGGTGGAAATATGGAACTATATATACAAGACATGTTTTGTTGTTTGCCCCAAGAAACTGTTCTCAGACTGTAGGACTGCTGTGGTCCTGGGAGCATTCATTTCAGATGAGGTCGGCCCTGCCACATTGAAATATGAATGACTCCTAATCATTTTTCCCACTTTTGGCTGCATCAAGGGATTTCCAAGGTTCAGACGGTAGAAAGTTTTATCGGTTCGTATGTTTCTGGCTGTTTTGCTTGGTGGCTTACTGACATTTCTCATCTGTAACAGGTGACTCAGATGATACAAGCTAAATTGCTTGTGAATCTTTATTGCTTCCTTAAGTTGATTTTTGTCACTCCTATATTGTAGCTCTTGTTTTTTTAACAGTTTATAATTTTTTTTGCATTCTTTTCAATTTTTCTTATTATTATGTGGTAAATAATCCAGCATTTTTGTAGTTTCTAACATGCTGACATGTTTGTTCAGGTCAACAGCCACAGAATCCCCTGCTGTTACTTGGGCAATACAGCGATGATGAAGTGGATGACGGATCGAGCAAAGGGCTTAATGATACAAAAGTGCAAAGCCCCATGCTTAACGAAGAGGTATTCTACTCATGTAATACTTAGAATATTGGAGAAAAGAGACAATTATACTGATTTCCCCTGATGTTTAACCGAGGCCCTTTTGTTTTCATAAATAAATTATGCACAACTCCCTTATTTTGAAGTTTGATTTTACTGGTACAATGCTTGAGTGAGTGATGTGGTGACTGAGTAAGTGTGTGACTATGAGTGATTGTTATGCCAACTATGAATGACTGTTATGTTATTATGCAGTGGTGAAGTGTGTATGAGTGCATATACTACTATGTTTGTAAATGTGAGTGACTGTGTGAGGTTATATACATTCAATAACGTGAGTGCATAATAAGAGTTATGTGTAATTTATGAAAATAGGAGGGTCTTGGTGTATATAAGCCAAACCTTGGGGGAGGTCAGTGTAATTATTGATAAAAGGAAACATTGTCTGTGGAATATAGATTTATGTACAGTTCTAAATGTATCAATGATTGAGCTATGTCTCTAAGTACGGCTTATACTTTTATGTCTTATATTTTTTGTCAGGCTAAGGGTACACTTGATGAGGAGCCCAAAGATGTGGGCCACAGTGTTTCTGTAGATCATGTTGCTCAGAATAATGAACAGGAGAGTTCACTACAAAATTATGCTTCACTTGATGTTGGATCCAGTGAAAGAAATGAAAGTGACGGTGCTGCTGGTAATTTGCAAATTGAAATGGTTTCCAAAGATCAAATGTATGCTCCTGAAAGTTTTGATGAACAAGTTGTAACTGATGTTGGTTTAGGGTGGAAGGTGGTGATGCATGAGGAAAGCCAACGCTACTATTACTGGAATGTTGAAACTGGAGAAACGTCATGGGAAATGCCCCAGGTTTTGGCTCAAGCAGATCAGTTGACTAATAATTTGATACCTGATGCTTCTATACATGATGCAATGGAGAGTGCTGCTGTTGGTATAGATAATTCTGATATGCTCACAGATGTGATGCAAGATGCTTCTGGTTCTTTTGCAATTGTTGGATCTTTGGAAACCACAGTGACTTCTCATAAAGAATTGCATGGTCAGGGGCCCCAAATGAATGGAGGCAGTGGTGAATGCACAGATCAAAATCATGGCTCTGATGTTAACAAAAATGAATTGGCAAGGAATGATAGCCATACAAGTTTGTCTTATGATGGAAATAATTCATCTGTTTCCAAGTTCAGTGTTGATGAGCAGCAGTTCGACATAGATTTTCCTTCTCGTCTTCTCAGACAGGGTGAGAGTTTGTTAGAGAGGCTGAACTTACTGAAAAGGTAAGTATATAACTCAAGCTGTTTTGCATCATTTGGTTGCAGTATTTTGTTTGATTGTTTATTTTTTAGTGTCAAGACTCAAAAGCTCATCTCTTCCACATTTTAATAACTATAGAATACTACACAGGTCAAATGGAAATCTGCAAGGCCACGACTTCTTGTCAAAGTACATGCTAGAGATTGAGATTAGGCTCTCCGATTTTAGGTCTCTTGCATCGTATGGATCATCTTTGCTTCCCTTCTGGGTGCACTCTGACAGAAAGATAAAAATACTTGAAAGTTTAATCAATGATGATATGTTGCAAACTGCCAATTCAACACACAATGAAGTTGAGGATAAACATGCCCCTGCCTCTGGTGGATTGGATGAGCAACATAATGGCTTGGGAAAAGAGTCTGAATTACATCACAATGAGAATAAAGGGAGCCTTCTTACTCCTGCAATTTCTGATGTATCTCAGGCTGATGCTTCAGCTGTAGTTGTGAAAGATATCAACAATGAAATTGCTACTAATGATCAGCATGTTCCGTTGTCTAATTCTCCTGATAATCACATGGAAACAGGTGTAGAAGTTAATACACAAGTTGAAGTAGCTATATATCCTGAGGAATCAACTCATAAACAAGGGTATAATACTGGAGAGGATGTTGATATGGATGTGGACATGGAAGTTGATGACATGAATTCCTCAGCCAATACAACTGTCATGGATGCATCAATTGCAAAGGCTTTTGTCCAAAAAGACCAACCTATGTCATTGAATCAACCTGTTGACTGCCATTCTTTGCTGCCTGGGGATGTGTTTGTTGTTCCTCCTCCTCAAGATGATGAGTGGATCCCTCCACCACCCCCTGATAATGAGCAGGTTCCTCCCCCACCACCACCACCTGACAATGACCAGACCCCCCCTCCTCCACCTGGTGATCCACTAGCACCACCTTATGGTGCTCTCCCATCTTACACGGAAACAGGGCAGCCCCTTTCTTATCATCCTCAATATAGTCTGTCTTATCCTGTTGCTAGTGCGGAATATTATGGGCAGACAGCTACTGAAGTCCCAAGCAGTAATATATATGGACAAATTGCTATGCCACAAGCGCAGCTCTACTATAATTGTGCTGTTCCAAGCATGTATAGTGAAAATCCTCAAGTTATGATCAATCCAACTGACCCTGTTGCTTATTATGAGGTTCAAGATGGTACGTGAGTGTTGGAACCAGCGTATCAGTTGTTACTAGTTAGTGAATTAATTTTTATTTCTATTACTGTGAATATTCATGTTGGATTGAGTTTTTTTCCCGTCTTTTTTTTCCATTTAGATCAATTTGATTTCTTGAATTTTCAGGAGCTGCTTCAAAACCCATACCTGCTATCAATATTAATGGTTCTGGTGTTAGTGAGGCTGACAGTGCATATGGTGATGTTCCGTCCACCTCATCTAGCATCCATGTGCTTGCTACTGCTTCAGTTAATGATGGTGTTTCATTGCCACCGGCTAGTGCTGAATCTGCTGCAGAGAATAATGCTTCATCATTAGTTTCTAAAGCACAAACAAAAGGTACATATTCTGAACAAGTCTAGTGTTACTGGCAAGGTTATCATGCTTCAAAGTTAGCTCATAAAGTTGAGGGGGCCTGATTGGTCTTGTAGTTGGCATTCTCAGGGTCCTAGAACACATATATTACTAGGTTGCTAGTGATATGTTATTGATCAAGTTCAGTTACCTAGTAATGTTAGTTGAACCTTCCTCCTTCTCCCTTGTGATGGACTGGTGTGATAATATTAGTGGTTTGTTTGTCAGCATGCCTTTCCATGTGAGAAATTTCAATTAGCCTTCTTCATGATAAACTATACAATGGATTTCTTCTGCTGTAGCCATTAGTTATAATCTGCTTTTATTTGTTTGTCCATTTAAATTGGAAATGTAATTGATGAATGCTATTCATGCTACGCATGATTACTTACTTTCCTCCTTTTCCTCAGTTGTGCGTAATAGAAAGCGGGCAGTGGCAGTTGGAGCCTCATTAAAGTCGAATAAGAAAGTTTCGAGTCTGGTGGATAAGGTAGTTTTTTCTAAAATGCAATTATTGTGTTTAAGTGTATATCTGGTATTTCATACTGTATCACTTTGTCTTCAACAAGTAATTCATTTTAGTTTCTAATATTTGGACATTCTGCTTTAATTCTGTTTATTATTATTAGTGGAAGGCAGCTAAAGAGGAGTTGCTTGAAGAAGAGGAGGAACCTGATAGTGTGTATGAGGTCTTAGAAAGAAAACGCCAAAGAGAAATAGAGGTTTACATTGGAACTTCCCTTCATATAACATTGTAGTCATCCAACTTTATGGTTTCTCAGATTTCTTTGATTTTAGGAGTGGCATGCCAAGCAAATTGCAAGTGGAGAGGCCAAAGATAATGCTAATTTTCAGCCTCTAGGTGGTGATTGGTACGGGACTCCAAAATCTTTTAGTTCAAATTCACCTGTTTTCCAGCTTACACCAGGATGAATTAATGAGAGTTATCGTATTATACAGGCGGGAGAAGGTTAAACGCAGGAGAGCACAAGCAGCAAGGGAATCGGTTAGTACACAAGATGCTATTGAGCGTAACCAGCAGCAGCCTGATCTGAATGAACTCTCTAATGGTCTACCATCTAATTGGCAGGTGCATTTCAGGGTCCTATCTTATGTGCTTTATTTGAATAATGAAATCTTGTGTGGTATTTTAGTTTCTGAAATGCTGCAATGTCCATTGTCATCACTTTCAAGAGAACTTTCTGAGGGTGAAATTTGATTTGAGGAGGCTGGATTGTGAGACAACTTAAATTTCTTCTGCTTTAACAGAGCTAACTCAGTATTACCTCTTTTCTTAGCATTCCTCTGGTGAACTTGTTATTTTGGGTGTACCCTTGGGAGTATCTTTCATTTGCTTAATATCAGTGAAATCAAACGTTGGTGTGCTGTATATGTATTTGTTGAAAGCTGAATTCCCTCAGGTCATGAATATTTGATGTTTACTCGAATGTGTTCTGAAAACCATCTATTTTGCAGAATGATATTTGTATGAATGGCATTTTGATGTTCATTTCAATTTACTTTTCAGGCTTACTGGGATGAGACCACAAAGCAAGTTTATTATGGTAACTCTATCACATCGGAGACGACATGGACTAGGCCAACATGTGAGCAGTGATTCATTTATGGACAACTACAGAGGCTAACATTGTGGGGGTTGTTTCCGGTTTCATCCTGTATAATACCTTATTTTACAGTTTTTTTTTTTTTTTTGGGGGGGGGGGGGGGGTGACAATATATGTATAATCTGAAAGTAGGGAAGGGATAGTCACTTAGTAACAAAACATGCACCAAAACCTAGTAGTCATTGATGAGTTAAGTGTTGAAGATTTTGATCTTATATGATATGGGTGGTTTAGGATAATTATATAATTTGGGGTTTTAATTAATCTATGTTAAAATTTCAAATAATTTTGTAAGCAAAAAAAAATAAAATAATTTGTGTGAAGTAGAATAACTTACGAGTGTTGTTATGCTATTTAGATATGAATGGATATAAATGGTTTATGTTATAAATAAGTGAAACTCTAAATACAAAATATGGATAAAAACAAGAGAGATTAAGATTTAGAGAGGATAGTAAAAATAGAGTTGAATTATACCTTGATGGAAGAGGGGATGAGTTCCTATGAGGTATAATGGACATTTACTATTATATAAAATATTCATAATACTCCCCTTTGGATATCTATATTTTAGAATGTGCCTCGTTAAAATCTTACTAGGAAAAACCCAGTGGGATAAAAACCTAGTGAAGAAAAAAGAGTACAACATTCTTTACAAAGTAAATAAATAATTAAATGTACAACAATTTAATTCTCCCCCTCATCAGAACACTTATGTAAGCGTCGAAGACCAATCTTCTGTATTAGTTGCTCGAAGACTTTGGTTGGTAGATATTTTGTAAATATATTTGCTAGATTCTCACATGATCGGACTTGTTGGACATTTATTTCACCATTTTTTATAAGATCATGAGTAAAGAAAATTTTTGATGAAATATGTTTTGTCTTATCTCCTTTAATATAACCCTCCTTTAATTGGGAGATACAAGCTGTATTATCTTCACATAAGATTGTTGGTGGTAATTTTTCAGCATGCAAGCCATAAGTTTCTTGAATATGTTGAATCATAGACCTCAACCAAACACATTCTCGACTTGCTTCATGTAATGCTAGAATTTTAGCATGATTAGATGATGTTGCTGTAATCGTTTGCTTTATGGATCTCCATGAAATTGCTGTACCACCACATGTGAACAAATAACCTGTTTGTGATCGACCATTATGAGGATCAGACAAATATCTTGCATCAGCATAACCAATTAGGTTTGCCTTAGATACATATGGAAAAAATAAACCCATGTCCATTGTACCTCTAAGGTAGCGAAATATGTGTTTAATCCCATTCCAATGTATTTTTGTGGGTAAAGAACTATGTCTTGCTAACAAATTGACAACAAATGATATATCAGGTCGTGTATGACTAGCAAGATACATTAGTGCACCAATTGCACTGAGATATGGTACTTCAGGACCAAGTAGTTCTTCATTTTTCTCCTGAGGTCGAAAAGGATTTTTGCTCACTTCAAGTGACCTTACAACCATTGAACTGCTCAATGGGTGTGATTTGTCCATATAGAACCGTTTTAGCACCTTTTCTGTATAAGTCTTTTGGTGTATTAAAATTTCTTCCTTTACATATTCTAATTGTAATCCGAGACAAAACTTTGTTTTTTCTAAGTCTTTCATCTCGAATTCCTTTTTCAAGTAATTTACAGCCTTTAAGAGCTCTTCAGGAGTTCTGATGATGTTTAAATCATCTACATAAATTACAATTATAACAAACTCTTTTCCCAATCTTTTCATAAAAACACATGGACAAATCGGGTTATTTTTATATCCTTCTTTCAACAAATATTCACTAAGACAATTGTACCACATGCGTCCAGACTGTTTTAGTCCGTAAAGAGATTTATTCAATTTAATTGAATAATTTTCTCGAGGATTTGTCTTGTATGCTTCAGGCAAATTAAATCCTTCAGGGAGTTTCTTATAGATGCCATTTTCAAGTGAGCCATATAAATATGCTGCAACAACATCCATAAGGCGTAAGTCAAGCCTTTCACGGATTGCCAAACTTATTAAGTATCGAAAAGTAGTGACATCCATCACTGGTGAATATGTTTCTTCAAAATCAATACCAGGTCTTTGTGAGAAACCTTGTGCAACAAGTCTTGCTTTATATCACACAATTTCACCATTTTCATTTCTTTTTCTTGTAAAGACCCATTTGTATCCAACTGGTTTTACACCTTTGGGTGTTTGGACTACAGGTTCAAAAACTTTCTGTTTTGCAAGTGAGTTTAACTCTTCTTGTATTGCATCTTTCCATTTTGGCCAATCATTTCTTTGTGCACATTCCTAAACAGATTTTGGCTCATGATCCTTATCATCATTTATAATATCAAGAGCTACTTTGAATAAAAAATTTCATCAACATCGACTTCATGTCGATTCCATTGTATTCCATCCATGACATAATTTATAGAGATCTCTTTATTCTTATCAATTTCAGGTACCTTGGTTTCTTCCGGATTTGAAACCTTGATTATGTCAGGAGACTCTACTGGAGTCTTTATATCCTCGATTCGACCATCCTCTTTATTTACTTTTCTTTTTCGAGGATTTTTATCTTTAAAACCAACAGGTCTGCCACGTTTTATTTTGGCTTCAGACTCATTTGTAAATTTAGATTGTCCTTTAGGGATATCAATCTTTATTGGAGTATTAACAGCTGGTATGTGTGACTTAGTCACTCTTTTTGGATCAGCAAATGCATTAGGTAGTTGGTTTGCTAAATTTTACAAACTAATTATTTTCTGAACTTCTAGTTCAGATTGCTTTGTTCGAGGATCAAGATGTGATAGAAATAGCTCATTCCAGCTAATCCTTTTATCCAACTGTTTATTTTCTCCCCCTAATGGTGGGAAAACAGATTCATCAAAATGACAATCAGCAAAACGAGCTATAAATAAATCACCTGTTAAAGGTTCAAGATATTTTATTATGGATGGACTTTCATATCCAACATATATTCCCAACATTCTTTGAGGTCCCATCTTAGTACGTTACAGAGGAGAGATAGGAACATATACCGCACTTCCAAAGATTCTTAGATGGGAAATATTTGGTTCTTTACCATGAACCAATTGTAAAGGGGAATATTCATGATTACTTGTAGGCCTGATGCGAATAAGTGCTACCGCATGCAAGATTGCATGTCCTCAAGTTAAAATTGGGAGTTTTGATCTCATTAACAATGGTCTTGCTATTAATTTCAAACGTTTAATCAATGATTCAGCAAGTCCATTTTGTGTATCAACATGTGCTACAGGATGTTCAACATCAATTCCAATGGACATACAATAATCATTAAATGATTGAGATGTGAATTCACCGGTGTTATCAAGGCGTATTTTCTTAATTGGATAATCAGGAAAATGAGCTCTTAAACGAATTAATTGAGCTAGTAATCTTACAAACGCCTGGTTGCGAGTTGATAATAAGCAAACATGTGACCATCTAGTTGATGCATCAATTAAAACCATAAAATATCTAAATGGTCCATATGAAGGGTGTATTGACCCACAAATATCACCTTGTATACGCTCTAAAAATGTGAGTGATTCATTCCCAATTTTCATTGGTGATGGCCGAATGATCAATTTTCCTTGAGAACAAGCAGCACATGAGAAATTCTTAGTTTGCAGAATTTGTCTGCTGGACAAACAATGATCATTTGAATTCTCAACTATTTTTCACATCATAATTGATCCAGGATGGCCTAATCGTTCATGTCAGATAACAAAGTCATTCTTATTTGTAAACTTCTAGTTTACAATAACATTTGTTTCAACTGTACTAATATAAGTATAGTACAAACCGGAGGAAAATGAAGACAATTTTTTCAATATACATTTCTTATTAAAAATTAACTTTGTGATGTAAAGATATTCATCTTTTCCTTCATTTGTGGTCTCAATATGATATCCATTTCTGCGGATATCCTTAAAACTCAACAAATTTTTTTGAGACCTCTTAGAATATAATGCACTTTCAATGTGCAATTTTGTTCCTCCAGGTAACAAAATACTGGCTCTACCGGAGCCTTCAATTATATTTATACTACCAGATATAGTATTAACATTGGCTTCTTCTTTTACTATATGGTAAAAATATTTTTCATTCTTGAGAATGGTATGAGTTGTTGCACTGTCTGCAAGATATATATCTTCGTCATTCATATGAGCATTCATTCTTCATTAAATAAATAAAAATAAATCATGACTAAAAATATAATTAACAATAATATTTAACAAAATTTTATTGATAAAGACATAATTTACAACATGAAACATTAAAATAATTTATTTAGGGCACTCCCTTCTCCAACCGAGTGGTCAATGTCTTCTTCAGGAAGAGTAAGAAAATCATCAACACTAAAATCAGAGAAATCATCATCTATACCAGTAAAATTTGTCTCTATTATTTTCCCTTTATTTTTAAGGGATTTTTGGTATAAATCTACGAGATGCTTTGGTGTGCGACAAACTCAAGACCAGTGTCCCTTGCTACCACAATGATAACAGATATTTTTAGTTTGTTTGCTATTTTGAGCATCTGTCCCTTTTTTCACATGTTCTTTATTTTTACATGTGAATGATGATCTCTTATCATTTCGACCATGACCACGGCCATAACCATATCCACAACTACGACCAATACCATGTCCCCGAGCATTACCTCGTCCATGACCGCGACTACGGCCACGACCACGACCATGAGAATGAAGATCGTGTGTTGCTACATTCACTTCTGGGAATGGAGCAGTTCCAGTTGGACGAGATTCATGATTTTGCATAAGCAATTCATTATTTTGCTCAGCCACAAGGAGACAAGTAATTAATTCAGAATATTTTGTAAAGCCCTTTTGGCGATATTGCTGCTGCAGGAGCATATTAGATGCATGGAAAAGTGGAGAATGTATTTTCTAACATGTCACTTTCAGTGACCTTTTCTCCACATAACTTCAACCTTGAAGTAATTCTAAACATTGCAGAATTATATTCATTGACAGATTTAAAATCTTGGAAACGTAAATGCATCCATTCATAACGGGCTTTTGGAAGAATTATATCCTTTTGATGGTCGTATCTCTCTTTTAGATTATTCCACAAAATGAGAGGGTCTTTAACTGTTAAGTACTCATTTTTTAAACCCTCATGGATATGGTGACGTAAAAATATCATGGCTTTAGCCTTGTTTTGACTGGATGCCTTATTTCCATTTTTAATCGTGTCTCCAAGACCTTTTGCATCTAAATGGATCTCAGCATCTAGTGTCCATGATAGATAATTTTTTTCAGATATGTCAAGAGCCGCGAACTCAAGGTTGGTAATATTTGACATAATTATATCTATGCAAGAGATTATAAATAAGTTAGTAGTAAAATAAGTTTATAATGATTGAAAGATATATGTATATATATATTATTTTTTATTTTTGTTAAAAAAAAGTAGAGTAACTTAACTTATAAATTTCAATAAATGATCCGGTAATAAAAATTTAATATTTTCATAAATTGTCATTCCGATACTAGTGGTCTAATGGTAGATTGATAACTTATCATGTTATAAGTCCCGAGTTTGAATCCTTATAAATACTATCTTATTTATTAACCCATTTATTTATATAAAATATATTATATTATTTATAGATACTAATTATGAGGTACATTAATATTATTTAAAGGTAATGGAATTAAAATAAAAGTGTAGGTACATGGATTGAAAATTGAAGTAGCAACACCCAGCAAATTATTAACATGAAGCTATAATAAAATGCACATAAAGATATAATATATATATATATATATATATATATATCAATAAACATTTTTAAGAATTCTTCAAGAATTCTAAATTATTTGACTATTAATTTTATACATCCTACAAGGATGTTCATGAATAAGTTCTTTAGGAACCTATATATTTTTATATGATATAGATATAATCTTATACATCCTTCTGGATGTTTAGAATATAAGTTCTTCAGGAACTTTTATAAAAAATATAAATTAAAATTATATATAATAATAATAATCATCATCATCATCATCATCATCATCATATATTACCTCTCTTATAGTCTTGACTAGATCTCAGTTGGTCAGAACCTCGTGCTGATAACATGTTATAAATAAGTGAAACTCTAAATACAGAATATGGAGAAAAACAAGAGAGATTAAGATTTAGAGAGGATAGTAAAAATGGAGTTGAATTATACCTTGATGGAAGAGGGGATGAGTTCCTTTTATAGGCAAATGTGAGGTATAATGGACATCCACTATTATATAAAATATTCATAATAATTTGAAGCTTTTTGTACTATATTTTTCATTTTGGGCATATATTTTCCTAACTGCATCAAAGGCTTTTGATGTGTTGGCCAACACAGTGCCAAAGCATTTAAGTAACTAAAGATATGTGATAGTTAGAGAAAAAGAGTTATGAAAATAAAAAAAATTAAAGGTTAATATTGATTTTTTATTTTTTTTTAACACCTTTATATTGTTTTAAACAATTAAAATGTAGTAGGATATTTTTTTAGAGCTCCTAATCAAACACCTTAATCGATGATACAAATTGATATATGATACAAATTGATATTGTGAGTTAAATGGATGAATATTAACCACATGTGGGGAGGCTTCTTTTTTCTTGTGAGTTATTTTATTTCTTTTTTGTTAGTTTTATTCTTTCTTTGGTAAGAGGTTATCCTTTCCATCCAGAACCCCTTCTACCTATCCCTTTTTCCATTGTCAACCATAAATTTTCAACCTCTGTTTATAGCGTTGTCACCACGGTCTCTAATGCCACGTGTCTTTCTTCTTTTCTGATTCTCGGATCTTATGCTTCGGTTGAGTTGGTATTAAAAAAAATGAAGATGAAGCGACAAGAGAGATTTAGGAAAGTTGCTTCTATAAGCACATGGCCTATTTTTTTTAGCTTCTATGATCAACTCCTGGTTCCTACGCAACTTAACACAAATTTCTACATCCATGAATGACTTTATGCATGGTGAATATATTATAATGGATTCCAAGGAAATGCTTTGCGTTCTTTGTCTTTATTGCAAGTTGATATTATTATTGGAACACCTTTCAAATAATATTAAATCACTATATAAAACTATCCGTTAAAATATGATTAAGTTAATATTATGAAGTTAAAATATACTATTAACCCTCTTAAAGTTTAGGGTTTAGGAAAAAACTTTAAAAAATGAATAATTTTAGCCTATTAAAATTTAAGGTTGACTAAAAATAAAAGTCTGTTAAAATTGTGTTAATTGTTGTGCCACTTCAATAGTGACACATGTTATACTATATTATTAATTTAGTGGGACCATGGTCCAGATTGCACAACATGTAATTCTAAAGGGAAACTAGTCCAGTTAGAGCAGACCCTGAAGTAAATCAAGGAAAACAGGTTCGGACCCGTAGGCCCAACCCGTACCTTATATACCTCCCATGTTTGGCCATGCAAACACTTTTGAGTGTACGATTCTAACACGGTCAGTCCCTAATGATTTGTTTTGACAATCTAAACACTTCTCCTAAAGGGACCCAACTCTAATTCGGATCCCATCGGCCCCGTTGTTCAAGAAAACACTAGTTAAATCGAAACCCTCGGGTTCGGCTCCAACACCTTTAGTGTTTCGAGCATAACTTTTGCATACAACGTCAAAATCAAGAAATTCCTGTCTTAGTTTCTTCGCTTAACCTTTATTTCTAGCCTCGAAAGCTAATTCACAGCCAATCATCCTCAATTTGTGAATCAAGGATTCGTACTCCGAAAACTCTATTTGTTATCTCGTTAAATTGTGCATAGTTCCCTAGAAAATTCATAACTCTTTCATACAAAGTCTGATTTGTTCTAATTTCATAATTCTCGTAACAAAATTCTCTATGACTTTTATGAAGACTCCGAGAGCCAAATCCCATCCCACAAGTGAAGACTAAATAATGTTTTCAAGGCTGATGCAAAAACATCACAGCATTGACCAGTTCTGATAAAATACGCATAACTCTCTCATACGATGGCGAAACCACTTTTTTATTTTTTCTATGTACTCGTATCAAAAACCACCTATAACTTTCATGAAGATCCCAAAAGCTAATTCCTAAAGGATTTTTCCCAGCGGTGCTATCTTTTGAGTTCTTGGAGATTCGGAAGCTCCAGGAGCACTTTTCCTTATTCCGGCCATATCTTGAGCTACTAATATCGGATTTGCTTATTCTATATATCAATTCGAAGAGGAAAGGAAACCTACAAATTTTATGTTGGAAGTTTTTCCAAATTCTTATCCCAGAATAAATCATGAAATTATTAAAACTATCACAAAATCCCGTTACCGAAAACCTAAAACACACCTAGTTTCTTACGCCTTAGGTTATCTTTTCCGGCCAATATTTTCTGGCACCGCCTCGACACGCCACCTCACTCCCTCGTGAGTCAACCTCACGCTTGCTCTCTGTCCCTCTATATTTTCAATTCTTCATCCAAATTCCCATTCTTTCTATTTCCACCTCTTCTCGACAACTTCTTCCACTTCTTCATCTCTCAATTCCGAAGCCATCCACCACCTTCTAGCCACCAAAATAGTTGCCTCTCTTCTCATTTACCTTCACTATCCACCATACCACAACTCTACCGTGCCTCCTCCAAGCCACCACGGTTCCATTCTCCCTCCAACCACTTTAATTTACCCTTTGATTTCCCTTTGTATAACACCCCTGATTTTCTGTACTCGAATCCCGATGTGATCGTCATAATTAATGAAAATGCGAATAAATTTTTCGCGTTTGGAAATATTTCCTAGACATCACCATGATCACATCAAGACCCAAATCACAGAAAACCAAAGAGTGAGATTAAATAACCCTAAGCTGGATCGATAGATAAATTGCCCATAACGGTATACGAAAATAATAGAGTTCACAGCGGAAGAATGTGTATACCGGGCACACGCCTAGTCCCATATATGACGATGTGAGAAAAGGCTCGGCAAAGCATGCAATGACATATCATAAGCCTAATAGACAACCATTGTAACGTCCCGTGTAATTTTCTGAATAAATTTTTCGCGTTTTTAAAAGATCATTTTAAAATTCATAGATTAAATTCAGAGTTCACGTAACAGTTGATAATTATGGAATATTATCATGCATACTAGTCGTGAATAATTAAATTCAAGAAATATTTAAGTAGCAAAAACGATTTAGAAGATAACGGTACATACTATGTTATATTTATTACAACCCATAAAATGAAAGTCCAAGTAATAATTCAAATAGGCATCAATCATGGCATCACTCTTCATTCTGCGTGGCATTCACTGTAAAAATTGATGTAAGAGTGAGACAGAATATAGAATAAGTATAAAATAGATAAAATTGCACAAACACAATCAACAAATCATAATGATATGATGGATATGTCAAACAAGTTCATTTATATATAATCAGTCTTTAATTAGTCAAATGATGTCATGCTGGATCCATTTAGTTTGGTGGGAATACTGCAGTAATAGTCTCATAGAGACACAAATAGGGCTTTAGCATATACCATAAATCCCTACACTTCATGGCGCTTAAGTACTGAAGTACACAAATATCATAAGTAGGACTTTGCATAAACCATGAATCCCTACACTTCATGGCGCTTAAGTACCGAAGTACACAAATATCATAAGTAGGACTTTGCATAAACCATGAATCCCTACACTTCATGGCGCACAACAAAATAGGGCTTAACTCGTCATAGAGTAACCCTCCACCAAGGTAGGCAATCATGGAACCCCTAAATTCCATGGTGCGTCCAAATGCTTATGATGCATGAATGCCTTTAATTCTTTTTACCATTTAACATACCATGATATCCATATTTCCAAAACTCTTGGATAATACAAGTCCTCAAGGGACACAATACACATAATAATTCACAAAATCATGGATTTACTGTTTCAACCACATATGTCAATAACCACAAGGCATTCATGTACATATAAATTAATTTCGTTATTCATAATTATTCACCACCACAATATACAAACTGTATGATACTCATTAAAACATAACAACATCAATAATAAATCATAATCACTCAAGAGTTTAATAATAAAATTGATACTCATAGAGAAAATATCATTTTCATTCATAATAACCATTATAATTAACTTTCAGCATTTCCAACAGCAACATACTCTTAGTAAAACAGTCATAACATGAGTAAATCATAACCTTTTCCTGTGATTCCACTTTCTATAGCTTAATAATACAATTATCTACAACTTTCATGAAGAACACAATTTCAAATTCCAAACAGAAACATCACTTATCCACGAAATACCACACTGCCTCAAGGTGAATTTTTTTAAAACGTACATATATTAGTAATTTGAACGTTTCTGGAGCTACAAAAATGATTTTGGCATGAAACCAGTTCTAAATTATTCTTAACACAAATATCTACAACTTTCATGAAGGCACCCACCCCTAATTCTCACCACAAAATTCCCAGTTTTAAAAATAAGATTCGGATTTCAGATTAACAGGATTACAGCTTGTACATACTTCAGTATTATAGGCATAACTTGAGCTAAAAAAATCATTTTGACTTGAAACGACTTTCTAAAGATCCAAAACATAAATATATACAACTTTCATGAAGACATCAAAGGCTGATTATGCACGTACAAGTCCCAGCATATTAATATATATACAAAACATAGGATGAATATTCCACTCGGACATGCTGTAGTAATTTGGCTATAACTTTTGCTATACATACTCAAATCAGTCGGTTCAGGTCTCAAAATTCACATAACAAAAAGATATATAACTTTAATGAAGACACTAATCACTAATTCTTACCACAAAATTCCCAGTTTTAAAAAATATGATACGGATTTCAAGTTAACAGATTTACAGCTTGGACATACTTTAGTATTTTAGGCATAACTCGATCTACAAAAATTATTTTGATTTGAAACCACTTTCTAAAAATCCACAACATAAATATCTACAACTTTCATGCAGACATCAAGGGCTGATTATGCACGTACAATTCCCATTAAATCAATATATACACAAAACATAGGATAAATCTTCCACACGAACATGCTGTAGTATTTTGGCTATAACTTTTGCTATACTAATTCAAATTAATTGATTCAGGTCTCAAAATTCAGATATCATAAAGATCTACAACTTTCATGAAGAAGTCAGAGTCAAATTCACACGTTTTCAGTTTCAAAAATGAGCAACAAGTTACGAAGTTAATTCTGGAATCCTAGAACAGCATACAATTCTACCCATTTCACAAATATTCACAACCCTGTCCCCTCTTACCTTAATGGAGTTCTTTAGATGAGAAGAAAATGTTCCCTTCACTGTGTTGCTTCAGATTCGAGTGAAAGAGAAAAGAAAAGAAAGAGGAAGAAGCTTATAGGAAGAGGAAATGATAACAGAGGTATGTCTGTTGCTAAGTTTCGTGTGTGTGTTCTAAGAGTTATAGTACTGGGTTCAATAATGAGAGAGTAAGTGGGAAACTAAGTGGGGAACATTGGTTGGAGGATTAGGTGGGATAATGGAGCCTTTTGACTCCTTTCATAGTCAGCTTTGCATTGATTTGGAATAAAATATACAAAGGTATTATAATGGATGCAACTTCCCCCTGTGATTGGTTCGTTGTGCCACTCATTTCTGGATTCATGTGGTTAAATGGGCTGATCACTAGCTGAAGTGGAATTAAAAGGTGTTCAGTGTTGAAGGGTTTGTAGAGGTCGGTATGGCGTGAGGGCGGTATTGAGTATGAGGGGTGGTGTTGAGTGTGAGGGGCGGTGTTGAGTGTGAGGGGCGGTGTTGAGTGTGCTTGAGCGTAGCTTGCTCGCTTGAGCGAAGTAGGAAATATTCATCAGGGTTCCTTCTCGCTCAAGCGGAATCCGACTCGCTTGAGCGAGTCATCCAGTTCTCGCTCGGAATTCCTCTAAAATCGACTCAAGTACTTGGTTTCTCACTCGGTTTCTGTCACTCGGCTAAATGTTTCTTAAACCGACTTATCTTGCTCGGTATGCTACTTACTCTAATATTCAAAACCAATACTCAGAGTTCCATTTGGCAGAGTTCACTCATCTCTCACTCGGAATTGTTTCTCCCAGAACCCGACTCTCTCCTAATTAGTCAATCACTCGGAATTATTCAAACTCTTCATCACCTAGAATATATTCCAATAACAATTCATACATTAGAAAGGAATCAATCGGATTTGCCACTCGGGAATACCCAAACTCTACTCACTCGGGTTTACTCATATTCCTCTCTCGGTCTTAACCAAATTCTTCAACTACAATTCCAATTAAAGCCTATTAAGGTCATTACCTCTCGGAAAAGACCCACACATACGAATCTCACTCGGAATTGGTTTATATATCTAAGACTCACTCGGAATTGGCTCTGTGCTTACTACAATTCACTCGGAACGGGTTCCTACTACCATTTTCCGCTCGGTATCTACTCAATTAGCATTATTCATTCATCACCCTTCTTATTCAAGCTTAGTAATGTCTTAACCATTCAATATATATATATAACCACTTGGAATCTTTAACTTAATAACTATTTTACTTCTCACAATAATTTGACAACACGTTTCAGTCGGTAGGAAACATCAATTCAACATAAATACTTATGTATATATATGCATTCATTCACTCGGAGAAAACCATTGTGTTAAGTCCCACTCGGACTCGTTCTAAATCTCGTCCATTCAGGATATAGAATCCCATTCACTCGGTTTATGTATATCATATACTTAGAATATATTCCCAATCAAAACCATTATAACAACTCTCCCCTCAGAAGGGTTCATTCGGATTTTACCATTCAGGAGCATTTAAGTCCTTCCCCACTCGGAGTTCACTTGGCTACTCATCTCTTAGTAACATAGAGACTATCCTTCCTCAAAATACGTTTCACTCGGTTTCCTTTAAGGCCTTCACCACTCGGAAAAGAGTCATAAGTCTTACTCAAAAATGACTCCAAGCCATATATATATTCTACTCGGAATGCTATCCCTTCCTCACCAGGGAGGTCCTGACTTGGACAACTCACTCGGATTGCACTCGGATATATCCCTGACTAAGTCCCTTTACTCGGAATACTGCAATCAGAGAAGTTCCATTCGTAAAAGGTAACATTTGGCATGGTTTGACTCGGAATTTTCACTCAAAAGTGATTCTCTTGAACACTCTTCACTCCATTTGTCTCTGAGATCAAGATTCCACTCGGTAGTAGCCCTCTCGGTCTTGTTTTACTCGGACATCATAACTTACACTCGGAACTTCATCCCTTCACTCAGATTTTGTAACCTTCAGTCGGAATTGGTAATCCTTCACTCGGAATTTCACTCTGTCACTCGGATCAGAGCCTTTTTACTCGGAATTCGAATAATTTCTCTAAAATTCCATAATTATACCCAAAAATGAAACTTTTGGAGCATTAAAGGCCATCCATAGAGTGTTTTATTCATTGATTAACACTTATAGACCTTCTATACCTCATATTTTACAAATTGGGACTATTATTTTAAAAACAGGATGTTACATTTCTCCCACCCTAATAAAAATTTCGTCCTCGAAATTTCAAAACTGAAATCATTCCGCACCATCATCAGGAATACAATCGTATCACAACTATACATATTCATGCTATTATTATACCATCATAAGACATCATTCCCCAAAACTCATTATCAAGTCCTAAACTTGTCTAAATCCAATTTACACGTTTGTATTAGGCTTCGGGAATTCCTCTCCCAAAACCAAGATTCTTTAAATCTTAAAATGCTAACCACACCTAACAATAACAATACTATGATTCCTTAGCCTTAAGACCTCCAAATTATCACATGAATCATTTAATCATCACTAAGATTTAATCAAACTCATTATAAGCCTCTTGGTTTTGGTTTCGTCTAAGATCATCATTAATTCAACTATTTCAAAAATAGCATACCTATTTATTAACTCAAGTATCTTAATCCACGATCAATTACTTCCTTAATCCACTGTCAATGTCTTGCAACTATCATCATAAACATCAATAGTCTAAATTAATTCCTCCAATCACTCAAATACTCATATACACTTCCCTCCTAATTCTCAATAATCATCATCAATGATTCAAACAGTCAATTTTTCATATATAATTATCCTAGAGTATTAAAATTCATTAGAATTAACAACTTAACTAAAATCCTCAACTCACTATACTTTTCATCAAAACTTAATAATCATTCCTAATAACCACTAATCTCCATTATTAATAACATCTATACACACATCCTCCTGGTTTTTCACTAAAAATCACTTTTCATAACATCATTACTCATTTTCCCCAAAGCCTAGAGTTAAGGTTTCACTAAAATCAAACAGTCACCCTTAACAGCCACTATCTCCTATTTCAAATCTTAAAATCTTTGTATACCATTTCACACCCATCCAAAGATACTTATGACATATTCCACTTTTGGGTTTTACATGAAAATGGTTTCTATTCTTAAATCCATTCATAATGCACTCTCCTATCACCATAGAATCCAAAACCTAAAACAACGAAAGAGTATAAGAATTGCACCTTAAGCTCCACGCTATCCCTAGCCTTAGTATATCCACGAAAATGAAGAGAGAATATAAAGTTTCTAAACATTTGAACCATCTTCATAATGAAAAATAAGAAAGCATGGTTGGTTGGTATGGAAGGAGACTCATAAGATGGTTGTCTGTAATAGGATTTTCTTCTAATGGAAATACCTTGGTCTCGTTATGACAGTCTATTAAAACTTGATTCACCGATAACCAATTCATTCCTAGAATTACTTCTATATTCCTAAAAGATAAAACAGGATTGACAAAAAAAAGTTCCTACCTTCTATGAGCTCAGAATAATTGTTACACACCTTAGTAATCCTAAGTTGTGTATCATTGGGAATGGAAATAATCAGGTCATATATTATAGGCTTCACAGATAATTGAAAACGTCTAACTTACTTCTGTGTAGCACCAGAATCAGACAACACAGATAAAATGGTATCATTGATCTCACACTTACTTTGCATGAGGTCGCCTGCTTGGTCTGCCTCTGAGCTGCTAATGTCAAAGACTCTTCCTGTATGTGATCTTTCGTCTGTTGACTCCCTATTCTGTCTTAGAGGTTGAACAGCACGAGCGTTTTCTCTACGGACTCCTTGATAATTAGAACCTCTTCGATTATCCATGGTATTATTGTTGTTGTTGATTTGACGGTTCTATGGACAATTTGGGCTGATGTGACCCCTCTGATTACATCGATAGCAAGTGACATTTTCTAAGCGTCTATTGCAATCACGAATATGGTGATTACCTCTGCAGTTATGACACTTTATATTCACATGATTGTTACGTTTTTCAGAAGAAGATGATGATCCTCCCTTGAAACGATTTGGATAAAACGATCCTCTCCTTTTGAAGGTAATTGACTGAGGTTTCAGTTGTCTATTAATCTCTTCTCGTGCCAATCTGTCTTGGTGATTTTCTTTGAAAATTCTTAGTTGATTTTGCCTTTCTATAGCTTCAGCCAAACGGTTGATAGCAGCTGCCATAGCGTCGTTATCGTTCCTTGCCATCCTATATTCAAGGTTTGATTTATACTAATCCTATGGGAAAATATATCGTATGTATATATATATATATATATAATATTATAACGTAACTACAAGTATTCTACAATTTATCAGATAAGCAATAAGTCATATAACACACGTTTATCATATCATCAAGCTAGTAATCAAACAAATCACTTTGCATTTTATCAGTCAGGTACAAGTCATATAGTACATAAACATATTATCAAACAAATAATCAAACAATTCACATGGTATATCAAGAATCAATACATGTCATAGCAATTGGTCCTGAATTTTTGAAAATGCTCTGATACCACCAATGTAACATCCCGTGTAATTTTCTGAATAAATTTTTCACGTTTTTAAAAGATCATTTTAAAATTCATAGATTAAATTCAGAGTTCACGTAACAGTTGATAATTACGGAATATTATCATGCATACTAGTCGTGAATAATTAAATTCAAGAAATATTTAAGTAGCGAAAACGATTTAGAAGATAACGGTACATACTATGTTATATTTATTACAACCCATAAAATGAAAGTCCAAGTAATAATTCAAATAGGCATCAATCATGGCATCACTCTTCATTCTGCGTGGCAATCACTGTAAAAATTGATGTAAGAGTGAGACAGAATATAGAATAAGTATAAAATAGATAAAATTGCACAAACACAATCAACAAATCATAATGATATGATGGATATGTCAAACAAGTTCATTTATATATAATCAGTATTTAATTAGTCAAATGATGTCATGCTGGATCCATTTAGTTTGGTGGGAATACTGCAGTAATAGTCTCATAGAGACACAAATAGGGCTTTAGCATATACCATGAATCCCTACACTTCATGGCGCTTAAGTACCGAAGTACACAAATATCATAAGTAGGACTTTGCATAAACCATGAATCCCTACACTTCATGGCGCTTAAGTACCGAAGTACACAAATATCATAAGTAGGACTTTGCATAAACCATGAATCCCTACACTTCATGGCGCACAACAAAATAGGGCTTAACTCGTCATAGAGTAACCCTCCACCAGGGTAGGCAATCATGGAACCCCTAAATTCCATGGTGCGTCCAAATGCTTATGATGCATGAATGCCTTTAATTCTTTTTACCATTTAACATACCATGATATCCATATTTCCAAAACCTCTTGGATAATACAAGTCCTCAAGGGACACAATACACATAATAATTCATAAAATCATGGATTTACTGTTTCAACCACATATGTCAATAACCACAAGGCATTCATGTACATATAAATTAATTTCGTTATTCATAATTATTCACCACCACAATATACAAACTGTATGATACTCATTAAAACATAACAACATCAATAATAAATCATAATCACTCAAGAGTTTAATAATAAAATTGATACTCATAGAGAAAATATCATTTTCATTCATAATAACCATTATAATTAACTTTCAGCATTTCCAACAGCAACATACTCTTAGTAAAACAGTCATAACATGAGTAAATCATAACCTTTTCCTGTGATTCCACTTTCTATAGCTTAATAATACAATTATCTACAACTTTCATGAAGAACACAATTTCAAATTCCAAACAGAAACATCACTTATCCACGAAATACCACACTGCCTCAAGGTGAATTTTTTTAAAACGTACATATATTAGTAATTTGAACGTTTCTGGAGCTACAAAAATGATTTTGGCATGAAACTAGTTCTACATTATTCTTAACACAAATATATACAACTTTTATGAAGGCGCGAACCCATAATTCTCACCACAAAATTCCCAGTTTTAAAAATAAGATTCGGATTTCAGATTAACAGGATTACAGCTTGTACATACTTCAGTATTATAGGCATAACTTGAGCTACAAAAATCATTTTGACTTGAAACCACTTTCTAAAGATCCAAAACATAAATATATACAACTTTCATGCAGACATCAAAGGCTGATTATGTACGTACAAGTCCCAGCATATTAATATATATACAAAACATAGGATGAATATTCCACTCGGACATGCTGTAGTAATTTGGCTATAACGTTTGCTATACATACTCAAATCAGTTGGTTTAGGTCTCAAAATTCACATAACAAAAAGATATACAACGTTCATGAAGACACTGATCACTAATTCTTACCACAAAATTCTCAGTTTTAAAAAATAAGATACGGATTTCAAGTTAACAGATTTACAGCTTGGACATACTTTAGTATTTTAGGCATAACTCGAGCTACAAAAATTATTTTGATTTGAAACCACTTTCTGAAAATCCACAACATAAATATCTACAACTTTCATGAAGATATCAAGGGCTGATTATGCACGTACAATTCCCAGTAAATCAATATATACACAAAACATAGGATAAATCTTCCACATGAACATGCTGTAGTATTTTGGCTATAACTTTTGCTATACTAATTCAAATTAATTGATTCAGGTCTCAAAATTCAGATATCAAAAAGATCTACAACTTTCATGAAGAAGTCAGAGTCAAATTCACACGTTTTCAATTTCAAAAATAAGCAACAAGTTACGAAGTTAATTCTGGAATCCTAGAACAACATACAATTCTACCCATTTCACAAATATTCACAACCCTGTCCCCTCTTACCTTAATGGAGTTCTTTAGATGAGAAGAAAATGTTCCCTTCACTGTGTTGCTTCAGATTCGAGTGAAAGAGAAAAGAAAAGAAAGAGGAAGAAGCTTATAGGAAGAGGAAATGATAACAGAGGTATGTCTGTTGCTAAGTTTCGTGTGTGTGTTCTAAGAGTTATAGTACTGGGTTCAATAATGAGAGAGTAAGTGGGAAACTAAGTGGGGAACATTGGTTGGAGGATTAGGTGGGATAATGGAGCCTTTTGACTCCTTTCATAGTCAGCTTTGCATTGATTTGGAATAAAATATACAAAGGTATTATAATGGATGCAACTTCCCCCTGTGATTGGTTCGTTGTGCCACTCATTTCTGGATTCATGTGGTTAAATGGGCTGATCACTAGCTGAAGTGGAATTAAAAGGTGTTCAGTGTTGAAGGGTTTGCAGAGGTCGGTATGGCGTGAGGGTGGTATTGAGTGTGAGGGGCGGTGTTGAGTGTGAGGGGCGGTGTTGAGTGTGAGGGGCGGTGTTGAGTGTGCTTGAGCGTAGCTTGCTCGCTTGAGCGAAGTAGGAAATATTCATCAGGGTTCCTTCTCGCTCAAGCGGAATCCGACTCGCTTGAGCGAGTCATCCAGTTCTCGCTCGGAATTCCTCTAAAACCGACTCAAGAACTTGGTTTCTCACTCGGTTTCTGTCACTCGGCTAAATGTTTCTTAAACCGACTTATCTTGCTCGGTATGCTACTTACTCTAATATTCAAAACCAATACTCAGAGTTCCATTTGGCAGAGTTCACTCATCTCTCACTCGGAATTGTTTCTCCCAGAACCCGACTCTCTCCTAATTAGTCAATCACTCGGAATTATTCAAACTCTTCATCACTTAGAATATATTCCAATAACAATTCATACATTAGAAAGGAATCAATCGGATTTGCCACTCGGGAATACCCAAACTCTACTCACTCGGGTTTACTCATATTCCTCTCTCGGTCTTAACCAAATTCTTCAACTACAATTCCAATTAAAGCCTATTAAGGTCATTACCTCTCGGAAAAGACCCACACATACGAATCTCACTCGGAATTGGTTTATATATCTAAGACTCACTCGGAATTGGCTCTGTGCTTACTACAATTCACTCGGAACGGGTTCCTACTACCATTTTCCGCTCGGTATCTACTCAATTAGCATTATTCATTCATCACCCTTCTTATTCAAGCTTAGTAATGTCTTAACCATTCAATATATATATATAACCACTTGGAATCTTTAACTTAATAACTATTTTACTTCTCACAATAATTTGACAACACGTTTCAGTCGGTAGGAAACATCAATTCAACATAAATACTTATGTATATATATGCATTCATTCACTCGGAGAAAACCATTGTGTTAAGTCCCACTCGGACTCGTTCTAAATCTCGTCCATTCAGGATATAGAATCTCATTCACTCGGTTTATGTATATCATATACTTAGAATATATTCCCAATCAAAACCATTATAACAACTCTTCCCTTAGAAGGGTTCACTCGGATTTTACCATTCAGGAGCATTTAAGTCCTTCCCCACTCGGAGTTCACTTGGCTACTCATCTCTTAGTAACACAGAGACTATCCTTCCTCAAAATACGTTTCACTCGGTTTCCTTTAAGGCCTTCACCACTCGGAAAAGAGTCATAAGTCTTACTCAAAAATGAATCCAAGCCATATATATATATTCTACTCGGAATGCTATCCCTTCCTCACCAGGGAGGTCCTGACTTGGACAACTCACTCGGATTGCACTCGGATATATCCCTGACTAAGTCCCTTTACTCGGAATACTGCAATCAGAGAAGTTCCATTCGTAAAAGGTAACATTTGGCATGGTTTGACTCGGAATTTTCACTCAAAAGTGATTCTCTTGAACACTCTTCACTCCATTTGTCTCTGAGATCAAGATTCCACTCGGTAGTAGCCCTCTCGGTCTTGTTTTACTCGGACATCATAACTTACACTCGGAACTTCATCCCTTCACTCGGATTTTGTAACCTTCAGTCGGAATTGGTAATCCTTCACTCGGAATTTCACTCTGTCACTCGGATCAGAGCCTTTTTACTCGGAATTTGAATAATTTCTCTAAAATTCCATAATTATACCTAAAAATGAAACTTTTGGAGCATTAAAGGCCATCCATAGAGTGTTTTATTCATTGATTAACACTTATAGACCTTCTATACCTCATATTTTACAAATTGGGACTATTATTAAAAACAAGATGTTACAACCATCATCATTTTACATAATTACATAAGCATGCAATGCCTAAGATATAATTATATATATACATATACATTCGGGAATCTTCTCCCGACTATCTCAATCATCAATGAACATCATTCAATTTCAATCTTTCTAATATACAACAAATTATCTCTTACATTCTACATATATATTCACCATCCACAAATTCAAGAATTATCTTATACATACTTAAAATCTCTAAATCATCTACATTCTCATAATCAATTCATTCATCACACAAGAACTCATAAATGATGCTGGCCAAGGCACTTCCTCTACCACTATTTACCTTCACCTAAGCTTTAATTAAAATCCAAACTTATCCCATGGCAACCTGCATCACAATGCTAAAAAGGAGACCACATGGGAGAGTGAGTTATACATTTAAAATGACGAATAATATATATATTATGATCATGTGTATATGCATACAACGTCATGTGTGCTTTGCTTTAAAATCATTAAATTATCATTCATTCATTATCTCATTATTACAATAGGCATACAAGCCTCATGAATCGCAATTCATATCATAAACCAGCACAAGCATATACACAATCACTTACACAATCACTTTGCCACTTATCAACAAGGGCATTCACAAATTATTCTCATCAATTCATTATATCTTTAATCAATACCTCCTCGCAAGGGGTTTATCATCTCTCATGGTCATCCCATCTCAAATGTCATGGTCTTAAAGCTAATGCATATGTCAACTATTTAATGCACATGAAATGGATTCATTTCTTACCATCGGGTGATCATATCCACCATACCATTCATTTCCCAATGATTATCAAAATATTATCATCACTCAGGGATTCACCCTTCGTGGCACCCTGCAAGGTGATTCATTTCACAAAAATTATCACAATACCATCATCACTCAGGGATACACCCTTCGTGGCACCCCGCAAGGTGATATATTCAACAATAATAGGACAATGTCCTCTTCACTCCGGGATATACCCTTCGTGGCACCCCGCAAGGTGATATATTCAACAATAAATCAACAACAATAGGACAACGTCCTCTTCACTCTGGGATATACCCTTCGTGGCACCCCGCAAGGTGATATATTCAACAATAAACCAACACAATAGGACAACGTCCTCTTCACTCCGGGATATACCCTTCGTGGCACCCCGCAAGGTGATATATTCAATAATAATGCATATCAATGCCATGCTATGCCATGAATGCAACAATGCAATAATGCATGTGCCCAACAACCTCGCAAGGATAGCTCACCCTCTCAATTAGGGGTATATTTTAATTTGGCATTTCAATAATCATACATAATCATTTACAAAGCCCCGCAAGGCACATCATTCATATAATTGGCATCTCATTGGCCACAATCATCATTCATAACAATCCACACATGGATATCAAAGGGCATAGCAACAATCATAATATTAATCCACACATGTAACAACAAGGTGTTTTCGGAACATATATATATATATATATATATATATATATATATATAGCAATCATCATTGCCTCACACATATACAAGTCAATTACTTGTATCCACCACAAGGGTGTCATAATATTTCCCATTATTCATCAATGCCATTATACATTCATTCAGTGGTTTCCAACCCATTATCCATCACCGTTATTTCATAATTAAAATGGCAACACAACAATCCATCGTATCATGTCATAATTATATATATATATATATATATATATATCCCTCTACATCCCCTCAAGTATCATACAATATAAGGGAAGAAGGCCCAATACAATCAGAACCGAGAAAAGAAGGGAAAATTCCATCAGGGGGGTCACTCGCTCAAGCGAGGCCCACATTCGCTTGAGCAAGACAGCCCATCTCGCTTAAGCGCCCTTACCCGCTCGGGCGAAATCAAACCAGTATCAAATTTCCGTGCTACTCGCTTGAGCGAGACACTATACACCCGGCCACTCGCTTGGGCGGAATTGTTCTAGTAACCATTCCATCAAGCACACGCTTGAGCGAGGCATCCACTCGCTTAAGCGAAATCCGACCAGAGGTCGTCTTTCCCTTCCACACTCGCTCTCTCAGCGAGGCTTCCCAACACTCGGTTTTTCACTCGGTAAATTTATTCCAGAGCCGATTCCTCTCTTTTGGTCCTTCACTCGACTAAATGATTCCAAGGCCGACCATCTCTCGCTCGGTCTTTCACTCGGTAAATTACTCTAAAATCGACTCATCACCTGATCGGTCATTCACTCGGCAATTCATTCCAAAACCGACTCAACACCTGATCGGTCTTCACTCGGCAAATTATTTCAAAACCAACTCATCTCTCGAGTGGTCTGTCACTCGGAAAACTAATCCCAAGACCGACCATCACTCGCTCGGTCTTTCACTCGGTATATATTCCAAAAACCGATTTCCTTTCTTTTTCACTCGAGCTAGGCTTCCTAGCACTAAGTCTTTCACTCGGGTGGAATTATTCAAAAGTGCTTCTGGATAGACTCACACCGTATACCCCCAATCGGTGCCATCCCACTCGGAATTACACACTCTGAGGCACTCCACTCGGAATGAGTTAAACTGAACTCGGAAATTCCTACTTGGAACTCCGCTGCCCGGAAATATCACACTCGGAGGCCTTAATTCGGAATTATATCCACTTCCTCACTCGGAAGGTCCAGTCTCGGACATAGCTCACTCGGAATTTCACTCGGAAATTCACCACATCATGAAATTATTTTCTAAAATTCCCGCTCGGACGAAATTCGCCCAGAATCACGCCTATTCACCATTCACTCGTCTCGCCTGGTCGAGGCACAGCAATACCAGTCACTCGCTTGAGTGAGTACCGTCCCAGCATCAGACTTCACACTCTCGCTCGCTCAGGCACGGCCACGTCCGCTTGAGTGAGATTCCCCCAGTAACTCCCCTGATTGCATAACATGCATCTCGCTCGAGCGGAAATCCCACTCGCCTGGGCGAGATTTGTCCAGAAGCTATAATACTAACACAAGGGATCCTCGCCTGAGCGAGATCCCACCTCGCTTGAGCGAGAATATCAGAATATGCGTAAGAAACGTGAGAAACTCACAACCAAACATACCAAAACTTATACTAGCCAAAATTCATCAAATCTAATATAGCATATACTTCATACTAGGCATTTAAAACCTGTCCCAGACCTTTATAATCATTAACATTCAATTCAATCTATCAATCATGTCAAATTCAAACTTGTCATCATCTTATATGAATATACATTTTCATATTAATTCAACATATATTCTCACATATCGTCCTCAATAATCATCAACTTGCCATTTCAATTAATTCAATACATATACATGGCAAGGCAAGCATGAGTATTCATCACATACAACAATCACTATCGAATTTACTCATGCAATTTGAATGTTAACTCCTCTCCTACCTCGAGGGAAGAGCCGAAACGGTTCCAATGCTCCGGAAGCTCCATCGCATCACCCGGAATACGATCTACATAATATACATATGCATTCATACAATTAATAAGCCATCTCAAGGCATTCCCCATAATTCTTAAACATTTGCTAGCTTATCATAAAGCCCAACATCAAGTCCTAGACTTGCTAAACACCAAGTTATGTAATTGTATTAGGCTTCGGGAATTCCTTTCCGAAAGCCAAGATCCTCTAGATCTTAAAAGTCAACCTTATCCAATAACATCATCATCTCATCCATTGTATAATGTAACCTCAAATCACTTCAATCCTTCAAACATCATCATTATCACTCAATATTCAACTTAGCTCTCATATCCTTCAATAACCATAATTAATTAATCACATTTAAATGACACACCACAATGGTTTAGAACCTCATCAAGTCACAATCTTATCATACCAATCCCTCACATTCCACATTCATAACAACACTCATCATTAAATATCACCTATTAACATTCAATTCAACCTTTCAAGCTATATTATATCCTTTTCCCCAAATTCTTAGGGCTAGGGTTTTCATCAAAACCCAACAATATTTACCCATGCTCATTAATCACCACCATTGGCCATTTTTCATCATTAATATCATTCTCCAATATCATTAAACCTATATTCTACTCATATTTCACATTTTCCCTAATTTACTAAAGTTAGGGTTTCACTAAAACCTAACATCACCATAAATGCTCATTTATTTTCCACTCATCCAAGTATTAATTCCATGCATCTATAACAACTCACCATTAATGCCATAATAACAACACCCCACCTTAGGGTTTCCTCATATAAAGCTTCTCCCAACAACCCTTATGAAATGAACACTCTCTCAAATACCAAGAACCAAAATCTAAGGCATAAACTCATAAAGAATGGTGAGGAACTTACCTCAACCAAGAGTTGGCCATGAGCTCCCAAGGAAGAGAGAGCCACACAAAAATATGAAGAAGAAGGGAAAGAAATTCCAGCCACAAGCTTCTCCTTCAAGCCTTCATGAAAATGAAAATGGTGGAGGAGGGGAAGACTCCACACGGCTTAAGTTTTTGGAGAGAAGAAAAGAGGAAATGGAGAAGGGAGATAAGAGAAGAAGAAGAAGTGTCATTGCCAAATGATGGCAAGAACCTAACGAATATAAGAAGAGAAGAATGGGCTTTTGGTTTTAATTTTTAATTCTCCACTAAAGTTTCATCGTTTTATAACAAACAGGCTCTCAGTTCGGGCTCAATACCATATCCAAAAATTATTCCGAACATAGATTCAGATTCCCAATAATATTCTTAACAGCCCTGACCAGCGGCATCTCAATCGGAGATACTTGGTCCGACACCCATATTCTCTTCGGGTACAATTTTATCTCTTAAAGTCCCAGTAAATTATAATTTTCCAAAATAAATCCCAATTTAATCTTTTCAATATTTTTGGGACACAAATCTATACATATACAATTATTTACTATTTATTCTCATCAATTATTCATTTTTATAAAATTCAGGATGTTACACCTTAAACCCGTGGCCTCCACCACAAGACCAGCCACCAAACTGCCTCCTCCAACCTCCTAGGCAGCCACTGTGAAGGCTACCACCACCTCCAAGATCCGTTACACCACCCTGTTTTTTGATATGCAGCCACCGCCCTTCGATCGGTAAGCATTTTCGTGACTTTTCCCTTCCCGATTCTTTTTCAGATTCCATTTCTGAGCTTAACTTCACCTCGATTCTTCATGCATATAACCACGGCAGCGTCATCTCCCTCTGTTAAGTCATGCATGTGAGTTTCGACGAGTTCTGAGCACGATCGGGAGCGACCGAGACGAGATAAATGACGGTCGGGAATTTTCGGAGTGTCAGATCATCCTCCCTTTCTAGGATAGCCATGGTATAATAAGGTAAAGGGGGCATTATCCCACTCAAACTCCGTTCTGTTAGTTTATAAATGTCTCTGTATGTTTATTTAACCCTCCCATGAAAAGTTTCATAAATTTTGGAGTTTTCTGCCTGTTGTTTTGGGAGTTTCTGCCACTTTCGGCAAGCCCCACCAGTGTTTTTATGAGTTTCTGCCACCTTCACTAAGTTACGTCCTTTTGCATGTATGATCTGCCAATGTTTCGAGATTTCTATCACCCTTTTCGGAGGTCCTGCCAAGGATCTGCCGAAAAAACTACGCGTTACGAGCATTCCCATCAATTTTACGCTTAATTTTATTTTAAGTTAATTTATTTTATTTCGTCCCGCCGACGACCGTAAATAATTACCCATGTGACGCCTATTAACCTTAAAATAAATTTAATAACGATATTAGTTAATAGGTTATAATGGGCTGAAATAAAAATAGTAATAATAATAATAGCCATAATAAAAACAATGTACATTCCGACACGATTATTATATTCAAAAGTGAAATTATATTTTCTTATGGATTTTATGGATATATACATATACATGTTTATATATATAGGTATATTGATAAATAATGTGATGGTTCGAAGAACAGACTTAGAAGGGGGGTTGAATAAGTTTGTTCACTTTTTCAAACCAAAAAGTGATATTTAAACGTAACAGAGTTTTGCACAGCAGACCAGACTTTTGCTTATGTAGACAGCGTGATTCTTTGATTTAGCGAGCGTTATTTACCAAACTTTTACTATCAAAGATGTTAATGATAATGCACTAGACTTTTGATAGTTAAAGAGTCAGAGAGAAAGAGACAATACACAAGCAATTTATACTAGTTCACCTTCAACTTGGAGACTACATCCAGTACCTTCAAATCTGAAGGATTTCCCACTATGCAAAATTATTTACATCAAATGTTGAGTATTATTGGCTCCAGCTACTCCTGACTTAAGCACAACCCGTGCTTTGAGTATTCTTGAATCCAGCCACTCCTGGCTTGAGCATAACTCATGCTCTAGATATTCTTGACTCCAGCTACTCTTGGCTTAAGCACAACCTGTGCTTCAACACACCAGACCTATCTGGATTCCTATGAGTATTATTTTGCATCACCCACTCCTAAGGTAGACCCATGTATTATTATTAATAAAAAGGGGTAACAATAATATTAAAATAAGTAAGTTACGGCCCTAACAGTAAAATACAAAATAAAGATTTAGTGGGTTTGAAATAATAGAATTGCGATTTATTTAGCTTTATATCATAATAGTAATTTTATAATAAAATAACATCAAACTCGGTCCGGATAACATTATAAACAAAGTTTTTATTTTTTAGGGTTTTGAAATATATATTTATATATACGTGAACATTAGGGGTGGCAATTTGGGCTTGACCCGCGGGCTAGCCCGTTTGACCCGTTAAAAATAGGCTAGCCGCGCCAACGTTTTAAGCCTGTTTTCCCAAATAAGCCCAGCCTGTTTTAGCCCATAAAAAATAGGCCCTATGCGGGTTGGCCCGGCCCGTTGGGCTAATATTAGAATGCTAAAAAAGTATTTTTATATTAATATATAATTTATATATGTTAATTTTCCTATTTTTTTAATTTATATATGTTATTATAAATTTGATAGTATAATATTATAAAATATAAATAATAAAGTTTTTTTCCATTTAATGCAAATATAATTTATTTAAACTTTTAATGAAATAAATTTGGTTAATTATAAAAAAACTAGTTTTAAAAAAGGTAAAATCTCATTTTTATATCTAAAGTTTTTTTTAAGAAAAAACCTTAAAAATAGTACAAAATTTAAAATTAAAAAATAGCATACATAATATGGAAAAAAATGAGTCGGCCCGTTTGGCCTGTGGGCCACATAGAAAACAGGTCAGACCAATGTTTTTGGCCCATTTTCCTTGTTTGGCCTAGCCCGTATTTTGACAGGCTTATGCGGGCCTTAGCCCGGCCGGGCCTGTTGACCCGTTTTGCCACCCCTAGTAAACATATATATATATTAGCAAATACAAATATTAAATTATTTGCAAGAAGTTGATTGTTAATAAAGGTAAAATGAGGAATTATATTGTAGGTCACGATTATAATAACTTAAAAAGGAACAGATTAAAGTTAATTAGCAACAGTAGTTTAGCAATAATAATAACCAGAATAACTTAGTAATGACTATAGTTTCCTCGGTTTACAAATAAAGATGACAATAGGGAGCTTAGTGATGAAGGGAATTATTTTATAAACTAAGGTAAACAATGGAC
Source organism: Clitoria ternatea (assembly GCA_037962975.1). Classification (NCBI taxonomy): domain Eukaryota; kingdom Viridiplantae; phylum Streptophyta; class Magnoliopsida; order Fabales; family Fabaceae; genus Clitoria; species Clitoria ternatea. The sequence continues at coordinate 153,978,816 of CM075671.1, forward strand.
CCACACTAAGTAAAAATTAATAGGGACACACCACACCCACTCTACGAGGACTATACTGACTAGATAAACAAATCAATGTGTGTGTTTGATTTATGTGGTGATTAGACATGTGTATGATGATTGTGAGTGTATGAGCTTGTGTAATGCTTATATATATGTGATGTAATGCTATGAATTTATGGTGTGCGAGCTATGTATGTGTGTTGCAATAAATCATGTTGCGAAATAAAGGGCAAGAATAAGTCTTGGTAGGGTCCCGGTATGGTATGATGGTAACATGGTATAAGGTAATGATGCAGGATGAATTGGTGAGATGTACCCCAGAATGAGGCGATGAGATGGTAACGCACCAAGGTGTGAGACAGTAATGGGAAAAGGTGATAGACAATGATGTACGACCCCTTTTGTCCTTAATCGCCAACTAAGTAACTTAAAATAATTTAAGTAAACACCCAATGGTTATAGTAAGGGTGCGAACCAAGAAAAGAGATAAGATATCACTCAATTAGTTAACCTACCTAACTAATTAGAGTACACCTACTCCTATACATGACTGATTCCCCACTAGGCAAGTAAGATTATACTAGGTTGTTGTTCAAGTGGCCTAAATACTCAAGATGGGGTGAATTGAGTTTTAAGACTTTTAGTTGGAATGCCTTTGAAATTGATTTCTTTTACACTAAGTATGCTTGTATGTAAGAAATGGCAAGTGTAGAGGAAGAATCAATATAAGAAAGTATGCAAATGTTGCTAAGGCAATTTATCAAACACTTGGTGTACAACACTTTAACTTAGCCTAGTTACTCAAGTTCAAGCAATAATATCACAATCAAATCAATATACCAATCAAGTACAATAAGTAAATGCAAGAGAGTAGGGAAGAAAAGCTTGCAAACCAATTTAACGAGTTCCACCAACCCGGTGTACGTCTCGCCTTCAAGCAACCCACTTGAAGGATTCCACTATTAAAGATTTAAGATACAAGCTTTGAGCAATTGTCTCCTAGTGTCCCACACTCAAGAACCCAATCCTCACAAGCAAAGGGCACCCCACCAAATCTCACAATCTCTCAATACCCAAAGGTTGAACCCCAACCTTTGCGACCACTCAACCTAGAGTGAATAACCTTGGTGTTTTGGTGTTTGGTTTTACAATCAATAAACTCTCTCAATAGAGTAGATAAACAAATGAAAGCTCTCACAATTTCTAAACTCTCACAAGAGAGGATTTACAAATATAAGCTCTAAGTTTCAGAACTTGAAACTAACAAAGAAATAGAACTCACAAGACTCAAGATTTGATTTCCCTTTGATGGATTTGGATGCTTTGAGTAGCTTGAAGGAGTCTTGCATTTATAGGCCTTGGAGAGGTGCTCTAAAGTCTTCAGAGCCATTGCACAGCATGGGCATTCGAGTTGGAATAGAGAAGTGAGCTAGTTTTCCACTTAAAAATGTCTTTTTAGTGATGTTTTCCACTACTTGAATCGATTCATGTGTTTCCGAATCGATTCAAGGCATTCTGACTTGGGCATTTTGGGCTTCCAGGAGCGTGTGAATCGATTCAAGACATGGTGAATCGATTCAGGCTGTTCTGTTTTGAATTTTTGGGCTCTGAGCTTTGTGTGAATCGATTCAAGCTCTGGTGAATTAATTCAGAACATTCTATTTTTATATTTTTGGGACTTCCAGGCCTCTGAATCGATTCATACGTATATGAATCGATTCAAGCAATGCTGTTTGTTGTTTTTCCATGCTTTTTGATGTTTCCTTGATGCATTTTAAGTCATAGTTCTTTTCCTTGATCTTCATGCATTGTTTTCTTGATTCTTTGATCATATGGGAGCATGTTCTTCATGATTCCTTGAATCTTTGAGTACATCAAATGTATTCTTTTGATTTGTTCATTTCACTTATTTTTGATCCATGAATGATGCTCTTCTTATTCTTGGATACTTGTCATTATCAAAACCTATCTACATCATGCAAATACAGAGGTAAACTAAGTAATCAGTTAGTAACTAGTTAACAACCAAGTATACTAAAAAATAGTAACTGAAGTAAGACAACCCACACCCTAAGTAAGTAAGAATACCCCAATCAACTTAATTATTTCCCACTCAGAAATATAAAGAATAACATCATAAGAAACTTAGGCTAATCCCTAACAACCATATTCATATAAAACTGGGAAAGAGATATGATAAGAATGCTAGTGATAAGACTCAAGCGGATGACTAATATGTATGAAAATCATTCTCCCAAATTGAAATACTAACATGGTACTTGACTCATAAACATGTAGAGGTCATAATCACAACATCATATAATAGATTGATTCACCAAATTCCAACATAAACAATTTAATTGCACATACTAAAAGTAAAAACAACACTTACAGAGGTTGACATTACGAAGGCATGGAAACACTTCACGATACAAGAATTCACAATACTACACAACACTCTTAAGTATCTAAAAACCACTCTAGACTTACAAACTCACAAAAGAACACTCAAAACTCGAAATAAAGGAAGAAATTTCTGAAACTTAGTTGAAATTAGATGCCTTGAATGCCTTGGAAGTGGCCTATTTATAGGGTTGAGGAAGGGTCCTGACGCGTAGCGTCGGCCTGGCGTGTAGCGTCAGGTTCCTGACTCAGCCCCCATTAAACACACATGATTAAGGCCATTATTGATATTAATTAATTAAAATCATCAATAGACATTGGGCCAATTGTCTCCCACTACGATTTGGCATCTGGTGTGAGTGGGTTGGCCATTATTTGGCCACTAGGCAGAGTGCTTGGCCACCTGGAAGTGGAGTCCACGTAGATTTTAACGCTACGCGTGGATGTGACATGTAGCATCAACATTAAAACTTCCCACGCTACATGTGGAGTTGATGTTACGCGTCAGCTCTCCAGTTCTTCTATTTTCTCTTGAATTTCTTTAATTTTTCACTGCAAAACTAGAGAAGTTTGATCAAGGCAGATAATTTCCAATAATTTCCATTTATTACAATTAAAACCTAAATTTCTAATAAATTAAACTAATTTTTATTATTTTTGACACAATTTTATTAAGAAATTTATTGTAAATTTAAGGACTAACAGGCTGTTGGAAGGACCCTACCAATGACGAGTATAATGAAAGATAAAAGATTGTGCATTGAGCATGCATCATACACATATGGTTTTGGTGAAGACTAAAGCATACATCGAGGGGTACGATGGAGGATATGAGCGTTCAATCCCTGTGAGAGATCTTAAGAGTACACCAGCCTAAGACCCTCAATGGCTCAAGGGTAGTGCCCCGAGACCCTGGGAATCAATGAAAAGTTGATGTACTCTGACTAAGATGAATATTCCTATGGCCATAGAGAACCAAGTCCCATTATTGAGTGGCCATGAATGGTGGTGTGAAGGATCCTTGTTATTGTGGACATACGTGTCCTAGTTACCCCGTGTTGTGGAGGACTTAGTGAGCTCTGGTCGCTCTAGTGCAGAAACATTGTGCCTAGTATCAGATTGAGCAGGACGGTTCTGGTGATTGTGATTATGATGTGATGAGATTTTAGGCCCATATGCATTACATTCATAATACTAAAAGAAGAACAATTAATGGAACACTTACATTCATGCATGGGAAATTTTTGCTTGATTTCTGGTATAATATATGCTATGTGTGTGATGTTTTGATGTAAAACTGTTAGTAAAGAATACACAATTCCCCTTGAGACAAACGAGAGGTGAGGTAACACAAAGTAAGGTGAGCTAAGTAAGGGACAATGTTATGTGAGGATAGCGAATAGTAAAAGATACGTGACTGAGGCCTGATCCTCGAGAATAATTTAGATTATGATTTATAGGCTGGTTGGGAGAACCGTCAAAAATGACAACTTCTCCATTATTTACGAGTAAAGGGTTATTCCTCACCTTTACAACCTATTTTTTAGATATAAGGAAAGACCATGCCCAGGAAATGGAAAACGCCAAATAAGACTTTCCATCGTTGATAGGTTGGGCGCTAGCACTGTAGGAGTCATAGCGACTGACCCCGATGACATATCCACTTGCCACCCTCTAGAGTCACCCCTTCCCTTCGACAAGGACATGGAGGTAATAGAGAGTTCCATTAGACTTTATGAAGACCCACCTCAACGGTTAAGGATTGAGGAGTATGAAGAGCTAGCTAAGCGAGAAGTCACGACAACGGAAGAATGGTTAGGACCGCATCTACAGCCCGAACCCCAGAGAATTTTGAGGTCACCTACTCCAGATTACATACCCTTATTCCCTAAACCCATAATGTTAGAGGATGACGTAGAGGTAGATCCCGAGGAAGAACCCGTAAATATCATGATAGTAGACCTTAAGGAAGCCAAGACCTAAGACCAACAGACTTTCCCCTTGCCAATGTGCATGTTCCTAGCTAGAGTTGAGAGAGACCTCCTCGTATCCGCTTCCCTTGTCCACTATAGTCAATGCCATACGAGAAAACCATAACCTTCTACCGGTGGGAATTCTTTTAGATCGGCACCGTTAGAGGAGCATTAGGTAGTTAGTAGGGAATATAGTTATGTTAGGTTATGGGAGCCTGCGTGCCCCTAATTTTTAGAGTATGTACAATTTGCAGGATATGACCATGTATTATATAATAGTATTGATGTTTTTGTTCCTTCAGGTTTTATTGTACAAAAAAAAATCCACAATTTTCATAAATCTCGTAACCTCTCAGTTAAGTAGGATGATCTAGTGGAAGGGATTGTTCTAGTTAACCGAGAGTGCTACATACATGATAGTTAGTGCAATGGTATTGGCCTGGAAATCTTCTACATCTTGTTGGGTTATCCTTTTCATATAGGTCTCTCCTTCCTAATTTTTTTTGGTGTTCCATGACCCTTCTTACATCAAGGGTGGGGGTGAGAATGTCTAGCCCATCAACAATTAGCCATATCATTTGTTCGTTGATTGGTTGGATTTTCCCAGCATAGCACTTTGTATATATACTTTTCAAGTACCATGCTGACACAAAGTTTTATGGTTTATCACCCTTAAATTTCATGATAGATATAGTATACCTACAAGGAATTCCATTTAACTCCCACCAATTACAACTACATTATCTTTTGTCCAAATCAACCATAAATCTATGTTTAGTTTGACTATGTCTTATCTCAAACAACATAACTCCTACCCAATTTGGAACCCAATTCCCACTAAATTCCGCCTTTCTCAATAACCTCCTAGATGGTCTTGGCATAATATCCCTTTAGTGTCCATACCTTAGATCTCGACTTGGAAAACCTACCTAACAAATACTGTCTAACACATTCAAGCATTGTAATTATAGGTTTGTCTCTAGTTGGTAATATAATTGAATTTAAAGCTTCATAATTTTTTTATAACAATAACACAATTAGGATAATTGAAGAATTCATGCTTACACCAAGTCTTCTTTGGAATTGCCATCAACCACTCATATGCCTTCTCATCTAAATCCTTGATTTGTTGAATATTAGTTTCCCAAGCTTGTAGATATATTACCTTGCTTGCACCAAGCATGAGTTGTTTGAGCAGGGCTCCTCCACCATACCTCTTCTTTAGATTTTTGTACAAATTCCTCATACAATAGTTATGCTTTACACCCTTTAGTAGCTTTTCAAATACATGTAATAGACCCTATAACCACACAAACTTGAATAAACATTAACACTGAACTCACCAGACCTAGACCTGAAAACATCATTCAAGCTTCAGAATATGTGAAAGCATCAGACCCTGTCTCCTCTTTCAGAATTATTTTAGAAGTGGTTTGATACATAAAGCATCAACGGTCACAAGTCATCTTCATCGAAGCTTAAAGAAAATATTCTTGAAAAAAAGATTGACTAAACAGGGTGGATTCTAATCTAGTCTGAAAAGCATCTAAGTTTTATCTCTATCTTACGCATTCAGAGATTCCCTAAATCAAATCTTTCCCTCTTTGTGAAACTTATGCTACCTCTACTCCACCTACGTCTGCATACATCTCTAAGCTCTCAAATTTATATTGCGTGTACAGAACGTCTCTCTTTAATAATAAAAGCTCTTATTCTTTGTGTAACTCCAACAAGAAAGGCTTTTGTCCCTCTTACAACAACCCTCTCAATGGTCATATAATTGACAGCCCCCTTGAGCTCAACTAGATGATTCTATATAAACAGAATCAATCTCTTCATCAGATGGCTCTCCACACACAAAAAATAGAAGAAAAATAAAAAGAGAGCAAAAACAAAATATGAAGAGCTGAAGCAGAAAAAGAAACACAAGAGAGTATAAAAATAAAGAATTGAAAAAGAGAGAAAGCTTGAGAAAAGAAGAAGAATATGAGCTAGAACACACTAATCAAAGTGTGATGAAGGAAAAAGAAAAGGTCATAAATGAACACCAGACGTTCGTGCACTAGAGCTCATGAGAAATGAAGAGATGGCAGTATACTCAACAACGAGTAACTATACATGGAATATCTGTCTTGAAGAAAAAGAAAGCTCGCTATGTGCAATCATCTTCCTACTTAGATGCCATAGTAACTTGGGATATGCCTTTGTGTGCTTAATAGCATACTATCCCAAGTCATGCTTTCTGGCTCAGTACATTTTCCAATCATCTTTCACTTTCTGAATATACTAAGCCCTATGGGAAAATAAGCCATTTCTTTCTTCACGAACCTATTTTCATGGTTTATCACTTAGCTCTGCTAAGTTAAGTGGCTTATTTTATTTGCAATAATTCTTCCAATCCTCTGGTAGTACAGGTCTGGTGTGTTGCCAGACTCTGTTAGTGTGGGAAACACTATTGGCTTGGAGAGGCTTTTGAAAGAATACTCGGGGTTTGAGCCAGGAGTGGATTGTGGAAGAATACTTGGGTCTACCCCAGGAGTGGGTGATGCAAAATAATACGTATAGGAAACCAGAGGGGTCTGGTCTGTTGAAGCACGGGTTGTGCTTAAGCCAAGAGTGACTGGAGTCAAGAATACTCAGAGCATGAGTTGTGCTCAAGTCAGGAGTGGCTAGATTCAAGAATACTTAGAAGCACAAGTTGTGCTTAAGCCATGAGTGGTTGGAGTCAATAATATTCAGCATCTGATGTAAATGATTTTACATAGTGGAAATCCTTCAGATTTGAAGGTACTAGATGTAGTCTCCGAGTTGGAGGTGAACCAGTATAAATTGCTTGTGTATTGTCTCTTTCTCTCTGACCCTTTAATTATCAAAAGTCTAGTGCATTATCTTTAATATCTTTGATAGTAAAAGTCTGGTAAATAACACTCGCTCAATCAAAGAATCACGCTCTCCACATAAGCAAAAGTTTGGTCCGATGTGCAAAATGCTGATACGTTTAAATATCACTTTTTGGTTTGAAAAAGTGAACAGACTTATTCAACCACCCCTTCTAAGTCTGTTCTCTGAACCATCAATATTCCTTCTAACTGTAGTTAAAAGTTTCCCCCCATACTTATTCTTTGAGTGACACTTATCTACACCAATAAAGGGTCAACAACCATTCATGAACCCCTCCTTACAAGCTGACGTTGGCTGTCGTGGTCCCGTCAAATTAGTACATTAAAATTAATTAATGTAGTACTAGGGTGTCAACCTAGGTCGTTCTCTCGAAGATCAACACAAAAATTTAGGAAAATCAAGTCTTAAACTAATTTTTAACAAACCAAAATAAAACAACTAAAATTTATTTTTACAGACAGAAGTTCAATAAGTATACATTGGGGGGGTTTGTTTGATTGTCACAGAAATTTAATATAGAATACAAGAATATAGAATAAATGTGAAACAAATAACTAACAAGCGATTGATTTTCTTGGAGTATTGCAATTTATTTTATCCTTGGATTTGAAAAGAATTCTATACACTTTCCTTATTATCGATCTCTTAGTTTAATTTGAATTAATCAACTAAGCGTCTTTTAATTCATAATTCCTTTACTTTCATTCAATTTAAAATGAAGATTTTAATCAAGCATCCTAATTAAGCAAAAGGAGTCAAGATTTTAAATTCTAGGAATTATTGAACATACATAGAACATCGCCTACATACATAATCTAACTTCAACGTTATGGAATTAAGCAAACCACAACTATTAACATTGATTTTGAAACATTCATTAAGCATGTATATTTCTTAATCTATCTTAATATAATTCTTATTCAATTCTAACTGTATAATTAAATTGATTAAGCATACAACTTAATTAAACAATATAGATATTAAATAATTGAGCTAGAATTATGAAGAGATTAAATAACAAGGAAATGTATTAAAAATCAAAACCTCAAAAATAACATTACATTAACCTCCAAGAAAATCAATCTAAGGGTTTTAGCCCTCCATAATTAAAACAAAATAAAAACCGAACCCGGAATGAAGTTCTCCCGAATTCTTCCTCTGTTTCTCCTACTGCTGTCCACTGTTTCTGCCTCTAAAAATTCCTCTGACTCCCTCTCTCTGTAGATATTTTTTTTCTCAGTTCTTGGCTCTAATTTATAGAGCTTTCTTGGCTGAATTTTTTGCATTAAAAATCCAGCCCATCACCTTGCCATTCTACACTTCACGTTTCCATTTTTGTACTTAAGGGAACATACCATTTTGCTATGTATTGCCATGGATTTATTGCACTTGCTATGTTTCCTTCTTTTTCCAAAATAGTGTCACTTTATTGCAATAATATTCTGCTATTTTAAGAGGCAATTCACGTTGGAAAGCTTGCTGTTTGTTGTCCATTTTTCACTGCTGTTGCTGTTTCAAAATTCTTGCTGTTGCTGTTTCAAAATTCTTGTTGTTGCTGTTCGAATTTCTCTTGTTTTTCAGCAGCTTTTATTGTTGAAAACTTGTTGTTTTGTGCCTATTTTCTGCTGCCAACAGCAAGGTCATTCACGTTGAAACCATTGCAAGAAGGGGTCCCTTGTAAAGCTTTTCTCTTTTTAATTTTTTTATGCATATTATGACAATAATTTTGCAAAGACATTCTGCACTTTAGGAGAGCATATTCACGTTAAAATGCTTGGCCTTGTCATTCTTGTCTTTAATTAATTGGTACATGGGGCCTTGTTAGGTGATGACCAAGACTTGTATTTGTTTTCACATGAAAACTTGTCACATGGCCCTTGTAATGCTGCAGCTGTTGGAATTATTTTGTGACCAATTTATTGCATTAAAATATTGGTCTCTTGGTACCTTGTCTTCATGTGAATTGCTGAATTTGAATTGAAAATTCCCATGCTTCCAACGTAAATTCCTTTTGCTACACCTTGTTTTCTTTATTCAATTTGCATGGACCAAGTCAAGCTTTATTTGTCCAATTGGAGCTTGCTTTCACGTGAATGAGAAATGATGGTAGGCCATGATGTTTGATTATGTAAGGCATTGTCATGAAGCAAAATATGATGCATGAAAAATTCTTGCATTTTTAGAGAGCATTAACGTGAACAAGGTCTCCAACATCAATTCACAATTCACGTTACATACTTGGTAGAAAGTAGGAGTTTATTTTGTTTATTTTTGAAGCATGGATAAGGCTTAAACAATTTCACATTAATATACTTGTCAAGAAAAAGTAATTAATGTGAATTTGTACTTGGAGGAGGGTAATTTATTTGCAAAATAATCATGAAGCTTCCAATAATTTGATAGCCTATAAAATAAAATAAAATCAAATTAAACTTAGTTAATTCAATAAATTTTATTTTAGAACTAAACATTCATGCAAGCTTAAATTATTTTAAACATACTAATTGATGCAAAAGAAACAGAAACAGTAGAAATTAAAAACAGTCATCACTAATAAACAGTAATAGTAAAGGAAAACATAAATCACAAAATACAACACTCAATAGTAACAGTAAAAATAAGAAAATAGTGATCACTAGCAAGTAGTGAAATAAAAATTACAAATGGAGATTACTGACAAATTACGCTAAAACACAATTATTATAATTTAACAGTAGATAAAACAGACAAATAGAGTAAGTAATTAAAGGTAAATGAACTAAATCATGTTTAAAGTCCTCCATGTAAAGACACATGTAAAATGAACTAAATCATGTTTAAAGTCCTCCATCAGGGTTTACCAACTACAACTTGCATGCAGTTCCATTTGACACTTGTTTTAGTTCAATACTATATCTCCACAAAAGACTACACTACTTAGTAGCCTCACCATGTAAAATCTCATGTGCAATCCTCCTCCTATTGAAGGCATTCTGAGACGCCCCAAAAATAGGGGTAAATTTTTCGTAAATTTAATATTATTGATTTATGAAAAATGTAAATGGTGAAGCTATCATTTAATACCCTAGATCTATCAGAGACCTATCTCATATATGGAGATATAAGAAGGTAAGTAAAAGAATCTGTGAATAAGAGATCCTCAATTAAAAACAACGGAGAAATTAATGTTATGTGCTTGAATTCATGAAATCAACCATCATGAAAAATTAAGGAATTCAAATTATGCCCAAGGTGTTTATAAAGTGATGCAAAACCAAGATTTAATTTAAAGAAAAGGAAAATAAATTGAACAAAGCAGTTTGAGAGATCTGGGCTCCCCTCGCTTAAGCGACAACCACACTCGCTTGAGCGAGTCCCAATAGGACGCTTGGGCGAGATATGAAATGAACTGAGCGAAAAGAGGAAAACAAGTCCCAGAGGCCACCTCGCTCGAGCAAGGCTCACACTCGCTTAAGCGAGACCGAGTGGTACGCTTGAGCGAGCAACACCACACGCCGAGCGAGAATAATAAGGGAGAAATAGGGGTCAACTCACTTGAGCGAGCCTCGTCTCACTTGAGCGAGATCCTCACAAGTCGCTTGGGCGAAGCAAACGAGCTCGGGCGAAAATCATCCAAAACCTACCCAATGCTCACTCGCTTGAGCGAGCACCACCCTCAAGGGTCTTTCGCTCAGGTGAAATTCGTCCAGTGGCGAAATTCCCTCGCTCTCGCTATGGCGAGATCCTACTCGCCTAAGCGAAACTCTTCCAGTGGCCAACCCCTGATGCCAGGGCCGTCTCGCTTGAGCGAGACCCACTCTCGTCTAAGCGAGAATTGGCCAGAAACCAAATATCATGTAGGGGGGATTCTCGCTTGAGCAAGAACCCATCTCGCTTAGGCGAGATTATCAGTAAAACACTACAAAACATGAAAATAGAACAACACAACATACCAAAACTCAACTCAAGCCAATTTACTTAAATTCTTCACATCACATCCATCATATTACACATTTAAAACTTGTTCTAAACCTTCATACCCATAGATTCTCATTCCAATTCACAATCACATTCTAATCTAATTTATTACTTAGCATAATCTATAATGTCCAATATTTCATCTAGACCATCAATCATTCATAACTTTTAACCACAATCATACTTTATTTCCAAAATCCAATCAAGACTAAGGTCACTAATGAAAATGAGCCATAAACTCTAGGATATCATTTTCCTACATGACCTTCCAAAATCACCAATACATATTCATCATCCATGCAAATATTTATACCAATTCATGGCTATACAAAATAATAATTACATCCATTACATTACAAGGTTTAAATCAAGCTATAAAATTCAAACATTAGCCGGCCAAGGTATTCTTTACCAAAATAAGCTTCCTTCACACCTCTTCTCCACACAAGAGCTCCATAGGCAAGCCCTACAACATAGGAGCTAAAAAGATATACCACATGGAGAGTGAGTATACTTTCTCAATGATGAAAATCTACAATTGTGATAATATATACATGAATGCAATATAAACACTCCTCCTTAAGAAAATTCATTCAACACCAAATCAATCATTCATCAAATTCATTGAACATATATATATATATATATATATATATATATATATATATCCATTTAGGTTCATAAGAATACATCAACCATTAATCCTTTTGCAGTTGGTATTAAATAGGGAGTTCTATTTACTCCCCACACCATCTCCTCAGCGGAATGTCACTCTATGCCATGCCCTTATGGCTAATGCACATGCTAGTGTTTAAGATGCATATGCACGGATCCGATTTCATACCAACGGGTGATCGCAACCACCATCATCATTCATTCATATTCATGGGTTTCCCGCCTCGCAAGGGGTACTCCCTCTAGCAGCCTCGCAAGGTGCTTTCTCATGATCGCAACCACGTTCAACAATTCATAATGGTTTCCCGCCTCGTAAGGGGTACTCCCGCCTCATGATCGCAACCATGGGCATTCAATCTCAATGGTCCCGCAGGGCCTTTCATTTCAAATACCAGGTGATCGCAACCACCGGTCCAATAATCACAGGAACTCGCAAGCCCTTTTTATATTTCTAAGGAACTCGTAAGCCCTTTTTATATTTCTAACATCAAGTGATCGTAACCACTAATCAACATCATCATGATATGCATGCCATGCCATGTATGCAATGCTCATGCATGCCTCAACCTTATATGGGCTATCTCACCCTCTCATCTAGGGTACACTCATACTCAATAACACTATTACTTTCCCATAGTCAACATATCTATATATATTCCAATCATAAAATTTCAAGAATCCATATAATCACAGATTTTAAACATTCATCAAGCCACACATGGATTCCATGACATTTCATCACATATTATACCGCTCATAGCCTCATTAAGGCTTCAATCCACAATTAATCATTTTAAGCACCAAGTTCAATTTCACATCACAAACATATGATATCACGTTCATTCAAGTAAACATGCCACATTACATCATCATATACATTATCATTATACATGTTCTCATACATTTAGAAAATACACCCCCTCTCCTACCTCAAGAGAAGTAGACTTTCAGGGTTGATGTTCCTGCTTCACCCGTGTTATCAAGTCCTACACCAAGCATTATAGGACCACATCAATTATTCATCCCAAAACCATCTCAACATACATATACATATCTATGTACACATGATTCTTTTCATGTAGGAACTATTTATCAATTTTATTCATTTGCCTAATTAGGCTTCGAGAATTCCTTCCCTCAAATCGAAATCCATTATTATCAAGGGCTACAAAACCTAATTTGTTAGGTTATCCCATTTATCAACCTTACATTTAACTCATTCTAAGTGAGTTTTCATTTATGGTTTCCAACCACCATCTCTAATCATCATTTAATGTCAATACCTCATCATTTATAACACTTCCCTCATCAATAAATGTTAACCCCATCTATATTACATATTTTCCCCAAAACTATAAGTTAGGGTTTTATAAAAACCCAACCATATTCAAAAATAATCATACATTCTCCTCTACTTCCAACTATATATGCACCTACCCCATTAATACCATTTAAAGCTTGCATTTATAAAACCCACTTTAGGGCTTATGCATTTAATGTTTCCATTCACTACCCACAAGCATTTAATACACCTCCAAGCCACAACCCTCTATCCTCTAGGTTCCAAGCACAAGAGAAATGATAAAGAGCTTACCTTGCTCCAAAACGAAAATAGGAGTCAAGAGGGAGAGAGATGGTGACGGAAATGGAGGGAAAAGAAGGGAGAGCTTCAAATCAATGTCACCTCTTTCAAGCTTGGAGAAAACAAAAATGGAGGAGAAGAATGAGCACACCACTTGCTTAGTTTTTTGGAAGGAGAAGGAGAAGGAATGAAGGAGAAGAAGAAGAAGAAGAGAGTGTTTGCCCAAATTGTTCAGCACATGAACGAAAAATGAGAGTGAAAATGAGGTTTTTATTTTTAAGTTTTTAAACCTTTCATTAAACTGTTCCGTTTTTAAATAAACAGGCTCTCTGTTCGGGCTCAATACTTATTCTAAAAATTAATCCGAATACATATTCGGATTCCCAATAACATTATCTATAGCCCTGACCAATGGCATCTCAATCGGAGATACTTGATCCGACACCCATATTCTATCCGGGTCAGTTTTCAGCTCATCCGGTCACAATAACTTACTAACAGTCTTAGAAAATCTTAATTAAATTATTTCTAGCATTTTGGGATATTAATTAGTCCACATTTAATTATTCAATATTTATTTTCTTAATTTAACTTTCTATTTTAAAAATTCGGGGTGTTACATATAACACCCCAGATTTTCTGTACTCGAATCCCGATGTGATCGTCATAATTAATGAAAATACGAATAAATTTTTTTTTCGTATTTAAAAATATTTCCAAGACTTCACCATGATCACATCAAGACCCAAATCACAGAAAACCCAGAGTGAGATTAAATAACCCTAAGCTGGATCGATAGAATAATGGCCCATAATGGTATACGAAAATAATAAAGTTTACAACGGAAGAATATGTATACCGGGCACACGCCTAGTCCCATATATGAAGATATGAGAAAAGTCTAGGCAAGCATGCAGTGACATATTACAAGCCTAATAGACAACCATCATCATCTTACATAATTACATGAGCATGCAAAGCCTAAGATATGACTATCTTTATGTACATTCGGGAATATACCCCCGACTATCTCAATCATCAGCTTACATCGATCAATTCCAATTTTTCTAATACACACTTAATCATCCAGTACATACTATATTTGCGTCCCCAATTCACAGTTCCAAAGGGGATATCCTATACATATTCAAATTCATTAAAACATCTATATCTTCATAAACAAATTATACATTTCATAATTTTAATACATAATAATTCATAAATGCTGCCGGCCAAGGCATTTCCTCTACCACTATTTACCTTCACCAAAGCTTGATCTTTAAATCCAAACTCATCCCAAGGCAACCTGCATCACAATTCTAAAAAGGAGACCACATGGGAGAGTGAGTTATACATTCAAAATGACGAATAACAAATATGGTGATCAAGTGTATATGCATACAAACATCATGTGTGCTTTGCTATCAAAATATGAAATTATCATTCATTCATTAACTCATTATTACAATAAGCATACAGCCTCATGAATCGCAATTTATATTATAAATAGACACAACATATGCACACTCACGAACACTATCACGTTGCCACTTATCAACAAGGGCATTCTCAATCATTAACATCATCTATTCATTTTATCTTTTATTCAATACCTCCTCGCAAGGGGTTTCTCAATACTCGTGGTCATCCTATTTCAAATATACAATAAATTTAATTCCATATCAATGGGTGATCGCAACCACCATAATCGAACATTCATAACCATAATGGGTGATCGCAACCACCATAATCAATCTTTCATAATCATAATAGGTGATCGCAACCACCATAATCAAACATTCATAATCATTGGTTTCCCGCCTCGCAAGGGGTACTCCCTAAAGCAGCCTCGCAAGGAGCTTTCTCGTGATCGCAACCACGTTCAATAATTCACATAGGTTTCCCGCCTCGCAAGGGGTACTCCCGCCTCATGATCGCAACCATGGGCATCATAGGTGCTCGCAAGCCCTTTATCATATCAAATACCAAGTGATCACAACCACTGGTTCATCATTGTATAATGGTCCCCGCAGGGCCTTTCACATTTCACAATCCAGGTGATCGCAACCACCGGTACAATATCATATCATCATCACTCAGGGCTATGCCCTTCGTGGCACCCCGCAAGGTGATTCAATTCACAACAATTCAATAACAATAGGACAACGTCCTCTTCACTCAGGGATATACCCTTTGTGGCACCCCGCAAGGTGATTCTCTTCACAATAATTATCACAATACCATCCTCACTCGGGAATACACCCCTCGTGGCACCCCGTAAGGTGATTTATTCAAAAACAATATGATCAACATCATCTTCACTCCGGGATTTACCCATCGTGGCACCCCGCAAGGTGATATATTCAACAATAATAGGACAACGTCCTCTTCACTCCAGGATATACCCATCGTGGCACCCCGCAAGGTGATATATTTCAACATCATTCAATAACAATGCATATCAATGCCATGCTATGCCATAAACGTAACAATGCAATAATACATATGCCCAACAATCTCACAAAGATTTCACACCCTCTCAATTAGGGTATATAATTTAAATTGGCATTTCAATAATTATTTATAATCACATCAAACCACGCATGGTAATTAAAATCATATCAAGCATCATGGCATTTATCCACGCAAGGAAAACAACAAGGTATTTCAAAATTATATGTTTAGCAAATCATCATTGCCACCATTTCAAATCCATTGATTTATACACTCGTGGCCATTCAATTTTCCCCTCATTGGTTTTATTATCACACAAGGTGTGTCATATAACCACATCATTTACTTTTTATTATGATTCATATTACATCAATAGTGGTGAGGCACACATGTATTCATAACATAGTATAGGCATACACATACCTCTCCAAGGCCTTAAGTCATTCCTCAATCACCACTAAGACACACCATACATGGACCCCGATTGAAATCACTTGTTGTTACATAATAAAAGGGGTTTTAGGCAACCATGAGCCCATGATAAATTTCAGTACTAAGGCATGAGGAAATCTTACTTTTAGTCTTAAAAATAGTGGGACATGTCACAAATATCACCTATTAGTCCCAATTTGGCCACCATAAGAAGTTGGGTTTGAAACCCTCTTAAATTTGAATTTTATGACGCAGTAGGTCTAGTGTTTTATGTCTAATGAGAGTTAGAAAACTCCAATTAATGTGAGACTAATTCTCACACCTCCGTAACACAATTATCTACAACTTTCATGAAGAAATCGGAGGATAAAAATGTCATTAAGGTGTTCAAACGGGCCAAAAACAGCAAAGAAAACAGACCAGTTGGAAAAACAGCACAACAGTGGCCATAACAGGGCTCTGAATCGATTCAGGTTCGTATGAATCGATTCAAGCGTCCCAAAATCTCAATTTTTGACAAACAGAGGGCCTTGAATCAATTCAAACTCATATGAATCGATTCAAACGCCCCTGGAGCCCAAAATAGTGAAAACAGCACCTCTTGAATCGATTCAAAGGGTCTTGAATCGATTCAAGACAGCCCTGCTGCTGTTTTTATGCAAAAACACAAGATTTTTCAACTTCTAACTCTCCTAACTTTCTCGTATGAACTCCAAATGCTACGAAATTTTAACCACAACAAATACACATCATTTGTGACGTGTGGCCACCGGCCTCACTCGAAAATTCCCAAAAATGAGGGACTTATGCGCATAAATGCGTTTTACCCATTTAGAGGCACTTTTATGCAACTCAAGGGCCTATTCTCAATGGAATTGGCCCATTCCAATTCCTACAAGTCATAAACTACATATATAGGCTATTGGAACTACCGCATGCCATCAAAACCACATAAAACTCTATTTGGCTCTATGAGCTCCTCAATTATGCATAAACCTCAAACTTATCACTAATACCATCACAATGGCTATCACATTCAATGCCAATCATCCAAATAAATTCTCAATTCACAAAGCATATACCTCATCCCCTCAAGGATGGTTCATTAACATGTACATATTTCAACCCCTCATGGGTTATTCATCATCATATATACACATACATTATCATCAATAGCCAACAAATTTCCATTCATATCATTTCACTATAAACATGGCAAGGCAAGCATGAGTATCAAGCCATACAATAATCATCAATTATACTACTCATGCAATTTGAATGTAAACTCCTCTCCTACCTCGAGGGAAGAGCCGAAACCCATATGCACGCTCCGAAAGCTCCGCGACATAATCCGGAATGCAAAACTACATACCATATTCATGTGCATTCACATAGTCAATAATCATTTCAAGGCATTTCTCATAAATTCTAAATAATGACCTATGTATTGTATGGCTTATGAACAAGTTCTAAACTTGTCAAAACACCGATTTATGTAATTGTGTTAGGCTTCGGGAATTCCTTTCCCAAAGCCAAGATCCTCTAGATCTAAAAAGGCCAACTAAACCCAACAACATCATCATCTCATTCATCCCCTATCTAAAATGCATTTCTACATTACATCAATCACCCAAATGCCATTATCATCACCTTGAGCTCAACATGAGTTATCTTAGCTCAAAACAATCTTCATTATCCATATATTCTAAATGGTACATGTTATGGTCTAAGACTTTATCAAACTACACTTCCAAGTTATTGATCCATCACCACACCATAATCTTAATATCAACATTCATTCTTGCACAATTCCTAACAATACTCACCCATGAGTTTCTTTCTATAAGATTTGGCATTACTATAATTATCCATCATTATAAACAACAACTTATACATTAATCATCACCTATTCACATTCAATTCAACCCAACAAGTCACCATCTATACATTTTTCCCAACTTTTAAGGCAAGGGTTCTCATCAAAACCCAACAACTATTACCAATACTCGTTAATCACCATCAATGGCCATCATTCATCATTAATATTATTCTCTATTACCATTAAACATACCTCTCACTCATATTTTACACTTCCCTATTTCATCAAAGTTAGGGTTCCCTCAAAACCCCATCATCACCACAATTAATCAATTCCAATCTTCCCAAGACCCACAATCATCAATTCTAACTACCTTTATGCCTTATTTCAAACATCTCAAGACTAGAAATAATATATTTCATTCATTGTCAACACCAATAATAATCCTCAATGACTATCCCACCTAGGGTTTGGTTTCAATATATCATTATCCATCAAAATAACATACAATCTCCCATTATTATACTTAAATAAGCTCAAAACCATAAGCAAAAGCCATAGGTGTTCAAAAAAATCATACCTCTCCTCCAAGCTCAAGGCCAAACTCGAAAATAAGGGAAAAGAGGAAGGGGAGAGCCAAGCTTTACTCCTATGACCCATTCATGCTTCATGAGTTCATGGCATCCAATTAATTTTTGAGTGAGTGAGGTAAAAGAAGAAGGTGGTCACGGTTTGGTGGAGGAGAAGAGAAAGGAGAAGAAAAAAAAGGGAGAAGAGTGGAGGGAGAAGAAGCCAACGAGAAATATAAAAGAGAAAGGAGAGTTTTGTTTTAAAATCTTGACCCCTCATTATAACTTCTCCGATTTATAATAAACAGGATCTCGGTTTGGGCTTAATACTAACTCCAAAAATTATTCCGAATCACTACTAGAAAAATGACTAATAGCTACAACCAATTAGCGACCGCAACACGCCGTCGCTAATTAGTGACCGTGTTAGCGACCACAAAATGAAAGCGACCAGGAACACGAAACATAGTGACCACTTCCGCGACCGATATCTACCCGTCGCTAAAATTGGTATAGAACCGTCACTACCTCCGTCACAATATCATACGTCGTCGCTGACCCGGTCGCTATAGTTAATTCCCTCCACTTTTTTGGTTTCCCTCCAATATATTTATGGCGCCAAATGATAGCGACGGGCACTTTAGGGTCGCTATGTCCTCGAATGGTTCAGTGACGTCCTCCATGACGTCGCTATGGCTACAATGTAGCGACGGAGGTGTTGAGACGTCGCTCATATTCGTCAATACTAGTGACAGAGCGTATAGCCGTCGCTAGTGTTCTGGAAATTAGTGACGTAAGTTGCCTACCGTCGCTATTTAGTCTATTTTGAAGAAGTTAGTGACGGTGATTCTCTGCCGTCGCTATGTTTTCGTCTTCCCTCCACCTTTAAATAATGGAAGGTAGTGACGGTGGGGATGACGTCGTCGCTAATATTCAGGAGATTAGTGACGGATTGGTTCGACCGTCGCTAAAATTTCGTTTCCCTCCAAATTTTTCTTTTAATAATTGATTTTAGTGACGGTGGGTTGCCACCGTCGCTACATTTCAGGAGATTAGACAAAGTTAGCGACGGCTGTTGTATTCTGTCTCTAGGTTGTGACGGATGTTTCCTGTCGTCGCTATGTCTGCCAGTTTAGTGACCTTATTAGGGACGGTGTTGTTTCCGTCGCTAATATTTTAATCTAACTCGACAGACAGTGGCTTTCCCTCCCCCCAAATCATTTCCCCTAACCCTAATCTGGTTTCCCTCTCAGACTCAGCCCTTCCCTCTCCCTCGCGTCGCCCTCCAGCACCGTCTCCGATTTAGCTTCGTCGGCGAACCGCCTAGCACCATCGCGCCTCGCACCGTCGGCGGTTTGACAGTTAGGTTCTTCGAGAAACCCAGGTAAGTTTTTCTTTTCTCTTCCCTTCGTTCCTCCCTCCGTGTGTCTTTTATTCTTCCCACTTGAAACTTGAATTCATCTGTCTTGTCTCCTATTCTGTTATATTTCATTGTTCATTTGAAGCTCTTGCGTCACCTTGTTTTTCCATGCTACCTGTTAACATCATTTTGCATTTCCGTGCTACCTTGTGGCAGAGGGGGGATGCGGCTCAGCTTCATCCATGCCGCTCTTGATATTGTTCAGGATTTTGCTGTTTAATTAATCTTATTTTGTTTGTCCAAAGTACTGAGTACCCAATTTTAAGGACCATTTAATTTAGTTTGTTTCTATAATTATATAGTTATGCCATTGTCCCTGGCTTCCTGCTTTCAACTCCCCTGCCACACCCAAAATTTGAGTCTTGATACATTATATCAAATTAATATATATATAAACTGGTTTTTAAGATCATAGCAATGTTAGTGATTCCTAATTTAAATTTGATTTTAAAATTTTGAACTGACACACTACACCATAACCATATCAATAAAGAATATGTGTCTTGATTCAAATAATTTATTTTTCATAACTGTCTCCTTAATTTTTTAGAAGTCTTGTCTCTTCAATTTGTTCTTATATCATGAACAAGAATTTTCATTATCTGATAGTGATAATATTTTCATTCTATTTAATTTGTTTTTATTTATAAGTCCTACTTAAATTAAAAATTATCATTTAATGCATGGGAAAAACTTGCTAGTTAACATATACTTTGTTATGACATATGTAAGGGCAAAGAGAGCCATTGGAAATGTGGCGTTCTGCTTTATGGGAGACTCATGTGTTATTATTTTCTCATAGAAAATAGTATGAAAATAATCTTAAAACTCATTCATCTTGTATAATGATCTATATGTCCATTTTGATATTTTGGTTCAAACACCTTTTTAATAATATAAAGGGTATATTAACATTAAAAATTTTCTTAACTCTTTTCTTATATTTTTTTAATGAACCAAATATAACAAAATAATCTTATAATTTTCATAATTTCTAGTGAATCAAAGAATATCTATTTTCTTATATTTTTCATTAATTTTTTGTACTACTTTTTCTTTAGACATTTTCTCATAAGTTAAAGTCAACAATATATGTTTAAAGTTAGTTTGGTTATTTACTCTGGAGAAAAAGATATGTAAAAAAATTAGAGTAATAGAATGTAAAAATATCACAATGAAGAAGTTATTGTGCAGTGCTGTCAGCTACCAAATTGCTCTGTCTCACAATACTGACCACACTCTGCTATTGTAAGAAACAGTGTAGTGCACTGCTACTGCTTATAGTCAAAACCGTATATGAAAACCATTATATGAGTTAACATATACTTTGTTATGACATATGTAAGGGAAAAGAGAGCCATTGGAAATGTGGCGTTCTGCTTTTTATCACCTAATGGAATTTGTCTTGTCTATTTTCCTAAAACGATGGTCTGCTGCATCTATATTCTAGAGTAAGTGTGTTTTGTTATCTTCAGAAATGATGTATTTGTGATACAATTAGATTTTAACTAGAGTTTTAAATTCCATAAATGATGTATTTGTGATAAAATTATTTGGTTCACACCTGTATTATACAGTTACTACTTAAAAATTTTGTACCGTATAATTAAAAAAGTACTTTTATTGATAATAAGAAAACAAATGCCAAGGACAAGTCTCAAATATTGCTAGCATATGAATTATTCTTGCAAAAAAAATTGTGACCTTTGCTTCTTTTTATTTTCCGACGGAGATAGAAACTAGAATGAGTAGAATTCCCCGTAATCTTGGGGTAGCCAGCCGCATAGGGTTTGATGAACAAACATCGATTTTCAACTATCCTGGTCACCCGGGGGGCAAGGTCACAAAATGTTACATTGATGAGAAAGATTGAAAGGCGGCTCACTTGTACATTCTTCTAAATTGCCCAGAAGTGGAACCCTTTATTGAGTAAGTCATACAACTTATATGTTACATTCTAAACGTCTATTTTATAGTATCTAAATTTGTTTCCTTTGAATAGCTTATACACAGATATGCTAAAACTTGAGCAAAATGATTTAACTGATGACCAAATTCATAGTGAGGTGTCATCCAAGTTCGTTGGTTGGTTCGCGCAACACGTAAGAGCCGTATACCAAGTGTTTTTAAGCCTATTTGCTTCTAACTCCCGTTATCTAACGATGACCTACTTTTTATGTTGTACATAGATACAAGACCCTAACAACCATATTGAAGATTCTTTACTCCAAGCCCTCTCTTGGGGGCCGGTGAAAACTGTTAAAAAATGGCCCATTTACTACGTAAATGGCTACAAGTTTAATATTCTTTAATGGAGTGAAGGGATGCGCACCCATAACTACGGGGTTTGTGTTAAAGGCACCGCCGGACAGTTGGAAGAAGACTTTTATGGAGTGCTGACGGAGATTGTTGAAGTTTCATTCTCTGGACGACTAAGAAGAGATATTGTTCTATTCAAATGTGATTGGTTCGACAACACAATCGGTGTTGGAACAAAGGTTGACAACAACTACGGCTTAGTTGAGGTCAAGAAGAATGGTAGATATAAAGGGTTTGATCCCTTCATTTTTGCCCAACAAGCTGAGCAGGTTTATTACACCGACTTCCCGGGAGGACATCGGGACTGGTATGCAGTAATCAAGGTCAAGGCCCGAAGTCAGATCACTGACAATGTCTCCGAGGAGGTCGATGACGCTTATCAGCTTGCACCACACGAGCTCAACGATGCCAATTTGTTGTTCAACATTGATCCAGTCATAATGGATGAGACACTCGCCACTACGGGGGGTGAACACATTGACAAAGACCTTGTCTCTCGATCAAAACGGTCTAGGGCTGATTTGGATACTGATGAACTTGTTCAAACAGATAACGATAGTGACACTGAAACTGAGGGGGAATTTGAAACTGAAACAAACACAGAGTATGTAGTCGTTAAACAAAATGTTACATAGGTTTATATATATCCTGAGACTAACCTTTCTCTTCATGATTTTATCCACAGATGACGGGACGTCGACTGCCCTTTAGTAGGGGTGGTAGGTCCAGGACCCCGACATCCCGGCAGGGGACTCCCACCCCAGGACAGGAGACCACTCCATCACCAGTACAGCAGAGCACTCCATCACCACCACCACCACCACCACAGCAGACCACTCCACCACCACCACCACAGCAGACCACCCCATCACCCCGACTGACCACCCCACAGCAAAGTCCTGGAGTTGGTGGCTTGGAGGACCATGGCCATCAGGCCACCCCACCTCCGACATCCCCTCTGCCCATGTTGGTGCCCGTACCGGCCGGAGACGAGTAAGTGACTAAACCTCAAATACTTTTATGTTATTTGTATGATACTTTATATTAAACTTTAGTGAAAAGACTTGTTGGTTTATTGGATGTTACTTTAATTAGTACTTGTATAGATTGAATTGTACTGGGCACTATTCTGTTTGTAACAGGGTAACTATTTAAACTTGGAAATGTTACATTTACAGGGGAGACTCTGCCGAAATTTTGGGAGTCTCCCTACATTGTGTGTTGTTTTACTCCTAACATAATTGTTGTCATTACAGCTTTGTTGATAGTAGTCGCACTACCAAAGCGATTACTAAGGTTTTGAAGGCCCAGTGGGATGGTCCATATATATCTTGGACAGATGCTGGGAAGGTTGTGCAAGATAGGTGGTTTGACACCTTCTCGGTAAGTTCCTAGCTCATTTGTTGTGACTTGATTTGTAAAATAGACCTGTTATTAATTTTGATTTCTCATTTCATTTTACAGCGTGATTACCAGTGGGCGGAGGGTATGATTGATGAGATTAGGAAGGTCTTTGCCACAAAGACCTCCAAAATCATCAAGAGTACCCTTTGGAAGGTGAGGGACAAGGGTGAGCGCCCTCGTTGGATCCCGGAGGACCATTGGGACGGGATGGTCCAGAAGTGGGGCGGGGTCCCGTTCCAGCAGGCGAGTGCTCGGAACAGGGCCAACAGAGCCGCCGATGCTGCAGCCTCGGTTTACACTGGGGGTAGCATTTCAACCCTCGAGCACAAGAAAAGATTTGTAAGTGTATTTATGTTAAACATTTCTATTATGATTCGTCTTACATGTTTACAAATAATAATCTCAATGTTTTTTGTCCACCACAGGAGCTGAGGGAGCACCGGGAGCCTTCTTTGTTTGAGGTCATGCAAATGACCAAGAACAAAGCTGGTGCATGGGTAAACCAGAAGACTACGGATCTAGCGGTATTTACTTTTAACTGACACATGCTTATAATTTACAAATCAGCTTACTAATCCTATCATTGTTTTTGAATTTAGAGGAGGCGTATCAGGCCAGGAGGGCCGAGAAGGAGGCGGACCTGGTGGCTTCCACTCCTGAAGGGGAGGTTCCTCCCACCCTATCTTGTTCTGACGACAACGCCATCTATATGGAGGCTGTTGGCGGTGTGAACAAGAAAGGGAGGGTATTTGGATTGGGTGGCGTCGGCACGCAGCTGGCGAAAAAGGGGAAGACCCCTTCCTCTTCGTCTTCCTCTGGTCTTCCGACTGAGGTCGTTCAGGTAATTCAAAACCTGAATGATGAGCTACAGGAGGAGCGACGTCAGAGGCAGTTGTTGTTGGAGCAGGCCGAGGCGGACCGACAGAAAGCCGAGGCGGACCGACAGAAAGCCGAGGCGGACCGACAGCAGGCCGAGGAGCAGCACGCCGAGACTCATCGGCAACTTGCTCAGCAGCAGGAGCTACTGATGCAGTTGATGGCGAGGCTACCTCCCCCCACTTCCCAGGTGCCCCCACCACCACCCCAGGATCCCCCACCACCATGATTGTATTTTTATTATTTATACACATTGTATATATTTGATTTATAGTTTTTATGTTATATTTCATTTAGTATTTATTTTGTCATTCTTCATTTATTATGTCAATATTTATTGGTAATTAAATTCAAATCAAAAAGCCTTATTGTACCTATCATTAATAATTCAACCTATTTGATAAATAAATTTAATCTATTATTTTGTTTTTAATAATAATTTAATATTTTTAAAAAAATATTTAAATTTAATTATAAAATTTTATCAACCAATACAAAATATTAATACATTTTTAAAGTTAAATTAACAAAACCAGTCAATATTGAACCAATTTTAAAAAAATTTAAAAATTCCAGTTAGCGACGGTAGCGGACCGTCGCTGCATTATTAACACTAGCGACGGATGTTGTCGTCGCTACATCAATACCACTAGCGACGAATCTTCTCGTCGCTACATCTATACCACTAGCGACGGAATATAGTGGTCGCTGTATTGTTAAAAACAGTGACGGACCGCTGTGGTCGCTGTATTGTAAGAAACAGCGACAGAACATCGTGGTCGTTGTATGGCTTCCCACAGCGACGGATCACGTGGTCGCTACATGAGTACCAATAGCGACGGCGTATGGTGGTCGCTGGTGGCTGCTAGTAGCGACGGGGTTTTGAGGTCGCTGTATGGCAACACTTAGCGACGGTTGGAGTTATTGGGGCAGAGACGATTTTAGCGACGACCTTACGCCGTCAATATCGTAGCGACGGCATGTATGTGGTCGCTGATGTGTTTTTGATGAGGGTTTTAGCGACGTCCTCTGTCCCGTCTGAGATGCCGTCGCTAATGGTTTTAGCGACGGTCATTCCATGGATTAGCGACCAATTCCTTCCGTCGCTAACAGGTGTTTTTTTAGTGGTGGAATATAGATTCGGATTCCCAATAATATTCTTAACAGCCCTGACCAACGACATCTCAATCGGAGATACTTGGTCCGACACTCATATTCTAACCGGGTATAATTTTAACTCCTTAAATCTCAATAATTTATAAATATCCTCAATAAATCTCAATTTCATCATTCCAATATTTTTGGGACACAAATCAACTCACATTCAATCATTTATTATTTATTCTCGTCAATTATTCCTTTTATAAAATTCGGGATGTTACATTACACATTCCATCTAGATAATTGCATTACATATGTTACTCTAAAAAGGTCAATGATCTCCTTCATTGTCATTTTAGGTTTTACCCTTAAATGGTTTTGTTAAAACCAAGTCTAGTTTGCAAAAGACTTTAGAGTTTTTAGTATTATTTTAAAGACCTCAAGATTTGTTAATAACAAACATAAAGGCATTTAATTAAATAAAGTCTACCTACGTGTTATCTAACCACTCTAATTGAGTGTTTCAGGTCATAAGTCTCTGATGCATACGTTATAAATGAAAGGGAGAGTCCATCATTAAAAGCCTACCTTGAGTTATGCAAAATATTTTAAAATAAGTCTGTGTGGGACTAAAACAGTTTACATATAAGTTTGTCCCAAGAAAAGTCTGATACTAGACAATGTTCAAAAAGAGTCTGATTTAAGTGTGCCCATCCAAACCTTTGGACTGTTGAGTTATGCTTCTCATACATATCCATTCATAAAACGCAACATGCACATTTCTTCAAGATATTAGACTCCAGACTTTTGAAGCCCAAGAACGTTACGCTGAATTCACATCAATCAACACAAGGATAATTTTTGAAGATGCCCAGAGCTAGATCTTGTTCAAGCTAGACCGCTCTTATCACTTAAAAAGGAAATAAGACAAGCTAGTGTAAGAACCAATGATCGCATGGAGAAGAAATCAAGGAAGCTACTCTGCACAGATCAAAAAGTTGATGAAGATCAGTACTTACGTCAGAAAGCATCGAAGAAATCAAGGAAGCTACCATGTCGTTTCTGCATAAATTCATGATAGAAGAAAAACTACAAAAGGGCTTTTGCCTTGAAGCACTCGAGGTACTCCATTTTAGTGCAACTTCTAAAGATCCTCGATTCAGACCTTTTGTCTTCTTCTCATTCAGAGTCTGCAAACTTCAAACAACTATCTCGTTTCAACGAATCATCAAGGTCATCTTCATTAGCCTATAAATATGAAGAGAATTCAGACTTTGAAGAAGTTCACGAGTTTACAAGACTCGCGCTTAGCATCAATCTACAAAGCAATCAATTTAAAGCTTTCTTCTCAAAAGAAAAGACTTTCCTTGTATCTCTGCTTCTTGCAGACTTAGTCTTTGTTTTTTACTTAGTGTATTTATTCTTTAAGATTCATTATCTTGTACACTAAATTATCAGAAACACCAACACACTCTCAAATCATAACCTATGTCAAAGCCTGGTGTGTCGTCAGTCTTAGTTTTTGTGGGAAACATTGTTTCGCCTGAAGAGTCTTTTGAAATAATACTTGGGTTTGAGACCAATGCAATCACCAGATTCCTTCTCATTTTTGCTCTAAGAAAGTCTAAATACAATAAGGTATTTAGTTATAAGACTATGAAGGAAGTCTGAGATGCTCTTCAAAGAAACTATGAAGGGACCTCTAATGTTAAGAGATCCAAGAAAATACTATAGACAAAATAGTATAATGACTTCAAGATGGAGGAACACGAGGCCATTGATCAGATGTTTAAAAGATTCCAGACTCTGTTAAATGAGCTTCAGGCACTGGGGACAACCTTATTCGTGGAGGACATAAATGTGAAACTCCTTGCACAAGAAGAGAAGAATGTCTCATGAAGTCATCAAGGAAGACAACTCCTTACCTTTCTCATGTTTAGATTTAAAGTGTTGGTGGGAGGTGGAAGGACCAACCTCCCTATCTCTTTTCAACTTCATTTAAAATTGATCCTCCAATGAATGAAAACGTGAAAACATGAAAACGTGAAAGGGAAATGAAATTCAAACCTCCACTAGCTTACCTTAGCTACGAATTTGGGATAACAAACAAAAATTGGTGATGAATCAAGGCAAGAAGGAAAAGAGGAGGATAGGAGGATATGGTGGTGGAAGAGGGTGACATGAAAACAGAGAAGAAAAAGAAAGAAAGCTCTACGTGAAAGAGGGAAAAGAAAGTGAGTTTTAGGAATAATAGGAAATAATTTTAGGAAATAGAATTTTAGGATTAGGAATTAACTAATTTAGTTTAGTTAAAATTTAATCTAACAAAACTCTTTTTAATTTGTTATTAAATATATTCTCATATTATTTTTCTAATATCCCACACCAACTAGGTCTATTAATTTTATTAATTAAATTACCTAATTTAAAAATTTTAT
Organism: Clitoria ternatea; assembly: GCA_037962975.1. Lineage (NCBI taxonomy): Eukaryota > Viridiplantae > Streptophyta > Magnoliopsida > Fabales > Fabaceae > Clitoria > Clitoria ternatea. Next base: position 154,007,142 of record CM075671.1, read on the forward strand.
TTAAAATGGTTAAAACTGAGCAAAAGCTAACCCCTAAATACCAGTTTGAACAGGTCTCATATTAATTTTTTGTTTTTAATTAATTTTTAAATTTAAATATTTTATAATAAATAAAAAACATGTATGAAATGTGTGAATTATTATTATTTAATTATTTATAAATTATAAGTTATTATCTTACAAAACACGAAATATGATTTATTTATATTAATTTAAAACAATTTTTACTCAATTTTTTTATATTCTATGTAAATTTATTATTAATATATCATATATTTTAAAGTAGATTTTTAATTATTACTTGTCCAATCCTAATTTGACCTTAGTTAAACTATTAAACCTTAAACGGATGCTTTCATCAGTTTAATCATTGACTAATTTTATAAACACTGTATAAATAAATAAAGATGATTGTGTTATCATTAGACACAGTTAAGCACCATTTGTTGAATAACACCGTTGTGGAAGATCTAATTGATTTGGCTTTTTTTATTAATGGGATTTTTTTAAAAATATTTACAAAAGTAGGGTTGTTTTTAAAAAATTACATGTCTGGACTTCTTTTTGTGTGTCGTATTAGGCCCACACACAAGTCATATCTACGCAGTGCGACACAATAGGAGCGTGACACGTGGTTGTGTTGCATCAATCACGAACGACACAACTATTAACGATTAAAAATCATAACCGCGGACAATTTATCTCACATCCATAATTTGAAACGTCACGTGATAGTTGTAACATTATTAGCGCTTAAAACTTTGAATCGCAAACAATACTAAATAAAACTAAGATAAAATTTATATTTTTTTAAAAATCAATATATATCAGTAAATTTAACATGCAATACATCAAATACCACAAATATTTAAATAAAATACTATATATATTTAAATCAAATCTATTATATTTAATACCCAAAATTTTGAAATTAATTAAAAATTCAAATTAAAAGTAAATATACGTTATCCTTAATATCTTTAGTCAATATAATTATAAATTTCATTTTTGTAAAATACAATTTCTTTTCATATTTAGATTAACTTAATATTTAACAAATATAAATTTAAATATCATGTATTACTAAATAAAATTAATTGGAAAGAAATAAATTTTATCATATGTATTTTATAATAAAGGAGATAAATGTTTTATTTAGTTTTATTTACTAATGCATGATATATAAATTTATATTTATTAAATATTAAGTTAATCTAAAGATGAAACGAAATTATATTTTAAAAATAAAATTTATAATTGATTCAGTCCTAAGACCGGCCCCTGGACTTAAAAGTAATTTGAGTGAAATCCATCATTTGGAACCGGTATGATGTGATGACCGATAGCTATTCTCTCAACATCGGTATCTCACGTAATAAAATAATAAGCACCAGAATCCGTTATCACGCGAAAGGTCCCTTATTTGACCCCGTTACGAGTTGTTCACTCAATACCAGAGAGTCAGAATTATGCCTTAGCGTGCTAAATAACTGATGGGTATGTAGAGTCACTGCAAAACGTCTCCATCACCAGTTAGCTTTATTGCAGAACAAAAAACTTGGTGAACAAGAAGACATTTCCACTACTTTCAAATATAAATACCCATGCATCAACATAACAAAGTAAGAATATTCTCTATAACCTCACACTTTAATTCTGAAATTTCTTCGAACTTTCACTGACTTGAGCGTCAAAGTGTTCTTGCAAATTACACCTCATTTCATCATACGAGGAATCACTTCAAGACCTTTATTCCTCACTAGAATTGATGATATAATACCAAATACCTCCTAGACTATAGTAATATTAAAAAGTGAACGAGAGATTTCAAGACTACCGCGGGGCCGGATATTAGACCCCAACCCAATCCAGTTCAATAATTATTGACTAAAAATATTAAGGATAACATATATTTTACTTTTAATTTGAATTTTTAATTGATTTTAAATTTTTAGGTATTAAATATAGTATATATGATTTAAATAAATATAGTATTTTATTCAAATATTTGTGGTATTTGATGTATTACATCTTAAATTTACTAATATATATTGATTTTAAATTTTATCTTAGTTTTATTTAGTATTGTTTGCGGTTGAAAACTTTAAACATGGATAGTGTTACAACTGTCACCCGACGTTTACGACACGTCACACTCCTTTTGTGTCACACTACATAGATACAACTTACATGTCGTATGAACTCAATATGACACACAAAAAGAAACCCAGACATATAAGTTTTTCAAAAACCCCACTTCTGTAAATATTTTTCAAGAAAAACCCTATTAATAAAAAAAAACCGATTGATTTAGAATATTTTTATTGTTTTAATAATTCTTTATATAAACTTAGAAAATAAAAATATTTCTATCATTAATCAAAATAACGAATGAGGACACAACGTTTTCAAATCAATTAAGCCAACAAAAACCTGTCATTCCAATAATAAATCAGAATTTGTTACACAATTAGCTAGAAATGTTTTGTCAAGCATTTACCAGGTAAGGAGTATAGTTGAACCAAGATTAACAAAGACTGATGTAGTTAGATCCTAATTATTATGATATTTCCTTCCACACTGAAGTTTCAAACCGAGTTATACCTGTATCACAAAATTCTGCGTGTATACATCATCTTGCTGGAGCAAGGTACCCCAGTTCACCAATGTAATCTATGGTATGAATATACGATACGAGAAAGGAAATTGAAGAATACAGTAGCAAAAAACTCTAACCATAGCATGCATTTTTGTGTGGATAATTCTTCACCTTCTTCGGTTATCCCTGTACGTGTTTTCACTTTCCTTATCCTTTAAGAAGCCAAGAAAAGCAAGAAACCCAAAAAAGAAGAATCCACCAGACCAGTTGCCTCCGCCTCCACCTCCTCCACCACCGCCATCATCATCACGAGGTGGAAATCCAGTTCCACCATCATCAAGTTCTGGAGACTTCTCCTTGCCTAGAAGAAGATTAAATTAAACCATGATGGATTCTTTATAACATGCTTTATGCAAAATGAAGTGCATCTTATTTTGAAGGTTCTGCTCAGTTTTCCATGTTTGAGAGCAAAATACTTATTTTATAAAGACAACAGGTCTGTAATAATTTGTTAAAAATAGAAAAACCATTTGGACAAATGGAACACAGGAAGATTGAAACAAGGGAAATGCCCTGACTAAAAGGAAATAAACTAATGTAGTTTTAACAAATCAATAATGTTGGTAGTTAAGCAGTTACCGGGAATATGAGTAATGGTAGGAGCTTGGCGAGTAACAGTTTGAGTTTGTTCAGCACCACATCTTGCATTCTGCATATACTAGAGGTTAATAACAAAATAAAAGGAGAATCATGTCTATATATATTTAGAACATATGTTCAAATCAGAAATCTCAACATGTGTAAGGTATTTATAGTATTCTTAGTATGAAAATAGGGAAACTAACACCATGAGAAGTGTATGTGGGGAAAGACACCAGAAGGAGAGAACTTGTTAAGCTTAGAAAGTTTCAGACTGATAACATGGATTGAACATCAAAACACACATCTTGGATTCAGGGTAATGTATGATATTTAAGTACGCCACAATCCAGTCATCCATTTCATGTATTAAAAATGTCGTAAATGTTTATTAAATACAACTTGACTCTAATGACTCTCAAAGTGGTTGAACTACATATGCCTTGTAGGTCAGAACAAAATAAACAAGATCTATATGAAAATTATATTTATAGTTAGGAAACTGATGTATTAGTGTAATTTGAAAGGTAAGGAGGAAAGATGACATATTTAAGAGTAAAGAACATTACAGAAGCTGCAGCACATATAAACACAGCTGTCTGAGCAGATTGAGCTATTGCACCAAATGGAAACTGTGTAAATTTCCTGGATATTGAATTATTAGTTGTTCCCAATCCTTTAGGTGAATTACATATTCCTCTAGGGAAGCTGCTTGTAGCAACAACATTCCTGTCGATGTGGCGGCCACCTCTTCTCACTGTTCACAAAAATACAATCATTTCAATATCATCACAAAAGTTAAAAAATTGAATTAAAAATTCAATTGCTTTCATAAGTGCAAGGATTCAGATCAATCCCACAGTTAGCAGAAAGAAATGAAACATAATCAGGTAAAGGAGCAGATAACATCAATTACCATAACCCCCTCACCAATACAAAACAAAGGTATATGAAAACATTATTTTATCAAGGCAGTTGATTGTGTGGACAATGGCTTTAAACCTCTACCTCACATTGAATTCAATCAATTGTGCAATCACCAAATTTGATGCAAATTTTCATATACAGTGAGGTGTTAAAAGCATAAGACTCCAAGCATGAATATGTTGATCCTTGGACTGGATAGCAATCAATAATGTAATAACCACTAATGCATGCATCTAATTTGTTAGCAGGAAACCAACTTAAAAGTAAAGTTGACTAGGCATTCTGGTCATATCACCATAACTGAACACTTCTATTGTCATGTTGTCACATACATGGCTATAAAAAGCTTGTTAAGAGTAAAACGAGATATACAACTAACACACTCAATAACAAATATGGCTCCAAGGATTTTCTGGATAAGTTGCCGATGCAAAATAAAATTGACTAGGAACTGCAATTTTCCCATGCCTAAATGTAATATCACATTTGTTTTTTTAATTGAAATGCAACAAAGGCCAGAAATTATCATTTACCTGGTGGCAACAGGGGTAGAGATGCAACTGCACTAGTAGCCAACATTGATAACCAGATAGGCAGACAACTGGCATGAAAATGAAATTTCACTTTAGAAATAAAAAGTATAACAGAAGAAAATAAAAGATTATATCATCATTCAATACCAAAAGGTGGAAAATATCAAACAACAGCATACCCAAGAAAAAACAACCCAGTCAAAAGATTATCCATGTTTCAATATTTCCAAGACAATTTGAAGAAAAAAAAAAAAAAAACTTAAGAGCAAAGAATGGACACAGTATATAGCAAGGTTGTTAAGACGTAGACTCTATGTTGAGACGATGGGGAAACGTAGACTCGTGAGACGTAAGACGAGACGGAAGAGTCTACCAAAAATATTAAAGTATACATAAATATAATAAATATCAAATTAAACTCAAACTTCATAATATTAAACCAAATTTAATGTCATAAACATAAAAAACATAAACTCAATGTCATAAACATAACCATTAACCATAAAAGTCAAGTCTAACATCAAACATAAACACCAACCAGTGGAACCAGATCCACCCACCCCTTCCCCACTGCCACTGGTTGACATTTTTAATTATAGAGAAAGATGGATAACAGCAGCCAGAGAAGAGAAACAGAGAGAGGAGAGGAGCCCGAGCAGAAGCCAACAGAAACAGAGATAGGAGAGGAGCACGACTGCACTGCACGAGACACACAGGAGAGCTCGAGGGAGAGAGAACAGACCAGAAACAGAGTGCGGCGGTGGGAGGGAGTCAGAAACAGAGTACGACAGAGGGAGGGATTCAGAAACAGAGTGTGACAGAGGGAGTTGCAGGGTGCGACGGAGGGAGAGAGGTGCGACGCAGGGGGCAAGCTCTAACGGAGGGGAAATCACGAAAACAGAGCAAGAGAATGAAAGAGAAAGATGGAAATTTAGGGTTTTCAATGGGCTGGGTTCTTATTAAAACTGGGTCGCCCGCTTGACCCAGTTCTTCCTGCCTGTTACGCGCAAGACGGAGACGACGGCGTCTCCATGTTTCCATGTCGCGAGTCGCATTTCCACTCCGTCACTATCAGGAGCCGTCTCTGCTCGATTCGTGGCACAGTGGACCTCGGGCGGGACATAGAATCGTACATTTCTACATCCTGAGTTAGTATTTATAATTTTATTAAACTAAATTTCTATCCACATTCCAGGGTCAGATTACCAATTGCTTACTAACAGTTATTCACAAATTCTAACAGTTCCCAGTTTAGGAAGAGGCCTAATGGGCAAGCCGTAAGCCCCATTGATATATTTTTAAAGTTCAGCAACAATTATATTGCCAAAGATTCTACTTTGAAGCACATATCAGAAATTAATTACTGATTAATTTGTCACGGTTCAGCTTCATTCATATAAAGAAACCATTCTCCAGTACTTCCTATCCACCTTGTTTAACATGGGAATTTCCACAGGACAATGGACACAAACAACGAATGACTACTACAATTATATTAAGAAATCAGAAATTGATTAGAAAAAATTCAGTCCTCTAATAATTGGACTCATTCGGCTAGTACTACTCACAACTTACAATTTGCTCTATTGCATATTACTAACTTCGTCCTTGAATACAAGTAAAAAACAACAAACTAACACAAATCACCGTCACATCATCGAATGAGTTTGATACCTCTTCAATTTTCACTTGTCAAGCTTATTAACCGACACAGCAACACATCACTAGATGACATTGTAGAATTCTCTCGGACAGATAATGAATCTAAATTAATTACACAATAACTAAAATTATTTGAGAATCTAGTGGCACAGATTCCAAACCCCTGTACCTCTATCTACAAACCCTGAAATTTAAATTTCCTACTCACGGAGCAACGAATAAAGGAAGCAACGAAGCACCTTAAGATACACACAAAAACCACAGCTTTCAATAAGGGTCACATAAAAAAAAATCAACAGCTTCTACAGAAACTCAACCAATCAAACACCCAAAAATAAAGGATAGCAAAAAATGAAATCTTATAATGATATCAGAGAAAGGATAAGAACATGGTACCGTATGAGGCGGGATGGGAGATGTGTTTGGATTTGGCAAGTTGTCCGAAGGATAAACTATGAAGGGGTTGTGAAATTGGGGTTTGAATTTAAGGTGGGAGTGAAAAAGCGAAAACCCTAACGGAAGAGAGGAGGAAGACGATAGAGAGCAGAGCCAATCAGGGTCTCTACTCACAAGAAACGTTGCAAAATACAACCACATGTTTATCTCAAATATATATACATTTTTTATAAGCTACTACACCTTTCTCCAAGAATGTAAGTTAGAAAAATGTCCAATTTATTCCAAAAAAAAATTAGAAGGAAATTTAACTAATTTTTTGTTCTTTTAATGAATAGTTACCTTATAATATATATAAAAAAATGAATAGTCCCTTATTTAATATTTGATGTACACATCTTCCTATTGCTTCATCCGCCACTTTACAAAATACTAATAGATAAAAAAAATAAAAGATGTATTATTCTCACAATGTAAAACATTCAATTTTTTCTTAAGTAACTAAGAGATTTATAGGAAGATAAAAAATTATTATTATTTAATATATATTTTAATTTTTAATGGGGAAAATAAACTTATTAAATAAATTACAATTAAAGTTATAGTAAAAATATAATAATATATTTTTTATATGAGATCAATTACATTAAAAGTCAATTATTTTTCTTAATTAGTAAGTTAATTTTATTTCCTTTAAAAAAATTAATGATGAATGAAATAACATTTATTATTATTAACTAATGACTTTTTACTCAATTGATCACATAGACAAATAATATGTGAAGAGAGTTGAGTTTGATTCTTACTAAATATATTTTTTAAGAGGGATAAATAACCTTAAATGAATATAAGCACCTCGTAAATGTATGTTAAAAGTGTAACCTCCCAAATTTTAATTATTGGTTAATTGTAATTAATTGGGAATATAAATTTTAATTAAAATATGTATGTTAATTTTTGGAATTAATCTGGTTAAGTTTTAGGTAACTAAAAGTTACCAGATTAGTTCCAGAAATTAATTATATGGACAAAAGGACTATTTTGTCCTTAATGCTTTGAATTAAATTGTCTATCTCTCACTTTCACTCTCTTCATTCACGGTAGCAAGCAAAGAAAGGAGAGAAAGTTGCTTCATTATCCCCATTCTCCTCACGGCATCCTCACAATTTCTTCCTTCTCCACTTCAATCCAAAGCTAGGGCAAGTTTAAAGCCTTATTCCCCATCTCCTTCTTTCATTCTTGCAAGAGAACAAAGCAATGGCAAGGTTTATTCTCCATTTTCCATATTGATAAGGTAAGAGTTCTTGCACCTACTTGTGGAATTGGTGAAATTTCATGGTTCCAATCTTCAATACCTTTAATTTCATGGTTATAGAGTGTTTTGGAACTCATTCTTAAGTGTGGGTCACATCGGAATCTTGCGGGATTAATTTTAGAGACCATCGATGATTGTTCGGTAAGTTGAAAACTCTAAACTCTTGTCGTTTGGTGAAATTATTGTTATTAGTAAGGTTTTGGGTTTATGAATGTTTAGAAATTAGTTAAATTGGTTAAAAGTAATGAACGATTAATTAATTGGAGAGTTTCAATTGTATTTTCAATGTAGGTTTGCTTCCAAAACGATATCGAAATGCAGGGTTGTGTTGGAATCATCGATTCCAGGTAAGGGAAGTATTATATATTTTAAATGTATAAGTTATCAGTGGATAAGAGATTGGTTTATAATTGTGGATAATGGATTGGTTGATTTATGTGATGAAATGATGGTTTTATTCTTGTGATAGCAAACCATCTCTTCATTATTGATTATTGTATGAAACGATATTGTTGTTAATGATTGATATGTGATAGATTTTGTCCATACATACACACACACACACATATATATATATATATTAACGTTGAATTGATGATTATGATGATATTTGCATGAGGTTGCAATGAATGGATATGATACTTGATATTGATTATTGAAAATTAGACATGAGGTTATCATTGATGAGTATGTTGTGTTGATGATGATAAATGATGTGAATTAAGAATGTGAATGGTTGTAATTGAATGGTTTGTTGCATGCTATGCTTGATTGTGGTTTGAAATAAGGACCCTTGATGATGGTAACCAAGTGGTGGCCTTTGGTGATGGTAATCAGGTGGTCTATTGATGATTGATGGTTGTTTTGCATAGCATGTGCAATTAAGGATGCTTATAGGACTGCAGGGGGCCTGTGATGTCGGCTTAAATGGGAGGCGGCCTTTAGATAGGCACAGACCTTATGGTGGTTTCTTTGGAATGATCACAACCGCCTTTGAATTAGACTCAAGGCCGGTCCGTAACACCTGAGTTAGGATGTCGCTATCACTTGAAGTGACCGATGTCACTATCACTTGGTAGCAATTATATGTTGTATAGTTTTTGATATACATGCCTTGATCGGCTCTTGTGACATATGTTATGTAAATGTGTAGTGGATAGGTATTTGGTAACCTCATTAGGGGTTTAGTGCATGTTTTGATACCTATGTATGTAAATATATTTTGATAACATATAACTTAGATTTTGAGATAAACATGGATGAATCCATGATAAATGGAATACATTGATAATGTGTAGGAATTAATATATAGCATGATATTAGTATGGATTGCATTATGGGTAGGATTATTGCATGATATGACTGATGTCGTGTTGTAATCATGCTTGTGAGTCAAAGCATATATAATGACATTGAAACCTAGATGGTTTGTCATGTTTTATTGTGAAATCATCATAAATGGAAACTAGATATGTCATATTTTGATCCACGAGGTTTTGGGACCTTCGGATCGGTTGAATAGCTCTTATAAATGATTTGAAATGTGTTAGGGTGGTTTTAGACCCCTTTGGTTCGGATTAGTATGGTTTAGAGGGTCCATTTGACCCAAAATGTCCCTAATTACATTTTGTGCATATCTCACTCGTTTATGGAAATTTTGAGACGCGGCTTGTAACCGCAAATCATAATTAGTGTCAATAGGCTTGTGTTAAAGTTTGGTGATATTCAGAGGTCAAACGAATAAGTTAGGGTTTACAAATATTGGCTAGGACTAATTTTTGCACAAAATTCTACAAAATGCCGTAGAATTTCTACATAATGGCCAAAAGTTGGCCAAAACATATATATATATATATATATATATATATATATAATGAGAACTAGCTTTTACACCCTTCATCAAAGTTATAGATAATTGAGCTACAGACATTTACAAATTAGATTCACTTTAAAATAAGTTCTGTAGCTCAAGTTATACATAAACTATTTCAGCATGTCAATGTTGAAATTTCTATCTGCACAACAATTCTATTTTGCTTCATAGGGCTCAATCTAGAAAGAATGTCTTCCTTTTCATCATTAAAGTTATAGGTATTTGAGCTATGGAGCCACTAGATTCACCTCAATTAGAGTCGTGTAACTCAAGTGATGCCCAAAAAATTACGATGCACTCATGCCGGGACATGGTCTGGCAAATAGACCCATGGCCACTGGTGGGAACCACGGCTAGGCCGTGGTTCACACTGCTAGGAAGCCTAAAATTTTACATTTTTACCTTTATACTTATCCCTTTGTGCCTCATTGCTTAGGGTTTTTATTCCTACATTTCTTAGCTCTTTTTGGGACATTTTTTCATATATCTTTCGCTTCCATGTGTGATGGATTCTTCTTGAATCCATGTGATGTTTTCTAGTTATCACCACATCTAGTTGTTATTGTTATTGTTATTATTATATGACTTGGTTCGTGATGTAAGTGGTTAGTTTATGATTTGAAATATGAAAAATTTGTTCGCATTTTGTTAGTTAATTTATACTTGTATCAGAATTTGGTCTGAAAAATTAGGGCGTCACAAAAAGACATTTATTGTTATCATTAGTTTGTTTAATAGTTTTTGTATTTTATTTTGTCCTTGAATTTCTGTAATTTTTTGTTTTTAGTTTATGTTCTTTTATCTCAATCACTATTTAAAAAAAGTACTTAAAAAAAACCAAATTATAAGAATAAAAAATGCTAAAAATCACAAATAAAAAATTGTTATTATTATTTTTTGATGATTTTATATGTTGTATTTATCTAAATCTAATTTTAAGCTAATTTATTTTCATCTCATCTTTTATGTCTAATATCTAATACTTAATTTACATATCTATCTATCTATAAGATATTATTCTTCAATAAAAATTGTATCATAAATAAAATAATATTTTAAAATAAATTTAAAAAATTAAATATCTTAACTTTACAACACTAAATTAAAATAAATTATGAAGTAATATTTTTATTAAAAAGTATTTAAACAGTTATATTATAAAAATATTATTTAATAAAATAAAAAAATTATCCTTCAAAAATAATAGCAGTGAAAAGCAAAAAGTGTGGGAACCAAGGTTCGAGTTATATTCATATCAAAAGACCAACTGTAGTGAATTTATAGAACTAATAAAACAATTATTCATTTCTAGCAAATACAAGGGAAAAAATATTTTGTGTTTAATAGTTGAACTGTCAATATTATTACTAATTTGACCGGTTTAAAACTAGTTCAATTACTAACTAATTCTATGATTTAAGTGGAGAAGAATGTTAAATATGTCACCCATGAGTATATATCTTTACGAGATTGTAATAGTATAAAATGTCCAAATTATAAATCCTAGAGTTATATTTTATATTGATATATAGAAATTGTCTTCCAATTTTTTATATTGATTGAAATGCAGTTGTGGTTCAGTAGTAAAGTGGACAAATAATTATGTAATATGAATTTAGCTTATAAATTAAAGTATATATGAAGATATAATAATATAATAGTTACGACTTATGAAAAATATGTGAGAGTTGTTTGATTTGTAAATAATTATGTAATATTTCATTTTTTTGAATTAAGTAATGGTTAAAATAATTAAATTGATTACAATTTTTGAATGATGTATACATGTTTATTTAATGGGCAACCCTTCCACATGAACTGTGAGATCTTTTTTCATTAGGTTATATGATCATATGTTTTCATTATTTGTTTGCTTGATCACTGCCACTTGATGATTCTCTAGGCATGTTGATCGTATTTAGTTTTATATTTCGTGGGTTCTTTATAGTTTGTCTCGTTGCCTTGTTGCAAACCAATTATACGCTCAATTTTGTATAAACTATCATTTTTTTACCACCCAAGATTTTGACAAGGGGAGCAATTGCTATTTAAGAATAATTAGAGGTCTAAATCTTATATTTTTTTATTGATCCAGGGAGGGGGAAAGAGATCCAAGCACAATGATAATGAATGTGAAGATCAAAATATTGGAAGAAGAAATAATATTTTGGCTCAATGTATGAAATTAACTAACTAAAAAATTTATCCAAACAAAATCAAAGTAAATGATTTTGTCTCTTACCAGTTCTTCTATCTGAAGACCGATTATTCAAACAGATGAAGATAAATATAACGAGTTCATGTATTAATAAACCATACAGAAGAATCTATGGGTATAATATCTTATTCTTCAATTAACAATAAGTAAATCTATGCAATGGGGATAAGAAATGTGTGTTGGGAGAAATTGGTACGAGAAATTGTGGATTCCCTTCTTGGCAATGAAATATGCAGACAACCAACGAGGGACAACCATAATAAGATTATTTTACAATTAGTTTTGATATAATGATAGCAAAGAAGGGCGATTTTGCCTCGCTATATTTAACAAAATATTGACTATTGCATTAGATCTTGAACATTCATTATAATTTATCGATATAATATATTTCTCTTTTAAAGATGTGATTTATAAAAATAAACAGTCAGATTTTATCACTACACTATCTCGTGCTTTTATAAAAATTATAGATGATATTTTCTCTAAATTGAAGCATAAAACCTCCTTAATTGCATGTGTTCTTTCAAACAAAAGTTAAAGCTAGATAAACCAAGATTCAATCACAAAGTTGACCTCTAAATTCAGAAGAACTCAATTATGAGATTTTCAATCACGACATAAATAAATGAACACCTTGTTGAATTTTCTCAAGAGAAATAAATTTTCACACACTTGAAAAGTAAACAAAGGACTTGTGGAGAACACTTTGAACAACCATTAGTTGGTGTACAAATATATACGTATGTGTTATATGTATCAGCGCAATCTCATCACTTGCAATGCAAGCTACTAAGTTTAGGGTGTGGGACTAAATACACTTGCTTTAGAAGCCAATTCAGAGAGGTTGGAGCCAACAGACCCACCACGACGTATGCCGCCAGAAGCGCGATGGTGTCGACACCTAAAGGAGCCAACATGTGTGGTGGGTGAGCATAGACAATTCACCCTCCCATTTGGAGTTTTTCTGGGTGCACCTTGAGATGTTGGTGACACAAGCATATGTGAGTGCTTCTTTAGAGTATCCATATCCAATTCAGAGATATTAGTAGCCACCTTGATCTTTGGAGGTTTTTGATCCACCTTTGTCTCCATAGTAATTTTTCTAATCAAAGTTTTTCCTATTAAAAACACATTAATAACACCTTGTTTAAGTTTGACTCATAGACCAAGTGATAACTAAAACCTAAAGGATGCATAATTACCTTCTTATGTGTGACAAAAATCAAAAGGCCAAACAAATGTTAACATGTCCCCTTTCTCGTGTTGTATAATTTCCTTTATAATGTTAGGGTCCTATTCTAACAATTAAAATCATACATCCCTTTTGTCGGTTTTTTTTTCTTAATTCAATTGTATTATACTATATAAAATTCAATCAATATTTTATTTGCAACTATTTGTTAATCATGTATACTTTTTTTAAAAAAACAGTGTAACATGATTTTATTAGAGGAATAGAGATGATGATTTCTCATCATATTTTCCATGTCAATTTTTTATGTAACAATAAGCCACATATGGATAAAGACAATGAATGTTAATAAATTGACCTCAAATCGACAGTTCATAACACGTGCCACAAAAATACAACCTGAAACTAATTAAAATATAATAGTTACCGTCAATAATGTTGGAATAAATCTATGTTTATGCTTCCCCATTTTAAAACCAAAGATGGATGTGATGTGAGAAAAAATACATAAAAATTATGCTACTCCTTGAGAAAAAAAGTCTAACACATTAAAAAATAAGAGCATGTATACATAGTTGTATCATGAATGAATGTGAAAGTGAAAAAATTAATTTGTTACCTGTACATGTGAGAAAGACATACAAAGAGTGGCTATGAAATCCTTCTTGAAATAAATATAAGCTTTACAAGGTGTGTTGTGGATTCTAAGCGAAAAGAGCTAGAGAGAAGGTATTGTTGATATTGTTACTTGTGATGCGTTCCTCAAAGGAGGAAATAATGAAATTAAGCTAAGAAAAATAGCTTAGCGTTGAGTTAGCCAAAATCTTTGGGGGTCATAATATGGTTTTGCTATTTCAAATATATGAAAGTTATTTCAATCAAAAGAATATCTGGTTGTTACCAAATTAACAATTTGTGACCACAAGTTCTCACCTTCATCAAACGCAAAATGAGGGAGAGAGAAGGAAAGCCAAATAAAGTAAATGTTTTTTTTTGGATAACCGACTTAATCACCTTCATTGGCGTTTAACCATTAAGGTACATTGTACAAGATATTACCCCTAACATTTCTCCATGCATTCTTACTCATGGATTCAACATTCTAATTTTATTTTATTTTATTTTTTAGTTTTTCATTTTTGTGTTGTATCAAAAGAGTGTTTACGTTTGTGTGGGATAATACCTTTTGTGTTTACAAGAGAATATTTGCGGTTAACATAAAAAACGTTTACTTTTTGCGCAAGCTAATATAAGTTTACAACCTTGTTATATTACACAAAACCATTTTCATGAAATAACATGCAGATGCTAACATTTTATTAGATGGGTATTAAATTTTAAAAAAGAAAGAAATTACTTTAAAGTAAAATCAAGAGATAAATGTTCTATATGTGTGTTTCATACTGTATGAATTTTTAGTTATCATCATTCCTATTTTTAATTTTTAAAATTGAAGTCTTCCTATGTTTTAATTACTATATATTTCATTTATTTATTAATTTAATTACAACTTCTATTTCTAATTATTTATCTTTTTAGTGAGCAAAATTTATTTATATTTATATGTTTAGTTATATGTTCAAGATAATATTAAGGTTAAAATACGTATTTTAGTCCCTACATGCAAGTATGATACATTTAAAATTTGTTCCCTATATTAAAAAAATTTCTAATTGGATCCTTATATGTGCAAATATTTTAAAATTAAGCCCCCTGACGCTACTTTCCATCGAATACCGTTGTCTTTTTGTTGAAGAATTGTTAATTTAGTCTTTGTCTATCATGTAATTTCAATTTGGTTCTTACAATTTTTTTAAAAGTAGTCCCTAGTTATGAAAAATTTACAAAATATTCCTTAACATTTTGGAAAATATTCATTTCTAATAATGAGTTTTATGAATCTTTTCTATTTTCTTTTGTTTATTGTAACTTATTAAAATTTTAACAATTTTACTTCAACAAACAATCATTTAAATTTTGTTTACATTAGGAAAAATAAATATATGTAATTTGGAGTTCATGAACTTTTTTACAATCAAATACCTTGAGGTATCAGTCGAACGTCAATATATGAGCGTTGATAGCGACAATAAAGAAGTTGCAACTTTCCTAAACACATAAATGTCGGAACAAGAAGTGTTGAAACCTAAAAATGAAAAAGAATAGATTAATTCCGATATAGACTTAAACTTAATTATGATCTTAATGTTTATATCCATGTGACAAAGATAGAAGGATAATTTTTTGAAGAAATGATATGAAAAACTATCCAAAATTTAATAATAATGATAAATAGTATGAATATATTTTACAAATAAGAAAAATCACAAGTGTTTTGATTATATTAGAAAAATACTTTATGTACAACTTCCATGGTGAATGGTATATATTTTTTTATCAACAAAAAAATAATAAGGAATACTAGGGGCAACCAAACCTATCAACACATACTTACATAATGATGATACAAATTATGATAAATTACACTTACCATCCACCAAATTTCCAAAAATTTCAACACCGCCTTAATTTTATTTTGAAATTACATCTTGCCTTACTTTAACCTCACCTTCCAAATGTAACTTTCGCACTAACCATGGTCACCTGACAAGGACCTCACCCACAAAGAAGCCTTAGATCTACACAGAGTTTGGATGCCTTTGAGAGCTTTAGTAACCCTTTGACTAGGTCAAGGGTCAAGAAAGCCAATGAGACATTCCATAAGGCCTTGGCTTCTTTCATCACTTCCTTGGATGGGTCCAAGCCCAAGGAGAAGCATTGGAAGACCCTTGCTTACTTCACTTGCACTATATTAGAGTAAGAGTTCACATGAGCTTCTTTGGACCTCATTTGGGCCTCTTTTGGACCTCCTTTGGACATATTCATTGGCTTGTAAATATTTTATTAGCATTTTTAATTATTTAGGAATTAATTAGATTTAAGAATTAGTTTTTAGTTTGGGCCTTGCATGGCCATTTGGTTTTGGGCTACTATTGGGCCTTGTACTTTGCACATTTTGCATTTAGGCCATTTTATGTAGGTTTTAGGGATTGGGCATTGGAGCTTTCTCAGGGCCCATGGTGTGTCCGAAATACTCTAGGAGGTATATATACCTTATTTCCCTTGTAGTTGATCATTCATTAGTTATTTGTTGAGTTTTAGTGAGGTATAGTGTAACCTCTCTCTAGAATTTGAGTGCATTAACTCTCTCCTTCAAGTTTCTTATCCTTTGGACTCCTCCCAAAGATGGTGAAACATTACCTTGCCTTATCTCCTCAAGAGTGACAACACCATATCCCTTCCAAGCCTCTCCATCAATTCCATTTATTCTCCTTAGCTTTCTAGGTTCCTTTTCTTTAATTTCCACTAAATCTCCTCTCATTTCCACTTCATGAAGCTTTCATCCAGCACTTGCCTTCTCCAATTTCAGCATTTGTTTTCAATATTTGGAAGCCTCTTGCATAGATCTTGAAGGATTCAAGAGGAAGATCCACCCATCCTAAGGAATTTCAAGCAAATTCCTACATCATTTGGTATTTAGAGTCTCAACCTCTTGTTTTCTTTTTTAGATCTATTCCTTTTCATTTCATATTTTGAATTTTTAGTTTCATATTAGTATTCTCCTCTTCAATAGCTTTAATTTGACATATCACATGTGAAAATCTAAGAAAATTTCAAAAAATTGTCAAATCTAAGATTTTAGATTTACACTTGTTGCTTTGGAATTTCATAAACTTGCTTTACAAATGTTGTTGCTGCATATGACCATGACATAACCTCAATTTTTCATCAAATTTGGAGCAAAAAAATTTTAGGTCAAGTCTTTGACTTTTGGTGTCTTGTTATTGAAGTAACCTCCCATTTCTTGCATTTTAATGTTGTTTCTTTGCATCTTGTAGTTAATTTGTATCATTTAAGTATTGTGTAGTAATTTTTCAGTATTAAACCTTATTAATTTCATGTGGATTTAGTTATGTATGCCATGTATTTGTTCAAATGTTTTGGTATTTTTAGTTTCTAGTGTTATTGTTTAAGTGTAGAGCTTGTTTCCTTGTGTTTTCTATGTGTTTCTCTTAATTTTTCTTAAGTGTTTAGTTGCTAGAATTCTAAGCACTTTATTCATATTTGGTTAAGTGTCTAACAAGATCTTCGTTGTGTCTTGCTTCACCTCATTTTAAGGTGACAACTATAGCTTATTGCCTTGTAAGTTGTTAGAAATTTCCTAGGATTTGCTTTTAGTTTTAATTTTCCATTTTCTAGAACTTGTAGGTATTCTTGTGCATGCTGTAATTCATCATATATAAGTGTATTTCATGTCATTTTCCCATTCCTTCCATTGTCATTAATTATTGGAAGAAGATGCTTGCTTAATCACCACTTTTGCCACCCTTTCTTGTTGATTTTGTGCACTTTTGTGACCATACTTTGGGAATGTACTTTTCTTTGTTTTGGTGCACTAAAATCATTAAAAAAATAGGAAAAACCTTGAAAAAAGTGAAAAAAATTATAAAAAGAAAAGACTTGAAAGGTCCATTCATTTGTACATCTTATTGGATCCTTTGGCAAAATTTGTGAGCAAAAAGTGTGTGTAATCCCTATAAAATAAAAAAAATTAGCATCTACTAATTTTTTTTGTGAAGTACCTTAAGTGTTTGATTTACTTTGTTTAGTGCACATTTGTTAAAGAAAAAAGCTTGTTGAAATTGTACAACAAGATAGTAGTGTTGCTTGCATTCTAGAGTTTCTAGTTTACATTTTTGTGTGCCTCTTTTTATTCTTGCATTTAATTTTAGTTTGTCTTCCTTGATTCTTAGTCTGTCACATTTTACTTTCATTCTTGTTTGTGCCTTCTTTCTTTATACCTTTTCTTGCTTTTCATATTCTTAATTCCCTTGGTTTAGCTTTCTAATTGTGCTTTTCTTACTTGTCTTTTTTATCTCTAAGTTTTGTCATTAGAGTATTTCACTTTACTGGCTTTCTTTGAGATTAGTCAAGTGAGACCTCACCTTTGGGTAGCATAATGAGGTGATTAAAATTTGACTTGAGGATTGATATAAGCAAGTTCAAGTTTAGAGAGCTTGGTTGGAGTGTAAACACCTTTTGTGAGATTAGAGTGTAAACACTTTTCTTTTCTTTTCTTTTCTTTTTGTTTAAATATATTTTTGTGTTAACATTTGCAATGACTAAATGAAGGGGGTTAAATGTTAGTAAATAAACAAGTTAATCTTGTTATTTGTATTGGAACATACCATGATAAAGTTTGGTGTGATGTAGTTCCTATGAAAGCCACACACATTCTTTTGGGTAGACTGTGGCAATATGATAAAAAGGTGACCCATGAGGGTTTCACTAAAACCCTCACCTTCTTACACAATAAGAAAAAGCTTATTTTACATCCCTTATCTCTCAAGTAAGTCTTGGAAGACTAACTTCAAATGAAGTTAAAAAGGGATAAGGTGGTTGGGTCTTCCATCTCCCACCAACAAATAAGAAAATCAAAAAAAGATAAGGGTAGGGGAGTTATCACTCATGATGACTCCAAGAGGCACTATTCTTTTCTTACCTCTAAGCATGATGTGAAGAGAGCTTTGCTCCTTCACCAATCTCTCTATATGTTTTACCTTTCAAATACTCCTAGCATTTCTTTATGCTTCATGAGCTCTTTTTCTTCTTCTTCTTTGCCCAGTGTCAAAACTCTTGAGTGAATTTGAGGATGTCTTTCCTAAATACCTTCCTCAAGGGTTACCACCTATTAGGGGGATAGAGCATCAAATTGACCTTATACCTGGGGCTAGTCTTCCTAATAGGCCTGCATATAAGTATAAACCTAAAGAGAGTTTAGAAATTGAGAAACAAATTAGTGACCTACTTTCCAAAGGATGGATAAAAGAGAGTTTAAGTCCATATGTTATACCCATATTGTTAGCACCTAAGAAAGATGGGTCATGGAGGATATGTACTGATTGCAGAGTAATCAACAACATCACTATTAAGTATAGGAATCCAAAACCTAGACTTGATGATATGTTGGATAAACTTTGTGGCTCTACCATATTTTCTAAGATTGATCTTAAAAGGGCTACCATCAAATAAGAATTAAGGAAGAAGATGAATGGAAAACTGCTTTTGAAACCACACTTGAATTATATGAATGGTTGGTGATGTCTTTTGGCTTAATAGATGCTCTTAGCAACTTTATGAGTCTTATGAGGTAGGAGAGGAGTTTGCATTTCAAATTGCATTAGTGAATAATTGTTGAATTATATATATGTATAAACTTATGCATTGCCTTGCCATGAATGTGTTAAATGTTGAATTGATGATGTGATGAATGATGGCTTGGTCTTTGTTAAATGTTAAGAAATTGCATATGTATATATATATATATATATATAATGATGAGTGATCAGTTGTCCCTTTTGTTGGACATGAGTAAATTGATGATATAGACCTATAGATGGATGGATTACCTAAAGTGTGGAAATATGTTTATGATGATTATGCAGAGAGATAGGTGAGGTAGTGATGAAAAGTGTTTTAGATCCTCCCATAGGTAATTGATGAATTGAATCTAAATTGAGAAGTATAACTTGTCGGATTAGGCCTCACATGCATGATGCAATTAATGAAAATTGTTAACTTAGGCCAATTTTACATTATAAGGATAATGGCATATGTAAGGGGTATGAAAAACTTGAGTTTTTGAGCGTAAGATGGTGATCTCGCTCAAGCGAGAGTCTCCTGTATTAGAGGGGTGGCCTCTAGCACAATCTTGCTCAGGCGAGAAGAGGTCCCGCTCAAGCGAGATGCGTACCAAACAGAGTAGTGCACTATTGGATGAATCTCGCTCAAGTGGGCGTGGCCGCGCTTGAGCGAGTGAGATGGAAAATGGTTCTGGGTAGATCTCGCTTAAGCGATTGACAAGGCAAGATGGACCTCACTCAAGCGAGCGAGCCTAGAATGAGATACTGGACGATTTCCGCCCGAGCGACCATGAGTCGCTTGAGCGCGTGAGAGGTCTGATCTTCATGTTGTCTCACTCAAGCGAGTTACCAGGTATGAGGAGCCTCGCTCAAGCGAGCGAGTGTGGAAACACTACTGGGGGCATTCCGCTTATGCTAGAGGGCTCGCCCAAGCGAGCTTTACTGGTCTCGCTCAAGCGAGTATGGGTTTTACTTGAGTGAGTTACCCAAATCTTGGAATTTTGTTCCTTTCCCTTATTTTTTATACTAAACCCCATTTCTTTATATTATGAGATATTTGAGGAAATGTGCATGGGGTATTTGATGATGGCATGACATGGTGGTAATTGGAATTGATTGATAGATTTGGGGTGATTTATTTATGATATATTTACCACCAATAATGGGATATGAAAGAATGATAATAAGAGTTTGATAATGGGGTTATGTGATACACTCTTGAGTGATTTTGAAACCAATGAGAGAATAATTGAATGACAAAGTATGCGTTATAAATTGATAAACTGGAGAAATATGATATTGATTAATGATAGGTGATAAAGTTAATCTCTCCCTTGCATAAAGGATAATATTCATTGAGGATGATTGTTATTATTGATGAATTGTAAAATGCCATTGTATTTTATACAAGTGTGATCTTGTATGTGTGGTTTAAAGTTGTATTGATGAGTTGTTGCATTGCCACACTAGTTATGAAACAATGGTAATGATAAATGAAATAAAAATCCACTAAATGATTATATGGTGGTATTGATGAAAGATTAATGAATGTTAATGATGATTTGTGATGTTTGTGATGTCATTATGATTGATTGTAAGTGTTGACTTGCATGTATAATAAATGATATATTGAGATAAAAATGCCACATATAAAACTTGAAAACAATGACTAAAACCAACAATGATAAAATCCACTAAGGTGTAGATGGTGGTGTTGGTGATTATGATGATGATGTTTGATGAGTGACATTTAGGATACACAGGGTGAGAAATGCATTTGATTTGCATTGCATTGCATTACATCCTTGGCATATCATAGTCACCGATGTTGGAATGTTAGGGGAGTTCTGTCAGCCAACCCAGTGGGAGGGTAGATCAGTGCACGAGCAATCTGTTATTTCCCCTGTAACTCGGTGTGTAAGTCACGAAGCCGCCCATGTATTGCTACAGGGATCTACATGTGGCCGACCCTTGTAGAGGGTGGCTCTTGATGAGCAGGTGATCCCAGTGGTCCATTGGATCACAGTTGCCATGATATGAGATATGGCCGGCCTGCAACACCTTATATTGTTGATTATGTTGTTTACTGTGGTCATGGTGAAAATAGCCAGGTGTTGCATTATGGGCGATGCGGTTTGGTACCAGTAAAAAATGGTGATTATGCATGCATTAAGATATATATGTACACATTATACTACTGCAGTAGGGGCATGGTATGTCATCATGCTTGACCTATAAATTGGTATTTATTCCCACAGTCGGATCCGTATTTGTTGTTGTTATTCCATTATGCATATGCATTAGCCATAAGAGCATTTGCATATAGCATGGAGATATGCTAGAATATGATGATGATTGAGATTGTGGTATGGTGTTGATGAGATGGGTAATTGAGTACCTAAAAGACCACATAAAATTAATAAATGATATGAATACATGAAGTGATATTGAATATGATGATATATATGTGATGGCCCAACGTGATAAAGGGCATGTTTATGTATGATTGATGATGATGATTGTTGGCCCACTGTGGCTTTGAGACAAGATATGAATGGTAGATGATGACGATGTTGGCCCATAGTGGCATAAATAAGAGATGTGTATTGCTTTGCTATAAATTGATGGATGAATACATGATATGTATATCGTTGAAATGAATAGATTATGATGATTGTTGATGATTTTAGCAAAGCATACATGATATTAATATGCATATGCACATAATCTCAATTGCATTCATATCTTCATTTGAAATGTATAACTCACTCTCCTATGTGGTCCATTTTAGCATTGATGCAGGAATATCATGGGACGAGGATGATTTTTAAGTAAAGCTTTGGTGAAGGTAAAATAGTAGCAATGGGATGCCTTGGCCGGCAGCAATTATAATTTATTGAATTGTGAATAAATGTACATGATAGTATTGATATTTATTGGTATTGGTGGATGTATTGTATACGATAATACAAATGGACAATGTAATGTTACTTGGGGTATTAGAATCCGTGCTCACTTGACGAATAAATTGATGTTGGTTATATAATCCTTTAGGCATGAACAAGTGTTGATGATACATGGGTTTGAAGTTGAATTGGATATGGTCAATTATGGAATTATGAATATTGGAGATGTATGTTGTATGACCATGTATATATATATATATATATATATATATATATTTACTCTAGGCAATGCATGTTTACAATTCTTGTGTAGAAATAGTTGTAGCCTAACAGGCTTGTGATGTGTCTTTGCATGCTTTGCCGAGCCTTTTTCCATATCCTCATATATGGGACTAAGTGTATGCTCGGTATACACATTCCTCTTCCACTATAAACTCTGTTATTTCTGTATACCATTATGGGCAAACTATTTAACGATCCAGTTATAGATTATCAAATCTCACCCTTTGGTTTTCTGTGGTTTGAGTCTTGATGTAGTCGTGGTGGTGTTTTGAAATTATTTCAAACGTGAAAAATTTACTCGTATTTTTATTATTTAATTATCTTGATTACATCAGGATTCGAGTCTGAAAAATCAAGGTGTGACAAGCTGGTATCAGAGCGTATTTTGCTCTGAATTGATGTTCCTAATTATTATTGAAGCGTGTTTTGCTCTATATTGAGAGCATTAATTATTGATAGGGTAAAGTTACTCTTTATTGAGTTGATACAATGGATGATTGGAGCACAATTGCTCAATTGTAAGACATTTATGGTGATCTTTGGAGTGAGATACTCATTGTTGGAATATGGTTATTTTGTATAAACTAAAGAGTGGTGGTTATCTAAAGGAATGATGATATGTTTAGGTATTGATTGCCCTATGTGGATTATGAATGACTAGTTATCTAAGAGTTGTGAATTGACTATCAGGGCATTGTTTTCTCAATGGTGATTTCTTGTGAACCATTAGTATTGAATTGTGGATATAGCTTATTGAGGATTCTTGTGAATTATTATTCATGAGTTATAATTGTTTTTTTATAAGAGCGTGCCCATTATCATTGAGGTTATGCAAAGCACTTGTGGGGCATAGTTGCTCATTGGAAAAATCTAATAAATCATGAGATTAAATACATATGGATAAATTCCTTAATGTGATTGATATGTTTGTTTGTGTAAGTCTGGCCAAGTTCCTTATACTATTTCCTTCCAATGATGAATACATTGATATTATGCATTTGAATATTGATATATTGAGTATGACTTTAATTGTTGATGAATCTATACCATGTGTGATCATAGATATGATATATTGAATATGAATTGATTTGATGATGAACCTATGCCATATATTGATCACGGATAGGAGATATTAGATGTGAATGATTCATGTGCTAAAATTGATTGAATGAATACTAGCGAGAGAACTCCCTAATATGGGCTCTCATGAAACGAAATATTTGATTATGTTATTGTTAAGAGATGGATTGAAATGATTAATTGTGCTATTTGGAATGATGGATTTTTACATCCTTCGACACAAAACCTTATATGGTATTATGCAAGTAAATTGCTATATTCCCTAGATCGGGAACATGAATGAGTGATAAATTGGTGACATGTAAGCTTTGTGTGCACATAATTGGGGTTATGTCTCGGTTTTATGTTTATGAATTGAGTGAATGGTTAATTTGGTTGTGACCCACTAAGTGTAGTGACCCCGGATAACTCAATATAATCTTGAAAGATCGAATCTTGTAGAATTAGACCCTATGGCAGTCTAGACTCTACGATATTTCTATGGGCCATGTTTAATGATTTTATGTGTTGTGGAAGTATTCCACGATGGATGCTAGGTAACCCTTGGACTTACTATGTCTAATGATCGACCGAACTTTGTGAATTGTTGAGCCATAACGAAATTGATTATGAAATAAGTTGTTGAGGTTATAGCCGATATGTGATTGGCTTCGAAATGTAAATGTAAACCCCTAAGTATTTGGTGAATAATGATGTTGAATTCGGGGTATGCCTTGGTATTGACTAGGGTGTATGAATTTATGGTATAACTTTGGGCTAAATTATGCGCCCTTGACATTGTGGTCATTAGAATAACTATTGATTATGATATAACATGGAGATGACATGTGTGACTATGGGTTGGTAGATGGAGATTTGACCATGATAATACCTCCCTTTTTAATTTGAAAGATACTATATTAATGATAGAAATTGCATAATGATGTGATATAGTGGTGGAATTATATATCCAGCTTGTGGAATTTGGTTATGACTAGGGAGAAGGTCCACTAATGAGGGAACTTATTATATGATTGTGAACCGTACGTTAACCTTGAGGTTAGATACTTAACGTGAGTTTGGTGATTCATTTAGGCTTGAATTGAGTTATAGCCGATAGTATATGAATAAGGCAAATGATTATCAGCTATTTGATCATGGCTTCTGGATGAATAAAGTCCAATGGTGGGGTGATTACCCTATGATGATTGGAATCTATGGTTGATATGTCAATATATGGTTATGGTGGTTGACAATTGATGAATTGTATGGCATGATCTACGCCGAATCATGATTAAATGATAATATGATGTGAGTGTATTACTCGTGGACTTGTGTGACTTCTCACAAGGTCTCATGTATGAATAGATATTATTTGAATTGATATAAATAATGTGAGCAATAAGACATGAAAGTACTTATCCTGATATATCTCTACATGCCATAGGCAATGTGGCAACGTGCACTTATGCGCCAACCTCATGTGTTTGTGGTAACCACTACGGGATTGGGACGTCTTCCTATATGTCGGATGCAGCAACACATAGATTGGGCAAGTGTAGTGTTGTAACTGCTTACGGTAAATGTATTGAACCTATCCGGTGGTACTGGATAAGAATGTGAGAGTTGTGATGAATAAACTGAGAATTGATGTGTGGTGACTCATTTTGGATATATGAGACTTTATACTTGGAACATAGGGGTGACGATAGTCATGTCCTGCTGGACTTTGGAAAGTCCAATATTACTTTATGGAGTCATTGGACCTTATTGGTGTGCGGCCTGAAGTGTGGCCTTATGATATATGCCAATGTTAAACTTTGAGGATGAATTTTCTTTTTGGTGGGGTGGATTGTAACATCCCAGATTTTTAAGAAAATAAATTTATTGGACAATGACAATTGATTATTTATGGTCCAATAATTATGGGAGATTTTATTACACATTAGAGGTGAATTATGGTAAATTGAGAATTGTTGGAACTGGGTGATTTAACAGATAATGTGGGACCCACTTGGTCAAATTAAATATTTGATGGGTCTAGAATGTTTAGAAGATTGTTGTGGTTATAGATGTATAACTAAAATAATTTTTGGTATTGAGGAGATAATTAATTAGACTCAGCGTATGACATTAAATGGCAAAAATATGAACCAAATGGAATTAAAAAGAAAATGCAAACTCCTTTTTCTTCTCCTCACCCAAACCGTCCACCTTTCCTCTCTTTCTTCCTCCACCATGCACACTTCTTCTTCTTCCATCTATCTCTATTTTTTCTTGTTCTTTTCCACTCTCTCCTCACCAAAACCGAACCACCTCCTTCTCCTTCCATTTCTTGCCAAAAATTGAATTTAAGCATTGATTTGTGGAACATTTATGGGACATGGAGGCTTTGCTTGGGTCATCTACTTCTCCCTCCTTCACCATTTTCGTTGGGCATGAGCATGAACTTGAGGTAAGGGTTTCTTGCCTCTTTATTGTTCTATTTGTGGTTCTTATGTTGATTAAGCTTGAAATATTAATGTTAGAGGTTATGGGTGTTGATGGAAAATGATGAACCCTAAGCTTGGATGACCTTGAGATGTGACTCTTGATTATGGTGTTGTGTTAGCAACGGATGTGGTTTATGGTTTGTATATGAATTTTAGAAATGGGTTAAAGTTGTTGATTGGGTGATTTTAGAGGAAAACCCTAAGTGTGTTGATAGTTTTGGGCCAAATTGATGAGTTAAATGATTTTAATGCCTTAGGATGATTTTATATGGAGAATGAATGTTTGAAACATTGGTATTGATTCTTGAGGTTTGAGAGATATGTGTATGTGATTAGAGGAGTTGAATCCCTTGAGTGTTGGCAACTATGATGATGATAATAATGGTTGAAGACCATTGATAGTGGATTAAGGAAATGAATACTTGATTTGATGAAGTCTTAGTCCTTGATATATGCCATTTAGAAATTGTTGATTGATGATGGTCTTGAATGGAGCCAAGAGGCTTATAATGAGTTTGAATAAATTGTGATGATAGTTGAGTGATTCATAAGATGATTTGGAAGACTTATGGATAAGAGGTAATGATGTTATTGGGTATAGTTAGCCCTTAAGATTTAGAGAATCATAGTTTGGGGAAAGGAATTTCAGAAACCTAACACAATGGTATAAATTGGAGTTTAGACAAGTCTAGGACTTGATAATGAGTTTTAAGAAATGATGCCTTATGATGGCTTATTAATTTCATGTATATATATGTGTTTGTTGAAAGGATTATATTCCAAACAATGATGCGAAATGATCGAAAGTAATTGTATTGTGGTTCTTCTCTCGAGGTAGGAGAGGAGTTTGTATTTTAAATTGCATTGGTGAATTATTGTTGAATTATGTATATGTATGAACTCATGCATTGCCTTGCCATGAATGTGTTAAATATTGAATTGATGATGTGATGAATGATGCCTTGGTCTTTGTTGAATGTTAAGAAATTGCATATATATATATATATATAATGATGATGAGTGATCAGTTGTCCTTTTTGTTGGACATGAGTAAATTGATGATATAGACCCATAGATGGATGAATTACCTAAAGTGTGGAAATATGTTTATGATGATTATGCAGAAAGATAGGTGAGGTAGTGATGAAAAGTGTTTTAGATCCTCCCATAGGTAATTGATGAATTGAATCTAAATTGAGATGTATAACTTGTCGGATTAGGCCTCACATGCATGATGCAATGTATGAAAATTGTTAACTTAGGCCAATTTTACATTATGATGATAATGGCATATGTAAGGGGTATGAAAAACCTGAGTTTTTAAGCGTAAGATGGTGATCTCGCTCAAGCGAGATGGATTCTCGCTCAAGCGAGAGTCCCCTGTATTAGAGGGGTGACCTCTAGCACAATCTCGCTCAGGCGAGAAGAGGTCTCGCTCAAGCGAGACGCGTGCAAAACAGAGTAGTGCACTATTGCATGAATCTCGCTCAAGCGGGCGTGGCCGTGCTTGAGCGAGTGAGATGGAAAATGGTTCTGGGTGGATCTCGCTTAAGCGACTGACGAGGCAAGATGGACCTTACTCAAGCGAGCGAGCCTAGAATGAGATACTGGACGATTTCCGCCCGAGCGAGCATGAGTCGCTTAAGCGCGTGAGAGGTCTGATGCTTCATGTTCTCTCGCTCAAGCGAGTGACCAGGTGTGAGGAGCCTCACTCAAGCGAGCGAGCCTGGAAACGTTACTGGGGGCATTTTGCTTACGCGAGAGGGCTCGCCCAAGCGAGCTGTACTGGTTTCACTTAAGCGAGTATGGGTTTCACTTGAGCGAGTTACCCAAATCTTGGAATTTTGTTCCTTTCCCTTATTTTTAATATTAAACCCCATTTCTTTATATTGTGAGATATTTGAGGAAATGTGCATGGGGTATTTGATGATGGCATGAGATGGTGGTAATTGGAATTGATTGATAAATTTGGGGTGATTTATTTATGATATATTTACCACCAAGAATGGGATATGAAAGAATGATAATAAGAGTTTGATAATGGGGTTATGTGATACACTCTTGAGTGATTCTGAAACCAATGAGAGAATAATTGAATGACATAGTATGCGTTATAAATTGATAAACTGGAGAAATATGATATTGATTAATGATAGGTGATGAAGTTAATCTCTCCCTTGCATAAAGGATAATATTCATTGAGGATGATTATTATTATTGATGAATTGTAAAATGCCATTGTATTTTATACAAGTGTGATCTTGTATGTGTGGTCTAAAATTGTATTGATGAGTTGTTGCATTGCCACACTAGTTATGAAACAATGGTAATGATAAATGAATTGAAAATCCACTAAATGATTATATGGTGGTATTGATGAAAGATTAATGAATGTTAATGATGATTTGTGATGTTTGTGATGTCATTGTGGTTGATTGTAAGTGTTGACTTGCATGTATAATAAATGATATATTGAGATAAAAATGCCACATATAAAACTTGAAAACAATGACTAAAACCAACAATGATAAAATCCACTAAGGTGTATATGGTGGTGTTGGTGATTATGATGATGATGTTTGATGAGTGGCATTTAGGATACACAGGGTGAGAAATGTATTTGATTTGCATTGCATTGCATTGCATCCTTGGCATATCATAGTCACCGATGTTGGAATGTTAGGGGAGTTCTGTCAGCCGACCCAGTGGGAGGGTGGATCAGTGCACGAGCAATCTGTTATTTCCCCTGTAACTCGGTGTGTAAGTCACGAAGCCGCCCATGTATTGCTACAGGGATCTACATGTGGCCGACCCTTGTAGAGGGTGGCTCTTGATGAGCAGGTGATCCCAGTGGTCCATTGGATCACAGTTGCCATGATATGAGATATGGCCGGCCTGCAACACCTTATATTGTTGATTATGTTGTTTACTGCGGTCATGGTGAAAATAGCCAGGTGTTGCATTATGGGCGATGCGGTTTGGTACCAGTAAAAAATGGTGATTATGCATGCATTAAGATATATGTGTACACATTATACCACTGCAGTAGGGGCATGGTATGTGATCATGCTTGACCCACAAATTGGTGTTTATTCCCACAGTTGGATCCGCATTTGTTGTTGTTATTCCATTATGCATATGCATTAGCCATAAGAGCATTTGCATATAACATGGAGATATGCTAGAATATGATGATGATTGAGATTGTGGTATGGTGTTGATGAGATGAGTAATTGAGTACCTAAAAGACCACATAAAATTAATAAATAATATGAATACACAAAATGATATTGAATATGATGATATATATGTGATGGCCCAACGTGATGAAGGGCATGTTTATGTATGATTGATGATGATGATTGTTGGCCCACTGTGGCTTTGAGACAAGATATGAATGGTAGATGATGATGATGTTGACCTACAGTAGCATAGATAAGAGATGTGTATTGCTTTGCTATGAATTGATGGATGACACTAGTGGAAAAAATGGATATAATCACAGTTAAAAATGGCCTTTAATCACGGTTAATGAACCGTGGTTGTTGCAGCCGTTGTAGTAGATGAGGGACTTTAACCACGGTTAACAACCGTGGTGATAAATTACATCTAACCACGGTTACGAACAACCGTGAATATAACAGACTATGTATATTCACGGTTGTCGAGCATAACCGTGAATATAACAGACAATGTATATTCACGGTTATAGTAGAAATCATGGATAAAGAACATCTATAATCACGGTTGTGTAGCATAACCGTGAATATAAGTAGTCAAAAAAATTCACTTACAGACTATGTATAATCACGGTTATGGTAGTAACCGTGGATAAATAGGGTCTATAATCACGGTTGTTACCATAACCGTGAATAAATGGTGAGGTTTTTTTTTAATATGGTTTCTGTTTTATTGTTTTCCAAACTTGCAATCAGACAACCAGCACAATATACAGTATATCCCAGCATATCCAACAACAATATATAAAAAGAATGGTATGTATATAACATTATTTTGATATGAATTCATAACAACCTAAAAAATAAAACTATATATAATTCAGATGAATGTAACCTAATAAAATGTAAACCCTAAATCCTACACTAGATACATATATAAGAGAATAAAGATCCTATATCTAGCTAAGTCCTTTCTTGACTTCAATGAAGTATGAGGCCTATTGGTTTCTAACATTATCTACAAGTGTCTTGGAGAAGTATGACCGGTCCTGGAAGTATTGCAAACAATGCACAAAATAATTAGAACAAAAGCTATATTTATTACATGAAATTGATGAAATTGGTAGAAAAGTAGTCCAAATGATGAGACTTACATCTATCCATCCATCTACTAAATGTTGTTGGACGATGCTCAGCATGGTATGCATGACGTACTAGCCACACTCGAAGGTACCCTCCTGCCTATAAGACTACAATGGACATAAAATATAGAATAAGTGAATTCGCAACTTAAAAAATATATATTGAAGATTTGAATGAATACGATTGACTTACTTTTGGGTGCACCCACGCAACTTTTCTTCCGCTGGACATAACTCCAAGCAGTCGATTGTATCCAACCACCGCCCTACGTCAAATAAAACACAAGATAAGTTAGAATCGTATAGGTCCAAAAATGATGTAATCGAATTTGTACTTATTTTTTAGGGATTAACTTACCCGTCTACCATACTTTTTAGGTCTTGTGGAACTGTTCGATGCATAGTATCAAAGTACAGAGCAAGATAAGCCCGGGGACAGATCACCACAAGCGTCCAGTGAGCGCTACAGTTACCAGTGATAAATGAGACTTCAAAATGCAAAAATTAATGACAATAATTATGGAATAAAATATTACCCTTTATGATAGGGGCCCATGTATACACCCTTCCTAGACTCAAACATCCAATTCTGGATGTATGCCTGGGTGTCCTCCGTAGTGTTTCCTTGCCTCTGTATGAAAGAGGGCTCTAAGAAACCATAAGTTCCATCGAAACCTAAGTCCACACAGATTTTTGTCAGAAACCTAAACAAGTTAAGACATGGTTAGCGACAAATAACTTGTAAAATGAAAAAATTGGACATAAAATGATATACTTACAGCTCCCACAGCTGAATGATGGAGATGTTCAGCTGCGTCATCCCCATCATAATCTTACACAAGTCACTCCGTGTAATGTAAACCGGTAGTGAACTTGGAAGGCCGAACACCAGTGGCCGCCATGGGACCTGAAGAGCGTCCTCTCCTTGCTCAGCCCCGATCTGCCATAGCATCCGGATCGGATCATCGACGGGGTCTGGCTTCTTCAATGCCGGTTCCTATTGAATAATTGATAACCATCACAGTTTGTACCATAATTGACAATATAACAAAATTAGTTAGTGTTTCAGGTTTTTACCTGTATAGGAGCAACTGACAGAAGTCTGTTGGGCCACATCAGAAAGTGGCCCACTGCCTGACCGACGGTCTTCACCTCTGGAGTTGCCACTGGCACAACAGCATCCTCCTCGAGGACGAGCACAATAGAGACCCTGGACATACCATCAGGTAATGACTGATGGTGAACCACAGGGCCTAAGTGTTAGACCATACCAGTGGCAACTGGCTCTTCCGATCCATCAATGAACAGGTCACATTGACGGGTATCTGCAGGCTCAACCCCATCATCGTCAGGGTTAGCTGCAGCGCACGACCCCTTAGTTCTAACCCTCCGTACCTATATATTTACACATCAAGCAGAAGTTATTCAACAATGAAAGAAAGTGATTACAAATAATAATACCGAGGAAATTGAATAAGAAATCTAACCTGTGGGTCGCTAGCTGGTACAGTAGTCTCCTGGTGGTGGCTGAGTGAGGCCTTCATCTCCTATCTGAATTGGGCCACCTCCTGGTGGAGCCTAGATATCTCCTCCTGATACTCAGCCTTCACAACAACCACCTTCTGCTCCACCAACTTCTCAAAGGAGGGGGCAGGGTCGGGAGCACCGTAATAGCTCCAGAGGCCTGTGAAATGTGAATGATTAGCCCATAATTGTTTAACAGATAACAAAATGAAAGGATATAGTTATTTACAACTTACCTACACCTCGACCAACAGCACTAACTCTTCCTGGGTGCTCTGGCCTGCCGATGGTGGTAGTCAAAATATCCCGCCTACCATGGGCTACGAAAGACCCTTGGGTTAATTGCTCAACCAAGGAATCCTGAAACCAAACAAGTTAGTATTCACTTGCTTCACGTAAACCAAAAAAACTAACATATTTACAAGGGGAATACTTACTAGCCGTGAGGCGACCTCCTGAGCTTGTGAGGAAGTGTATTCCCCGCTCTTCCTGATCTTGGCCCGCTTCTATTTCTCGTGGCGTGTAGGTGGGGAAAGGGGATCCACAATACCAGTGTCAGGATGGCTAGTCTGACACTGACTCAGCCTCTCCTGGGCCATCTGCTCCTCCAATCTATGGCAACCCCCACGTGACAGTCTATGGGGGTAGTTATTCAGCTTCCTAATGCTCTGGGCTTTCGATCTGACCACCTACAACAAGAAAGAAAAATATTCAGAGTTAGCCGTTTAAATTATACATAATTTAATCATTTAAAAACCAACGTACCTGAAACTGGTCAGAATGCCTAGATGCAACGAAAGCATCCCAAGTCTTCTGATCAATGAAGGCATATTTCTCTCCAGAGAACTATCCTCGGTCCTCCCTGAATACATACCTACAATTCATATACATTTAAACTAAGGATTGGTACAATTTGGCAAAGCGTTGATTAAGAATTTAAAGTCCAAATATACCTCCTGGTGAGTATGGATTTGAACGACCTCTATCGCTCAGCAATAATACCGAGGATCTTCCTCCTCGCTGTGTCATGTGCTGGTATCTCAAAAGAATCCTACATGAAAGGAGTTAGTCCATAAAAGAGTCCTTATTATGAATTACATGAAATAATACACTAAAATAAAACTTAAATGATATCTAAGTTACCAGAATATCACTCAAAATTTGGTTCTTCACCACCTCCTCGACATTATCCCAGTCGGGGATAATGATGGACACCTTCGACCGAGCCACAACTCCCAAATAACTGCTAAACTTCACGGCATGTGGTCCTCCAAATCTACCAGTGTTGACATCCATGTCAACACGTAACCTCTCTCCTCGGTGACGCCTAAGTGCAACGTCTGGCATCCAGGTAACACCTCTACTCTTTTGAGTAGATGAATCAGTAGCCTGTGAGTCAGACCTAGATCGTTGATCCTGGTCAGCCATGAGTATTTGTCCAAACAAGGAAACACAACTGTCAAATATTTAATATAACATTTAATACAACGAATAATTAATATAACATGTAATTCAATAATTCATTAACATGATTAATACCCTATGAAGATGAAATATTTTCCCACAAGCCTTCATGGTGGTCATGACGACTGGCAACTACATCATCTATGTCATGTTCCACAATAGATGTTGGAATACGTGTTGTGGTATATGGAATTTCTATAATATCAAGATTGGGGTCTCCAATGTGTCTACCTTGGATAACAATTGACCACCATTTGTCAGCTGGGTCAGCAACATAAAAAACTTGCTTCACTTGCGTTGCCATAATGAATGGTTCGTCCTTATGCCCTATCTTGTTGAGGTCCACCAATGTAACTCTTAAATCATTAGTTTTGACACCATTCTTATTGTCAACCCATTTGCATTTAAACACAGGAACGGTGAAGGGACCGTAATCGACTTCCCATATATCTTCAATCACGCCAAAGTAGCATGACTCGACCATGACAGGGTTGTTGTCCTTTGAAGTTGAGAAATGCATTGACTGAGCCACAACCATCACTTTACTATTTTGATTTGTACTCTTTTCATCTTGTGTCCTTGTATAAAATGAATAGTTGTTTATGTCATACCCACAAAAGGTGAGGACATCAAAGTTTCGGCCCTATGCTAGTCGATGTAATGTCGAGGATGCAGATGCATCTTTCAGAATGGTCTTTTGGAACCACTGCATGAAACTCTTGTTGTGTTCATTCAACAACCACTTTTCAGTCATTTTAGGGTTGGTTCTCTTGACTAGCTCCTTGTGAGTGGTTAGATACGGTTGCACATCATCCGTGTTGTTTAAAATCTACAAGTATGCTTGAAGGACATCATCACGTGGCATGCTCTTCATTTTTTTTCCAATCGTTCCTTTCCCATCCAATCTCCCTTCATGACGAGTCGTTGGAATACCAATGCTTGCAACATGTGACATGTATTCAGTACAAAACTCAATTGCTTCCTCTGCAATATATCTTTCCACAATTGAAGCTTCGGGATGACGTTGATTCTTCATATACCCTTTCAATATCTTCATATATCGCTCAACGGGATACATCCACCGCAAGAACACTGGACCACACAAATGGACCTCTCTCACCAAATGGATGATTAAGTGGACCATTATGTCAAAAAAAGAGGGCAGGAAATACATTTCAAGTTGACATAATATAAGTGATGCTTCCTGTTCCAACACATCCAATTCGTCGGGCACGATTACCTTGCAACATATGGCATTGAAAAACATACACAACCTTGTTATGACATTTCTCACATTTTTAGGAAGAATGTCACGAATGGCGATAGGCAGAAACTGTTGCATCAACATGTGACAATTGTGAGACTTCAACCCAACTAACTTCAAATCTTTCATGGAAACACAAGAGTTGATGTTGGAGCCATAACCAGATGGAACTTTCACACTTCATAACGATTCACATAGACTTTGCTTTTCTTTTCTGGACAACGTATGACATGCTGGGGGAAAATATATTCTTTTGCCCTTTGATTGTGGATGCAAATCCTGACGTATACCTATCAACTCCAAGTCCATACGCGAATTTAGGCCATCCTTAGTCTTCCCGGGTATGTTTAAGAGTGTACCAACCAAACTGTCGCACACATTTTTCTCCACATGCATCACATCAATGTAGTGTCTTACATCAAGCTCCCTCCAATATGGCAGGTCAAAAAACACTAACTTTTTCTTCCAGTTGTTTTGTGTCGGGTGCTATTTTTCACACTTACCAAACTGCACGTTGACGTCTTTCACCTTTTCATATGCCTGGCGACCAGATAGTGGTGGAGGAGCCATTTCAAAATCTTGGGCACCGTTAAATGACTTCTTCAACCTCCGAAACGGATGATTCGCTTTAAGAAACCTTCGATGTCGAAGATAAACATTTTTCCTACCATGATGCAGCCGCACAGAACTAGTCCCCTCCTCACATACTGGACAAGCTTTATGACCCTTCACATTGTACCCGGATATGTTACCATACGCTGGAAAGTCATTGATCATGCAAAATAGCATGGCACGCAATTTGAATGATTGCCCGGTAAACCCGTCAAACACATCAACCCTGTCTTTCCATAACCTTTTGAGGTCTTCAACTAATGGAGTTAAATATACATCAATGTCGTTCCCCGGTTGTCGTGGACCAGAAATCATCATTGATAACATGACATATTTCCGCTTCATACACAACCATGGCGGCAAGTTGTAAACAAACAACAAAACAGGCCACGAACTATGGTTTGTGCTCAGGTTCCCAAACGGGTTCATTCCGTCTGTGGCTAGTGCAAGCCTAACATTTCTTGGTTCATGGGCAAAATTCGGAAACATCGTATCTATTTTCTTCCATTGCGATCCATCGGTCGGATGCCTAAGTAGTCCGTCAACAACCTTTTCATCAGCATGCCATCTCATAAGTTTTGCATCATCTGCATTGGCAAATAGACGCTTTAGTCTTAGAACTATAGGCAGATACCACAACACCTTTGTAGGAGACCCTTTAGTGCAGACCTCATCAGAATTCGCCTCTTTCTTCTTATACCGTGACACCCCACACCTAGGACATTGATGCACCATTTCTAACTCACCCCGGAATAATACACAATCATTTGGGCATGCATGTATTTTCTCATACTCTAAACCCATAGGACACAACACCTTTTGGGCTCATAGTTACGATTCGGCAAGGTGTTTCCAGCTGGGAGCATTTCTTTCAACAACTTTAGTAAGTCAGTGAAACTTTTATCCGTCCACCCGTTTATGACCTTCAAATTAAACAATCATAAAACTGCTAATAACCTCGTGAAATTTACACAGTTTGGATACAACGGCTGCTCAGAATCCTCACACAGAGTCGTATATACATGAGCTTTCTTAAAACCTTCTACCCCCACATCACGGATCATATCCTCGAGTTGGTTATCCATGTCGACATCGGTGTCATGCATCGAGCTTCAATTTTCAGTTTGAGAGTTGTTACTTGGCACCACCACATCTTCACCATGCCATATCCAATGCGTATAACTACGCAGAAAACCGTCACACAGTAGATGTTCTCGCACCTCTTCCAAGTCTACCCGACGTAGGTTCAAACATTTAACACAAGGGCAAAAATACTTTCCATTCACCTTGTTGGCCCGGTAATAATGTTTTAACTATTTGTGTTTACTACCGGGTCATTAATTGGCAAGCGCACCAATCATTTGTAGTTTTCAAAATTTAGATATCGTTCCACTAGGATTGAAAGTCCAATAACAACAGTAATTTCCTAGTCACTATGGAAAATGAAAATAAACTTATAGACAAAAGAATGATTTATATACAATTTTATACAATATTCACAGGATAACATGGTTGAATTGTTCATGAGATAAAAAGAAAATAAAAATCTATCTAAAAAGTTGAGTTTAAATCTAGAATAGGTAAGATACTTGAGAATTAAACACAGATACACAAATTATGTTAGAAATTGGATCCCTAATCTAGAATAACAATGAGGACTCAAGACATGCATATTTAATCATCAAGTTTCATATCATTACAGCTTAAAATCATTATAATCGATCCCTCGTGATATAAATTCTAAGAATTCACCGTAAAGTCCGATCCCTCGTGAGTTTTCTCAGTAAAAACTTGTATTATGTCCGGGCCTTATAACAACAATGGTTAACAACCCCTATAGAATTGAGATACCAAGGGTATTCCAACTTTTACTTTCGTCAAAACAAGTTTCCATACGGCATGAATAATCATTCTTCCGTTTGACATTCACACTAATAAAACAAGTTTCAATACACATAAAAATCATTCTCCCGTTTGACGTTCATATTAATAAAAGATTGAAATACTAACATGGACTTGAATCATAAACATGCAGAGGTCGAATTCACAATATCATACTCAATAGATTAGTTCACCAATTCCAACATAAATAGATTAGTTGCACATGGTAAAAGTAAAAACAACACTTACAGAGGTTGACATTACGAAGGTGATAGAGAACTTCACGATACAACGATCACAATACAATAAAACACTCTCAAGTATCTAGAAAACTATTCTAGAACTACAAACTCATAAAAGAAGTACTCAAAGTCGAGTACAAAGAGAGAAAAGAATGAAAATAAGATGATATGGGATGCTTAGAATGGTGTTGGATGGCCCTATTTATAGGGCTGAGCAAGGGTGCTGACGCTACGCGTCAGTGTGACGCTACGCGTCAGACCCCTGACTCAGCTTCCATTAAACATCTGATAATGGCCTCTTTAAATTATTAAATTTGATCATGCTTGGCCACTTGGACGTGTCTCCACTGTGTTTTGGCCATTTGTGCTGAGTGGAGTGGCCATTGGTGTTGTGTGGAATGGCCATTATTGGGTCAAAGTTGAGTGCTTGGCCAAGCTGGCTATGGCGTCCACGCAGTTCTGACGCTACGCGTGGCTGTGACGCGTAGCGTCAGCATCAAAAGTAGCCACGCTACGCGTGGGGTTGATGCTACGCGTCTGCTCCTCCAGTATCTTTAATTTTCTTTTAAATTCTCTACTTTTTCACTGCAAAACTAGAGAAAATTGATCAAGGGCAGATTATTTCCAACAACATCTATTTATTGAATTTAAAACCTAATCTTTTAACAAATTAAATTAATTTTTATGATTTTTATGAAATTTTTATTAAAGCTTTTATTGAAAATTTGAGGACTAACAAATACCCCCAACTTGAGACATTGCTCGTCCTCGAGTAAGAGAGAAAAATAAAAATAAAAATTTGAAATCAAATTTTTGAGTTAGTCCGAGAATTTACCACCAAAAAGTAATTTCACAATTTAAATAATTTTTAATAATGAAAAATTGATATCTAATATAACAAAGGTTTAATGATAAAATTAATTACAATATTTTATTAACAAACCAAACAAAATTTCAGGCTTACCTCACAAGTGTTTATCTCTATGTAAAGGGTAACCTGTTTCACTCAATCAATCATAAAATTAAACGAATTTAATTTTGATTGTCATCTAATCAACGGTTAGTCATACAGAGTTAATTCAGAAATCACAAGGTCTTTTCATGGGTTGTAATGAGGCTTGGCTTACAAGAATCAATGGTTTTTCTTGGAATTCAAAATCCTAAAATCATAAAAGAGCTTTTTATAATTTTTAGGCTTTCTCTTGTCCCAAACTCTCATTTTCTTTTATTGATGAAAAATAAATACCCCCAACTTGATTCTTTTCACTATTTTTGATTTTTATTTTTCATATTTTATTTTTTCTTTATTTTAAAAAGAATCAAGTTGCTTATCTTTTTCACTCCCCATTTTTGTAAGAACTCTCGAAATATTTTTCATTTATTTCAACTGCTCTTTTAATCAATCAAGTATAAGGAATGGTTAAAACTATTTTAGGTTTAAGGGTACGAAAGAATTTATTCAAAGGATAAAATAATTTTTACCAAGGTAAGCTGTTTGGCCCAAGGTTTCTTTTCACCAATAAATATGCCTTAATCATTTTCCTGAATTCTCTGTACAACAACATAAATCAAAGATTAAAGCAAAATCAATTTGAATGAAGTTATGCCGATTAAACCCTCAAGTGTTTAAAAAGATCTCTTAACTCACCAGGTTATTGAAATTTGCTTGATAGTTAATAAACTTATTGTAATTAAATTTATTAAAATTCCTAAGTTATAAAAGAACCAATAATTGATTTTACAGAATCAGTTTTATTGTGTGAAAACTTTGAGTGTATAAATTTTCTTTCTAACAAAAATTTAAGTTATTTGATAAAACTTATTTTTGAAACACGCAAAAATATATAATTATGCTATAATTACACAAAAGTAAACACACCACACATAAAGAAATATCATAATATAATCCAAAATGTAAATATAAATATGAATGTAAACTAAAAATAAAATGTACTCAAAGTAAATGAAAAAAGTGCAGAAATGGCATCATCAGTCCGCCATCTAATCATCGTCCTCCCCCTCCTCATCAACATCACCATCAGAATCAGCCTGTGCTCCAGACGGTCCACCAGTCTCAGGGTAGGTAGGTAAATCACCAGGCCAAGCTACATGAGCTGCAAACTCAGCCCGTGTGACATATGGTGCTCCCTCACCCTGCAATCTGTACTGATAAAATTCATCATGAAGATGAATATAAGCTCTGTGTGTGGCAGCCATCATCCGCATCATATGCTGATGCTCTAATGTCATCCTGACAAATCCATCTGTGACAGCATCAACAGATGGTGGCTGCACTAGTGGTCTCCTCCTCCTGGGTCTGGGCTGAGCCTCTTGCTCCTGAGGTGGAAGCTCGCACTGCTGAACAAAGTAGTCCCTGTTCACCGAGACCTTGGGGACTCTCCCCGAAGAACTTGTGAACTCTGGTAATGGCACAACAACTCCCTGCCTCCTCAGTAAGGCAGATATGATGAGAGGGAATGGAATAGGGCGGTTCACTTTATACCCAAGGGCATAAAAGTGAATCTGCTCAGAAATAAGCTCGGTCAATAGTATGGCCCTGGAGGATAGAAAATAGAAGGCAACATCGGTCGACTGGAATAGATGAGAGGTGGGTGACAGGGGTGATGTTATGCAGCATAAGGTGGGACCACGCCTAGGCTAGAGGGGTCAGCTGGGTCTTTAGGAGGTTAGATGGACTCCTTCCAACCTTACTCAGGTTGAAAAAGATTCCATCCTTGCTCAAGAAATAAGCAACCTCCTCGAGGGAGTATCCTAACTCTCCCTCAGCAGTGACCTTGTTTCTGTTTTCCTTCCAGAAACAAGTATCATCCTCGGGAGTAGGCTCCCAAGGATTACCCAACAGGGTACTGATGGTGTCCCGGTCATATGTAATATGCCGGCCCCTAAACCAACTCGTCCTCTGCTGTCCCATGTTAGGTGAGTCTTGATGAGTCCTATAAGTGTTTGCGTAGAATTCCATCACCAAGATGGGATCCCCCTCAGTCGGTAGAGAAAACAGGGGTCCCTATCTCCTCCTCTGAACTCTATCCTACAGCTCAGGATAGTCTCCAGCACTAAGATCCAACACCCTCTCCCAGATAAGCCTTTGCCCCTTTATCTGATGGAAGCGGGCCCATTTCGCGTCAGTGCGAAATCTAGTGGGATCCCTCGGTCCCAGGACGTCTTCAGAGGTAGTGTCGGTGTCAGTGGCCCTTCTCTGTCTTTTAGAAGGACCAGTAGTAGGGATAGATTTCTTCGGTGTCATCTGCAAAAAAAGAAAAATAAAAACTTAAAAATTAAACACATTTTATTTTAAAATTAATCAAACATAAAAAACTTTTTGGAAAAGTTCACAAATCAAGCATATTTTTATTTTTATTTTTTTAGCATGAAGAAATTCACACAAAACATGCATATTCTTATTAACACAAAAATTTCACACACAACAAGCATATTTTTAAAACAAAATTTTCACAAAATACGACATACATCATATAACATAAATTTTCAAGAAATGTTTTTTATGATTTTTTAAATTTAATGCAAGAAAGTATAATAAACATAAAAACTAAGAAAATTATTTAATTTTAAAAGAAAACAACAAACAAACATACAACATGTTAAACAGATGAAAAACAGAAAATAAAAAAATAACTAAAATAAAATAACAAACAAGAATTAATAAAAATCAAAAACAGAGGCTGACGCTATGCGTGGGTGGGACGCTACGCGTCAGCCCTGTTCTGCCCACGCTACGCGTCAATAGGACACTACGCGTGGGCTTGCAGTTCATCCTTACGTTACGCGTCAGTGAGACGCTACGCATGGGCTGTGCAGTTTTGAACAAAAACAGGGGTTGCACAGCAGCAACCTCTTTCAATCAAAAATACACTCATTCAATTTCAATCAATTCCTAAATCTAACAACAATCAAACCCAATGGTCTTCTAATCCTAATCCTAACCACATGCAATTCTAAAATTTGAAAAACAAAACCGAACCAAAAAAGAGAAAAAGAGAGATAACTTACTTGGATTTGATGAATGCAGAATAGGAATGAAGAGGATTTGGAGGTTTGAGAGAAAAAAAGGTTTGTGAAAATTAGGTTTTCTGAGAGAGAGGGAGGCAGTTTTAAAAGTGATGGACTTGGGCCTCCCTCTGTTTCAGTTTTAAAAACTGAACGTGGGCTCTGACGCTACGCGTAGTATGGACGCTATGCGTCAGGTCCAAAATTTAGAGTCCACGCTACGCGTCCATGTGGCGCTACGCGTGGGCTTCTGTTTTTCATTTTTCAAAATTTTAATTTCCAAAAGCCTCTTTTAAGTTTAAAACCCTTTTTATTATTAAAAACACAATTCTAAATTTTTTTTTGTTGTTTTTTTAGTTTAAAATAACTTAAAAATAAAACAAAAATAATGGGTTGCCTCCCATTGAGCGCTAGGTTTAATGTCTCCAGCCAGACATTACCTCTGATTAATCAGGTGGTTTCCCAATATTCGTTGAGGAATCACCTGTGTTTTTCTTCCTCTTTCTTCTTCTCCAATGCTTGATTACCTGTCTTTCATTATTCAAGCCATCGGTTAATTTAAAACAATTTAATTGATTGGGAAGAGGTATACCTGGTTTGGTTGAAGGGTAAACTTTTTCTTCATTACTTGTCCTCAGATGTTCATGAGCATCGAAGTTTACCTCTTTTCCATGAATTCTGACTGCAACCAAACTTTGATCAACATCCACCATTATTTTTGC
The DNA here is from genome assembly GCA_037962975.1 of Clitoria ternatea. Taxonomy (NCBI): domain Eukaryota; kingdom Viridiplantae; phylum Streptophyta; class Magnoliopsida; order Fabales; family Fabaceae; genus Clitoria; species Clitoria ternatea. The sequence goes on from CM075671.1 coordinate 154,049,497, forward strand.
AGTCTTCATGAAAGGTCTTCCAAGGATCAGTGGGATTTCAGTATCCTCCTTCATATCCAGTACCACAAAGTCAACCCTGAAGTGGTACTCATCAACTTTTACCAACACATCTTCCATAATCCCCATATGTTTTTTACAGAGCGGTCAGCAAACTGTAAGTTTGTCTTGGCTTCCTTGAGCTCAAATTCACCAATGCATTTTATTAAATCTAGGGGCATCAGATTGATGTTAGCCCCTAAATCTAACAAAGCATTCCTGATGTTGATATTTCCAATAGTCATAGGAATGGTGAAACTCCTCGGATCTTTACATTTTTTCGGGGTTATGATGGCAGTACAATTTGTTTCTTGCTCTTCATTAACAAGCTCTTGTATATTTTTTTTCTTTTTTATTTTTTTCATTTTTTTCTATTTTTTCACTTTCTTTTTCTTTTTCTTCTTCTTTCTTTTTCTCATTCTTTTCGTTACAATCGATTTTCACAACTTTACAATTTTCAGAAGAAACAGCATTACATTGTTCCCTTGGGTTTTGAGTGTTTGCAGTAAACCCAGAATTTTTCAATTCAGCTATTTCTTTTACAAGCTGACCCATTTATAAGTCTGATGCTTTTCGGGCAGCTTCATTTGTCTCCACAAATTGCAATAACTATTGGATAGATTCCTCAATCCTTGTCAGTCTTGCATTGTCAATTTGTGATTGTTGTTGCTTAAATTGATTGTTAGGAGGTCTATTGGAAGGTCCAGCATCTTGTCTCCAGCCAGAATTCTGATTCTGCCATCCCTGTTAAAAATTATTAGGAAAAGAATTACCATAATTGAAAAGGAAGTTACCCAATGGTATTCTTTGATGGTTCAGAAAATTGGCTTGCTCTTGCTCGTTTCTGTCAGGGCATAGTAACCACATGGTTGTTCACCCATGCAATGCATACATTGTTTCAATTGAGCAGGGGGTGGTGTCACTTGAGCAATTTGAAGTTTCTCTAGTTGTTTGCTCATAGCTTCAATTTGTTGGGTCAACAATTTTTACTGAGCCAATACTGCATCATTCACTCTTAATTCGAGCATACCTGGCTTCCTTGGTGTATTACCTCTTTCATGTTTGGCTTAGCGGTCACTAATAGACATTGATTCCAATATCTCAATAGCTTCTTCCACGATCTTGTTCATTAAAGAACCACCTGCACAAGCATCTAACATCATCTTGAACTGAGGTAATAAACCATGATAAACGATTCTTACCTTTTAGGCATCATCCAGGTTATGGTTTGGACACTTTCTCAAGAGTGCCTTGAATCATTCCCATGTTTCTCCTAATGATTCATCATTATTTTGAGAAAAAGAGTGTATGGCTGTCATGGCTTCAAAATATTTTGAAGGAGAGTAAAATCTTTCTAAAAGTTTTCTTTCAACATCGGACCAGTTTGCAAAACTACTCGATGGACAAGATTTAAACCATTCTTTAGCTTTACCAATCAATGAAAAAGGAAACAATCTCATATAAACAGATTCTTCTTGATTGGGTTTAAAACCAATTGTGCTGCATAACTCATAAAAAATAGTTAAATGTTTATATGGTTCTTCATGATTTAAACCAGCAAATTGATTATTTTGAATAATATTTAAAGTAGCAGGTTTAATCTCCACTGGCACAACAGGTCCTTGAAATATTCTCGAAACTCGGGGTGGACCATTAATAGCAGCAAACTGTCCCAATGTTCTCCTTTCAGCAGCCATATTTGAATTTTCAAAATTTTTAGAAATAGAAGAAGAATTAATTTATGTTTTAGATTTCAAAGACTTGATTTTCTTTACAAACTTTTCTATCTCAGGATCAAAATAAATTTTTCCTGCAGTAGGTCAAGTTTGCATACACAAACTAGAAAAAGAAAGTTAGTGTAACAATGATAAGAAAAAGTAAATAAACAAATAACAAAATTTAACTAAGGTAAAAAAATATTTACCATGGTAATTAAAAATTTACTATTTTACTGAATCAATTCAATCCCCGGCGGCGGCGCCAGAAAACTTAGCCCGGTGATAATGCTTTAACTGTTTGTGTTTACTATCGGGTCATTAATTGGCAAGCGCACCAATCGTTTTTAGTTTTCAAAATTTAGATATCGTTCTACTGGGATTGAAAGTCCAATAACAACAGTAATTTCCTAGTCACTATGGTAAATGAAAATAAACTTATAGACAAAAGAATGATTTATATACAATTTATACAATATTTACAGGATAGCATGGTTGAATCGTTCATGAGATAAAAAGAAAATAAAAATCTATCTAAAAAGTTGAGTTTAAATCTAGAATAGGTAAGATACTTGAGAATTAAACACAGATACACAAATTATGTTGGAAATTGGATCCCTAATCTAGAATAACAATGAGGACTCAAGACATGCATATTTAATCATCAAGTTTCATATCATTACAACTTAAAATCATTATAACCGATCCCTGTGATATAAATTCTAAGAATTCATCGTAAAGTCCGATACCTCATGAGCTTTCTCAGTAAAAACTTGCATTATGTCCGGGCCTTATAGCAACAATGGTTAACAACCCCTATAGAATTGAGATACCAAGGGTATTCCAACTTTTACTTTCATCAAAACAAGTTTCAATACGGCATGAATAATCATTCTCCCGTTTGACATTCACACTAATAAAACAAGTTTCAATAAACATGAAAATCATTCTCCCGTTTGACGTTCATATTAATTAAAGATTGAAATACTAACATGGACTTGAATCATAAACATGCGGAGGTCGAATTCACAACATCATACTCAATAGATTTCACCAATTCAAACATAAACATATTAGTTACACATGGTAAAAGTAAAAACAACACTTACAGAGGTTGACATTACGAAGGTGATGGAGAACTTCACGATACAACGATCACAATACAACAAAACACTCTCAAGTATCTAGAAAACTATTCTAGAACTACAAACTCACAAAAGAAGTACTCAAAGTCGAGTACAAAGAGAGAAAAGAATGAAAATGGGATGATATAGGATGCTTAGAATGGTGTTGGATGGCCCTATTTATAGGGCTGATCAAGGGTGCTGACGCTACGCATCAGTGTGACGCTACGCGTCAGACCCCTGACTCAGCTTCCATTAAACAGCTGATAATGGCCTCTTCAAATTATTAAATTTGAGCATGCTTGGCTACTTGGACGTGTCTTCACTGTGTTTTGGCCATTTGTGCTGAGTGGAGTGGCCATTGGTGCTATGTGGAATGGCCATTATTGGGTCAAAGTTGAGTGCTTGGCCAAGATGGCTGTGCGTGGGGTTGATGCTACGCGTCAGGTCCTCTAGTATCTTTTATTTTCTCTTAAATTCTCTACTTTTTCACTGTAAAACTAGAGAAAATTGATCAAGGGCAGATTATTTCCAACAACATCCATTTATTGAATTTAAAACCTAATTTTCTAACAAATTAAATTAATTTTTATTATTTTTATGAACTTTTTATTAAAGCTTTTATTGAAAATTTGAGGACTAACACAACTAAAAAAAACCCCAAACAGCTACCTCAAAATAGCGACCACCATATGCCGTCGCTAAATAGCGACCGTGTTAGCGACCGTCTCGTAACAAAAGGGACCAAGAATTTGTTAGCGACTACATTAGCGACCGCGTATTATCCGCGGTCGCTAATCCATATCAACACCGTCGCTAGAAGGGTCGCTATAGTTTAACTCCACCATTTTTTCTTTCCCGCCCTGGTTTTCAGTTCGCGGCAAAACGTTAGCGACGGTGGGATACCGTCGCTAAGGTTCCCTCCAATTAAAGCGACGGTCAGGTCGCGTCGCTATGGTTTGTAATAGTGACGGAGGCCTACATCGTCGCTACTATATGAAATAATTAGTGACGGAAGTACAATACCGTCGCTAATAATTAGTGACGGTTGGCAGATACCGTCGCTATTTATGAAGAGATTAGTGACGGTACGCTCTACCGTCGCTATGTTTTCGTTTTCTCTCCATACTATTGAATTTAAATAATGGAAGTTAGTGACGGGGGTGTGAAACCGTCGCTAAGATTGATGATATTAGTGACGGTATTTGTTTGCCGTCGCTAATTTTCAGGGGATTAGTGACAGAACTGGTTTGCCGTCGCTACATGTTTTAATTGTAGTGACGTTTTTATCGACGGTGAAATACCGTCGCTAAGGGTTAGTCATACTCGACCAGTGGCTCTCCCTAATCATTTGCCCTAACTTTCAATCCCTCCCTTCCTCTGTTTCCCTAAATCCCTCCAACTCCCTCCCTTCCTCTGTCCCTTCCTCTGAGTTCCTCCACCCGTCTCCTCCCTCTGTTCCTTCCTCTGGCGTCACTGTCTGTCTCCAACCCTCTCTCTCTTCCTCCGTTTGAAGCTCCTCACTGAGTTTCTCTCTCATAAACCTCCGGTCCAGCTCCAACCCTCTCTGTCTTCCTCCGTTTAAAGCTCCTCACTCAGTTTCTCTCTCACAAACCTCCGGTCCAGCATCCTCTATTTGAAGCTCCCTCCAACAGCTCATTCTCTCTAGTCAAGGTGTGTTCGAATGACTTATTCCTTTTTCTTTTTATGTAGTTGATGTTTGTTGTAATAAGCTAGCTTATGTTATATTGCTTTTTTAACATTTGTTGGTGACGTTTCGATCAAAGCTGTTAGGAAAAATGAATTTAGGAAATTGGACGACACAGAATTATAAAATGGGTGATTAGCTTCCATGTGCACCATGTGTGGCAGGACCACACCATTAGAAGGGATATTAGGGCCAAATGATTTTTAGTTAAAAGGCCTAATGTCATTTCGGTCAAAGTTGTGAAGACAATGACCACTAATGCTTCAAGATTACTCTACATATATGTATCTTTAAATAAGACCAAAAGCATAAAAAATTACCTGTTAGTATTTGCTTAAGTTGGAATCCCAAAATTGTCACTGAATTGGACTTTAATTTCTGCGTTTAACATGCGTGACCAATGTGTTTAGTTGTACGTTCTTCGCATCTCATTATTCTTCTGCTAAGGTTAGTTTATCAAAAAGTTAATCATTCAATGTGTATATGAACCAAGGAAAAGAGAGATAGAAAAATAAGTGATAAAAATATGATGTCAGAATAATGATTTGATATAGAATGCTTCTTTGGAGAAGATAATATTAATTTAGTTCATCTCTGCATTTTGAAATGATAGATTTTATGCTTTTGGTTGAGATATTCTTTGGCTCATACGAGAAAAATAGATAGACAAAATATTATATAAATTTTATAGTTCACAGTTTATTATAGAACGAAATAATACTATTCATTAATTCATCGTAAAACAGAAATGAATGAAAAATGAATTGTTTTAATAATTAATTTACTTTTCAATTTCCAATTCAAATTTTAGAAAATGGAGTAATTTTGCATTTTAAAATGCTCTTATTCTACTGGAGTGTAACTAGAAGGATTGAATTAACAAATTTTTCTTTCATCACCGACCACTAAACATGTAAATTAATTGAAATAGAATTGTTTTACCTGAATGTGTTATACTGATTCACAAAATATACAATTATGTCAGAGCAACTTTAGCGGTAATTACTTCACTTATATAGAGAGTTGTTTATACAATTTTTATGGATATAGGCAGTTTATGGGATCTGAAAAAATTTGATTCCTTTCACTTAATATAATAACCTCAAACCGTCTTCTTCATAATTTGGCATCCATACTGGTTTTCTCCTAATTCTTTGTGCCCTCCCTTCAGTTGGAATCTCACATGTTGGAGTGTGAGGTTCATTTCTGGTGACTGTTCTCTTAGTTTGTGATTCTGGTTATTCTTCCTCTGATTCAGATTGTGAATCACTACTGTCCATTTCTTCTTCAACGACTTCTTGGGGACTTTCTACTTCATTATGTTCCCATTTCCAGCACCTGTTTTCTTCAAATACAATACCCTTACTGATTACTATTTTTTTATTGATTGGATCAAACAATCTGTAGGCCTTGGATTCATCACTGACTCCAAATAGAACACACAAGCTGCTCTTATCATCAAGCTTAACTCGCTGCTGGTCTGGTGTATGGACGTGAGCTAGGCATCCGAACACACGAAAATAGGCAACAGATGGCTTTATTCCACTTCATGCCTCTTCTAGAGTCTTGTCTACAACTGCGGATGTAGGACTTCTATTTAGAATATATGCACACCATTTTGTAGCTTCTGGCCAAAAAATTTTTGGCACTTGTCTTCCAATCAGCATGGTACGAACCATATTCATGATAGTTCTGTTTTTCCTCTCTGCAACCCTGTTCTGTTGGGGAGTATAGGCAGCAGTTAGTTGCCTTTTTATTCCATGATTTCTGCAAAATTCCTCAAATTCTTTAGAGCAAAATTCTCCTCCTCTATCGGTTCTTAAACAGACAATACTTTCTCTTGCTTCCTTTTCAACTAATACCTTGAAGTTTTTGAACAAAGAAGACATTTCAGACTTCTCGTTTAAGAAGTATAACCAGGTTTTCCTTGTTAGATCATTAATAAAGCTCAAAAAATATCTGTTGTTGCTGCTAGAAGTTGGTTTGATTGGCCCACACAGATCTGCATGAACAAGCTGTAGTTTTCTAGATGCTCTCCATATTGCTTTTCTGGAGATACTGTGTCTGTGTTGTTTTCCTCCCACACATTGTGAACATACTTCTTGAGGGGCTGTGATTTGAGGTAAACCTGTCACCATCTGTTTAGAAGCTAGAGTGTTTAGGTACCCTCCAAAAGAATTTATGTTCGTTTTCCTTGGCTTTTCCTACTCCAAAACCATTGTTTTCTTTCCTTGTACTGTCTAAAAACCTTGGAAACTTCCCTGTTTGCTTCTGCTCACTTCTTAATATAGCTCACCACCGTCTTCCCTCTCCCTCCGCTCCTCACCTCCGTTCACCCCCTCCCTCCCTCCGTTCACCTCTCCCTCCCTCTCCTCACCGCCGACTTCCCCCTCCCTGCCTCCGTTCAACTTTCCGTTCACCTCTCCGGCCTGCAGCTGTTAATTCACCTCTCCCTCCCTCTCCTCACCTCCGACTTCCCCCTCCCTGCCTCCGTTCACCTTTCCGTTCACCTCTCCGGCCTGCAGGTTTTAATGTGGCTTGTAAGTACTTTGTAGTGGCTGCTAACGAAGGTCAGCTCAAGGCATTCTACCAGCCGGCTAAGATTTTGCATATTGGTGTTGGGTTCAAGAAGAATATTCCTTTGGTAAGTGGTTATTTATTTTATGCAAGTTCTATGAATACTGTCGATCAATGTACGAGCCTGATGTCAATCTGATTTTCCAATGTTAATTTTGTTGAGCTATTCTGGAATTGGTAGATCTGTGTGGTTGAGTCCACTGATATAGAAAACTGTTATTTGATAGGTCCAATAGGGATCTGTTTGCTAGTTTAAATTTCAGGCTGCTTATCCGAGTCTTTAAACCCACATTTCATCTCTCTAAAGTCTAACCAGCTCACTGAGAAATTAGAACAAAAGCCTTTTATAAAGTTTTGGACAGTGAAATTATAAACCAAATCAAAGTCATAATTCAAAACATAATAAAAGGTGAGGAGAAACAGATGAATCATGATATGGTGTGGTTGGTAGCATAGTAGTTAAAATCCCGATTTAAATCAGAAAAATCCCGATTTTACGAGTTTTTAGAGGGTCTGCGATTCAAATGGGGAAAAAATCATATTTCTGTCTAAAATCGTGTTAGAATCGCGATTTTTAGGAAAAAAACTTTAAAATCCCTAAAAGATTTTATACGATATATTTTCTGGGGCCCAATTTTGAAAACCTACCCAGTTGAGGCACCTGGGTCCCCATCAACACACGTGCAGCAGAGGAAAAATATAGCATTCCTTCATTGCGCAGTTGGAGCTCCCCCCACTGTCACCGAACACAACCTTCACCGTCACTGGTCGAACAGCCAACTCCACCGTCACAGTTTTCCAGCTCTGCAACGCGTTTTCCAGCCTTGTTTCTCGCGTTTTCCAGCCCTGTTTCTCATGTTTTTCACCATCATCCTCTTAGGTACTTAACTTCTGTTCTGCTTCTGCATGTTCATTCCACCACCATCCTCTGTTTCTCACATCCTCCATCATCAAGCTGTTAGGTATTTAAAGTCCCACTCTCACCTTTTCTAGCTCTGTTCCTAACCCTGTTCATCTCCTTGCTTACATTTGATCCATTGCTGCCATTATTAATTTATTTTTGTTTTATTGTCTTTGTTCCATTGTGCACCACTTCATTCCTTAACATTGATCATAATGTATTAATTTAATAACATCTATAAGGTAAACTTGTATCCTCAATTTGTTGTCCCGCCTATTTTGATGATGAACTTAATCTATAATTTACTTTACATATCTCTCTTTGTTTAGTTTCCTTGCTAATTGTAACTGTCCAACCACTTATTGGTTTGTCATGCAGACTAGCACACGTTACGCGTGGTCTCTGATCGTCTGTCGACAACTTTATATTCATCCCTGACTTTTTTCCCCAGGTAATCCCCTAACACTGACTTTCTCATTATGTGTATGCATGTCAATTGTTGTTTGTTAGTGGAGAGCAAAGCTCATTAGGCAATGGTTTATGTGCTAATAACATGATTTTTTATGCATGTGTAATGTTGTTTGTTAGTGGAGAGCAGAGCTCATTAGGAATTGGTTTTGTGTGCTGATAACATAATGTTTTATGCATGTGTAATGTTGTTTGTTAGTGGAGAGCAGAGCTCATTAGGAATTGGTTTTGTGTGCTGATAACATGATTTTTTATGCATGTGTAATGTTGTTTGTTAGTGGAGAGCAGAGCTCATTAGGACTTGGTTTTGTGTGTTGATAACATGATTTAGGACTTAATACCTCTCAATATCACATACAATGCGTAGCATATATAATTATCAATACTGGCAAGTTTTCTGTATGTAACAGGCCATTTCTAATTTTGGGAAATGTCTAGTTTACAGGGGAGACTCTGCCAAAATTTCGGCAGGCTCCCTTTCTTAGGGAACTAAAAAGATGAAAGTCAACGTTAATAATGTAGGGTTTAGTCGTGTGTGTCCCCATTAGATTCCCGTTCAAGTTTCAAAACAACCGGTCGATGTACCGTGTTGTGTTGGATCTTGAATTGTCCCGGTTGGATAGTTTGGTATGAATTTGTAACCTGTAGGGCGTAACCCATCAATGTTGTATGTGGTCTATCTGGAGACGTTGAATGAATGTTCATTTGAAATTTCGGCTATGGTATTTCGTATTGTCCCCAGGGTGCATGTCTGCGTGCGGAGTTTCATACCGTACGTATCTCTGTGTACTCGGGGACCAATGCGAAATGCTGCCGAAATTGTAAATGAACATCAATGACACAAGATAGACCACATACAACATCGATGGGTTACAGATGGTTGCATATTCATCCCGAATGGGATAGGGCCCCACCAATTTGCAACATCAAAGAGATAGAGAGTGATTTACAACCGATAGTTAAATAAAATTACAATAATTTAAAGTAACAGAAATCGTGCTTGTTAGATATTGTAAATGGAGGTACCGGTAAATCGGCGATGGATGTACAACCGACTAGATAGCAATCGGCGAGTGACTGAGGAGTTTATGATGGGGCTATTGGAGTTCATTCCGTTCGCTACGGCAAACACGCCTGGATTTGAAGCAACTCAGAAGATTCGTTGTCCGTGCTCAAGGTGCAAATGCATGAGTTTTGAATACGCGGATGACGTCATGTGCCACCTAACTGAGAAAGGGTTCATGGAAACATACCACTGCTGGTACAACCATGGTGAGCAATTACCGCGTAGACCATCAGACGTAACCCTGCAACAGTCTTACTACGAGGTTGGAGGAAACAGGGATACGTACAACAACATAGAACAAATGGTGATGGATCATGTTGGACCCTCCACCGGGCGTATGCTGGAACATAATGACCAAGCAGGTCATGGATACTCTGACAATGTAGAGGAGGATCCTAATCCGGAGGTGAAGAGATTTTATGATTTGTTGGCGGCGGCTCAGACTCCATTGTGGGACGGGTGCAACAGTCACACTGAGTTATCCGCCTCCCTAGCTGCTTTAAGCCTAAAGGCAGATTATAATCTTTCTGGAGGTTGTTTTGATAGGATGGTCAATCTGATGGGTTCCACCATGCCTAGTAATCACAAAATGCCAGCAAACCTGTACCGTGCTAAGAAACAAGTGGCAAACTTGGGGTTAGGTTGTGTGAAGATAGAGTGTTGTGTTGGTGGATGTATGCTGTTCAGAAATGAGTTTGCAGACGAGAGTGTCACAAAATGTCTGCATTGTAATGAGGAACGCTACAAGACCGTTAAAAGGAGAAGGAAGGTAACCCGGACGGCCAGGAAGAAAATGTGGTACTTCCCTATAACACCGCGTCTTCAACGCCTGTATGCCTCATTGTCCATGGCAAAACACATGCGTTGGCATGCTCTGAACCGAACACAAGAGGGGTTTCTTTGCCATCCTTCCGACGGGAAAGCATGGAAGTGTTTGGATGAGCTATATCCAGACTTTTCTGGCGACCCGCGCAATGTAAGACTTGGCTTATGTACTGATGGGTTTAACCCGTTCGGTCAATACGGAAGGGCTTACTCTTGTTGGCCAGTCATCCTTACCCCATACAATCTGCTGCCTGATATGTGTATGAAGAGGGAGGTCATGTTTCTATCTATACTGGTTCCAGGACCCAAAAATCCAAAGGCGAACATAGACGTGTTTTTGCAACCGTTGGTTGAAGAGTTATCACATTTATGGGATGTCGGGGTAATGACATACGATGCGTTTTTGAAGAACAACTTTATGATACGTGCTGTTTTGATGTGGACTATTAACGACTTCCCGGCCTATGGTATGCTTTCTGGATGGTCCACGTCTGGGAAGCTTGCTTGCCCTGTATGCATGGAACATACCGGGGGGGAATCACTCCCTGTTAGTGGCAAGACAAGTTTCTTTGACTGTCATAGAAAGTTTCTACCGTTGGATCACCCGTTTAGGAGGAACAAAACCACTTTTAAGAAGAATAAGGTTGTTAATGAACCTCCACCCCGTAGGTTATCTGGTGCACGGGTTTGGCAGAGGGTCGAAGAGTATCCTTACATCTGGGACAAGAGTGTTAAGGAGTTTGCGGGTTACGGTAAGGAACACCACTGGGTGAAGCAGAGTGTGTTGTGGGATTTGCCATATTGGAAAGACTTGTTGTTAAGACACAACATTGATGTCATGCACACTGAACGTAACGTTTTCATGAATATTTTTGACACTGTTATGGACATCAAAGGGAGAACAAAGGACAACGAGAGGAGTCGTCTAGACCTTCCGATTTGGTGTTCCAGGAAGGAGTTGGAGTTGAGGGATGCGGGACGTGGAAGAATGTTTAAACCCCATGCAAAATATGCTTTAACTAGACCACAACAGATTGCTGTGTGTATTTGGATGAATGGGTTGACCCTGCCTGACGGATTCGCTTCTAACTTGAGTAGATGTGTTGACGTGAAGGAGGGCAGGGTGTTTGGCATAAAAAGTCATGATTGCCATGTGTTTATGCAATAACTACTCCCGTACGCGTTTCATGCCTTACCGAAGCCTATTTGGAAACCGTTAGTGGAGTTGAGTCACTTCTTTAAGGAGTTGACGGCTACTTCGTTGAGTGTGGAGAAACTTGTGAAGATGGAAGAAACTATCCCGGTATTGATTTGTAAGTTGGAGCAGATTTTCCCACCAAGTTTTTTTGACTCCATGGAGCATTTGCCTATCCATCTACCGTACGAGGCCTTGGTTGGTGGCCCAGTGCAGTATCATTGGATGTATCCATTCGAAAGGTGAATGCTTGGTGAACTCTTTAATTTACTTGCAAATCGTGCTTATAATAGTATTTTCTAACTTAACACCATCTTGTTAATGATGTTGAAGATTCTTACGCTCTTTAAAAGATAAAGAGTCGAACAAAGCCTGCGTTGAAGCTTCAATTTGTGAGGCATACTTAGTCGAAGAAATGACAACCTTTGCTTCTTTCTATTTTCCAACGGAGATAGAAACTAGAATGAGTAGAATTCCCCGCAATCTTGGGGTAGCCAGCCGCACAGGGTTTGGTGAACAAACGTCGATTTTCAACTATCCTGGTCACCCGGGGGGCAGGCTCACAAAATGTTACATTGATGAGAAAGATCGAAAGACGGCTCACTTGTACATTCTTCTTAATTGCCCAGGAGTGGAACCCTTTATTGAGTAAGTCATAGAAGTTATATTATACATTCTTAACGTAGCTTTTATATTAAACTTATTTGTTTCTTTCAATAGCTTATACACAAATATGCTAAAACTTGAGCAAAATGATTTAACTGATGACCAAATTCATAGTGAGGTGTCATCCAAGTTCGTTGGTTGGTTCGCGCAACATGTAAGACCCGTATACCAAGTGTTTTTAAGCCTATTTGCTTCTAACTCCCGTTATCTAACAATGACCTACTTCTTATGTTGTACATAGATACAAGACCCTAACAACCATATTGAAGATTCTTTACTCCAAGCCCTTTCTTGGGGGCCGGTGAAGACTGTTAAAAAATGGCCTATTTACTACGTAAATGGCTACAAGTTTAATATTCTTCAATGGAGTGAAGGGATGCGCACCCATAACTACGGGGTTTGTGTTAAAGGCACCGCCGGTCAGTTGGAAGAAGACTTTTATGGAGTGCTGACGGAGATTGTTGAAGTTTCATTCTCTGGACGACTAAGAAGAGATATTGTTCTATTCAAATGTGATTGGTTCGACAACACAATCGGTGTTGGAACAAAGGTTGACAACAACTACGGCTTAGTTGAGGTCAAGAAGAATGGTAGATATAAAGGGTTTGATCCCTTCATTTTTGCCCAACAAGCTGAGCAGGTTTATTACACCGACTTCCCGGGAGGACATCGGGACTGGTATGCAGTAATCAAGGCCAAGGCCCGAAGTCAGATCACTGACAATGTCTCCGAGGAGGTCGACGACGCTTATCAGCTTGCACCACACGAGCTCAACGATGCCAATTTGTTGTTCAACATTGATCCAGTCATAATGGATGAGACACTCGCCACTACGGGGGGTGAACACATTGACAAAGACCTTGTCTCTCGATCAAAACGGTCTAGGGCTGATTTGGATACTGATGAACTTGTTCAAACAGATAACTACAGTGACACTGAAACTGAGGGGGAATTTGAAACTGAAACAGACACAGAGTATGTAGTCGTTAAACAAAATGTTACATAGGTTTATATATATCCTAAGACTAACCTTTCTTTTCATGATTTTATCCACAGATGACGGGACGTCGACTGCCCTTCAGTAGGGGTGGGGGGGTTCAGGACCCCGACATCCCGGCAGGGGACTCCCACCCCAGGACAGCAGACTACTCCATCACCACTACAGCAGAGCACTCCATAACCACCACCACCACCGCCAGAGCAGACCACTCCACCACCACCACCACCACTGCAGACCACCCCATCACCCCGACTAACCACCCCAGAGCAGAGTCCTGGAGCTGGTGGCTTGGAGGACCATGGCCATCAGGCGACCCCACCTCCGGCATCCCCTCTGCCCATGTTGGTACCCGTGCCGGCCGGAGACGAGTAAGTGACTAAACCTCAAATACTTTTATGTTATTTGTATGATACTTTATATTAAACTTTAGTGGAAAGACTTGTTGGTTTATTGGATGTTACTTTAATTAGTACTTGTATAGATTGCATTGTACTGGGCACTCTTCTGTTTGTAACAGGGTAACTATTTAAACTTGGAAATGTTACATTTACAGGGGAGACTCTGCCGAAATTTTATGGGTCTCCCTAGATTGTGTGTTGTTTTACTCCTAACATAATTGTTGTCATTACAGCTTTGTTGATAGTAGTCGCACTACCAAAGCGATTACTAAGGTTTTGAAGGCCCAGTGGGATGGTCCATATATATCTTGGATAGATGCTGGGAAGGTTGTGCAAGATAGGTGGTTTGACACCTTCTCGGTAAGTTCTTAGCTCATTTGTTGTGACTTGATTTGTAAAATAGACCTGTTATTAATTTTGATTTCTCATTTCATTTTACAGCGTGATTACCAGTGGGCGGAGGGTATGATTGATGAGATTAGGAAGGTCTTTGCCACAAAGACCTCCAAAATCATCAAGAGTACCCTTTGAAAGGTGAGGGACAAGGGTGAGCGCCCTCGTTGGATCCCGGAGGTCCATTGGGACGGGATGGTCCAGAAGTGGGGCGGGGTCCCGTTCCAACAGGCGAGTGCTCGGAACAGGGCCAACAGAGCCGCCGATGCTGCAACCTCGGTTTACACTGGGGGTAGCATTTCAACCCTCGAGCACAAGAAAAGATTTGTAAGTATATTTATGTTAAATATTTCTATTATGATTCGTCTTACATGTTTACAAATAATAATCTCAATGTTTTTTGTCCACCACAGGAGCAGAGGGAGCACCGGGAGCCTTCTTTGTTTGAGGTCATGCAAATGACCAAGAAGAACAAAGCCGGTGCATGGGTAAACCAGAAGACTACGGATCTAGCGGTATTTACTTTTAACTGACACATGCTTATAATTTACAAATCAGCTTACTAATCCTATCGTTCTTTTTGAATTTACAGGAGGCGTATCAGGCCAGGAGGGCCGAGAAGGAGGCGGACCTGGTGGCTTCCACTCCTGAAGGGGAGGTTCCTCCCACCCTATCTTGTTCTGACGACAACGCCATCTATATGGAGGCTGTTGGCGGTGTGAACAAGAAAGGGAGGGTGTTTGGATTGGGTGGCGTCGGCACGCAGCTGGTGAAAAAGGGGAAGACCCCTTCCTCTTCGTCTTCCTCTGGTCTTCCGACTGAGGTCGTTCAGGTAATTCAAAACCTGAACGATGAGCTACAGGAGGAGCGACGTCAGAGGCAGTTACTGTTGGAGCGGACCGAGGCGGACCGACAGAAGGCCGAGGCGGACCGACAGCGGGCCGAGGAGTAGCACGCCGAGACTCGTCGGCAACTTGCTCAGCAGCAGGAGCTACTGATGCAGTTGATGGTGAGGCTACCTCCCCCCACTTCCCAGGCGCCCCCACCACCACCCCAGGATCCCCCACCACCTTGATTGTAGTTCTTTTATTTATACACATTGTATATTTGATTTTTAGTTATGTTATATTTTCATTCAGTATTTATTTTGTCATTCTTTATTTATTATGTCAATATTTATTGGTAATTACATTCAAATCACAAAGCCTTATTCTACCTATCATTAATAATTCAACCTATTTGATAAATTAATTTAATCTATTATTTTGTTTTTAATAATAATTTATTACTTTAAAAAAATTATTTTAATTTAATTATAAAATTTTATCAGCCAATACAAAATACAAAATATTAAGATATTTTTAAAGTTAAATTAACAAAACCAGTCAATATTGAATCAATTTTAAAAAAATTTAAAAATTCCCGTTAGCGACGGTAGTGGACCGTCGCTGAATTATTAACACTAGCGACGGACGTTGTGGTCGCTACATCGCAACCACTAGCGACGGAATGTTGTGGTCGCTGTATCATAACCACTAGCGACGGATGTTGTGGTCGCTATATCACAACCACTAGCGACAAATGTTGTCGTCGTTGTATTATTAGAAACAGCGACGGCCATAGGTGGTCGCTACATGAGTACCTATAGCGACGGCATACGGTGGTCGCTGGTGGCTGTTAGTAGCGACGGGGTTTCGAGGTCGCTGTATGGCAACACTTAGCGACGACTGGAGTTATTGGGGCAGAGACGATTTTAGCGACGGCCTTACGCCGTCAATATGGTAGCGACAGCAAGTATGTGGTCGCTGATGTGTTTTCGACGAGGGTTTTAGCGACGCCCTCTTTCCCGTCTGAGATGCCGTCGCTAATGGTTTTAGCGGCGGCCATTCCATGGATTAGCGACCAATTCCTTCCGTCACTAACAGTTGTTTTTTTAGTGGTGTAACACACCTCCACTGCATTCCTCACTACGAATTCTATAAATGATTCAACTCCCCCTCGTACTCTAGACTTAGGCGTGATGCAGTTATCCAACTCCGATCCATACCAAATGTTTACAAGGTGCTATGATTAACCTCACTTTTTTTGCAAAGGTGGTGGTCCTATACCCATTCAGGATGACAATTGTTTTTATACGTCATTCATATATACAGGTTAGGAGTTATTTTAAAATTTGATGAAATTTCGGCAGCATTTCACATTGGTCTCTAAATACACAAAATGAGAGTGGTCAAATCAAATTCAACCATAACCAAATATGCACCCAGAGAACAACATAAAATGCAAGTTACCGAAAGTTTATCAAATTTTAAAATAACTCCTAACTTGTACATACTAATGATGTATAAAAAATAATTGTTCATCCCAAACTGTCCAAACGGACAATTCAAGATTCAACACAAACGATGAAATTAATTAATTTAATGACTATTTGTGTCGAATATCAAATGGGGAACTACGGTTCACTCATGCATAGCAACTTTCATACTAATTAACAACTACACACATACAACAGCAATAAAAATAACTTATAAGAGCAACCAACAACAACAGAAATAAAATGTATTATATTAGTTAATTTTTTTCCTAAATTAGTATGATGTTTTTAATTTGTGTTATTTTGAAGTAGAAGTATGGTGTTGGAGTATGGATTATGGATTATGGATTATGATGTTGGTTTATAAGACTTTTAAACTTTAGACTTTTATTTAGTAAGTAGTATGATGTTTTTAATTTGTGTTATTTTCAAGTAGAACTATGGTGTTGGATGATGGATTATGGTTGCAGAGAAACATATAAAAATCTAAAATCTTAATATTGTTATTAATTTTAGTTTTGTTACTTTACGTTTCTTAAATATTGATTTGAGTCCACTAATCTAAAATTTTACTGTTTTAGTCTATAAACTAGTTAATTTGTGATATTTAGTTCATAAAATTTTAATATATTCTATTGGTCCAATCAATAATGTGAACAATGAAAAAAGTGTATAAGATAATTTGTAAGGATTTTAAAAAAAATTACTAAACTTATTTTATTTATCAAAGTTATTTTTATCTAACAAACTTTTAAGCTAGTAAAATAAACTATAAATTAGTTTAATTATGCTACATAAACATAATTTCTATTAAAGGTAATCCTATTTAAACCGAAAATATACATATTATGATGAAGCTAATTTTTAAGAGGATATTCTTTTCATCCATAAATAGTACATGCTTAAGAGAAATCAAACACACACCAACCAACCCATTTGTAATTTATAAAAATTCATATTATGCCATTTAGTTTGTTCACTTCAATGAATAATATTAAGTTTATCTCATAAATTGATCCTATAAAGTTCTTCAGGGATAATGATATAAGTTTGTGTTATCACACTTAGATTTTATCTGATCAGTCATATAAAATTTTAAAAAAAATCATGCCCAATTTGTTGGTTCCTTAAGGTCTACAACCTTGCAATGGTGGAAGTTGCAATACGAAATAAAAGAACCACCCAGAGGCAGATTAAATACATTACCAATTTTTTTTAAAAAATTCATTTTCACAATACAAAACAAAAATTAAAAATATCAGCAGATGAAAATGTAAACAGAGGAGGGGAAACTGTTTTTAGAAAAATGGAAAAAATAGAGCTGAAAAAATAAAGAGAGGAGAATACGAGTAGGAGAGGGGGAAGAGAAGAGATAGAGAACGAAGAGCAGAGCAGAATAGAAACTCACAGAAACTAACAATTTCAATAACCTAAACTCATACAAACTATTAACCAACTTTAACATGTTCAGCATAACAGTTTAACAACACAGGCAATGTACATTCAGCTTCAATAATGAAAACACACAAGCATGACAATGGGGGGTTCAGGGAATAGATTCTGAGCAGCAAGGGAACGAATGACAACACGTACGCATGACAATGGGGTTTCAGGGAACATAGGGAACCTACCTGAATGAAGAAACAACGAAGATGCTGAACAGAGAAGGGCACGAAGCTCAGGAAACCTCCAACCTTTGTGCGAGTAGGGAAGATGACAACCAGCACGAAAGAAGAAGAGAAAGTGAAAAAAGACTAAAAGGCGCGGCTTTTGAAGTTTCAAAAAAGATGTATATTCACAGTTCCCCTTGAAACTGTGAATATATTACATATATATTCACGGTTGAACAAACAACAATGGATAAATGTTAACTCTATCACCACGGTTACGACCCCAACCATGGATAAATATTAAATCTATAATCATAGTTATAGAAACAACTGTGGACATACAGTACCCAGTGATTAAACCCTAAAACCTGAGCTATATATCCATGGTTGGAAATACAACCATGATTATAGACATCAATATATATCCACGGTTAACATCATAACCCTGATCATACCCATGAATATATAGTCACGGTTGTGCACACAACCGTGGATATATATTTCAGGTACTATATATCCATGGTTGACTCCTCAATCGTGAATATATATTGATGGGACGATCACGGTTATGATGTTAACCATGGATATATAGTTTTCTCTGATTATATCATTCACCTTATAATTTCAAAAATGCCACCGCGCATGTTTTTATCACTAATCCACTTCAACCCGTGAATATATCCCGTTGTTATATCCAATTTTTGTACTAGTGTGAATACATGATATGTATATCGTTGAAATGAATAGATTATGATGATTGTTGATGATTTTAGCAAAGCATACATGATGTTAATATGCATATGCACATAATCTCAATTGTATTCATATCGTCATTTGAAATGTATAACTCACTCTCCCATGTGGTCCATTTTTAGCATTGATGTAGTAATATCATGGGACGAGGATGATTTTTAAGTAAAGCTTTGGTGAAGGTAAAATAGTAGTAATGGGATGCCTTGGCTGGCAGCGATTATGATTTATTGAATTGTGAATAAATGTACATGATAGTATTGATATTTATTGGCATTGGTGGATGTATTGTATACGATAATACAAATGGATAATGTAATGTTACTTGGGGTATTGGAATCCGTGCTCACTTGACGAATAAATTAATGTTGGTTATATAATCCTTTAGGCATGACAAGTGTTGATGATACATGGGTTTGAAGTTGAATTGGATGTGGTCAATTATGGAATTATGGATATTGGAGATGTATGTTGTATGACCATGTAGATATATATATATATATATATTTACTCTAGGCAATGCATGTTTACGATTCTTGTGTAGAAATAGTTGTAGCCTAACAGGCCTGTGATGTGTCTTTGCATGCTCTGCCGAGCCTTTTCCCATATCCTCATATATGGGATTAGGCGTATGCCCGGTATACACATTCTTCTTCCACTATAAACTCTATTATTTCTGTATACCGTTATAGGCAAACTATTTAACGATCCAGTTATAGATTATCAAATCTCACCCTTTGGTTTTCTATGGTTTGAGTCTTGATGTAGTCATGGTGGTGTTTTGAAATTATTTTGAACGTAAAAAATTTACTCGTATTTTTATTATTTAATTATCTTGATTACATCAAGATTCAAGTCCGGAAAATCAGGGTGTGATAGCTTTCTTTAGTGAAAAGCTTAATGAGACATACCTTAACTATTTCACCTATGACAAAGAGTTTTTTGCCTTGGTTAGAGCCCTACAAACTTGGGAACATTACTTGATCCTAAAAGAGTTTGTCATTTATAGTTATAACATCCTAAATTTGAAAATATAAGAAAAATAATTCAGTGAAGAATTTCCGAGTCCGACTTTGGATGAGTGCTTCTATCGGAAAGGAATGTTCCCAAAAGGATTGATTCTAAACGAAAAGGAAGGGGCTCTGACTTTGAATGAGCACCTTTCGGGCAAAGACGCTCCCAAGTTTGATACTTCCGAGTGTAGGAAGTTAAGATACTTTCGAGTGTAGGAAGTTAAGATATTTCCGAGTGTAGAAAAGTTGAGATACTTCCGAGTGAAGGGAGGTTAAGATGTTTCTGAGTGAAGCATGACCGAGAGAATCACTTCCGAGTGAAAAAAAACTCTGTGTCCGAATGAGACACTTTTGAGTGAGGCAAATCCGAGTGAAACGTTTCCGAATGGGTCATTTCTGAGAGAAGTACTTCCGAGCGAAGAAAAGCTTTGATTTCGAATAAGTATTTCTCAGCCAAGATATTTTCGAGTAGTGAATTCCTGAGTGGGGTGTCTCTGTGTGTGACACTTCCGAGTGGGAAGGCACCGAGTGAGATATTTTTGATTTCCGCATGGTATGGCACCGATTGAGATATACCGAGTGAGTCTTTTCCAGGGGAAGTACTTCTGGACAAAGAAAGACTTTAACTTTGAACGAGTATGTTTCTGAGTGAATAGTTCCCGAGGGAAGCAAATATCCAAGTGGTGAATTCTTTCATTCAATTCGTGTTTGGGTCCATATTCAAGTTGCCGAGAGCTTGTGCTCGAATTCGTCTTTGAGACTGAACTTCGACTTCGAATGACCCCTTTGGTTGTAAGACTTCCGAGTGACATACTTCCAAGAGAAATATTTTCGAGTGAAGAAAGACTTTGACTCGGGTAGAGATATATCCAAGTGAGATATTTCTGAATGAGGTATCTCCGGGTGATACCTTTCCGAGTGGATCACCTCCGAGGAAAGGAAAGCTATGACTGAGTGTTTTATGTAGAAACATTTCCGAGCGAATTTCCTTCGAGTGAAGCAATTCTGAACGGAAAAAGGCTCTGATGAATCTTTCTCGGAAAGAGAGATATGCTCAAAATACTGAAACAGAGTTGGAAATTGATAATTACTTCAATCATTGAGGCTCTTCCACGTTACTCTATTCTTCTAAATTCTAGCAGATTCTCTTTTCTGATTTTTCTAAGTATGGGACCCTCTCTATTGTCCTATCCTCTTTTCTTTAAATATCTTGTTTCTTCCTTATCATTTAAGATACGTGTATCAGACTTCTTCATTTCGTTCACGTCTCTTTTCATGAATGATATATATATCAACTTCTACTGTTGGATTAGCTTAGAATTTGGAGAGTGTAAAACATCATTTCTATCCTTTTCTTTTCCAATCTTTACTGGAAATTAACGATCAAAGAAGAAATTAATCTTCACTTCTTCTCTTTCACGTGGAAGCTTTGAATTTCATAAGTAAGGAAGCTTTGGACTGGTTCAGAGCTGGAAATTCCAGTTGGAATTCGTGAGCTGTGATTGGATATAGTCTGAAAAACTACTGGAAGTCTTTATTCTAGGTAGGGGAGCGTTACATTTTAAATGTATAGTTTATGAACGGAATCGGGATAATATTGTTATCTTCAATGAGAAATCCCAAATATATGTGATATGTGTGATATATTATGAGATATGATGTTTTCTGTTCATATGTGAATGGTATTGATATTGAATTTATATGAGATATGAACTGTATATGTGATGTATAAATTTATGATTATTCCTATGCATGAGATACAGTAGGAAATATGATGTTGATATGTGATTGATGATGATGATATGAATGTTATTCATGAAATATATCATGATGTACGAATGCATGGGATGCATTTAATAAGCATGGGATGCTTGTGTATTGAAAAAATATGAAATATGATTGTGGTTTCGAGGATTCCACAAAAAGACCTTGGGTGGGACTCAAGGCAAACCTCTTGAGCGGGGCTCGGGGTTTAGCCCATGACACTACCGTTGTCACTGGGAGTGATTGTGTCACATGAGAGGGCAAACGGTTTGGTACCAGTAAAATGGCCAGATCAGCTGAGAGCTGAGTTATGACTGAGAGCTAGTGTTGCAACACAAATAAAAAACTTAATAATGGATCTATTTGATTGAGCATGTGAATACATTGATATATGTTATTGAGAATAACATGATAATTTGATCAGTTGATGATATGAGAATGAATGATATATGATGAGATTGTGTGATATGGTTATGATTTATATATAGTTATGAATTGGACACTTAATTCGATTCAATAACTATCATTTGACATGTTTATGCTCACCCCTATTTGTTGTTAATTTTACAGTGGATATAGGACGCAGCGATGATATATGAAGTCACTCAGCCTGCTTGGAGCATTATGTATATATATGTATAGTACATGATGCACATAGTTATTTTATAGTAGCCTTGGCCGGCTCCTGTGTATACCAGTTTTATTATGTATATGTAAACATGAATGAGCCGGTTGATGTAATGCCGACTGTGTTATTATATTAATCCAAAAATACTGTTTGGAAACTGGAATTTATTTACGAAAAATTTATTTGGATTTTAGAAATTTAATTTTAAATATAAGGATGTTTTATTTTGGTATCATAGCAGACTTAAAAAGTCTAAGGCCAAGGTTGATGTACTGAATGCTATAAACTGAGTGAACTCATATGCTAGTTGTCAATTATTGAATTGATTGATGACATCCACTGTAGAAATGTTGTATTCTTATCCATTAGAAATACTAAAGTGTGATGTTATTCCAGGATAAGAATGGCTGATCATCCAGATATAGATGCAATGGTCGCTGCCTTCCAGCGTTTTGCTGACATTTTAGAAAGGCAAAACCAACCCCAAATGTCTGACAATCATAGTATAGATTGTTTTCTGAAGCGTAAACCCACTGCATTTCATGGAGGCTTTCATCCTGATCAAGCCTATGCATGGATTCAAAACTTAGAAAGGATCTTTGATAGTTTGCAGTGCACTAAGGCACAGAAGGTCGAATATGCTGTATTTATGCTTCGTAAAGAAGCTGAGAATTGGTGGAAGATGACAAAAGCTCGAATGGTAGCTGCGGGTATTGAGTTAATTTGGGAGAATTTCAAGGGATGTTTCCTTGAAAAATACTTTCCCGACACTGTCAGGAGCAGAAAGGAACTAGAGTTTATGGAACTCAGACAGGGCAATCTTAGTGTGGAAGAGTATGCAGTAAAGTTTGAGGAACTTTGTTTATTTTATCCTCCATTTCAGTTACCGGGTACTGAAGGCTCGAAATGCATTAAATTTGAAAGTGGTATGAGACCTGAAATCAAGAAGGCTTTCAGACACCAAGAAATTAGGAGTTTTCCTGTTCTTGTTAATAAATGCCGAATCTATGAAGAAGATGACAAAGCTTCTACTGGATCAAGCAGTAGATCTGATAGTTCTTCGAAGCTACAACCTATTAGCTTCAAAAAGCAAGGAAAGTTTGTTAGAGGTGAATCATCCTCTAAATCCAGAGGCCGAGGAAACTCTGGTGGTCGTTCTATGAGTTGTCCGAGGGATGTCAAATGTTTCAGATGTGGTGGCAACCATTTTACGCGTGACTGTAACCGTAACGAGATTGTTTGCTTCTAATGCAATGAGAAGGGACACATTCGCCCTAACTGTCCTCAGAACCATCAAGCAAGAAATGCTAATGTGAACCATGGAGGCTTTAGAGGCTGAGGTCGTGAGAACGGTAATCATGGAGGCCATGGTAATGGTGGTCTTAGTAACTTAATGATTGGAAGAAATGACCAAGATAGGAATGCTAACCCGCAAGTTGCTGGCAGAGTGTTTACCATTCACGCGGAAGAGGCCGAACAAGCTAGTGACTTGGTACAAAGTAAGTGAACTATCCATGGTTCTGAGCTCTCTGTGATATTTGATTCGGGTGCCACACATCCTTTTATCTCTAAAATGTGTGTTAGGCGCCTGAAAATACCTGTTGCTATGTTAAAACGCGAGTTATATATGTGTATACCTATGGGCTTTTATGTGCAATCCGTGACTAAATATGCGATCTATTAAATTTCGAGGACGAAATTTTTGTAGGAGGGGAGAATAGTGACCATGAGTCACTCAAGTACATAAAAGGGCAACATGAATAAAATGCATGCTAAGTGGGTAGAATACTTGAAACAATTTCCTTATGTCATTAAGCACCAAAGTGGAAAATCTAATGTGGTGGCTGATGCCTTATCTAGAAGGCACACTTGACTCTTTTCTTTAGGTGTCACACTTCATGGCCTTGATGAGATAAAAGAATTGTACCAAGTTGATATGGATTTCTCTTTCATCTAACACTCTTATGGTCCCATTATTTCATCTCATGGATTCCATAAATTAAATGTCTTCTTGTTTAAAGCCAATAAGTTGTGTGTTGAAGAAAAGTCTAGATAAAAGAAATTTTATTAAGTTATTTTGGACCAGACCTTATGACCTTGCACCCTCAGATTTGTTAATATCATACATCAATAATTTTTGTTAGTAAGTGAAGTTTGTACATCTTATGACTAATTTATGTGCCTAAGTGTTTCAGGATAGAAGTCTTAGGCTATGAAAAAAAGGGTGAGTATCGACATTCTAAAAGTCTGATAGAAGCATCCTGCTGAAGTTGGAACGTTTTACTCAAAAGATCATAGATCTCTTCTCAATGTTTTTATTTCCATTTAAGTGATGCATTAGGATTTATGCACTTATCATATGTACATGCTTATCATCAAAGAACGCAAGGAACAAAATCAAGCTTAGTAGCAAATGTCAACGTACCTACCTCTGTGCACATTCAAAGAAAAGCTGAGTATATTAAGAAAGATTGTCAACATATCTCAAAAAGTCTTTTAGTGTTGACTTCTAATCTTTCGCTCAATCTAGATATAAAATAAGAATGACTTTATGCATTGGAGATGCATGAGAAACCATTTCCATGAAAGAACTGAAGAAGCCTACTACCAGACCCCTAAACCTGTTCCAACACCAAGGTCTGGTTCCCGAAAGCTTAAGGCAAACTCCTTCAAACGATTTCCAACGACTATATCTCCTTCTAAGAAGCTGTAACGGTCATTTCTCCATCTTCTATATATACCAAGAAAGAGTGAACTTCAAGATATAGAGAAATTACGAGTTATCATTAAACAATCTCCATCTTGATTCTTTTTATGTTCATTCTTCTCTTGTAAGATAGAGACCTTCGTTGCTTGTTTTGCCTCTAGCAGACCTTGGGCTTGTGTCATAACTTAGTGTACAATTCCCTTTGTATATCTGTTATACACTATGTGAGATCCTACCCTTATTTTCCTTTTAATTTTAATAGTTTAATTAAAATGCCAATAATGTTTTTGCAAAATATTTAGTTGTTAATTAACCAAACCTCCTAAGAAGTCAAATGACTCCCAAATAAGACCTATATGGCATCCCACAAGCTTATAGTTCATTTACAATTAGCAAAAAGTGCAAAATAGGAATAGGGGCCTGAGGCACCTATATGGCATCCCACAAGCTTATAGTTCATTTACAATTAGCAAAAAGTGCAAAATAGGAACAGGGGCCTGATGCTACGCGTCAACCCCATGCTACGCGTGAGCCCCCTATTCATAACTGGCGCTGAGCGCCAGCCCCATGCTATGCGTGGGCATGACAGTAGCAGCAATGTTCATGTCATGGGTTTTAGGCCATTTGGCCAATTTCTGTCCTACCCAAATGGCCCGTTTCAGGTATGATTGCCATGAAACTTCACGGGCCACATGTTTTCCCTATCCTGGAATTGTTGGCGTAGTCCGTTTACCAAAATTCCATCATATGCTCGAGTTATGCACATAAATGCATTTAAATCAAAATATTGCAATTACATGCACTAAACCCATCAAATATGCTTCAAACTAGTCAAGTCCTATATGCACAAGTCACAAATGAGGTAGGGACTTGTCGGTCCCTTTTGAGGGTCTGAAAACCTATCGAATCTCAAAATCTCCTATCCAGTTCCTATATTTTCGCATTTCCACTATTTCACTATTATGCAAAACATAATCTAAATCATCATTATATCTACCATCCAATTCACAATCACACTCATCATATAAATTACATGCATATCACAGTTCCTTCCAATTGCAAACATTCACGCAATGGCTCCGTGCCATACAACTACATATAATATTATTATGCCATAAACATGGCCAGCACCACACATAAATGATTACTCCTAATCATTAACACTCCATCACACATACCACACAATAAATCTCATCAAACCATAATCCATCCAAGAGAACTCAAAGCACACAATCCACGACTTTAAATCCTTATACATCACCACACACATTAAATAACATTATATAGGCCATTAATAAATATTACACATAATACAAATTTCTTAGCTTTCCTTGGCAAAACCTCTTCACTTGGCACCTTCTTTCGTGGCATCCGCTCCTTCCCTATCATTGGTCACTAAAGAAGTAGAAAACCACAACAAGGGTAAGTGTTTGAAAACAAAATCATAATTAATATATAAACGGTAAACATAATTGTAAAATAACAATATAAATACTTTACCATTTATACCGTTCAACTTCTCAAGTTCCCTATAAGCTCATACAATAATCATCTCATAACAATTGGCAATAACATCATATTCTTAATTATATTACACATTACTAGTTCATTCAATGTCATACCATCACCAACTATCATAACCAACACATGTATTTATTTCACATCCTTTATTAACTCATACATCATCGCAAATAGATAAATAAGGCACCATTAACTCTTAACTTGCAATCTGACTCCTAGTATTTGGATACTAAAAGGTCGACCTTCAGCTGGGGGTCCGACTTGACACCCTGTGAACTTGACTTGGCTCTCCATCTTAACCACTGGATCCTACATGATCACTAGGTAGCTTAACTTGACCTCTGAGGACCACAGAAGCCGAAAGCGAGGGGTAACATATACTGTCGGCCGTCTTACACCACATAGTCATATACATGCATCTCAAATCATACTTATACACTGGCAATAATCAATAATCTGACATCACGTAGGGCGGCCACACATGCCTGACTTTTCAACAACTCGTCACGATACATGTTACTTCATCAATACCCATCAAATTCATCAACATACGCCCAATAAACTTACAATTCCAATCCAGTCAATCATATATAGTTACTTATACACGCATCGTCCATATATCATCAATTTACCATGCAAAATTATATACCCACAACTCTCAATTAATTATATACCATCTATACAATGTATTTACTAACCAATCATGCATCCAAAATTATCATACATATGCACATTCATTATTCTAACATATTTTTAAATTTTCTCACTTATTACAAATATCATATACTTCTAAATTTTAACTACACATTACCAAGTTTATTTAATTATGACCCAAACACCCCCTTACCTAGATTCCACGCTTTGATAATTTGTTCTCGGTGTCGGTTACATCCCATGCTCAAATCACCCACTGCTTCACTTTCGATTCCAATACCCACTTTGCTAAATGGTCATTCGACACTTGTTCCGGCACCTACGAACACCGAAACGCGAAACCCATTAGTACATTGCCATCCTAATCACCCTAGAAGCAACATCCAAGCTTCACATTGCCATAAAACATGAAACCTCAACTCTCCAATACACATGCAATCCTCGGGTAGAGAGAGAAAGAGGAAGAGGAGAAGGAAAACTTGAAACAGATGCTTCCCATTGACATACCTTGATCCCCCAAAGCCAACACGTGATTA
The DNA here is from genome assembly GCA_037962975.1 of Clitoria ternatea. Taxonomy (NCBI): domain Eukaryota; kingdom Viridiplantae; phylum Streptophyta; class Magnoliopsida; order Fabales; family Fabaceae; genus Clitoria; species Clitoria ternatea. Next base: position 154,077,069 of record CM075671.1, read on the forward strand.
TTCTCTAAGATCCCACTAAGATTTGACTTGGATCAAAGTCCCAGGTTGCAGGAGGGGAAGAGAAAAGAGAAAAATAGTGTTTTTTACATGCGGGTTCTGTTTCAGTCCTGTGTGTTTTAATTTAGCCCGCGATGTTGACGCTACACGTCACCCTGGAGCTACACGTCAACTTTTAAATTCCACCCTGGTGCTACACGTCAACTGGACGCTACGCATCAGGCAGGAACCATAATTCCCTATTAAATCCATTCTTAAATCATACAAAATGCCATATATTCCTATATTATTATAATTTAAACTTATTTCACACACTTTTTTATCCTTTTAATTATAAAATGCTCGAGATGTTACATTCACTCCCCCTAAAAAAGATTTCATCCCCGAAATCGACATACCTCATTGGAATAAAGTAGGATATAGCCGCCTCATTTTAGATTCTAATTCCCGTGTACATGACATTTCGTTAAAGTCTTGCCACTTAACTCTCACCAACAGTACATCTTTACTCCTAAAATACTTGGTCTGATATTCCTCAATACAAAGAGGAACCATTTCCATAATTAAGTTTTCCTGTAGCTCAATGGAATCTTCAGAAACAATCATTGTGTCACATGGAATATACGCCCTTAATTGCGATTCATGGAACACATTGTGAATGTTGGTCAAAGTTTGGGGAAGGTTCAATCTGTACACCACATCTCTGTTTCGCTCAATAATCTAATAAGGTCCAATATACCTCGGATCAAGCTTACGACCTTCAACATATGACCTACACCCTTGGTAGTTGAAACCCTTAAAAATACTCAATCTCCAACTTGAAATTCAAGCGACCTATGTCGATTATCATAGTAAGTCTTTTAGCGATCCTCTTTGTATTGAGGAATATCAGACAATGATTATCATAGTAACCCTTAATTGGACCCATCACCAAATGGACAACATTACCAATTTCCCCAACAAAGAGGGGTGCGACACCTCCTGCTATACAAAGCTTCACAAGGTGTAACATCCCAAATTTTGAAGAAAATAAATTTATTGAATAATGATAATTAATTATTTATGGTCCAATAATTATGGGGAATTTGATTTGACATTAGAGGTGAATCATCGGTAAATTAAGATTTACTAAAATTGGATGATTTAACGGATAATGTGGGACCCACTTGGTCAAATTGGATATTTGATAGGTCTAGAATACTTAGAAAATTATTATGGTAACGTGCACTTATGCGCCGACCTCATGTGTTTGTGGTAACCACTACGGGATACGCCTTCCTGTATGTCAGATGCAGCAACACTTAGGTCGGACAGGTGTAGGGTTGTAACTGCTTATGGTGAATGTTTGAGTCTATCCGGTGGTACTGGATATGAATGTGTGAGTTGAGTCAAATGAATTGAGAATTGATGAGTTGTGACTCACTTTAGATATATGAGATTTTATGCTTGGGACAAAGGAATGATGATGATCATATCCTGTTGGACTTTGGGAAGTCCGATACTATTTATCAAGGACGATGAACCTTAATGGTATGCGGCATGAAGTGTGGACTTGTGATATATATCAAAGTCAAATTTCGAGGACGAAATTTCTTTTTAGGTGGGGTAGATTGTAACATCCCAAATTTTGAAGAAAATAAGTTTATTGAATAATGATAATTAATTATTTATGGTCCAATAATTATGGGGAATTTGATTTGACATTAGAGGTGAATTATCGGTAAATTAAGATCTACTGGAATTGGATGATTTAACGAATAGTGTGGGACCCACTTGGTCAAATTGGATATTTGATGGGTCTAGAATACTTAGAAAATTATTATGGTTATGGTGGTATAATTGAAATAATTTTTGGTGTTAAGGAGATAATTAATTGGACACGGCGTATATTATTAAACGGAGAAAATACGAGCCAAATGGAATTAAAAGAAAATATGAAATCCTATTTTCCCTCTCTATTTCCACCGTCCACTTTCACACTCCACTTTACTCTCTTCTATCCATTGGGTAATAGGATTTTTGGACCATTGAAAAAAGTAACTAGAGACACACTTTTAACAATTGGACAATGTCCAACTTTTACACAAATTATCTCCCTTTCTCCTCTACCACCGCGTGCTCTCCTTCTTTCCCACTCACTCTTCATTTTTTTTCTCCTCCTCCCTCTCCACCAAAACCGAACCCACCTCTCTTCCATTCCATTTCTTGCCTAAAATTAAAACTAAGCATGGATTTATGGAGCATTTATGGGACATTGGGGAAAAGCTTGGACATTTTCTTCTTCCTCTCTCCCTATTTTCATTTGGCAATGAGCATGATGTGAGGTAAGGTTTCTTGCCTCTTTAATATTCTATTTATGGTTTTGATGTTGTTAGGCTTGAAATGGTGATGTTAGAAACTTTAAGTGTTGAAAGAAATGATGAACCCTAACCTTGAAGGGCTTGAGAAGTGATTTTGATTATGGTTTTGTGAATGAATGAGAGTGAGGGCTATTGAGTCATGAGGACTCATGAAATAGGTTGTAGTGGTTGATTTGGTGATTTTAGAGAAAAACCCTAAGTGTTAAATTTTGGGGGTTTTGGCAAAATTAGTGGATTTGATGATTTTGGGTGCTTTAGAATGGTTTATATGAGGAGAATGAGATTTTAGAAGCATTGAAATTTAATGTTGATGTTAAGGAAAATGTGAGCTAAGTTCATGATGTTATGTATGATGGTTTATGCATGTGAAACCCAAACCATAGGGTAGATGACCATTGGGACAATTGATTGCTATTTATAAATGATTGGCACTTTGATGATAATATTATGCTTGTAGTGATGTATGAAAGTTGTTGAATTGATGCTTTCCAATTTGTAGATGATAATTGGGACTTTTGGTATAGATAGTTGAATTGGTGATTTGGTTGTCATGAGAGTGACCTTTGGGTTTAGAAAAGATGCTTGGAGTCATTGGTGTTGATATTTGAGGTTGTTGGATTTTGATGAGGCCTTAGCCCATGGCATGTGCCATTTGAATTTTGTTGATTAATTATGGTTATTGGAGGATAAGATAGCTATGTTGAATTTTGAGAGACAATGATGGAAAATGGATGATTTATATGACGATTGGATGTATTATGAATAAGGGATGTGATCTTGTTGTTGTTGGGTGTGGTTAGCCCTTTTGAGATTTAAAGGATCTTGGTTTTGCAAAGGGAATTCCCGAAGCCTAACACAAGCGTGTGAACTGGTGTTTAGACAAGTCTAAGACTTGATACAATCCCCATAGGATGTTAACAATTTATTAGAATTATGATGAAAACCTTGTGATGGCTCATAATTGAATGAATGAATATGTGTGTATGTTGTGTAGATTGTAATTCGAGCGATGTGGCAAAATGATTAGAGCAATTGGATTACAGTTCTTCTCTCAAGGTAGGAAAGGAGTTTACATTTCAATTGCATGAGTTGAATGGTTGAAGATGAATGTATATGATTTATACTCATGCTTGCCTTGCCATGATTATTTTGAATGTTGAAATGATTGATAATATGATGGATGATAGGCTTGGCAAATTGCTAAATACTTTGGAATTGTATATATATATATAAAATGATGATGAATGTTTAGTGATACTTTTGATGAACATGATTATTTGTTATAGAAACCCATGAATAAGTGAATTACTCAAAGGTGTGAAGTTGTGTTTTATGATTTTTATGCGTAATTGAGGAACTCATGGGGTCAAAATGAGTTTTATGAAAGATTGATGGCTTAGGATGGTCATACTAGCTTGCATACATGAATTGTGACTTGTAGAAATTGGAATGGGTCAATTCCATTGAGAATAGACCCTTGAGTTGCATAAAAACGTCTTGAAATGGTCTAAATGCACTTATATGCATAAGTCACTCATTTAAAGGAATTTTTGAGTGAGGCTGGTGGCCACGTGTCACAAATGATGTATATTTGTTGGGGTTAAAATTTTGTAGCATTTGGAGTTCATACAAGAAATTTAGGACGGTTAGAAGTTGAAACATCATGTGTTTTTCTACATAAAAATAGCAGCAGGGCTATCTTGAATCGATTCAAGGCTCTTTGAATCGATTCAAGAGGTGTTGTTTTCATTGTTTTGGGCTCCAGGGGCATTTGAATCAATTCATACGAGTTTACATTGATTCAAGGACCCTGTTTACACTATTTGTGAGTTCTAGAGATGTTTGGATCGATTCAAAGACCTTTGAATCGATTCAACGTCCTATTATGGCATTGTTATGCTGTTTTTCCCATTGCTCTATTTTCTTTGCTATTTTTGGCCCATTTGGGCATCTTAATGACCTTTTTGGCCTCCGACTTCTTCATGAAAGTCGTAGATAATTATGTTACGGAGGTGTGAAAATTAGTATTGCCTTAATTAGAGGTTTCTAACTCTCATTAGACGTAAAACACCGGACCTACTGCATTGTAAAATTCAGATTTAAGAGGGTTTTGAACCCAACTTTTTATGGTTATCAAATTGGGACTAATAGGTGATATTTATGACATGTCCCACTGTTTTAAGACTAAAAATAAGTTTCTCTCATGCCTTAATATTGTAATTTGTCATGAGCTTAATAGTATCTAAAACCCCTTTATTATGTAAAAGTAAGAGATTATGTTGGGGGTATGTGATGATGGTATGTCTTGGTGGTGTTTGGTATTGATTGAGACATTGGAAAATATATATGTAGCTATGATATGCTATTAAAACATGAATTTACACCACTAATGTTATGTTATGATGTTCGTTAACAAAAAGTTAAATAATGTGGTTATATGACACACACCCTTGTATGATGAAAAAATTAATGATGGATGATGTTATTGATCATTTCCTTGAATAAAGGATAGTTGTTATTATTGGTGATTTGTTGAATACCATTGTGTTTGATACAAGTGTGATCTTGTATGTGTGGTTTAAAATTATATTGATGAATTGTTGTGAGGCCACACTAATATATGAAACAATGGTAATGATCAATAAAATGAAAATCCACTAAGAGATAATGTGGTGATGTTGATGAATGTATTGATGTTTGTGATGCCATTGTGAATGTTGCAAGTATTGACTTGTATGTATGATATACATAATATGTTGAAATGAAATGCCACACTTAAAATATGAAACAATGGCTAAAACCAACAATGATAAAATCCACTAAAGATTAAATGGTGGTGTTGGTGCTGCTGATGATGATTGATGAGTGGCATGATAGGATGCATAGTGTGAGAATGCATTGATTGGCATTTGCATCCGTGGCATATCATACGCTGTCTATGTGGAATGTTAGGGGTTCCACTAGGCGGGCCCAGTGGGAGGGCGACCCAGTGCACGGGTAAATTGTTGTTGTTCCCTAGTGATTTTGGGAATCACAAAGCTGTCCATAGTTTGGTGATGAGGCACCCTATGTGGCGGGCCCACTAGGCGGGCGGCTCTGTGGTGAGCAAGTTACCTCGGTGTCCGACGGGGCACGGCTCTCTCGATGTGCGTTCGGGAGGGGCCCATAGCGCTTTTGGCAAGTGAGGCCATGTTGTCGATCCGCAAGTCACGGGGTGACTAGTGCTACATATGGACAATGCGGTTTGGTACCAGTAAAATTGGTGATTATGCATGCATTATGAGATATGTGTACACATTATACTACTGTAGTAGGGGCATAGTAGCACACCTATGCTTGACCCACAATTTGGTGTTTATTCCCATAATCGGGTCCGTATTTGTTGTTGATAATTCCATTATGCATATGCATTAGCCTAGGAGCATTTGCATATAACATAGAGATATGCCAAAAGGTGATGATGATTGAGATTGAGATGTGATGATGATGAGATGAGTATATGAATTACCTAAAAGACAACATGTAAAATATGAATACAATAAAAATATATTGAATATGATGATGTTATATGTGATGGTCTAATGTGATGAAAGGCTTGTTTGTCTATGGTTGATGACAATGATGTTGGCCCGTTGTGGCATTGAGAAAAGATGTATGTATATGATTGCTTTGCTATGAGTTGATGGATGAATACATAATATGTATATTGTTGAAATGAATAGATTATGATGATTGTTGATGGTTTTAGTAAAGCATACATGATGTTAATATGCATATACACATAATCTCAATTGTATTCATATTCGTCATTTGAAATGTATAACTCACTCTCCCATGTTGTTTATTTTTAGCATTGATGCAGGAATATCATGGGATGAGGATATTTTAAAAGTAAAGCTTTGGTGAAGGTAAATAGTGGTAACGGAATGCCTTGGCTGGCAGTGGTTGTAAATTATTTCATTGTGAATAATGTGTATATAATGATGTGATGACTATTGATATTGGTGGATGTATTATGAATATTGTATAAGTGTTAATGATATATGACTTTGAGGTTGAATTGAATATGGTCAATAATGGAATGTGAATATTAGAGATGTATGCTGCATGACCATATATATATATACATATTCTAGGCATGCATGTTTATGATTTATGTGTAAGGTCGATTGTGGCCTATTAGGCTTGTGTTGTATATTTGCATGTTTTGCAGAGCCTTTTCTCATATCTTCATATATGGGACTAGGCGTGTGCCCTGTATACATATTCTTCTTCAGCTGTAAACTCTGTTATTTTTGTATACAATCATGGGAGATTTATTTTACGATCCAGTTATAAAATATTAAATCTCACTCTTCAATCTTTTATGATTTGAGTCTTGGTGTAATCATTGAGGTGTTTCAAAATAATTTTAAACGTGAAAAATTTATTCGTATTTTTATCAATTAACTATCTTGATTACATCGGGATTCGGGTTTGGAGAACTAGAAAATTAGGGTGTGACAAGCTGGTATCAGAGCGTATTTTGCTATGAATTAGAGTTATTGGTTATTATCAGAGCATGGTTGCTCTGTGATGATTTGGTATTATGGATGATTGGAGCATGATTGCTCAATAGAGACATTTTTGTGATCCTTGGAGCGCGATGCTCATTGTCAAAATGTGGTTGCTCCGTATAGACTTAAGAGTGATAATTATCTATGTTAAAGTGTTAATTGCCCTATATGGATTATGAATGACTAGTTGTCTAAGAGTTGTGGATTTACTATCAGGGCATTGTTTTGTTTCAATGGTGATTTCTTGTCAACCATTAGTATTGGATTAAGAATATAGCTCATTGAGGACTCTTTATGAGATTATGATTCATAAGATATGATTGATGTTTATGGGAGTATGCCCCTTTATCACTGAGGTTGTATGATGCACTTGTGGAGCATAGTTGCTTATTGGCAAACTAAATGATTTTTGAGATTGAATATATATGGGTGAATTTCTCGTGTGATAAATATGGTTGTTTGTGTAAGTCCGGCCAAGTTCCTTACACTACTTCCTTCTGATGACGAATACATTGATATTATGCATTTGATATTTATATATTGAGTATGACTTGACTTGACGATGAATTTGTACCATGTGTGATCATGGATATGATATATTGAATATGAATTGATTTGATGATGGACCTATTCCGTGTGTTGATCACGGATAAGTGATATTAAATGTGAATTGATATAGTAGTAGACCATGGATGTGAGACCATGTGTATGTTGAAATTGAATTATTGGTCAGGTCTCTTGTATGAGTTATGTTTGTGACTCCTAGCCGTGGCATGCTTATTGAATGTGAATGATTCATGCGTTCAAATTGATTGAATAAATGATGGTGAAAGAATTCCCTAGTGTGGGTATTTTTGAATCTAAATGATTGGTTGTGCCATTTGTGAAAGATGAATGTTTCCTTTGGCATAAGAACCTATTATGTATTATATGATACAAGTAATTTGTTGTATCTCCCTAGATTGGGAACTTGAATATGTGATAAAATGATGAAATTGAAATTACGAATGCATTAGATTGGGGTTGCACTCGGTTTTGTATGTGAAAACTGAATAAATGGTTGAATTAATTATGACCCACTAGATGTGGTAACCCCGGATGACTTGATGCGATCTTGAGAGATCGAACCTTTAGACCCTATGGTGGTCTAGGCCGTATTTTATTTTTATGAGCCATGTTTAATGACGTTGTGTGTTGTGGGAATATTCCACGATGGGCACTAGGTGACCCATGAACTTTCTAAGTCTAATGATCGGTCAAACTTTATGATTAATTAAGCCATAGTAAAATTGTTTGTGAATTAAATTGTTGAGGCTAGAGCCGGTATGTGTAGGAATACAAATAATGAATGTAAGACCCTGAGTATTGGATGAATAATACGTTGAAACATCGAAAAATTCACATACCACTGGAATATCACTAGGCATAAGATTATATCGTCCCTCCATAGCAAATAAAATGGTATAAGTCGCGGAAACATCACTCACCACATGACCAGAATCGTGCTCTTGAGAAAAGACCACTGCCTTTCGATAATAATCTACCATGACATGGTTGGAAGATAACCAATCCAAACCCAAGATGACATCAAGATTCCTCAAAGGCATGCATATTAAATTTATAACAAAAGGGCGATTTTCAATAATCACTACTAACTGCTAATACTTAGTAGTCGCTCAGAATGTAGAACTGGTAGGAGTAGAGACATTAAAAGCATTTCTTATTAGTAGCACGGATAACCCCAAATGCCGAACACAACTCTTCGATATGAAAGAGTGTGTGGCACCAGAATCATAAATCACATGCACATCAAGACCATGGATAACACACTTACCTTGAACAAGATTATTGTCCCAAGCTACCTCAGAAGCATCAAATGCAAAGACTCACCCGGCCATCACATTCTGTGGTCCACTAGCTTGTGCATCAGACCTCTGTGGGTGTTGGCCTTTACGGCTACCACCGTTTTAGCCCCTACAGGCCATAAAAGTGTTGCCCCTGTTACTCTACACACTCTGCTACTGACCTTGCAGACAATCAGACCTCTAGTGCCTGGTTGCCTACACTAGTAGCCAATCAGCTGGCTAGCTCCACAATGTCTAGCAAGATGACCCTCTTAGCCATAATTATAAAAAGCACGACTTGCAGAATGACCACTAGCTCCACGCCCAGAAGATGATGAAGAAGTGGCAAAAGACTTGCCACCTTGGAAGAATTGCCCCATTCTCTTGAAGTTGAATCCCTTTGCCTTCAATGGTTTCTTATCCTTTGCTTGAGCTACCCTCTACAATTAGACCTCCACAAATAACCTGGCATTATTTACAAGGTTGGATAGTCACAGATCTCCAAAGGTACAATCACACTTTGAAGCTCAATCTGCAACCTCGCTTCACACTTATCACATTTATTTCCCTCAGTTCCTTCCAAAGAGAAAGGATGATAGAAGTCATACAACTCATCAAAATTTACCGTGTATTCAGCCACAAACGTTTTTTCTTGCTCCAACTTCAGGAATTCCATTTCTTTACGAATTTTATAGTTATCAGGAAAATACTTCGTAAGAAACCTCCTATGAAAATTCGCCCAAACCAATGGTTCACTAGCTGCATTCATTTTCACTTTAGTTCTTGACCACCATACTCTAGCCTCGTCTTTTAGTTGATAAGTAATAAATTAGACATTCTGTTCATTTGAGCATTCAAAATATTCAAAAGTCTACTCCATGTCTCGCATCCACATGTGTGCTCCATCATAATTGTAACACCCTCATTTTAATAATTAAATGAGATCCAGAACAGGGAAAATTTTTCCCAAAAAGCCAACCCAGCAACCGGGTAGAATTAGACAATAATAAAGGAAGGCAAAGAGCTGACCAAAAGCTCGGAAAACCGATTAGAACAAGGAAAAACATTCACAGTGGAAGAATAAAACAGCGCCTGAGCGAGACCCCAAAACAGCGTGCACTCGCTCAAGGGAGATACAGCACGCTTGAGCGAGCAGCCCAACTCGCTCGGGCGTACACCCCATCGCTTAAGCGAAATCAACCAACAACCTTCCCATGCGCTCACGCTCGTTGGAGCGAATGTCTCATTCGCTGGGGCGGACACAGGTACAAGGTAATCTTTCACTCGGATTTGGGACATAGTTTCCCCCAGTAAATCATCACGCTCGAACCTCACTCGGGAATCTACACAGCTCCTCATTTCATTCATATAGGTTACAAGTATAAACCACTCGGGAAATTACTTCCCCACCAAGCCGACCCAAAGCCTTCCATTGAGGACATACTCCCTGGAGCGAGAACTCACTCGTTGAAGCATGAAGCCAGACTCGGTATTCCCATCACTCGGTAAAGGGTTTCACTCGATATTCAAGGGTTCCATTCACTCGGGAAGAGCCCCAATACTTGCCTCCCTCGGAAGTTCGTAACTTAGTCTCTCAATTTTGTCCACAGAGGCCACGCAATGGCCCACTCGGAAAATATTAATAATTCCACTCGGAATCTATGAAGTTACTCCACTCGGAGTCTAATAATTTCCCTCACTCGGCTTACCACCCAACCAAACACCGCTCGGTGTATTCCAACCACATTTAATCAGAATGTGCCACACACCTATCACTCAGTAAACTAACTCCAAGACCGACCAATACCTATTCGGTCTTCCACTCGGAATACATATATAACTTCACTCGGATTATATATAAAACACTTAAAATATGTCCAATCTAATCCATCGTAATAACTTTTCCCTCAGAGAAGTTCACTCGGATTCCACTCGGGCCTATACAAAATAATTCCCCACTCGGGGTTTCCTTATAATTTCACTCGGCAACGATCATTCTTAATATTACTCGGGAGATTCGCCCATCAGCTTTTACACAATATAAGTTCATCTAAGGTATCTTACTCAGAATCCAATTAAGCATCACTGCTCAGAAAGGAAGGCCCAGCCATTTATAGTCTCACTCGGAGATGGCTCCCACAACTAAGTTTACTAGGAGAATCATTAACTTAGCGATATTTTATCCACCATTCTCTCTCCGTCTACTCAAACCTAAGTCACCAGTATACAACATATATGTACCTACATGATCATGCACTCGAAATACTCATTACCTTCCATCATTCATTCGTCAGCACCTGGTATCCGATACAAGCACAGGTTATCAAAATAAACCATATACGTATATAAACATGCACTCAGGTCATAATAGTTCAGATTACTTATATATAAATTTATATTCATTATACAACACTGTTATTATGAGCCGGCCAAGGCTATAACTGACTTAAACGTAATAAATGCGATACAAGCACTCAATAGTCGGAGTGCACGTCACTCGGACTTGAGGTCTTCACACCATTCCGAGTCCGACCTACATACACTGAAAAATGGTGTAGGGGTGAGCTTTTACATATGAAGCAATAGTTATTGACTCGGATTTTACCTCAAACCTCAATTATATAATTTACATGGCTCAATCCAAAAATATATATATCTACTGCCAATTAATATAAAAGTCACACAACATCATCCAATCGGAAATCACACAATAACATACCTTCTCAATCACACATCACATGGCACTTGGCAACAGCATCAATACATACATATTCATTCAGTCGGAATTCACTCATATGACATCATCTAGTCGACATTCATTCAAATCAATCAATCCATGCCAATCATGTTGGTCTTGATAACCATGCTCATACACACATGCATGCGGATCCGGCTTAAAGTATTATTTCAGTTACAGATTCCTTCATGGCCCATCGTCCGTTAGCCCTTCCCGCGTGGTACCGATCTCCCATTGGCGTCTCGAGACTCCTCTCTAGCTCCTACGGCTACCACGGGCCCTCATGGAACTAGCCAGGACTGGAAGGCACCTCGTATGTGCAACCTCATATAATACCACACAGTATTCTAAATGGAATCAAGCATCAACTCACATCTCGAGCATTCGGAAACCATTATGGCGTTCTCATTCAAATACATTCAACATAACTGTATACAGAACCCAGCAAATCACCACCCTTTTTAACTCATAGTTACATGTATTCGATCAACATGCTCAGAAACATTAACATGCACTAATAGATGGAATTACACCACAAAGCAGTTCACAACATCACCAACCCAAGAGTTGCATGCACAATTACTCAATCACAACACATCGAACTACACATCTCACACATAACACATCACATTAAAGCAAGCACCCGGAATTCGCCCATAAACCGTACACTTGACATGCAAAGCGCCCCCTACCTGCTGTCGGGGTTCAGGGACTCCTCGAGTTGCAATGCTGACTGATCGCCCTTCTGTTACACCTCCTCCAACAGCCTTCGAGCTCAACGTTGATCCTGGGCCAGAGTTGCTCTTTCTTCCAATGGGTTCGTTTTCCCCACGGCTCCAAGGCACTTCCCAGCATAGCTTCCAACTGGGACACTAATAGCTTCAAGCAGAAGGAGAAGAAGAAGAAAAAGAAGAAGAAGAAGAAAAAGACAGAGGGGATGAAGAGAACAGGGAGTGGAAACAGGGCCACGTCGCTGTTCCACCCAGAAAAGCTCTTCAACTCTCTCCCTGTTCTTTCCACGCGGGTGATGCGAATGAGGGTGAAGAAGAAGAGAAACAGTAAAAGGAAGAGACCAGATGTACGCATGAAGGAGAGCTGTCCAGCGTGACTAATAAGGGAAAGAGAGAGTTGAAGTTCTTTTATACCTCCAGGGGTGCATACGTCCTTTCACCTGGCATTAACATTATTTATTCAATTATTTCTAACCAAACAGCAATTACTCTAATTAACCATTAATCCTAATTCTGCAATTAACCCTTAATTAATAGCTTAATCTTAATCGGTAATTAAATTAAGAATCGGGATGTTACAGTTCTCCCCCTCTCAAAAGAATTTCGTCCTCGAAATTCAAACACATGCTTAGCCTCAATGAACCACTCGGAAAATCGCTGTCATACCACAATAAGCAATTGCACCTTTATGCATCTCAAGTATTCGTACATTGTTTAAATTCCAGTCGGTATAATTGGTTTCCAAAGCAATCTACCGACCGCTCCACCCAGAAAACCGAGACATCACTCTTAACACATTTCTACTTGGAAGTGTCACCATCGACTCGGAATAACATTCCTTTCTTTCACTTAGACTTACCTCAACAAACAGATCGGAATACCACAGTCATGCTCTGACTGCAACTCTTCGCTCCTCCACGTCTCCGACTGCTTCGTAATTTCTAATCAACATAAATAAAACAACTCTTCATAGTCTTTATTACATTCGGGATTCCATTCCCCACGTAGTTACCCCCATTCAACTCTGCCAGTCCACTATAACCAATGGTACATCAAGTTCCTTGGCCACTCGGCCTTACACACTTAACGTTAATCGGTGCACATCCACCAACTGTTCCTTCAGTCCCAATGGAGTCACTCAGAATAATTATGTATCCACATAGGGTATAAACACAAAGTCGTGTCGATTACAGTGTTGGGGCAGTTTAATCGGCAAGAAGCATTACCGATTCCCACAGAATACTCACCAATGTCTGATTCACCTTGGATTAAACCCTCGGGTAGTCAACATCCGACTCCAAAATTTCTTCTCTAAATCATGATATATCTTGACAATACCGAGACAAACGCTCAAAAGAGCTTCAAAGTGCTCCAATTAGCACAGACTGCCTGGATTTTCCCTTTACAGGCATCATACTCGGTTCTAGAATCTCTGATTTCTAACCATTCCTTTGGCCAATTCCATGCCTACACCCTGAGAAGGTCACTCGGGACTCTCAATCAAAAGGGTTGTTCGGTGTTTGAAGGAAATTCTTACCTGGAAAACTTTCCATTTACCCTAGTTTGCACTCAGAATTCAAGCCCACTCCGAATACAAATCTGAGTTCCAACTCAGCAGCTTCGAACATCAATCCGAACACATCTATGGATAAATTTACCCCTCGGGCATTAACTCTTTCTCGGGATAATTCACTCGAAGACTTACCCATTCATAGCCCCACATTCCGACCAGACGTCCATTTGGTAAGATTAGTCAGGGGCACATCCTACAGACTTAAAATTTTCGCACGATGAATCATTTACTTTGTACCATTCGACTCGAAAACGTCACGCTCTGAGTCACACCACTCGAATCTTACCCTACTCAGAAGTGTCACACTCGGACACAATTCCCTTAACTTAGCAATGATCCTCTCTATGAGGTTCTACTCGGAACACCATAACTTCACTCAGTAATCCTTTCTCCCAAAAGGTTTTACTCAAAATTACATTCCTTCTTTTCACTCATAATCATCTCTACCTCCTGTCACTCAAATTATATTAACCTTTCCTAAGTAAATCTTGCCTCATTAATTATCTCAGCTCGTAAATCATGACCCTTCATCAAATCCTCAACATTACTCGGCTAAACCCATAAACTTCTAATTCTGGTGTTAGGTTTGGGTCACGGATATATACACTCAGCAACTAATTGCTTCCATCGGGATTTGGGCTACCATCAATGAATACTTGTCATACCAACAACATTACTACATTCCCAATAATGGCTGTAGCAATTTCTAAATGTTGTTCTAGGTATATCAGGGACCTTAATCCGCTCTAATGGCATTCTAAGCGTCAATTGACTCTGGTAAACCGAGTCGCACATAATTAATCCTCCAAATCTTCAGTACTCTGTAGTGGTTATTATTTCCTATAGTTAACTTACTCAATCGGTTGGCAATCAAGGCATGACCACACACCACCACCACATCTTTCGATCAGTAACACAAGGTACTTATGTTGGCAAGATCACCTTCTTGTCCCCGACAGTCAACACCACTTACACAATCAACCATACCCCACATAACCTCTGATTCTCTCAGAGGTAAGCACCTCAATGCCAAACAAGTCTCCTATCCTCTTCTGAATACACTATCAATTACCATCCACTCGACACACTCTCACTTTTACTCAGGACAGCACGATAGACTCACTATCACCATAAGCAGCTACAACCTCACCTGCCCGACTCATGAATTGCTGTATCCAACTTATAGGATGACGTCTCGTTCCTATAGGGTTACAACAATTACATAAAGTCACTGCAAGAGTGTACGCTACCACAATGCCCATGGTATGTAGAGTCGTCTCGAAACAGCATAGCTCACACCGACTGTACTCACACAGGTAATACTAAAGCACATGAAATTAATGACAATTCACATAAATTTATAAATAACACATTTATGTCAACATCATTGTTATGCACCGAATAGGGTACATCACACAACAACAGTCATAAGTTATCAATTACCATCACTATAAAAGTGTACAATAGCAATAGATTTCTGACTCACACAGGGTTCACACCTCGTCGCTGAATCTTATCCTCATAAAGCTATAATCTGACAGTCTATTATTCCATCATGTCGTCACTCATCAATCAATTGGAGCCTAACAATACATTAATCCCACTTGAGTATACATCTCGAGGTTACCATATAATTTCCGATTAAACAACAAGTTTTTGCCTTAGTGGACTCTCTTCGCCAATCATAAGTACAACCTTCCTATTGGATGTACAATCAGCCTCATCACACGAGTTCTGTCATTACTCTACTCAATACCCAATCGCACCCAGGACTCAACACTACCATTTCTTTATCCATCAGGTATCATTCGTTATTTGCACTTCACCATATGGCTATTCAATCCTCAAGGAGTTACCATACAATTGCCTTACTCGGTTCAGCAATTCACAGGGTTAATCAAATTATCAGAATCAAAATTTCTAGGGGTCATTAAGTACCCGTCATAGGCATTCTCACAACATCCAATTATCACCGAGCCTAGCTCACCATAGTGTCTGATTCCATAAGTCTAACAGTATAAGGTCGTGCTAAACCCAATCGGTTTTCTACACCTTATGGGTCACAATTCAATCAATAATTTACTCGGTTTTCAGCCACAACACCGAGTCTAACCCAAGTCATCACACAATAAAATCATCACACAATGGTAATCCAAGCCTCAATGAGTTACTACGCACTTGCTTTACTCGGGCTCAACAACTCACAAGATTAATAAATTATCAGACTTAGAATTTCTAAGGGGTCACCACTTACCCATCGTGGGTCACACCCAAAATATCCAAATATTATAAAGCCCAATACCATTCACTCAGTCTTCATACACCAAAACCGAGACAATATTCAAATCAAACAGGTATTCTATGTCACCTTCATTCATTCATGATCATGCCCAATTAACTGGGTCACCACACCTAGTGGTCCAGCATCTAGTCCATCAGCCACTTGGTTTCCTCACCAACCACCGAGACGTAATCCCAATTTAACATATACCCGATCTCGCCCTTGTTTACTTATCACACACCCATATTTTTAACTTAGGAAACTGCAACACATCACTCATACCATATATCGTATACATCATATATCGTTCATTCATCACTCACTCAATTTCCTAATTTAGGAATCTGCAATCAATCAATTACATCCTATACCATATAGGATTCACGTGCCAAAAGATATGTACCTGGCAACTTAGAAAACTGCAATAAATTACTTATGCCATAAACTACACACGTCATACATCATTCACTTAATCAACTCGAACATAAGAGTTCTAATCCATTCAACAAGCATGACTTGGCCATGAACCATCAGCATAGCGCACCGAAGAGTCCTAACCAATTGATCCGACCTCCACCTGTACCAGGGTCCCAACATTTATCATTCTATTTCTTCTGACTGACCCAGGCTTAAAATAACCCCTAGGTAGTTCATAAACAATCAGGCTAGGGTAGCATCCAGTCTTCTATTCCCCAATCAATGTCACAACAGTAGTACCCTTCACTACTGTATGCAACAAAACACATAAGCATAGAATCACACAAATCATGATTAATCATGTATCAATTTAACAGAATACTACAGGAAATGATGACAATCGGTCATATTGCACACAACCGCCCACTAACAGTAGGCAAACCTTGGCCATGGACCTTTTGGTCTGCTCTGATACCAAAATGTAACACCCTTATTTTAATAATTAAATGAGATCCAGAACAGGGAAAATTTTTCCCAAAAAGCCAACCTAGCAACCGGGTAGAATTAGACAATAATAAAGGAAGGCAAAGAGCCGACCAGAAGCTCAGAAAACCGATTAGAACAAGGAAAAACATTCACAGTGGAAGAATAAAACAGCGCCTGAGTGAGACCCCAAAACAGCGTGCACTCGCTCAAGGGAGATATAGCACGCTTGAGCGAGCAGCCCAACTCGCTCGGGCGTACACCCCATCGCTTAAGCAATATCAACCAACAACCTTCCCATGCGCTCACGCTCGTTGGAGCGAATGTCTCATTCACTGGGGCGGACACAGGTACAAGGTAATCTTTCACTCGGATTTAGGACATAGTTTCCCCCAGTAAATCATCACGCTCGAACCTCACTCGGGAATCTACATAGCTCCTCATTTCATTCATATAGGTTACAAGTATAAACCACTCAGGAAATTACTTCCCCACCAAGCTGACCCAAAGCCTTCCATTGAGGACATACTCGCTGGAGCGAGAACTCACTCGTTGAAGCATGAAGCCAGACTCGACATTCCCATCACTCTGTAAAGGGTTTCACTCGATATTCAGGGGTTCCATTCACTCGGGAAGAGCCCCAATATTTGCCTCCCTCGGAAGTTCATAACTTAGTCTCTTAATTTTGTCCACAGAGGCCACGCAATGGCCCACTCGGAAAATATTAATAATTCCACTCGGAATCTATAAAGTTACTCCACTCGGAGTCTAATAATTTCCCTCACTCGGCTTACCACCCAACCAAACACCGCTCGGTGTATTCCAACCACATTCAATCAGAATGTGCCACACACTTATCACTCAGTAAACTAACTCCAAGACCGACCAATACCTATTCGGTCTTCCACTCGGAATACATATATAACTTCACTCGGATTATATATAAAACACTTAAAATATGTCCAATCTAATCCATCGTAATAACTCTTCCCTCGGAGAAGTTCACTCGGATTCCACTCGGGCCTATACAAAATAATTCCCCACTCGGGGTTTCCTTATAATTTCACTCAGCAACGATCATTCTTAATATTACTCGGGAGATTCGCCCATCAGCTTTTACACAATATAAGTTCATCTAAGGTATCTTACTCAGAATCCAATTAAGCATCACCGCTCGGAAAGGAAGGCCCAGCCATTTATAGTCTCACTCGGAGATGGCTCCCACAACTAAGTTTACTAGGAGAATCATTAACTTAGCGATATTCTATCCACCATTCTCTCTCCGTCTACTCAAACCTAAGTCACCAGTATACAACATATATGTACCTACATGATCATGCACTCGAAATACTCATTACCTTCCATCATTCATTCGTCAGCACCAGGTATCCGATACAAGCACAGGTTATCAACATAAACCATATACGTATATAAACATGCACTCGGGTCATAATAGTTTAGATTACTTATATATAAATTTATATTCATTATACAATACTGTTATTATGAGCCGACCAAGGCTATAACTGACTTAAACGTAATAAATGCGATACAAGCACTCAACAGTCGGAGTGCACGTCACTCTGACTTGAGGTCTTCACACCATTCCGAGTCTGACCTGCATACACTGAAAAATGGTGTAGGGGTGAGCTTTTACATATGAATCAATAGTTATTGACTCGGATTTTACCTCAAACCTCAATTATATAATTTACATGGCTCAATCCACAAATATATATATCTACTGCCAATTAATATAAAAGTCACACAACATTACCCAATCGGAAATCACACAATAACATACCTTCTCAATCACACATCACATGGCACTTGGCAACAGCATCAATACATACATATTCATTCAGTCGAAATTCACTCATATGACATCATCTAGTCGGCATTCATTCAAATCAATCAATCCATGCCAATCATGTTGGTCTCGATAACCATGCTCATACACACATGCATGCGGATCCGGCTTAAAGCATGATTTCAGTTACAGATTCCTTCCTGGCCCCTCGTCCATTAGCCCTTCCCATATGGTACCGGCCTTCCATTGGCGTCTGGAGACTCCTCTCTAGCTCCTACGGCTACCACGGGCCCTCATGGAACTAGCCAGGACTGGAAGGCACCTCGTATGTGCAACCTCATGCAATACCACATAGTATTCTAAATGGAATCAAGCATCAACTCACATCTCGAGCATTCGAAAATCATTATGGCGTTCTCATTCAAATACATTCAACATAACTGCATACAGAACCCAGCAAATCACCACCCTTTTTAACTCATAGTTACATGCATTCGGTCAACATGCTCAGAAACATTAATATGCACTAATAGATGGAATCACACCACAAAGCAGTTCACAACATCACCAACCCAAGAGTTGCATGCATAATTACTCAATCACAACACATCAAACTACACATCTCACACATAACACATCACATTAAAGCAAGCACCCGGAATTCGTTCATAAACTGTACACTTGACATGCAAAGCGCCCCCTACCTGCTGTCGGGGTTCAGGGACTCCTCGAGTTGCAATGCTGACTGATCGCCCTTCTGTTACACCTCCTCTAACAGCCTTCGAGCTTAGCGTTGATCCTGGGCCAGAGTTGCTCTTTCTTCCAATGGGTTCGTTTTCCCCACGGCTCCAAGGCACTTCCCAGCATAGCTTCCAACTGGGACACTAATAGCTTCAAGCGGAAGGAGAAGAAGAAGAAAAAGAAGAAGAAGAAGAAAAAGACAGAGGGGATGAAGAGAACAGGGAGTGGAAACAGGGCCACGTCGCTGTTCCACCCAGAAAAGCTCTTCAACTCTCTCCCTGTTCTTTCCACGCGGGTGATGCGAATAAGGGTGAAGAAGAAGAGAAACAGTAAAAGGAAGAGACCAGATGTACGCATGAAGGAGAGCTGTCCAGCGTGACTAATAAGGGAAAGAGAGAGTTGAAGTTCTTTTATACCTCCAGGGGTGCATACGTCCTTTCACCTGGCATTAACATTATTTATTCAATTATTTCTAACCAAATAGCAATTACTCTAATTAACCATTAATCATAATTCTGTAATTAACCCTTAATTAATAGCTTAATCTCAATCAGTAATTAAATTAAGAATCAGGATGTTACAATAATCATAGCCTCCTTTGTAGGTAGCCAAAGCCCGCTTCAAGAATTTATCAAGAGTCGGGCTAAATTCAGCCCTCCTCATCATCTGAGAGAATTTGGAGAAGAAATCATCCCTTTCACCAGAGCTGGATCCCCTAGCCATATTTCAGTCCTACAAAATCAAACACATCACCATTAGTAACCAATGACCTATCAGGGAATAGAATAATTACCTCATATACATAAATACCATACCGCTGGAGTGCCAAGAGAGCGATGCCAAGTTATCCTGTCAATAATATAAATAAAATACAAGCATATGTCCATATAGGACTCACACAATTTACAATTTATTTAGCATACAATTGATATTTTTACTTAATTAATTTTCTCTATTTACCATATTTCCCATACCCTATTCCTCCTGAAAGGAACCGTTTTGATACCACCTGCGAGATCCGACCTTTGTTTTCCCTTCAATTTCAATAGTTTAATTAAAATGTCAATAAATTTTTCACAAAATATTTAGTTATTAATTAACAAAACCTCCTAAGATGTAAAATGACTCCCAAACAAGACTTATATGGCATCCCAAAAGCTTATAGTTCATTTACAATTAACAAAAAGTGTAGAATAGGGATAAGGGTCTGACGCTATGTGCCAACCCCACACTACGTGTGAGCCCCACTGTTTGCACTTGGTGCTGAGCGTCCGCCCCACACTACGCGTGAACATGATAGTAGTAGCAATGTTGCTGTCATGGGTTTTAGGCAATTTGGCCAGCTTCCGTTCTACACAAATGGCCAGTTTTAGGTTCGATTGCCATGAAACTTCGCAAGCCACATGTTTTCCCCATCTCAGAACTATTGGCGCCGTCTGTTCGCCAAAATTCCATCATATGCGCGAGTTATACGTAGAAATGCATTTAAATCAAAATATTGTAATTACATGCACTAAACCTATCAAATATGCTTCAAACTAGTCAAGTCCTACATGCACAAGTCACAAATGAGGTAGGGAACCTATCGGTCCGTTCTGAGGGTCCGAAAACCCATCGGATCTCGAAATCACCTACCTGGTTCCTATATTTATGCATTTTCCACTATTTTACTATTATGCAAAACATAATCTAAATCATTATTATATCAACTATCCAAATCACAATCACACTCATAATATAAATTACATACATATCACAGTACCTGCCAATTACAAACATTCACGCAATGGCTCCGTACCATACAACTACACATAATATTATAATGCCATAAACATGGCCAGCACCACACATAAATGATTATTCCTAATTATTAACACTCCATCACACATACCACACAATAAATCTCATCAAACCACTCAAAGCATATAATCCACGAATTTAAATCCTTATACATCACCATGTACATTAAATAACATTAAATAGGCCATTGATAAATATTACACATAAAATACAAATTTCCCAGCTTTCCTTGGCAATATCTCTTCACTTGGAACTTACTTTCAGGGTATCCGCACCTTCCCTATCATTGGTCACTAAAGAAATAGAAAACCACAACAAGGGTGGGTGTTTGGAAACAAAATCATAATTAATATATAAATGATAAACATAATAGTAAAATAACAATATAAACACTTTACCATTTATATCGTTCAACTTCTCAAGTTCCCTATAAGCTCATACAATAATCATCTCACAACAATTGGCAATAACATCATATTCTTAATTATATTACGCATTATTAGTTCATTCAATGTCATACCATCACCAACTATTATAATCATCACATGTATTTATTTCACATCCTTTATTAACTCATACATCATCACAAATAGATAAATTAGGCACCATTAACTCTCATCATGCAATTTGACTCCTAGTATTTGGATACTAAAGGATCGGCCTTTAGCTGGGGCTTTGACTTGACACCCCGTGAACCAAACTTAGTTCACTGATCCTGACTTGGCTCTCCACCTCAACCACTAGATCCTACTTGATCACTAGGTAGCTTAACTGGACCTCTGAGGACCACAAAAGCCGAAAGCGAGGGGTAACAGATACCGTCGGCCATCCCAAACCACATAGTCATATATATGCATCTCAAATCATATATATACACTGGCAATAATCAATAATCTAACATCACACAGGGCAGGCACACATGTCCAATCTTTCAACAACTCATCACAATGCATGTTAATTCATCAATACCCATCAAATTCATCAACATACGCCCAATAAACTCATAATTCCAATCTAATCAATCATATATAATTACATATACACGCATCGGCCATATATCATTAATTTATCATGCAAAATTATATACCCATAACTCTCAATTAATTATATACCATCCATACAATGTATTTACTAACCAATCAAGCATCCAAAATTATCATACATATGCACATTCATTATTCTAAGATATTTCTAAATTTTCCCACTTATTACAAATATCATATACTTCTAAATTTTAATTATACATTACCAAGTTTAGTTAATTATGACCCAAACACCCCCTTACCTAGATTCCATGCTTTGATAATTTGATCTCGGTGTCGGTTACGTCCCACGCTCAAATCACTCATTGCTTCACTTCCGATTCCAACACCCACTTCACCAAAAGGTCCTTCGAGACTTGTTCCGGCACCTACGAACATCGAAACACGAAACCCATTAGTACATTGTCATCCTCATCACCTTAGAAGTAACATCCAAGCTTCACATTGCCATAAAACGTGAAACCTTAACTCCTTAATACACATGCAATCCTTGGGTAGAGAGAGAAAGAGGAAGAGGAGAAGGAAAACTTGAAACCGATGCTTCCTATTGACATACCTTGATCCCCCAAAGCCAACAAGTGATTATTCTCCAAGATCCCACCAAGATTTAACTTGGATCAAAGTCCCAGGTCGTCGGAAGGGAAGAGAAGAGAGAAAAATAGTGTTTTTTGCATGCGGTTTCTGTTTTAGTCCTATGTGTTTTAATTCTGCTCGCGATGCTGATGCTACGCGTCACACTTGCGCTACGCGTCAGCTTTAAAATTCCACCCTGATGCTGCCGTGAACTGGATGCTACGCATTAGGCAGGAACCTTAATTCCGCATTAAATCCATTCTTACCATATATTCCCATATTATTATAATTTAAACTTATTTCACACACTTGTTTATCCTTTTAAATGTAAAATGCATAAGATATTACACACTAAGTTCTAAGCATTACTCTTCTTTTCATAAACAATTAATAAAGTCTAGTGTGGTTCCAGAATCTGTTAGTGTGGGAAACACTGTTGGCCTGAAAAGGCTTTCAAAAGAATACTTAGGTTTAAGCCACAAAGTGGCTGGAGTCAAGAATACTTATGGCACTGTTCTGGTGCAGTTATTGTAAAGGAGATTTTATAATAGTGGAAATCCTTCAAGTTAGAATAGACTGGACGTAACTTTTGTGTTGGAAGTGAACTATTATAAACTCTGTTAATTTTTCCTTATTACTCTTTTGCATTATCTAATTACTAGTTTCTATTTAGTTTGAATTTCCATAAAAAGTATCTGTGACTTATTCAACCCTCTTTCTAAGTCAAACTCTGAACCAACATTATGTATTCCTAGGGGATCCATGAGAGAGCTTCTTATTAGAGAGAGTCATAAGGGAGGACTCATAGGGCACTTTGGAAGATACAAAACTTTGTCTATCCTTAGTGAGCACTTCTATTGGCCCTACATGAAAAGAGATTTGTAAAGGCTATGCTTTAGATGCCATGCATGTAAAAAGGCCAAGTTTAAGGTTTCACCACATAGCCTTTACACTCCCTTGCCTACTCCCACTACCCATTGGGTTGATCTTAATATGGACTATGTCTTTAGTTTTCCTAGAACTCAAAGGAGGTATGGATTCTATATTTGTTATGGTGGATAGCTTTAGCAAAATGGCTCACTTCATCCCTTGCCATAAGTGGATGATGCTAGTCATATTGCTAGACTTTTCTTTAAAGAGATAGTTATACTTCTTGGGATCCCTAAAGCTATTGTTAGTGATAGGGATACTAAGTTCCTTATCCATTTCTAGAGGACCTTATAGGCTAGGCTAGGAACTAAACTTCTCTTTTCCACTACTTGCCAACCTCAAACAAATGGCCAAACTAAGGTAGTGAATAAGAGTCTTTCTACTCTTCTTAGAGTCTTAGTCAAGACACATGTAAAATCTTGGGATGAATGTCTATAAAATATAGAGTTTTCTTATAATAGGGTAGTTCACTCCACCACCAAGCATAGTCCTTTTGAGATTATATATGGGTTTAATCCTTTCACTTCTCTTGATCTTTTGCCTTTTGAAATTTTTGATGATATTCTTCATTTAGATGGTGAGGCAAAGACATCTTTTGTATAAAAACTACATGAGAAGGTTAAATCCCAAATATAATTAAAAATGATCAATATGCTAGGTGTGCTAATAAGAAGAGAAATGAAGTAATTCTAGATGTTGGTGATTGAGTTTGGCTTCATCTAAGAAATAAACATTTTCCTAAACTTTGAAGTCTAAACTTAATCCTAGAGGTAATGGTCCTTTTTAGATTATTATGAATTTTAATAATAATGCTTATGTACTTGACCTCTCTGGTGAGTATAGGGTCAGTGCTACTTTTAATATTCCTTATCTAACCCCTTATGCTGTAGATAAGTTAGATGAGGATACCTCAAATTTAAGGACAAATCTTCTTAAAGAGGGGGAGCATGGCAAGGACCATACTCATAAAGAAACCTTAGATCCCACACAAAGTTTGGAGGTTTCCTTTGAGAGCTTTAATGGCTCTTTGACATGGTCAAAGGTCAAGAAAGCCAAGGAGACACTCCATAAGACCTTGGCTTCTTTCATCACTTCCTTGGATGGGCCCAAGCCCAAGGAGGAGCATTGGAAGATCCTTGCTTGTTTCACTTACACTATATTAAAGTAAGCGTTCATATGAGCTTCTTTGGACTTCCTTTGGACATATTCATTGGATTTTAAATCTTTTATTAGCATTTTTAATTGCTTAGGAATTAATTAGATTTAGGAATTAGTTTTAGTTTGGGCCTTGCATGGCCATTTGGTTTTTGGGCCACTATTGGGCTTTATACTTTACACATTTTGCATTTAGGCCATTCTATATAAGTTTTAGGGATTGGGCCTTAGAGGTTTCCCAAGGCCCATGGTGTGGCCGATATACTCTAGGAGGTATATATACCTCATTTCACTTGTAATTGATCATTCATTAGTCATTTGTTAAGTTTTAGTGAGATAGAATGTGACCTCTATCTAGAATTTAAGTGCATTAGCTCTCTCCTTTAAGTTTCTTATCCTTTGGACTCCTCCCAAAGGTGGTGAAACATCACCTTGCTTTATATCCTCAAGAGTGGTAGCGCCATATCCCTTCCAAGCCTCTCCATCAATTCCATTTCTTCTCCCTATCTTCTTAGGTTCCTTTCCTCTAATTTCCACCATGAAGTTTTCTGCCAGCACTTGTCTTCTCCAATTCTAGCATTTGTTTTCAAGATTTGGAAGTCTCTTGTATAGATTTTGAAGGATTCAAGAGGAATATCCACCTATCCTAAGGAATTTCAAGTAAATATCTACATCATCACCCCCAAGTTCAACGATGGTTAAAAGCCATAAGTTTGCTAATTACAATATATAATGAAAAAATAGACGAGGTAAGACCTTTCCTTTCCATTACATAAGGTTCAGAATATATACATATCAGAATACTATCTTTACAAATTCTATGTGATAGCCTTAGAGAATAATTATAACAAATCAATTAATTATAGAAACATATGAACTAATTATAAATATATAGGACAAATTATAGATATACTCTAATTGTAAAAATATGCTATAAAATTTGGAACATATCACGCCCATGATATGCTGTCATGTCCGTGATTTTGTCTTTACCCCTCTCAAGTTGGTGCATGAAGATTGTGAATGCCTAACTTGTCCAAAAGGAGAGAAACTGAGTTTGCCCAAGTGCTTTAGTGAAAATGTCAACCAACTGCGTACTAATGGGCACATATATAGGATGAATGAGGCCTTTAAGTATCTCACCTCGGATAAAGTGACAATCAACTTCAATATGTTTGGTTCGTTCGTGAAACACAGGATTTTTAGCAATATGAAGTGTAGCCTGACTATCACAACAAAGCTATATTGGTTTAGTATGAGAGACACCAAGGCTAGAGAGAAGACCTTTAAGCCACTTTAGTTTACAGGTGGTGGTAGCCATAGACCGATACTCAGCTTCAGTGGAAAAGCGAGCAGTAATGTGTTGTTTCTTAGTTTTCCATGAGATGGGTGAGTGACCAAGAAGAATAAACTATTAGGGAATCCCTCAGGGTCAGGCAGCAGAAACACAAAGGATTCTCAAAAAGGATTGCAAAAACAAATGTCTCAAGGCATTATACAAAATTAAAATTTTGTTTTAGAAGTTACCTCATGTAGACGTAAAGCAAGTTCCTCAATCGAAGCAATTATAGCTTCGCCCTTAGGAGTCCATATGAGCATTCCCACTAAAAAATGAATTTCCAAATGCTAGTGCAGAAATTTAGAGAGTAATCTTAATATTTTTGAATAACAACCTATAAGCATCTCATGCTCTATATATACGCTTAGGTCTTAAACTGGTAAGCTCTCATTAAACATTGGGCTTCTGACTCATTCTAAATGAGTTAGGCCCAATAGTTTTATTTTTAGTCCATCCTCTGGTGGGCTTACTCTATGTGTGTGACTCTATAGGTAAAATATCCGATTATATTAATAATAAATTATTTTATTATTTAAAATAAGAACGACATCTAGCAATACATCATTATGTCTGAATATTATTTATCATTGAATGACCTATAAGTGATAATTATTTTATATATTTATTCTTTTTGTCATGATATCTAATTGGGCCCAAGGCATGGTCGTCGTCATCCTTGTATGGTGCAATTCATAGATTATTTATTCTTCCTAGCATGGCTATGCATTTTGTTAGTCTCACTCCATGAAGTGGCCCATAGATATCACTCCTGTCACATAAGAGAGACAAATCCTATCTATATCACTCACATCCCTCTGCATAATTTATTTATTACCTAATCACAATCTTTATGGTCATCCTATTACAGATGACGTTTGATTGTATTAAAACAATGAACTCCTTGTGTAGGAATCATAGTGACATCAGGTCGAAGGGCTATATACCATTATCATATTGAGAACCATTTATGACACTCATGTAGCAATCCATGCAACATTCTCATGATGGGTCTGTCTAGTACAACATTACTCTTAATGTGTACTCGTGTGAAGACTTGATATCATATATATCCATGATTTTTGAGATCAAATTATCAATACATTCACATACTAGTCTTAATGTATTTACATGTCCCCATGTAAATACTTAATTAGGGACATTTTAAGAATAATTCTCATATGACCTATTATTCTAGGATAAATAGTTTTAAAAATATCTTAAAACTGAAAATACTTATTTTATTGATAAGTTAAAATTGATACATTAATAGCTCGTAGTGCATACACAAACATAAAACCACCTTATAAGTTATCGCCGAGTCAAAGAATAGCTAACCCAATCTGAATCACACCATCCATAAAGTTTCAAAGGGCTATTCTATTGTAACAAAATGCCTTACCTAGGATCGCCTTTCAAATATCACGCTACATGCAAAGTAGCCTCCCAGTGTGCTTGTTTTGGCTGCTGCATGAATTGAGAAAGGATGTGAACACAGTATGAAAGCTCTGGTCTTGTAAAGCACAAGTAAATAAGGTGATTAACTAAGTGTCTATATCCCTCAGGTTGAGGAAGAAGCAAGAGCCAATTGGTGGTTTTTCTCAAGAGATGTAAGGGAAGGTTTAGAACTTAGAAGACTAGCTTCAGAGATAATGTCCAAAGCGTACTTCCAATTAACAAAGAAAAATTCCTATGGGTTATTTGGGAACCTCAACTCCAAGAAAATATTTCAAAGTCCCTAAATCCTTCATATGGAAACAAGTGTGAAAGTAGGTTTTGAATGCTAAAATATGATTATTTCCTGAAATAATAAGATCATCAACATACACCAGGACTACAATAAAGATATCTTGTCACTGCAACACAAATAAAGAATAATCATGTGATGATTATTTGAATCCATACGCTTTGAGTGTAGTGGATAACTTAAACCAACACCTTGGGGCTTATTTAAGCTCATATAAAGATTTATGAAGTTGACGTACCATCCTAGGCTGCATGGTATGAAAACCTAATGGTGATTTCATATAAATTTCTTATTGAACATCCCCGCGAAGAAAGGCATTATGAACATCCATCTGATGCAATTCCTAATTCTTTGTTGCTGCTACTGCTAATACAGTTTGCATAGTCACCATTTTAGCGACAGGGGCAAATATCTCATTGTAATCAATCCCTTTAACTTGATGATTACCAAGAATTACTAAGTACGCTTTAAACCTCTCCACTGTCCCATCATATTTATGTTTAATTTTGTATACCGATTTACATCCAAGTGCTTTCTTCCCTGGGGGTAAATAGGTAATGGTCCATGTTCCATTCTTCTCTAACGCTTGAATCTCGTTTTTCATTACTTATCTCCATTTAAGATCTTTTACTGCCTCAGCAAAATGACAGGTTCTCTATCATAATCAAGACCTGCAAGTAAAGTGCGATGTGCCAAGGAAAATTTCTCAAAGTGAACATAATGTGCTATTGGATAAAGAGGACCTAAGGATGTCGATGAAGGGGGAAAATGGATGGATGGGCTCATCTTCTGAATTGCGTGAGTGGAAAAGTCTCATGATCTAGTGGATAAAATTTTATGTCTATGTCCTCAACCTAGTGTTTTGACAGGTATAGTTGGTTGGCTAGTCAGTCTAGGATTATTTTTTAACAAAGTTTCTGAAGTAGAGGGATCTACTATTTCAAATTCTCCACCCTTTATCGTCTAAATCAAATTTCCTTTGATTAGAGACCAAAGTTTCTTTTTTGAGAGCAACTCCATTGTCCGACGCTTCTTCATCCACTCCAACACCTTCATCATGTAAAATTGAAGGTAAAGTTCTTTCTGGTATAGTGTCAAACTTGTCAGCAAATGGATACTCAGTTTCAACAAATTCTACATCTCGAGAGACAAATTGTTCTTTACTTTCAAGATCATACAACTTCCACCATTTCTTCCCATACGAATATCCAACAAAGACATATTTTCTACTATTACTAACAAATTTATCTCCCTTTCTATTTTGGTTGTGTGCATAATAAAGACATCTAAATACTCGTATATGTTCAAGGGAAGGTGCTTGACCATGCAACATCTAATGGGGAGTTTTACCACCCAAAATAACAGAAGGAGTTTTACTCAGTAGGTATCCAACAGTCAAAACACACTCACCCCAAAAATCAATAGGAAGATTACCTTGGAAATGTAAAGCCTACGTTGTGTTTAGAATATGTTTATGTTTTCTCCCAACTCTCCTGTTCTGTTATGGTGTACCAACACATAGGTTTGAAAAACAATCCCATGGTCATAAAAATAATGCTTCATGGAAATGAATTCAGTTCCATTATCGCTTCTAAAAATCTTTTCTTATTTAGTGTGAAGAAATTTATGAGTGCTTTGAAACCTCTCTTTTATCACCAAACAAGTAAATCCACACATCACAAGAATAATAATCCACAATCATCATAAAATAAAATGCACCGCAAGATGAAGCGGTCCTATAAGGACCCTATAAATCACAATGAATTAATTCAAAGGCTTCATTAGCCACATGTTCACTTAAAGAAAACTTTTCTCTTGTTTGCTTGGCTCTAAAACACATATCACAATTCTTATTCAATTCTACATGTTTGTCATTTTTACTATTGCTTGTAACCAGCTGAGTAATCTTTAGAGAAGCATGTTCTAGTCGCCGATGCCACAACTTAAGTTGATTTATTCCTCCAATCTTATATGCTTGCACTCCTCGAACTGTGTGGAAATACTAAAGCCTATCCCTCTGTTCAGCCACTCCAATTAGCATCCTCGAGGTGCGGTCCTACTCAACAATAACTTGTCAGCAAATTGAATGATGCAATCCAAGTCATCCATCAATTGGGAAAAAGATATCAAGTTGTATTGAAGATTTGGAAGATAGGGAACATTATGGAAAGTTATTCCTCCATTTAATAAGACAAGTCCTTCTTTAGTCATATTTGTGGGCCGTATATTAGAAGTCTAACAGGACAGGTTTGTATGTCATGTAGATCACGTATGATTTTTAAGGTTCGTGTCATGTGATTTGATGCCCCGCTGTCTAATATCCACAAGTTACGATGTGACTTACTTATCATTTTATCTGTCACATCTGCTCTATGTATATTCAACATTTCCATTAGCCTCTACCATTGCTCAGAAGTTATTCCTATGAGTCCAGGTTTCTCAGCCTCTCCTATCAATGAATTTACACCAGCCTGTGCTGCATTGGCGCATACCATAACCGCTCCTTTTCCTCCGCCTCTCCCTTGTGTACCATTTCTGCATTATTTTTGGGCCTATCACCCCACCAATCAGGATATCCAATCAGCTGAAAACAATTCTTGCCATCATGTCCATTTCGTTTATAATTGGTGCAAAATAAAGACTTATCTTTTGAATCTCCCCATCCTTTATTTTTGCCACCAGCTTGCACCACAAGTCCTATCATCTCTCTTTTCCCTTCTTTGGCCCTTATGATAATTATGACTCGCTTATCATGGTTGAATAAACTTTGTTCAGAGATGGCAACAGATCTGTAACAAGAATATTGGAATGCACTATTCTAAAAATAGCATCATCAAGCCCTATTAAAAGCTGATGTACTCGTTCCTCATCTCTATGCTTTTTGAGTTTGGAACTTATTCCATAACTGTAGCTTTCACAACTGCATAATAGGATTTGATCATAGTTTGTAAGTTCATCCTATAGCGCCTTCAATACACTAATATAGTCATCTCTTCTTGTTTACATTTTGCTAGGTCTCCTTTTAATTGGTATATTCTGGGTCCATTTGCAACCGAGAATCTTTCCTTGATGTCTTCCTATAGATCTTGTGTGTTCTCCATATAAGATGTTGTAAAACGTAGGTTCAGCTCCACTGTGTTTAAGATCCATAACACAAGCATAGATTGAACTATCCACTAGTCTTCTAACTTGATCGTCCCTTCCTTTAATTTGTCTACAGTCCCTTTAATAAATCCCTATTTTCTTCTCGCACGAAGGGATGTTTTCATGGCACGTGCCCACTCCTCGTAGTTCTCTCCTCATATCTATACCTGAGTAATCAAA
The DNA here is from genome assembly GCA_037962975.1 of Clitoria ternatea. NCBI lineage: Eukaryota > Viridiplantae > Streptophyta > Magnoliopsida > Fabales > Fabaceae > Clitoria > Clitoria ternatea. The sequence continues at coordinate 154,108,507 of CM075671.1, forward strand.
TTACTAGGATTATCGCTTGAGATAAGGTCATATGGGGGAAAATGTCGCTTCCCTGGCTTCACAGGTTGCTCTCAATTGCCACCCTTTTCAATTTTTAGGTCTTGGTGCTTTGATGCCATAATGAAACAATAGACGAGGTAAGACCTCTAATTTCCATTACATGTGGTTCAGAATATATACACATTAGAATACTATCTGTACAGATTCTACGTGATAGCCTTAGAGAATAATTACACCAAATTAACTAATTATAGAAACATATTAACTAATTATAAATATAAAGGACTAATTACATATATGCTTTAATTACATATATGCTATAAAATCTGTAACATATCATGCCCATGATTTGTTGTCATGTCCGTGATTTTCTCTTCAATATATGATTGATTGATAGTAAATGGAGGTGTGGTGATTCCAAGGTCCCTTACATGACATTGAGGAGGATGTGGATTTTTCGGTAGCTTATTTGACAAAATGAATTGGTTAAGGGTGTCGATAGTAATGCACAAGAAGATGTTGTGACCGAGGTAAGTTATCTATAATCATTTTTTGATGCTCTCTTCAAGTGTTATGAAAGCTACATGGTATAAAAGCTTTCATTTTCCTTTTTAAACATTCATTCAAAATGCTTCTTTGACGGTAATAGAGGTAAAAGGTGATTACTATGGTGGGATTTTGAAATCATAGACGAGCCATATACTCATTTTTATATTGTGGTGCATTGGGTAGAAGGTTTTTTTCCATCATTGAGAAGTGTGATACAAATTACTTGTGTTACATTGAACTAGTAAGTGAGTACATGCAAGAAAAAGTAATTTACTCGGGGTGTGAAAAGATAATTGTGTGGATGATAACTATTGAAATGGATAATGGATAATGGATAATGGAGTGGAGAGGTGATATCTACTTTTGATTACACATTAAGAATATATATATATATATATATATAATGGACCGATCAATGTTAAGAACAATGGATAAGTAACGTGTTAGTAGAAACAACAAGGGGGAGGAACCGATGAATTAGGACACATGGTTGGAGTTGCTTGGGATGGATTTTTTTCCTACAACAAAACCACCTGCCAAAGGGCCTAATTTCAATAACTAAAGGTAAAGGAAATTTAAGGTCAAGAAGGTGGTAAATTACAAATATAACAAACACAAAGGGGGCAAAACCAAGACTTATAATTGTTGCATCAAGTACCATGAGTGTTGCAACACCTCAAGTGATGAGAATTAATGAGGCACTCAAGCTAGGTAAACATTTACAATAGCTCATCTCAACCACTGCCAAAAGCCTAACGAATGTATGGTCAAGCCTCTATTTATGCTAGGTGTATGCTAAAGACAACATTAACCTCACAATGAGTCATTACCTTTACTAGAAATTAACTACCAACACATGTAGTCGTCTCTTGCACCATGGTCAATTCAATTAGAGAATTAATATTAAACTTAATATGATAGTTAGATATTTTGAAAATTTTAAATCTTTTGAAATATTAACCATAAACTATATATGAAATTAATATGTTTAATTTTACAAATGATCACATTAAATTGATATTTTATTGTGACAAGCTATTGTGGCGCCCTTAAGCCGCTAAATAATATTAAAGATATTAATATTTTAATAATGAAAATTAGGATTAATTTTTTGTAATTAGAAATAACCGTTGGAAGAAGAACACGACAATTAAAATTTTTAACAATCACCCTGAATCTATATAAAGACCTATCTCATATATGATGATATGAGAAGGTATGTTATTTAAGTAAATGCCTATTGAGGACAATCATTCACATAACTACAAATCATATACTTGTGAAATATTTAAAATTAGTCCAAAGACAAGTTTGAATTTTTAAGAATTGGTTCCAAAAAGGTCACATTAGTAACACTTACTTATTTTCCTAAATTTACATGACACTTCAAAGATTCTAAATTACATGATCATGCGTCATGACATTCACAAATATACCTTTAGGTGCAATACTACCATATTATGTTTAATGAACAATCCAAAGTCATGTTAGTAGGTCACTAGGTTCATTATCAATAACATTATGTTTTAATTACACAACCTCATATGAATATTTACATGAACTTAACTTCAAGGGTAGTAACCTCAATGCACATAAAAGTTGAGAACACCATTCTAATGCTTATATTTAGGACAATTTCACATATTCATGTCATTAACCTCTATCAATTAATTCCCAACATCAAAGTATCCCTATATGTCACTAGCCAAGATTAGTAATCCTTCTACAACCCATACATCACAACATTCATCAATTTTGTAAGAAAAATTCAGCATAGGACATTAACAATCCAATCACAAAGATCACTGGCGAGATTCCAATTTAATGCTATATACTATCAATTACCACTTTGTGATACAAAAAGATCACAAGTCCATCCCAATAATCCTAATATATCAACAATGTCATAAGTATACCAAACCATCATCACCATCATAAGGCATTACGTAATAGTAAGTTTATACAAAACAAATGTCATTCACAAGAAATTTTTTTAAAAAAATCCATAGTTGATAAAATTCAAAACATGCTGGCCAAGGCATCTAGGCATCCCCTTTCTTCACACTATACCTCAACTTCTTCAAAATAAGCACCAACTCCATAACTAGGCCCTACATCACAAAAGCTAAAAAGTAGACAACATGGAGAGTAAGCATACTTTCTCAATGATGAACAATTAAATAAAATGTGATATTATAATTATGTAAGTATAACTAACATATTCAATAACCATATCACATTATGGAATCCATTCATCAATTCAAATTCTCATCATATCTCACACTATATTCCTTACCAATCTATATATATATATATATAGTCCAAGGTAACACTAACAACAACAACATAATTGGTTAGCATCTATAAATTTTAATTATTCTTAGGTACCTCAAGGTCATATGTCATGTCCCTATGGCTAATGCATATGATATGCCATCAAAGTAATACACATGCAATGGATCCAAATTTCAAGAAATCATTCATAAGACATGTGTACACAATTCATCAATTAATCACAACCACGCATAGTCGCTTAAGTATTTGTCCCCCAGTAAGGGTCCCATTCATAAGATCCTGCAAGACCTCAATTATTTCCACATGTCAAGTGATCGCAACCACATAAAATGATTTATCTCCTATGCAAGGGTCTTTTTTACAAGATCCTACAAGACCTCTATTGTTTTAACACGCCAAGTGATCGTAACCACATATAAGATGATATGCCATGCATGCCATGAGATGCAAGAATGCACATGCTAGCCTCAACTTCACAAGAATTTCTAACCTACTCACTTAAGGGTACATTTTACACTTAACCTTTTGGTCAGTAGCATGTAACAAATCACAATACTTTCCAAGGCATACAATTTATCACCAAGTCCTCTAAGACATCAATTCGCTCAATTGCAATATAATAGCTAAGGATTCACATTCATAACAATCCACACATGGAAGTCAAGAGGCGTATAGTCAAGCGTACTCTATTATATATCATTACCATATTTGCTGAGACACCCCAAAAATGGGGGTAAATTTTTCACGTTTTATAAATCATTATTTGACACAGAAATAAAGTGGTAAAGCTTTAATCAACACCCTGGATCTATGAAAAACCTATCTCATATATGAAAATATAAGAAGGTGAGTTAAAAATAATTCATGAGAATCTCTCAATTAAAGATAGCAGAAAAATCATTTATATTGGTGCTATATGATTGGATTTAAAAAGGATAAATGATTTGAAGATTAATAAATCAAACTATGTTAAATACATTAGAGTAATGATGCTAAAAAGAGCCTTAATTCAAGGGAAAACCAAAACAATTAAAGCATTCATGTTTGGAGAATCAGGGGGCATTTTGCTCAAGCGGATGCCCCACTCACTTGAGCGAGTTCAACAATCCACGCCAGGGCGAGCCAACGATCACGCTTGAGCGAAGGGGAAAATATGCATCAGGTACCAATCTCGCTTAAGCGAGCTATGCTCGCTTGAGCGAGATTACTCCAGTAGCTAAATGGTTCCCCTTCACTTGGGCGAGGCACGCTCTCTTGAGTGAAAAAGGGACGGAACCTCACCACCCACATTTCGCTCGAGCGAGGCCAGGCCCGCCTGAGCGAAATTCATCCATAATCAATTCCCTTCCTCGCTCGCTTGAGGGAGCCATCATACACTGGCCATTTCGCTTAAGCGAAAGGGGTCCAGTATCGATCCTTTGCACGCTCGCCCGGGTGAGGCCCTTCCCGCCTGAGCAAAATATGGCCAGTAGCCATACCCCTGATACAAGAGGATCTCCCTTGAGCGAGATTATCACTCGCTTGAGCGAGTTATGTAGAACAAGCAAAAATCCTAAAAATTTTTACACAACTCATGTATCGATTTTCATTTCCTACCAATTATGGCCTAAGCTAACATATCAATTGCAGTCATTCATACATACAATAGCCAATTAATTGATCATACATATCTAATTCAATCGTCATCCATTCAATGCATGATATTTGAATCATTTTCACATAAACTTCATAAATTACTGTAGGTTGTAAAATACTTCATTCGTTCATGGGATTCAATATTAACCAACATCATAATTCATCCATATACATCATCTAGGTCGTTAATGAAAATTAGCCATACACACCAAGGTCCAATTTTCATACATGACCATCAAAATCGTCATGCTATAATCTAGATAACAAAACATGCATACATCCATACTATGTGCTATACAAACTTCATATTTTGCCGGCCAAGGCACTTCCTATACATCCATTTACCTCTTTCATCAAAATATACTTCAAAAGAAATTCACATCCCCCGTGAATGTCCTGCATCACAAATCTAAAAGGTAGATAACATGGGAGAGTGAATCATACATTCTAAAAGAATTAATATGAATACCATGTGATTATGTACATATGCTTCAAAATCATGTATACTTTGCATACACATATCATTTATCATCTCATTCATCATCATAGTACTATCATTCATATATCACAATCAACATTATAGATTGAGCAAAGTATATAAGCATACACATAATCAAGTTCTTCAATAAGTTGGACTATTTCAGACCTCATTATTAGATCATTAATTGGTATTCATAACTTTTATGTAGTCTTTATACATTTTCTCATCCAAATCATAACCATCATCACATCTCATCATCTTTGGCATACCTCCATGCTATATGCAAATGCTCTTAAGCTAATGCATATGCATAACAGATTATTTCAACAATTGCAGATCTGACTATGGGAATACAAACATAAATTGTGGGATTCAAGCATGATCATCTAACCATACCTCTACTATAGTAGTAAAATGTGTACACTTATCTTCAAATTACATGTATTTGACCAATCTTTTACTGGTACCAAACCGCATCGCCCATTGTGAAACACCGGTTATTTTCACCATGACCGCGGTAACACATAATCAACATATAGTGTTGCGGGCCAACCATGACTAATATCATGGCAGTTGTGATCCTAAGGACCACTGACGACACCCACTCATCAAGAGCCACGCCCCACAAGGGTCAACCATATGTGGCTCCCCGTAGCACAACATGGGCAACTTTGTGACTTACACACTGAGTCACAGGGTAAATAACAAATTGCTCGTGCACAGAGCCGCCCTCCCACTGGGCCAACCGAGGGAATCCCTAAAAATTCCAACACTGGCAGCTATGCAGTAAGCCATGGATACGAATGCCAATCATATGCATTTCTCACTCTATGCATCCTAATCATGCCACTCATCAATCATCATTATCATTATCACCAACATCACCACAAGGCTCTTAGTGGATTTATTATCGTTGGTTATTGCCATTGTTTTAAGTTTTTATGTTGCATTCACAATAATTCTAATTAACACAATTTAACTCTTTCATCAATCATAATGGCATCAATCTTCCATTATCAATCAAGGTATGCTATTCGTTCACACTATTCTTATTCAATTATCAATAACATTCATTCCTCATTTATGGTGGATGTAAACACAACATCATATTCAAGGCTTACACTTGCCAAACAATTTAACACCACCATATAGCATACCTCTTATATTCTAAATGCACAAATGCAAGTTGCCAAACATCATTACCAACATCATAGACAACATTATAATTCATTATAACATTACAAGCAAGGCAAACATATATATTGTCACATATGACAATCAAATACTATTCAATTCATGCATTTAGAACATAAAGACTCCTCTCCTACCTCAAGAGAAGAATTCTGATTGATACGACATTCCCACCTTGTCGTTCAGAATGGGTTCTACATTAGCATATATATGAAACTCCATTCAATTCATCATTCAAGACATGATTTAAAGTCTAATCACTACTCACTACATCTACAATTTCATGACATGAATAAAACATGTCATAGGCACCATTTCCTCTATTTGTTAGGTTTCAAGAATTCCTTCCCATCAAACATCATTCATTATATTTGATCTAGTGTGGATACCAGCCTCCAGACTAAGACGTCATCTTGACTGTTTTGGAAGGTCAACCAGTATCACAGGTAAACATCCGGACTATAAAAACACTGTGCTAGGAACTATTCCTTGACCGGTTATCCATTCTCATTCTTCCATCACATATAACCATTTGCCAAATGCAACGGTAGGATAAGTGGTTTCACTACGCGAACTGGTTCAATAATTAACATTTCTTTCCATTTTTCGTCCTTATTTTTACTCAAGTTTGTAAGAATAAAATTATTTTGATTATGAATCATCATAATATTTAGATCAAATTCTCCCCTTTCAATAGAGGCTATAACAATTTCTTTTATATTTTGCAATCTAATTAGAAGACAATATACTTTGACATTTTTAAATATATTTTGACCTATGGAATTGTTCCAAGCCAAATGAAAAGTAAAAAACTTTCTTTATCACGATTGATACCCTACACAACGAAAGGTGTCTATGTCACCCATCGAAAGGTGCAAAGTATAACTACAGGAGTGATATACGAAAAAGGTGGATCTTCCCTCATTCTTATGTCAGAATCGTACACTAATCATTGACCTACCCTCGATCGTACACTGAGCATCGAACTGCTCTGATTGACACGCTACACACGGCATCAGAGCCTCCTGGCCCACTTGCACCCAAAGATTCATTTTCCACGTTCAACTATAAATAGCATATTCTCATACACTTGCAAGGTTACGTTGTTCTTACTCTTATCATACTATTGCATCGCTTAAGTGTTCTTTGAGTTCTCATTCACTCTACTAACTTGAGCGTCAGAGAATCTTCACAGGTGACACCACCTTTCGCCCCTGTCAACACGATAGAATCAGCGGAAGAAGGAGGGAACAGGCAGTGGTGGCCTCAGAGACGTATAGACTCAACATTCCTTTCTCGAGGAGGCTCATGAGTGTGCCTATACCCAAGCATCTGTAAACAACTCAACCGTTTTCGACCGGAAAGTATAATGGAGAGACGGATCCCACCAAGCATCTTGATGCTTATGTGTACGAGGCCATGTATCTGGGAGCAGATGAAGATGTAATGTGCAGAATGTTTCCATGAACACTCACAGAGGAGGCCCTCGATGGTTCAAGAATTTACCTTCAGGTTCGATAAACTCCTGGGAGGAAACGGCTGCTGCGTTCGAGAGCCATTTCGTCATTTCTAGAGATATTCCCAGGACTTCTCATACCCTGGCCCAAATCAAGCAGGGGGAGAGTGACACTCTTAAAGAGTTCTTGAAGCGGTTCTACAAGGTGGCAGCCATAGTGCCTAATCTTACGGAGGCCATTCAACTCCATATTGTTGTTGAAGCTTTGCAACCTGGATCAACTTTTACCCTGTCCCTGGCAAAGATTCCTCCGGCGACATTTGAGGAGTTTTGGAGGAAAGCCTCAAAGTACATAGGCATAGAAATGCATTTGGAGGCCACAGCAGCTAGATTAAAGCCATCAGTGCCATCCCCTCAATCAAAGAGAGATAAGGAGAGGGTGAGGCCTGAGAAACATATTCAGCGAGACGATTTCATGAACCCTTGACCTCAGCAGCGGGACAGGCATGTAGCCTCTTTTAACAACTATACTCCGCTGAACTCCAGGTGTTCTCAGATTTTAAAGGAGGTTGGATGGCCCACGCTCAGTGTGTGCGGGATAAGGAAGCCCGCTCCAATGGAAAGGCCTGGTAATTCTCGAAAATATTATGTTTTCCACGAACAGGTCATCCATACCACCGATGAATGTAAAGCGCTGAAGAACGCAGTGGAAACCCTCATCAGGGAGGGAAAGTTTAAATGATACTTGTTTAAGGAGAAATCCTAGGATGAACCAGACTGGATTGAGAAGAGAGGGAGAGATCATGATGATGAGGGCGACAACAGTCGTAATCCGGTCAGGAGGTTCTCAGCTGCTGAGAAACAAAAAGGGGTTATGATCAGTGAAGGTGCTCACTAGGACGGGATGCCCTAGTAGCAAAGGTAAGGCTGACGTGAGGTAATCGATATGATCGCTGGAGGGTTCGCTGGTGGAGGAGCGTCAATCACAGCTCACAAAAATCATCACTAAATGATTCTATCTGTACAAGGGAAGCCTAGAGACAACCGCCCTTTCAGGGATGGCATGGCAGCACCGGTGGTGTCATTTACAGACGATGATTTTGGCCCAACCATCCAAGGAGGTGATGACGCAGTGGTTATTATAGCTGTGATAGCTAACAAGGACATAAAGAGAATTCTCGTTGACCAGGGAAGTTCCTGTGATGTTATTTTTTACAATTACTTCAAAAGAATGGGTTTTAATGATGCAGATTTACAACCTTATACACAGGAACTCACAGCCTTCAATGGAGCAAAGCAGCCCACCAAGGGGTATCTTGATACCCTCGTGTCATTCGAGGGCGAAGCAGGAACAAGAATAGTGAAGTCCAGAATTTTGGTGATTGATGTAGAGTCGCCTTACAACGGTATCATAGGCCGTCCTACTCTGAATGCAATGGAAGCAATTGTGTCCACCCCACACCTTCTTATCAAATTCATTGATAAGGACAACAACGTATCTTCACTCTGAGGTGACCAAGAAATGGCCAGGTACTGCTACAACTTGAGTCTGAATATGGTGAAGCTGGAGACTTTTAATAAGAAGAGAAAGTTGAACGACGAAGGAACAACGGCTGGGTCTGTTAGTTTGATTGATCTTGATCCTAGAGCAGAGTTGAAGATCGACCCACTCAACCCCTCAAAGCCCACGTCGGATAGGGGTTCCAGGGATGTCATTTTAGGAGATTCCCCAAAGAAGGTCACTCACACCAATGATAATCTGGAGTCGATTATGGAGCAGCATCTGTTAGCACTCCTCTAGGAATTCAAAGACTTTTTTGCATGGACTGCTGCAGATATGCCTGGGATAGATCCTAATTTCTGTTGTCACAAGTTATCCATCTATCCTGAGATGAGGCCGGTTGCCCAGAAAAAGAGAAGATTGGGCCAGAGAAGTAGAAGGCAGCTTGTGAGCAGACAGAGGAGCTGTTAAAGGCTAAATTTATCAGAGAAATCTGTTATTCCTCTTGGCTTTCTAATGTGGTAATGGTTCAGAAAGCTAATGGCAAGTGGAGAATGTGTACTGATTACGTCGACCTTAATCGCTGCTGCCCGAAGGACCCATATCCTCTCCCTAATATTGATCGTATGGTGGATGATTCATCTGGTTATCAGTACCTAAGTTTCATGGATGCATATTCGGGGTACAACCAGATTCTGATGTGGGAGGAGGATCAAGAAAAGACGGCTTTTGTCACTGACCATGGTGTCTTTTAATACACAGTCATGCCTTTCGGTTTGAAGAACGCTGGAGCCACTTACCAGCGTATGATTAACAAGGTGTTTGAAGGCATGTACACCAAATTGGTGGAGGTGTAAATTGACGATATCATTGCCAAGACCCCAGCTGGGGGTGATCATATTGAAGACTTGCGCTAGGTATTCACACGCTTGAGGCAATATAACATGAGACTGAACCCGTTAAAGTCTACTTATGCTGTCCCAGCTGGGAAGTTTCTGGGTGTCATGTTAACTTAACGTGGCATTGAGGCTAATCCAGGAAAATGCCAAGCAATACTGGACATGTAGAGTTCGAAGAGCTTGAGGGAGATACAACCTTTAAACAAAAAAGTGGCAGCTTTAGCTCGGTTCATGCCCAAGATGGCGCATAGATCCCTTCCCCTGTATAAGGTGCTAAAAAAGTCTAAGAAGTTTGAGTGAGGACAAGAGCAAGAGCAGGCATTCCAGGAACTCAAGGAGGTGTTGTTGAGTCCTCTGATCTTGGTAAAGCCAGACCCCGGTGAGTCCCTCATTTTGTATTTGGCTATTTTGGATGAAGCTTTGGGAGTAGCATTGGTCAAGGAAACCCAGAGGGGTAGAGACTAGTGTATTTCACCAGCAAGACGTTGCAAGGAGCAGAGGGCCAATACCAGAAGATTGAGAAGGCTGCTCTTGCAGTTGTCTAGGCTTCACTACAGTTAAGGCCGTACTTCCATGCACACCCAATATTGGTGAGAACGGATTTGCCACTTCGTTCCGTACTAAGAAAGTTGGACCTCGCAGGGAGGATGATTAAGTGGTCTATCTTCTGAATTTAAAGTTTCCTATGAACCACGAGGAGCCATTAAAGCCCAAGTCCTAGCTGATTTTGTCGTTGAGATGACAGGGGCAGATCCAGCCACACCTCGTGCTCATTGGACCATTTATGTAGATGGGTCATCAAATAGTAAAGGATATGGAGCTGGTGTCGTCGTAGAGAGTGATGACGGCATGCACTTGGAAATCTCTCTTCGATTCAACTTTAAAACTTCCAACAACCAGGCTGAATATAAGGCATGTCTTGCCGGACTTCGAGTAGCAATTGATATTGGAGCAAAGAAGTGACGTTGTGTAGCGATTCACAGCTAGTGATATCATAAATTCAAGGTGAGTATTAGGTCCGTGAGCCTCAACTTTAGCTATACCTGAATTGTGTGAATGAATTGCAAGGGAGATTCTTTATGTTGGAGTTTAAGCATATGCTGAGGGAAAAAAACACTAGGGCTGACATTCTCTCGAGGCTTGCGAGCATGAAGCAGCTTGGCAATACAACTACAGTGGTGTAGATCACTTTATCATCACCCAGTATACCTTTGGCACCGTCATTGAATGCAATATCCTATCGAGCCTTTGAGGAGAATTCATGGGTAGTTCCCTATATTCGATACTTCATGGAAGAGCAGCTGCCCACCGATGACCTGGAGAGGAAGAAGCTGAAAATGGGGCTACCTTATTTTACAATGGTGGATGGCATACTCATAGGGAGGGGATTTTCTATGCCATACCTCAGGTGCTTGAATGAGAATGAGGTACAAGGCGTCCTGGAAGAAGTGCACGAGGGACAATATAGATACCACGCCGGAGGAAAAAGTTTGATGAGGAAGGTTCTCTGAGCGGGCTTCTGGTGGCCCAAGATGAAGAAAGACTCCATCGAGTTTATAAAGAAGTGTGATCCGTGTCAAAGATTTGCCAATCTTCATCACACATCGGCCCAAGAACTTTCTTCGTCAGCTGTGCCATGGCTTTTTCATCAATGGGGCCTCGATATCCTCGGTCCATTCCCAACAGCTCCTGATGGAATCAAGTATCTGATAGTTGAGGTGGATTACTTTACTAAGTGGATCGAAGCAGAACCTGTGGTGCATATTCCATCAGCTCGGACATGACGTTTCATGTACGAGAATATTATAGCACGTTTTGGAGTGCCAGGACGGATTGTCACAGATAACGGTACTCAGTTTACTGACAAGAAGTTCACAAAGTTGCTTGAAGCACTGGGGATAGTCTAAATTTTCTCATCTATTGAACACCCTCAGACGAATGGCCAAGTGGAGGTAGCCAACAGAGAAGTTCTAAAGGGACTTAAGAAACATCTTGGCGAAGCAAAAGGTGGATGGACTAATTAGCTATGTCATATTTTGTGGGCATACCGTACTATACCCCATTCTTCTACCAATGAGTCTCCATATCGTCTTACTTACGGGGTCGAGGCAATGATTCCAGTGGAGCTCCAGACCAAATCGACCAGGGTGGAATACTTTTCTGAGGAGAATAATAATGCCAATTTGGCATCAGAGTTGGACGTTCTTCAGGAACTTCGAGAAGAAGTTTTTTTTAGGGATCAGGCGATTAAAGCAACGGCCACTCTCCGATACAACAAGCGCGTTCAACACAGAAGAGCCTGTTTTGAGGAAGGCAAGTGTGGGAAATAAGTTTGCACACCAAGGAAAGTTAGCACCAACGTGGGAAGGCCCCTACAGAGTGTCTGAGGTGATTGGCAAAGGATCATATTGTTTAGAAGAGCTCGATGGCACACTGATCCGCAACAAGTGGAACACTCAAAATTTGCATGTTTATTACAGCTAGTTAGTAAGATGGCATGTACTCTTTTTCCTTACTTGAGCTTTTCCCTAATGAGTTTTTCTCAAGAAGGTTTTAATGAGGCATGACCCCAACTACGCTCTATTTGTAATCCTTATTCAATTTAATGAGAATGCAATTCATGAACTTGGAGTCTTCACTCTCTTTCTATGTCATGATTAATAGCTTTACGCCACTGTATATGAAGACCCTCAAAACAGATGATCCCAATCACCTATTCTATGATTGGCGATGTAACTCCTCGAGTCAAGAAATGGGTTGTAGGATCAAACCTTTTTCAAGGTTGTACCAAACCCCACCTGAAGGTTCAGATTGTAGGATTAAACTGAACTCCAAGTACAGTTAGTAGGTTTGGCCGAATATCGTTGAAGACTTGAGTTATAGGATTGAACCGTACCTCGAGAAATGGGTTGTAGGATCAAACCTTTTTCAAGGTTGTACCGAACCCCACCTGAAGGCTCGGATTGTAGGATTAAACCGAACTCTGAGTACGACTAGTAGGTTTGGCCGAACGTTGGTAAAGACTCAATCATCATCCTTATGATTGAGGTAATTTCCCCAAGATGGATGATCTCAATCACCTATTCTGTGAATTGACGATGTAACTCCTGGTGTGGACAATTCCCATCATCATTATGACTATTACCGTTTCCACGACTATGACCTCCAAAACCACCATGGCCTCCACGGTTAAAATTTTGATTCACACGAGCAAGAGTATTAACATTCGCATTCCTTGCGTTCAATGGACAATTAAGGCGAATATCCCTAGTTGATTGCATTGGTAGCATATTACATCATCTTGAGGACAATCACGGGCCAAGTGGTTGGCACCACATTTGAAGCAAGTAAGGCCTTGGACATTGCCACGACCTTGGTTACCATGTCCATAACCACCTCTAAAAGTACCACGTCCTCTTACATTGCAGGATCCACCACAAAAGAGCTTCTTCTTCTTAAAATTACATTGCTTCTTGAAACTACAAAATTAGCCCTTCAACTTAGGCTCATGTTTGCTATGACACAAAGGAGTCATATCGTCTTCTTCATAAATATGACACTTATTCACAAGTGTTGGAAAGCTTCTTATCTCTTGATGCCGAATAGCCCACCTAATTTCGGGCCTCAAACCATTTTCAAACTTCACACACTTTGAAGCCTCGGTACCCTCTTGTTGATAGGGTGGATAAAATGCACAAAGCTCTTCAAAATTGGAGGCATACTCCTTCACGGTCATATCACCTTGCTTAAGCTCCATGAACTCGAGCTCTTTCTTGCTTTTGTAGCTTTCTGGAAAATATTTCTTCAAGAATTCAACCTTGAAGTTATCCCAAACCAAGGGAATATCAGCAGATATCATGCGCCCCCTAGTAAGACGCCACCATGCTTCGGCTTCATCATGGACCATAAAGACCACATACTCCACCTTTTGTGCTTTAGAACACTCAAAGCTAGCATAAATCCTCTCTAAATCATTAATCCACGCATAGGCATCCTTAGGTTTATAACCTCCATGGAATTCAGAAGGTTTCCTCTTAAGAAATAGATCAACACCTTGGGCACCTTGTCCTACATTTAGTTGGCCTTGCCTTTCCAAGAGGTCAGCAAAGCGATTCAAGGCATTTGCCATAGCAGCAGCCTCAAGATTAGGTCTACTAGCCATATTTCAAGCCTATTCATTAAAACATGGCTCACACATGAGTAAAATAGACCAAACAATTAATTTTTAACCTATAAATCCAAAGGCTTCAACATTCATTAATCCATTATGCATCATATCACATAATCATGTCAATCTCAAAACATAATCACAACATATTCATCATTGAAGGTAAATAGTGTAAGGAATCTTGGCCGGACTCAAACAACATAGACATTAATCTTAACTTAATAACAAACAACCATAGTTCAATCAAAGAAATCCTTAACTCAATCAATCATACCTTGTATAATCCAATCATAAGCAACAATTACTTGAACAACATCAATTAAGTTTGTATCAAGAGCGATCAATGCTCTGATACCAGGTTGAGACGCCCCAAAAATGGGGGGTAATTTTTTCACGTTTTATAAATCATTATTTGACACAGAAATAAAGTGGTAAAGCTTTAATCAACACCTTGGATCTATGAAAAACCTATCTCATATATGAAGATATAAGAAGGTGAGTTAAAAATAATTCATGAGAATCTCTCAATTAAAGACAACAAAAAAATCATTTATATTAGTGCTATATGATTGGATTTAAAAAGGATAAATGATTAAAAGATTAATAAATCAAACTATGTTAAATACATTTGTGTAATGATGCTAGAAGGAGCCTTAATTCAAGGGAAAACCAAAATAATTAAAGAATTCATGTTTGGAGAATCGGGGTTATTTCGCTCAAACGGATGCCACACTCACTTGAGCGAGTTCAACAATCCAAGCCAGGGCAAGCCAACTATCACGCTTGAGCAAAGGGAAAAATATGCATCAGGTACCAATCTCGCTTGAGCGAGCTATTCTCGCTTGAGCGAGATCACTCCAGTAGCTAAATGGTTCCCCTTCGATTGGGCGAGGCACGCTCGCTTGAGCGAAAAAGGGATAGAACCTCACTGCCCATACTTCGCTCGAGCAAGGTCAGGCCCGCCTGAGCGAAATTCATCCAGAATCAATTCCCTTCCTCGCTCGCTTAAGCAAGCCACCATACACTGGCCATTTCGCTTAAGCGAAAGGGGTCCAGTATCGATCCTTTGCACGCTCGCTCGGGCGAGGCCCTTCCCGCCTGAGCAAAATGTGGCCAGTAGCCACACCCCTGATACAAGAGGATCTCGCTTGAGCGAGATTATCACTCACTTGAGCGAGTTATACAGAACAAGCAAAAATCCTGGAAATTTTTACACGACTCATGTATCAATTTTCATTTCCTACCAATTATGGCCTAAGCTAACAAAATTACAGTCATTCATACATACAATAGCCAATTAATTGATCATACATATCTAATTCAATCGTCATCCATTCAATGCATGATATTTGAATCATTTTCACATAAACTTCATAAATTACTGTAGGTTGTAAAATACTTCATTCGTTCATGGGATTCAATATTAACCAACATCATAATTCATCCACATACATCATCTAGGTCATTAATGAAAATTGGCCATACACACCAAGGTCCAATTTTCATACATGACCATCAAAATCGTCATGCTATAATCTAGATAACAAAACATGCATACATCCATACTATGTGCTATACAAACTTTAGATTTTACCGGCCAAGGCACTTCCTATACATCCATTTACCTCGTTCATTAAAATATACTTCAAAAGAAATTCACATCCCCTATGAATGTCTTGCATCACAAATATAAAAAGTAGACAACATGGGAGAGTGAATCATACATTCCAAAAGAATGAATATGAATACCGTATGATTATGTACATATGCTTCAAAATTATGTATACTTTGCATACACACATCATTCATCATCTCATTCATCATCATAGTACTATCATTCATATATCACAATCAATATTATAGATTGAGCAAAGTATATAAGCATACACATAATCAAGTTTTTCAATAAGTTGGACTATTTCAAACCTCATTATTAGATCATTTATGGGATCCAAGTATGATCATATAACTATACCCCTACTGCAGTAGTAAAATATGTACACATATATCATCAATTGCATGCATATCATTATGTTTCACTGGTACCAAACTACATCGCCCATCTTGCAACACCTGGCCATTTACACCATGACCGCAGTAACTACCATAATCAATATAGAGGTATTGCGGGCCGACCATGATTCATACCATGGTGGCTGTGATCTGTAGGACCATCAGGGTCACTTGCTCATCAAAGAGCCACCCCCCACAGGGTCGGCTACATGCAACTCCCCGTAGCTATACATGGGCGGCTTCGTGACTAACACTTCGAGTCACAGGGGAAAATAAAATTTTGCTCGTGCACCGAGCCACCCTCTCACTGGGTCGACCGAGGGAACTCCCCTAACGTTCCAACATCGATGGCTAAGTAGTATGCCATGGATGTAAATGCCAATCATATGCATTTCTCACTCTATGCATCCTATTCATGCCACTTATCAATCATCATTATCATCATCACCAATATCACCACAAGGCTCTTAGTGGATTTAATATCGTTGGTTATTACCATTAGTTTAAATTTTCATGTGGCATTCTCAATAATTCTCATTAACATAATTCAATTCCATCATCAAACACAACGACATCAATCTTTCATTATCAATCAAGGTATGCTATTCGCTCACACCATTCTCATTTATTCATCAATAATATTTGTTCCACATTCATGGTAGAGATAAGTATAACATTATATTCAAGACACCACATTGTCAAGCAATCCATACCACCATATAGCACACCACAATTATTCTAAATGCATCAATGCATGTTGCCAAAGCATATCACCAACATCATACCCAACATCACAATCCTTCATAACATTACAAGCAAGGCAAACAGGCATATTGTCACATATGACCATCAAATACTATTTAATTCATGCATTTAGAACATAAAGACTCCTCTCATACCTCAAAAGAAGAATTCCGATTGATATGACATTCCCGCCTCGTCGTTCGGAATGGGTCCTACATTAATATACATATAAAATCACAATCAATCAACCATTATTATATTTACAATTTCATAACATTTATAGAACATGTTATAGACATCATTCCTTTATTTATTAAGCTTCGGGAATTCCTTCCCATCAAGCCTCATTCAATATGTTAAAGGTTACAAAACAACCTTAAGCCTAAGATTCACAATACTCCATTTATCAACCAATACACATATTCTCAATATTATGTATTTGTTCTCAAATATATTATTCATCACACATTTATCATTTTCCTAAAATTTCCAAGTTAGGGTTTCACCTAAAGCCCCGCAACATTCATAAATAATCATCAACCTTCATCTCCTTCCAACAATAAGTTCATCTTCCTCATTTATTTCCATTAAAGTTTTCATTTATGACAACCCACTCTAGGGTTTATACATATTTAAGCTTCTCCTAACAATCCACATACATTAAATGCTCTCATAACACCAAAGACTCATAACTAAAGGTTCATACTCTTGAAAAATGGCAAGAATCTTACCTCAAGAGAGGAGAGAAAGAATATTCAAGGGAGAAGGAGACCCACACGAAAATTTGAAGAAGAGAGAGAGAGAGTTTCGAGCTTTCACCTCCAATCTTCAAGCTCCACAACGAAAATGAAAGAAAAGAAAGGGGGTACCACCTTATCTTGGGTTTTTGAAGAGAAAATAATGAAGAGAATAGAGAAGGAGAAGAAGAAGAGTGTTTTTCCAATTTGGTCTTAGGGGCCAATGAAAATGATAAGGGAAAAAAAAGGCTTTTGGCTTTAATTTTATTCCTCACATTAATATTTCATCGTTTTACCACAAATAGGATCTCTGTTTAGGCTCAATACTTTATCTAAAAATTATTCTGAATACATACTCAGACTCTCAATAATATTCTTAACAACCCTGACCAATATCATCCCAAACGGAGATACTTGGTCCGACACCAATATTTTAATCGGGCTTAATTTCAGTTTATTCGGCTCCAATAAATTATGAGTACTCCCCAAAAATCTTAATTTAATTATTTCCAATATTTTGGGACATTAAATAACCCACATACAACTATTTAATAATTATTTCCTTAATTAATCCTTTATTTTAAAATTTAGGGTGTTACAAAAGGAGCTTATAAAGCTTCTTGAGAAATATATGTTATGCACATATGTATATGTTTCATCATAATGTATGATTTTGAATCATTTGGTATATTTTACTCACCTCCTAGTTGTCATTTTTAAAGGTTGATGTAGGTATGTTTGAAACCCTACCATTTTGGAGGTTGAGCTTGATAGAGGTAAATAGTTGGAAGGAAGTCCTTGCGCCTTGGCCGGTAATTCTGTTGTGAATAGCACAATATATGTTTTGTATATGACATTTGAATAATTGTGGTTGTTGATTTTGATGGTCATGTGTAAAAATTAGACCTTACTGTTTGTTAGTCCTCAAATTTACAATAAAATCCTTAATAAAAATTTTGTAAAAAGAATAAAAATTTGTTTAATTTGTTAGAAATTTAGGTTTTAAATTCAATAAATGGACGTTGTTGGAAATAATATGCCCTTGATCAATTTTCTCTAGTTTTATAGTAAAAAGGTGAAGAATTTAAAGAGAAAAATTGAAGAACTGGAAAGCTGACGCGTAGCATCAACGTGGGGATTTCTGATGCTGACGCTACGCGTCACAGCCACGCGTAGCGTCAGGAGCTACGTGGACTCCAGTTTCAGGTGGCCAAGCACTCAGCCAAATGACCCAAAATTGTTCAATCCACTTCAGCTAAGTGCCAAGCCGAAAGAGGAAACCTGTCTGGCCATTTGGATTAAATAGTTAACAATCATGGCCACTTAATCACGAGCTTAATAGAAGCTGAGTCAGGAACCTGATGCGTAGCACCAGGACCCTTCCTCAGCCTTATAAATAAGGCCATTCTACACACTTCCAAGGTATCCCTTCCAAGTTTCATAACTTCTACTCTCTCTTTTCACTCGAATTTAAGTGTTCTTCTTTGAGTTTGTAAGGTTAAAGTGATTTCTAGATACTTAAGAGTGTTGTGTAGTAGTGTGAGTTCTTGTATTGTGAAGTGTTTCCAAGTCCTCATAATGTCAAACTCTGTAAGTGTTGTTCTTACTTTTACCATGTGTAACTAAATTGTTTATGTTGGAATTTGGTGAATCAATCTATTATATGATCTTGTGATTATGACCTCTACATATTTATGATTCAAGTACATGTTAGTATTTCAACTCTTTATTAATATGAACATCAAATGGGAGAATGATTTTCATGTGTATTAAAACTTGTTTTATTAGTATGAATTTCGAATGGAAGAATGATTATTCATGCCGAATTAAAATCTGTTTTAATGAAAGTAAAAGTTGAAATACCCTTAATATGCTAATTACTAGGGATAGAATTGGTAATTATTGTTGCCATAAGGTCGGGACTTAATGCAAGTTTTTATTGAGAAAGCTCACGAGGAATCAACTTTACGATAAATACTTAGAATTTATATCACGAGGGATCGGTTATAATGACTTTAAGCTGCAATAACATAAACTTGATGATTAAGTATGTATGTCTGTAATTATTTCATTATATTTTAGTGCAAGGATCCTAATTCTAACATAATTTATTAATCTGTGTTTTTACCTCAAGTATCTGAATTATTCTAAATTACATCTCAATTTATTAGATAGATTTTATCTTTTCCATCTTTTTACCTTATGAACAAGTCAACCATCAAATTTTATGAATATTGTACAAATTGTTTATAAATTATTCTTTTGTTAATAATCTTTGATAAAATTACCATAGCAAATAAGAAATTACTATGAGTTACTGGACTTTCAATCCCAGTGGAACGATATCTAAATTTGAAAACTACAAACGATTGGTGTGCTTGCCAATTAATAACCTAACGGTAACACGGGGGTTAACAAGTTTTCTGGCGCTGCTGCCGGGGATTGAATTGATTTAGTAAAATAGTAAATTTTAATTATCATGGTAAAAATAATTCTATTTAACATTGTTCTACTAACTTTCTTTATTTAGTGTGTTTATGCAAACTCGACCTTCTACAGGAAAGGTGTTCTTTGATCCTGAGATCGAGAAGTTTGTAAAGAAACTTAAAGCATTAAAATCTAAAAAAACAAAAACTTCTTCTTCTTCAACTTTATCTTCTTTTGTAAAAATTTGAAAATTCTAATATGGCTGCTGAAAGAAGAACATTGGGACAGTTTGCTGCTATTAATGGACCACCCCATGTTTCAGGGATGTATCAAGGACCTATTGCTGCTGTAGAAATTAAACTAGCTACTTTAAACATTATTCAAAATAATCAATTTGCTGGTTTAAATAATGAAGAACATTATGAACACTTAACCATTTTTTATGAGTTATGTAGCACAATTGGTTTTGAACCCAATCAAGAAGAATCTATTTACATGAGTGATGATTGTTTGGGTATGATATATTCACAAAACACTCAGATGGTAAGTTTTAAAGGGACTTGTGGCAAGTATACCACTTATCGGTGTAGTATATGTTCAAGAGAACAAATGTCGTTCCCACTACGGATCGTTTCAATTCGATTTCAAACTATTACGGCATAAATGATTTGTGGTTTTCATGATAATAAATTAAACAACTCTTCGTAAATTTATAAATCTATGAAAGAAATATAAGAAATGTAAGTGAAATAACAGAGTTTAGATTTTGGGAATCAGATTCACCTTTCTCACCTTCCGATACACTTTTAATATTCATGTAATCAATGTTTGGGAAATGATTCTTTACGTCACAATCATAGTCATTCATATCAATTCCTTGACTATGAAATCCATAAGAAGAGATTTGATAACATCAATCCCTTGATCGTTTCAAATCTATTCCAGCATTAAGTACGATTGTTTTGACGTTTATTGTGTTAGATACCATCCCTGGTTATCTACTCACAACGAGCATTCCATTTAGATCCATTTTCAAAAGTTATTTTCCAATAACAAATGTTAACTTGAATCAAGAAACTATTGATCAAGCAGATTCAAGCAATAAGAATGAAATGAAAAACCAAGAATCATAAAACAAATTCATCAATTACATAAACATTACATACGTGTTCATCCGGATTGATTGGTTACCTCCAATCCCAATGGAAGAATTAGCCACTCATGGTAGCCATGATAATACAATATATATGAAAAATGACGAAGAAAAACCTAAGCTAGATACACTGTTTATAAGGGAACTGCCTCTCACGTTCTCTTACTCTGCATGCATAACCTATTTTCTTTCCACCTCTGTTTCCTATTAATTTCTTTTATAATGCATTAACTCGCTCAAGCGAGTTTAAGTCTCGCTTGAGCGAGATGCATACTTCACCATGAAGAAAGTCCACGTCCTGCTTCATTTATATGCTTGATTCGCTCAAGCGACCACTTTCGCTTGAGCGAAACTCAAGATGATGAGCCTCTGTTTGAATTTCGCTTGGTCCTTAAGTCCTCCGCTGCAGCGAGTCTTATGCTTTTTGATTTTGGATAAATTTCACTTGAGCGAAATCAGGTCGCTCAAGCGAATTCAACATTGTAACTCACTGGAGGAATTTCGCTTGATGCTTTTATCCATACGCTTGAGCGAAGACATTGTTATTGTGTTCTGTCACATTGTCGCTCCAGCGAAATGTCTTCGCTTGAGCGACTTCTTTATCATTCTTCACTGGCCTGATTTTGCTTGAGCGGATAGGCTTCTTGCTCAAGCGAGTCTTGACCTGATACTTGTATCTGTTAATTTCCTTGCTCGCTCAATCAAGCCTTCAATATGGCCTCAGCGACTTTGAGTCGCTCAAGCGATATAACCTTCGCTTGAGCGAATATCACTTCTTTGCTCAAAACTTAGTGAATTTTCTTCTTTTCTTTTCCCTTCTTCTTTCTTCTTCAATTTTCCCTGGAATTGCAACAAAATTAACCAATCAACTTGTACAATGTTCATATCACAATTTATGTTCTATCTAGCTTACAAAATGACAAACATTGCACATTATATCCAATTTATGCTTCATTATCACTGCAAAATATATATAAATTGGACATCTATCAACTCTCCCCAACCTAGAACTTTGCTTGTCCTCAAGCAAATGGTTAAGAGAAAGCTGCAAATAAAATGAAGGACAACTTTTCATTATTTACAAATGATAAGTCCTTAATCATGCTTCAATTCATCTAACCAAATTCTAGGTTTGAAATATGATACACAATTGCAAGTAACCACTCTGCTGTAAAAACAAGAAACCCTCTCTATTTATACCTTCCAGGTGAGTGTTTGCTCTCTATATCATTGATCAAGTGTTATTCAATCATTGCATTTCATTTCACTGCATAAGATAACTACTCAAACAAACATGGATCAAAAGGTCTTTAGTAGTTTGTAACTTGGCCAGGCTTACAAGAAACTTATTGGTTTTTCTTTGGAATACAAAGAACATACTAAGGACAATCAAATTTCTTAACCTTGGCTTTTGTTTTCTCATTCTTCCTTCACTTGAGCCATTGAATTCTTCTTTGTATTCCTCCTTACTTTTGTTTATTCTTTGACATTTCTAGGAGAATTTTGTTTCATTTTCTAATTTTTCCTTTCTTTTTAATAGTTATAGCCAAATTATTCACATAACCCTCTTAAAAGATTGTTCTTGTCCTTAGCATGCATTAGGGTTGGATCTTGTATACAAGCATGTTCTAAGGTTAAAGAAAAATAAACTTTTTGGCTTAATGGGGTTAAAGAAAAAAATTGGATTGATTACTATTGAAGGTTGGCTTTTTGGCTCTTGTTTAAATCTATTCTACACAAAGTTTGCCTCCATCCTGTCCATGTTTGACTAAGCAATGATCCTTGCTAGAAATTTATGCAATGAAAGATTACACAAGAATCAATGAACTCTCAGTGTTTAAGGTTGCACTCTATCACTGGGTTAATTGTCTTGATTTCTTTATCTTCACAGAAAAGGGTTCAAACATTGTGAACTAATTCCTAACTCAAGATTTAGAAAGATTTCATTCAGCATTCAAAAGGAGTTATCATATTTTCCAAAACTAGTTATCCTTCCTTTTATGCAACTTAAGATTAATTCATATCTTTCTTCACTTATCCAAAACCTTGCATACATTAACCAAAAAAAAATATAAAATTTCACGCCTAAACATAACAACTAGCATATGTAACAAAATTCAGATAAACATAAGCATGTGAATCTATAAACCATATGAAAATACTGTAAAGTAAAAGTACTGAAACAACTGCTGAATTTAAAATAGCGTAAACGTAAATAAACTGGAGAAAATGAAATGGAACCACAGAGGCTGATCAATCAAGCGACATCAAAATATTGGTGACCACACGATCAAGCTGCTCCTCGAACTCTCGATCCTCAGCATCCTGCTGCTCCTGAGTCTGTGTAACAGCTGATGATGATGCTGGGATTGGTGTCTCTGCTGGTTCAGATGGTGGTGGTGGTGGTGATGGTGCTACCTGCTCAGCTTCAGCTGCAGCTGCTGGCCTCTCCTCCTTTGGGAAAGTTGGACTGTCCCCAGGCCAAGCAACTTTAGCAATGAACTCATCTGGGTGCATAAAGGGTCCTGATGGGTGGCTCCAATAGCTGGCACGGTAGAAATATATGATTGCTCTGTTAAGAGCTGCCTGTTGCTGCTGGATATGAGTGAGGTAAGTGAGAAGGATGGGATCTGTGGTAGGAGGTGGAGGTGGTATTGGTGGTTGAACTTCACTATGTGGTGGGGCTTCAATGTGAGGTAGAGATGATGTAGGTCCTGCTGATGAAGGTCCTGCTGATGCCTCAATTCGATAGTTCTGATCAATGAACTTCTTGTCGATGGAAGGTCGAATAGGGGTAGTCGGATCAACATCCATTCCCTGAGATGCACATAAACCTATAATAAAAGCAGGAAAACCCAGAGTACCTTTCGGCTTTGCATCTGCTATGGTGGTCTTTGGGTTTTGCTGAGCAAAACAGAAGATTTCATCGAAGAGAATTTGTGCAATGTCCACAGATATCCTCGGATCCAAAATGCAAAGAAGGAGCTCACACTTAGGTAAAGAAAGATCGAAAATGTGAGTATTCGGAACCACATTTTCTAGAAGAAATGCGCTCCACACCCTTGTCAGCATTTTCATGTCTTTTCTGAGAAGTCGGGTAGGATGTTGGTTGGCGCCCCTCTGAAAATGGTGGTCAGGAAGGCATAGAACAGATTCTAACTTGTGGACAGAATACACATAGTGCTCCTTCTTCAATCTGCCGTATGTGCACAACTCATCTTCCTCCAACTACAATACATCTCCAAGGTGCTCATTGATGGTATTTCTGTCATAGGAAATCCAATGACCCCAAACCCAAGCTTTTCGGTCCATGGCACCTTCAGTCCACCAAGCGTTTGCATAGAATTCCTTCACTACTTTAGGGTCGTATTTTACTCGAGGATTGGCAACTCGCAGCCACTTTCTTTTTCTTAGCATGTTCATGAAGTCATCACATTCACCTTCTCTTAAATCCACTCGACGCTCTGGGAGGATGGTCCAGTGGTGAATGTTGTGGAACCGCTTTTCGGTTTCCTTGGTCTTAAATTTTTGATTCAGTAGAGGAGAAGAATCCGCAGTGCACTTCCTTTTTCCACGATCCTTGTGTGCTGCAGCTCGTTCCTGCCCTCTTTGTACTTCCTGTGCATTTTTAGTTCTTGCCATTGTCTGCAATCACATTGAAATTCATTAGCGCAACATTTGCATTATGGGTAAGCAAATTATGGGGCATTGACACACAATGAAGATCAATTGTAATGCACATAGTTAAAAATGATATCAACTAGTAATGAAGAGCAAATTACAATGAAGTTTGGGAAACCTAGCATGAAAAATAGAACATAGCATATGAGCTCATGTTTCCCAAAAACAGAGTATGACCAAAAATCTTATCATTTGCTAAAAACATTATTCTATTGACTGCATTAGTTTAAAACAGAGTATGACCACTTATTTCTGTATCTTCTATTCACTTCACACAATTGCATGCATTGGATTTAAAGAATACTAGAAAAACAGAGCATGCTTCATCCCAATAATTTTGCCATATTAACCTAGGGCATGGTTCATAAACACAACCCTAAGAGTAAAGCAACTTGCAAATGACAAAACCTAATCCTAAATCTTCACCCTAAGCAACATTCAACCATCGAAAATCTTAGTAACATGTGAAAGTTAGAAAAGATGAACAGGAAAAGGGAAATGAGAAAACTTACTTGAGAATCGTTGAGGAAGTGAAGAATTGCTGAAGAAAATGCAAAAGAAACCGGTGCAAGCCCTTCGGAAGGAGAAAATCAAAAATGGAGGTGAAAGGAGTTGGTGGGTTGGGAGGTTTTAAAAGAGAAGGAGTTTTGTAACTGAAGACAAATGATTAATTTCCCTTTTAAAAACCACAACCGCTTAAATTCGCTCAAGCGAGATATAATCGCTCCAGCGAATTTAAGTTTCAAAAATGAAGAGTCTCGGATTTCACTTAGGCGATGGTGGTTCGCTGCAGCAAAATCGAGTGGGAGAGGTACTGAATACTTTAAAATTTCCTTCGCTCAAGCTATATGGGTTTCGCTTAGGCGATAATTGGTGATTTAGGCACTGGACAAAATTCGCTGGGGCGAAATATATATCGCTTAAGCGTATTTCTGAATTTTGTTTTCTGGAAGATATTCGCTCGGGCGAGTCTTAATCCGCTTGAGCGAATTTACTCCAGTAGACAAATGAAGCAAAATAGTTATTATTTGCATGGGCGACATTTAATTCGCTTGAGAGAATGTTGCAGAAATACAAAATTGTCAAATTTGTGAGGATCTCTGCATAATTCGCTTGAGCGGCCATGTATTCGCTTGAGCGATTTTTGTCCAGTAACTATTTTCCTGGAATCCACCTGAGCAATTTACAGTTTAAGTTAAGTGAAGACTTTGTAAAAACATTTTCGCTCAGGTGAAGGATATGTCGCTTAAGCGAAATTCTTCCAGTGTCTAAATGAATGAATTAAGCTTGTTAAAAACATATCTCGCTGGAGCGAAGTGAGATTCGCTTGAGCGAGATAACTTTTGCTCAAAATTCTAATTTTCCCAAATTGACTCTTTCTCATTTTTAAGTTTCACACTTCCATTTTGCAGTTCCTTGGGCTTCACACTTACTTGTCACTTAATTTATACACAAAATTTGTTAGAGATCATAAACACACTGGGTTGCCTCCTAGTCAGCGCTTGTTTAACGTCATTTAGCTCGACGCCTGATTCATCTTAATTTAGATCATGAAAGTGGAGTAGCATATTCAGCTTCTCCACATCTCCACCCATGTAGGGTTTAAGCCTTTGTCCATTGACAGTCTAAGTTCTTTCAGATTTTGGATCTTGAAGTTCCACTGCACCATATGGCTTTACTTCTTTGACTTGAAAAGGTCCTGACCATTTCGAGCGCAGTTTCCCTGGAAAGAGTTTTAATTTTGAATTAAATAACAACACAGACTGACATGGATAGAAGCTCTTTTTCACAATTTTCTTATCATGATAAGCCTTCATTCGATCTTTGTAGATTTTTAAAGACTCATATGCTTCTAGCCTCCATTCTCAAAGTTTTTCTAGCTGAACCTTTCTTTCCTTGGCTGATGCTTCTTGATCAAAATTGAGCAACTTCATTGCCCAATACGCTTTATGCTCCAACTCTACTAGTAAATGATAACTCTTGCCATAAACTAGTTGATAGGGTGAGAATTCTGTTGGGGCTTTAAAAGCAGTCCTATAAGCCCAGAGAGCATCATTTAATTTCAGAGACCAATCTTTTCTACTTTAAGAGACTGTCTTTTCCAGAATTCTTTTAATTTCTCTATTGGACACTTCCTGTAACGCCCCGGCCGCTTTTCAGGAATGAACGACTCGCCCCACAAACCAACACGAGACCTTTCCAATGTGCTTTTGTCCTCACTCACACATTTCCTGAGAACTTCCCAGGAGGTCACCCATCCCAGAATTACACCAAGTTAAGCACGCTTAACTTTGGAGTCCTTATGTGATAGGCCACCGAAAAGGCTAATGCATTTGTTGATATAGGTAGTACGAATTCATTCCTTTAAGCTATCCTCGACTGTATAGTCCCATACCTATACAGTCTTTGGATCCCTCTCATTCAGGTATGTATTCAATTCGTTCATGTGTCCCTCCTACTGGAAGCCTGCCAGGAGCCGCTCCTTGTCCGTGCCTATGCACCGGCGATCACTCCCCGCCCTCAACAGTGCCCGGGATATCACATCCCCGCTGGAAGCCTGCCAGGAGCCGCTCCTTGTCCGTGCCCATGCACCGGCGATCACTCCCCGCCCTCAACAGTGCCTGGGATATCACATCCCCGCTGGAAGCCTGCCAGGAGCCGCTCCTTGTCCGTGCCCATGCACCGGCGATCACTCCCCGCCCTCAACAGCGCCGGGATGTCACACTTCCACTTGCCCATTAGCTTGTGGATGGTATGGAAAAGTCACCTTATGCCTTACACCATAATGCTCTAAACATTTTTGAAGTTGTGTATTGTAAAAGTGGGATCCTCCATCACTTATCAAAACTCTGGGGGTGCCAAATCTACTGAAAATATTTCTTTTTAAAAATTTTATAATAGTTTTGGCATCTGCCCTGGCACAAGCGGTTGCCTCAACCCACTTGGAAACATAGTCCACAACAACTAAAATGTATTCATTAGAAAGTGAGGCTGGTAAGGGTCCAATAAAGTCTATGCCCCAACAGTCAAAAACTTCAACTTCCAAAATGGCTGTTAATGGCATTTCATCTCTGCTTGTCATACTTGCTGTTCTTTGGCATACATCACAACTTTGCATAAATAAGTTAGCATCTTTAAATAAAGTGGGCTAGAAAAAACCTGATTGAAGGACCTTTGCTGCTGTCCTTTCTCCATTAAAGTGGCCTCCATATGCTGAACTGTGACAATGCCACAAAATACTCTTGGCTTCCAGTTGAGATACACATCTTCTCAGTATATGATCAGATCCAAGTTTAAACAGGTATGGGTCATCCCATACATATTGTTGTGCATCCTTCAAAAATTTCTTCTTTTGTTGCCAGGTGAAATCTTTCAGAAGTATCCCTGTAGCTTTAAAATTAGCCATGTCAGCAAACCATGGCCTCTCTTGAATCAATAACAATTTCTCATCTGGAAACTCTTCTTGGACTTCAGGTTGTAGTGTTGTAACTTCATTATTGATCAGCCTGGATAAATGATCTGCTATATGATTTTCACTGCCCTTCTTATCACGAATGGTGAAATCAAATTCTTGTAAAAGCAGGATCCATCTGATCAATCTAGGTTTGGAATCTTGTTTGTTTAACAGGTACTTTATTGCAGCATGATCTGTAAAACAAACAACCTTGGAACCAATTAAATATGATCTAAATTTTCCCAATCCATATACTACAGCTAGTAATTCTTTCTCAGTTGTGGCATAATTTATTTGTGCCTCATTTAAAACTTTACTAGCGTATATATATAGGATGGAACAATTTAGATTTCCTCTGTCCAAGCATTGCACCAATAGCATAGTCACTTGCATCACACATCAATTCAAAATCAAGTAACCAGTCTGGAGCAATTAGGACAGGAGCAGTAATCAATTTTTGCTTCAATAGTTGAAAAGATGATAGACAAGCTTCATCAAAATGAAAAAGAGTGTCTTTTTGTAACAAATTACTCAAAGGTTTTGTAATTTTTTGAAAAATCCTTAATAAACCTTCAGTAAAAACCAGCATGCCCAAGAAAACTCCTAACACCCTTGACATTGATTGGTGGAGGTAATTTTTCAATAACTTCCACTTTAGCACGGTCCACTTCAATGCCTTTATTTGAAATTGTGTGGCCTAACACAATGCCTTTGGATACCATAAAATGGCATTTTTCCTAATTTAGCACTAAGTTAGTCTTTACACATCTTTTAAGCACAGTGTCAAGGTTTTCTAAACATAATTCAAATGATTTACTAAAAACTGAAAAATCATCCATGAAAATTTCTATACAATTCTCTACAAGATCAGCAAAGATAGAGAGCATGCACCTTCGAAAAGTAGCCGGAGCATTACAAAGTCCGAAAGGCATTTTTCTATAAGCAAAAACACCATAAGGACAAGTAAATGCTGTTTTTTCTTGGTCTTCTAGTGCTACTGTAATTTGATTGTAACCTGAATAACCATCCAGAAAACAGTAATATGCTTGTCCAACCAATCTCTCCAACATTTGGTCCATGAAAGGTAATGGAAAGTGATCCTTTCTTGTAGCTTGATTGAGCTTCCAGTAGTCTATACACATTCTCTACCCAGTTACTGTACGCGTAGGAATGAGCTCATTGTTGTCATTTTTCACCACTGTCATACCTCCTTTTTTTGGTACAACCTGTACTGGACTCACCCAAGCACTATCAGAAATTGGATAGATCATCCCAGCTTCCAACAATTTCATGACCTCCTTTTTAACAACTTCTTTCATGGTTGGATTTAATCTTCTCTGAGGTTGTGCTACAGGCTTATACTCTTGCTCTATAAAGATGTGGTGCATACAATATAAAGGGCTAATTCCTTTTAAATCACTCAGCTTCCACCTAATTGCCTCTTCATTCTTCTTTAGGATCTCAGTTAATTTTTCTTCTTCCTCCTTTAACAAGTTTTTGCTAATGATAACTGGTGTTTGTCCTTCAGCATCTAAAAAGACATACTTTAAATGTGAGGGCAACTCTTTCAGCTTTAAC
This sequence comes from Clitoria ternatea, assembly GCA_037962975.1. Taxonomy (NCBI): domain Eukaryota; kingdom Viridiplantae; phylum Streptophyta; class Magnoliopsida; order Fabales; family Fabaceae; genus Clitoria; species Clitoria ternatea. Next base: position 154,138,469 of record CM075671.1, read on the forward strand.
TTTTGAACTTCAGAAACTTGCTTTTGAGGAAGGGTCTCCACTACCTCTTATTTACTATTACTTTCTTTTCTTGTATCTAATCTTTACAGAATCTGCCTGACTTCTTCAGCTTCCAAATCATTAAGATTCTCAACAGCTCCTATCAAAGCCTTTTCAAGAAGACTTGAATTTTGCATTTTATTAAGCTGTCCTTCAATGACCTCCTCTTCAACACCAATCTTGAAGCAACTTTGTTTATCTGCTGGATATTTTATTGCTTCAAAAACATTAAAATTCACCTCTTCATCTTGAACTCGCACCTTTAGTTTACCATCATCAACGTCTATGATTACTTTAGTAGTTTTCATAAACGGTCTTCCTAAGATCAATGGTACTTCAGCATCCTCTTCCATGTCCATTATCACAAAGTCCACTAGAAATACAAATTTCTCCACCTTCACCAAGACATCTTCTGCTACACCATAAGGAAACTTCATTTATCTGTCAGCCAATTGTAATGTCATCTTTGTTGGCCTTATCTCAATATCTCCAATCCTTTTAAGCATTGAGAGTGGCATTAGATTTATGCTTGCTCCTAAATCCAGTAATGCTTTCCCTACCGACATGTGACCAATAGTGACAGGGATTGTGAAACTTCCTGGATCCTTAGTTTTAGGTTGTAATGCCTTTTGGATAATGGCACTACATCCAGCTTCCAATTCAACTGTTTCTTCTGAAAATCTTCTATTCTTTATTAATAAATCCTTCATAAATTTTGCATAGGTGGGCATTTGCTCCATAGCTTCCATGAATGGGACATTAATTTGAAGCCTTTTAAAAATATCCATGAACCTTACAAATTGTCTTTCTTTGTCCCGCTTTGAAGGATTTTTTGGGTAAGGCATGCTTTTTAATTGAGGCAACTCTTCATATACCTTGCCTTTGCCCTTCTCTAACTCACTCCTTTTGTTTTTCTCTTTTTCATTTTCTCTATTTACATTTTCTTTTGTTTCTTTTTCACATTCTTTTTCTTTTTCTTTCCTTTCTTTTTCATTTTCTTTTTCATACTCTTTTTATTTTCCTTTTCTTTCTCTCAAAATCTCTTCTTCTTCTTTTTCTTTTTCTCCTAGCTCAACTCCAATTTGTCTACCACTTCTTGTTGTGACAGCTTTGCAATGCTCCTTTGGATTTGGCTTAGTATTAGCTCCATACTGAGGTCATTGATTTTCAGTAATTTATCAGGCCAATTGTCCCACTTGAGTGGTTGTGAAGACTGCACGAAATGTAATTGCTATAGGAGTTTGGCCATTTGTGGAGTTAAAGCTTAATCTGTTGAGTCAAGATTTTATTTTGGGCCAAAATAGCATCTGAAGTATTCAAATCTAGAACTCCTTTCCTCTGAATTTGTTGACGATCATGCTGAGCTTGATAATCCGTTGAGGATAAAGCTTCTATAATTCTAGTAGCTTGATCAACATCAACTGTCATCATTGTGCCACCAGCTGCAGCATCCAAAATCATCTTTGTGTCTGGTCGAAGGCCATTATAAAAGATATTCAATTGAGCAATGTCTTCAAAACCATGATTAGGACACTTGCGAAGTAGTGATTTAAAACAATCCCATACTTCACAAAATAGTTCCTCAGCTCCTTGACGGAATGTTAAAATATCAGATTTAGCTTTTATGACTCTTGATGAAGGAAAGAAATGGTGGAGAATTTTTCTTCTACATCAGACCAACTAGTCAAGCTCTGATTAGGGTGTGATTGCAACCATTCCTTAACTCTTCCAGCCAATGAAAATGGGAATAAACGAAGGTACGCAGTTTCTATATCCTCTTGACCAAAACCCATGGTACCAACCAATTCATAGAAAGTTGCCAAATGAGTGTAAGGATCTTCATTGGACATTCCAGTGAATTGATGAGCACTTATCAAACTTAGAAAGGCTAGTTTCATCTCCAAGGCTCTTGTTTGTGGCATCACAATACTTGAGAAGTATCGTGGTCCTTGTTGATTTGTATAATCTCCCAAAGTACGCCTTGGTGGTTGGTTTTGTCTTTCCATATCTTCAATTTTTGGAGTTGATATTGGTGATGAAGTTGAAGAAGAAGATTGTCCTTCCTCTTGTTGTGCTTTTGCTTTAGCTTTAATTCTCTTTAAAGTCTTCTCGATTTCAGGATCTATTTCAACCTGTTCTTTCGATCCCTGACTTCTTAATATCATAAGCAAAACTTCCAACAAAGAGGTTAGCAAAGAGAAAGATATAACAACAGAAAATTACAAGTACTATATTCACAAACCGAAATAATTGAATTCGATTTAAATTAGATCCGCGGCGGACGGTGCCAAAAACTTGCTGATTATTTGGGTATGATATATTCACAAAACTCTCAGATGGTTAGTTTTAAAGTGACTTATGGTAAGTATACCACTTATCGGTGTAGTATATGTTTAAGAGAACAAATGTCGTTCCCACTACGGATCGTTTCAATTCAATTTCAAACTATTACGGCAGAAATGATTTGTGGTTTTCATGATAATGAATTAAACAACTCTTCATAAATTTATAAATCTATGAAAGAAATACAAGAAATGTAAGTGAAATGACAGAGTTTAGAGTTTGGGAATCGGATTCACCTTTCTCACCTTCCGATACACTTTTAATATTCATGTAATCAATGTTTGTGAAATAATTCTTTATGTCACAATCATAGTCATTCATATCAATTCCTTGACTATGAAATCCATAAGAAGAGATTTGATAACATCAATCCCTTGATCATTTCAAATCTATTCCAGTATTAAGTATGATTGTTTTGACGTTCATTGCGTTAGATACCATCCCTGGTTATCTACTCACAATGAGCATTCCATTTAGATCCATTTTCGAAAGTTATTTTCCAATAACAAATGTTAACTTGAATCAAGAAACTATTAATCAAGCAGAATAAGAATGAAATGAAAAGCCAAGAATCATAAAACAAATTCATCAATTACATAAACATTACATACGTGTTCATCCGGATTGATTGGTTACCTCCAATCCTAATGGAAGAATTAGCCACTCATGGTAGCCATGATAATACAATATATGTGAAAAATGACGAAGAAAAACCTAAGCTAGATACACTGTTTATAAGGAAACTGCCTCTCACGTTCTCTCACTCTATATGCATAACCTATTTTCTTTCTGCCTCTGTTTCCTATTAATTTCTTTTATAATGCATTAACTTGCTCAAGCGAGTTTAAGTCTCGCTTGAGCGAGATGCATACTTCACCATAAGAAAGTCCACGTTCTGCTTGATTTATATGCTTGATTCGTTCAAACGACCACTTCCGCTTGAGCGAAACTAAAGATGATGAGCCTCTGTTTGAATTTCGCTTGGTCCTTAAGTCCTCCGCTGCAGCGAGTCTTATGCTTTTTGATTCTGGACAAATTTCGCTTGAGCGAAATCAGGTCACTCAAGCGAATTCAACATTGTAACTCACTGGAGGAATTTCGCTTGATGCTTTTATCCATACGCTTGAGCGAAGACATTGTTATTGTATTCTGTCACATTGTCGCTCCAGCGAAATGTCTTCGCTTGAGTGACTTCTTTATCATTCTTCACTGGCCTGATTTCACTTGAGCGGATAGGCTTCTCGCTCAAGCGAGTCTTGACCTTGCTCGCTCAAGCGAGCCTTTAATATGGCCTCAGCGACTTTGAGTCGCTCAAGCGATATAACCTTCGCTTGAGCGAATATCACTTCTTTGCTCAAAACTTAGTGAATTTTCTTCTTTTCTTTCCCCTTCTTCTTTCTTCTTAAATTTTCCCTGGAATTGCAACAAAATTAACCAATCAACTTGTACAATGTTCATATCATAATTTATGTTCTATCTAGCTTACAAAATGACCAACATTGCACATTATATCCAATTTATGCTTCATTATCACTGCAAAATATATATAAATTGGACATCTATCAATGAGATTATTTCCTTTTTCTTTGATTGGGAAAGCTAAAGAATGGTTTAAATCTTGTCCACCCGGTAGTTTTACAAACTGGTCCGATGTTGAAACAAAATTTTTGGAAAGATTTTATTCACCTTTAAAATATTTTGAAGCGATGACAGTGTAACATCCCAAATTTTAAAATAGAGAATAAATTAAGGAGATAAATATTGAATAATTGAATGTGAATTATTTAATGCCCCAAAATATCAGAAATAATTAAATTAAGATTTTAGGAGTTGTTAGTAACTTATCTGGACTGAATAAGTAGAAAACTAACCTGGATAAAATATGAGCGTCTGACCAAGTATCTCTAATAAAGATATCGTTGGTCAGGGCTGTAGATAATATTATTGGGAATCCAAATATGTATTGGGGCCGAACAGAGAGCCTGTTTATTGAAAAACGGAAGAGTTTAGTGATGGGCTTAAAAACTTAAAATAAAACCTCACCTCTTTCACTCTCATTCTCATGACTCTCACTCTCCCTTACGCAAACTCAGCTCTTTTTCTTTCTATCACCTTCCCACTCATCTTCTTCACTCTTCTCTCCCTTATACACCTAAGAAAAAGCTTGGTGCCCTCTTCCTCCTTCACTTTCATTTTCAAGGAGCAAGGAGAAGACAATGGGTGCTTGAAGCTTCTCCCATTCTCCTCTCCATTTTTGTCTCAACTCCCCCTCCCTCTTGATTCTCATTTTCGTTTTTGGAGCAAGGTAAGTTTATTGCCTTTTCTTGTGTTTTGAACCTAGAAAATGGGTAGTTATGATTTGGGAGAGTAGTTAAAGTAAGTGGGTAATGAATAGAATCTTTAAATAAGGAAAACCAAAGGTGGGGTGAAATAAATGAAGGCATTTATGAGCAATAAATGGAGTGCATAAAAATAGGGTTGAAGAATGAGGAATATTGAAGTGCATTTATGAAATGGATGAGTTTTAATAAAACCCTAACTTATAAAATTGTGGGAAATGTGTAATATGAATGTGAAATGCATTAATTGATGATGAGAATGTTATTAATGATAAGGTATAGCTATAAATGATGATTGGTGATAGTGGTTAGATGCCATAAATGAAAAACCCACTTAAAATGAGTTGAATGTGGGGTTGGTATATGTGGTAACCTAACTGATTAGGTTGTTGCCTTGATAATAATGAATGATGATCAAAGGGAAAGAATTCCCGAAGCCTAATTAGGCAAATGAATAAAACCTATAAATAGTTTCTATATGATGAGAATCATGTGTACATATATATGTATATGTATATTGAAATGGTGTTTGAATGAATGATTAATATGGTCCTATAATTGATTGGTGTAGGACTGAATAACACTTGTGAGGCAGGAACATCAAACCTGAAAGTCTACTTCTCTTGAGGTAGGAGAGGGGTGTATTTTCTAAATGCATGAAACCTTGTATACTGATAGTGTATGTATTGATTCCATGTTGCGTGTTGTTCCTTGAATGGATGTAGTATTATGAGTGTGTAATATGAAATAGAGAATTAAATCTGCGATGGTTGATTTTGGAATGGTATATATATATATATATTCATGTATTTGATGATGTGGAATGAATATTGTGATTGAGTATGAGTGGTACCCTAGATGAGAGAGTGAGACAATCCTTATGAGGTTAAGGCATGCATGAGCATTGTTGCATACATAACATGGCATGCATAACATGGCACTTGAAAAGTGGTTACGATTACTTGAGATTTATGAGATGAAGGGCTTGCAAGTTTCTGTGATTATTGAACTGGTGGTTGCAATCACCTGGTATTTGAAATGAGAGGGCCTGCGGAACCATTAAGATTGAATGTCTGTGGTTGCGATCGCGAGGCGGGAAACTATTATAAATTGTAGAATGTGGTTGCGATCACGAGAAAGCACCTTACGAGGTTGCTAGGTGCAGTACCCCTTGTGAGGCGGGAAACCAATGTGAATGAATGAATGATTATGGTGGTTGCGATCACCTGATGAAATGAAATCGAATCCGTGCATATGCATCTTAAACACTAGCATGTGCATTAGCCATAAAAGCATGACATAATGTGATATCCTGTTGAGAAAGTTTTGTGAGGTGTATGTAGAACTCTCTTTGATCACTAACTGTAATTGTGTTATTAGTGGGTGTGACTATGTGAATCTTGATGAATATATATGTTCAATGGATTGGATGAATGATTGATTTTTCTTATGCCATTTGAACTCCTTTCTAGGAGGAGATGTTTAATCTTGCATTCATATGTATGTTATCACTAATCGTTGGATTATCATCATTGAGAAAATATACTCACTCTCCATGTGGTCTATCTTTTTAGCTCTTGTGTTGTAGGGTTGCCCATGGAGCTCTTGTACGGAGAAATAGTGTGAAGGAAGTCCATTTTGGGTAAAGAATGCCTTGGCTGACAAATGTTTGATTTTGTGGCTTTTACGTAGGCTTTTGTAATGTATGTAAATATAGTGACATTTTGTATAGCCACGAATTAATATGGATAATTGGTGGGGATGATGAATATATGATGATGATTTTGGAGGTCATTTATGAAAATGAGACCCTAGTGCTTATGGCTCATTTCCATTAGTGACCTTAACCTTGGATGGATAATGAAAATGATGTATGATGCAGTTATAATTGATGATGAATGAAGGTTTCTATAAAAATTGCATGTTATAGAACACATATAGTAAATAGCTTAATCAGAACATGATTCATGAGTTGGAATGAAAATTTATAGGTATGAAGGTTTGGAATGAGTTTTAAAGGCTTAACATGATGTATGTGATGTGATGTGATGAATTTAACCAATTTGGCTTGAATTAAGTTTTGGTATGTTGAGTTGTTTAATTCCCCTGTTATCTGTGTTTTTACTGGTATTCTCGCTCAGGCGAGAAATCACCTGCGTCGGTGTATGCCCACTGGCCAAATCTCGCTTAGGCGGGAGTGGGCCTCGCTCAAGCGAGATTGCCCACGCATCAGATGTTAGCCACTGGAGAAAAATTTCTCAGGCGAGTAGGGTCTAACCTGAGCGTGAGTGAGGTATTTTGCCACTGGACCATTTTCACTTTAGCAAAAGGCCTTTGGATGTGGCACTCGCTCAAGCGAGTGAACGTATGCTAGATTCTGGACGAATTTCGCTTACGCTGGCTTGCCTCACCCAAGCGAACCCTGAGAATCTCGCTCAAGCGAGTTGGGGCTCGCTCAAGTGAGATGACCCCTGATACTCTTTCTCCTTTTCACTCAGCGTGTGCCATAGCTCGCCCAAGCGCTTCACTCAGTCTCACTCAAGAGAGTATGACTCTCGCTTGAGCGAGTTATGCTTTGATTCTGTAAATTTCATTATTTAATTATTTTCCCTTCTCTTTACATCAAATCTTCTTTGTACCATCTTATAAATACCTTGGGCATATTTTGAAGTCGTCAATCCTCATAATGTTTAACCTCTTTAAACCCAACCATATGGCATTAAATTAAATAATTCCTTCCGCTGTTTCCAATTGAACATTCCTCATTAATCGTTTTCTTTAACCTACCTTCTCATATCTTCATATCTGAGACAGGTCCTTCATAGATCAGGGTATTGAATGACAACTTCACCCCTTTATGTTTTCATAAATTAATGATATTAAGGTTGCGAAAAATTTACCCCTATTTTTGGGGTGTTTCAGACAGCCATACATTCTTTTTCATAAAATCATGATGAATCACTTAGTGAAGCATTGGAAAGATTTAAAGCACTTCTTAGGAAATGTCCAAAACATAATTTGGATGATGCTGGGAAGGTAAAAATTGTTTATCATGGTTTATTACCTCAGTTCAAGATGATGTTAGATGCATGTGCAGGTGGTTCTTTAATGAACAAAACTGTTGAAGAGGCAATATCAATCATGGAGTCCATGTCAACCAGTGACCATCAAGCCAAGCATGAAAGAGGTAGTACATCAAGAAAACCAGGTATGCTTGAGTTGGGAGTAAATGATGCAGTTTTAGCTTAACAAAAATTGCTAACACAACAAATGGAAGCAATGAGTAAACAATTGGAAAAACTTCAAATTGCTTAAGTATCATCACCATCTCCTGCTTAATTGAAACAATGTGTGCATTGCATGGGCGAACAACCATTTGGTTACTGTGCCCCTGATGGAAATGAACAAGAACAAGCCAATTATTTGATTCACCAAAGAATACCCTTAGGTAATTTTCCTATCAATCTTGGTAATTCTTTTCCTAACAATTACCCGTAGGGTTGGCAGAATCAGAATATTGGCTGGAAACAAGATGCTGGACCTTCCAACAGACCTACCAATAATCAATTCAAACAACAACCACAATCTGATCCAACAGCATGGCTAACTAGGATAGAGGAGTCTATCTAACAATTGCTACAATATATACAAACAAATAAAGCTGCACGTAAAGCGTCGGATATGTAATTGGGACAATTAGCAAAAGAAGTAGCTGACATGAAAAGCTCTGGTTTTTCTGCAAACACTCAAAATCCAAGAGAACAATGTAATGCTATTTTTACAAGAAGTGGTAGAGTTGTAGGAAATGATTGTAAAGAAGAAGAGAAAAAAGAAAAGAAAGAAAAAGAAAAAGAAGAAAAAGAAGAAGAAAAGAAAAAAGAAAAAAAAAGAAAAGAAGAAAGAAGAAGAAGAGAAAAAAGGAAAGAAAGAAAAAAATGATGAAAAAGAAAATCAAAAAAATAAAAAACAAAAAAAATCAGTATTTGGGTCAGACACCTCCAGTTAAAGATTTACCTTATCTACATACACCATCAAAGAAGGATAAGGAAAAGGAATACAAAAGATTCCTTGAAATCTTTAAGCAATTACATATAAACATTCTATTTTCTGAGGCATTGGAATATATTGCAACATATACAAAGTTTATGAAAGAATTGCTTACCAAAAAGAGGAGGTATGATGAGGAAATTGTTGAACTTGAAGCAGGTTGTAGTGCTATTTTGCATTATAACATGCTAGAAAAGTCGAAAGACTCTGAAAGTTTCACTATTCCCATCTCCATTGGAGGAGTGAATATTGGTAAAGCCTTGTTAGACTTAGGGGCTAGCATTAATCTAATGCATCTAAGTATGATGAAGCGAATTGGTGACATTGATCCTTAAAGAACAAATATGCCTCTGTAATTGGCTGATAGATTAATCAAAAGACCCTATGGTATTATGGAAGATGTACTTGTGAAAGTTGACAAGTTCTATTTCCCTGTTGACTTTATGGTTTTAGACATGGAAGAAGATGTTGAAGTGCCCCTGATCCTGGGAAGACTATTCATGAAGACAGCTAGAGTACTCATTGATGTAGATAATGGAAAGCTGACAGTAAGAGTACACGATGAAGAAGTGAACTTCGATGTTTTCAAAGCCATGAAACATCCTAATTCAAAGCAAGACTATTTCAAGGTGGATGTTCTTGATGAAGTTTGCTTTTTCGTATCCACAGATATGTCAATTTCTAACCCTTTAAATAAGTTATTAACTAACTCTGTGAAATTTTTAAGTTAAGAAGAAGAAAAATAGGTAGACAAGTATTTTGAAGATCTTGATCAAGGGAAAGAAATTTCCCTTAAATCAAGAGAAATTGAAGAAATCCAAGAAGAACCTGTTGAAGAAATCAAGAGGCCTGAATTGAAAGTGCTACCTTTCAACTTAAAGTATATGTTTTTGAAAGAAGGTAATTTAAAACCAGTGATTATTAGTAATTTGTTAAGTGAAGTAGAAGAAGAAAAACTGGTAGAAGTCTTGAAAAGGAATCAAGAAGAAATTGGATGGACACTTGAATATCTAAAAGGTATAAGCCCATCATATTGATGCATAAGATTTTATTGGAAGATAATTTTAAACTTGTTGCTTAACCCCAAGATGCCTCAATCCAACCATGAAAGAGGTAACCAAGAAGGAGGTTTTGAAATTGCTGAAAGCAGGTATTATCTATCCTATTTCTGATAGTGCATGGGTAAGTCTTGTACAAGTTGTTCTAAAAAAGAGTGGTATGATAGTAATTGTTAATGATAAAAATGAATTAATCCCAACAAGAACTGTCACTAGTTGGAGAATGTGCATTGATTATAGAAAATTAAATTAAGCAACAAGAAAAGATCATTTTCCACTTCCTTTTATGGATCAAATGCTTGAAAGATTGTTTGGATAGGCTTATTATTATTTTCTTGATGGATATTCTGGATATAATTAAATTGTTGTTGACCCTCTTGATCAAGAAAAGATTGCTTTTACATGTCCCTTTGGTATATTTGCTTATAGGAAGATGCCATTTGGATTATGTAATGCACCTGCTACTTTTCAAAGATGCATGTTTGCTATTTTTACAGATCTAATTGAAAAGAGCATTGAGATTTTCATGGATGATTTCTCAGTCTTCAGAAATTCATTTGAATCATGTCTAACCAATCTGGACACTGTACTGAAGTGGTGTATTGAAACAAATTTGGTGTTCAATTGGGAGAAGTGTCACTTCATGGTGAAGGAAGGAATTGTACTTGGTCATAAAATTTCCTCTAAAGGTATTGAAGTGGACCAAGCCAAAATAGAGGTAATCTCTAAACTCCCACCCCCAGTGAATGTAAAAGGTATTAGAAGTTTTCTAGGACATGCTGGATTCTATAGAAGATTTATTCAAGATTTTTCAAAAATTACTAAACCTTTAACAAATCTTCTAAATAAAGATGTTGAATTCAAGTTTGATGAAGCATGTCTTAAAGCTTTTAATTCCTTGAAAGAAAAATTGGTTTCTGCCTCTGTAATTGTTACTCCTGATTGGAAGTTACCCTTTGAACTTATGTGCAATGCAAGGGATTATTGTAACATCCCGATTTAATAATTAATTGCCGAATGAAAATAAATCATTGAAATAATAATTGCAAGGTGGGAAAATTATTTATTAATTATAATTAACTTAATTAACTCAACTTAAGAAATAATGACTGGTTAAGAGTGATTAATTAATAATTGCTGGCTGATTGTGATTGGTGTACTGCTTCACGCTTTCCCACCCCACTTCCCCTTCTCTCCGTGCATGCGTATATGGGCTACTGGGCCACCCTATCATTCATGTTTTCCCCTTCAGACTTCTCTCCTTTCTGCCCTCTCTTCTCTTCTTCTTCTCTGCTCTTCATTCTTCTTCTCTTCTTCTCCTTTCTTCTCTGCTCTCTGTTCCTGTAAGCTCGCGACAGTGGTAGCCGAGGATCGGAGTCCTCCTTCTTGACTCGACGAACCAGAGAGGGCAAGGGTGTGCATTTCTCCCTGCATGCAACCAGTCTTCTTCCCCACGGTTCCTTCGTCGATTTTCCTCTATCTCCCTCTCCTTGCTCGAGGCTGTCGAGTCTCAGTGAAGATCTGCACCACAAAGAGCTTCAAGGAGGTTGGAGCGTTCACCAGCGTTATGATGGAGCTGCTCAAGAGAGCGAGCAGAGAACTGGGCGTCTCGAAAGCTTGGAAATCCCCACTGGACCGAGTAGAAGGTCAATGTGGTGCCCTGGAGGCTTGGGCCTCCCCGCTAATCTTGCATGCAGAACTGTTTAAGAGTGGGAGTGGCTCGGAGTTCCTCTAAAGCCAAGTGTAATGGTGGATAACTGATGCAGGGTCGTTCTATCGAGAACGAGTGAATGGGCTGAGCGGAGCAACCGATTGGAGCTGCAAGCCCTTGGAGCCTTTGGAATCTTCATCCCAGGTAGGGGGCGCTCTGCATGTCAAATGCATAGTTTCTGGACGGTCCGAGTGAACGTATTACCTTATGTGTTTGTATGATTATGATTATGATGACTCTGTGAGGTGTTTGACTGTTGATCATTGGATATCGTATGTATGTGTTAGTAGAGTCCTGTTGATTATTTCGTATTCACATGCATGCATTCAGGATGTGTTGTTTGATATATATATATATTGTGCGTGCTGCTGAGTGGAGTCCGGATGAATGATAATTATTATCTGGGTGGTGTATGACTATGGCTGTCCTAGAGATGTATGATGACATTGGTGATGATGTAGAGTTAATGTATGAGTTGCATGTTAATTGTAATATAAATGTCAAACTTGTGTGGTCTATTGTTGACTTCCGGGTGGATACGATATGAATTGCTTAAGATGAACTTGCTGAGTGTAGATGACTGTCGTGACATGCATGAGGTTGCATTTATGGATAGAGGGTGACCCGTGGAAGGTCAGGAACCCAATGAGATGATTTCCAGCTACAGACCCTTGGCTAGATTCCGAGAGGACCCGTGGTAGCCGTGGGAGCTAGAGTTAAGTCTCGAGACGTCCTTGGGAGACCGGTACCACACGGTAAGGGCTATCGGACGAGGGGCCAGAAAAGGGATCTGTAACATGTTCCTTAAAATCTGTGAATGCTATTAATGAATTCTGACTGGATTTGTGTGTGTGTTTGACACTGAGGCTAAGTATTATTGATGTTATTGTTAAGGGGTATGTTGTTGTGAATAGTAGGAGTTAGATAACCATGAATGACTTGAGTAATCCGACTAGTGACTTGTGTAGATGCTTTATTAAATGTTAGTAAATGCTAGTATTGACTAAGATAGATAGAGTATGTTGAAAGGGAATGTGTATGCTAAGCCGAGCCAATAACTGTCATTGTATATGTGAAAGCTCACCCCCTACACCATTTTTCAGTATATACAGGTTGGTCGGGAAGGATGTGAAGGACTCAAGTCTGAGTGGGGCACACTCCGACTGTTGAGTGCATTCCTTGTAAATTTATGCTATATTTAGTCAGTTTAAGCCTTGGCTGGCTCATATAGCAGTGTTGTATAACGAATACGAGTATATATGTTTTGTAATCCGAATGCGTGTTATACATATATATATATATATATAGTTTATATTGGTATCAAGTACTTGTATCGGATAATGGGGGTTGATGAATGAATAATGTTAAACTGCTAAATATTCCGAGTGTATGAATATATAAACATGTGTATAAGTGTTTTATGTTAATTTGATGCGTCTTTCCGACTGGAATGTGTTGTCAATGATTTGAGGGTTGTTGATGAGAGAATTAGTGTTAAGGTGAAGAATTCTGAGTGAATTATTATTGTCCGAGTCGTTCCGAGTGAGGCTATAGTGTCTGGCATTCCTTTCCAAGTAGAGAAGACAGAGGATTCTGAGAAATTTCTTGAACTTATTGTGTGGAATTTAATGGGAGGATTCCCGTGAAATGCTAGGCTTGATTATCCCGAGTGAAAAATATGTGTAGGTCCCGAGCGGGAAAGGGGTTGGAATAATTCCGAGTGGGAACCCCGAGTGAGCCCTCTTCCGAAGGAAGAATTGTTGTAATGGTTAGTTTGGAGTATAATCTAAGTATGTGACACAAGCATAACCCGAGTGAATGAGGTTCCATATTCCGAGTGGTGAGTCGTAGAGCAAGTCCGAAAGGGACTTACTTCATGTTCCCGAGTGAGTAAGGTATCGTATACCCGAGTGATGTTCGATTGGGAAATATCCCGAGTGGTAGAATTGAGGGAGTCATTCCTGAGTGGTTATACTTAAGACCTATATGAGTGAAATAGGAGCTGTGTAAATTCCTGAGTGAAGCACGAACGTGATGATTTACCGAGTAAACCATACGCTAAAAACCGAGTGGAATGACAGGATGCCGAGTGTAGCATCGCTTCAGCAAGTGTAGTGCGGACTGGAGATCTTGAGTAGAGTCGCCCGAGTGTAGTTAGCTCTCGCTTGAGCGAGTGTACCTGGTGCCATTGGGTTCGCTTAAGCGTTTCTTCCTTTCGCTGTGCATGAATTCTTTCCTTGTCTCCTTCCCTTCTTTCCTCGTTGGACCCGTTTTGTTAATTGAGCAGATTATGTACGGTTTATTAACTTTAAAATTTGGAAAAACTTCCCTGTTGATTTTATTTATTTAATTAAAATTAGGGTGTTATATTTTGGTATCAGAGCAGACCGAAAGGTCCAAGGCCAAGGTATGCTTACCAAGTGTAAGCGGTTGTATGCATTGTGACCGAGTGGTCATCATTATTGTGATATTGATTTGTGGATAGGAGGTCATTTCCCTCCTGGTCCGATTGATTGTATGCCCTGATTTAATTGGTATTGTATGTGTTTGATGATTTGGTATATGTTTGACTATGAATGGTGTGGTTGTATGCCTGTGCCTTGTTGAGGAATTTGAACGTGTGATGAATGAATAGTATATGATTTACGGTATAAGAGATGTGTTAGCCTTAGTCCCTTTTACTTGAACCTGAACCCTTTAGAGTAGAAGACATAATTTGGTGCCTGTAATTAATTACACCCTCTATGTTGCGTGAACTCCTATACTGTGCATGAAGATCCGAGTAATATATGTATGCGTATTTGTTGTGTGTGAGAGGTTAGTTTAACTAAAAGTCGAAATGGAGACGAGTGTTGACGTGGGAAGAGAGTTAGTGACTCCCTCCAAGTGAAAGGAAACCTAGGTAATCCCGAGTAAATGAGACAGTGTGATGCCGAGCGAGAGTTTACCGACCAGAAGATGACACCTAGGACTCTGAGTGGATCCATTATAATAAATCATTAAGTAGCTAGAAGATCCGAGTGAGTCTTGACTTAGTGGGAAAACCAGAGTAGGAGAGATTATAGTTGCAGAGTGAGAATGAGTGAAGAGGACGGGTGATACCGAGGGGGAATCGATCCGGATACCCTTAGAGTGATAACTGTTGAGGTTTCCCGAGTGAAGAGTGACTAAATAATTCCGAGTGGGGAGTCCCTTTTAAATCCGGGTGAAAAGAATGTGTTCACACTATAATGGTCGTTGAGCTCAATATGAATTACATGAATATGTGGAATGTTATTTAGAATAACATGATTGAATAGAATCCGATTGAATGAATGTATGTATATTAACGTTATGGCCGGGTGCGATACGATGTTGTGGCTGTAATGTATGCTGTGGTGAATGATATGAATTGTATGGCCGAGTATGAATTTGATATTCCGATTGGATGATTGAATATATATATGTGTTAATGCTGTCGCTAAGTGCAAAGTGAGCCTATGGCTGTGATTATATGGGATTATAAATAATGTAAGTGATATAGCTGAGAGATGGCTGGATAGATTCTGATCGAATGATGCTTGAATGTGTTCTGGTTGAATGATAGCGTGTATGTATTGAATGTTGGTACACATGTATACGTATATATATGATACTGTATGGTTTAAGGTGGATAAGATCTAAGGAAGAAGTAATTACGCGGTAATGGTCGGAAACTGACTGTTATTACACCATTTTGGGGTGATAGTAACTGCTACTTGACGATTGTCATCAGGAGAGTTGCGCTAACTTATGAGTAATGAGGAGGTGTACGATTTTTGTGAGTCGGAAGCCTGTAGCCATTATACTGTTTTACAGTAGTGGTAAATTATATTTCATGATTGTTGCTGTGTGACGTGCCCTACGTGGTGCATCCTGATAATGTTGATGTGAATATGTGCTTATATATACATGTGAATTGCCATTAATTCTTGTGAGTAAGTATTAGCTGAGTGAGTTGGTCGGTGTGTATGAGAACGTTGTTAGGGAGACTAACATGGTTTGCATGGATTTGAATGAACCCCGACTAGATGATGACGTACAAGTGAATTCTAACTGAATGAATATGTATGTACCGATACTGTTACCGAGTGTAATGTGGTGTTATAATTGAGAATGTACGTTATTGTGCAACTCCCGATTGGATATGATGTTGCGAATGAAATCCTTAATGTAGTTTGGAATTGATTTGAGTAAATCCGCTCGGATGAACACATATATATATATTGATGCTATCGTTGAGTGCAATGTGTGGTTACGGTTATGGTGCATGCTGTAATGAACAATGATAGAGCCATGAATAATTAATATGAAATCCGATTGAGTGCCTGTATGTACATTAGTGCCGTTGCCGAGTCCGTAGTGTGTTATGACAACATATGTGAATGTGAATTACTTAATCCTGACTGAATTGCATGAAGCCGAATGAGTGATGTCATTATATAGCTGAGAATTGAGAATCTAATCCGAGCCATGATTTTATGATGAATAAGATTTAGAGGAAATATTTACTCGGTGTTGGCTAGAAGCCGATTATTGTATTGCCGTCATCCAGTTTTACAGAAGTGATAAATAATTTTCATGCTTATTGTTGCGTGATGTACCCTATGTGATGCATAATGTTGATGTAGATGTACTGCTTCTAATGTGTATATGAACTGCCATTAATTACCGTGTGAATTAGTATTAGTTGAGTGAGTCAGGTCAGTGTGAGTCATGCTGTCCTGAGATGACTCTTCATGCCGTAGGCATTGTGGCAGCGTACATGTTGCAGTGACTATGTAATTGTTGTAACCCTATAGGAATGAGACGTCATCCTATAAGATGGATGCAGCAATTCATGAGTCGGGCAGGTGAAGTTGTAGCTGCTTATGGTGATAGTGAGTCTTTCAGGCTGCCCTGAGTAAAGAGAGGAGTTGTATTAAGTAGATCATAAGTGGCTATGTATCAAAATAAGGATTGCTTAACCCTGACATGTTGCCTCCGAGAGGATTAGAGGTTGTTGGGTACGGAATGACTACTAAAGGGACGATTAGTTATTGAAATAAGAAGGGTGATCAAGTTTGCCACTGAAAATTGAGTTTTATAAGTTAGCCGAGTGGTACTGTAGGTTTAATAAGAGGACCAGGATCTTGAGCCAAGCTAAATTGTGAAGAGAGGGGTTGCTCGGGAAGGGTTAGTATGTTTCGAGTGTGTAAAAGTAGAGACAATTCTAAGCGACGTCCTTGTGAGGAAGAACTGCTGAGTGGAAATTATGGTGTTTCGAGTAGAACCTCATGGAAGGGATCATTACTAAGTTAAGGGAATAGTGTCCGAGCGTAACATTCCTGAAATGGTAAGATTCGAGTGATGTGACTCAGAGTGTATCACTCCCGAGTAGGATGGTACCGTGTGAAACAACTCTGGGTAGAAAGACAACGAGTGTAGAATTCCTAATACCCGTGTGATGTCCAACCGAGTGACCTTCCAGGAAAAGAGCCCCTCTGGTCGGTAAAATGAGACTTCGAGTGAGTAAGTTTCTAAGTGAATGGTCTCCAAGGGGAATGGATATCCGAGAGAAGGATTCGATTGAAGTCGTACTCAGGTCAGTGGTTAGGACTGCTGAGCTTGAACTCAGGTTTGACTTCGTTATAGACTTGAATTCCGAGTGGAGCTTTACAAGTGGAGAGATTCCAGGTAAGGATTACCTTCAAAACCCCGAGGGATATTTTTGAATGAGAGGTCCGAGTGACGTTCTCAGAGCGTAGGCGTGAAATTAGCCGAAGGCATGGGTAGAAACCTAAGATTTCCGAATCGAGCGTGGTGCCCGTGCGGGGTAAACCCAGGCCAATTGTGCTGAATGAAGCACAAGGAAACTCTTTTGAGTGTTCATTTTGGTATAAGGAAGAAATTTTGTGGTCAGATTTTGGAAACCCGAGGGTTTGATCTGAGAGGAATCGGTCGGGAGTAAGTATTTTTGGGAGTCGGTGATGTTGTTTACCGATTAGATTATTCCCAACTGGATTAATTACCCTCCATAATGTGTCCCATGTGATACAATTTTTAGTCGGTACCCTGTATGAGTGTATGGTGATACCGAGTGACTCATTTGAGTCGGGGAACCCGAGGGTGTAAATACACCAATCGGTGTTGAGTGTGTAGGGCCGAGCGGCCAAGGAATTAGGAAGTACCACTGCTTATGATGAATTGGCTGAGTTAATGGGGTAAATTGTACGTTCTAGAAATTGAATCCCCAAATATGTTGAATTTTATGATGAGGTCGTAATCAGGCAAGACCTGACTTTTGTGTTTTGCTGACTGAAATTGTGAACCGGTCGGTAAACCGCTTGAGAATTGAAGCCTTGCCGAGTGAAATTATGAACCGATCGGTGAATGCTTGTGGAAGCACAGTCGTGTGGGTAATTGAGTCAGCAATTTTCTGAGTTAATTATTTAAGGTAAGTTACCGATTGAATTTCGAGGACGAAATTCTTTTGAGAGAGGGAGAACTGTAACATCCCGATTTAATAATTAATTGCCGAATGAAAATAAATCATTGAAATAATAATTGCAAGGTGGGAAAATTATTTATTAATTATAATTAACTTAATTAACTCAACTTAAGAAATAATGACTGGTTAAGAGTGATTAATTAATAATTGCTGGCTGATTGTGATTGGTGTACTGCTTCACGCTTTCCCACCCCACTTCCCCTTCTCTCCGTGCATGCGTATATGGGCTACTGGGCCACCCTATCATTCATGTTTTCCCCTTCAGACTTCTCTCCTTTCTGCCCTCTCTTCTCTTCTTCTTCTCTGCTCTTCATTCTTCTTCTCTTCTTCTCCTTTCTTCTCTGCTCTCTGTTCCTGTAAGCTCGCGACAGTGGTGGCCGAGGATCAGAGTCCTCCTTCTTGACTCGATGAACCAGAAAGGGCAAGGGTGTGCATTTCTCCCTGCATGCAACCAGTCTTCTTCCCCACGGTTCCTTCGTCGACTTTCCTCTTTCTCTCTCTCCTTGCTCGAGGCTGTCGAGTCTCAGTGAAGATCTGAACCACGAAGAGCTTCAAGGAGGTTGGAGCGTTCACCAGCGTTATGATGGAGCTGCTCAAGAGAGCGAGCAGAGAACTGGGCGTCTCGGAAGCTTGGAAATCCCCACTGGACCGAGTGGAAGGTCAATGTGGTGCCCTGGAGGCTTGGGCCTCCCCGCTAATCGTGCATGCAGAACTGTTTAAGAGTGGGAGTGGCTCGGAGTTCCTCCAAAGCCAAGTGTAATGGTGGATGACTGATGCAGGGTCGTTCTATCGAGAACGAGTGAATGGGCTGAGCGGAGCAACCGATTGGAGCTGCAAGCCCTTGGAGCCTTTGGAATCTTCATCCTAGGTAGGGGGCGCTCTGCATGTCAAATGCATAGTTTCTGGACGGTCCGAGTGAACGTATTACCTTATGTGTTTGTATGATTATGATTATGATGACTCTGTGAGGTGTTTGACTGTTGATCATTGGATATCGTATGTATGTGTTAGTAGAGTCCTGTTGATTATTTCGTATTCACATGCATGCGTTCAGGATGTGTTGTTTGATATATATATATTGTGCGTGCTGCTGAGTGGAGTCCGGATGAATGATAATTATTATCTGGGTGGTGTATGACTATGGCTGTCCTAGAGATGTATGATGACATTGGTGATGATGTAGAGTTAATGTATGAGTTGCATGTTAATTGTAATATGAATGTCAAACTTGTGTGGTCTATTGTTGACTTCCGGGTGGATACGATATGAATTGCTTAAGATGAACTTGCTGAGTGTAGATGACTGCCATGACATGCATGAGGTTGCATTTATGGATAGAGGGTGACCCGTGGAAGGTCAGGAACCCAATGAGATGATTTCTAGCTACAGACCCTTGGCTAGATTCCGAAAGGACCCGTGGTAGCCGTGGGAGCTAGAGTTAAGTCTCGAGACGTCCTTGGGAGACCGGTACCACACGGTAAGGGCTATCGGACGAGGGGCCAGAAAAGGGATCTGTAACATGTTCCTTAAAATCTGTGAATGCTATTAATGAATTCCGACTGGATTTGTGTGTGTGTTTGACGCTGAGGCTTAGTATTATTAATGTTATTGTTAAGGGGTATGTTGTTGTGAATAGTAGGAGTTAGATAACCATGAATGACTTGAGTAATCCGACTAGTGACTTGTGTAGATGCTTTATTAAATGTTAGTAAATGCTAGTATTGACTAAGATGGATAGAGTATGTTGAAAGGGAATGTGTATGCTAAGCCGAGCCAATAACTGTCATTGTATATGTGAAAGCTCACCCCCTACACCATTTTTCAGTATATGCAGGTCGGTCGGGAAGGATGTGAAGGACTCAAGTCCGAGTGGGGTACACTCCGACTGTTGAGTGCATTCCTTGTAAATTTATGCTATATTTAGTCAGTGTTAAGCCTTGGCCGGCTCATATAGCAGTGTTGTATAACGAATGCGAGTATATATGTTTTGTAATCCGAATGCGTGTTATATATATATAGTTTATATTGGTATCAAGTACTTGTATCGGATAATGGGGGTTGATGAATGAATAATGTTAAACTGCTAAATATTCTGAGTGTATGAATATATAAACATGTGTATAAGTGTTTTATGTTAATTTGATGCGTCTTTCCGACTGGAATGTGTTGTCAATGATTTGAGGGTTGTTGATGAGAGAATTAGTGTTAAGGTGAAGAATTCTGAGTGAATTATTATTGTCCGAGTCGTTCTGAGTGAGGCTATAGTGTCTGGCATTCCTTTCCGAGTAGAGAAGACAGAGGATTCTGAGAAATTTCTTGAACTTATTGTGTGGAATTTAATGGGAGGATTCCCGTGAAATGCTAGGCTTGATTATCCCGAGTGAAAAATATGTGTAGGTCCCGAGCGGGAAAGGGGTTGGAATAATTCCGAGTGGGAACCCCGAGTGAGCCCTCTTCCGAAGGAAGAATTGTTGTAATGGTTAGTTTGGAGTATAATCTAAGTATGTGACATAAGTATAACCCGAGTGAACGAGGTTCCATATTCCGGGTGGTGAGTCGTAGAGCAAGTCCCAAAGGGACTTACTTCATGTTCCCGAATGAGTAAGGTATCGTATACCCGAGTGACGTTCGATTGGGAAATATCCCGAGTGGTAGAATTGAGGGAGTCATTCCTGAGTGGTTATACTTAAGACCTATATGAGTGAAATAGGAGCTGTGTAAATTCCCGAGTGAAGCACGAGCATGATGATTTACCGAGTGAACCATACGCTAAAAACCGAGTGGAATGACAGGATGCCGAGTGTAGCATCGCTTCAGCAAGCGTAGTGCGGACTGGAGATCTTGAGTAGAGTCGCCCAAGCGTAGTTAGCTCTCGCTTGAGGGAGTGTACCTTGTGCCATTGGGTTCGCTTAAGCGTTTCTTCCTTTCGCTGTGCATGAATTCTTTCCTTGTCTCCTTCCCTTCTTTCCTCGTTGGACCCGGTTTGTTAATTGAGCAGATTATGTACGGTTTATTAACTTTAAAATTTGGAAAAACTTCCCCGTTGATTTTATTTATTTAATTAAAATTAGGGTGTTTCAATTATTTTGTAGGAGTAGTTTTAGGTCAAAGATATAAAAACGTTTTTAGGGTTATACACTATGCTAGTAAAGTTTTAAATGAAAATCAAATAAATTATGCAACTACTGAAAAGGAATTACTAGCCATAGTGTATGCCTTAGAAAAATTTAGATCATACTTGATTGGATCAAAAATAATTGTTTTCACTGATCACGCTGCAATCAAGTACCTTTTGACTAAAACTGATTCTAAAGCTTGGTTAATCTGATGGATTCTGCTCCTTCAAGAATATGATCTTGAAATCAAAGATAAAAAGGGTTGTGAAAATATGGTCACTGACCATCTTTCTAGATTGATGAATGATGAGGTCATTGCCAAAGAAAAAGACATCTTGGAAGAATTTCCTGATGAAAAACTTTTTGAAATAACAAAACGGCCATGGTTTGCTGATATGGCCAATTTTAAAGCAGCGGGAATTCTTCGAAATGATTTAACTTGGCAGCAAAGAATTTTCTTTTTAAAGATTCAAAATACTTTGTTTGGGATGACCCTCATCTATTCAAAATTGGTGTGGATAATTTGTTATGTCGTTGTGTACCTGATTGGGAAAAGAAAGATATGTTGTGGCATTCTCGTAAATCACCTTATGGAGGACATTTTAATGGAGAAAGAACTGCTGCAAAAAATTTTCAATCAGGTTTGTATTTGCCCTCCATTTTTAAGGATTTTCACTTATTTGTGCAAGCTTGTGATAACTGTCAAAGAACAGGTAATGTTAATAAAAGACAAGAAATGCCTCTCACAAACATTCAGGAGGTTGAGGTATTTGATTGTTGGGGTATTGATTTCATGGGTCCCTTTCCTTACTCTCAATTTAATCAATACATTCTTTTGGCAGTCGATTATGTTTCAAAATGGGTAAAATCAATCGCTTCACCTAATGCTGACACCAAAACTATAGTGAATTTCTTGAAGAAAAATATTTTTTACAGGTTTGGAACACCAAGAACTTTGATCAGTGATGGAGGATCACATTTTTGTAACAAAGTTCTTTAGAAAGTGTTACAACACTATGGAGTAAGACATAAAGTGGCCACAACATATCATCCACAAACCAATGGACAGGCTGAGATTTCAAATCGTGAAGTAAAAAGAATTTTAGAAAAGACTGTGTCTTCCTCTAGAAAAGATTGGTCACAAAAGCTTGATAATGCACTCTGGGCATACAGAACTGCATTTAAGACTCCAATTGGCCTTTCTCCTTTCCAAAATGGTCTATGGAAAAGCTTGTCATCTTCCAGTAGAGATGGAACATAAAGCATATTGGGCTTTAAAATTTCTCAACTTTGATCCTAATGCAACAACTGACAAAAGAAAGTTGTAGTTATTTGAGTTGGAAGAAATGAGAAATAATGCTTATGAGACATCTAGAAGTTATAAGAATAAGGTGAAAGCTTACCATGACAAGAAAATTAAAAATAGACACTTCATATCAGGTTAGCAAGTTTTATTGTTTAATTCAAGATTAAGACTGTTTCTTGGTAAATTGAAATCTAAATGGTCACGCCCTTTTGTAATTAAGGAAGTTAAATCTTATGGAGCAGTTGAAATTGAAGATCTAACTTCCAAAAGAAGTTGGATGGTTAATGGGCAAAGATTGAAACCATATCTGGGTGGTGAGATCGACAGACCCATTACCATTTGTTATCTGATTGATTTATGATGTGCGGGATGTCAACCTAGAGACAGTAAATCAAGCGCTCAATGGGAGGCAACCCATTATTTCCTTGTAATTTATTTTAAAGATATATATATAAAAAAACAAAAAAATAAAATAAAATAAATAGATAAATAAATAAGTTTATTTAGATTTTTAATAAAGGGTTTTTGAACTAAAAGAAAAGGGTTTTTGAAAATTTTAATTTTTGAAAAAACAGAACCCCACGCGTAGCGTCCGATTAACGCGCAGCATGGAGGTAAAAATTTCAACTTGACGCGTAGCGTCCCATCCATGCGTAGCGTCAAAGCCCACGTTTAATTTTTAAAACTGAACCAGAGAGGCCCAATTTAGGTTTTAAAATCCTAAATTTCCCTCTCTGCCTCACTTTTCCTCTAAGAACCCCAATCTTCACTCTCAATCACCCACATTCCCTCATTCTCTCTTCGATTTCACAAAAACTCCAAGTAAGTGATCTTCTCTTTTCTTTTTAGTTTGCTTTTGATTTTTGATTTTTAGAATGCATGTGGTTAGGATTAGGATTAGAAAACCATTGGGATTTGTTTGCTGTTAGATTTAGTGCATGTGTTGATTGAATGTAGTTTGGAGGGGTTATTGTTGCACAACCCCTGTTTTTGTGTTTGAAACTACGCACCTCACGCGTAGCATCCCGTTGACGCGTAGTGTGAGGCATGAACTGTAACCCCACGCGTAGGTAGGACAGTCTGACGCGTAGTGTCCCACTGACGCGTAACGTCAACCTCTTTTTTTGTGATTTTTGTTAATTTTGTGTTTTATTTTTCTATTAAATGTATATTCTATTTTTCTATTTTTAATAATTCTGTCCTGTTTAATTTTTGTTGTTTGTTGTTTGTTTTTCTTTTTAAATCAATAAAATTTCTTAAATTGTATATTTGTTATACTTTCTTGTATAAAAATAAATAAATAAATTTGATAAATTTTGTAAATATGTTTGTTGTGTGGAATTACATGATGTATGAATAAAATGTTGTGTATGTTATACTTTTTTAAAAAATAATAATAATAATCCAAAAAATATGCATGTTTATTTTTCAAAAATATATTATTTTTATACTTTGTAAATATTTTGTTGTATTTTGCATGAGTTCTTATTTTTGATGTTTTGCATAAAATATAAAAACCAAAAATATGAATGTTAATTTTTTGATGTTTGGCATGTTTTATTTTGTTAATGTGTGTTTGATTTTTGTAAAATTTATTTTTGTAGATGGCACCTAAGAAATCCATTCCCATTACTGGTCCCAAAAGACAGAGGAGGACTACTGACACTGATACCACTTCTGAGGATCCAGATCTTCAAGGTGAGGAGCAGTTGGGACCTAGAGATCCCACCAGATTTTACACTGACGCGAAATGGGCCCGATTTCACCAGATAAAGGGCCAGAGGTTGATCTGGGAGAGAGTCTTAGATCTGAATGCTGGGGACTATCTTGAGCTACAGGATGAGGTCCAAAGGAGGAGATGGGGACCCATGTTTTCCCTGCCTATGGAGGGGGATCCCATCTTAGTAATGGAGTTCTATGCAAATGCCTTCAGGACACGCCAAGATGCGCCGAATATCAATCAGTAGAGGACGAGCTGGGTGAGGGGTCGGCACATCACGTACGACCAGGATACCATTAGTACCCTACTAGGTAATCCTTGGGAGCCTACTCCCGAGAGTGACACTTATTTCTGGAAGGAAAACAGAAACAAGATTGTTACTGAGGATGGTGATCTAGGATATTTCTTGGATCAGGTTGCTCATTCCCTAAGCAAGGATGGAATCTTCTTCAACCTGAGTAAGGTTGGAAGGACTCCATCGAACCTCCTCAAGACCCAGCTGACCCCTATAGCTCAGGCGTGGTCTCATCTCATGCTTCATAACCTCACTCCTGTCACCCACCTTTCTTCTATCCCAGTTGATCGCTGTTGCCTCCTTTATTCCATCCTTCAGGGCCATACCATTGACATTGTCGAGCTGATATCTGAGCAGATTCACCTTTATGCCCTTGGGTATAAGGTGAAACATCCTATACCCTTTCCTCTCATCATTTCTGCCTTACTGAGGAGGCAAGGGTTTGTCGTACCATCACCTGAGTTCACTAGTTCTTCGGGGAGAGTCCCCAAAGTTCTAGTGAACAGAGATTACTTTGTCTAGCAGTGCGAGCTTCCACCTCTAGAGCAGGAGGTTCAACCCAGATAAAGACAGAGGAGACACTTCAGCCACCATCTGTTGATACTATTTCTGATGGATTTGCCAGGATGACCCTAGAGCATCAGCATATGATGCAGATGATGGCTGCTTCTCATCGTGTTTATGTTCATTTGCATGATGCATTTTACCAGTACAGGATACAGGGTGAGGGAGCACCATTTATGACACCTGCTGACTTTGCTTCCCATGTAGCTTGGCCTGGTGATTTGCCTACTTATCCCGAGACAGGTAGACCGTCTGGAGCACGTGCTAATTCCGAGGGTGATGCCGATGAGGAGAGGGATGATGAGGATGATCATATAGAGGATTGATCAGTGCTATCTACATTTCTTGCACTTTATTTACATACATTTTAGTTTAGTTTGATATTTACATTTGGATTTTGAGCTATATAGTTGTCTTTTACTCTTATGTGGTGTGTTTTATTTTTTTGCATATATCGAAAATCAAAAATAAATTTTATCTTTTAAAATAAATAAATCAAAATTTTGAAAAT
This sequence comes from Clitoria ternatea, assembly GCA_037962975.1. Lineage (NCBI taxonomy): Eukaryota > Viridiplantae > Streptophyta > Magnoliopsida > Fabales > Fabaceae > Clitoria > Clitoria ternatea. Next base: position 154,164,026 of record CM075671.1, read on the forward strand.
AAAGAAAATTTATACACTTAAGGTTTTTACACAATAAAACCATTTTTAAATCAATTATCGATTCTTTTTGTAATTAAGGGATTTTGATAAATTTAATTACAATAATTTTATTAACTATCAAGCTAATTTCGATAACCCGGTGAGCTGAGAGATATTTTAAACACTTGAGGGTTTCGACATAACTTCATTCGAATTGATTTTGCTTTAATCTGTGATTTGTGTTGATGTACAGAGAATTCAAGAAAATGATCAAGGCACATTTTCAGTAAAAGAAACCTTGGGCCAAAAAGCTTACCATGGTAAAATTATTTTTATCCTTGAAAAGCAAATTTGAGCTTGAAAAATAATTTCATTGGTACCCTAAACCTTTATCAAATTTTAACCATTCCCTTTACTTGATTGATTAAAAGAGAAATTGATTAAAATGGAAAGAATAGTTTGAGTGTTTTTACAAAAATAGGAAGTGAAAATTAACAACTTGATTCTTTTTTAAAAATAAAAAAATAAAAAGAAAAAAATAAAAAAATAAAAAGAAAAAAATTATGCATATAAATAAAATAAATATATCAAAAATAGTGAAAAGAATCAAGTTGGGGGTATTTGTTATCATCAATAAGGGAAATGAGATTTAGGCCAAGAAAAAGTCTAAAAATTATAAAATGCTCTTTTATGCTTTTAGGTTTTTTAATTCTGAGAAAAACCATAATTTCTTGTAAGCCAAGCGTCATTACAACCCTTGAAAAGAACTTGTGATTCTTGAATTAACTTTGTATAATTAACCATTGATCAGATAAAAATCAAAGTTAAAATTGTTTGATTTTATGATCGATTGAGTGAAATAGGTTACCCTTTGTATAGAGATAAACACTTGTGAGGTAAGCCTGAAATTATGCTTGATTTGTTAATAAAACATTATAAAGATTTTTTGTCATTAAACCTTTATTACATAAGATATCTACTTTTGGTATTTTTAAATGGTAAATTGTGAAATTACTTTTTGTGGTAAATTCTCATACTAACTCAAAAATTTGATTTCAAATTTTATTTTTTATTTCCTCTCTTGCTCGAGGACGAGCAATGTCTCAAGTTGGGGGTATTTGTTAGTCCTCAAATTTACAATAAAATCCTTAATAAAAATTTTATAAAAAGAATAAAAATTTGTTTAATTTGTTAGAAATTTAGGTTTAAATTCAATAAATGGATGTCATTGGAAATAATATACCCTTGATCAATTTTCTCTAGTTTTGCAGTAAAAAGGTAAAGAATTTAAAGAGAAAAATTGAAGAACTGGAAAACTGACACGTAACATCAACACCACGCATAGCGTGGGGATTTCTGATGCTGACGCTACGCGTCACAGCCACGCGTAGCGTCAGGAGCTACGTGGACTCCACTTCCAGGTGGCCAAGCACTCAGCCAAATGACCCAAAATTGGTCAATCCACTTCAGCTAAGTGCCAAGCCGAAATAGGAAACATGTCTGGCCATTTGGATTAAATAGTTAACAATCATGGCCACTTAATCACGAGCTTAATAGGAGCTGAGTCAGGAACCTAACGTGTAGCGTCAGGACCCTTCCTCAGCCCTATAAATAGGGCCATTCTACACACTTCCAAGGTATCCCTTCCAAGTTTCAAAACTTCTACTCTCTCTTTTCACTCGAATGTGAGTGTTCTTCTTTGAGTTTGTAAGGTTAGAGTGATTTATAGATACTTGAGAGTGTTGTGTAGTAGTGTGAGTTCTTGTATTATGAAGTGTTTCCAAGTCCTTGTAATATCAAACTCTGTAAGTGTTGTTCTTACTTTTACCATGTGTAACTAAATTGTTTATGTTGGAATTTGGTGAATCAATCTATTATATGACGTCGTGATTATGACCTCTACATATTTATGATTCAAGTACATGTTAGTATTTAAACTCTTTATTAATATAAACATCAAACGGGAGAATGATTTTCATGTGTATTAAAACTTGTTTTATTAGTATGAATGTCAAACGGGAGAATGATTATTCATGCCGAATTAAAATCTGTTTTAATGACAGTAAAAGTTGAAATACCCTTAATATGCCAATTACTAGGGATAGAATTGGTAATTATTGTTGCCATAAGGCCAGGACTTAATGGAAGTTTTTATTGAGAAAGCTCACAAGGAATCAGACTTTACGATAAATACTTAGAATTTATATCACAAAGGATCGGTTATAATGACTTTAAGCTGCAATAACATGAACTTGATGATTAAGTATGTATGTCTGTAATTATTTCATTATATTCTAGTGCGTGGATCCTAATTCCAACATAATTTGTTAATCTGTGTTTCTACCTCAAGTATCTGAATTATTCTGAATTACATTTCAATTTATTAGATAGATTTTATCTTTTCCATCTTTTTACCTTATGAACAAGTCAACCATCAAATTCTGTGAATATTGTATAAATTGTTTATAAATTATTCTTTTGTTAATAATCTTTGATAAAATTACCATAGCAAATAAGAAATTACTGTGAGTTACTGGACTTTCAATCCCAGTGGAACGATATCTAAATTTGAAAACTACAAACGATTGGTGCGCTTGCCAATTAATAACCCAACTGTAACACTGGGGTTAACAGTGTTTTGGAAGGCTAATTTTTGGTTATGACCTTAACAATAGTTGATGTTAATTGTGATACAAAGATTTGTATGCTATATTGATGAATGAATGATGATATTATGAGATCTAAAGTCATTGGCAATGAAAATGTGATTTGTATACCATTAATATTGTGAATTGAATGCAAAACAAGGAAGTGAATGGGTTATATTTTCATTTAATGGATAAATGTTTATGTGGAGGTCACCTACAAGTCATAATATATGTTTGAAACTTGTATGTATGGTTGGTTGTGGCCTAAGGGGCTTAGTTTGGAATTTGACATGCTTGGTTTAGCCAAAAAGGGCATGAATCGCCACTAGGACATATCTTGATCTAGGAAATGAGTTATTGGATGAGACTTATTAGTGCAAGTCACATTTATATATGTCAATATAGATCCATAGAGAGTTTAGACCAAAACTTAGCCAATTGCAATTTGGTGTGTAATGTAAAATGCCTAAAATATACATAAAACTACCCTATAGCTTAGATTTTGATTGGGATGGAATTTGGGCTTGAAACTTTACCACATAACTGATATTAGGGTAGGTAAGTTGTGTATAAAATTTCATGCAAATCGGAGTTGAATAGCTAGTGAAAAGGGTCCCAAAGTTGTCAAACTCATAAAGGTCAAAAAGCTACAGAATGGTGCTTATAGCAGGGAGATCTGTAACACCCTAATTGTTTGCAACTAATAAATCCCAAAATATGAGAAATTTTTTTTTTTTTTCACAAAAACAGTCACGTAACATTTGATGTAGAAGGTAGCAGGCAATGGGGAAAACTAAGAGCATTCACGCGCATATAGCAACCTACAGGGAAGCTAAAACTGGGGCCGGCTCAATGGGTTTATCGTAACGCACCAACACTAGGGCGGATTGCACAACACCGTTTATTCGCTCAGACGGGGTCTGACACCGTCCAGGCGGAGTATGGTAATGCAGCAGCGGATAGAGGAGATTTCACAAGGAGGCTTCCCTTCGGGTAACACTGGTCACTCAACGGGAGGAAAGAGATAAGGGAAATATGTTAATACATTCACACGCGTAGCATTCGGTGGAAGGCGGAGTTAGAATCATCCTACTTGGCTAGGTGGGGTATATTCATCTTGGGCGGGCTGTCCTAGTTACTTGGGCGAGGTATGACGCCGCCTAAACGAAATCTACATAACGCCTCTTTAACACAACTACAAGGTAATTTCCTCCATCGGATATGGACAAGGGTTCACTAAGTAAATCCTCACACTCGCATTTCACTCAGAAAAACGAGAAGTTACAGGGTACATATACGTTAGTAGGTTGTGGAGAAAGGAGGAGTCTGAAGAAATAGCAAGTGCGTTTTTCCACCAAAGGCTCACGTTTATATATATATATATATATGCATGCGCACAGTAAAAGAAGAGTGGGATGGGAGAGTGCGTGCCCAGCAGTCACGTGCACTCCACCCCATCCCCTGACCATCACCATTTTTAATATTTTAATGGCTTGATCCTAATTAGTTAAATGCAATTAACAGTTATTTCTTAGTTAAAATCAAATCTTAATGGTTTATCCTTCATTCAGCATTAAATTTTAAAACTGGGATGTTACAGTTCTCCCCCACTGAAAAAGAATTTCGTCCCCGAAATTCAGTCGGTACTTACCTAGGTAAACAATTCGGGGTACTGCTGTCGCATGGCGTCTTCGCGTTCCCACGTGTAGGAGGTGGTCTTGCCTTGCTGCCACTCCACCTTAACCAGCCTTACGTTCTTGTTTCTTAAGCGTTTTACCGATCGGTCCACGATCCCAACCGGTGTAGTCACAATGGTTAGGTCTTCCTTGATCTCTACCTCGTCGTCAGGCATCGTGTGGCTAGGGTCATGCAAATACTTCCTTAGCTGAGACACGTGAAATACGTTGTGCAATCGGGACAAGTGAGTTGGTAACGCGAGGCGGTATGCCACGGGGCCAATCCGTTCTACTACCTCATAAGGTCCGATGTAGCGAGGGCTTAACTTCCCACTTTTTAAGGCTCGTCCAACTCCTTTACTCGGAGAGGTTCTCAGAAACACTCGATCTCCGACTGAAAATTCCAATGGCTTGATGCGCTTGTCATGGTAGCTCTTCTGCCTGTCTTGTGATGCTTTCATCTCCTCCCTTATTACTCGGATCTGTTCTGTGGTTTGCTTCACGATGTCTGGTCCCAATAGTAGACTTTCACCCGCTTCCGACCAACAGAGTGGGGTTCGGCATCTACGCCCATATAACGCCTCGTAAGGTGCCATGCCAATGCTGTGATGATGGCTGTTGTTGTACGTAAACTCGATCAAGGGAAGGTACTGCTCCCAGTCCCCACCGTACTCTAACACACACGCTCTCAATAAGTCTTCTAGACTCTGAATTGTTCGCTCGGATTGTCCATCCGATTGGGGGTGGTAGGCAGAACTAAGCCAAAGCTTCGTCCCCAATTCTTGATGCATGCTGGTCCAAAACCTGGACGTAAACCTAGGGTCCCTATCTGAGACGATGGAAGTAGGTATGCCATGCAGTCGGATAACTTCTTGAATGTAGATTCGAGCCAATTTATGCAATGGGTACTTCATATTTACAGGTAAGAAGTGTGCACTCTTCGTCAATCTGTCAACAATGACCCAAATGGCATCATGGCCCGCTCGGTTTTTGGGTAATCCCATGATAAAATCCATCGCAATTGAGTCCCATTTCCACACGGGGATCTCTAGAGGCTGCATTGCACCGTACGGTTTTTGGTGCTCTACTTTCGATTTCTGACAAGTGATACACTGGGCCACGTACTCCGCCATATCCTTCTTTAGTCCGGGCCACCAAAACTGTCTCCTCAAGTCGTGGTACATTTTCATGGTTCCTGGGTGAATGCTGAGTAGGCTTTTGTGGGCTTCATCAAGCACTATTCTTCTCAATCTTCCTTCACTTGGTATGTATATTCTGTTTCTCACCCGGAAGATCCCATCTGACCCCTCTGCCAAGGATAAATCCTTTCCTTTAGCCTGAATTTCCTTCATTTCAGCTAGGTAAGAGTCCGCCTGTTGCTGTTCGTACACGGATTTTAAGAATTCGTTGGCAATCCTCAACGTACCGATTGTCATCTTCTGAGAGGAAGGGGCGTCAACATGCAAGTTCATGTCTCGGAACCGCTCCAACAACTCAACTTCTTTTGCCATCATGGCTGCTATGTGGAGGGATTTTTGACTCAATGCGTCTGCCACGACATTTGCCTTACCTGGGTGGTATTTCAACTCGAAATCATAGTCCTTCAAAAACTCAATCCATCTTCTCTGCCTCATGTTCAGCTCCCTTTGGTCGAATAGGTATTTGAGGCTCTTATGATCGCTGTACACTTCAAATTTGGATCCGTACAAGTAATGCCTCCAGATTTTCAATGCAAAAACTACTGCTGCCAGCTCCAAGTCATGGGTCGGATAATGCTGCTCGTGGGGTCTCAATTGTCGAGAGGCATATGCTATCACTCGATCCTTCTGCATGAGTACACATCCTAATCCGAGTCCGGACGCATCACAATAGACCGCGAAGCTTTCTCGTAACTCAGGTAATGCCAACACCGGAGCAGTTGTCAACTTATTCTTCAGCTCTTGGAAGCTGCTCTCACACTCCGGACTCCACACGAAAGGAACGTTCTTCCGAGTCAATTTAGTCAGGGGTAATGCCAACTTAGAAAAACCTTCGATGAACCTTCTATAATAACCTGCCAAGCCCATAAAACTTCTTATTTCCGAGACCGATCTGGGCTTCTCCCATGCATTACAGCAGCTACCTTCGCAGGATCCACCGAGACGCCTCGCTTGGAGATCACATGCCCGAGGAAGTGGATCTTATCCATCCAAAATTCGCACTTTGAAAGCTTTGCAAACAATTGCTTCTCCTTCAACACTTGGAGTACCGCTCTGAGATGTCCTTCATGCTCCTCAGATGTCTTAGAATAAACTAGAATATCATCGATGAAGACAACAACAAACCGATCTAAGAAGGAGTGGAATATGCTGTTCATGTAATTCATGAAAACAGCAGGGGCGTTTGTCACACCGAACAGCATCACTACATACTCGTAGTGACCATACCGAGTCCTAAAGGCAGTTTTAGGAATGTCCGAGTCCTTCACTTGGATTTGGTGATATCCCGATCGTAAGTTAATTTTCGAGAAGCCTGAGGCTCCACGCAGCTGGTCAATTAAATCATCAATTCTAGGCAGTGGGTATCGATTCTTGATTGTGAGTTTATTAAGTTGTCGATAATCTATACAAAGTCTCATGCTGCCATCCTTCTTCTTAACAAGTAGCACGGGTGCGCCCCATGGTGACACGCTTGGTCTAATGAACTGCTTCTCAAGCAACTCATCCACTTGTTTCTTTAACTCTGCCAATTCAGTTGAGGACATTCTGTAGGGTGCACTGGAGACCGGTTCGGCTCCAGGGATCAAGTCTATAGAGAATTCAACTTCTCTATTGGGAGGCACACTCGGGACGTCCTCTAGGAACACTTCTGGGAATTCGTAGACAACCGGAATTTCGTTCATTAGGGTCTCACGCTCATCTTTGGTTAGACAAAGCATCATAAATAGTTGGGTTATACCTAGTGCCGTGCCATCTTCAGTGGGTTGTTTTGGGAAAACTATCTCTCGGTTTCTACAATCTACTAATACCTCATTGGCTGAAAGCTAATCTATTCCAAGCACAATATCAAGACCCTTTAAGGGCATGCAAATCAGATCGAAGGTGAAACTCCGATCATACAACTCAAATGCTACATTTTTACATATTGACGATGTGAACACACTAGGGCCAGTAGGGCTGGCCACTTCCAAAGTCCGGTTCATAGACACAGTTGGTAACTTCAACCGTTCCACGCACTCATCAGCTATAAAAGAATGGGTAGCTCCCGAATCGAAAACAACATTAAGCGTATTCATTCCAAGTGAGCACTTACATTGTACTAGGTCGTTTGCTGGTGCAACATCCTCTGCATTGATGGTGTAGATCCTTCCTGTCGCTGTTGGGCCGGTGTTCCTCTCTCGGCTGTTCGGAGCACGCATCATATTTCCTCTGGTTCCGTTGCCTCTGGCACCAGGTCGTTGGTTATCATTCACTCTGGTTCGATCTTGAAATCCTCCTTGACGCACATTGGTGTTTGCCTGGCGGAGTTGGGGGCAGTCCGGGCGAACGTGTCCCTTCTCTCCGCAGTGGTAGCATTTAACATTTGTATCATTGCAATCCTTAGCAAAGTGGTCACCGCCGCATTTAAAGCATCCGCCATACCTTGGTCGTCCACTCATTTGTCTCCCTCGGTCATTATGATTCTGATATCTGGTGAAGGGTTCATTCCTCCTCACGTTCCCTGGCCTCTTGAAACGTGATTGCTGAGGCCTCAGGTGCTGGTTGGCTCTGCTGCACTGGCCCGAATGGGCCCTGTCATCCTCTTCGAATATTCTACACTTGTTCACTAAGGCAGGGAAACTCCGGATTTCATGGTATCTGTAGGCCCTCTTGATATCCGATCTCAGTCCGTTCTCAAACTTAAGACACTTGGAGTGCTCCGTTCCTGGCTGCTGGAAGGGCGGATAGAATAGGCACAATTCCTCAAATCTGGTCGCGTATTCTTCCACAGTCATGGAGCCCTGTTTTAACTCCATAAACTCCAGCTCTTTCCGACTCCTCACTGTGTCGGGAAAGTATTTGTCTAAGAAGCAGGCCTTGAAATCGTTCCACGTCAGTTGATTGTCATCTTCGGGGAATCGGCTCCTGGCTATCTTCCACCAATTCTCCGCTTCATCTCGCAGCATATACACTGCGCATTCCACCTTCTGGGCTTCGGTACAGCGAAGACCCCTAAAAATTCTCTCTAATTCCTGAGTCCACTTGAACGCCGCCTCAGGGTTCCGTCCTCCTAAGAATTCACTCGGCTTCCTCTTCAGGAAGCGGTCCAGCACATGGCCATCCTCAGGTCGAGTCTGGTCTTGCCTTCCAAATACATCAGCAAAGCATTGGAATGCTGTGGCTATAGCCTCCATACTTTGACGATGCGCCATTCCTTATCCTGAAATTGACATTTAAGGATAAGTATACGGAGCCACTTACTACCGATCTAGTTATTAGTCCAACAATTAATAGCTTAGCACATTATGTCATTCGCCTAAGTCATACACACAATCGGACCAGGGGGAAACAACCTCTTGTCCTCAAGTCATCATCAATCAAGTCAACTAGCATCAGAACAATTTCAACCATTCAATCAAAAGACACACACACACCACCGCTTACACTGGGTAAGCATACTTTGGCCTTGGACTTTTTGGTCCGCTCTGATACCAAAATGTAACACCCTAATTGTTTGCAACTAATAAATCCCAAAATATGAGAAATTTTTTTTTTTTTTCACAAAAACAGTCACGTAACATTTGATGTAGAAGGGAGCAGGCAATGGGGAAAACTAAGAGCATTCACGCGCATATAGCAACCTACAGGGAAGCTAAAACTGGGGCCGGCTCAATGGGTTTATCGTAACGCACCAACACTAGAGCGGATTGCACAACACCGTTTATTCGCTCAGACGGGGTCTGACACCGTCCAGGCGGAGTATGGTAATGCAGCAGCGGATAGAGGAGATTTCGCAAGGAGGCTTCCCTTCGGGTAACACTGGTCACTCAACGGGAGGAAAGAGATAAGGGAAATATGTTAATACATTCACACGCGTAGCATTCGGTGGAAGGCGGAGTTAGAATCATCCTACTTGGCTAGGTGGGGTATATTCATCTTGGGCGGGCTGTCCTAGTTACTTGGGCGAGGTATGACGCCGCCTAAACGAAATCTACATAACGCCTCTTTAACACAACTACAAGGTAATTTCCTCCATCGGATATGGACAAGGGTTCACTAAGTAAATCCTCACACTCGCATTTCACTCAGAAAAACGAGAAGTTACAGGGTACATATACGTTAGTAGGTTGTGGAGAAAGGAGGAGTCTGAAGAAATAGCAAGTGCGTTTTTCCACCAAAGGCTCACGTTTATATATATATATATATGCATGCGCACAGTAAAAGAAGAGTGGGATGGGAGAGTGCGTGCCCAGCAGTCACGTGCACTCCACCCTATCCCCTGACCATCACCATTTTTAATATTTTAATGGCTTGATCCTAATTAGTTAAATGCAATTAACAGTTATTTCTTAGTTAAAATCAAATCTTAATGGTTTATCCTTCATTCAGCATTAAATTTTAAAACTGGGATGTTACAAGATCCACGGCCAGTAGGAATTCCCACTGCAAGTGGATCACTCGGTTTATGAAATTACACAATTTAGATCATGGAATCAGAGAACTCCATGGCCAGTGAGAATTCCCACGACCAGTGGGTTTTTCTGTTTTGAAAATTTTCAAAATTCTAGGCATTTGGCAGGGGATTCCACGGCCAGTGAGAATTCCCACAGCCAATGGATTTCTCTAATGTTAGATTTTAGATACTTTTATGCCTTTTCGGGTTATGTTTTGCACTTTCTTACTTCATGGAATATTTGTATGACTGATTGTACATGTTTTGATATGTCTTGGCAATCACCTTGTATTTCCTTGGGTATTTCTCATATCTACTCTTGACCTTAGATTAACTTGCATGTCTCATAAACATGTGTATGACAACCATGCAACCGATTGTCCTATGTAGACATTTGTTTAAGTTATGTACCTTCTCATATCTTCATATATGAGATAGGTTATTTTAAATGGTCTGGGGTTACTTGTTGAAAACTTATTCAGTGATGCCTTCTTTTCCTAATTTGTTTCCTTTTTAAATCGTGAAAAATTTACCCTCATTTTTAGGGTTTTACAACCTGGTATTAGAGCATTGATTGCTGATTGAAAAATTGTATGAGTTAAATGTTATTGAAGGGTGAGTTCCCTTATCAAATTAAGGTTGTTTACCATTGAAGTATGGTTGTTTATTGTTGAAATGTTGTGGTGCCTTGTGAGAGTGCTTGTCGCTTAATGTTGGGATGTCATTGTTATAGTTAAGCATTGTTGGAGCTTGAATTGCTCACTGCTTTATATTGTGAATGATATTGATAAGTATGTAGTTGATATTAAGCCTGGCCAGGCATTTCCTTTCCAATATTTACCTTTAAATTGTGAATATATTATGATGATACATATGTTGCTGATAATTGTTAATGATTGATAAATCTTGAGGAAAGAAACATAAGGTTTCTACATATATTTGTGTTGTGTGTCTAGATTAATCAATGGCAAATAGACGTAACATCGATGCAACTGCTATAGCTGAAGCTTTTAACCGATTTGTCGATATTCTTAAACGACAACAACAACCCATGGGTCAACTAAATCATGGTCTTGACAGATTCCTCAAGCGAAAGCCTTCCAAATTTCATGGGGGTTATAAACCAGAAGACGCTTATGTTTGGATCTGTGACTTGGAGCGGATATTTGCTAGCATGGAGTGTACCGAAGCTCAAAAAGTTGAGTATGCGGTATTTATGGTCTGAGATGAAGCTGAATCTTGGTGGATTCTTACTCGTCGGTGTATGATGGCGGCCCACACTCCTTTGAATTGGGAGAACTTTAAAATGGAGTTCCTTAGGAAATACTTTCCTGAGAGTTACACGAACAAAAAGGATCTAGAGTTTATGGAGCTCAAACAAGGAAGCATGTCGGTGGAGGAATATGCCTCAAAATTTGAAGAACTATGTGTGTTTTACCCTCTTTTCCAAAATGAAGGTACCGAAGCTTCAAAATGTGTCAAGTTTGAGAACGGATTGCGCCAAGAGATTAAGAAGGCGATTTGTCATCAAGAGATTAGGAGCTTTCCTACTCTTGTGAACAAATGTAGAATATTTAAAGAGAACGATGTGGTGCCTAAGAGTTATGTGGGGCATGATCATATATTAAAGGGCTAATCTTCTAGCTTCAAGAAGGGAGGCAATTTTAAGAAGAATAGACAATTTGTGCGTGGTTCCTCTTCGCTTAGAGGTGGGCATGGTGGTGGAAGACATGGTGAAAATGGTGGCCGAGGAAATGGCCAAGGTCTCCATTGTTTCTGATGTGGCGCAAACCACTTGGCTCACGAATGTAATCATGAAGATATGGTGGTATGCTATTGATGTAACCAACCAAGGCACATCCGTCCCGATTGTCCCTTGAATGCCACGGATGTGGTGGCGCGTAATGATGGAAACCGTAGAGGCTATGGTGCTTTTAGAGGTCATGGTCATGGAAACAATAATGGTGGTCAAAATGGTGGTCGCAATGGTAATGGTAACGGTCGCAATGGTAATGGATTTTAAATACTTTTATACCTTTTCGGGTTATGTTTTGCACTTTCTTACTTCATGGAATGTTTGTATGACTGATTGTACATGTTTTGATATGTCTTGGCAATCACCTTGTATTTCCTTGGGTATTTCTCATATCTACTCTTGACCTTGGATTAACTTGCATGTCTCACAAACACGTGTATGACAACCATGTAACCGATTGTCCTATGTAGACATTTGTTTAAGTTACATACCTTCTCATATCTTCATATATGAGATAGGTTATTTTAAATGGTCTAGGGTTACTTGTTGAAAACTTATTCCGCGATGCCTTCTTTTCCTAATTTGTTTCCTTTTTAAATCGTGAAAAATTTACCCTCATTTTTAGGGTCTTATAGTCAGTATGGTGTGCATGACGTAATAGCCACACTCGTAGCTACCCCCATGCCTATAAGACTACAATGGACATAAAATATAGAATAAGTGAGTACAAGTTTTCAAAATATAATAAAGATTTGAATGAATTCGATTGACTTACTTTTGGGTGCACCCACACGAGTTTTCTTCCGGTCGACTTACTTCCCTGCAGTCGAGTATATCCAACCGCCGCCCTGCGTCAAAATAAAACACAAGATAAGTTAGAATTGTGGAAGAACAAAAATGATGTAATCAAATTTGTAGAAAGTTATTTTATTTTTTAGGGATTAACTTACACGTCTACTATTGTTTTGAGGTCTTGTGGAACAATCCCTTGCAGAGAATCAAAGTATAAAGCTACATAAGCCCAGGGACAGATCACAACAAGCGTCCAATGAGCACTGCAGTTACCAGTGATAAGTGAGACTTCAAAATGCAAAAATTAATGGACAATAATTATAGAATAGAATCTTACCCTTTATGATACGGGGCCAGGTATACTGTCTTCCTAGACTCATACATCCAATTCTGGATGTATGCATGGGTGTCCTCCTTGGTGTTTCCTTTCTTCTGTATGAACGAGGGCTCTAAGAAACCATAAGTTCCATCGAAACCCAAGTCCACACAAATTTTATGTAGAAACCTAAATAAGTTTAGAAATGGTTAGCGACAAATAACTTGTATAATGAAATAATTGGACATAAAATGATATACTTACAACTCCCACAACTGAATGATGGATATGTTTAGCATCGTCGACCCCATCATAATCTCGTACAAGTCACTCCGTGTAATGTAAACCAGTAGTAAACTTGGACGGTCGAATACCAGTGGCTGCCATGGTACCTCAAGAGCGTCCTCTCCTAGGTCAGCCCCGACCTGCGATAGCTCTGGATCAGATCGTCGATGGGGTCTGGCTTTTTCAATGCCAGTCCTGCTTCCTATTGAACAATTAAAACATTAGGGGTTTATACCATAATTGATAATATAACAAAATCAGTTAGTGTTTTAGTTTATACCTATGGAGGAGAAACTGACAGGAGTCTGTTGGGCCATATAAGGAAGTTTCCCACTGCCTGACCAATGGTCTGCACCTTTGGAGTTGCCACTGGCACAATAGTAGATGATGAGTACAACAGAGACCCTGGACATACCATCAAGTAATGACTAATGGTGAACCACAGGGCCTAACCATGCCAGTGGCAACTCGCTCCTCCGACCCCATTATTGTCAGGGTCAGCTGCAACGCACGACCCCTTAGTGCTAACCCTCCGTACCTACATATTTACACATCAAGCAAAAGTTATTCAACAATGAAAGAAACAAATTACAAATAGAAGAACAGTTAAATACTATAAGGAATTCAACTTGTGGGTTGACAGCTGGTGCAGTAGTCCCGTAGTGATGGTTGAGTAAGGCCTTCATCTCCTCCTTTAATCGGGCCATCTCTACGTGAAGCGTCATCATCTGCTCCTGGCACTCAGCCTTCACAGCAGCCACCCTTGACTCAACCCTCTGCTCCACCAATTTCTTGATGGAGGGTGCCGGGTCAGGAGCACCGTAATAGCTCTAGAGGCCTGTGAAATATGATATATTAAATCATAATTGTTTAATAGAAAACAAAATGAAAGGATACAGTCATTTACAATTTATCATGACCTCGACCAACAACACGCACCCTTCCTAGGTGCTCTGGCCTGTCGATGGCGGTAGTCAAAATATCCCGCCTACCATGGGCTACGAAAGACCCTTGGGTTGATTGCTCAACCAAGGAATCCTAAAACCAAACAAGTTAGTGTTTAGTGCTTCATGTAAACCAAAAAAATTGAAAAATTTATGAGGAAAATACTTACTATCCGTGAGGCGACCTCCTGAGCTTGTGAGGAAGTGTATTCCCCACTCTTCCTGACCTTGGCCCGCTTCCATTTCTCATGGCATGCAGGTAGGGAAGGGGGATCCACAACACCGGTGTCAGGTTGGCTAGCCTAACACTGACTGGCCTTCTCCAGGGCCATGTGCTCCTTTAATCGTCGGTAACCCCCACGTGATAATCTGTGGGGGCAGTCATTCAGCTTCTTGATGCTTTGTGCCTTCGTTCCTATAGCCTGCAACAAGAAAGAAAATGGGTTAGAGTTACGTTTAAATTATAAATAATTTAATCATGCTAAATACCAACATACCATCCACTGGTCGGTATGCCTAGATGAACCGAAAGCATTCCAAGTCTCCTGATCTATGAAGGTATATTTCTCTCCAAGGAACTATCCTCATTCATCCCCAAATATATACCTACAATTTACCAATGACAGTAAGGATTAGTAAAAATTGGTAAAACAATTGGTAAACTGTTGATTAAGAATTTAAAGTCCTTACATACCTTCTAGTGAGTGAGGACTTGAATGTCCTTCATCGCTCAGCAATAATACTGAGGATCTTCCTCCTCAGTGTGTCATGTGCTGCTAACTCCCAAGAGTCCTACAAGTGGGAATTAGTCCGTATAAGATAGTTTATTATGAATTACTTGAAATAATACACTTAAATAAAACTTAAATAATATCTAACTTACCAGAATATCTAACCAAATGTTGTGCTTCACGACCTCCTCGACATTATCCCAGTCGGGGATAATAATGGATACCTTCGTGCAAGCCACGAATCCAAAGTAACTGCTAAACTTTAAGACATGTGGTCCACCAAGTCTACCAGTGTTGACATCAACGTCAACATGCAACCTTTCTCCCCAATGACGCCTGAGTGCAATATCCTACATCTGGGTAACACCTCTACTCTTCCGAGTAGTGGAACCTGCATCCTGTGAGTCAGACCTAGAATGTGGATCCTGGTCAGCCATGAGTATTTGTCCAAACAAGGAAAAACTAAATGTCAATATATAGTACTTGTAATATGATTAATACAATGAATAATTAATATAACATTTAATACAATGATTCATTAACATAGCATTCAATACAATGATTCATACCCTATGAAGATGGTATATTTTCCCATAAGCCTTCATGGTGGTCATGACGACTGGCAACTACATCATCTATGTCATGTTCCACGATAGATGACGGAATACATGTTGTGGTGGATGAAATTTCCATAAAATCAAGGCTAGGGACTCCAATGTTGTGTCTACCTTGGATAACAATTGACCATCGTTTGTCAGTTGGGTCAGCAACATAAAAAACTTGCTTCACTTGCGTTGCCATAATGAATGGTTCCTCCTTATGACCTATCTTGTTGAGGTCCACCAATATAAATCCAAAATAATCAGTTTTGACACCGTTCTTATTGTCAACCCATTTGCATTTAAACACAGGAATGGTGAAAAATCGTAATCGACTTCCCATATATCTTCAATCACACTAGGGTAGCATGACTCGGCCATGACAGGGTTGTTGTCCTTTGAAGTTGAGAAATGCATTGACTGAGCCACAACCATAACTCCACTATTTGGATTTGTACTCCTGTCATCCTGTGTCCTTGTATAAAATGAATAGTTATTTATATCATACCCACAAAAGGTGAAGACATCAAAGTTCGGGCCCTGTTCTAGTCGATGTAATGTCATAGAAGTAGATGTATCTATCAGAATGGTCATTTGGAACCACTGTGTAAATGTCTTGTTATGTTCATTCAACACCCACTTTTCAGTCATTCTAGGACTGTTTCTCTTGACTAGATCTTTATGAGTGGTTAGATATGGTTACACGTCATCCGTGTTGTTCAAAATATACAAATGCACTTGAAGGACATCATCACATGGCATGCTCTTCATTTTTTTTACCAATCGTACCTTTCCCATCTAATCGCCCATCATGACGAGTCTTCGGAATACCAATGCTTTCATCATGTGACATAATGAATGCAAAACTCAATAGCTTCCTCTGTAATATACCTTTCCATAATCGAAGCTTCAGGACGACGTTGATTCTTCATATACCCTTTCAATATCTTCATATATCGCTCAATAAGATACATCCACCGAAGAACCATAGACCACATAAACGGACCTCTGTCACCAAATGGATGATTAAGTGGATTATTATGTCAAAAAAAGGTGGGAAATGCATTTCAAGCTAACATAGTATAACTGATGCTTCCTATTCCAACACATCCAATTCGTCGGGGATGATTACTTTACAACATATGACATTGAAAAAAAAACACAGTCTTGTTATGACATTTCTCATATTTTTAGGAAGAATGTCATGAATAGCTATAGGTAGAAACTGTTGCATCAACATATGACAATCGTGACACTTCAACCCAACTAACTTCAAGTCTTTCATGGAAACACAAGTATTGATGTTTGAACCATAACCAGACAAAACTTTCATACTACGTAACGATTCACACAAATTTTTCTTTTCTTTTCTGGATGACATATGACATGCTGAGGGAAAATATATTCATTTTCCCTTTGATGGTGGATGCAAATTCTGACATATACCCATCAACTCCAAGTCCATACGCAAATTTAGGCCATCATTCGTTTTCCCGGGTATGTTTAAGAGTGTTCCAACTAAATTGTCGCACACATTTTTCTCCACATGCATTACATCAATGCAGTGTCTTACATCAAGCTCCCTTCAATATGGTAGGACAAAAAATATTGACTTTTTCTTCCAGTGGTTTTGTACGGTGGATTGTTTTTCACACTTGCCAAACACCACGTTGACGTCTTTCACCTTTTTCATATATCTGGCGACCAGATAGTGGTAGAGGAGGCACTTCAAAATCTTGAGCATCGTTGAATGACTTTTTTAACCTACGAAACGGATGATTAGCTTTAAGAAACCTTCGATGTCGAAGATAAACATTTTCCAACCATGGTGCATCCGCACAGAACTAGTTCCCTTCTCACACACAGGACAAGCTTTATGACCCTTCACACTGTACCCAGATAAGTTACCATACGCTGGAAAGTTATTGATCATGCAGAATAGCATGACACGCAATTTGAATGATTTCCCTGTAAACCCGTCAAATACATCAACCCCGTCTTCCTATAACATTTTGAGGTCTTCAACTAATGGAGTTAAATATACGTCAATGTCATTCCTCAGTTGTCGTGGACCAAAAATCATCATTGATGACATATCATATTTCCGCTTCATGTACAGCCATGGCGGCAAGTTGTAAACAAACAACAAAATAAGGAAAGAACTATCAGGTTCCCATACGTGTTCATGTCGTCTGTGGCTAGTGCAAACCTAACATTTCTTGGTTCATGGGTAAAATCCAGAAACATCGTATCCATTTTTTTCCATTTTGATCCATCTGCCGGATGCCTAAGTAGTCCGTCAACAACCCTTTCATCAGCATGCCATCTCATAAGTTTTGCATCATCTGCATTGGCAAACAGACGCTTTAGTCTTGGAATTATGGGCAGATACCACAACACCTTTGCAAGAGACCCTTTAGTACAAACTTCATCAGAATTGGCCTCTTTCTTCTTATACCGTGACACCCCACACCTAGGACATCAGTGTAACATTTCATACTCACCCCAGAATAATACACAATCATTTGGGCAATGCATGTATCTTCGTATACTCTAAACCCATAGGACACAACACTTTTTTGGCCTCATAGTTACGATTCGGCAAGGTGTTTCCAACTGGGAGGATTTCTTTCAACAACTTCAGTAAGTCAGTGAAACTTTTATCCGTCCACCTGTTTATGGCCTTCAAATTAAACAACCATAAAACTGTTGATAGTCTTATGAAATTAACACAGTTTGGATACAACAACTTCTTAGAATCCTCACACAGAGTCATATATACATGAGCTCTCTTAAAACCTTCTACCCCCACATCATGGATCATTTCCTCAAGTCGGTCATCCATGTCGACATCGGTGTCATGCATTTGGCTTTGGTTTTCAGTTTGAGAGCTGTTACTTAGCACCACCACATCTTCACCGTGCCATATCCAACGAGTATAACTATGAAGAAAACTATCACACAGTAAATGTTCTCGCACCTCTTCCAAGTCTAGACGATGCAGGTTCAAGCATTTAACACAAGGGCAAAAATACCTTCCATTCACCTCCTTAGTATTCCTCGCTATGAGTTCTATAAATGATTCAACTCCCCCTCGTACTCTAGACCTATGCGTGTTGTAGTTATCCAACTCCGATCCATACCAATTGTTTACAAGGTGCTATAATCAATCTCACTTTTTTTACAAAGGTAGTGGTCTACCCATTCAAATGATAATTGTTTTTATATGTCATTGATATATACAGGTTAGGAGTTATTTTAAAATTTGATCAAAATTTTGGCAGCATTTTGCATTGGTCTCTAAGTACACAAAATGAGAGCGGTCAAATCAAATTCAACCACAACCAAATATGTACCCAAAGAACAACACAAAATGCAAGTTACCAAAACTTTATCAAATTTTAAAATAACTCCTAACTTGTACATACCAACAGCGTATAAAAACAATTGATCATCCCAAACTGTCCAAATAGACAATTCAAGATTCAACACAAACGATCAAATCAATTAATTTAATGACCATTTGTGTCGAATCTTAAATGGGGAATTACGGTTCCCTCATGCAAAGCAACTTTCATACTAGTTAACTAGTATAAGCCTACGAGTGCGTAGCATTGACAACCACACACATACAACAGTAACAGAAATAATATTATATACTGTACAGTGAAATGTAAATTTTGATATCAAATAATACTTTAAAATGGACAATAATACTTTAAAAATAATTTGTGTTATTTTGAAGTAGAAGTATGGTGTTGGATTGGATTATGAATTATGGATTGTGGTGTTGGATTATAACTCTTTTAAAGTTTGGACTTTTATTTAGTAATTTTAATGTTGAACTTGTAATATTATGAACTTACTTATCAATGTGGGATGCATTACATTTATATGGTTCCTGGTTCTTTTGTGTAATTAATGCACTGTAATATGTAGAAAACTTAAAATTGTTTCTACTTGCACTTTTATGAAATTTAAATGAATTATACTATAGTAGTAGCAGATTGTTGTTGATGCCAATTGTTATTGTCATGGGAAAGATTGAATACTTAAATTTATTATTGAAAGATTGTTGTTAATTTAATATGGATTATTTATTTATTTGATTATTTATTTATTTTACTCTATTGTAACAATTCATAAATTTAGGTCCATTTTGTAAGGAGGGGATAAAATATATTCAAAAAGTTTGGCTAATTAAATGATAGAAGTTGTCGATTTGTAATTTCTAATTGAGGGGTACTTTTAAAATACTCTAATTAACAAGTACTTTTTAAATAATATAATTAGTCAAGACTTGTTAAATTTTATTGAGGGATACTTATTTTAATTATCATATTTATATTTTTAGTTATTTGTCAAAATTTACATATATAAATTGAAAAATATAAGACAGGAAAAAAGAAATACAAGACAGAAATATAAGACAGAAAAAAAGAAACATTATAAGACATAGATATCTATCTATCTGTGTATATAGAAATGAAACATTGAAACTTTTATAGTGATAAACAAGCACCTGGTAATCACATTAAGCATATACAAGTTAACAAGTAGTAAAATCTAACAGAACAGTCACACAGATTGGCATCTTTGATGGAAATCACTTCAACCCCACCAAACCCTCTACATATAGTCCTATCCACAAATTGACAACACCTTTGCATTCATAATATGTAACTTTTTCTCACTTCTCAGGAATCTCATAGCACATACACAATGAC
This sequence comes from Clitoria ternatea, assembly GCA_037962975.1. Lineage (NCBI taxonomy): Eukaryota > Viridiplantae > Streptophyta > Magnoliopsida > Fabales > Fabaceae > Clitoria > Clitoria ternatea. Next base: position 154,184,110 of record CM075671.1, read on the forward strand.
AATGGAGGTTCAGGGAACAGAGACACGCAGTATACGAAAATGGGGTTCAGGGAACAGAGGAATGCAGTATACGATAATGAGGGTTCAGGGAACGGAGGTAACCTACCTGAATAGAGAAACAACGAAGATGGGCATGATGGTGAACAGAGAAGGGCACGACGCTGTGCTCTGCATAACCAAGAGAACGTCACACATTACACAATGCATTATAGGGAAAAACAAGAGAGGAAGAAAACACTTACCTGAATAAAAAAGGGAATAAGATGAGGCACTCAACCAATGCGTAGACGACGAAGATGAGCGCATAAGGAAAAAGAAGAAGTCAGGGAAGTGGGGAAATGACCTAAACCTTTAAAACTCTGACTTAAATTAAAAACATATATCCATGGATCCCATTACAACAGTGATAATATTACCCATATAATCACGGTTAAACCAATACCTCTGGTTAAATACCAACTCTATATCCACGGTTAACATCACAACTATGATTATACCCATAAATATATAATCACGGTTGTGACGTCAACCGTGGATATATAGTACCTGAACTATATATCCACGGTTAGAACTACAATCGTGACGATATCCATCAATATATAATCAAGGTTGGAAATATAGCCGTGATTATATCCATCAATATATAATCACGATTGTGGAGTCAACCGTGGATATATAGTTCAGGTACTATATATCCATGGTTGACTCCACAACCGTAATTTTATATTATAGGTACGATAATAGCTTTGATGTTATCCGTGATTATATAGTTTCCCCTGATTATATCGTTTACCTTATAATTTCAAAAATACCACCGCGTATGTTTTTATCACTGATCTACTTTAACCTGTGATTATATCCCGTGATTATAACTACTTTTTGCACTAGTGTGCTACCATATGTCCCTGGCCATAACATGTGGCGTGCCGGTTTTTGGCGCCTCTACGACGCAATGAGATCGAGCAAAACAGTTGATAGAGATACTAGCAGTAGTATGAAGCTGATAACACGCGATGTAGGCATCACTAGAGACAGAAGACCAACTTCTTTATGTTATTTCTTAGATTTTGTAATTGGGGAGAATTTTGTATTAACCTTGTTGTTGCATGTTAGTAAAAGTATTCATTATATGGTTGTAATTATAATAACGATCCACCTTTTTTTACTTATGATATTTTGACATGTGGTTGTAATAATTAGGTCATTTGGCTACACTATTTTTTGGCTTGCCATTATGCTTGGGGTCGTTAGTAAAACTATGGCATTTAGTGTATTCTAGACACATGCTTATAATAGAACATAATGTTAGGATGAATGATATCAACTATATACTCAGTTTCTTAGTTTTGTGTTCGTGTAGATGGTCAAATATATGTAAATGACTGATAACCAATTATGTGAATGATCATTAGATAATTTATAATCCTTGCCCAATTTAGATGTAATGGATAAGGCCTTGTTGGATGTGTTATTTTTTATCTCAACCACTTATATATCTCTCTAATGCATGAACTAAATTTATTATACATATTGGTAGCACAATACAAATCCATTAATACAAATGTTTCACAATACAAATTCATACTAATATAATACAAATCTATAAACCAATTTCACTAATTTGTCACCACATACAATATACCATTCCAAAAAATAGGACACGAGCAATCCATGCATCAAAGCACAAAAGATATTCCCTAAGTAAACTATCGCCATTGCCTACCCCTACTTAATATGCATAGTAATCACACCGGCGACAACACATACTAACCTAACAACCTTAACTTAAATATGTTACATGGGTTATACTTCTTTCACAATTTTGGAGCTACTTATCTCCATAATCCCCTTGCATCAGGTTTGTATAGATGTCTACATGGTTAAGCATGAAGCCAATTTTTTTCCCTTCTTACACCCTAAATGCATAGTTTTCTTGGTTGAATTTGCATGTTGTACTTCCTTACTTCATTGAATACTTTTTGAAAGTCATCAAAATATTTGTCAGCACCTTTAGATTTCACTATTATGTCCTCTATATTTTCCTTTGTATTTTTTCCTATTTAATTAATGAACACTCCACACATCATCTTCTAATAAGTTGCTCTAACATTCGTTAAGTTGAACAACATAACCTTGTAGAATAGATTTTTTTGTCTGTTGAAAGGAAATTTTTCCTAACCTTTTGAATCCATTTTCATTTGGTTGTATTTAGAGTATACATCTAGGAAGCTCAACAGCCTGTACCTGACCTTCTCTTCCACCATCTTGTCGATGTTAGGCAATACGTAGTAGTATGTATGACATGCTGTGTTCAAATCAGTGAAGTCAATACACATGTGTCACTTAATGTTGGTAATTTTCGTAATAACTATATTTGGTCAATACATATTTGTCACTTAATGTTGGGAACGTGACAGAAATCCATAGTTTCTTAGGTTTTATCGATTACTATCGCAGGTTCATCGAGAATCTCTCTCAGATAGTCACACCATTGACCAAGGTAACCCGTAAGGACCAACCTTTTGTATAGAACAATAGATGTGAGAACAATTTTCTAGAGCTTAGAGAAAGGCTTACAAGTGCACCGGTGTTGATTCTACCTAATCTTGCCCAACCATACGAGGTATACTGTGATGCGTCTAGACAAGGGATAGGATGCATTTTGATGCAAGAAGGAAAAGTTATGGTGTATGCATCGTGTCAATTGAGGACTCATGAAGTGAACTATCCAATGCATGATATAGAGATAGCTATAGTTGTTTTTGCTTTGAAGATTTGGAGGTGTAACACTGTCGATCAACTAGGACAATCCCTTCCACTAGATTATCCTGGTCAACTGAGAGGTTACGAGTTTTAGAAAAATGTGAAAGTTTTTTTTGTACAAGAAAACTTGGTGGAACAGATATACCTTATATACAACATAATCATATATAATACATGGCCGTAATAGTAACTGTACATACTAAAAGTAAAGGGGCATGCAGGCTCCCATAAAAGAAAATAAAAACAACTTATTCTATTTGTCCTCAGCCCAGGAAGAGCTCGGTTGATCCTCGATCCGAAGTCTGTGTCCATCACCGCGATGTATGGAGAAATTTAGCGTAAAGGTGAGTCTCTACCTCCACAACAATTAGGAAGGTGTCTTACCAACACCTACCAACATACAACACAAACAATCTAGGATCGAGTCTTTCCCACTCTCTTTGGGGTCCCTAAGATACATTCTAAGTTATCTCACCACTCTTGATCTTAGCTGACCATTCCCATTTTCCTATTCACCAATTAGAATTACTAAGATCTATACAATTATATTCAAACAACGAGCAATCACAACCTCAATTCAATGATGCAATGCATGAGTTCATTTCATTATTTCTAATCTTTTTATTAGTTAACATGATGCATGTGGGGCCATCTCCTCCTCATCATTCCCAATACAATTCAGATCACAGTCCCGCCTTATTCTTCCTGTCCACTAGAGCGACCAGAGCTCTCCTCGTTCTGGTTTTCACAAAAGGGTAAGGACACGCAGTCTAATCATCACAATGGCCAATCACACATCTCATCAAAATGGGCACTCAACAACTATAGAAAACCTCGCCTCTCATCGAAGTATATTAGTGTTTGCCATGGGCTGTCCGGCGTTGGGCGTGAATCCAAGCCATTGGATGTTCGTCCCCGATATACTCCCAAGACCGCCCTTAGGGGATCAAGACGCCTGTTGTTTCTCTAGTATACCCCTCACTATTATGCTCTAGGGAGTTTCTCGTCCATCACCTTTATCCTCCATGTATGATGCACACAACACACATTTTCTTTTCACTAGTCATCGGTAGGGTCCTTTTAATAGCTCTATTTCATTTCTAACGTTGGGCTTCTTTCTTCTCATTAAATTACAATTACTTCTTTTCCTTGCTTCTCAAAATTCCTCAATTCAGAACGGTCTCACCTAACGCTTAGAAATGAAACGAGATCTCATATTTTCTAGAAATCATGGGTACATTGGTGCTACAATGCCTATCATCACATCGGATCCGATTTAATTTCGTCACATCATTTTCTTAATTCATTCATCTTAGGATCCGTACCGATATACTTCTTCATTTATTCTTTTCTTGTTTATTTCAACATACTTATTTAATGCATCATACACGTATAACATCATAGTCCATACACATGTCATCATACCATACTCATCATACATTGCATCACATATACTCATCACATATAATTAACACATATTCATTCAAGTACACAATTACATAGCAGTCGCCACACACAACATTCATCATACAAGTATTATACAACAATCAATATACATATTATTATAATGAGGGGATCACGTATACATGTGTACTCATGGATATCTCTTTATAAGTGATTAAATTTTGGTTTCTTACTCGTATCTATCAAACTATTTAAGTAGATTATTACTCCTAATCAATCTTATTACTAGTGAAGTCATATTCCTAGTATACTTTTCTTCCTCCATAAATTATCCTTGATTACTAAGGGATCTTATAATTACTAAGTATATCACTTAGGAGATTTTAGCTTATTAAAGATGTACTTTATCGACTTTAACCTTTAAATACTATAGTATAGTTATTCTTATTCCTTTGAAGTGCTTATCCGGTTTATTTAAGATGTCTAATTGCCTTTCATTATTTCTTACTTACTACTACTGGGTTTATTCATCCTTGATTTATTCGTATGTTGTTTAAGCCGATGCTTAGGTCTTGCCTAAATAATGTTGACATCGGTGTTTCTTCCTTTCTTAAACCCTTATCATTAGTAGCGTTTACTTTAACTTGTTAAACTTCCTTATTTCATTTAATTTTCTAATGTCTAGTTATGAATTCTATAGTCATTACCAAGCGATCTCATTGTCGAATTTCTTTTATTAATCCAATTAATCTCTACCAATCAGATATCTTATTCCCTTAGTCATGAAATGGGTTACTAATTTTTTATGTATTGAATTGGTTTAATCCGGGGTGCAAGATCTAGTGTGGTACCAGCCACAAGAGTCAATTACAAAAAGTATCTTTACACTGGTACAGTGGGTATTCAGTATTGGTATCTGATATCTCAGTAGGAGATACCGGTCTTGAAGTTCTAGAGATCCTTAACACTAAGCTTTTGCGTTGAGAGGGGGTGAAAGGTGGTGCAACCTATGAAGATTATCCGACGCTCAAGTTTGTAACAAGTATGAAGATTTAAGTTAAGAGAGCTTGAACGATGAAACAGTATATGGAGAATAAGAACAACCTAACCTTTCTGTGTATGAGAATGGGCTATTTATGCGTGAGCATGGAGAATGGATCGTCAGGTGCAGGTGGGCTAGGGGATAAATAGTACACTGTACAGTGTACAACTCTGGCACACAACGTGGGAGAAGTCGCATCTCCTGCGAATGTCCCCTGGTAGCTGTGCCCTGTACTTTTTGTTGGGTAACGTGGATGCTTTTCGGTGTGTGAGGTGCCAACCTAGACATACCGGTATAAGGAGAGCGCCTGATACGAGGTTTACAGTCCAGAGGTCTACCTACAGCATCAGTAGCATAGTAAGGACGAATGAAATTACGTCCTTGTCCTGGTACCGGTTTCGAGACCGGATCATGTATAATTGCCAATTTAGTGCTATCCTTTCTAAATGTCTAGTCACTAGCTTTTATACTTTTCTTTACCCCCGTTGTCTCTAATTATATTAATAGATTTGTTTCCTTAATTGCATTCTTTTAGTCAGCTAGAGTTTACTTTCTTCATGACATCACATTATTACTTAGAGATCTAGAATTCATTCCAATATTATGGGCTTAGTCAAATATTATTTAGCCACTAAAATTACTAATTAAGTTATAAGTCATTTCTACTTTTTTTCATTACTAGTTCAAAGTTTAGATTCTAAAATCCTTCCTATATCTTTTATCCTTGTTAGCAATTAACGTTCTATAACTTAAATATTTATGCCATGTAGCACACAAATATTTCCTAAGTTCCTTTTCCATATGTTTTATTAGTTACTAAAGTTTTTGACTTCTAACACCTATTTCTTTATTGGACTCCTAAAATTTTATTTAACTAATTATTTCTTATCCCAATTAATTTATTAAGGTCCTTGTCCTATAACGTGTTCCAAATTGAACTCTAAAATTTCTTTTTATTTCTTTTATTTTTCTACTTTATTTTCTTAGCCCATTAAAATGCTCAAACCCAAAATTTTACTTCCCAACGAAATATTGCCCCAAATTCAGTTCCTAAAGTCCTTTTTACATTTCTATTTCAATTGGTTACTAAACTATGTCACTTATTAATAAAAATTTTTGGAGTAAAATTATTCATCTTTCAAAATCAACTTATTTACCTAATTAACTTTTATAAAACTATAAAAATAATTCCACTTTTAGAAAAATAAAACATCATAACCGTTTGGTCAGTAAATTTTCTCAAAGAGCGCGATGTCATCAAAATATTCCCAGCGATACGTGGCGATAATTTAATTCCTAATAGTGGGGCCTATCGGAAACAAATTACAATTTACATATTAACACCATAAAATTCAAAACATGATAATACAAACATATCAAATTAAACCAAGCCTGCCTAACACTAATGTTGTCGGAATTTTTCAATTTCCAAGGAATGGAAGGTGGATCTTCTTCTCTAGCTTCCTTAGATCCAAGTAATTCTTGCTCCAAGGAGATGAATAGCACATGGTTTTGTGGAAGGATGTGGCTGGCCAAAATGTTTAAGGAGAGGAAATGGAACATTTGAAGTGGAAAAACCTAGATCTAGGTTTAGGAAAAGCTAAGAAGATGGAAGAAGATGGAGAGACTTGTATGGATTAGGGAACCACCACTCTCTAGGTAGAGAGATAAGGAACTTTGAGGTCACCACCTTTGGTAGGAGGCCAAAGGATAAGACTAAAGAAAGGAGCTAAAGCTTCTACTTTTTAGAGAGAAGAAGGAATATCTCACTCTAAACTTTCTTAAAATTCAAATTATGAGAGTTTTACAAAAGAGAGAGGTATTTATACCTCCTTGAAAGCTAAAATTCGGATTTGGCTTGGGTGGGCTTGAAAAAGCTTCACCCAAGGCCGAAAAACTAAAACTACATGCCCAAAAGGAGCCTAAAGCAACCTAACACCTATACAAGGCCCATAAGTGGCCCAAAATGGAAAATATGACCATGCAAGGCCCAAAACTAAGTCCTAATTTCTAATCCTAAAATATTTCTAAAACTAATAACATGAAAATAAAATATATACAAATGATAACCAAGACCAATAAGAAGGCCCAATTAAGGTTTGCTTCAATTAAACATTCTAAGTTTTTTGTACTAACTCCGATCATGGTAAAACTTTCTTCCAAGTATGGAAGTATCGAGATATGCTTGATAAAATTTATTAAAATACTTTTTAACATATTCCATTAGAGTTGACTACCACGATGAAAAATTACATAATTCAAAAGTTAACTATTGGATCATGACAAAATTTAAAATGGAGGTTCCCAGATGCCAGAGCGATATTATGGAACGATTAAAAGCAAGATCATACAAGGAAAGACCCCCCCTTACCTTGCTAGGCAGCTACTTCCCGTAGGAAGAAAAATGATCCACTCACTGAAAATTTGTCAGGCATTCTGAAACATCCGCCGATCGTCGTCGGTCGTCCTTATGTTGCTAAAAACGTGACATGCAAAAATTTTAGGCACCTAAAGGGTTATAGACAGCCACCAAACAGCTAAGATATTTGCCAAAATAAAGAGAATATTTCACCATTTAATTTACCATTGGCTTCTAGATTTTTTGCCGCTTCAACGTCGATTTCTACCAATCGTTGCTGATGGTTCCCGATCCTAAAAGAAAACAATGTGTTTATATGTTGTAGTAGGTTTTGATAATGACAAACAAGAATCAAATTCAAACATAATTATTATGGACAAATTAATTATGTTTGATGATGTAAAAATGATGAACTCCAAAAGAATGATTCAAGGCATTTAAAGAAGCTTAAAACTAGTAAATTATATTCATCAAAGTGCCTAAGGGTCCAAAAGAACAAAGCCATATGCATTAACATATCAAAAGGAAAAAAAAGCATATGGAGATAGAGCATCAGCATGATGAATCAATTCATGCCCCTTGCTAAATCGATTCATGCGTTTGGAAAGGACCAGGATGTGCAAATTTGGTGCTTGAATCGATTCACCATAACCCTGAATTGATTCATGCATTTGGAAAGGCCTAGGATATGTAATTTTGGTGCTTGAATTGATTCACCATAACCCTGAATCGATTCATGCGTGATTTCTTGCCTAGTAACTTCAAAAAACCTTCAATGAATCGATTCATGCTCTATGGGAATGGATTCACATGTTGTAATTTGTACAAATACACTAAATGAATTGATTCATGAATAGATTCATTCAGTGTAAATATGAATTTCAAATTTTAAATGCTGACAGACTTGCAGGATTTACGGGAACCTCTCACTGTTTTAAATTCCAATCAATTAAGCTGCTAATTTACAGATTCGAGGTCAGGAAACTTGTGCATGGAAACAAGGAACTTAAATCATGGAATGTTTTATGGAGTTATGCTTCAGAGGGAATTAAAAATTGGGAAAATGCATGCATCCTTGCCTATAAATAGAAGAGAAGCTGAAGGCCAAAGACACACCAAGCAAGCTACGAAAATCACATTACTTCTCCTCTCTTAATTCTTGGCTATTTACTCTCTGTTTCTTTTTCTTTTCAATTAAATTTTTGAGAGTTATAGTGTGAGAAAAATATTTTCTTGAGTGCTAAATTTGTATATCCTTTTCTAAGAAGAGAAAAATATTTTTCAAGTGATTTAAGTTTGTATATCCACTGTATTGAGAGAGTCACACTTGTAAAATCACATACATAAGTTCTGAGAGTTTTTGGGTTGGGTTTCAACCTTGTAATTGAGAGATTGTGAGATTGGGTGGGTTACCCTCTTTGCTTGTGAGGATTAAGTTCTTGAGTGTGGGACACTAAGAAGCTGTAATTGCTCAAAGCTTGTATCTTAAATTCTTAATAGTGGAATCCTTCAAGTGCGTTGCTTAAAGGCGAGCCATACACTGGTGTGGTGGAACTCGTTATATCGATTTACAAATCTTTCTTCCTTAAACTCCTTTATTATTGTTATTTAATCTGCTTGGTAATTTAAAGTGAACTAGTAACTTGATATAAATTGTTTGGTTAACAAGTGGTATCAGAGCTTGACTCTTGGTTGATAAAGCTTAACAGCTTCACGAGATTAAGATGGCCTCTACCTCATATAACATGTTTCCGGAGTGTGGTGCTACAAATCGACCTCCTGTTTTTAAATGGGAAGGTTATGCTTTTTGGAAAGAAATAATGAAAATTTTTGTTCAATCAATTGATTTAAGAGTTTGGAATGTTATTGAAAATGGTCCTTTCATACCTATGCATATTGTTAATGGTAGACAAATGGAAAAACCCATGGATGATTAGACTAGTGATGAAGAAAAAAAAGTACATTATAATTATAAGGCTAAAAATCTCGTTACTCTTGCATTAGGTCCTGATGAATTTTTTAGAGTAGTAACATGTAAATCTGCCAAAGAAATGTGGGATATTCTACAAATAACTCATTAAGGAACTAGCGATGTTAAGGATTCTAAAATTAGTACTTTAACTAGCCAATATGAAAGTTTTAGAATGAATTCCGGTGAAACTATTTTAGAACTTCAAAGGAGGTTTACTTTGATTATTAATCATCTTATTACTCTTGGCAAATCTTATTCTAACAAAGAGCTTATTCACAAAGTGTTGAAAAGTCTTACTAGGGAATGGCAACCTCTTGTCACCGCTATCAACAATCACCAAATATAAATGATATGTCCCTTGCTACATTGTTTGGTAAGTTACAAGAACAAAAACAAGAGTTAAAAGATTTGAAACATGCGGAGGAAGAAGAAAAAGCCTCCAAGAAGAAAGGGCAAGCTCTCAAGGCCACCTCTATTGAAGAAGACAAATCTAAAAGTGATCAAGAAGAAGATGATGATGATGAGTTAGGCCTATTTGTAAGGCATTTTGGAAGGTTCATGAGAAATAAAAGATTCCAAAAGGGCTTCACTTCTAAAGGTAAGAAATTCATTCCCAAAGATAATAATTCCTTACCAACTTGTTTTGAATGCGGAAAGGAAGGACATTTCAAAGCGGACTGTCCAAATCTCAAAAAGAAAAACAAGGATCGGAAAGGAAAAAGGAGAGCATACATAGCATGGGATGACAACGAGGTGAGCAGTTTGGACGAATCTGAGAATGAAGAAGAAAACCTTTGTCTCATGGCCAACCATCAAGACGAAGACGATGAGGTAAACCTCTATGATTTAGATAAAGATGAATTGCTTGATATGTTTGATGCATTGTATGATAAGTTTGTTAAAGTTTCTAGTAAATATAAATTATCTAGAAAAACCCTTTTTCTAGATAATAAATGTTCATGCTCTAAGACTAAACCTTTTGAATTTGAAAAAAAAAATGTGACATACTTGAAAAGAAAGTGTTAGACTTAAACAAGACACTTGAGAAATTTACCAACGGTAAAGATAATTTAAATGCACTTCTTGGAAAACAACGTTGTATGTTCAATAAAACTGGATTAGGTTACAATCAAGGATCACATGCTTACAAGAAAGAAAAACATTACAAAAATTTCTTTGTACCACCTAGTAAATCATCTACACCTTTCATGAAATGTAATCGCTATGGTCTTAAAGGTCATAATTCTTACAATTTTAATGTTATAAGATTAGGACCAAAAGTTGTGAGAAAAGTATGGGTTCCTAAGGGAACATTTTCACAAACTAACCTACAAGGACCCAACATAAAATGGGTACCAAGTTCTCTAACTTGACTTATTTTGTAGGTATGTTTTAAAGCAAGTAACACCCATTGGTACTTGGATAGTGGGTGCTCTAAACATATGATGGGAGATATGAGTAAGGTCTCCTCATTCACTCCTCAAAATAAAGGGTTTGTTACATATGGAGACAACACGAAGGGAAGAATACTAGAGAATTGGAAATGTTAGTAAAAATTCTTCCACTTCCATAAATGATGTATTATATGTTGAAGGACTTAAACATAACTTGCTTAGTATTAGTCAATTATGTGATAAAGGATATAAAATTATTTTTGAATCAAATTGTTTCATAATTGAAAATAAGCTAAACAAGGAAGTAAAGTTCATTGGTCAAAGAATCAATAATATTTACATGATTAATCTTGATTGTCTTGCTTCAAATGATGCGCAATGCTTCTTGACTAAAGAGGATGAATCATGGCTATGGCATAGAAGAATAGCTCACATTCATATAGATCATTTTAACAAACTTGTTTCTAAAGATCTAATGATTGTTTTACCAAAGCTTAAATTTGAAAACAAATTTTGCGACGCATGCCAAAAGGGAAAACAAGTGAAGGTCTCTTTTCAAGCTAAAAATGTTGTTTCAACTAATAGACCTTTACAACTTTTACACATGGACTTGTTTGGACCTTCTAGGGTCAAAAGCTTTGGTGGCAATTATTATGGACTTGTGATTGTTGATGACTATTCTAGATATACATGGACATTGTTTCTTACTCACAAAAATGAAGCATATCAAGCATTTAAGAAACTTTCCAAGATTATCCAAAATAAACAAAATTTAAAAATCGCATCCATACGAACCGATCATGGGGGAGAATTTGAAAATGAACCTTTTGAAAAAATTTGTGAAAAATATGGCATTGAACATAATGTTTCAGCTCCAAGAACTCCACAACAAAATGGAGTTGCTGAAAGGAAAAATCAATCTTTAGCGGAGCTCATAAGAACTATGTTGAATGAAAATAATATTGCAAAACATTTTCGGGTCGATGCGGTAAACACCGCTTATCATGTAATGAATAGATGTTTGATTAGGCCTATTTTGAAGAAAACCCCCTATGAGCTTTATAAAGGAAGAAAACCAAATATTTCTTATTTTCATGTGTTTGGATGCAAGTGCTTTGTTTTAAATAATAGAAAAGATAATCTCGACAAATTCGATGCAAAGTCTGATGAAGCAATATTTCTGGGTTATTCATCAACTAGAAAAGCTTATCGACTCTTTAAAAATGAACTTGTACAATTGAAGAGTCCATACATGTTAAATTTGATGAACTTAACCAAAACCCTCTAAGGAAGGAAGTTGATGATCTTGTAGGTACTTTCCAAGAGATGACCTTAGAAAATAAAGAAGAGATCAAAGAAGATCCAATCCAAAGCAAGGTGCCTCAACAAAAGGATTGGATCACATCAAAAGACTATCCCTTGGAAAATGTCATAGGTGAATTAAACCAAAGGTGTAAGTACTCATGTAACACCCTAGTTTTCCGGACTCGAATTCCGATGTGATCAATATAATGATTAATAAAATGCGAGTAAATTTTTTGCGTTCCAAAGTAAGTCCGACGTCACACCGAAACCTGAATCACAAAAAACCGAAGAGTACGAATTAATAAGCTATGACTGGATCGATAACTAAATTGCCCATAACGGTATACAAAAATAGTAGAGTTTACAGCGGAAGAGAAATGTGTATACCGGGCAAACGCCTAGTCCCATATATGACGATATGAGAAAAAGCTCGGCAAAGCATGCAAATACCCGACATAGACCTAATAGAACAAAGCCCGTCTAATTCACTCACAACATACACATGCATTGCCTAAGACACAATTATATATATATATATACATATACATCCGGGGATCTTCTCCCAACTATCACTATCATCAATGTACATCATTCAATTTCAATCCTTCTAGTACACATTAAATCATCTCTTACATACTACATATATATATTCACCACTCCTAAATATGAAGGATTATTTTATACATGACTAAATTCACTAAATCATCTATATCATCATAAATAATTTATTCATTACATAAGAACTCATAAATGATGCCGGCCAAGGCACTTCCATTACCACTATTTACCTTCTCCAAAACTTCAATTCAAAGTCTCATCTCAGCCCATGATAACCCTGCATCATAATGCTAAAAAGGAGACCACATGGGAGACTGAGTTATACATTCAAAATGACGAATATAAATATATTGTGATTATATGTACATGCATACAATCATCATGTGTGCTTTGCTATAAAACCATTAGACTATCATTCAATCATCATCATATTATTATAATTATACAAGCCTCATGAATCGTAATTCACAACATGAGCAAGCACAAGCACATACACAATCATATTGCCACTTATCAACAAGGGCATTCACAATCATCATTATCATTTTATTAAATTTTTATTCCATTCCTCCTCGCAAGGGGGTCTCATCTCTATAGTCATCCCATCTCAAATGCCATGCACTTATGGCTAATGCATATGTCAACTGTTTAATGCATATGCACGGATCCGATTTCATTTCATCAGGTGATCACAACCACCATATCATTCATTCACATGGGTTTCCCGCCTCGCAAGGGGTACTCCCTCTAGCAGCCTCGCAAGGTGCTTTCTCGTGATCGCAACCACGTTCAATAATTCATAATGGTTTCCCACCTCGCAAGGGGTACTCCCGCCTCGTGATCGTAACCACGGGCACCATAGGAACTCGTAAGCCCTTTTTTCATTTCAAATACCAAGTGATCGCAACCACTGGGTCATCATCATACAATGGTCCCTACAGGGCCTTTCATTTTCCACAACCAGGTGATCGCATCCACCGGCTCAACATCATATCATCATCAAGTTGGTTTCCCGTCTCGCAAGGGGTACTCCCTTCATAAAATCCCGCAGGATCTTTCATCATTGTGATCGCAACCACATATTCAATGTTTTGCCATGCCATGAATGTAAAATGCAATAATGCATATGTCAATCAACCTCACAAGGATATCTCACTCTCTCAATTAGGGGTATATTTTATATTTGGTTTTTATTATCATTGGCATACAATCAATCACAAGGCCCCTTAAGGCACAACATTCATATTTTCATAAATCCCCACATGGCAATCATAGCATGTCAATCATCATAGCATTTATCCACGCATGGAAACCAAAAAGATATCTCAAAACATACATTCAACAATCATCATTGCATCTTATACTTACAAGTCAATACTTGCATTAATCATATTAGCACCACACTCATCCAAAATAGTAACACTTCTTATCCAAGGGAATGTCAACAACAACGTCTCTTTTTATTCAACAATATCATTTATCATTCAACATATGTTGTATCCTTAACTTTTAATCATCATCGAAACTATTTCAAATCCATTGATTTATACACACATTGCCATTTAATTGTCCTCCCATTAAGTTTATCATTACACAAAGTGTGTCATGTAACCATATCATTTACTTCCCATCATACTTCATAATATATCCATAGTGGTGAAGCATACATGTATTCATAACATAGCATAGGCATACACATACCTTGCCAAGGCCTTACGCCATTCTCCAATCACCACTAAGACAAACCACACATATACCCCTAGTGGATTTGCCCGTAATTACTCCAAAAGTATACATCAGATTGGGAGAAGGTTTTAGAATACTCCATTTAATTGTCAAGTAGGCCTAAAAGTCTAAGGAGTACAAGATAAGTACTCAAAAGAAGTAAGCATGCAATTCCTAAACTGATTTAATCATTTTAGCTAGTGATAATCGATTACGGGGTAGGAGCTAATCGATTACAATGCTTCTGTAGGTGGTATAATATATCAGGTATTGTGCATAATCGATTACGAGACTAGAGTAATCAATTACCCTGTTTCTGTTTTAGTACATAATCGATTACACATTCGAATGCAATCGATTACATTGGTTCTAGACGGTCCATAATCGATTACAGTCTGATCCCTAATCGATTAGATGAAGGACAGAGGCCTGGTAATCGATTATACCCTAGAGGCTAATCGATTACGCCCTATCATTCTGTAGAAATTATGCAGATTTTGCACCAAAAATGGACTTCTCAACTTCCAAAACCCTTACAAATGATATCGGAATGTCACCAAATTTTGACACAGACTAAAACACATTAATTGTGGCGTGTGGCCACCAGCCTCACTCAAAAATCCTTTAAAATGAGTGACTTATGAGCATAAATGCGTTTTACCCGTTTTGAGGCACTTTTGTGCAACTTAAGGGCTTATTCTCAATGGAATTGGCCCATTCTAATTTCTACAAGTCATAAACTACATATAAAGGCTATTGGAACTATCACATGCCATCAAAATCACATAACACATAATTTGACTCTATGAGTTCCTCGATTATGAATTATCTTTTAACCTTATCATCAATACTATCACAATGGCTATCACATTTATTACCAAACACCCACATAAATTCTCAATTCTCAAACATATGCTTCATCCCCTCAAGGATGGTTTATCAACAACACATCATTCCCTCCAAGGGATAGCTAACCATTCATCATCATCACACATACATACATATATATCATCATCAATAGCCAATAATTGCCATTCATACCATTTCACTATAAACATGGCAAGGCAAGCATGAGTATCATAACATACAATAATCATCAATTATATAACTCATGCAGTTTGAATGTAAACTCCTCTCCTACCTCGAGGGAAGAGCCGAAATTCGAATGCACGCTCCGAAAGCTACGCCACATAGTCCGGAACACAATCTACATACCAACATACATGCATGTGCACACATACCATTATCAAACTATCTCAGGACATCATCATAATTCTAAACAAATGCTAGCTTATCATAAAGCTCAATATTAAGTCTTAGACTTGTTAAAACACCTATTTTCATACTCGTGTTAGGCTTCGGGAATTCCTTTCCCAAAACCAAGGTTTTCTAAATCTTAAAGGGTTAACCATACCCATCAACAACAATATCATATCCCTTATCCATAATACATCCAATCATCATATATAATCATCCATTTGTCACCGTTGTCACTCAAATTCATTATAAGCCCTCTTAGCTTCACTCAAGACCATCAACAATTCACAAATTTCAAGTGACATACATCATGGCCTAAGGCCTAATCAAATCTTCATCTTAACTCATCTATTCACCATCAATGGTTATCCACCATCATCATTATCATTATCATCATCATAAACAACACCCCACCTTAGACATCTCATACTCATTCTCAAACTCAATCCTTCTAACCACAACATCTATTGTAACATCCCGGAAATTTACAGAAAAATTTGGTGAAGTGGAAAATGTTAAAAATTGTTTTTAGGAATTCAATTGATATTTTTATGAATTATTGGTTAATTATAAAAGTTGTGATTAGAAGAAGAGAGGTTTAATTAAAATCATTAAGGAAATTATAAAGGAATGGAGAAATGACCGGCTGGACAGGTGACCGGTTGCCATGGGTATTAAAGAAAGGTTTCTTTCTCTTCCTTCAATCATTCATCTTCTCTCGAGAATCTTCTTCTTCTTCGGCTGTTTCCTTCCTTCTTTTCCTTCCTCCATTGTTGAGGGCCGAAAGCTTTAAAGGGAAGTCTCTTTTTGCATCAAACCTTGAGATAATTACATAGTTGTGGTTGTGGTTTCAAGGTGGTGAAACGCGTAAGAAGGCTGCTGCGGGATCGGTGGTGGAACGGTGAACCTAGGAACTGTTGAGGCGTGGAACAGAGGTAAGGGGGGAATTGAGCATTTCTTTCCTCCATGCATGCAACCAGTCTTCTTCCCTTCATCAGCCACGGTTGTGGTGTCTTGGAGGCTTGAAGTCCTCCACTGCTGGTGAGAGTCGGACTGCGGAGAGAGTGAGCCACTTCTCTTCGTGCATGCAGAGGTGCTGTTTGTGATCAACCCAAGCTTCTTCTACTTTGCCTTCTTCTTCCACTCGAAGGATGTTGGAATCTCGAGTGGAAGTGTGCAGCATTAAAGTGCCTCAGAGTTGTAGAAATATCCCACTGATGGTGAGACGGAGCTACTCAAGGTGAGAACAGCGTTGTGTCTTGGAGGCTTGGAATCCTCCGCTATCTTGCATGCAGAGCATGGAGTGTCATGGGGGCAGAGCTATTCGAGAAGGTGAACGGCTCGGAGTTCCTCCAAAGCAAAGTGCTATGTTGGATGACTGGAAGCAGGGTCACTTAATTGAGAAGAAGCGATCGGAGAGCAATTGATCGGAGTGGAGAGCTCGAGGATCTTCTAGAAGCTTTATCCCAGGTAAGGGGGTGTTCAGGTTATAATTAATTGGAATGGGACATACTGTCCGAGTCATTGTAATGACTAAACCGAGTGAGGGTTGATGCTGAATGAAAACTATGCGAATACATGCATGAATATATGTATGGATGTTGCTGAATGGAATTTGAGAATGTATGAGTATGCATGTGTGTGAGTACCGATCAGTCCCTGATCGTGTGTATGTGAATTGAGGAATAATTGTTGTGATAATTGTGATGATGCCAAATAAATTGCATATGAATGTGAATGAATGCATGTATATGTATAGACACAGATCGATTTCTGATCGTGTGTGTGGCATAATCTGAGTGAAATTGAATTATTTGATGTGATGAAATGATGCTGAGTGAAAGTTAATGTATATGCATGTATGTGGACACCGATCGGTTGAGGATCGTGTGTGTATGTGTAAATCCGATTAAAATTAAAATGATGTTGTGACAATCGGTATTTTGTGGCAATGTGGAGTCGGGTTTGACAAGTAGGTCACCCGAGTGATGTTAATGAGTCGGGATTGACAAGCAGGTCACCCGAGTGATATTGTTAATGGCCACTTGATGAAAAATGTGAAATGTGAAGATGTGATTATGTGGTATGGGACAGCCGACGGTATATATAGCCTCTCATTTCCGGCTCCCATGGTTTTTGTGCCCAGTTGAGCTACCCAGTGGTCAAGTAGGACCCAGTGGTCGAGGTGGAGAGTTAAGCAGGACTCGGTGAACTAAGCAGGGTTCACGGGGTGTCAAGTAGGACCCCCAGCTGAAGGCCGATCCTTTAGTATCCGGATACTAGGCATCGATTTTATGTGAGTGAGTTGTGACAATTGATGATTGGATGATTTTGCTGAGTGCAGTTTGTGATAATTGCCGAATGAGATTTGTTATATTTGTTGAGTATGATTTGATTTATTTACCGAGTGATTGGCTGTATTTGCCGAGTTTGAATTATTTTAATTGCCAAGTATGAATTATTGTACTTGCTGAGTAGGGCTTGCCATATTTGCCGAGTAAAAATTGATGAGTATGATGTTGTATTTGCCGAGGGCCAATCTGTTGTATTTGACGCGTGTAACTGGTTGTATTTGCTGAATGAGGTTGAATATAATTGCCGAGTATGAAGTATTATAATTGCTGAGCATGAATTGTCATGATTACTGAGTGGAAAATTGTTATATTTGCCGAGTGGAAAATTGTTATATTTGCCGAGTGGAAATTGTTATATTTGCCGAGTGGGAAATTGTTATATTTGCTGAGTGGAAATTACTTGCTGAATGTTACTTGTTAAGATTATCGAAGGAGAACTGTTACACTGCTGAGTATGAATTACTATAAAGCCGAGTGTTAATGGATATATTTCCGAATGTGAGTAAAGTGCTGAATGTGAGTGTGATGCTGAGTGTGAGTTAAATGGCCGAGTGTAATGTATAATCTGAAGATAAAGAATCGGGTAGAGTTTATACTCATATTTTATTCCATTCTAGATTAATTATAATGCTAAACACTCACCCTTGTTGTTTTCAATTTAGTAACCAGTGACAGGGAGGAGGTCGGAGCCCTGGAGTCGCGCCAAGCGGGAGATCGATGCCAAAGCCTAAGTGACTTTGAGTGATTGTAATATATATAGGTGTATAATGAGTTTTCCGAGTGTGTGATATTACATATATGCTGAATTAACTTGAATAGGATGTGAATTTATGCTATATTATGATTGGTATTTACTTTCACGTGTTTGCTGTAGCAGTCTATTACCGAGTGAATCATGCCCGAGTGGATTCATTCTCGTCCGAGCGAGGGTCGGTCAGTTTGGTGTTTGTTTTATCTCCGTGGGCATTCCTCGTTCCTTTTCTGAGTGAAAAATAACTGAGAGACCCCCTTCTGGGTGGAAGGTTAGAATGTCCCGAGTGATATTGGCCGGGAGAATGTTCCGAGTGATAAAGAGTAGAATACTTCCGAGTGAAAATAGAGCGGAATACTCCCGAGTGGAAATATAATGGAATGCTCCCGAGTGAAAATAGAGTAGAATATTTCCTAGCGAAAATGGGGTATAATATTCCGAGTGAAGAAAGTGTATAATGATTCCGAGTGAAGAAAGTAGAATGTTTCCCGAGTGAAACCCTTTTGCCGAGTGAAACCCCGACTTGAGTCTCCTGTGTGTGTCTTGCTCGCTCAGGTTTAACGTGTGGCATTCGCTCAAGCGAGTCGGCGCTCGCTTAAGCAAATGACCCCCCTATCTTCTTCTTCTTCTTCTTCTTCTTCTTCTTCTTCTTCTTCTTCTCCTGCTGCTTTCAACTCCACTTTATTAAAGGATGTGTTTCCGATCGAATATTATTTTGTGTATGCTCTTATCATTATTTTGAATATATTTAAGTGAATATTATTATAAATCAAGGCCGAGTGGGTTGTTTATTAAGGGACGTAAATATTATTTTATATTAAGATCTAAATTTTAATTAAACGTGAAAAATTTATTATGAAAAATGATTAAATTGACTAGGGATGTCACATCTATCAACAACTTCAATTACTAAAACTTAAACATCCTCAACTCATCAACAACAATGAGGAATGCCCATCATTCCAAACATTATTCACACAAAAGTTATCCCTATGACAATAAATCATCAATTCCTAAATTTTTGTCAAAAGCCCTAATTCCTAATTTCTAGGGTTTTCATCAAAATCCACCATCATCAATTCCAACTACATTTATGCCTCATTTCAAACATCCCAAGACTAGCAACAATGTATTCCATTCATTATCAACATCAATAACAATCCCCAATGGCTATCCCACCTAGGGTTTGGTTCCAAAGGCCATTTTTCACCCAAATAACATCCAATCTCCCATCATAATACTTAAATAAACTTAAAACCATCAACAAAAGCTATGGGTGTTCAAGAACCATACCTCTTTCTCTTAGCTCTATGCCAAACACGAAAATGAGGAAAAAGAGAAGGAGGAGAACCAAGCTTTGCTCCAATGCTCCACTCATGCTTCATGAATCCATGGAGACCAAGAAATTTTTGTAGGTAATGGTCATGGAGGGAGATGCACGGTTTTACAAAGAGAAAAGGGGAGAGAAGAAGAAAGAAGGAATGAAGATGGTGAGAGGAAGAAGCCAACGTGAATGGAGAAGAGAAATGGGTGGGCTTGTTTTAAATTTTAATCCTTTTTATTAAACTCTACCATTTTATAACATACAGGATCTTCGTTCGGGCTCAATACTAAATCCAAAAATTATTCCGAATATAGATTCGGATTCCCAATAATATTCTTAATAGCCCTGACCAATGGCATCTCAATCGGAGATACTTGGTCCGACACCTATATCTTCACCGGGTATAATTTAACTCTTAAAGCCCTAATAAATTATAAATAATCCTCATAAATCTCAATTTAATTATTTCAATATTTTTAGGATACTTATTAACTCATTTATAATTATTTAATATTTATTCCTCATATTTAATCATTTTTATAAAATTTCGTGATGTTACAATCTACCCCACCTAAAAGAAATTTCGTCCTCGAAATTTGATATCGTTATATACCATAAGGCCACACTTTAGGCCGCACATCAGCAAGGTTCAATGACACCACCAAATAACGTCGGACTTCCCAAAGTCCATCAAGACATGTTCATCATCATTTCTTTTCCCCAAATGTAAAATTTTCTACATTTCAAAATGTGTTACATATCTTCGATCACAACTCATCCAACATAGTTTGCATGTTCATACTCAGTACGACCAGATAGGCTCAGTACATTTACCATAAGCAGTTACAATCCCTACACCTGCCTGGCCTATGTGTTGCTGCATCCGACATATAGGAAGGCGTCCCAATCCCGTAGTGGTTACCACAAACACATAAAGTCGGTGCATAAGTGCATGTTGCCACAATGCCTATGGCATGTAAGGCCATATCGGGACCAGTACTTCATATTCCCATTGCTCACATCGGTCACTCATACTCAAATATCCTCAATTCACATGAGAGTTGGTGAATATTCTCACAAGTCCATAATCAATATATTCATATCTTATCGTCATTCTACAACTAATTTGGCATCCATCATGCCACACCAATCATCAATCTTAATTAACATTGCCATGTGTTGGTGTACCAACCATAGATTTTCAATCATTACGGGGTAAATACCACATCATCGGGACTCATCCATCCTAAAGTCATGGTCAAATCGTCTAATAATCCTTTGTCTCATTCATACATCGTTGGCTATATATCGATTCAAGCTTAAACGAGTTACTAAACTCGTAGAAAGTACGTAACTTTGAGGTCAAAATAAGGTTCTCAACCGCATACTAGGCTTTCACATTAGGGATTCTTCTCACAATTCAAAATCAAAGTTTATAACTCGGTCATACATCACATATCGTATCACTTCATTATGTGATTTCTATCACCAATATGTCATCTTTCAAATTAAACGGGAAGTAATGACATGATTAAGTGTTCCATCTACCGACTCACAATCGCGCATGTCATCCCTATATCCTATCGTAATTCTCAATTAATTCCCTGATCACAACATCAAAGGTATACAATGTAGCCTAAGGTCATACCATAGGATCAAGTGCATCATAGCCAATACCAACAATACCCCAAATTCAACATTATTATTCATCAATCATTAGGGGTTACATTCATCATTTGTATTCTATTTTATTCTGGCTCTATCCTTAACAACGTATTTCAAAATTAATTCGTTATGGCTCAACTATTCACAAGACTCGATCAATCACTAGACTTAGAAAGTCTAAGGGTTACCTAGTACCCATTCTAGAATACTCGCACAACACACAAACATTATTAGACATGGTTCATAAAAATATCATAGGGCCTAGACCGCTATAGGGTCTATCCCATAAAGTTTGATCATACAAGTTCGCATCAATTCATCCGGGATTACCACACCTAGTGGGTTATAGTCAAATCAATCATTCACTCGGTTCACAAATATGAAACCGAGTCATAACCCTAATCTAGTGAATCATAATTTCACATTCAATCATTTTATCACTTATTCATGTTCTCAATCTAAGGAGACATAGTAGGTCACTTGCATTATAAAATACAAGATTCTCATGCCAAAGGATATGAAATCCATCTTTCACAAGTAGCATAATTAATCCTTTTAATTCATCTTTCAATAATAACATAATCAATCATTTCGTTCCATGAATACTCATGTTAGGGAATTCTTTCATTACCATTTATTCAATCAATTCACATGAACCACTCACATTCAATAAGCATACTTTGGCCAGTAGCCATAAGTGTAACTCATACAAGAGACCTAATCACATGATTCAATTCCAACATATCTATCAAGATCTTAACATATATGGTCTACCACCATCCCAATTCTCATTTAATATCTCCTATCCGTGATCAACATACGGCATAGGTCCATCATCAAATCAATATATATTTAACATATCATATCCATGATCACACATGGTACAAATTCATCATCAATCCAGGTCATACTCAACATATACACATCAATGCATAATCATAATATATTCGTCAATGGAAGGTAATAGGGTAAGGGACTTGGTCGGTCTTACACAAAAGAAACACATTAATCACATCAAGGAAATTCATTCACACATATTTAATTTCATGATTATTCATGATTATCAATGAGCAACTAGGCTCTACCAACGCATCACACATCCTTGACAACAAATTAGGCATATTTCCATAAACATTAACCATAACCCATTATCAATAATCAACAAAGAATCCAGAAAGGGTAAACAATGCCCTAATAGTTAATTTATAACTCCTAGTCAATTAATCATTCACAAATCCTTATAGGGCAACCAATATTTTGATACGATATCATTCACTAGGCAATGATTCCCCTTAAATCCATGTTAAGGAACCAAATCCGAACAATGAGCATCTAGCTCTAATTATCACCAAAACCTTTCAATGTTGAGTAACCATGCTCCAATCGACCATAATATCAATTTAATACAGAGCAACCATGCTCAGACAATGATCAATAGCTTCAATACAACCAAACATATTCTAGCAAAATCAACAACATTTATACAGAGTAGACCACGCTCTGATACCACCATTGTAACACCCCGGTTTTCCGGACTCGAATTCCGATGTGATCAACATAATGATTAATAAAATGCGAGTAAATTTTTCGCGTTCCAAAGTAAGTCCGGACTCGAATTCCGATGTGATCAACATAATGATTAATAAAACATTTTCGGGCCGATGCGGTAAACACCGCTTATGATGTAATGAATAGATGTTTGATTAGGCCTATTTTGAAGAAAACCCCCTATGAGCTTTATAAAGGAAGAAAACCAAATATTTCTTATTTTTATGTGTTTGGATGCAAGTGCTTTGTTTTAAATAATGGAAAAGATAATCTCGGCAAATTCAATGCAAAGTCTGATGAAGCAATATTTCTGGGTTATTCATCAACTAGAAAAGCTTACCGACTCTTTAAAAATGAACTTGTACAATTAAAGAGTCCATACATGTTAAATTTGATGAACTTAACCAAAACCCTCTAAGGAAGGAAGTTGATGATCTTGTAGGTACTTTCCAAGAGATGACCTTAGAAAATAAAGAAAAGATCAAAGAAGACCCAATCCAAAGCAAGGTGCCTCAACAAAAGGATTAGATCACATCAAAAGACCATCCCTTGGAAAACATCATAGGTGAACTAAACCAAAGGTGTAAGTACTCGTGTAACACCCCAGTTTTCCGGACTCGAATTCTGATGTGATCAACATAATGATTAATAAAATGCGAGTAAATTTTTCACGTTCCAAAGTAAGTCCGACGTCACACCGAAACCCGAATCATAGAAAACCGAAGAGTACGAATTAATAAGATATGACTGGATCGATAACTAAATTGCCCATAACGGTATACAAAAATAGTAGAGTTTATAGCGGAAGAGAAATGTGTATACCGGGCAAACACCTAGTCCCATATATGACGATATGAGAAAAGGCTCGGCAAAGCATGCAAATACCCGACATAGACCTAATAGAACAAAGCCCGTCTAATTCACTCACAACATACACATGCATTGCCTAAGACACAATTATATATATATATATATACATATACATCCGGGGATCTTCTCCCAACTATCACTATCATCAATGTACATCATTCAATTTCAATCCTTCTAGTACACATTAAATCATCTCTTACATACTACATATATATATTCACCACTTTAAAATATGAAGGATTATTTTATACATGACTAAATTCACTAAATCATCTATATCATCATAAACAATTTATTCATTACATAAGAACTCATAAATGATGTCGGCCAAGGCACTTCCATTACCACTATTTACCTTCGCCAAAACTTCAATTCAAAGTCTCATCTCAGCCCATGATAACCCTGCATCACAATGCTAAAAAGGAGACCACATGGGAGACTGAGTTATACATTCAAAATGACGAATATAAATATATTATGATTATGTGTACATGCATACAATCATCATGTGTGCTTTGCTATAAAACCATTAGACTATCATTCAATCATCATCACATTATTATAATTATACAAGCCTCATGAATCGCAATTCACAACATAAGCAAGCACAAGCATATATACAATCACATTGCCACTTATCAATAAGGGCATTCACAATCATCATTATCATTTTATTAAATTTTTATTCCATTCCTCCTCACAAGGGGGTCTCATCTCTATAGTCATCCCATCTCAAATGCCATGCACTTATGGCTAATGCATATGTCAACTGTTTAATGCATATGCACAGATCCGATTTCATTTCATCAGGTGATCGCAACCACCATATCATTCATTCACATGGGTTTCCCGCCTCGCAAGGGGTACTCCCTCTAGCAGCCTCACAAGGTGCTTTCTCGTGATCGCAACCACGTTCAATAATTCATAATGGTTTCCCGCCTTGCAAGGGATACTCCCGCCGCGTGATCGTAACCATGGGCACCATAGGAACTCGTAAGCCCTTTTTTTATTTCAAATACCAAGTGATCGCAACCACTGGCTCATCATCATACAATGGTCCCCACAGGGCCTTTCACTTTCCACAACCAAGTGATCGCAACCACCGACTCAATATCATATCATCATCAAGTTGGTTTCCCGCCTCGCAAGGGGTACTCCCTTCATAGAATTCCGCAGGATCTTTCATCATTGTGATCGCAACCACATATTCAATGTTATGCCATGCCATGAATGTAAAATGCAATAATACATATGTCAATCAACCTCGCAAGGATATCTCACCCTCTCAATTAGGGGTATATTTTATATTTGGTTTTTATTGTCATTGGCATACAATCAATCACAAGGCCCCTCAAGGCACAACATTCATATTTTCATAAATCCCCACATGGCAATCATAGCATGTCAATCATCATAGCATTTATCCACGTATGGAAACCAATAAGATATCTTAAAACATACATTGCATCTCATACTTACAAGTCAATACTTGCATTAATCATATTAGCACCACACTTATCCAAAATAGTAACACTGCTTATCCAAAGGCATGTCAACAACAACGTCTCTTTTTATTCAACAATATTATTTATCATTCAATATATATGGTATCCTTAACTTTTAATCATCATCGAAACTATTTCAAATCCATTGATTTATACACACATTGCCATTTAATTGTCCTCCCATTAAGTTTATCATTACACAAAGTGTGTCATGTAACTATATCATTTACTTCCCATCATACTTTATAATATATCCATAGTGGTGAAGCATACATGTATTCATAACATAGCATAGGCATACACATACCTTGCCAAGGCCTTACGCCATTCTCCAATCACCACTAAGACAAACCACACATATACCCCTAGTGGATTCGCCCATAATTACTCCAAAAGTATACATCAGATTGGGAAAAGGTTTTAGAATACTCCATTTAATTGTCAAGTAGGCCTAAAAGTCCAAGGAGTACAAGATAATTACTCAAAAGAAGTAAGCATGCAATTCCTAAACTGATTTAATCATTTTAGCTAGTGATAATCGATTACGGGGTAGGAGCTAATCGATTACAATGCTTCTGTAGGTGGTATAATATATCAGGTATTGTGCATAATCGATTACGAGACTAGAGTAATCGATTACCCTGTTTCTGTTTTAGTACATAATCGACTACACCTTCAAATGCAATCGATTACATTGGTTCTAGACGGTCCATAATCGATTACGCCCTGTCATTCTGCAAAAATTATGCAGATTTTGCACCAAAAATGAATTTCTCAACTACCAAAACCCATGCAAACGATATCGGAATGTCACCAAATTTTGACACAAGCTAAACCACATTAATTATGGCGTGTGGCCACCGGCCTCACTCAAAAATCCTTTAAAATGAGTGAATTATGCTCATAAATGAGTTTTACCCATTTTGAGGCACTTTTATGCAACTCAAGGGCCTATTCTCAATGGAATTGGCCCATTCCAATTTCTACAAGTCATAAACTACATATAAAGGCTATTGGAACTATCACATGCCATCAAAATCACATAACAAATAGTTTGACTCTATGAGTTCCTCGATTATGAATTATCTTTCAATCTTATCATCAATACCATCACAATGGCTATCACATTTATTACCAAACACCCACATAAATTCTCAATTCTCAAACATATGCTTCATCCCCTCAAGGATGGTTTATCAACAACACATCATTCCCTCCAAGGGATAGCTAACCATTCATCATCATCACATATACATACATATATATCATTATCAATAGCCAATAATTGCCATTCACATCATTTCACTATAAACATGGCAAGGCAAGCATGAGTATCATAACATACAATAATCATCAATTATATAACTCATGCAGTTTGAATGTAAACTCCTCTCCTACCTCAAGGGAAGAGCCAAAATCCGAATGCACGCTCTGAAAGCTACGCCACATAGTCTGAAACACAATCTACATACCAACATACATGCATGTGCATACATACCATTATCAAACTATCTCAGGACATCATCATAATTCTAAACAAATGCTAGCTTATCATAAAGCTCAATATCAATTCTTAGACTTGTTAAAACACCTATTTTCATACTCGTGTTAGGCTTCGGGAATTCCTTTCCCAAAACCAAGGTTTTCTAAATCTTAAAGGGTTAACCATACCAAACAACAACAATATCATATCCCTTATCCATAATACATCCAATCATCATATATAATCATCCATTTGTCATCGTTGTCACTCAAATTCATTATAAGCCCTTTTAGCTTCACTCAAGACCATCAACAATTCACAAATTTCAAGTGACATACATCATGGCCTAAGGCCTAATCAAATCTTCATCTTAACTCATCTATTCACCATCAATGGTTATCCACCATCATCATTATCATTATCATCATCATAAACAATAACACCCCACCTTAAACATCGCATACTCATTCTCAAAATCAATCCTTCTAACCACAACATCTATCAACAACCTCAATCACTAAAACTTAAACATCTTCAACTCATCAACAACAATGAGGAATGCCCATCATTCCAAACATTATTTCTACACATAAAAGTTATCCCTATGATAATAAATCATCAATTCCTCAATTTTTGTCAAAAGCCCTAATTCCTAATTTCTAGGGTTTTCATCAAAATCCATCATCATCAATTCCAACTATATTTATGCCTCATTTCAAACATCCCAAGACTAGCAATAATGTATTCCATTCATTATCAACATCAATAACAATCCCCAATGGTTATCCCACCTAGGGTTTGGTTCCAAAGGCCATTTTTCACCCAAATAACATCCAATCTCCCATCATAATACTTAAATAAACTCAAAACCATCAACAAAAGCTATGGGTGTTCAAGAACCATACCTCTTTCTCTTAGCTCTATGCCAAACACGAAAATGAGGAAAAAGAGAAGGAGGAGAACCAAGCTTTGCTCCAATGCTCCACTCATGCTTCATGAATCCATGGAGACCAAGAAATTTTTGTAGGTAATGGTCATCGAGGAAGATGCATGGTTTTGCAAAGAGAAAAGGGGAGAGAAGAAGAAAGAAGGAATGAAGATGGTGAGAGGAAGAAGCCAACATGAATGGAGAAGAGAAATGGGTGGGCTTGTTTTAAATTTTAATCCTTTTTATTAAACTCTACCATTTTATAACATACAGGATCTCCATTCGGGCTCAATACTAAATCCAAAAATTATTCTGAATATAGATTTGGATTCCCAATAATATTCTTAATAGCCCTGACCAATGGCATCTCAATCGGAGATACTTGGTCCGACACCTATATCTTCACCGGGTATAATTTAACTCTTAAAGCCCCAATAAATTATAAATAATCCTCATAAATCTCAATTTAATTATTTTAATATTTTTAGGACACTTATTAACCCATTTATAATTATTTAATATTTATTCCTCCTATTTAATCATTTTTATAAAATTCAGGATGTTACAACTCGTAACGCCATAAGAAATACATGTAATCATCTAGCCTTTGTATCACAAATTGAACCCAAAAATATTGATGAGGCTATTATTGATGAATATTGAATGTTGGCTATGCAAGATGAATTAAATCAATTTGAAAGAAACCAAGTTTGGGAACTTTTGCCAAGACCCAATCATCACCAAATAATAGGTACCAAATGGGTTTTTAGAAATAAGCTTGATGAAAATGGAGTAATAACTAGAAATATAGCTAGATTAGTGGCTGAGGAATATAACCAAGAAGAAGGCATAGATTATGAAGAAACATATTGTTAGTCCTCAAATTTATAATAAATCTTTTAATAAAAATTTCATAAAAATAATAAAAATTTGGATAACTTGTTAGAAAATTAGGTTTTAATTCAATAAATGGATGTTATTGGAAATAATCTGCCCTTGATCAATTTTCTCTAGTTTTGTAGTGAAAAAGTAAAGAATTCAAGAGAAAATCATACTAGAGGATCTAACGCGTAGCATCAATCCCACGCGTAGCGTCCATAGCTACTTTTGATGTTGACGCTACGCGTCACAGCCACGCGTAGCGTCAGTGCTGCGTGGACTCCACAGCCAAGCTGGCCAAGCACTCACCTAGTGACCCATTATTGGCCACTCCACTCAGCACAATTGGCCAAAACGTAGTGAAGACAGGGACACATGGCCAAGCATGATTGAATATAATATTCCAAGGTGGCCACTACCAGCTACGTTAATGGAGGCTGAGTCAGGGGACTGACGCGTAGCGTCAGCACCCTTGCTCAGCCCTATAAATAGGGCCATCCAACACCATTCATCATATCCCATTCTCTACATTCAGAGTTCTTTCCTCTTTTCTATACTCGAGTTTTGAGTATTTCTTTTAGAGTTTGTAGTTCTAGAATAGTTTTCTAGATACTTGAGAGTGTTGTGGTGTATTGTGATCGTTGTATCGTGAAGTTTCCATCGTCTTCGTGATGTCTAACTCTATAAGTGTTGTTTCTACTTTTACCATGTGTAACTAATTTGTTTATGTTGGAATTGGTGAACTAATCTATTGAGTATAATGTTGTGAATTCGACCTCTGTATGTTTATGATTCAAGTCCATGTTAGTATTTCAACCTTTTATTAATATGAACGTCAAACGGGAGAATGATTTTCATGTGTATTGAAACTTGTTTTATTAGTACGAATGTCAAATAGGAGAATGATTATTTATGCCGTATTGAAACTTGTTTTGACAAAAGTAAAAGTTGGAATACCCTTGGTATCTTAATTCTATAGGGGTTGTTAACCATTGTTGCCATAAGGCCAGGTCTTAATGCAAGTTTTTACTGAGAAAGCTCACAAGGGATCGGACTTTACGGTGAATTCTTAGAATTTATATCACGAGGGATCGGTTATAATGATTTTAAGCTGCAATGACATGAAACTTGATGATTAAATATGCATGTCTTGAGTTCCTCATTGTTATTCTAGATTAGGGATCCAATTTCCAACATAATTTGTTTATTTGTGTTTATCTCAAGTATCTTACCTATTCTAGATTACAACTCAACTTTTTAGATAGATTTTTATTTTCTTTTTAGCTCATGAACTACTCAATCATGCTATCCTGTGAATACTGTATAAATTGTATATAAATCATTCTTTTGTCTATAACTTTCTTCACATTTACCATAGTGAATAGAAAATTACTATTGTTATTGGACTTTCAATCCCAGTGGAACGATATCTAAATTTTGAAAACTACAAACGATTGGTGCGCTTGCCAATTAACAACCCGGTGGTAGAAACGAATGGTTCAGACCCCATCGCCGGGTTAACACATATGCACCCGTAGCTAGACTAGAAGCTATTAGATTATTATTAGCCTATGCATGTTGTAAAGATTTCAAATTGTATCAAATGGATGTCAAAAATGCATTCTTTAATGGATACATTCAAGAAGAAGTGTATGTTGATCAACCTCCCGGTTTTGAAAATCACAGATTTCCAAATCATATTTTAAATTAAGAAAAGCTTTATCTGGTCTGAAAAAAGCTCCAAGAGCTTGGTATGAAAGACTAAGCAAATTTCTTTTAGAAAATAATTTTGAAAGAGGAAAGATTGATACTACTTTGTTTATAAAGTATAAAAACAATGACATCCTCTTGATACAAGTTTATATCGATGATATAATATTTGGTGCTACTAATGAACTTCTTTGTCAAGAGTTTGCCAAGATTATGCAAGATGAGTTTGAAATGTCCATGATGGGAAAACTCACATTCTTCCTTGGACTATAAATCTAGTAAACCAAAAAAAGGACATTCATAAATCAATCCAAATATTGTAAAGAACTTCTTAAAAGGTTTGAAATGGATAAGGCAAATGAAATAACAACACTTATGAGCACATCATGCCATCTAGACAAAGATAAGAATGGGAAAAATATAGAGATCACTAAATACCGAGGTATGATTGGCTCCCTACTCTACTTAACTGCTAGTAGGCCAGATATAATGTTTGTCGTATGTATGTGTGCTAGATTCCAAGGTTGTCCTAAAGAATCACATTTAACTGCAGTTAAACGTATTATGAAATATTTAGTAGGCACTCAAAATGTTGGATTGTAGTACCCCAAAGGTGCCGAATGTTGTTTGATTAGTTATTCTGACTCCGAATTCGCGGGTTGTAAATTGGATAGAAAAAGTACCAGTGGTACTTGTCATCTACTTGGTAGTTCTCTTATTTCTTGGCATAGCAAGAAATAAGTTAGCTTGGCTCTATCAACAGCTGAGGCAGAATGTGTTACAGCTGGGAGTTGTTGTGTTCAAATTCTTTGGATGAGGCAACAACTTCTCAATTTTCATGTTGTCTTAAATCAAATACCTATTAAATGTGACAACACTAGTGTGATTAACATCTCTAAAAATCCTGTTATGCACCTGAGAACCAAGCACATTGAAATCCATCATCATTTTATATGAGATCATGTTTTAAAAGGAGATTGCATTCTTGAACATATTGAAACTTCTAAACAACTGGCTGATATTTTTACTAAACCCCTTGCTAAAGAACAATTTATTAATATTAGACGAGAATTAGGAATTTTGGAAATCTCAAACTGTGTTTAAAATTGGTTTCAATCAATTATCACTAATTCTTCTTAAAGATATTAATTATTTCTTAATTAGATTTTGATAATATTTTTTAATTTTCTGATTTATTTAAATCTTTGATCAAATATTGATTTTAAATCTTATCAAAATTGATAATAAAATCCTTTTTGACTTTAATTTTCAACATCTCGAAGGAAATTGTATTTTGGGAAAAAGATTTGAAAATCAAATCCTTAGCATCATGCATGGAATCTTTGAATCTTGGAAAATTATATTTGTCATATCTCAAACAAAACCATGTGATTTCATATTTTCCAATGTGCCTTTCTCGTAACTTTATCAGGCAATGCACACTTTCTAAGACATTCACGTGACCTATGGGAAAGGACAAAGAACAACTTCCAAGGCTTTAATTCCCTTTCTCATGACTTAGCTTTCAAATTTGCACAAAAATAGCTAGATGAATCGATTCAATCTTTAGATGAATCTATTCATTCATAAATCATACACCAAAATTTACTCTCTCAACAAATAGAATCGATTCATATGCTTCTTTAACTCATTTATGTGTGTTGTTCTCCGTAAAGGGGTTGTTTCATGTTCTTCTTCATCACAAATCTATTCTTTTCAAAAATACTTGATTCCTCTCCTCTCCCAAAGCCTTTCCTCTTCTCTAAATTTCTTTTAAACATCCATGGCTTCTTTTTCCAATTCAAGAAGAAAAAGGAGAGCAGACATTGCTAGATCCTCTGCTCCACAAACCACTGATATATCTAGATTATTTGCCATACAAAAATAACTCTCTAGATATCTAGAACACTTTTCTGAGAAGTCTCTTATTACCCCTCATTGGCTTGATTCTTAACTCTTCCATGATAACTTCACCTTCTTTGAGATTCTCCAACAATAAAATCTTGGTGAATTTGCTACCCTTCAAGAAAACTTTATTTATCCGTAATTAATTAGAGCTTTCTACTCCATTCTAAAAGTCGTAAATGGTCATAGGCAAGGTAAAAGGAGTCACCATCCACCTTGACGACCACATTCTTCATCTCGTAGGACGGCTTCCATTAAACAACAGTGATTTTAATGGAAAGACACCCGCTCCGAAATGGAACTACAACTCTCTCGAGGCAAGAACTTTTCTAAGCCTCTCCTCTTCCTCAACAAGCACGGCGGGTCAAATGGATATAGAGCACCGTCTTCTCCATTATTGCTTGGTGAAAATACTACTTCCCAAAGGAAGCAATAACGCAAGGGTAAGTGAGTTACAAATTCTTATACTTTGGGCTATGTTGCATCAAAAAGAGATAGATTGGATTGCACTAATAAAGAAACACATGATTGATGCACAAAAACTCACTCTCCTTCCATATGCCATCTTGATCACTAAACTCCTTTATCACTTCAATGTTGATCTCTCAAATGAAGTCAAGGAGTTAGTTAGTTTGAAAGGTTTAATTAGTGGACCACACCTCACCAAAATGGGATGGACCTTTCGCAATGAAGAATGGCATTACTCTCCTCTAAATGCACTAAGTGAAGATAAAGCACATTCTGAGCATGAAACTCAACCTCAAGAACATGCACCTCCTCTACCCATAAATCTTAATGATGCGTTCTTCAATAGGTTGACCTCACACTTTGATAATCGCTTTGATGCGATTAATGCTCGCTTTGACACTATGGAAAATAACATGAATGCCCGCTTCAACCAAATGGAGGACACTATGACTACTCAATATAA
This sequence comes from Clitoria ternatea, assembly GCA_037962975.1. NCBI lineage: Eukaryota > Viridiplantae > Streptophyta > Magnoliopsida > Fabales > Fabaceae > Clitoria > Clitoria ternatea. The sequence goes on from CM075671.1 coordinate 154,217,742, forward strand.
TGAACTCTCTCAACAATTTTCTGAGTTCAAATTTTTTAGTCTATAAGTTAAAAATTATTGTACCTCTCTGTTTAGGTTGGTTGTTAACTACTTTATCATATTCCTACTTGTGTTTAATTATTCAATAAAAATGTTCTCATGTTTTGCTAGATCATTTAGTTTTTGATGATGCCAAAGGGGGAGAGAAATCTCACTTTTAATTGTCACTTCTCTTGGTATCTTGAATAATTATCATTGCCTTAATCATATGAATCATTTATGGTATCCATTGCATAATTAAAGGGGAGCATTATATGCAAATATCTTGTATAATAAAATGGTATCAAATTGCATTAGATAGGGGGAGTATTATTGTTTATCAAAAACTTGGATTATATACTATTATGAAACTAACATCCTAAGAGATGAACACTTGTTGTCATCATCAAAAAGGGGGAGAATGTGTTTATATGTTGCAGCAAGTTTTGATAATGACAAACAAGAATCAAATTTAAACATAATTATTATGGACAAATTAATTATGTTTGATGATACAAAAGTGATGAACTCCAAAAGAATGATTCAAGGCATTTAAAGAAGCTTAAAACTAGTAAATTATATTCATCAAAGTGCCTAAGGGTCCAAAAGAACAAAGCCATATGCATTAACATATCAAAAGGAACAAAAAGCACATGGAAATGGAGTATTAGCAATGAATCGATTCATGCCCCTTCCTGAATCGATTCATGCATTTGGAAAGGCCTAAGATATGCAATTTTGGTGCTTGAATCGATTCATCATAACCCTGAATTGATTCATGCGTGATTTCTTGCCCAATAACTTCAAAAAACCTTCAATGAATCGATTCATGCTCTATGGGAATGGATTCACATATTGTAATTTGTATAAATACCCTAAATGAATCGATTCATGAATAAATTCATTTAGTGTAAATTTGAATTTCAAATTTTGAATGCTGACAGACTTACAAGATTTACAAGAACCTTTCACTGTTTCAAATTCCAATCAATCAAGCTGCCAATTTACAGATTCAAGGTCAGGAAACTTATGCAAGGAAAAAAGGAACTTAAATCATGGAATGTTTTATGGAGTTATGCTTCAGAGGGAATTAAAAATTAGGAAAATGCATGCATCCTTGCCTATAAATAGAATAGAAGCTGAAGGCCAAAGACACACCAAGCAAGCTACAAAAATCACATTGCTTCTCGTCTCTTAATTCTTGGCTATTTACTCTTTGTTTCTTTTTCTTTGCAATTAAATTTTTGAGAGTTATAGTGTGAGAAAAATATTTTCTTGAGTGCTAAATTTACATATCCTTTTCTAAGAAGAGAAAATATTTTTCAACTGATTAAAATTTGTATATCAACTGTATTGAGAGAGTCACACTTGTAAAATCACATACACAAATTCTGAGAGTTTTTGGGTTGGGTTTCAACCTTGTAATTGAGAGATTGTGAGATTGGGTGGGTTACCCTCTTTGCTTGTGAGGATTAAGTTCTTGAGTGTGGGACACTAAGAAGCTATAATTGCTCAAAACTTGTATCTCAAATTCTCAATAGTGGAATCCTTCAAGTGCGTTGCTTGAAGGCGAGACGTACACCGGTGTGGTGGAACTTATTATATCGTTTTGTAAATCTTTCTTCCTTAAACTCCTTTATTATTATTATTATTTAATCTGCTTGGTAATTTAAAGTGCACTAGTAACTTGAGATAAATTGTTTGATTAGTCATTTAGATTAATTTGTTTAATAATCTAAGTAATATTCTTGAATTAATTGTGTTAAGATCATTTATTACTTTCTAAGTGCTAAAATAGCTTCGTGATTAATTTGATATTATTATTTGTTCTTTTGTGTGTTATTCTTATTTATCAAATTGATTACAAAATAATTAATTTCAAAATCATTCCAATGAAAATTTTTAATACTCAATTCACCCCCCTCTTGAGTAATTGAGGCCACTTGGTTAACAAACAACATGTAGCCCAAAATTAGAAAAGGATGGTCACAAGTTTAGCTCATTAAAACAAAGGAAAATTCACCATATTTGTATGCTAAAATTCTATTTTGGCTATGGAAGAGAGATGACAATAATTAAAGACCAAAGTCTTACCTTGGTACCCTAGAGGATTCACAGTTTTGGAGCTTCCTAGGCAAGGAAATGGAGCTGATTTCTAGAGGTCATTTGCATATAGAAAATTTGAAAGAGGATGGCGGTATGTAACATCCCAAAATTTTTATAAATACCTAATTGAGAGAAATAAATAGTAAATAATTAAGTACGAATTGATTAATGTCCCAAAATATTGAAATGATTAAATTAGGAATTTTTATAATTATTCATAATTTATTATGGCTTAAAGAGCTGGAAATAATACCCAATTGAAATATGAGTGTCAGACCAAGTATCTCTAATTCAGGTACTGGTTGTCAGGGCTGTTAAGAATATTAGTATAAATCCGAATATGTATTTGGAATAATTTTTGGAATAAGTATTGAGCCCGAACAGAGATCCTGTTTGTTGTAAAATGGTGAAGCTTTAATGTAGGGTTAAATTTTAAAACAAAAATCCCTTTCCCTTCTCTCATTTTCATGTTGATATTTCTTCCAAAAGTAAAGATCTCTTTTCTCTTCATTTTTCATCTCTCACTCATCTTCTTTTTCCTCTTAAAACCCTAAGTGTGGTGTATGCTTCCTTCTCTTCTCCATTTTCGTTTCTCCTTGCTTGGGAGGAGAAACTTGTGGTGCTTGGAAGCTCTCCTTCTCCCTCTCTAATTTTGTCACTCTCTCCCTCACTATTTGAGCTCATATTCTCTTTGGCTTGAAGTAAGTTTCCTCTTCATTTTCTTGAGCTCTAGCCCTAGGTTAAAGGTTATCATGATTTTTGAGAGTGTATTATGTATGGGTTGATGTTGGGAGGCATTAATGATGCAAAACCCTAAGGTAGGGTGCATTTCATGTGAGTTTTATAAGGGTATTAATGGGTACACAAAAATGGCATTGATTGTGATGGAGGTTGATGAGCATTGATGATGTTTATTGTTTTTAATGAAACCCTAACCCTTGGAAATTGGAGCAAATATAAAATGTGTATAGAAGAGTATTTATTGATGTTGGGAGAATGTTGTTAATGATGTGAAATGGTAACATTATTGGTGGATGGCCATTACTGAGGTTAGATGATTAACAACGGTGGTTAAAAACCACTAATGTGGAAGCTCATTAATGGGTATAGCTTAGAATGCATAACAAATGAATATGAGCATCAAACCCATGGTGGTTAGGGTGGATGAAATGAAATAAAAGAGGGTTGAGATTTAAAATGGCATAAACACCAAGTAGATAATTAAGAGCATTTAAATCTTAGTGGTTTGGATAGAAAATAATTGTATGGTACATTGTGTGATGTAGGAAATAACCCCATCGATGAAGCAGGACCTTTGGACTGCGGTGATTTCTACTTATCTTGAGGTAGAGGGTAACATTCCTAAATGCTTGATTTCATCCATTATTGATGTATATATATGGATGTGTTTCCATAATTTGGCTTGGATGAATATCTTGTTGTTTATGTGATTTGGAATGCATTTAGAATGATTTGTATTATGTGGTGAATGTTGTTGGGATGATGATTATGATGTTGAGCTTGATTCATGGTAATGTGACTTGTTTGTGAATGGCATTGAGACCATGATTAAATTAATTGCAATTATATTGGGCATCCCATGACATGTAATTTCATGAATAATGATTGCCACTAAATATTGATGTGAATGAAATCCAATGATAATTGGTAATGGTTGAGAATGATAAGGATATTCAATTCCACTAAGTGATGGTGGTGAGTTGTTGATTGTGGAGTGGTATTTTAGGATGCATAGTGTGAGAAATGCATTGATTGACATTTTCATCCATGGCATATCATACGCTGTCTATGTGGAATGTTAAGGGTTCCAATAGGCAGGCCCAGTGGGAGGGTGACCCAGTGCACAAGTAAAATTATTGTTGTTCCCTAGTGATTCTTGGAATCACGAAGCTGTCCATAGTTTGGTGGCGAGTCACCCTATATGGCGGGCCTAGTGGGTGGGCGGCTCTGTGATGGGCAAGTGACCTCGGTGTACTTATGGGGCACGACTCTCTCGATCTATATTTGGAAGGGGCCCGTAGCACTTTTGGCAAGTGAGGCCATGTTATTGATCTGCAAGTCACGGGGTGACTAGTGCTACATATAGGGCGATAGCGGATTGGTACCAATAAAATATGGTGTTATGCATGCAAGATTTAAGATATAAATGTACACATTTACTACTACAGTAGGGGCATAATAGCATACCTATGCTTGACCCATATATTATATGATATTGTTTCCCATAATTAGATCAGTGATTTGATAATGATTCCTTGTGCATATGCATTAGCCATAAGAACATTTGCATATAGTCGGAGATATGTCGAGTTTGGTAGCCCGTAGTGGTGATGGATGATTAATAAGTAAAGAGAAAGAAATTGTGGTACTAACCTTAATTGTGTGGTTATACTTGATAAGATTGTCAATGATTTGATATATAATGTAAATGAGTTGATTGAGACATGTGCTATATTAAAGTGAAATAATATGATGTGTGTTCGGTTCACATGGTTGTATTGAAGAACATATATTGTGCACATGTATATTTATATATATATACTATCATAATGTATGATTTTAATTCATTTGATATATGTTCTCATCTTCTAGTTGCTATTTTTAAAGGTTGATGTAGGTATGTTGGACATCCTACCTTTTTTGAAGGTTAAGAAATGGTGAAGGTAAATATGGAAGGAAAGCTTGTAAGCCTTGGCCGGGAATCTTTTGTAAAGAACATAATATGTGTATATGTCTATTTTGTACGTGAATATTGAATAATGTTAGATATTCATTTTGGGGGTCATTTGCAAAAATTAGGCCTTATGTGTTTGAAAGGCTAATTTATGGTCATGACCTTAACATTGGGTAATGATACTTGTGATACGTTGATTGTTATGCCATATCAATAAATGAATAATGGTATTATGAGATCTAAGATCATTGGCAATGAATATGTGACTTGTGTATGATTAATATTATGGATTGGATGTAAAATAAGGAAATGGATAGGTCATATTTTCATTAAATGGGAAATACTTCATGTAGAGGTCACCTATAATCCATAATATATGTATCAAACTTTTGTGCATGGTTGGTTGTGGTCAAAGAGGCTTACTTTGCAATTTGGCATGCTTAGTTTAGTCAAAAAATGGGCATGAATTACCACAAGAGCATATCTTGATCTAGGAAATGAGTTATTGGATGAGACTTGTTGGAGCAAGTCACATTTATATATATGAATATAGGTCCATAGAGTTTAGACCAAAACTTAGCCAATTGCATTTTGGTATGTTATGTAAAATGCCCAAAATATGTATAAAACTACCCTATAGCTTAGATTTTGATTGGGATGGAATTTGGGCTTGAAACTTTTCTACCTAATTGATATTAGGGTAGGTAAGTTGTGTATAAAATTTCATGCAAATTGAAGTTGAATAGCCTAGTGAAAAGGGGTCCCAAAGTTGGCAAAACCTTAAGGGTCAAAAAGCTGTAGAATGGTGCCTACAGCAGTGAGATCCACGGCCAGTGGGAATTTCCCATGGCCAGTGGATCATTCTACCTCAAAACATGGAAATAAATGGCAATTTTAGTGGTCCAGATAGTGGATTCCACGGCCAGTAGGAATTTCCCATGGCCAGTGGAATGGTCACTGTCAGAATTTTTCAACTGCCATTTTTTCCTTGTTGTTTTTGGCTCTTTTGGGTATGTTAATGAAATTTTTGACCTCTAACTTCTTCATGAAAGTTTTAGATAATTGTGTTAGGGAGATGTAAAAATTAACCGCATCTTAATTTAAGTTTTCGAGCTCTCCTTAGACATAAAATACCAGACCCACTACAATGAAAAAACTCAAATTTAAGAGGGGTTTGAACCCAACTTTTTATGGTTTTCAATTTGGGACTAATAGGTGATATTTATGACATGTCTCACTATTTCTAAGAGTAAAAATGAACTTTTCTCACATTGCTTCTCATATCTTTATATATGTGAAGTGTGACTAATTAAAGGTCTGGGGCACGATGTTAAATGATTTTCTTTTAATTCGTGGTGTCTCTTAGGCAAGGTGATGAACTTTAAAATGTGAAACATTTATCCTTATAATTATTATGTCACATCTATTATATTTACTTATATAAGACTAAGGGGTGCCACACGGTCTATGATGGCTCACGGTGGTTGGGGAAGTGAATTGTGGTGGCTGTAGTTGAAAGAAAAGAAGGAGGAAGAAATTGACTGCTTGGCCATGAGAAAAGAGTAAATAGGTTTGCTAGTGTTTGTTAAAATTTAATGGAATGGAGTAGAGAAAGTAGAATTGAGAGACGTAAATTGAAAGATGCAAGAGATGGATTATTTTTTTTTAGGTGTTGTCCACGGTAAGGAAATATGCATATAGGCAGAATTGTTTTTTATGATAGAATGATGCATGACATGATCAAGTGATATCATGTGATGATTATCATGAATTTTAAAAAAAGAGGCAGCGTGTAGGAAATGGAATATAATAAGGATATTTAAGAAGGGAAATTATGGAAATAAGGATTGTGATCAGTGTGGCAATGTGGAGGGATGCATGGTATGGTCATAAAATTGATGTTATGAATCATGGCATATTGAGTTCCTTGTGGAGCAAGTTGTTGTAGCTTGATAAGAAAGGGGTTTAACCATGAGTGGACACCTAGGAGGGTAGATGGTAGACTGATGTTATGCATGGGGGAAAGGGTTATGTTGGAGCTAACATGTGTCCCTTGGGCAGAGAGGTTTAATTGGCCATAGTTGCATGGAAGCTAATGTACCAAGGTTCTAGGACGTCAACTTGCCATGCGTTTTTGAATAAGTTACAATCCAAATTAGGAAAAATACAAAACATGAGAGGTTTATATTATTTTTTTTCTATAAAACGAGCTAAAATACGCAAAAATCCAATATCGGATAAGGGCGATATGCCTAAAATATGAAAACTATTCTAAGCTATGACGGAAATGAAATTGTGAACAAAATAAATTTTATGGGAAAAATAGGTAAGGAATTAGCTTTCAAGTACTTCATGAAGTTTGTAGATCTTCCTTTTCTCTTTAATTTGATACATCATTTGTGACAATCCAAGATCGGTAGCCTGAGATATACCCGATTTACGACAGGATGCTCCAGAAGCTCCCGAATCAGCTATGGCTTTGAAAATAAATTCACCTTTAATTCTTCTTTGAGAATTTTATTTCATGCTCTTCATGAACATTGTAGAGCTCTTTGATATGAATCCATAGCAAAAGAAAAGAAGCAAATCAAGCACCAAACAAAGGAGATATGTGACTTTTATTGGAGACTGCCAACATGGTGACGAAACATCTTAAGGGTTGTAAAGATCTATTAAATTGTACCGATCTAAAAGGATTTAGCCTTTAATGTCTTCACAAAATATGTAGATAATTTGTTACAGAGATTTTGACACCAAGTTTGCACGAATCGAAGGTCGTATGAATGAGTTATGAATTTTTTCTGAAGCATGCACAGGGAAAGACGTCCAAACGGTGGAATTTTAAGGCGAACATACTTAATCTTCAATTTTGGGGCGGACAGAGTAGGAATCGGAGTTCGGGGCTAGAAACGGAGGTTTGATATCTTTTCAAATCGAAAAGATTGAGACCAAAATCATTCAATTCCAAGATCAAATGCAAACGTTGGGTTCAAAACACCGAAGGTATTCAGGTTGGGCTTTAAAGCAATTTCTGAAGAAACTGATTTATGGAAAAACGAGGGTGATAGAGTCAAAAAAAAGTCATCAGAGACTGACCATGTCGCCATCGGATATCTTGAAGCATATGAACGGTTAAATATAGCAGACGTTAAAGGTTCTGATTGAGCTGATTAGGCCAAGTCAGACACCCTTGATTCTTCACGAAGGGGTCCTAACATGACTAGTTTCCCTATTGGATTACTAGTCTTAGGTCGAATGGTCAGAGTCCGGCCTCTGACTGGGTCCCATAGTTCAAATCTGAGGATCTGGATAATATTTTATTGTTAAATATAAATATAATGTAATTATCAAATAAATAATTTTAACTATATAATTTCAAAAATATTATTATAAATATATATATTTTTAAAATAGTCAATTGAATATATTTTATTAATATTAATTTTAAACATTAATTATTTAAGCATTAATTCATTATTATATGTTAAATTAAATATTGTTAGCAGGAAATAATTACTAACTAAATAATTATCAACTGAATAATTATCAACTAATTAATACTCAATTAAAATAATCATTATTAAATAAATAATAATTATTAAACAATTTTATAAAATTTCAATTTGAATAAATATTCAACACTTAAAATCAAATAATCAAACAATAAATAATTATTGATTAAAATTAGATATTAATTACCAAGATGAAGTATTGTCTATTAAATATTATTGATAGGAAATGATTATCAACTGATATAATTATTAATTAGTACTTAAACAAAATAATTGTTATTAACATATTATTTTTAATTAAACCGTACTGTCGGATGTTGTTATCATTATTTTTTTATCGCTGCTTCTCTCATTCGCTATGCTTTCTTGATATTCTTATACTTCATTTTAAATATCTTAACTAATTTCGTTTTTCACTATTTTTGTTATGTTGAACTACTTGGGGAACAGGCCAAAGCCTCAAGCTTCTTACCAAAAGCTCAACAGAGTATCCTCAGGAATTCTGAGGGTCTGGTTTCTTATTCTAAAAAATCAGGGCTATTACAGGAGGCATTATCTGTATGGTACGAGATTTGAAGTCTTCATTGATCACAAGAGTCTGAAGTACCTCTTCGAACAGAAGGAGCTCAATATGAGACAACAAAGATGAATGGAGTTTATCAAGGACTTCCACTTCAAACTACGATATCATCCCGAAAAGGAGAACATAGTAGCTGATGCTCTTAGTTGAAAGTCATTGCACCCGTCGTACATGATAACCAAAGAGTTGGAGTTGGTGGAATAGTTTCGTGATTTGAATCTTGTCGTATCAGCTAAGACAAGAAGTTTAATGGTAGGAATATTGAAAGTCTTCAATGAATTTCTGACTCGAGTGAAGGAAGCCCAAAAAATAAATAGAGCTTTACAAGAACAGTTGGAAAGAGCAAAGACAAAGGAGCTTGTCAGAGTTGAACAAGGAGTAATCAGATACCAAGGTAGGCTATGCGTACCCAAAGATGTTGAGTTGAAAAGATCTATTCTGGAAGAAGCCCACAAAAGAAAGTATAGCGTGCATCCAAGATCGACTAAGATGTATCAAGATCTGAAGAAAATGTTTTGGTGGCTGGGAATGAAAGGGACATCTTTGAGTATATGGCTAAATGTTTGGTTTATTAGAAGGTGAAAGTGAAACAACAACAACCCTATGGAACTCTCCAGCCTTAGAGATTTCTAAGTGGAAATGGGACAAGATCGCCATGGATTTTGTGTCTGGTTTCCCGAAGATCCCAATAGAATGTGATTTGGGCACACAATTGAAACTAAGTTTAGCATATCACCCTAAGATCGATGACCAATCTGAGCAAATGATCAGAACCCTAGAAGATTTCTTACGAATCTATGCGCTTGAACATGGATGAAGTTGGCACAAGTATCTACTACTCGTAGAGTTCCCCTACAACAATAGTTATCACATTATTATTGGAATAACATCCCACGAGGCTTTGTATGGGAGAAAGTGTTGAACACCCTTATGTTGGTTTAATACAGGTAAGAAGGCTATCGTTGGACCAAAAGTTATTCAAAAGACCATGGAATGGATTAAAGAAATTCAAGTTTCTATGAAGACATCATAAGATCTCAAGAAGAGCTACTATGATAAATAGTGAAAGTCGCTTGAGTTTGAAGAAGGAGATCTCCTAAGGATCACCCCAGTAATAGGAGTAGGAAGAGCGATGAGGACCAAGAAGCTCAGTCCTAAGTACGTAGGACTGTATCAAATCATCAAGAGAATCGGATTGAATGCTTATCGGATAGCTCTATCCCTTAAATTGGCTAATCTTTATAATGTTTTCCATATTTCATAACTTTATAAGTATGTGTTGAGTCTTGAACATATCTTGAGTCCTGATCAGTTTTCTTTCAAAGAAAATCTTACCTATGAGGAAGTATCGGTAAAGAATATAGACAGACATCTGAAGAAGCTTAGAGGAAAAAAGATACCTTTAGTGAAGGTAATATGGAGTCTGGCAGATGAAGGAGATGCTACTTAGGAGCTTGAGGAAAAGATACAAATGATGTATCCTTATTTGTTTGTTTATGATGCTAGGTAGAATTTTGAGATGAAATTCCTAAAAAGAAGGGAAGAGTGTAACAACCCTCGTTTGTTTGTGATTTGGTCTAAGGACCAAAGAATGGATAATTATATGTATAGTTTCTATGATATATGTATTTGGGCCTCGGCCGAATTTATTTTGTGTGATATATATATGTGTGTGTGTGGATTGGAAGCTTGTCTGATAAAATAGATAGATGCAAAAGAAATTATTATAATATATGGTAACTGATGCGATAAGTTATGTGACTGATCAGAGTGTGCTGTTATAAGTTTAGTGCAGATCCAGAGGTTGCTTTTACCATGAGTAAGAGGTGGAATAAGGATTGGTGGTGGGCTTAGTGAATTTTGAGAAAATAAGTTATGTCTGCTACCGAGAGCAAATTCCATATCTACTTATAACTTTGTGCATGAGTGTGCTTCACCATTTCTGGCCAAGCCAATGCCACAGATATTGGATCTGAGTCTTTCTAGTCTCAAAGTGACAATTTTAAAACATACAACATTTCCTGTGAAGGACCCAAGGACTGATTCTCTCAGTATTCCTAAAGTGAAATTTTAGGTGATACTTGAGAACCGACATATATAACTGAAGTGTTTTTTCTTAAAAGCTTATGTGATTATTTCTAGATGCATTAAAGACAAGGTCGTTAGGCATAGAAGGTTCCGTCAAATACTCAATGGCAAACCTGGTGTACTTCGACTCAGGGTGAATATTTCTAAGATCATAGAGTGCCAGTTCTGTGTGATGTGTGATCACAAAGAGTATAAGATGGATCCATGATTGATGTTGGGATAAGAGAGCGTCCTTACCCAGGTGTTGGTTGTCAGAACTTGGCGAGCTCCAGTCGCTCTAACATGATGATGTGTTCTTCCCGGTAGACGTACCGTGTAGAGGTGTTAATGATAATGATGATGAGATGTTAGGCCTTATTGCATATTGAGACTTAATCAAAATAAATCATAATGAACCTAACACATGGATAACACACCATTGTTGTGTGACTAACCTTTGTGAACTATACTACGATTATGATTGAATGTATATATATATATATATATATATATATGTGTGTGTGTTTAAATGTTGAAACAGGTTTTGATAATGACAAACGTGAAGACTAAGGCAAAGACTCCTAAAGGAAGAAAGGATATTACCATGAAGCCAATATGATGAATTTGCAACACATGAATACAAGCCATATGCAACATTAATTGTCATGATCAAAAAGGGGGAGAATGAAGTTGCATATGTAAGTATGCAAAGTAGTTTTGATGAATGACAAAGTATTCATGATGATGATGGAATGGCGAAGGTTCAGAAACAAGAAGGTTCAAGCACAAAGACAATGGCTAAGAACAAAGAGATGAAGATGCCTTACAAAGAGTTAAAGAAACATGAGCTATGGAAGACAAGGTTGATGACATGAACTAAATCATGAAGAACAAGCTCATAAGTTGAAGAAGAATCAAGGAAACAAGCATGAGGATCAAAGGAATAAGCCATGGGTCAATACATATCAAGAACATATCAAAGACCTTGAAGAAGTACATGTGCTAATCGATTAAACCATTGCCATAATCGATTACATAGGTTCTGGAATGAATATAATCGATTACAGATAAAAGGCTAATCGATTACCAATTGAAAAGGTTGAAGACTGAGCATCAGGTATTTGGAATAATCGATTAAAAGGAAGAATCTAATCGATTACAGAGCTTCTGTTTTGTCCCTAACCGATTACATTAGTACCTAATCGATTACCATACTGCGAGACATAATTAAGAGCATCAGGTATCATTCATAATCGATCACAAGGAAAGGCATAATCGATTAGAAGGGTTCTGTTTTATAGCTAATCGATTACAGTAGAAATGCTAATTGATTACCTGCTGCATAATACTGAAGATTTCAAAAGCTAATCGATTACAGCTCGAAGGCTAATCGATTACCAGAGTGTCAGAACGTGGGAAAAGTGTTTTTAAGTGGAACTCCAGCTCATTTCTTCACTCCCACTTTATGCCCACTTGAGGTATCCATTGGAGACATTGTGCAACAGCTAGGAACCCTAAAAATGGCTATAAATAGAGCATGAACTCAAGCAATAGAAGGGGGAGACCAAGGCACAACACAAGGCAATCAATATTCTTCTTCTAGAGGTCTTCTTATTAGATTTCTCTTGTATATTCTGCAACTCTTGTTTCTAAACTTGTATATTGCTTAAGAGTTGTTAGATTGTGAGTTTCAATTTGCATATCCTCTCTTGTTGAGAGTTAGAATTTGTGAGAGCTTTCATTTATGTATCTACTCTATTGAGAGAGTTAATTGCTTGTAAACCAAACACCAAAACACCAAGGTTTTTCACTCTAGGTTGAGTGGTCACAAAAGTTGGGGTTTAACCTTTGGGTATTGAGAGATTGTGAGATTGAGTGGGTTGCCCTTTGCTTGTGAGAATTGAGTTCTTGAGTATGGCATACTAGGAAGCTGCAATTGCTCAAAGCTTGTATCTCAAATCTTCAATAGTGGAATCCTTCAAGTAGGTTGCTTGAAGGCGAGACGTACACCGGGTTGGTGGAACTCGTTAAATTGGTTTGCATTTCTCTCTACCTTGAACTCTCTATACAACTGCGTATATAAACTGTTTGTTGAAATGCTTGAGCTGAATGTGTGAATCAAAGTTGTTGTTCAAGTAGAAAACTAACTCTGCATGCCAAGTGTTTGATAATTTGCTTGAATCAATATTTGGTAAAGTTCTTAAAACTGAAATTTGTTTTAACTTGCCAAGTATCTAGATCATTGTTCCCTATCAACTCTTGTGTGATACTTACTTAATTGCCTTCACTTATTTCATGCACACAAGCTATTTGATATATTGAATGAGCTGAACCCTTATAGGAAACATCACATTATTTGTGAAATAAATCTATGCACTCCAACTGATGGATAAATTGTTTAAACCAATAACTTGCCTTGTTTATCACACTTAAAGCTAAATATTGTCATTGCACATCAAGTGTGTCATAGTGTGATATGTGCATAAAAGTTGTTGTCTCTTCATCATTGCATCATTTGTATATTACTAACCATTTCCAAGGGGATTCCGCGTGAAAATTTGAAACACTCAATTCACACCCCCCATCTTGAGCGTTGAGGCCTTGGCTAACAAGTGGTATCAGAGCTTGACTCTAGCCACAAGGCTTAACAGCTGTAGGAAAGGGGTGTAGCGGATTTGATCCTCCCCTAACTACTACTCGAATTCATCCCCCTCGGTAAGTGAAGCTCCCTCCACCCGCCGCCCTCTCTATCCGCTAACTTCGGTGCCCGGGTCATTTCCCTCACATGCTGAAGAAAGAAAGCCCCTCTCTTTTATGACATTTCTAAAGAAATTTACCCAGAAAAACTACAACCAAAACGACTTCCTTTATTTCTAGTTTTCCCTGTCAAGTTGAAGAAGACTCGCCCCTGAGTCGTTAGTGCTTTCTTCACCATAATAAGGAAAAAGATCAGAAACTTTCAATGTTTCTGAAACCTCATACTCAGCTGGTAGTTCAATCTTGTAGACATTTTCAACCATGCGTTTGAGAACTTTGAATGGTCCATCAGCTCTAGGGTTGAGCTTAGCAAATTGTCCTCGCGGGAAAACGCTCCTTTTGAAGATGAACCTACACCAGATCACCTTCTTTGAACTCAGTCCACTTCATATGATGCATTTTCAGAAAATGGCGCACTAAATAGACCTCCAATCTTCAATGGTAAAGACTATGCTATTTGGAAAGAAAGGATGAAAATCTTTATCCAAGCCTATGATCTCAAGGTATGGAATGCTATTCAATTTGGTCCTTTCATTCCCAAATACATTGTTGATAATCTAGAATGTATGAAGCCCATGAACTTATGGACTAAAGAAGAAGAAAGAAAGGTACAATTCAATTTAAGAGCTAAAATTCTTATCACATTAGCATTAGAACCTAACGATGTTTCTAGAGTTATTACTTGTAACAATGTTAAAGAAATATGGGAAACTCTTGAAATAATTTATGAAAATGCTAATGATAATAAAGATGTAAGGATTAGCACCTTTTCTAGTCAAAATGAAGGCTTCAAAATAAGTCTGAAAGAAGAGATCAATGAATCGGAAGAAGAACTTGCATGCCTAATGACAAAGCACTCCCAAGATGATGAGGTATGCTCTTTAAATTCTTTTAATGATGATAATGATGATGAAATTGATAAGGATGAATTATTAGAAGCATTTGAAGAATTGCATGAAACATTTATCTTGTTATCAAAGAAATATGCATGCTCTAAACAAACCATTTTGACTCTTGAAAAAGAATTGCATGATGTTCACATAGAAAAAGAATATCTTAGAGTTCAAAATGATGAACTAGTAGCTTCAAATGTATCTCTTAGAACTTGTAATGATAATAATGATTGTGTGCTTATTGATAAATGTATGCTTCTTGAAAAAGGGAATAAAGAACTAAAAGAAGCACTTAGCAAGCTTACAAGTAGTCAAAAGAATCTAAGTGCACCTATTAAAGATCAAAGGCATACACTTGATAGAAGAAAAATAGGTCATTACAAGAACCATTTTACATCCTACAAGGAAAAATCCAAATCCTCCCTCAGATGCACAAACCATGAAAGAAAAGAGAACCATTACTATCATACTATGACTTATTCATTGAATGCAACATATTTTTATTGTGGAATATTTGGTCATATATCATCCAATTGTTTTATAAAGAAATCCCGTCAAAAGTGTACAAGAAAGGTATGGATTCCAAAACAATCTTGAAATCCCAAACTAACAAGGAAGGACCTAACTCTCAAAGGGTACCTTAAATCTTTGAAATCTTGTAGGCAAACTTCAAAGCAACAACTTCTCATTGATGGATGACCAAAACTCATGGCCTAAGGAGATATCAATTATCTCAATCTCCACTCCAAAAGATAAAGAAGAAGAATAGAGCAAGCCAAGATTATGATGACTCATCATACATCTAAAAGGGAACTATTCAAAATAAGGAAATGGACAAGAAGCTTTAATGTGACTCATACAAGATGGATTGCACCGACAAAATCCAATGGACAACACTAAAGGTGGTACAATAAAAGGTGCAAGCAATTATCATATAATCAATGTTAACACTCATTCTTGATGAATCTTGATGTGTGAAAATCTAACTTTGATTTGATATATGATTGAGCATGAATAATATGAAATCTTGAGATGAATGAACAAATAATCTTAGGACCCCTTAAACTTATGAAATCCTTAGAATCAATGATGTATATGTATATAGTAATTGATGATTAGTAATGATTGATGATGAGTTTGATGAAGAATTGCTTGAATAACATGGTACATGAAAATCTTGAGATTAAAGATGATTATGCACAAACATACATGAATCTTTGATAATGTTTAAACCCTTGATGATACATGAACTCTTGATGATATATCATGAATTCTTGGTTATTGTATTGATTCTTAATGATGCATGAATTTTTGATTGAATATGAATTCTTGATGATGTATCACTTATATGTTGTTTAACTAGTGGTATCTAAATAACAAACATCTTCCTTTAACAATGGTATGAATTGAATTAGTAAGAGGAAGAGATTATGAGGACATAATCTTGATTATGTGCTTATCACTATGCCTTGATAATAAATACATATATTGCATGTACAAGTGGTATCTATGCTTTGACAATCTATGCAATTATATTCCTAGAGAGAAAGCATGTATGTTACAACAAGTGATTGTCTAGATTTTAACTTCATGATTGTAACATCATAGGCATGAACATGATGATATGTTAAGAAACAATGCATGATATGATAAGTAATAATGCATGCCATGATCATATACCATGTATGTGCAAGTGGTATCTATCTCGATCAACATTATAATTCTTATCTATGTCGTATGTTTGATGATGCATGATCTTGACTGTGAAAAGAAGTTTGAAAAATATGCATCATTGAGATTGAAAAGAATTTTTGAATAACATTATGAACAATGATGATTGCTAAAAATCTTGTGCTGAATGCTTAAATGATAATAATTGATATCAAGAGCTTAAATTAGCAAATCCATCAAGTGGTATCATACATGACATCAAGACAACAAGTGGTATGACATATATGAGTACATGACTTGCATTACACATTTACAGCCATATGATGACCATGGTATACTTCTGTGACTTGTCTATATGTGTTACTAATTATCTATGCAAAATGCTTTCTCTTACATATTTGATAAATGCCATATGTGAATGCTTGACTAGACCTATATGTAACATCATAAGCACAAGATAAGAAGAGATTACTTAAGATACAAAAGTCATATGGAAAGGAGTGAATATATTGGGACATGTTCTAGCATAAATGCATGAGTAGTATAACAAAGCTGTATTAATCACTCCATCTTTGCTCTGATATCTAGATATAAATAAAATTGCATCAACTAGTGGTATCCATTGAAAGGGAAAGATTGTTACACTTGATTATTTGCCTATGTTTGAAGTTAATGCTCACTCTACCACTATGCTCCGAATCATATGAATTATGTTAATCAATAAAGTGGTATCAACATCTATATTTATCCTTGTTAAATTACATGATTAAGGGGGAATTTCATAACATTTCTTTATAACAAGTGATATTTATTGATGATATGTTATCTCTTTATCAAGTGGTATGGAAGTCTGAGTAAATCATTTTTAGAAAACTCCTTCCTAAAATAATACTGCATCAAAGACCCAAAAATTGGTACAAACTCTTGTGAACTCAATGCCACTAACAATATGCTTTACAAAGAGTTTGTTAAGGTTATGTAGGATGACTCAAAATGGCAAATCAAACTACCAAACTGGGCAAACAAAGAATTGATCAAGGAATGCAACATGGATGAAGCAAAATGCCATACAAGGATGTAAAAAGGGGCATAAAACTTACAAAATACCAAGGTATGATCGAATTGTTACTCTACCATTATGCTTTGTGAATTATACAAATCATATTAACAAATGGTATGAACAACAAATTTCACGAGCTGGATATATCACTTCATCCCTGCTCTGATACATAGACATAAGTATACATTGTTGAAAAACCTTCTATATTACTGCTCTGATACCTAGAAATGCATCAAGCAACATTAATGAAATGATTAACAAGTGGATTGTTATGTGCAATGGTATCTAACCTTTGAGTGGTATTTATTCATATTATAGTATCTATTATTTCAACAGTGGTATCTATTAAAAAGAGTAGATCATATGCTTTAAAAAGTAAACAAATGGTATCAAACTTGATTAAATTTACCTACAAGTGATATCAAACTTGATCAAATTGGTATAATTAATTTCACATGCTAATAAGTGGTATACTCTCTACAAGTGGTATCAATTACAGTAGTAAGGGGGAGTATACACATGAATGATTATCCTTGATTTCACTTCTCTGTAATTACATTTATGGCACTCATGCTTTTAATCAATCATATGCTTACTTGATGAATAAATTATGTGATTGCTTATTGACTCTAGATGCAATAAAATGGTATATATCATTGATCATGCTTTAAGCTTTGATTTGAAATCCATATGAAATACTTGCCCTAAATCTCTCTTATTCAAATAAATGAGCTTATATGTTGATGGCATAGATTATGACTAAGTTAATGATCTTTTTGATGATGCCAAAGGGGGAGAGATTAGTGGAAGGATTAGTAAAGAGAACAGGATGTCATTTATGCTGAAAAAGGGGGAGAGATATCATGCTTAGGGCATGTTTCCATCATTTGATATGTTTAAAACAATTGGCATAAGTTACAAGATTAAGGGGGAGGATAACTCTTAACTAGCATTCATTACATCATATAGGGGGAGAATACATATAAACATTGATTGTCATTATTCTGTGAAACTAACACCCCACGAGATGAACATTGGTTGTCATCATCAAAAAGGGGGAGAATGTGTTTAAATGTTGAAACAGGTTCTGATAATGACAAACGTGAAGACTAAGGCAAAGACTCCTAAAGGAAGAAAGGATATTACCATGAAGCCAATATGATGAATTTGCAACACATGAATACAAGCTATATGCAACATTAATTGTCATGATCAAAAAGGGGGAGAATGAAGTTGCATATGTAAGTATGCAAAGTAGTTTTGATGAATGACAAAGTATTCATGATGATGATGGAATAGCGAAGGTTCAGAAACAAGAAGGTTCAAGCACAAAGACAATGGCTAAGAACAAAGAGATGAAGATGCCTTACAAAAAGTTAAAGAAACATGAGCTATGGAAGACAAGGTTGATGACATGAACTAAATCATGAAGAACAAGCTCATAAGTTAAAGAAGAATCAAGGAAACAAGCATGAGGATCAAAGGAATAAGCCATGGGTCAATACATATCAAGAACATATCAAAGACCTTGAAGAAGTACATGTGCTAATCGATTAAACCATTGCCATAATCGATTACATAGGTTCTGGAATGAACATAATCGATTACAGATAAAAGGCTAATCGATTACCAATTGAAAAGGTTGAAGACTGAGCATCAGGTATTTGGAATAATCGATTACAAGGAAGAATCTAATCGATTACAGAGCTTCTGTTTTGTCCCTAACCGATTACATTAGTACCTAATCGATTACCATACTGCGAGACATAATTAAGAGCATCAGGTATCATTCATAATCGATCACAAGGAAAGGCATAATCGATTAGAAGGGTTCTGTTTTATAGCTAATCGATTACAGTAGAAATGCTAATCGATTACCTACTGCATAATACTGAAGATTTCAAAAGCTAATCGATTACAGCTCGAAGGCTAATCGATTACCAGAGTGTCAGAACGTGGGAAAAGTGTTTTTAAGTGGAACTCCAGCTCATTTCTTCACTCCCACTTTATGCCCACTTGAGGTATCCGTTGGAGACACTGTGCAACAGCTAAGAACCATAAAAATGGCTATAAATAGAGCATGAACTCAAGCAATAGAAGGGGGAGACCAAGGCACAACACAAGGCAATCAATATTCTTCTTCTAGAGGTCTTCTTATTAGATTTCTCTTGTATATTCTGCAACTCTTGTTTCTAAACTTGCATATTGCTTAAGAGTTGTTAGATTATGAGTTTTAATTTGCATATCCTCTCTTGTTGAGAGTTAGAATTTGTGAGAGCTTTCATTTGTGTATCTACTCTATTGAGAGAGTTAATTGCTTGTAAACCAAACACCAAAACACCAAGGTTTTTCACTCTAGGTTGAGTGGTCACAAAGGTTGGGGTTCAACCTTTGGGTATTGAGAGATTGTGAGATTGGGTGGGTTGCCCTTTGCTTGTGAGAATTGAGTTCTTGAGTGTGGGACACTAGGAAGCTGCAATTGCTCAAAGCTTGTATCTCAAATCTTCAATAGTGGAATCCTTCAAGTAGGTTGTTTGAAGGCGAGACGTACACCGGGTTGGTAGAACTCGTTAAATTGGTTTGCGTTTCTCTCTACCTTGAACTCTCTATACAACTGCGCATATAAACTGTTTGTTAAAATGCTTGAGCTGAATGTGTGAATCAAAGTTGTTGTTCAAGTAGAAAACTAACTCTGCATGCCAAGTGTTTGATAATTTACTTGAATCAATATTTGGTAAAGTTCTTAAAAACTGAAATTTGTTTTAACTTGCCAAGTATCTAGATCATTGTTCCCTATCAACTCTTGTGTGATACTTACTTAATTGCCTTCACTTATTTCATGCACACAAGCTGTTTGATATATTGAATGAGTTGAACCCTTATAGGAAACATCACATTATTTGTGAAATAAATCTATGCACTCCAACTGATTGATAAATTGTTTAAACCAATAACTTGCTTTGTTTATCACACTTAAAGCTAAATATTGTCATTGCACATCAAGTGTGTCATAGTGTGATATGTGTATAAAAGTTGTTGTCTCTTCATCATTGCATCATTTGTATATTACTAACCATTTCCAAGGGGATTCCGCGTGAAAATTTGAAACACTCAATTCACCCCCCCTCTTGAGCGTTGAGGCCTTGGCTAACAATATGTATTCCTGGTTTCTTTTATGACAATGCTTGGAAGTAATATGCTATGTCTTTTAAATGTCTGGTAGTAATATATGTGTTGATTGTGGCTTGTCCCTTGCATGGGAATCTTTTAGGTTGAGAGTTTTCACTCACCCCTCTAGGGTTGTGTGCTTGTTTTCTTTTATGTATGCATCAACTGAAGGACAAGGAGAACGTGGATAGGACCTTGAATATCTACAATATTGGACATTAAGCTACAAGTGTAAGGGACTAGGATTTGTCTTCTTCCTTCAAGATCATTATAGGCAATGATGTTTAGACTTATTATGTTTGATACCTATGGTGTTGTGTTGTTTTGTTGGAGCCTACATGCCCTATTTCTTTTGAGTATGCTTTAGCCTTGGAGAATTGAACCATGTTACGGTTATGCTAGTTGGCTTATGATTTGATAATCACCGAATAAATAAAAAGACTTCCTATTTCTAAGTCTGATGATCTGTTAAACCTTATGGTTTGTTGAGCCATAGTAAAATTTATTATGTGATAAATTGTTGAGGTTAGAGCTATCATAAGATAGAATGTGAATAATGAATATGACCTCTGAATAGTTGGTGAATGATAATGTTAAATTTGGGGTATCATTTAGTATTGGCTATGATATGAAATTTTATGGAATGACTTTGGGCTAAGATGTATGCCCTTGATATTGTGATCATTAGATCAGCTATGGACTACGAAATGACGTTGGGATGACCGGTGTAATTTTGGGTTGGTAGAGGAAATTGACCCTATCATTACCCTCTCTTTTTGTTCTAAAAATGATATATTGATGATGGAAACCATGTAATGTTGTGATGCGATATGGGTTGTACGTCCAACTTATAGACTTTGGTTGTTGTTAGTGAGAAGATTCGCTAATGCAGAAGCTTGTTATGTGATTGTGAACCCTATTATAACCTTGAGGTTACGTACTTAATGTGAGTTTAGTGACTCATGTAGGCTTGCATTGAGTTATGACCAACAATGTATGGATGAAACGAAGAATTATTAGGCTATTTGATTATGGCTTTTGGATGGATGAAGCCCAATAGTGGGGTATTTACCCTATGATGACTAGAAGTCTATTGTTATTATACCAATTGATGGTGACGATAACTGATATTTAATGATTATTATAGCATGATTTATACTAGGATATATATGATGACGATGTTGATATGAGTGTGTTAGTTGTAGACTTGTGTGAATTGTCACTAAGTCTCATGTGGATTAGTGTTATTTGAATAAGTGTGATTGATGTGAGCAATAAGAATACGAGGTACCCTATCCTGATATGACTCTATATACTGTTAGCCAAGGCCTCAATGCTCAAGAGGGGGGTGAATTGAGTGTTTCAAATTTTCGCGCGGAATCCCCTTGGAAATGGTTAGTAATATACAAATGATGCAATGATGAAGAGACAACAACTTTTATGCACATATCACACTATGACACACTTGATGTACAATGACAATATTTAGCTTTAAGTGTGATAAACAAGGTAAGTTATTGGTTTAAACAATTTATCAATCAGTTGGAGTGCATAAATTTATTTCACAAATAATGTGATGTTTCCTATAAGGGTTCAGCTCATTCAATATATCAAACAGCTTGTGTGCATGAAATAAGTGAAGGCAATTAAGTAAGTATCACACAAGAGTTGATAGGGAACAATGATCTAGATACTTGGCAAGTTAAAACAAATTTCAGTTTTTAAGAACTTTACCAAATATTGATTCAAGCAAATTATCAAACACTTGGCATGCAGAGTTAGTTTTCTACTTGAACAACAACTTTGATTCACACATTCAGCTCAAGCATTTCAACAAACAGTTTATATGCGCAGTTGTATAAAGAGTTCTAGGTAGAGAGAAATGCAAACCAATTTAACGAGTTCCACCAACCCGGTGTACGTCTCGCCTTCAAGCAACCCACTTGAAGGATTCCACTATTGAAGATTTGAGATACAAGCTTTGAGAAATTGTAGCTTCCTAGTGTCCCACACTCAAGAACTCAATTCTCACAAGCAAAGGGCAACCCACCCAATCTCATAATCTCTCAATACCCAAAGGTTGAACCCCAACCTTTGTGACCACTCAACCTAGAGTGAAAAACCTTGGTGTTTTGGTGTTTGGTTTACAAGCAATTAACTCTCTCAATAGAGTAGGTACACAAATGAAAGCTCTCACAAATTCTAACTCTCAACAAGAGAGGATATGCAAATTGAAACTCACAATCTAACAACTCTTAAGCAATATGCAAGTTTAGAAACAAGAGTTGCAGAATATACAAGAGAAATCTAATAAGAAGACCTCTAGAAGAAGAATATTGATTGCCTTGTGTTGTGCCTTGGTCTCCCCCTTTCTTGCTTGAATTCATGCTCCATTTATAGCCATTTTTAGGGTTCCTAGCTGTTGCACAGTGTCTCCAACGGATACCTCAAGTGGGCATAAAGTGGGAGTGAAGAAATGAGCTGGAGTTCCACTTAAGACACTTTTCCCACATTCTGACACTATGGTAATCGATTATCCCTCGAGCTATAATCGATTACATTTTGAAATCTTCAGTGTAATTCGCTCTGTAATCGATTAGCATTTCTCTTGTAATCAATTAGCTATGAAACAGAACCCCTCTAATCGATTATGCCTTGCCTTGTAATCGATTATGAGTGGCACCTGATGCATTTAATTAGGTTACGCAGCATGGTAATCGATTATGCCTTATGTGTAATCGATTAGGGTGCAAACAGAAGCTCTATAATTGATTAGTTGTGTAGTTATAATTGATTAGTTACATTCTAGAATCCTTGTAATCGATTTTCCTTCTTGTTGTAATCGATTGTGTCATAAACAGAGTTATGGTAATTGATTATTCCAGTGTGGTAATCGATTAGGACATGTACCTGATACAATTCTTCAAGGTCTTGGATATGTTCTTGATATGTATTGACCCATGGCTTATTCCTTTGATCCTCATGCCTGTTTCCTTGATTTTTCTTCAACTTATGAGCTTGTTCTTCATGATTTAGGTTCATGACACTAACCTTATTTTCTATAGCTCATGTTTCTTTAATTCTTTGTGAGGCATCTTTATCTCTTTGTTCTTAGCCTTGTCTTTGTGCTTGAACTTCCTTGTTTAGGATCCTTTGTCATTCCATCATCATGAATACTTTGTCATTATCAAAATTTCTTTGCATACTTTCATATGCAACTTCATTCTCCCCCTTTTTGATGATGACAATTGATGTTACATGTTGCATTCATTCTTTGATCTTTATGATGTTGACTTCTTGAATTCTTCTTGTTGAAGTTTTTACTTTAAGCTTCATGTTTGTCATTATCAAAACCTGTTTCAACATTCAAACACACATATCATAGGCATGGTGGCAGCGTATACTTTTGTGCCGACCTCATGTGTTTGTGGTAACCACTATGAGATGGGACGTCATCCTGTATGTCAGATACAACAACTCATAAGCCAGGCAGGTGGGGCTGTAACTGATTATGGTGAATGTTTTCAGTCTATCTGGTTGTACTAGATCAAATATGTAAGTTATGTTGGATGAATTAAGATCGATGATATGTGACTCGCTTTGGATATAGGAGATGTTATGTTGGGTAAAAGGAATGATGATAATGATGTTCTTTTGGGCTTTGGGAAGTCTTATACTATTTTATGATATCATTAAACCCTGTTAGGATCTGGCCTGAGATGTGGCCTTATGATATATATATATATATATCGATGTTAAATTTTGAGGATGAAATTTCTTTTTAGGTGGGGTGGATTGTAACATCTTAAATTTTAGAGGAAATAAATTTATTGGATGAAGATAATTAATTATTTATGGTTCAAATTTTAATGTGGCCTCTGTTTTATTGTTTTCCCAAACCTATAATAAAACAGCCAACAGAATACAGTATATCCCAGCATATCCAGCACCAATATATAAAAACAAATGGTATGTATATATAACATTAATTTGCTATCAACTCATAACTTACCATACGCTAGAAAGTCATTGATCGTGCAGAACAGCATGACACGCAATTTGAATGATTGCCCTATAAACCTGTCAAACACATCAACCCTGTCTTCCCATAACATTTTGAGGTCTTCAACTAATGGAGTTAGATATACATCAATGTCGTTCCCTGGTTGTCATGGACCAGAAATCATCATTGATAACATAACATATTTCTGCTTCATGCATAGCCATGGCGGCAAGTTGTAAACAAACAACAAAACAGGCCACGAACTTTGGTTTGTTCTTAGGTTCCCATATGGGTTCATGCCATTTGTGGCTAGTGCAAGCCTAACATTTCTTGGTTCATGGGCAAAATCTGGAAACATTGTATCCACTTTCTTCAACTGTGATCCATCTGCCGGATGCCTAAGTAGTTCGTCAACAACCCTTTCATCAACATGCCATCTCATAAGTTTTGCATCATCTACATTGGCAAATAGACGTTTTAGTCTTGGAACTATGGGCAGATACCTCAACACCTTTGCAGGAGACCCTTTAGTACAGACTTCATTAGAATCGGCCTCTTTTTTCTTATACCGTGACACCCCACACCTAGGACATCGATGCAGCATTTCATACTCACCTCGGAATAATATACAATCATTTAAGCATACATGTATCTTCGCATATTCTAAACCCATAGGACACAACACCTTTTTGGCCTCATAGTTACGATTCGGCAAGGTGTTTCCAGCTTGGGGCATTTCTTTCAACAACTTCAGTAAGTCAGTGAAACTTTTATCCGTCCATTCGTTTATGGCCTTTAAATTAAACAATCATAAAACTGTTGATAACCTCATGAAATTGACACAGTTTGGATACAACGACTTCTCAGAATCCTCACACAGAGTCGTATATACATAAGCTCTCTTAAATTCTTCTACCGTTACATCACGGATCATATCCTCAAGTCGGTCATCCATGTCGACATCGGTGTCATGCATCGAGCTTTGGTTTTGAATTTGAGAGCTGGTACTTATACCACCACATCTTCACCGTGCCATACCCAACGTGTATAACTACAAAGAAAACCCATCACACAGTAGATGTTCTCGCATCTCTTCCAAGTCTAGCCGATGTAGGTTCAAGCATTTAACACAAGGGCAAAAATACCTTCCATTCACCTCCTCAGCATTCCTTGCTATGAATTCTATAAATGATTCAACTCCACTCTCGTACTCTAGACTTATGCGTGATGCAGTTATCCAACTCCGATCCATACCAACTGTTTACCAGGTGGGATGATCAATCTCACTTTTTTTACAAAGGTGGTGGTCCTACCCATTCAGGAAGAAAATTATTTTTATACATCATTGATATATATAAGTTAGGATTATTTTAAAATTTGATCAATTTCGGCAGCATTTCGCATTGGTCTCTAAGTACACAAAATGAGAGTGGTCAAATCAAATTCAACCATAACCAAATATGCACCCAAAGAACAACACAAAATGCAAGTTATCAAAACTTTATCAAATTTTAAAATAACTCCTAACTTGTACATAGCAACGGCGTATAAAAACAATTATTCATCCCAAATTGTCTAAACGGACAATTCAAGATTCAACACAAATGATGAAATTAATTAATTTAATGACCATTTGTGTCAAATCTCAAACGGGGAACTACGGTTCACTCATGCAAAGCAACTTTCATACTAATTAACTAGTATGAGCCTACGAGTTTGCAAGATTGATAACCACACACATACAATAACAATAGAAATAACATTATATGAAAGCAACAAACAGCAACAAAAATAACATTATATACTGTACAATGAAATGTATATTTTGATTAAAAATAATACTTAAAATGACCAAAGATTGTACATGAGAGAGCTTAGGCCTATATTTAGGTAGCTAAGACTTGCTAACCAAGCCAATCTTATCCTAACTCCTAAACCACTGGAGAATTTCATCTTCTATAGAATAAGGCTTAAAGAAAGGTCTACAACTACACTAATCTCCTAAATAATCTAAATGAGATTCTAAGTGGATATACATAATGGAAATGACTAATTTAGGATAGGCTCAAACACTATACTTAAGGAAATAAACCCAAAACAAGGTGTAAAATACAAAGAAGCCTATGATTCTATAATGATACAAGCAACACATGAAATAGATCTTCCAACTAATGTTAATTAAGCTTCCCTTCAATGTGCTTATTATACTAATCCATCCTTAATCCTCTTCATGACTTGGGTGAGTTCCTCTTTACTTTGCCTAAATGGGGCATCATATCCTCTTCTAAAATTTTCCACACAAAACTACCAAAACTAGGCCTGATAGCAGCATAAGAAAGACATGCCCAAAAACAAAATTTATATAAATAAAGGTGAGTATACCATTTGAAGTCCTTTACAAAAGGATTTAAGTGCTACTAATAACAATATATACTATAAAAAAACCAATAACAGTATGTTTTATTTACATCAGCTAGTAATGTTAAGATACAACAGGCTCTATACTCCATTTACAACATTGATTTCAAATCCATAACTCAATATGAAATGGGTATCTGAAGTATTAAATCAAAATAAGTGAACAATCCCATAGTAAAGTATATGCATTGTTTATGAAAACACACACACAAACAGGGATCCACAATACTGATATTACCAGAAAACTAATGGAGTTAAACTAATGGAGGCATATACACAGACAAAGACACAGATACAAGCTTCGACTAATGGAGTTGAACTAAACAAAGACAGAGACACAAATACAAAATACACAGTTTAATATAAGCAAATGGGGTACATACCAGACAATGCTACGAAGAAGACGACTCGAAACTAAAGAAGGAAGGAAGGAGACAGTGAACGACGTAGACGACAACAAGAAGAGAGCACAAGCTGGAGAAAATAGCCAAAGACGAGCGCGAGAGGAGAAGGAGAAAGTGAAAAAGAGTATCAGGTGCGGCTTTTGAAGTTTCTGAAAACAGATATGATCACGGATCCCTCTTGCAACTGTGATTATATTATACATATAATCACGGTTCCACAATAACCCTGGCTAAATATTAACCCTATCACCAAAGTTACAACAATAACTGTGATTGTATCCATCAATACATAATCACAGTTCTGGAGTCAACCGTGGTTATATACCCCCTTAAGAATAAACCCTAAAACCTTGAACTATATATCCACGGTTGGAATAACAACTGTGATTATATATCATGGATACAATCACGGTTATGATGTTATCCATGATTATAGCGTTTTCCCTGAACCTACAATCACGACTGTGATTATATAGTTACCTTATAATTTCAAAAATGTCATCGTACATTTTTTTATCACTGATCCACTTTAACCCGTGATTATATCCTGCTGTTATATCCACTTTTTGCACTAGTGGGTGGTATGGTTAAAATAATGTTTAGTGTTAAGGAGATATTTATTCGGACACGACATGATGTAGGATGATCTTAAAGGGAGATCTTCCTTGGGTTGAATCTAGGATCTTTTCTCCTCTTCTTTAGCCTTCAAAGAACATTAACGTCTCCTAAACTAGAATTGAAACCTTGAAAGTCACAAATTGATGCAAAATGTAACTCCTACCACACAGATTAGCACCTCTAAAAAGTTGGATTTTACAAATTTCCTAAAAGCAAGAAAGGTTCTAATGGCACCACACAACACCTAAATGGCTCTAACAATTAACAACTTCACAAAATCAAAACTTGAAGATCAAAATCGAATCTGTATTCGTGCCAAACTCAAAATTTTTACTTCTAACACATGCCAATTGACACAAATAAATCAAACTACACCAAAAACAAGATGCAAAAACTTGATAAAAGAAAGAAAGATGACTAGAAAATGCATTAAACTTCAATATTTTTGTATTTTTCTAACATATAACATGGCATCAACATGAAAAGAAAAACAAAACCAGACAAGAACAACTATTGGAAACTGAAAACTAAAAGAAGAAAAAGGGAGAAAAAGAACCTCCAAGCTCAATGATACCACTTGATATAGGATGATCTTGAAGGGAGATCTTCCTTGGGTTGGATCTAGGATCTTTTCTCCTCTTCTTTAGCCTTCAAAGAACATTGTCTTGAAACTATGATACTTGGCTGAAAACTCAAGGAACCAAGGACTCAAAACCGAATGCAATAAAATGGAATTGAAAGGAAAAGATGAAAGTGGAAGGAGATGGAAAAAGGAATTGGATGAAGTGTTTTGGAGGCCACTTCCCAAGGGGGACGATAACTCGACTCGCCTCTAAGGAGGGAGAGGACCCTTTGGGTAAGAGCTTGCTAAAGTCTCTTTATCCTAGAGAGAAGGAGGAGAATCTCTCACTAAAAATTCACACAAGGTATTTGTATTTCTCAAAATGAATCTTATGTACCATTTTACAAGAGGAGACACCTTTTTATAGCTCTAGAGTATTTTGGCCAAGGTGCTTATAATGGGCCTCCATGATGGATCCTAGGCCCATCCAAGGGAAAAGAGAAAGAGATGGCCTATACATGGCCCAAATGAGAGTACATGGCCCAATAGTGACCAAATAGACCTAGTAAGGTCCAAATAAAGCCTAAATCACTAGAAAATCTATTTATGAACTATATTACATGATGAGTACAAATAGATCCTCAAAGTATCTTCATTAGGCTTGAGCCCACTAAACAAAGTAATGAAGGAAAATAGGGCCTTGTGGATGGTCTCTTTATAAGCCTCTACTCATTTATCCAAATTAGTATGGGGATCCTCCCATGTTGTGTCCTCATTACGACATATGTTAATAAACGGAAAAAATACGAGTAACAATGAATTAAAAGAAAAGGTTAAATTCTCTTTTATCCTCTCTAATATACACCATGGCATGTTTTCCCCCTTTCTCTAATCTCTTTTGTCCAATGGACAAAGGGGTTTTGTTAACCAAAAAGCAAAAGCAAAAGTATGTGCATGGACCAATGGACAATGGATAAAATTTTCACTTTTCTCTCTTCTCCATCTCCTCATTTTTTGTTGGCCCCTTCTCTTCTCCCTTCATCTTCATTTTTCACTTTTTCCTCCTCTTTAGAAGCAAAACTGCCCATCCTCCCCTTTTTCCATTCCACTCAAACTTAATTGGTCTTCATGGATTTGCAAAGCATATATGGGACATTGAGGCAAATCTTGGCTCACCTCTTCTTCTCTTTCCTCATTTTTAAGTTCACCATTGTGCTTGGTGAGGAGGTAAAATTCCATAATACCCATAGCTTGGCTTTGTGGTTTTGAGGTTGTTGAGGCATTATAATTGATTATTGAGTATTGCTTTAATGGAAAATACATGTGGAACCCAAACCTATGCTAGATGACCATTGAGGATTTTTGTTGTTGATGATAATGATGTGAATATGGTGTTGTTGTCTTGAAGAAGCTTGAATAATGTAAGAAAATGGTTATAATTGGTTATTATTGGATTTTATGAAAACCCTGGAAAATTGGAATTTAGGGTTTTTAGCAAATCTTGAGGGAATTGTGATTAGTTGATGTTGGAGTGATTTTATATGTGAGAATAAGTTTTAAGTAAGTGATATTAATTATTGATGTTGAGGAATTGTGAAATCAAGAGAATAAGGTGATGACCTTAAGTTGATAAATGTATTAGAAGTTATGAGATTGTTATGAAAAATTTGAACAATGAGAATATGAAAATGGTTGTTATTAGATTTTAAAGAATCTTGACCCTAAGACTTGGGAAAATGTATATACCGTGACTAGAAAGGTTGAATTAGACGTGAATAAATGATATTTATGTTGGGTGTTGTTAGTTATGATGGTAGATGATAATAATGATGGTAAATGACCATTGATGAAGGAACCCATAGATGAGTGTTGCCATAAGATGTATAGAGATGAATGTGAACACCAAAACCATGATAGTTGTAATGGATTAATGAAATAAAATTATGGTTCATGAGGTCTTAGACCATAATGAGTGCCCTTTGGGTTTGTTGATTGATGATGGTTTAAAAGAGGCTAAGATGGCTCATGTTGAATTTTAGATGGCAATGATGACATTTGGATAGTTTATGTAATATTGGATGCATTATAGATGGTTGATGTGATATTATTGATGTTGGGTATGGCTAACCTTCTTAGACTTAGAAAATCTTGATTTTGGGAAAAAAATTCTCAAAACCTAACACAATTATGTAAATTGGTGTTTTGACAAGTTTAGAACTTGTTATTAAGCTTTATGATATGTTAATGAATGTTTATACTGTGATGATGCCTTGAGATGGCTCATTAGTTAAATGCATGTATTTATGTGTATTGGTGTAGATTGTATTCCAGGCATTGAGGCGGAATAATAGGAACATGCGAATTGTTGTTCTCCTCTTGAGGTAGGAGAGGAGTTTACATTTCAAATAGATTGGTTGAATAATTGGTGATTTATGTATATATATAGTTGTGTTAGAATGATGTAATACTTGGTTGTATGATTAAAGACATGCTTAGCAAACTATTAATTTTGAGAATTATACATGTATTTGATGACACTGAAAGTTTTCAAGTCCCTTTGATGGGAATGATGTATTTGTTGATGAATAATCCATGATAGAATAAAGTATATATGCATCTTGTTAAGATTCCATGGGAATGCATGTTTCTAGTCTTGGTTGATGTTTGATTTGATGGATTGGAGTATGGGGAATGTCTTCTTAAGTTAAAATGTTGTTTGATTGTGTTTCCCAACTCCTCAATCGATTCATGAGTCCCTTGAATCGATTCATAGGCCACTGGAATTGCATGAATCGATTCATGTTATGACTTGAATCGATTCATGGCTCACTGACTTCCAAGGGGGGCTTTTCTAGTAACGCATGAATCGATTCATGGTAGGTATGAATTGATCCATGGCTTACTAGATCGTTGGGTTTGATTTCCCATTCTTATGAATCGATTCACACAAGGCATGAATCGATTCATGGGCCTCTGTTTTACTGTTCTGGATTCCCAATTCGTATGAATTGATTCATGGATTGCTTGAATCGATTCATGGCTGTTGTTTGCCAATTTTTCATGAGTTTTGATGCTTACTTGAGGTGTGGTGAGTCAAGGCTTATTTCTTTGTTTCTCAAGCATATTTTTCTTGGATTTTCTACAAGCAATATTGGTATTTGGCTCACTTTGAGCCCTTGTGTTATTGATGATGAAATTGTCATGAACTTATTGATTGTTGTATATGATATTACGCATGTTTGCCTTATCCTTGATAAATCGACGATTTATGGTGATGGACATGGTGATGTTAGTGTGTTTGGCAAATATGTGACATGCATTTGGAATGTCAATGGTATGCTTTGTGGTGGCGTTATTGATTGGCAAATGTTATGCCTTGAAATGTTGAGAATGCATTTATATCACCATATTATAGAATGATGATTATTGATGATGAATGAGAATGAATATGGATGTTGAGCATACCTTAAACGTTGATGAAAGAGTGATGAATATTATGGGTGATTATGATTGATGCTAGATGGATTTGCCTTTGAGTTAAAATTTTAATTGAAGGAAAATGTTAGTGATAAACAAAGATAAGTGTTTCTATGGGTGCATGTATGTTTACCCCAATATTGAATGATGAATATTGATGATTGAATGAAAAGGGATATTGATGTTGAGCATACTTTTGAATAAATGATAAATGTTATCATTTATGATGGTTGGTGCCATTATGGATTGATATCAGTGTGAACTGGTGTGTGGGAGTTGGATTGCAATTAGTGAAATGTTATGAATGCCACACTAAAATGTTGAAACAATAGCAAGATAATTGAAGTTAAAATACACTAAGACTTGTGGGTCGATAATGTATTGGTGTTATACATTGGAAGTATGCTTGTTGATATGCTTTATTGATTTCCATGTGTGGATTGATGATGATGTAAATCCTTAGCCATTATAATGAAAATGATGTGAATAGTATGCTTTAAAGGGCTTCGTAATTGGTTGCGTTCCTTTATTTGTAATACTAAATGTAAAATATATATCCCTAAGTGAGAGGTGAGAAATCCTTGTGAGGTTAAGACTAGCATGTGCATTGTTGCATTATATGTGGTTATGATCATAATGAAAGTCTTGCGGGACTATATGAAACGGAGTACCCTTGCATGGGGAAACCAATCTGTTGATAAATGAATGTGGTTGTGATCACAATGAAAGTCTTGTGGGACTATATGAGAGTGAGTACTCTTGTGTGAGGGAAACCAATAAGTGAATGATTATATGTGGTTGCGATCATAATGAAAGGTCTTGCGGGATTATATGAAAGAGGACCCTTGTGGGGGGACTTGTGTTTGAATACTCCTCAGTGGTTACGATCACTTATATATGGAAATGATACAAATCTTACAGGATCTTGTGAAAAAGAACCCTTACG
The DNA here is from genome assembly GCA_037962975.1 of Clitoria ternatea. NCBI lineage: Eukaryota > Viridiplantae > Streptophyta > Magnoliopsida > Fabales > Fabaceae > Clitoria > Clitoria ternatea. Next base: position 154,250,697 of record CM075671.1, read on the forward strand.
GGGTATGATGGCTTAAGCAACTATGCGTGGTTGTAAATGTTTGAGAAACCATGTACGCATGGGTGATGTGGGAATGTTATGAATTGGATCCATTGCATATGCATTATACAATATGACATGCATTAGCCATAGGAACATGGCATCTGAGATGGAGATGACCAAAGAAAAATGATAACCTCTTGAGAGTATAAATTGATTAAAGATGTAATGAATTGATGATGTTATTGTGAAAGCCCATGTCTATGAAGGGAAATATGAATGTGTATATGCTTGTTATGATTTGTGAATAATGGGGCTTGTATGCCTTAGATGATACCTTAATGATAGCTTAATGGTGAATTGATGAATTTGTTGCAAAGCACACATGTTGTTTATATGTATGTACACATGATCATAATGTATTTGAATTCGTCATTTTGAATGTATAACTCAATCTCTCATGTTATCTCCTTTTAGCATTGTGATACAGGATTGTCATGGAATAAGATTATATCTTTGAACTAAAGCTTTAGAGGAGGTAAATAGTTGTAATGGAATGCCTTGGCCAGTTACAAATGTTAATTATGGTGTGATGATTGAATTGTATATGATGATAGTTGACAATTATTGATTTGATGACTATTGTGTAAATGGCAATATGAGTGAATGATGATGTTGATGTAAATTTAGAGAATTTCATCCCTATCTCTTTGGTAATACGTATTAGCCATTTTTATATAGAGTTTTATGTAATAATTAGTATAATAATTGAATACCATTGTGCTGGAGTTGAACACTCATGTCATTGAGGGACTTATGGAATATGATCAATATGATGATTAGAGATTTTATATACGATATAGGGTTGAATTGCAACAGTATATTCATGTGATGATTTAGCATGATTAGTTGAGCCTTTTCTCATATCTTCATATATGGGACTAGACGTATGCCCTGCATACATATTCTTCTTCCGTTGTAAACTCAATTATTTTGTATACACATATGGGTGATTTATCTATCAATCCAGTTTGTGAATTTTTTTAAATCTTACTCTTCGGTTTTCTAAGGTTCAGATCTTGATGTAATGTTAAGGTGTTGGAATTCTTTTAATCACGAAAAATTTACTTGCATTTTTATTAATTATTAATCTTGATTACATCGGGATTTGGGTATGGGAAATCAGAGTGTGGCACCTCCTCTTCAAAAGGATTTGTCCTTAAATCTGAGACAACCTCATCCAGCTCATCTACAACATAAAGAGTTAGATTAGAAACATTAAAAGCAGCATTGATCCCACACTCTTGAGGGAGGTCAAGTACATAAGAATTATTACTAAGTTTCCTAAGGATTTGAAAAGGGTTATCACCTTTAGGATTGAGCTTGGACTTCCTAAGCTTAGGAAAATGGTCGCTCCTTAGATGAAGCCAAACCAAATCTTCAACATATGAAATAACTTTATTTCTCTTCTTATTCATATATCTAGCATAGTGGTCATTTTTCTTTTGTATATGATGTTTAACCTCCTCATGAAGAGTACATATAATAGAAGTTTTTGCCTCACTATCCATGTGAGTGATATCATTAGAAATCTTAAGAGGAAAAAGATCTGAAGGAGTAAAGGGGTTAAAACCATACACAATCTCAAAAGGACTATGCTTGATGGTGGAGTGAACTACCCTATTATAAGCAAATTCCATATGTGGTAAACACTCATCCCAAGACTTAACATTTTTCTTAACTAGAACTCTAAGAAGAGTAGAAAGAGTCCTATTAACAAACTTAGTTTGGCTATCTGTTTAAGGATGGAAAGTGGTGGAAAAGAAAAACTTAGTTCCTAGCTTAGCCCATATGGTCCTCTAGAAATGGCTAAGGAACTTGGTATCCCCTATCACTAACAATGGTTCTAGGGATCCCATGAAATATAACTATCTCTCTAAAGAATAATCTAGCAATATATCTAGCATCATCTACCTTGTGACAATGAATAAAGTGAGCCATCTTGCTAAATCTATCCACCACCATAAAAATAGAATCCATGCCTCTTTGGGTCCTAGGCAAACCAAGTACAAAATCCATACTACTGTTAAGGGGGGGTAGGAATAGGTAAGGGAGAATCAAGGCCATGAGGTGAAACCTTAGATTTGTCCTTTTTATATGCAAGGAACCTAAATCAAAGGCTTTACAAGTCACACTTTATATAGGACCAATATAAGTGCTTAGTAAGGGTGGACAAAGTCTTGTCCCTCCCAAAGTGCCCCATGAGTCCTCCCTTATGACTCTCAAGAAGTAGTAACTGTCTAATGGATCCTCTAGGAATGCACAACTTATTGACTCTAAACACGAAGCCATTTAACTTATGGAACCTATTTGAAGATAGAGAAGGACCACAAGAATGGTAGATAAAAGAGAAGTCAAGATCATTTGGGTACAATTCCTTTATCTCATTAAGACCATGAAGTGTGGCACCCAAAGAAGAAAGTAAGGTGTGCCTTCTAGATAAGGCATCAGCTACCACATTAGCTTTACCATTTTGGTGCTTGATGACATAAGGAAATTGTTCCAAATACTCAACCCATTTAGCATGCCTCTTAATTAACTTATGTTAGCCCTTAATATACTTGAGTGACTCATTGTTATTATGGATGACAAACTCTTTGGGAATCAAGTAATGCTTCAAAGTTTGTAGGCCCCTAATCAAAGCAAATAACTCTTTCTCATAGGTGAGATAATTAAGGTATGTCCTATTAAGCTTTTCATTAAGAAAGCAATAGGGTTCCCCTCTTAAAGCAACACCCCACCTATGCCAATATTAGATGCATCACATTTAAGCTCAAAAGTTTTAGAAAAGTTTGGAAGAGCAAGAATGATAGAATGAGTGAGTCTATGCTTAAGGTCATTAAAAGCCTTTTCTTGCTTTGATCCCCAATTAAAAGGTACATTTTTAGCAAATCATGAAGGGGAAAAGCCAAAGTAGAAAAGTCTTTTACAAACCTTCTATAGAAGCTAGCTAAGCCATGGAAGCTCCTAATATCATGCACATTTTTAGGGGTAGGCCAAGCACTAATTGCTTTGACTTTATCTTGGTCAACTTGGACCCCCTTAAAGCTTACTACAAATCTAAGAAAAACAATGTGATCTAAGCCAAAAGAACATTTTTCAAGGTTAGCAAAAATTTTATTTGTTCTTAAGGTAAGTAATATATGTCTAAGGTGAACTGTAACATCCCACGTGTTTTTATATTTAGAAAGGGATAATAAATGTGTAGATAAGTCTAAATTATAATAATTAAGAATATGAAGCATTTTTATGATTTAAAGAGGAATTTAAAAGGGGACTTCTGGATTTTCTGATGTGTAGCGTTAGGATGGAATTTTAGAGCTGAAACATAACCTGTGTGTAAGGAAAACCACTTTTCCCTCTTCTCCTTCTTCTCTTGCTTCTTGGGACCCTAATTCAAGCTAATTCATATAGGGATCTTGGAATTAATCACATTTTGGCTTTAGGGGAGCAAGATTGTTAATGGGGACCCTTAATTTGTATGTTTTCTCCTTCCCCTCTTCTCATTTCTCCTTAGCCGTGGATTGCATGTTGATGGGGAGCAATGATTTTGCATTTTTGGGCTTTATGGAGCTTGGGTATAGTTCTTAGGATGTTGGGTGCAAGCAAAAGCTAATGGGTTTTGGTATTCGATGATTAAAGGTTTCAAACTAAAGGTCGAAAGGTTGTTTGATGTGGTGGAACTTGAAAACGAGAGTTAGAAAATGGAAGTGAGTTTTTATGGATTTTAGAAAGACCCGACAATTGGTTTAAAGATTTGGAAAGCTCATAATGCAGGTAAGGGGGTGTGTTGGGTTAAGATTAATATTGAAAGGTAATTACGCTAGTGGCGCATAGGAAAATGGTATATAATAGTCGCCTTTACTTATTTTAAATTAACTTGGTTGCTTTATGATGAATCGTAAATTATGAGAAATGGAAGTAAGTGGGAATATTAAAGTAAAGAAGGTAGAATAATTAATAAACTGATAAATAATTAAGTGGTATAATAGTGTTGTGATACTCAGAGAATTAATGTACGTATGCGGTAAATTATAAGATAGAAGGTGAGTTTAAGTGGGTTTCTATATGCATGAATATATATATAAAAGTGAGGTAGGTAAGTGGAAAATATGATAAATTATAATACTGATTCATAAATAATACTAGGATGATATTAAGACTATGTGACTAGAGGTGAAACCCATAATGATGAAAATGATGATTTGCAATTGAAAACACATGTAAGCGACATTAATGTAATAGTGTAATTATGGGGAAAATGTGAGATTATAAATTATAATGAATAGCCTTGATAAAGAATTAATATAGAGGGATTCATAATAGAATGGCGCAATTTGTAACTTACAATGATACTATAAGTAATGTTAAAAATTAAAGTGATGATGGGTTTTAAGTAAATGAGCAGGAATAAAGTAAATGGGACGTTGCTAATAAAGATAGGGATGATATGTGTGTGTGTGTGTGCGTGTTTATGTGTATGGGAATCATGAGTATGGTTTTGATGGATAATCCTTGTTAGAATATGTTGGTAAGTTCATGATAACGATGATATATGTTGAACTGATGAGTATAATGATATAATATATAGATGACGCGATATGCGGATATATGACTACATAGAAATATATCGTGAAATGTGTTGAATTGATTGATTATTTGATAGGATGTTAATAAATAAACATGTAAAATTTATGCATGTGTAGTACTTTATGAGTTATGAGTTGAAATGAATAATAATTGTGTTGTTCAAGGTGCATACCAATATGATTGTGAATAAGTATTGAAAGTGAATATAAATAAGGACTTGAGATACCCTGTGACATATTATAATTGGTGAGAAATGATGATTTAAGAAATTGTGGCATTGTGTTAGTAAGCTTGGTAAGTCGGCCGCCCCAGTGATGATTATAATTTATTGTTGATGAGCCACAAGATGTATAAGAAATGATTGATTATGTGATTTATATGGTGGAGGACGACTGACGGTATATGTTACCCTCATTTTTGGCTTCCATGGTCAAGTCTGACCCAGTTGAGCTACCCAGTGGTTGAGGGGAGCCAAGTCAGGCTTGGTGAACCAAGTCGGGTTCACGGGTGTTAAGTCGGACCCTCACCTAAAGGTTGATCCTTTTAGTATCTCAATATGAGGGTGTTGTTAGTCCTTAATTTATCATTATTTTTATAATAAAAAGTAAAAAGAAAATAAATAAAAATTAGCTTTAATATAAATAAAATTAGGCTTTGTTGCAAATAAATGGAAGTTATTGAATTTAAGCTTGCATAATCATTTTTCCCATTTCTGCAGTGAAAGTTTGAAGTTTAAAAGTGAAAAATTATGCAAAATAGAAGACTGACGCGTACCATCAACCTTATGCTCAACATCAAGGTTTTGACCCTGACTCTACACGTTAGGCCCACGCGTAGCGTCAGGTGCTACGTGTACCCCACTAATAGGTGGAATTTCACTTAGAAAATTAGCCAAATAATACTATATAATGGTCAATCCACTATAGACCAAAGGCATAAAGGCAATGGAGAACAAGGATTGAGACTTGTCTTTACGTTATTTGCACAATAATGGGAAATCATGGCTAAAAATCAGGAAGATTAATGGAGTCTAAGTTAGATACCTGACGCGCAGCACCACACCCCCACGTAGCATCAGGTCTAAACTTCTCCACTATAAATAAGGCCATTTTCCAAGGGTTTTAGCATCCTCCTTCATTCCCTATCATCTCTTCTAACTCTTCATTCAAGCTCTACACTGCAGAATTCTTCCATTTACTTAAGATTTTCATTTAGGTCTATTTTCCTTTCGTGTTGTGAAGTTCTTTGTCAAGTTCAGTTTAGCGTTCATCATGTCTCTACTTGTAAGTTGTGTTTTTACCTTTACCATGTGTAACTAATCTGTTTATGTTGAAATTGGTGAACAAATCTATGAATATGATGTTTTGATTATGAATTATGCATGTTTGTGGTTCAAGTTTCATGTTAGTATTTCAATCTTTTATTAGTATGAATTTCAAACGGGAGAATGATTTTCATACGTGTTAAAACTACTTTAACGGAAGTAAAAGTTTAAATACCCTTAATATACCAATTACTAGGGATAGAGTTGGTAATTATTGTTGTGATAAGGCTAACACTTAAAGTAAGTTTTTACTGAGAAAGCATATGAGGGATCACACTTTACGGTAACTATTTAGAATTTACTCACTGAGGGATCAGGTGTAATAATTTTAAGTTGCAATGACATAAACTTGATGATTAAATATGCATATTTATAATTACTATGTTATATTCTAGTGCGGGGAATCTAATTCCAACATAGTTTATCATTCTGTGTTTAAATCTCAAGTATTGGAACTGTTCTAAAGTGTTATTTTTATAAGTCATTTTCTAGATAGTTTCATAAATTATTTTACACTATCTTTTGCTTAATGTATAAATCAATTTCTAAATCTGTGAATATTGTACAAATTTGTATATGAAACATTCTTTTATTAATAAGTTTTGATACTTTTACCATAGTAAATAAAAATTACTGTCACTCACTAAAACCAATCAATCCTTGAGGGAATGATATCTAATCTTTAGAAAATTAGAATGATAAATTGGTGTGCTTGCCTACATACCAACAAGTTTTCTTGCGCCATCGCTGGGGATTAATTCAATTTTTAGTAAATAGTAAATTTTTATTTACTATAGTAAAATTTCTTTACTTTTTAACTTAGGTAATTTTTCATTTTTACTTTTTACTTATACTTTGATTTATTTACTTTTACTTCTTCTTTAATTATTCTTGTTACACTATTTTTTCTGTTTAGTTTATGTATGCAAACTTGATCTTCTGCAAGAAGAATCTTCTTTGATCCTAAGATTGAGAAATTTGTAAAAAAATTTAAATCTTTGAAATCCAAAACACAAACTACTTCTTCTTCTTCAACTCCATCTTCTTTTTATAATTTTGAAAATTTTAAAATGGCTAGAGAACAACAAAGACAGACTTTGGGACAATTTGCTATTATTCATGGACCACCTCATGTATCAGTAATGTTTCAAGGACCTGTTGCAGCGATGGAAATTAAACCTGCTACATTGAATATAATTCAAAATAATCAGTTCGCTAGTTTAAATCATGAAGAACCGTATGAACATTTAACCAGTTTTTACGAATTATGCAGCACGATTGGTTTTGAACCCAATCAAGAAGAATCTACGAGATGAGACTATTTCCTTTTTCTTTGGTTGGGAAGGCAAAAGAATGGTTTAAATCTTGTCCTCCTAGCAGTTTTACAGATTGGTCCGATGTCGAAAGAAAATTTTTGGAAAGGTTTTATTCCCCTTCTAAATATTTTGAAGTTATGACAGCCATTCACTCGTTTTCACAAAATCATGATGAGTCATTAGGAGAAGCATGGGAATGATTCAAAGCATTGTTAAGAAAGTGTCCAAACCATAATTTGGATGATGGTGGAAAGGTAAGAATCATCTATCATGGTTTATTGCCTCAGTTTAAGATGATGTTAGATTCCTGTGTAGGTGGTTTATTAATGAACAAGACAACAGAAGAGGCAATAGCTATATTGGAGTCCATGTCTACTAGTGACAGACAAGCAAAACATGAAAGAGGTAATGTTTCTTGGAAGCCAGGTATGTTAAAGTTAGGAGTAAATGATGCGGTCCTAGCTCAGCAAAAGTTGTTGACACAACAAATTGAAGCAATGAGCAAGCAATTGTAGAAGCTACAGATTGCTCAAGTGTCATCACAGCCCCCTACGTAATTAAAATAATGCATACATTGCATGGGTGAACAACCTTGTGGATATTATGCATCCAGTGATACTGAACCTGAGCAAGCCAACTCTTTGAATAACCAGAGGCATCCTGTTGGTAATTTTCCTTTTCATTCTGGTAATTATTTTCCTAACAATTACCAACAGGGCTAGAAGAATCAAAATTTTGGCTGGAAGTAAAAAACTGGACCTTCCAACAAATAGTTTCCACAACAACCACTTAATGATTAGAATGTTAGGCTGACAAGGATAAAAGAATATATCCAACAATTGCCGCAATATATGCAAACGAATGAAGCCGTACAAAAAGTGTCAAATTTGTAACTGGGACAGCTAGCAAAGGAAGTAGCTGAAATGAAAAGTTTTGGTTTTTCTGCAAATACCCAGAACCCAAAGCAATAATGTAAAGCTATTTTTACTAGAAGTGGTAAAATTGTAGGAACTAATTGTAAACAAAGTTGTAAAGAAAGTGAAGAGAGTGAAAAAGAAAAAAATGAAGAAGAAAAGAAAGAGAAAGAGAAAGAAAAGAGTGAAGAAGAAAAGAAAGAAAAAGAAATAAAAGAAAAATAAGAAAAACAAAAATAAAAATAAAAAAATAAAAAATAAGTATTTGGGTCAGACACCTCCAGTCAAGGGTCTGTCATATCCTCATGCACCTTTAAGAAAGGATAAAGAAAAAGAGTACAAAAGATTCCTTGAGATTTTTAACCAATTACAAATAAACATTCCTTTCTTGGAGGCATTGGAACAAATGTCAACATATGCAAAGTTTATGAAGGAACTCCTCATAAAGAAAATGAGGTATAATGAAGAAATTGTTGAGCTCGAAGCAGGTTGTAATGCCATCTTACAATACAACCAGGCCTGGTCCTAGAATTTCATGGGCCCTGGGTGACACAATAGATAAAAGTTCCTTAATATTTTTTAAGAAAAAAATTATTAAAGAATCAAATCAACATTAACAAAATCATTATAAATTCTAAACACGTGAATTAAATATATCATCCTAGTGTAAAAATAATAAAAAGCCAAAAAATAATGAATAGTGCTCATATAGTCTCATGTTTTCCTTCAAAATATTCTTCCACCTACAATGAAGCAAAAAAAATACAAATTATCATAAAAAATGGTTTCTTCCAGTATTTTTAGATGCAAAATCATTAATGAGAACATCAACATCAATACTCTCTAGCATATCCTTTTCAATAGATAAAATTGCTAAACCATTTAACCTTTCTAATATATCCTTTTCAATAACCATTTAAGTAAGTTTTTATTAATTTTAGTTTTAAAAAACTTCTTTCAACAGCTAGAGTTATATGTATAGTTAATAAAATTCTAGAAAATAAAAAATATAATTTTTTAGTTATATATATATATATATTATTACAGTTATTTTTTTATCCATTATAAAAAAATTGTAAAATTAATTTGCTGCCTTTGTAATGTCAATGTTAATTTGTTACCTTTGGCTGATTGTACAATTAAGGTGGTGTTTGGTTTGCAATTGGAAAACGGAGTTGAGTTGAAGTGAAAAATTTAAAGATTGATATTAATTCTTCACGCTGTTCGAAACAATCAAAACTCCGTTGACCCGTAGGATCAAAAAATCTCCCACACATTGAAATTTAAACCCTGGGACCTTTTAGCGAAATTTAAACTCCTTTACAACTAAACTAAATAAGTTACATTGAAATTTTTTGATTTTTTTGTATATAACCTAAACATTATTTATTTTGGGCCCTAATTACTAATGGGCCCTGGGCCATTGCCCTTGTTTCCAAGGCCCAGGGCCAACCCTGAATACAACATGCCGAAAAAGTCAAAAGACCTCAAAAGTTTCACCATTCCTGTCTTCATTGGAGGTGTAAATATTGGAAAGGCTTTACTAGACTTAGGGGCTAGCATCAGTTTAATGCCCCTAAGTATTATGAAGCGCATTGGTGATCTTGATCCACAAAGGACGAAGATGACTTTACAACTAGCAGATCGCTCAATCAAAAGACCCTATGGAATAGTGGAAGATATACTTGGGAAGGTGGATAAGTTCTACTTTCCTGTTGATTACGTGGTATTAGACATGGAGAAGGATACTGAAGTCCCCGTAAATCTTGGAAGACCATTCATGAAGACTACTAGAGTATTGATTGAAATTGACAATGGAAAACTTGCAGTCAGAGTGCATAATGAAGAGCTAAATTTTGATGTTTTCAAAGCAATTAAACATCTCAACCCAAAATAAGATTGTTTTAGAGTGAATGCCCTTAAAGTTTGCCTCTCCATATCAAAAGGTATGAAAAAGAGGAAAGACAAATAGATAGGTGCTTGGAAGAGCTGGAGAGAGGGTAAGAAATTTTCCCTGAAACTAAAAAGATTAAGGAACTCCATTGGACACCTATTAAAGAGATCCATAAACCTGAGCTGAAAGTATTGCCTTCCCACCTCAAGTATATCTTTCTAAAGGAAGGTAATCTTAAACCAATCATTATTAGTAGTTTACTAAATAAAACAAAAGAAGCAAGACTGGTGGAGGTATTAAAGGATAATCAAGAAGCCATTGGATGGACACTAGAAGATTGGAAAGGTATAAGTCCATCTTATTGCATGCATAGGATTTTATTAGAAGATAATTTCAAGCTTGTATCCCAACCTCAAATACGCCTCAATCTCACAATGAACGAGGTAACGAAGAAGAAGATTCTAAAATTATTGAAAGCAAGTATCATTTATCCTATTTCTGATAGTCAATGGGTAAGCCCAGTCCAAGTGGTACCAAACAAAGAGGAATGACAGTAATTGTGAATGATAAAAATGAATTAATTCCAACAAGAACTATTTCTAGCTGGAGAATGTGTATAGATTATAGAAAATTGAACCAAGCAACTAGAAAAGATCATTCCCCCCTCCCCCTTTACGGACCAAATGCTTGAAAGATTGTCTAGACAGGCTTACTACTGCTTTCTTGATGGTTATTTTAGATATAACCAAATTATTGTTGATCCTCTTGACCAGAAAAAGACTGCTTTTACATGTCCTTTTGGTATCTTTACTTATAGAAAAATACTATTTGGATTATGCAATACACCTGCTACTTTTCAAAGATGTATGTTTGCTATTTTTGCAGATTTAGTTGAAAAGATGATAGAAATTTTCATTGATGACTTCTCTGTGTTTAGAAACTCCTTTGATACATGTCTATCCAAGTTAGACACCGTATTGAAACGGTGTATGTAACATCCCAATTTAAAACGAATGTCGAGTGAAGTGCTGGTGCACTGTGGAAATTATGTGTTCATGTATATGCCGTGTATATGCCTTGTTAAGCCTTGGCCGGCTCGTATTTCAGTCGTAGTCTCTTTATACTAGAACTTGAACCCTCTTGGGTAGAAGTCGTGACCTTGTGCCTGTAATTATTTATATCCCTTTATATCTATCATACTGTGTGTTATTCTATCTTACGTGAATGTTCTGAGTAATATATGTATATGTACTTACTGTGTGTGTAAGGTTGGTATGACCATGGGTAGAAATGGGATTAAGAGTTGATGGGGGAAGTGAGACAATGATTTATTCTGAGTGCCGAAGAGTTTAGGTATTACCGAGTGAATGAGAGCACGGGTCACCAGTGAGGATCGATCTAGGTACTTTTCGAGTGATAACTGTTAAGATTTTCTGAGTGTAGAATAATTAGCAATTACCGAGTGAGAATCCGCCGATTGAAGGTTTCCCGATAGAAAAGCGACACCTAAGGCTTTAAGTGGACCCCGTTGTAACAGAATATTAGTAGCAAGGGAATCTGAGTGAGTCTTGACTTAGCAGGAGTGGGAAAGTCATGGTTACCGAGTGAAAAATGAGTAAAATACCCCGAATGGTAAAAAGGATGTGAAAGTTATCCCGAGTGAGAAGTCTTCCTAGATTCTAAGTGAGTGGCTATGGGAACCATTTCTGAGTTGCCGTATATGTGTATTCCGGTTGAGTGAAATCAGGAGTGTGTTATGTTTTCTGAATGGAGCTAGTATGTTTAAGGGTCAATCCGAGTGAATTGAGAGTGGCCCTTCCGAGTGAATACGCTTGAGTGATTCTGAGTGAAAGATATAAGTAAACCCCGAGTGAGGAAGAGTTTGTATTTCCGAGTGGAAACCTTGAGTGATCCCTCCTGAGAGAGGAGTTAGTGTAGTGGTTTAGAGTGGAATGGATCCTAAGTGTATGATATTTATAATCCGAGTGAATGATGTAAAATCCGAGTGAGTGAGAATCTGTATTCCGGGTGGTTAAGATTAGACTAAGTGATAAGTGTTGATTAAGCATTGATTTCATGACTCATTCGAATTAATTTTGTAAAGAACTTGAGCTAAATTGATGAATTATTAAAGGAAGTGAGCATGAATCTTTTAAGTAGTGATGGATAGGTGTATAAAAGAAATATTGTGTTAAAACTCTTGGAAAGTTGCAGGAAATTCAACAGGAAAGCAGGGCAAGCTTAAGCTTGAGCAAGCAAGCTTAAGCGTGAAAAATCAAGCTTAAGCTTGGAGCAAGCAAGCTTAAGCGTGAAAGATCAAGCTCAAGCTTGAAGCAGGCAAGCTTAAGCGTGAAAGTAGCAAGCTCAAGCGTGAAAGCATCAAGCTCAAGCGTGAAAGAGCAAGCTCAAGCGTGATCGGGGGCATTTGAAGACAGCAAGCTCAAGCTTGAACAACCAAGCTTAAGCTTGAGCAAGCAAGCTTAAGCTTGAACAAGTTGGAAAGCATCAGGACCTCTCACGCTTGAGCGTGAACACTAGGAGCTTAAGCGTGGAATGATAAAAATAGAAGCCTAAGCATGGATTAAGCATGGCCAGCATGAATTAAAGGAAACAGAGGCATCAGGACCCCTCTCACGCTCAAGCGTGGGAATAAGCCGCTTGAGCGTGAGGAATGGATATTAAGGCCTCGCCTGAGCGTAACTGAGTGAGGCTAAGCGAGGAGCAAGCGTGAGAAGGCAAGGAAGCCACGCTTGAGCGTAAATTACTTCAGCTTGAGCGTGAGATCATCAATAAGCATCAGAACTCTTCACGCTTGAGCGTGACCATCAAGCTCAAGCGTGACTCAGACAGTATGGGATTTCTTAATTCTTTATTCACCAATAATGCGATGCAAACTCATCCACTTTCTTCTGTTTCCACCAGTCTCTGAAAGATGCTGCATGGGTTCTACGCAAGTGGGCAAGAGAAGCTGAACCTAAACTCCTATAAATCAAGCTGCAAACAACAACATCATCATCAATCTCCTAACATCTGATACATCAGATCCATCCTCTGTATTTTTCATTTCACACTTTCCATTTTCTGTATTCATTTCTTTGATGGTGAAAATGCAAGGCATGAGTAACTAATTTCCCTTATGGGATTGGCTGTAATCCATTCAACACTGAAGTAATGCTGTCGTAAGTTTTCATTGAGTAATGAGATTTGATAAAGTTTCTGTATTTCTTTCTGCGTTTAATGCCTGAAAGTACTTGATCACTATTTTCTTGTTCTAAGTTTTCTTGAGTATGCTGGGAAGTGACTTTTGAAAGCAGACCCTGAAAGAAATGCTTGTTGTGAGTAGGTAGCCAGGGATGGCGTCTAACGCAACAAACGTCAAAACAATCGATCGATAATGCTGGAATGGTTTCCAAAGTGACTGAGGGATCAGCGGTTTGGAAATCATTCTTATGAATTTTGTAGTCGAGGGATCGATGCAAATGACTTTGATTGTGACGTAGAACTTATCTTTTCGATTTACTTATATGGAAACTTATGCAGCTTACAGAGGTGAAGATGTGATGAAGCCAATCCCTGTTTTACAAAACTGATTTTTCCAACCTCATTTACTGTCATCTTTTGCACAATATTATTCTCTGTTATTTTGTTACTTGCTGTTTTTCATTCAACAACATTCACAACAAACCCAAACAAAAACTTTCTGCCAAATCAATTCAAACTAAAGTCTTCATTCTAGCACCTCCTCAGTGGAACGACAACTATACTGTATTACAACTTCTGTGTTTAAACTTGGCACATCCATTTCATTGAGTTCATATTATACAAACTTGATTCTCTTTTAGCAAACTCAATATAAGCAAAACACCCCCATCACTAAGTCCAAGTGAGGATTGCCTTAATGATTTTTCCCTGAGTGGACAAGATGTCATATGCCGAGTGGACTAGCTATCATTTTCCGAGTGAATGAGTTGAATGATATCTCTGGATCCCGAGTGCCTGTTTAGCTGAGTGCGGCTTCTCGCTCAGCGAATGAAGGATTCGTTGTAGCGAGTGTGCGTTGTTGTATGATCCGCCTGAGCGTTTTCTTCTTCCGCTAGCAGCCTCCTTGAGTCGGTTTTATTCCTCTTGCTTTCCTTCCCCTTATTCCTTTCTTGTCGGTTCTCCTTGGTTTATTTGGGAAAAAAAAATTTCCTCAGTTTTATTAATTATTTATTTATTAAATTAGGGTGTCTCATTTTGGTACATCTTGGCGCTATTGAGGGCGGGGAGTGATCGCCGGTGCATGGGCACGGACAAGGAGCGGCTCCTGGTAGGCTTCCAGCGGGGAATGTGGCATCCCGGGCACTGTTGAGGACGGGGAGTGATCGCCGGTGCATAGGCACAGACAAGGAGCGGCTCCTGGCAGGCTTCTAGTGGGAGGGACACATGAACGAACTGAATACATACCAGAATGAGAGGGATCCAAAGACTGTATAGGTATGGGACTATACAGTCGAGGACAGCTTAAAGAAATGAATTCGTACTACCTATACCAACAAATGCATTAGCCTTTTCGGTAGCCTATCACATAAGAACTCCAAAGTTAAGCGTGCTTAACTTGGAGTAATTCTGGGATAGGTGACCTCCTGGGAAGTTCTCAGGAAATGTGTGAGTGAGGACAAAAGCACATTGGAAAGGTCTCGTGTTAGTCTGTGGGGCGACTCGTTCATTCCTGAAAAGCGGCTGGGGTGTTATAGTGTATTGATACAAATCTTGTTTTGAACTAGGAGAAATATCACTTCATGGTGACAGAAGGAATTGTACTTGGTCATAAAATCTCTACAAAAGGCATTCAAGTAGACCAAGCAAAAATTGAGGAAATCTCAAAACTCCCACCCCCTGTGAATATGAAAGGGATTAGAAGTTTTTTAGGACATGCTGGGTTTTACCAGAGGTTCATTAAGGATTTTTCAAAAATTGCTAAACCTTAGACAAACCTCTTGAACAAGGATGTTGAATTCAAATTTGATGACGCATGTCTTAAAGCTTTTAATTCTTTAAAAGAAAACTTGATTTCTGCTCCTGTTATTGTTGCCCCTAATTGGAATTTGCCCTTTGAACTTATGTTTGATGCAAGTGATTATCTTGTAGGAGTTGTTTTAGGTCAAAGGCATAAAACGATTTTTAGGGTTATACATTATGCTAGTAAAGTTTTAAATGAAAATTAAGTGAATTATGCAACTACTAAGAAAGAATTACTAGCCATAGTGTATGCCTTAGAAAAATTTGATCATATTTGATAGGCTCAAAAATAATTGTTTTCACTAATCATGCAACCATTAAATACCTTTTGACTAAAACTAATTCTAAGACTCAGTTAATCCGATGGATTTTGTAACATCCCCATTTTAATTATAAGCAACCGAATTAAATGAAAAGTCAACAAATTAACACTCCCCTTAACTTAATTAACTAGAAGGAATAGGGTGATTAACGTGGAGACAAGATGGCATGGGCAGGATTATCTTTCCACATTTCCCCATCCCACCATCCTGTTCCCCGCGCGAGTATTTATACGGGTGATGACCATACTCTTCATGCGGAGAACCCCCCTGCGAACTTCCTTCTTCGTTCTTCTTTTCTCTTGTTTTCTCTCTCTCCTTCTCTGCCCTCCAGTCCATTTCCTGCTCCGAGAGCCAAGGTGACGGTGCTGCAGTGGAGTGGAACTCCCCACACGGGAAGGGACGATCGCCAAGGAGGAAGCAGAAATACCCCTACAT
The DNA here is from genome assembly GCA_037962975.1 of Clitoria ternatea. Lineage (NCBI taxonomy): Eukaryota > Viridiplantae > Streptophyta > Magnoliopsida > Fabales > Fabaceae > Clitoria > Clitoria ternatea. Next base: position 154,266,533 of record CM075671.1, read on the forward strand.
CACTCGCAGGAGACTGTAGCACTCCAGAGAAGGCGCCAAGTGAAGCAGCAAGGAAGAGAACCACCATTCAAGCAGAAAAATCCCTCGGAGCTTCGTAATTGGTAGGGGGAGTATCTTACATGTTAAATGTATGGGTTACGAACGGGTTGGAGACCCTGATGGTTGTAGTATTGTATTCTGCTGTGTGGCGTGTTTGCATGTAGAATCTCCGAATGCAGGTTAAGTGAGGAGGAATGGTTGCATGTTAACATCTTTCTTACAAATGCATGTGTTGCAGGATCTTGATTGCATGTTGAGTTGTGTTGATATGAATGTCCGATTGAAGCTATCCATGTCATAGAAATGCATGTGTTGATATGAATGCTTTAATGAACTTGTTTGCGTACAGGAAATGCCTGCTTTAACCGGGTTCTGACACTGTCCTATACCGATTGCATGTTATGTTGTGATGACTTGAAATGCTTGAGTGAACTTGTGATTTTCATAATGATGCATGCGTTGTTTAAGGTTAAATGGTGCTGTAAACCGATTGCATGTCACACTTGATTGAACGAAAATGTTTATGGATGCTTGATATGGATTGATACCGATTGCATGGGACTCATATGTTACAATGGAATGATAATGGATTGCATGAAAGCTATATGTGTTAAACTGACATGCTGAATCCTGATAATGTGTATTACCGATTGCATGATATGTGTGCTTGAATAAGAGAATGCATGCGTGAAACGAATGTTGTGTGTCGAATCCGCGTGTGGCGCATGAGATGCGTTGTGCTGGAAGCACGTAGTGTGGGACACTACCTTCGGTCATCCAGCGTGGGACGCTGTAAAATCCTTGAGTGGGACTCAGGGTAGCCCTGAGTGGGACTCAGGCTGCCTGTGAACACCCCCGTTGGCGCTGAGAGCGTTGGTGTCACCTGTGGGCAAACGGTTGGGTACCCGTAAAACGGCCAAGCAGCTGGGAGCTTATTTGATAGCTGAGAGCTATATATAAAAAGGCTGAGATGCCTACGTTGCAACGTCTGACCGATACACACGATGCGGAACCGAGTGAAACCTTATGTGCTTATTACTGTTAATATTGTTACTACTATTAATGTTGTTTGGAATTGGCTAGGTATGCCGAGTGGTAAGTGAATGGATGAATGCGTAGGACTGAGTGAATGCTCCGTGTATGTGTTATTGACTGAAATTTGATTATGCATCTGATATGGTGTATGAGGATAATGAATGTGTATGCCGAGTGATCCATTCCGTGTGTACGTGCCTTGGATGCTGAATGAAAACTGTTTCATGAATATATGTATATATGTATGCAAGCGTATCCGTGTTATTGAAAATGTTATGAGTACAGCCGAGTGAGGATTGGTGAATATCGAACGGTAAGAGTTATGTATATATGTCTTGGCTAATGGATGTTGCTCTGGTATAATCGTGTTTGTACGTATATGTATTGTTGTATGATTGGGAGATAACCTGAGTCGGTATCTATCATTTAAAATCTAAGATGCTCACCCCTGCAGTGGCCATTTTTCAGTGAATGTCTCTCGGGATGAGGATCAGAAGCAGAGCTGGAACGCTGAGTGAAGTGTTGATGCATTAGGAAGGTTTAATTAATGCGATGTTAGATTAAACTCTGACCGGTTCATGCCGGATGTTAGTGTTTTGGACAAATAGAACCTTATGGACAAAGAGGAATCCGATTTTGTGTTTGTAAATGTTAACATACACTCTTATATATATATATATGTATGGTTCGTGTGTGACATGCTATGTGCTACCTTATTTCATACTTGTGCTTTAATGGATACGCAGGGACAGCATGATTTAGCATACCATGGCCAAGACAGAGTGAATTATAAATTGTCTCTAGGAAGAGAGTCTTAAACGATCTGAGTAAATGGGAGTATGCAACCCTGAGTGGGGATCGATGTGGGAGATCTTCCCGAGTAATAAGCTATGAGTACTCTGAATAGGTCCTCAACGTACCTCAAGTAAGAAACGAGTGAAATCCTTGAGTGATGGTGAGAGAGATGACCACTGAGTGAGAAATATAAGTAAAACCCGAGTGGGGGAGAGTCTGTATTCCCGAGTGAAGTTCCCTCGCCCCAGCGAGCAATATACTCGCTCCAACGAGTACGGACTAGGAAGACTTACGTCGGATACGCTTGGGCGGAGTCATACCTCGCCCGAGGTACTAGAGCAGTTCGCCCAAGCGTGAGGACTCGCGCTGGAGCGAGTAGTTGTCAGAGTGGGATACCGCCCAATTACCCTTCCTCTCCATTGTGACGCTAATGCGTCCCCGACAACGGTGTTGACCCCGGCTTGGGCGTTGTTGTTGAGTCCGCCCAGGCGTTGTCATATCTAGTCAAGTTGGGCGGAATGAGTTCGGGCCCCTCTTTCCTCCACAATCCACTACTGCACATGTACATCTCCCTTCTCCTTCCCCTTACCTATTTCTTTCTACTGTTTGACTAGTGTTACTCGTGGAAAAGCTTTCTTTGTGGATCCTCTTCGAGAAGACGAGTGAGGACCGATATGGGGTGTTCTTTATGAATCCCCCTCCATCTGCCGCTGCATTACCATACCCCGCCCAGGCGGTATCAGACCCCGCCTGAGTGAGCCAACAATATTATGTAATCCGCCCTGGCGCTGGAGTGTTATATTAAACCAAATGAACCGGTTTCAGTCTTAGCCTTCTGTTATTTGCCATATGCGTGTGGATGATCTCTCATTTCCCTTGTTCTTCCTTGCACTCTGCCCCTTTTGTTATCCGGTTGCCTTATAGTCTATTTGGTTTACTTAATTTTGGAAAATTTTCCCGTCCTTGGGTTTAATTCATTTTGTTAAATTAGGGTGTTACATTTTGGTATCAGAGCGGACCGAAAGGTCCAAGGCCAAGGTAAGCCTACCGAGTGTAAGTGGTTGTGTGTATGGTCATGATTGTTGTGGTGTGAATTCAACTTGATTGATACTCTGTTACTGAATCATGGGTAGGGGAGTTGTTCCTCCTGACCCGACTAATTGTGTGACATACAAGAACACATAATGGGCTAAGCTACTAAATATTAGACTAAAATCCGATTGGAATTAAGTAACTAGGAATACTTATCCTTGAATGTTGATTTCAGGATAAGGGATGGCACATCGCCAAAGCATGGAGGCTATAGCCACGGCATTCCAACGCTTTGCAGACGTGTTTGAAAGGCAGGGCCAGCCTCGAGCTGAGGAGGGCCAAGTGCTAGACCGCTTCTTAAAGAGGAAGCCGAGTGAATTCCTAGGAGGACGGAACCCTGAGGCGGCGTTTAAGTGGACTCAGGAATTAGAGAGGATTTTTGGGGGTCTTCGCTGTACCGAAGCCCAGAAGGTAGAGTGTGCAGTGTACATGCTACGAGACGAAGCAGAGAACTGGTGGAAAATAACCAGAAGCCGATTCCCTGAAGATGATAATCAACTGACGTGGAACGATTTCAAGGCATGCTTCTTAGAGAAGTACTTTACCGACACAGTGAGGAGTCGGAAAGAGCTGGAGTTTATGGAGTTAAAACAGGGCTCCATGACTGTGGAAGAATACGCGACCAGATCTGAGGAATTGTGCCTATTCTATCCACCCTTCCAGCAGCCTGGGACGGAGAGCTCCAAGTGCCTTAAGTTTGAGAACGGATTGAGATCGGATATTAAGAGGGCCTGCAGATACCACGAGATACGGAGTTTCCCTGCATTAGTGAACAAATGTAGAATATTTGAGGAGGATGACAAGGCCCATTCGAACCAGAGCAGCAGAAACCACTATTCCCTGAGGCCCCAACGACCTCGTTTCAAAAAACCAAGCAATGTTGGCAGGAACAAGCCTTTTTCTAAATTTGGGGGTCGGAATCAACCTGAAAGACGACCAGTAGTAGGAGACGGAAGGTGTTTCAAGTGTGGAGGAAACCACTTTGCCAGAGACTGCAAGGATGATGGTGATGTAGTGTGCTTTCACTGCAACAAGAGAGGACACATTCGCCCCGACTGCCCCCAACTACACCAAGCAAACGTTAATGTGCATCAGGGGGGATTTCAAGAAAGGAACCGAGTGAATGATAACCAACGCCCTGGTGGCAGAGGCAACGGAGCCAGAGGAAACGGGATGCGTACTCCAGATAACCGAGGGAGGAATACCGGCCCAACAGCGGCAGGAAGGATCTACACCATCAACGCAGAGGATGTTGCACCAGCAAGCGACCTAGTACAATGTAAGTGCTCACTCAGAATGAATACGCTTAATGTTGTTTTCGATTCGGGAGCCACCCATTCTTTTATAGCTGATGAGTGTGTGAAGCGTTTGAAGTTACCGACTGTGTCTATGAATCGGACTTTGGAAGTGGCCAGCCCGACTGGCGCTAATGTGTTCACCTCGTCAATGTGCAAAGATGTAGCGTTTGAGTTGTATGATCGGAGTTTCACCTTCGATCTGATTTGCATGCCCTTAAAGGGTCTTAACATCGTGCTTGGAATAGATTGGCTTTCAGCCAATAAGGTGTTGGTAGATTGTAGAAACCGAGAGATAGTTTTTCCGAGACAGCCCACTGAGAACGACACGGCACCAGGTATAACCCAACTGTTTATGATGCTTTGTCTAACCGAGGGTGAGAGTAGAATCCGAGTGAACGAAATCCCGATTGTCTGTGAATTCCCAGAAGTGTTCCCTGAAGACGTACCGAGTGTCCCTACCAATAGAGAAATCGAATTCTTTATAGACTTAATCCCTGGGGCCGAGCCAGTCTCCAGTGCACCCTATAGAATGTCCTCAACTGAGTTAGCCGAGTTGAAGAAACAAGTGGATGAGTTACTCGGAAAGCAGTTCATTAGACCGAGCGTATCACCATGGGGCGCACCCGTACTGCTTGTTAAGAAGAAGGATGGCAGCATGAGACTTTGTATAGATTACCGACAGCTAAACAAACTCACAATCAAGAATCAGTATCCACTGCCCAGAATTGATGATTTAATTGACCAGTTGCGTGGAGCCTCAGTCTTCTCAAAAATCGATCTACGATCGGGGTATCACCAAATCCGAGTGAAGGACTCGGACATTCCTAAAACTGCCTTTAGGACTCGGTATGGTCACTACGAGTATGTAGTGATGCCGTTCGGTGTGACAAACGCCCCTGCTGTTTTCATGAATTACATGAACAGCATATTCCACTCCTATTTAGACCGGTTTGTAGTTGTTTTCATCGATGACATCCTAGTTTATTCTAAGACTTCCGAGGAGCATGAAGGACATCTCCGAGCGGTACTTCAAGTGTTGAAGGAGAAACAATTGTTTGCGAAGCTTTCGAAGTGCGAATTCTGGATGGATGAGATCCACTTCCTCGGACATGTGATTTCCGAGCGAGGTGTCTCGGTGGACCCTTCGAAGGTCACAGCTGTAATGGCATGGGAGAAGCCCAGGTCAGTCTCGGAGATAAGGAGTTTTATGGGCCTGGCAGGTTATTATAGAAGGTTCATCGAAGGTTTTTCTAAACTGGCATTACCACTAACTAAATTGACCCGAAAAAATGTTCCCTTCGTGTGGAGTCCCGAGTGTGAGAACAGCTTCCGAGAGCTAAAGAACAAGTTGACGACTGCTCCAGTACTGGCATTACCCGAGTTACAAGAGAGCTTCGTGGTCTATTGTGACGCGTCAGGACTCGGATTAGGGTGTGTACTTATGCAGAGAGACCGAGTGATAGCATATGCCTCTCGGCAATTGAGACCTCACGAGCAGCATTACCCGACCCATGACTTGGAGCTGGCAGCAGTAGTTTTTGCATTGAAAATCTGGAGGCATTACTTGTACGGGTCCAAATTTGAAGTGTACAGCGATCACAAGAGCCTCAAATACCTATTCGACCAGAAAGAGCTGAACATGAGACAGAGAAGATGGATTGAGTTTTTAAAAGATTACGATTTCGAGTTAAAATACCACCCGGGTAAGGCAAATGTCGTGGCCGACGCATTGAGTCAGAAATCCCTCCACATGGCAGCAATGATGGCAAAAGAAGTAGAGTTGTTGGAGCGGTTCCGAGACATGAACTTGTATGTTGACACCCCCTCCTCTCGGAAAATGACAATCGGTACATTGAGGATCGCCAATGAATTCTTGAAGTCCGTGTACGAGCAGCAACAGTTGGACTCCTACCTAACTGAAATGAAGGAAACTCAGGCCAAAGGAAAAGATTTATCCTTGACCGAGGGATCAGATGGGATCTTCTGGGTGAGGGACAGAATATACATACCAAACGGAGGAGAATTAAGGAGAGTGGTGCTTGATGAAGCCCACAAAAGCCTACTCAGTATCCACCCGGGAACCACAAAAATGTACCATGACCTGAAGAAACAATTCTGGTGGCCCGGACTAAAGAGGGATGTGGCGGAATATGTGGCCCGGTGTATTACGTGCCAAAAATCAAAAGTGGAGCACCAAAAACCGTACGGTGCAATGCAGCCCCTAGAGATTCCCGTGTGGAAATGGGACTCGATTGCGATGGATTTTATCATGGGATTACCCAAAAACCGAGCGGGCCATGATGCGATTTGGGTCATTGTTGACCGACTGACGAAGAGTGTACACTTCCTACCTGTAAATATGAAGTACCTGTTGCATAAGTTGGCTCGGATTTACATTCAAGAAATTATCTGACTTCATGGCATACCTACTTCTATCGTATCAGATAAGGACCCTAGGTTCACGTCCCGGTTTTGGACCAGCCTACATCAAGAAATGGGCACCAAACTTTGGCTTAGTTCTGCCTACCACCCCCAATCGGATGGACAATCCGAGCAGACAATTCAAAGTTTAGAAGACTTATTAAGGGTGTGTGTGTTAGAGCATGGTGGGGACTGGGAGCAGTACCTTCCCTTGATCGAGTTTACGTACAACAACAGCCATCATCACAGCATTGGCATGGCACCCTACGAGGCACTATATGGACGCAGATGTCGAACCCCACTCTGCTGGTCGGAAACGGGTGAAAGTCTACTATTGGGACCAGACATCGTGAAGCAAACCACAGAGCAGATCCGAGTGATACAGGGAAGGATGAAAGCATCTCAAGACAGGCAAAAGAGCTACCATGACAAGCGCACCAAACCATTGGAATTTTCAGTCGGAGACAGAGTGTTTTTGAGAACTTCTCCGAGTAAAGGAGTCGGACGAGCCTTAAAAGGTGGAAAGTTAAGCCCTCGATACATTGGGCCTTATGAGGTGTTAGAACGAGTCGGCCCCGTGGCATACCGCATCGCATTACCGACCCACTTGTCCTGATTGCACAACGTATTTCATGTGTCTCAACTAAGGAAGTATTTACATGACCCCAGCCACACGATGCCTGACGATGAAGTAGAGATCAAAGAAGACCTGACCACTATGACTACACCGATTGGAATCGTGGACCGATCGATAAAACGCTTGAGGAACAAAAACGTAAGGCTGGTTAAGGTGGAGTGGCAGCAAGGCAAGACTACCTCCTGCACGTGGGAACGTGAAGATGCCATAAGACAGCAGTACCCCGAGTTGTTCATTTAGGTGAGTTACCGACTGAAGTTTCGCATGAATTACCGACTGAATTTCGGGGATGAAATTCTTTTCAAGTGGGGGAGAACTGTAACATCCCCATTTTAATTATAAGCAACCGAATTAAATGAAAAGTCAACAAATTAACACTCCCCTTAACTTAATTAACTAGAAGGAATAGGGTGATTAACGTGGAGACAAGATGGCATGGGCAGGATTATCTTTCCACATTTTCCCATCCCACCATCCTGTTCCCCGCGCGAGTATTTATACGGGTGATGACCATGCTCTTCACGCGGAGAACCCCCCTGCGAACTTCCTTCTTCGTTCTTCTTTTCTCTTGTTTTCTCTCTCTCCTTCTCTACCCTCCAGTCCATTTCCTGCTCCGAGAGCCAAGGTGACGGTGCTACAGTGGAGTGGAACTCCCCACACAGGAAGGGACGATCGCCAAGGAGGAAGCAAAAATACCCCTACATCACTCGCAGGAGACTGTAGCACTCCAGAGAAGGCGCCAAGTGAAGCAGCAAGGAAGAGAACCACCATTCAAGCAGAAAAATCCCTCGGAGCTTCGTAATTGGTAGGGGGAGTATCTTACATGTTAAATGTATGGGTTACGAACGGGTTGGAGACCCTGATGGTTGTAGTATTGTATTCTGCTGTGTGGCGTGTTTGCATGTAGAATCTCTGAATACAGGTTAAGTGAGGAGGAATGGTTGCATGTTAACATCTTTCTTACAAATGCATGTGTTGCAGGATCTCGATTGCATGTTGAGTTGTGTTGATATGAATGTCCGATTGAAGCTATCCATGTCATAGAAATGCATGTGTTGATATGAATGCTTTAATGAACTTATTTGCGTACAGGAAATGCCTGCTTTAACCGGGTTCTGACACTGTCCTACACCGATTGCATGTTATGTTGTGATGACTTGAAATGCTTGAGTGAACTTGTGATTTTCATAATGATGCATGCGTTGTTTAAGGTTAAATGGTGCTGTAAACCGATTGCATGTCACACTTGATTGAACGAAAATGTTTATGGATGCTTGATATGGATTGATACCGATTGCATGGGACTCATACGTTACAATGGAATGATAATGGATTGCATGAAAGCTATATGTGTTAAACTGACATGCTGAATCCTGATAATGTGTATTACCGATTGCATGATATGTGTGCTTGAATAAGAGAATGCATGCGTGAAACGAATGTTGTGTGTCGAATCCGCGTGTGGCGCATGAGATGCGTTGTGCTGGGAGCACGTAGTGTGGGACACTACCTTCGGTCATCCAGTGTGGGACGCTGCAAAATCCTTGAGTGGGACTCAGGGTAGCCCTGAGTGGGACTCGGGCTGCCTGTGAACACCCCCGTTAGCGCTGAGAGCGTTGGTGTCACCTGTGGGCAAACGGTTGGGTACCCGTAAAACGGCCAAGCAGCTGGGAGCTGATTTGATAGCTGAGAGCTATGTATAAAAAGGCTGAGATGCCTATGTTGCAACGTCTGACCGATACACACGATGCGGAACCGAGTGAAACCTTATGTGCTTATTACTGTTAATATTGTTACTACTGTTAATGTTGTTTGGAATTGGCTAGGTATGCCGAGTGGTAAGTGAATGGATGAATGCGTAGGACTGAGTGAATGCTCCGTGTATGTGTTATTGACTGAAATTTGATTATGCATCTGATATGGTGTATGAGGATAATGAATGTGTATGCCGAGTGATCCATTCCGTGTGTACGTGCCTTGGATGCTGAATGAAAACTGTTTCATGAATATATGTATATATGTATGCAAGCGTATCCGTGTTATTGAAAATGTTATGAGTACAGCCGAGTGAGGATTGGTGAATATCGAACGGTAAGAGTTATGTATATATGTCTTGGCTAATGGATGTTGCTCTGGTATAATCGTGTTTGTACGTATATGTATTGTGGTATGATTGGGAGATAACCTGAGTCGGTATCTATCATTTAAAATCTAAGATGCTCACCCCTACAGTGGCCATTTTTCAGTGAATGTCTCTCGGGATGAGGATCAAAAGCAGAGCTGGAACGCTGAGTGAAGTGTTGATGCATTAGGAAGGTTTAATTAATGCGATGTTAGATTAAACTCTGACCGGTTCATGCCGGATGTTAGTGTTTTAGACAAATAGAACCTTATGGACAAAGAGGAATCTGATTTTGTGTTTGTAAATGTTAACATACACTCTTCCTCTGGAGCGAGTAGTTGTCAGAGTGGGATACCGCCCAATTACCCTTCCTCTCCGTTGTGACGCTAATGCGTCCCCGACAACGGTGTTGACCCCGGCTTGGGCGTTGCGGTTGAGTCCGCCCAGGCGTTGTCATATCTAGTCAAGTTGGGCGGAATGAGTTCGGGCCCCTCTTTCCTCCACAATCCACTACTGCACATGTACATCTCCCTTCTCCTTCCCCTTACCTATTTCTTTCTACTGTTTGACTAGTGTTACTCGTGGAAAAGCTTTCTTTGTGGATCCTCTTCGAGAAGACGAGTGAGGACCGATATGGGGTGTTCTTTATGAATCCCCCTCCATCCGCCGCTGCATTACCATACCCCGCCCAGGCGGTATCAGACCCCGCCTGAGTGAGCCAACAATATTATGTAATCCGCCCTGGCGCTGGAGTGTTACATTAAACCAAATGAACCGGTTTCAGTCTTAGCCTTCTGTTATTTGCCATATGCGTGTGGATGATCTCTCATTTCCCTTGTTCTTCCTTGCACTCCGCCCCTTTTGTTATCCGGTTGCCTTATAGTCTATTTGGTTTACTTAATTTTGGAAAATTTTCCCGTCCTTGGGTTTAATTCATTTTGTTAAATTAGGGTGTTACAGATTTTGCTCCTACAAGAATATGATCTTGAAATCAAAGATAAAAGGGGTAGTGAAAATATGGTCGCTAACTATTTATCCAGATTAATAAACTATGAGGTAACTGCCAAAGAAATTGAAATTACAGAAGAATTTCCTGATGAAAAATTATTTGAAATAACAAACTGGCCATGGTTTGCTGATATGGCCAATTTTAAAGCAGTAGGAATTCTTCCCAATGATTTAACTTGGCAACAGAGAAAAAAAATTTCAAAAATGCTAAATATTTTGTTTGGGATGACCCTTATCTATTTAAAATTAGTGTGGATAATTTGTTAGACGTTGTGTGCCTGAATGGGAAATAAATGATGTGTTGTGGCACTGCCACAAATCTCCTTATGGAGGCCATTTTAATGGAGAGAGGACAGTTGCAAAGATCCTCCAATCAGGTTTGTATTGGCCCTCCATATTTAAATATGTTCACTCATTTATACAATCTTGTGACAATTGCCAAAGAACAGGGAATATATCAAGGAGGCAAGAAATGCCTCTCACAAATATACAAGAGGTAGAGGTATTTGATTGTTGAGGAATTGACTTCATGGGACCCTTCCATTACTCTCAATATAATCAATATATTCTGTTGGCAGTTGAATATGTTTCCAAATAGATAGAAGCAGTTGCTTCACCTAATGTTGATTCCAAAATTATGGTGAATTTCTTAAAGAAAAATATTTTTTGCAGGTTTAGAACACCAAGAACTTTGATTAGTGATGGAGGTTCACACTTTTGTAATGAAGTTCTTCAAAAGGTGTTACAACATTACGGTGTAAGACACAAGGTAGCCACATCATATCATCCACAAACTAATGGTCAAGCTGAGATTTCAAATCGTGGACTGTGTCTTCTTCAAGGAAGGATTGGTCACAGAAACTTGATGATGCACTATGGGCATACAGAACTGTATTTAAAATTCCTATTGGCCTTTCGCTTTTTAGATGGTTTATAGAAAAGCTTGTCATCTCCCAGTAGAAATGGAACATAATGCGTACTGGGCACTTAAATTCCTCAACTTTGATCAAAATGTTGCAGCTGACAAAAGGAAGTTGCAATTATTTGAGTTGGAGGAAATGCAGAATAATGCTTATGAATCATCTAGGTGCTACAAGAACAAGGTGAAAGCTTACCATGATAAGAAATTAAAGAAAAGGATCTTCACACCAGGTCAGTAAGTCTTATTGTTTAATTCAAGATTAAAATTATTTCCTGGTAAATTGAAATCTAAGTGGTCAGGCCCATTTGTGATCAAAGGGGTTAAACCATATAGAATAGTTGAAATTGAGGATCCAACTTCCAAAAGAAGTTGGATGGTTAATAGACATAGGTTGAAACCTTATTTGGGTGGTGAGATTAAAAGGCTTACCACCATTTATTTCTTAACAGGTTTCTGATTTACAGGTGATGTCAAGCTAGAGACAGTAAATCAAGCGCTCAAAGGGAGGCAACCTATTATTTTTCCATATTGGTTTGTTTTTAAATTTGTGATTAAAATAATTTGGTATGTTTTGTTTAAATTATTAATTTTAGGAATAAAAAGGGTTTAAAAAGGCTTAAAAATAGGTTTTTAAAACTAAATTGAAGAAAATGGGAATTTAACTCCTACGCGTAGCATAAGAGCCACGCGAAGCGTGGGGTTAAATTTTCAAACCTGGCGTGTAACGTCCCACCCACACGTAGCATCAGGACCTGCGTTCAGTTTTTAAAATAGAACTTATTTTAGAATGGAGGCCCATTCTATGTTTTTAAACCTAACTTTTTCCCTTTTTGTGCCTCATTCTTAAAAACCTAAAAATTTTCAAGACCCCATAACCCACATTCTCCCATTTTCTCTATTGTTCATTATTTTCCAAGTAAGTATCTCATTCTATTCTCTATTTCAATTCTTAGTTTACATTTTTCTTTTAGATTATATGTGATTAGAATTAGAATAGGTGGAATTAATGACCCATGGGACTGATTGAATGATTTTTCTTTTAAATGGTTGAGAATAGGGTTGCTGTTACGCAACCCTAATTTGAAGATTTTGAAACTGCACCCTCACGCATAGCGTCACCCTGACACGTAGCGTGAGGAAATAGGGTTGACGCTATGCGTTAGGCCCCTGTTTCAGTTTTTCCAAATTTGTGTTTTTTTATTGTTTTCTATTTTTTGTTGTTAAGTAAATTATGTGTTACTTTGTAAGTTTAATTCTTATATTTAAACTTTTGATTTTAATCTTAAAATGTGTGATTGTTGTGTATTTTGAATTATGTTTATGTTTTAGTTTAAGAAATTTTTTTTTGAATAAAAACCAAAATTATGAATCTGTTTATGGTATGTTTTCCTAATTAATGCATATATGTTCTGTAACATATTTCCTTAAAAATTATATTTGTGTTTTATCTTTAATTTGCATATGTGATAATTTATTTCTCTTGTAATAAATATATGTGACAATTTATTTTGCAGATGGAACCGAAGAAGTCCATCCTTGTTGTCGGTTCAAAGAGGAGAAAGAGGATTGACATCACTTCCTCTAAGGACCTAGATATACAGAGGAGTAAGAGGAGCAGTTTGGACCTAGGGATGTCACCAGGTTCAAGACAGATGTAAAATGGGCCAGGTTTCATCAGATCAAGCGATACAGGCTGATCTAGGAGAGGGTTCTTGACTTAGGACCTGGCGACTATCTTGAGCTATAGGATGAGATCCGGAGGAGAGGATGGGGACCACTATTTTCTTTATATATGGCAGGAGACCCTATCCTAGTGATGGAGTTCTATGCTAATGCTTATAGGACACGGCAGAATTCACCGAACATTAGGCAGAGGAAGAGTAGCTGGGTGAGAGGCAGATATATAGGTTTTCACTAAGGAAAATAGAAACAAGGTTTCTACTGAGGAAGGTGATATAGGTTTTCACCTAGAGGAGGTTGCTCACTTTTTGAGAAAGGAAAGAATCTATTTTAACCTTAGCAAGGTTAATAGAGTACCTTCCAACCTCCTGAAGACATAGCTGACACTGATTACCCAGGCATGGATGTACCTGATGCTCCATAACATCGTGCCAGTGACTCACCTTTCCAGCTTGCCAGTTGAGGGATGCTACTTATTATACTCTATCTTGCAGGGTAAGATTATCGACATTGCTGCCCTGATTTCTGAGTAGATCCACCATTATGCTCTTGGGTGTAAGAAGAACCGCCCAGTGCCATTTCCACTTATTATTTCTACCTTACTGAGGAGGCAGGGAGTGCAGGTACCTTTTCTAGAGTTCACTAGTTCATCAAGATGAGTACCCAATGTTCTGGTGAACAAGATTTATTTTGTTTGCATTACAAGCTCCCACCTATTGAGGAGAAGGCATAGCTCAGACCGAAGCGTAGAAGACCATCTCAAGTGACTTTTACTGATGTTTTCCTTCAAGGAGTTAGCCAGGATAAGGATAAAGCAGCAGCATCAGACACAGATGATGGCAGCTTCCCATCGAGCCTATGTTCACTTACATGACTCATTTTAACAGTACAGGGTACAGGGAGCTGATGCACCATACTTGACACCTTCAGAGTTTATAGCTCATGTGGCTTGGCCAGGAGACCAATTGACATATCTTAAGAGAGGTAGCACATCTGGTGCTTGGGCTGACACTGAGGATGACACTACTGAGGAGGAGGGTAATTATGATGATGATGATGATGATCAGATGCAGGATGACTAAGGGCCATATTTATTTCCTACACTTTTATGACTATTTTTACATTCTTGTGTTTTACATTAGTCACTTTGTGATTTTTGCTATTTAGTTTGGTATTTTTGGTATGATTTGATACTTTTATCTGGTGTGGTGTGATGTTTTATGTTTGTGTGATATTTTAGGATTAGTGTGACTTTCTTAAATAAAATAAAAACAAAAACAAAACTCAAAATTTTTGTCGAAATTGAAAATTTTATGTGCTTGAAGTTTTACATAATAAGCCATTTAAAATAATTAAATATTGATTTTTATGCAATTGAAGCATTTTTATAAAACATATTACAATGTTCTTATTAATAATCAAGCTAATTTCAAAAACCTGGTAAGCTGAAAGTTCTTTTAAAAACTTTAAAGGTATCGTCATAATTTCTTTCAAATTGATTTTGCTTAATTCTTTGATCTTTGTTGTCATACAGAGGATCCAAGAACATGATCAAGGCACATTATTGGTAAACACATGAACTAGGGCCAAAAAGCTTACCATGGTAAAAAGTATTTATCCTTTGTTAGCCAAATTTTGAGCCGTAAAAATATTTTTCTTTGGCACCCCTCAACCATAAATATTTTTCAACCATTCCCTTTCATCTGATTAAGTAAAAGAGCATTACAATAAAAAGGAAAATTCTTTTGAAGTATTCTTACAAAATAGGGAGTGAAATTATGAACTTATTTCCTTTTATAAAAATTATATCAGTCATTCATATATATAAAAAATAAAAGTAACAAGAAAAGGAAAAGAAATATATATATGAAAATTCAGAAAAAGAAATAAACGAACTACGTTGGGGGTATTTATCAAAAAGGAAGTGAGTTTTGGTCAACGAGAAACACCTTATCCTTACATGCGATGCTCTTTTATGATTTTAGGTGTTTTGTTTTTCCTAGAAAAACCATGAATTCTTGTAACCAGACCTCGTTACAACCCTTGAAAAGACCTTATGATTCTTGTTGATTTTGTATGAATGACAGTTGATAAGATGAAAATCAAAATTAAATTTGTTGATTTTATGACTGATTGAGTTAAACAGGTTACCCTTTTACAGAGAGAAACACTTGAGAGGTAAGCCTTGAAATAAGCTTGATTTATTGACATGACATTGTGATAATTTTATCTCTAACCTTCTTTTGCACAAGTCATCAATATTGATCATTTCAAACGATAAGTTATGAATTACTTCTTATGGTGAGTTTTCAATTGTTTCAAAAATTGTGTTCAAAAGATTGGTTCATAGTTTTTGGTTTTGCTCGAGGACAAGAAAATTCCTAAGTTGGGGATAGTTTGTCAGTCCCTAATTTATCGTTGTTTTTATAATAAAAAGTAAAAAGAAAAAAATTAAAATTAGCTTTAATAAAAATAAAATTAGGTTTTATTGCAAATAAATAAAAGTTATTGAATTTAACCTTGCATGACCCATTTTCCCATTTTATGCAGTGAAGGTTTGAAGTTTAAAAATGAAAAATTATGCAAAATAGAAGGCTGACGTGTAGCATCAACCCCATGCTCAGCATCAGGATTTTGACCCTGACACTACGCATCAGGCCTATACATAGCGTCAGGTGCTACGTGTACCCCACTAATAGGTGGAATTTCACTCAGAAAAGTGGCTAAATAATGTTGCATAATAACCAATCCACTACAAACCAAAGGCATAAACACAATGCGGAACAAGGAAGATTAATGGAGTCTGAGTCAGAGACCTGACGCGCAGTGTCACACCCACACGTAGCGTTAGGTCCAAACTTCTCCATAATAAATGGGGCTATTTGCCAAGGTTTCAACATCCTCCTTCATTCCCTATCACCTCTTCTTACTCTTTATTCGAGCTCTGCACTATAGAATTCTTCCATTTACTTGAGATTTTCATTTAGGTCTATTTTCCTTTCATGTTGTGAAGTTCTTTGTCAAGTTTAGTTCAGTGTTCATCATGTCTTTACTTATAAGTTGTGTTTTTACCTTTACCATGTGTAACTAATCTGTTTATGTTGGAATTGGTAAACCAATCTATGAATATGATGTTGTGATTATGAATTATGCATGTTTATGATTCAAGTTTCATGTTAGTATTTCAACCTTTTATTAGTATGAATTTCAAATGGGAGAATGATTTTCATGCGTGTTAAAACTACTTTAATTGAAGTAAAAGTTAAAATACCCTTAATATACTAATAACTAGGGATACAAGTGGTAATTATTGTTGTGATAAGGCCAACACTTAAAACAAGTTTCTACTGAGAAAGCATCTAAGGGATCAGACTTTACGGTAAGTATTTAGAATTTACTCACCGAGGGATTAGGTGTAATGATTTTAAGCTGTAATGACATAAATTTGATGATTAAATATGCATGTTTATAATTACTATGTTATATTCTAGTTCGGGGATCCTAATTCCAACATAGTTTGTCATTTTGTGTTTAAATCTCAAGTATTGGAATTGTTTTAAAGAGTTATTTTTATAAGTCAATTTCTAGATAGTTTCATAATTTATTTTACTCTATCTTTTGCTCAATGTATAAATCAATTTCTAAATCTATGAATATTGTACAAATTTGTATATGAAACATTCTTTTGTTAATAAGTTTTGATACTTTTAGCATAGTAAATAAAAATTACCGCCACTCACTAAAACCAATCAATCCTTGAGGGAACGATATCTAATCTTTAGAAAACTACAATGATAAATTGGTGTGCTTGCCAAAATACCAACAGGCGTCATATTATCTATTTGAGAGTTAGTTGTGTTTTACACTCCTTAGCTTATATGTGTGTTTATGATGATGCTTGTATTATGTGATGTATCATGTATGTTTGAATTTAATTGGTCATACTATGTTAACGATGCTGTTAATTTTGGTAACCGATGTAATTATGAAAGTCTGATAACTGGAATGGTAAGTAAAGGAAAGATGTGAAAGGTAAAGGCTAATAATTCATAATTATAGCTAGATTATACTTTTCCTAGTTTTGATGTTTATTTCTATATTAATACTTAATTCCAGTCACTCAACCCCTTTATTGTGGTTTTAGTGACTATTGGCAGGTTGTGGATGTACACCGCGGAGGCAAGAGCTAAATGAGGCCAGGGCAATATAGAAACCAGAAGAATAGATATAATTGCATATCCGTTTATTGATTTATGAAAATGTTGAGTCATTAATTTGTAATGTGGTGTATATGATTTTAATTGGTATTCCTAGGCGTAGCGGTACCAAATGGCATGGAGCCATTTGGTAGTTGATTCGTGATGATGCATGAGTATGATTGTGTGTGTGATGCCTAGGTATTGAGTTATGATGTATGATGATATGGAATGATAGTGTGTTATGCATGATGTAAATATATGGCATAGAGCATATATCATGTGTTTGATAAATGTCATGGATAGGTTTGCAATATGTTGTTTATGTATGTGAATTGTGTGTGAAGTGCTTGAATGATTAGTTAAGGTTGTGATGATTTATGGCATAATATGCATATAATGGAAATAGGATATTTAAGTGGAAATAAGGAACTAAATAAGTGATTCTGTGATCCAACGGGTTTGGGACCCCTGGAAGAGATCCAATCGGTTCCCTAGCATATTTGGAAACTATGCATATAGGCCTTAGACCATTCGGAGTCCATTTACGTAGTTTGGTGCATGGGTTTTGCATATAATTAGGTTAAATGAATTTTTGTGCATAACTCACATATATGATGGAATTTTGGTGAACAGATAACGCCAATAGTTCCACAATGGGGAAAACAGGTGGCTCGTGATGTTTCATGGCAATCGGACCTGAAACAGGCCAATTGGGTAGGTTAATAGTTGGTTGAATGGCCTAAAATGCATAACAACATCAGGTGTTGTTTCTAGTGTTCAAACAATGAGCGTCAGCCTGGCGCTATGCACCAAGGCTGCGTGGAGAGTCCCACGTGGGCCTTCAAATGATGTATTTGGATTATTTTAGAGTTATAAACTGAAAATAAATATTTTGATGAATAATTGAAAAATTAATTAATTATTTTGTGAAAATTTCCCTTGTAAATTTAATTAAATGCATTAAAATAAAGGGAAATAATTAAATGACATCATAGGTGGTATCAAAGCGGTTCTGTTCCGGGCCGTATCTGTCAGGGGATTGTGTAGTATAAATTAAGGATTTATGAGAAATTGGTGATTTTTGATTACGTTCTTGAATATTAAATGTGTTAAAATGAGTAGAGGAATGTGATATATATATATATATATAAATGTCAAAATGGTATGTAGTGTGAATTGTTGTGAATGTTTGCATGTTATGATAAGTTAACATAAATTGTATGAGGCATTAATTGATTGTTTAAATAGTGTATGACATACAGATGCTATGAGTAAAGTTGTAATTATGATATAAGTTGAAAAGTTTTCTAACTTAATATGGGTAAGGTAATAAATTATGTTGAAGGTTATTAGAAATAAAATAGTGAATTGAATTTAGAGGTATGGTGTTTGTATAAAAATGTGAATGCAAATAATTAACAAGGTATGATGGATTGGGGGTGTAATTGAAAATGGAATTGATTGAGCCCTTAGGGCTAGTCCTGCATATTGGTTAATCAATGTAATGGATAAGTGGTGTATATGGTGGTTGTATTGTGTGTGAAAATTCCACGGGTACCCTGGCATTGAACTCATTTAGTGGCTTCGTCGATTCTGTCATCCCTGCTTAAGGTAAATTTTTAAAATTGTTGTTTTAGAACTTACTTGGAAATTTATTTAAATGATGAATATGATTATGAGTTAGCCTCTTGGAGTGATAAAGGTTAGATATGAAATAATTATTATGCCAATATGATATTAAATGATGTGTAAGTTAATGCATTGATATATATATTATTGAACGAGTTGGTAAATATGCCATTGAGTGGTACCAGTTTAATTGGTAAGCGTTGTTATGATGTTAAGGGAATAAAAAGCTAGTAGTAGTGAATGATTTATATTAGAAATATAAGGCAATACAAATCAAAGACAAAAACATACAAATAGTGGATTGTATCATAAATGACATTTAAAGTGGCTAGGCATATGTATATGTATGAGTAGATATTTAAACGCATTAAATTGTGTAGTGAATCAAAAATGACAGGCGCATTAGTAGCCGGTAGTGAGTTGAAAGTCGCGTAAATGGCGAATCTTAATGTTATATGGGATACGCCATCCAGAGCGGTGATAATATATATTGGCGTAATCAAATAGAAAGAATTAATGGATAATTTAGGAGAGGACAATCGAACTAAACTTACGAATTAATAAGATGTTAGACATTTTCTGGTACATGGTGGTACCTATAATTAATTGTGTTAATTTAATAATGTTGGAGGATTAAGAATTGGGTGGATAAACGATGGATAATGCGAGTTGGTAATGTATCGATATGGTTAATTTTTTTAGGATAGGTGAATCCCCTATAAACTCCTGCTTAGTCGGAATGGCGGGAGATGTTAAGTGTTTCACTTTAGGTATAAAACGTGGTTAGCGAAAATTAAGAAAACTTTTAGATTGGATGAAGGCACGGTAATGATCGACTACTTTGAGAAATTTTAATAGATAGATATTATGTCATGGTGTACTAACAATGTTGGGGAAGGCAGCAAATGATGCAGTTAACTTGTGATATGGATAATTAGAGAAAGCTTGTACATGAATAATGATCGAGGAAGCAATATGTCTAAGGGACCATTGCTTAAACAATAAGAAAAATCATGAGTAATAGGTACCGATCAGAATGACTGAGATTGTATCAAGTGTGATAGATAATACGGGTAGTGAGAGTTTATACCTGGTTGTTAGATTCTGCACTGATATTAATGTTAGGGAGGAATTACAGTGCCTGGCCACCCTGGGTTCCTTCCAATATTAATTCATTGTGGAGTTACCAATAGGCTGAGGTAAAAGAATTATATTGTAGTTAGCTGGTATATGGATTGTGAGGTGGATACTTAGGTTGTGCACCCAAATTTTACATAGCCTACTACGGAGTGTTTAACTCCTGGGACTGATCACCTCAGGTGGTTACACTGGTAGTTGAGACCATGTGGAATTGGGAAAGTGAGTATATCCTAGTACACCGTAGGTAATCAAGAGATAAAGCAAAGAAGAGTAAAGTTATGACATCATAGTTAGTGGATGATAATGAAAGAGATGTAAATGTTGTGATAAAAGAACTATTGTGAGTGATGAATAACTTGGAAAGCCACGATGATGGATCAATAAGGTGATAAATACTAAGCTGCATAAAGGAATTAGCGAAACAATCTATATAATATAGGTTGAGCTAGGTATCGGATGGACTTGGGATAGCGAATAGGATGATATATTTACTATGAGTAGATCGAATCATTATGTTGTCTCCTTCGAGTAGTGATTAATAAGTTGGTAAGGTTATGACATGCAACAAAAGTATGGAGTATAATGTGAACGTAACCACTGGAGGCGATGTCATATGTTGGTCGAGGAATATAAATGGAAAAATTAGTAGGGACACGTAGTGATGCTAACCAGGATGGATTGCCAACTTGATTGATGCCCCCTCTAAGCTACGATGATTTTGGGGATGAAATCTACTTTAAGGAGGGGTGTATGTAACATCCCATGTGTTTTTATATTTAGAAAGGGATAATAAATATGCATATAAGTCTAAATTATAATAATTAAGAATATGGAGCATTTCTATGATTTAAGAAGGTATTTAAATAGGGATTTATGGATTTTTCCTGATGCGTAGCGCCCAGCTGACGCATAGCGTCAAGGTGGAATTTTAGAACTGACGCATAGCGTCAGCATCACGGACAGAATTAAAATGCGCAGGTTTGAAACATAACTCGTGTGCAAGGAAGACATTTTTTCTCTCTCCTCCTTCTTTTCTTGCTACTTGGGACCCTAATTCAAGCTAATTCATGAAGAGATCTTGGAATTAATCAAATTTTGGCTTTACGGAAGAAAGGTATGTCAATGGGGACCCTTGATTTGTATGTTTTCTCTTTCCCCTCTTCTCTTTTCTCCTTAGCCGTGGATTGCATGTTGATGGGGAGCTATGATTTTCAAATTTTTAGCCTTTGTAGAGCTTGGGTATGGTTCCTAGGATGTTGGGTGCAAGCAAAAGCTAATGGGTTTTAGTATTCGGTGATTATAGGTTTCGAACTAAAGGTTAAAAGGTTGTTCGATGTGGTGGAACTTGAAAACGAGAGTCAGAAAATGGAAGTGAGTTTTGGTAGATTTCGGAAGGACCCGACAATTGATTTGAAGATTTGGAAAGCTCAGAATCGAGGTAAGGGTGTGTTGGGTTAAGATTAATATAGAAATGTAATTACGCTAGTGGCGCATAAGAAAATGGTATATTATAGCCGCCTTTACTTGTTTTAAATTAACTTGGATGATTTATGAAGAATCATAAATTATGAGAAATGGAAGTAAGTGGGAATATTAAAGTAAAGAAGGTAAAATAATTAATAAACTGATAAATGATTAAGTGGTATAATAGTGTTGTGATACTCAGAGAATTAATGTACGTATGCGGTAAATTATAAGCTAGAAGGTGAATTTAAGTGGGTTTTGCATATACATGAATATATATAAAAGTGAGGTAGGTAAGTGGAAAATATGATAAATTGTAATACTGATGCATAAATAATACTAGGATGATATTAAGACTATGTGACTAGAGGTGAAACCCATGATGATGGAAATAATGATTTATAATTGATAACACATGTAAGCGACATTAGTGTAATTATAGGGAAAACGTGAGATTATAAATTATAATGAATAGCCTTGATAAGGAATTATTCTAGAAGGAGTCATAATAGAATGGCGTGACTTGTAACTTACGATGATACTATAAGTAATGTTAAAAATTAAAGTGATGATAGGTTTTAAGTAAATGAGTAGGAGTAAAGTAAATGGGAGGTTGCTAATAAAGATAAGGATGATATATGTGTGTGTGTTTATGTGTATGGGAATCATGAGTATGGTTTTGATGGATAATCCTTGTTAGAATATGTTGGTAACTTCATGATAATGATGATGTATGTTGAATTGATGAGTATAATGATATAATATATGGATGACGCGATATGCGGATATATGATTACATGGAAATATGTCGTGGAGTGTGTTGAATTGATTGATTATTTGATAGGATGTTAATAAATAAACATGTAAAATTTATGCATGTGTAGTACTTTATGAGTTATGAGTTGAAATGAATAATAATTGTGTTGTTTAGGGTGTATACCAATATGATTGTGAATAATTGTTGAAAGTGAATATAAATAAGGACTTGAGATACCCTATGGCATGTTATAATTGGTGAGAAATTATGATTTAAGAAATTGTGGCATTGTGTTGGTGGGCTTGGCAAGTTGGTCGCTCTAGTGATGAATATAATTTATTGTTGATGAGCCACAGGATGTATGAGAAATAATTAATTGTGATTTATGTGATGGAGGACGACTGACAGTATATTTTACCCTCGTCTTTGGCTTCCATGGTCAAGTCAGACCTAGTTGAGTTACCCAGTGATCAAGTAGGACACAATGGTTGAGGGGCAGCCAAGTCGGGCTCGGTGAACCAAGTCGGGATCACGGGGTGTTAAGTCAGACCCTCAGCTGAAGGTCAATCCTTTTAGTATCCGGATACTAAGGCATTATATTATCTATTTGAGAGTTAGTTGTGTTTTACACTCCTTGTCTTATATGTGTGTTTATGATGATGCTTGTATTATGTGATGTATCATGTATGTTCGAATTTAATTGGTCATACTATGTTAATGATGGTATTAATTTTGGTAGCCGATGTAATTATGAAAGTATGATAACTGGAATGGTAAGTAAAGGAAGGATGTGAAAGGTAAAGGATAATAATTGATACTTATAGCTAGATTATACTTTTCCTAGTTTTGATGTTTATTTCTGTATTAACGCTTAATTCCAGTCACTCAACCCCTTTATTGTGGTTTTAGCGACTGTTGGCAGGTTGTGGATGCATACCACGGAGGCAAGAGCTAAATGAGGCTAGGGCGATATGGAAACCGGAAGAATAGATATAATTGCATATCTATTTATTGATTTATGAAAATGTTGAGTCATATTAATTTATAATGTGGTGTATGTTAGCCAAGGCCTCGATACTCAAGAGGAGGGTGAATTGAGTATTTCAAATTTTTACGCGGAATCCCTTTCAAAACAGTTCTTAGTACACAAATGATGCAATATAAAAGATGTAATAATTATGAAGCACATATCATACTAAAATATTTTGAGTTGAAGAGACAATATTCAAGAATCGATTTTGATAAACAAGGCAAGTTATTAGTTTAGGCAATTCTTGAAATACTTGGCATGCAATGAATTCCAATATAAATTTAACTTAACCAATTTCTAACAAATTAATTAAGCATAATTAATTTACCAAGTTATTAACAATAATATTCTACACAATTATATAATAATTAAACCCAACAATATTTAAGTCAATTAACTCAAGGATTTAATTTAAGCAATTTTACCAAATCAATTAGATATAAATATTTTAGCATGCAAATTAAATTCTCAATAATAAAGGAGTTTAAGGGAAGAGAAAATTTGCAAACTGATATAACGAGTTCCACCACCCCGGTGTGTGTTTGAATATGCTTTCAGGTTCACAGATTTTGATAATGACAAAGGACTCTTGAAGAAAAATTGGAGAAACAAGAAAATGCATCAGACCTGCAAAAACACGCAGGCTAATCGATTAGGAAGACATATCTAATCGATTAGATGGCTTCTGTTTTGACAAATAATCGATTACACACACAAGAATAATCGATTACATAGTTTCTGTTTGTACAATAATTGATTACACCTAATCCTAATCGATTACCAAGACAAAAAATTGATTTAAATATATCAGGTACTTATGCTAATCGATTGTAAGACATCAGACAATCGATTACAAGGCTGCTGGAATGACACTAATCGATTACAGTGAAGACATAATCAATTACCCAACTGCATAACCTAATTAAATGCATCAGGTGCCATCACTAATCGATTACGAGACAAGACATAATAGTTTACCAAGGTTCTGAATTGAAGCTAATCGATTACAAGGTATTGGCTAATCGATTACAGCACGAATTACACTGAAGATTTCAAAGTGTAATCGATTACAACTTGAGGCGTAATCGATTAAGATCGTGCCAGAATTTGGGGAAAGTGCTTTTTAAGTGGAAACCAACTCATTTCTCCACATCTCTCAGGCACCCACGAGCTGCAACGGCTAGGAACTCTATTATGCTCATCTCCAAGCCCTATAAATGCAAGACTCCTTCAACCTACTCAATGCAACACACAAAATCCATCAAAGGGAAATCAAATCTTGAGTCTTGTGAGTTCTATTCTTGTATAGTTTCATTTTTCAGAAACTTAGAGCTTAAACTTGTGTCGCGACCGGGATCGCGGCGGCACGGCCGACCCTCAAAACGATGTTTTTTGGTTCGAAAAGAAAAAACAGCGAGTCGCCACCAATATTTTTTAGGATAAAATATCGGGAAAACCTTTTATTAAAGCATTGGTCGAAAAAAATGAAATTCTAGATTCGGGAGTCTGATTACAGGTGAGGAAGGTATTAGCACCTCACAATTGTCCGTTATAAAAACGGTTACCTCAATATGATAGTGCGTATTATAATTAACCCAATAATTATTTTAACTTCTTCATGAAAATAAAGTATACGAGATGATAAAATATACAAAAATAAATACGGAATATTTACATGAGATTAACAGGACGTCTCGTCCAAATTAAACTCGCTCCACCCTTTTTAAAAAAATATATATAAAAAAATAAGATTAACAGGACGTCTTGTCCAAATTAAACTCGCTCCACCATTTTTAAGAAAAGGTATTATAAAAAAAATGAGATTAACAGGACGTCTCGTCCAAATTAAACTCGCTCCACCATTTTTTTAAAAATATAATAAAAATTGCAATAATAATAATAACAATAATAATTATAATTATAACTTTTATGCTAGTCCAAATAGAAGGTGTGAAACACTCATTTCTATTAATATTTATCAATTAAGAGAAATTAATTAATAATTGAAAAGGAAACATAGTCACCAAACAGCAATTAATTTAACAAAAAATAAACAAATACAAATATTAAAAATGAAGAGCAGAATGGGACCGGTGTAGTGAGTGAGCTGGTCGGTGTAACGAGAGAGAAAGGGAGCTGGACGGTGTTGGATAAGGAGACTGGACAGTGTGTTTCAAGAGGGACGGTGTTGGAGGATTTAAGGGGGACAGTGTTGAGTGAGAGGAAATGGGACAGTGTTGGGTGAGAGGAGAGGGATAGCGTTGAGTGAGAGGGAATGGGACAGTGTTGGGTGAGGAATGAGGACGGTTGGGTAAGAGTGAGGACGGTTTGGGGTGGTGTTTTGGGAGAAAGGGGACGGTGAAAGGTGAGGAGAGGATGGACGGTGTGGGGCGAGTTGAGGGAGGTCGAGTTTTAGGGAGAGAGGACAACGTTGATAAGGAATTGAAGGGTGAGGGACGGTGTTGAGAGAGAGGGGAGGACGGTGGATGAGAAGGGAGGTCGGTTGTGGAGAGTTGAGGGGAGAGGACAGAGGGTGAGAAGGGAGGTCGGCTATGAGGATTTGAAGAGGCTGTTGGTATGGGTTTTAAGGAGAGGATGATATGTTTGAGGGGGTGTACGGTGTGGTTTTTTAGAGGGGGGCTGTTGGCTTAAGAGAAGGACCGTATGGAGAGGTGGAGAGGGAGAGAAGGGGACGGTTGAAAGGGAAGGGATCGTGTGTTTTTAGTGGAAAGAGGGCTATACTGTGAAAGATGAAGGACGGTTGTTAGGTGGCTAAGAGGAGAGGGACAGTGAAGAGAGGAAGAAGGACGTTGGAGTGGGGTGAGATGGAGAGGGAGAGAGGGGACAGTAAAAAATTTGCTTCAAAGTTCTTTTGAAGGCTTTTTTTTCCCTTTTTTTTTGAAGGCTTCAGGATCCTCTCTACTTATAGAGGTCTTGGACATTAACCATCAGAGGCAAGTGGGGCTTCTCCTTTTGTCCTGAAGTCAGCCGCCTCACTAGATCAGCGTTGGATACAACCTGGATAGAGTTAGTGGGAACAGCTTGCACCTAAACTGCTATAGGGGACGACGGCTAATGGGTTTCTCCTTTGTCACTTTGTCAGCCGCCCCCCACAAATCAAGGATCCACTTGGATAGTGGAAATCTAAGTCAGCAAGGGTATTCAGTGGAAATATGGGTCGGATTTCACCTTCTCTCCAGAATCCGAGTGGAAAAGGTGGCTTTTATGCACAAGACCGAGTGGAAAAGGTGCCTTTTGTACACAAGACCGAGTAGAAATGGTGTTGTTCCTACAAAAACCGAGTGAAAGCTTTACTCGGTGTTGCTTTGTTGGTCGGTGTAGTTGCTATGAGGAGGGTCAGTATTGTGGTTATAAAGGGCTGGATGAGCAAACAATTCTGGTTGATACATTCAATCGGAACCGAGTGAAAAATGACTCAGAACTGACTGAGGAGGACTCAGAAATGGTTGAAGGACGGCTTGAAAATGGTTGAAAAGTGGCTCTGAAATGGCTAAAAGGATGGCTTGGAAATGGTTAAAGGATGGCTCGGAAATTGAGTGAAAGGACTCACTCGGTGCTGACTGAAAAATGGCTCAATCGGTACTGACTGACGAGTGAGTGACTCGGTGCTGACTAAGAGTGACTCGGTACTGACTGAAGATACTTCACTCGGTGCTGACTGAAGAGAGTGACTCGGTACTGACTGAGGATACTTCACTCGGTGCTGACTGAAGAGAGTGACTCGGTACTGACTGAAGAGGATTCACTCGATACTGACTGAAGAGGCTTCACTCGGTATTGACTGAAGAGAGAGTGACTCGGGATTGTTTCAATCGGAAGTATTTGGCTCAGATCTTGTTTTTGTTTGAAGCATTTACTCGGAATTACTTCAATCGGAGCTGTTTTACTCAGATCTTGTCTCTGCTTGAAACATCCACTCGGAATTTCTTCAAAAGTGACACTCATAACTTCACTGCTTGAAGGATTTGCTCGGAACTGACCTTGGGAGTCGGTCTTATCTTCCAATCAGAATGGTTTCACTTATCATCCAATCATTCAGATTCCTTCACTCGGAGTCAGTCTTAGTCCTCACTCAGAATTTGGAACTTGGATATTTTTACTCGGAACTGGCCTTCTTTTCACTCAGAAATTGGAAACTTTGACACTTTCACTCGGAAACAACCTTCTTCTCACTTAGAACTTGGAATTTGGACATTTTCACTCGGAAACAGCTTTCTTCTCACTCAGAACTTGGAATTTGGGCATTTTCACTCGGAAACAGCCTTCTTCTCACCCAGAACTTGGAATTTGGACATGTTCACTCGGAACCGGTTTTATTTCCCAATCTAGTCCGTCCTTTGATACATTCACTCGGGAGTTGACTTTCTTTTCACTCGGAGGTACTTCAATCGGGAATTATTGACTCAGAAACACCCCACCCGGTGACAATTCAGTCGGCAACGTCTTACTCAGAAACATGTTACTCGAAACGCCTTTCCACTTGAGCGGGATTCCCACTCGCTTGAGCGCTCACCTTTCCGCTTGGGCGAGGTTACCACTCGCTTGAGTGTAATTCCCACTAACATCACCATATATCAACATACCACTCGGCCATGTCTCACTCGGAGACTCCTTACTCGGAAATGATCATTCCGAGTCATCTTACTCAGAAATGATCATTTCCGAGTCAGAATTCCTTTTTTTTTCTTTTTTTTAATTCTTTTTTTTCTTCTTCTTTTTTTATTTTATTTTTTAATTTTTTTCTTTTTATTTTTATTTTTATTTTATTTTTTATTTTTTTTAATTCTTTTCACTTGTGGATTCCCTATTCTTGGTGACAAAAATTCCCTATCCTCGGTGAAAATTGACTGGACCGAAATAGGTATTAACAGATGCCCCTCTTTACTTCTTTTCCATGAGGAAAAGCATGAAGTTTCTTCTTGCTTTTGAATTGGAAAGAGAGTAAAGACGTGAACACCATTGTCAAAGTATCAGATGAGGGGGAAAACCTAGGAACTGACTGGAAATGTAAAAGGTGAGGGTGTTGCCTCTCAGTTGACAGGAGAAGTAAAAGGTGAGGGTATTGCCTCTCGATTGGCTGAAAAATTAAAAGGGTGAGGGTGTTGCCTCTCGGTTGAACTGGAAAAGTAAAAGGTGAGGGTGTTGCCTCTCGGTTGACAGGAAAATTAAAAGGTGAGGGTGTTGCCTCTCGGTTGACTGAAAAAGTAAAAGGGTGAGGGTGTTGCCTCTCGGTTGGCAGGAGAAGTAAAAGGGTAAGGGTGTTGCCTCTCGGTTGACAGGAAAAGTAAAAGGTGAGGGTGTTGCCTCTCGGTTGACAAGAAAAGTAAAAGGTGAGGGTGTTGCCTCTCGGTTGACAGGAGAAGTAAAAGGGTGAGGGTGTTGCCTCTCAGTTGACTAAAAAAGTAAAGGGGTGAGGGTGTTGCCTCTCGGTTGACAGGAAAAGTAAAAGGTGAGGGTGTTGCCTCTCGGTTGACAGGAGAAGTAAAAGGGTGAGGGTGTTGCCTCTCGGTTGACTAAAAAAGTAAAAGGGGAAGGGTGTTGCCTCTCGGATGACATGACTGGAGGTTTGTTGGGGAACTTCCCTTTTAATGAAAGAGAATGAAATCTGGGGAGATGCCCCAGTTTGATATGACTGGAAGTCGTTTGGGGAATTGCCCCTTGAATGAACAAAAGAAATCTGGGGAGATGCCCCAGTTTGACATGACTGAAGGTTGTTGGGGGACTGCCCCTTTAATGAAAGAGAATGAAATCTGGGGAGATTCCCCAGTTTTGGCATAACTGAAAGTTGTTGGGAACTTCCCCTTGGATGAACAAAAGAAATCTGGGGAGATGCCCAAGTTTTGGAAAGGTTGAAGGAATTTTGGGGGTTGCCCCTTTACTGGAGGAGGAATCTGGGGAGATGCCCCAGTTTGTATTTTTTTCTTTTTTTCTTTTTTTCTTTTTTTTCTTTTTTTCGGATTTTCGGGGGTACTGCCCCCCAGCTGGAAGAAAAATCTGGGGAGATGTCCCAGTTTGAGCTGCTTGGTAATGGTGAAATCACTAGGGAAGGATAAGCTCTTCTAAGCTTGATCAAAGAAATATCCTGGTTGAGGGAGCTGAGCCCATTTTTGTGGTTCTTCAGGAGGGACCCTCAATCTGCGTTCCACTTAGGTACAAACAGTGGGTCTTGCTGAGAGAAAGCTTTGGCGAATACCTGCTTTTGGATGATGGATTTGGTGTCCCTTTGACAAAAAAGTGAGTTAGTATAAAAAGACTTACAGGTAAATCTTCCCTGGCGACTGGCTTTTTAAAATAACTCATGGATGAAATAGAAACATCCTCTGACTTTAGCGAGCGTATTTAGCGGAGATGGTTATGCTTATACCAAGCTAAGTCTGGCGCTAGGATGCATTTCGTTCCCCATAACTTTACACTCTGTCATTTTCAATTTCAAAAATTTCTTTTAGGCAAAAACTTGTTTATTCATAAAATTTAACCATGAACACATGTAGGAAGAGGGGAGACTTTTATTTATAAACATCAGGTATGTACAGTGATGATGAAAATAATATTAAACACAGAGATGTGACAAGATATAAAGAATTGAAGGCAAATAGAAAGGGAAAGGCTCATATATCCTCTAGTGATCTTCTGAGAGCAATGAGAAACTTGACCCATTTATGATGACTTCATGTTCATCCTCTGATTTTGCTTCTAAGGGTGTAATCTTGAAAATGACCCTAATACCCGTTTTGACCTCCTTTGTCTTTGGCTTGAAGGGTTTATGTAGCAGAGTCGAGTTTGTGATTCATTCTGAACCGCCTTTTCAGGTTTTTGGATCATCTTGCTGCTCTAACTTTTGCCTAGGCCGCCTTTTTAGGTTTTCAACATAGCGAGCTTTTTTATTTTTTATTTTTTTTATTTTTATTTTTATGCAAAGTATTTCTTCACTACATCGGCATTAACAGGCATTGGCAGGTCGTCTCTATCCATGTTGGTGAGTATGAGAGCTCCTCTGGAAAAAGCCTTCTTTATAACATATGGTCCTTCATAATTAGGTGTCCATTTCCCTCGGACGTCTTTTTGAATTGGCAAAATCTTCTTGAGAACCAAATCCCCTTCTTGGAACTGTCTGGGGCGTACTTTCTTTTCGTATGCCCGCTTCATGCGTCTTTGATACAATTGTCCCTGGCAAAGGGCGGTTAACCTTTTCCCGTCAATCAGATTCAATTGGTCATATTTGGCCTGGACCCATTCAGCTTCTTCCAGTTTGGCTTCCATGATCACCCTAAGGGATGGAATTTCCACTTCAAATGGCAGTACAGCTTCCATTCCGTAGACCAAAGAAAATGGTGTTGCCCCAATTGAAGTTCGCACCGAGGTTCGGTATCCGTGTAGCGCACAAGGGAGCATTTCATGCCAGTCTTTGTAGGTTACCACCATTTTTTGCACTATCTTCTTGATATTTTTATTAGCTGCCTCAACTGCTCCATTCATCTTCGGACGGTACGAAGAGGAGTTGTGATGGGAGATTTTAAAGTTCTCGCAAAGCTCCTTCATCATTTTGTTGTTTAAATTTATACCATTGTCCGTAATGATTTGGTTTGGTAGGCCATATCGGCATATCAGTTCACGCTTGACGAATTTGACCACAACATTTTTCGTCACATTGGTGTATGAAGTTGCCTCCACCCACTTGGTGAAATAATCGATGGAAACCAGAATAAAACAATGACCGTTTGAGGCTTTTGGTTCAATGGGCCCAATTACATCCATACCCCACATTGAAAAGGGCCATGGTGCTGACAAGACATTTAAGGATGAAGGCGGTGCATGAATGTGATCAGTATAAATCTGACATTTATGACACTTTCGTACGTAAGCAAAATAATCTGCTTCTATAGTCATCCAATAATACCTGGCTCTCAAGATTTTCCTTGACATAGCGTGCCCATTCGTATGAGTTCCGAAAGATCCTTCGTGGATATCTTTCATGATTTGATTTACCTCGACGGTATCAACACACCGGAGGAGAACGGAATCATAATTCCTCTTGTATAGCACGTTACCCCTCAACAGGTATCCTATAGCTAGCCTTCTCAAAGTTCGTTTGTCATTATCCCTGATGCCTTCAGGGTATTCTTGGCACTGGAGGTATCTTTTAATGTCATGATACCAAGGCTTGCCATCCGGTTCTCCTTCTATGACCTACAATGGGCAGGTTCTTGCCATTTCTTTACTTCAATGAGAGGTACTTCGTAATCACTACTGACTTCGAACATAGCAGCTAGGGTGGCTAAAGCATCTGCCATCTGGTTGTCCTCCCGTGGGACATGATGGAAGGTAACTTCATCGAATCTTTTGATCATCTCCTTGATGTGAGCATGATAGGGAACTAGTTTACTGTCTCTAGTTTCCCATTCATCCTTTAGTTGATGGATAACCAAAGTAGAATCTCCATAAACTTCCAGGACTTTTATTCCCATGTTCAAAGCTGCTTGAATACCTAGAGAACATGCTTCATATTCCGCAACATTGTTAGTGCAGTCAAAGCATAACCGAGCGTAAATAGGGATGAATTCCTTATCAGGCGAGATCAGGATAAACCTAATTCCATGTCCTAGTGCATTGGACGCCCCATCGAATCTCATGATCCATCTGGTTTCCAGACCATCTTCTTCTTTGGAAAGGGCCAAGATATCCTCATCTGGGAAATCATGCCGCATTGGTTGGTAAGCCTCAATGGGTTGGTGTGCCAAGTAATCTGCTAGCGCACTCCCTTTGATTGCCTTTTGGGTGATATACGTTATGTCATATTCTGTCAGTAATACTTGCCAACGGGCAATCCTTCCAGTCAAAGTAGGTTTTTCAAAGATATACTTGATGGGATCCATCTTAGACACCAGCCAAGTAGTATGATTAAGCGTGTATTGCCGTAAGCGTCAGGTAGCCCAGGCCAATGCACAACATGTTCTTTCAAGAGATGAATACCTTATTTCGCATTCGGTAAATCTCTTGCTCAAGTAGTAAATGGCGCATTCCTTCCTCCCAGTCTCATCATGTTGACCTAACACGCACCCCATGGATTCATTCAGCACGGTCAGGTATAGGATTAGTGGTCTCCCATGAACAGGTGGCACCAAGACTGGTGGCTCCAATAGGTACTGCTTTATTTTTTCAAATGCAATATGGCAATCTTCATTCCACTGCCCAGGCTGGTTCTTGCGAAGCAATTTGAAAATTGGCTCACAGGTTGCTGTCATTTGGGAAATGAATCGGGCAATGTAATTCAATCTTCCCAGGAACCCTCGGACTTCTTTTTTAGTATGAGGAGGAGGCATTTCCAAAATTGCCTTGACCTTATCAGGATCAACTTCTATTCCTCTCTCGTTCACGATGAATCCTAACAATTTGTCGGATCTTGCGCCAAAAGTGTACTTGGCGGGATTCAATCTAAGCTTGAATTTCCTTAACCTTTCGAAAAGTTTTCTCAGATCAGCAATATGCTCTTCCTCAGACCTGGATTTGGCAATTATGTCGTCCACATAGACTTCTATTTCCTTGTGCATCATGTCGTGGAAGAGAGTCACCATTGCCCTTTGATAGGTGGCTCCTGTGTTCTTCAATCCGAAGGACATTACTTTATAACAAAAGGTGCCCCACAGAGTGATGAACGTGGTCCTTTCCGTATCTTCCGGTGCCATCTTGATCTGGTTATATCCTGAAAATCCATCCATAAATGAGAAGATGGAATGCTGGGCTGTGTTATTAACCAGTACATCAATCTGAGGTAAAGGAAAATCATCCTTAGGACTCGCCCAATTCAAGTCTTGGTAGTCTACACACATCCTTACTTTCCCATCTTTCTTTGGAACGGGAACTATGTTGGCTACCCATTGCGGATACTTAGCTAAGGCTAAGAAACCAGCATCGAATTGTTTCTTGACTTCTTCTTTGATCTTAAGAAGCATTTCTGGTTTCATTCGTTGTAACTTTTGCTTGATCGGTGAACATTCCGGCTTTAAAGGCAACTTGTGTTCCACAATGTTATTATCCAAACCTGGCATATCTTGATATGACCATGCAAAAATATCTCGAAATTCCCAGAGCAGTTTAATCAATTCACTATGCCGTTGTTTGCTCAAGAGGGTGCCTATCTTGACTTCTTTATTTTCCCCTTCATCTCCCAGGTTAATGGTCTCAATCTTTTCCTGATGAGGTTAAATTTCCTTATCTTCCTGTTCCATTAATCTTGTCAATTCGGGCGAAGGTTCAAAGTCTTCCTCACTCTCTTCATAGGCGTAATCATTCGGATTATCAGAGTCATGAAACAGAACCGAGTTCTCATTACTTTTAGAAGAATTGCTTTCAGATCTGCATTTGGGTTATATTATAATGAATGAAAACAAAGAAAGACAAGCAAGTGAAAGGTTTAAAAGAGATTGAACAAAGATAAGGTATGAAATTGGACTGCGTTCATTTAATTTAACAAACAAACAAGTTTTTGCCCTTATTACAAAATGGATCCCAAAGCCTTAGGCATAGCAAAGGGATTGACAAGTTTTGAAAATAACAATTACTTTGACTGAGGATTGATAGTTGTGGGGAACTCCACGATTTCCCAGTTATCCAGTTCTTGACCGGGTGAGCAAGCATGCACCAATTCCACATCATAGCTGGGCCCGTCTCCAACCATGGCCACCTGACCCGGATATATAATCCCGGCGCTCCTGAAGCTTTGATAGATGTCACAGATAGGGATTCTAGCAATGTTGAATTCTTGACCGGTAAGACGAGCAATCCTTCTCTCCCTTCTTTCTTCTCCTACCCTTTTTCTGTCAGCTGCTGTAGGCTTGTACCCTAGGCCATATCTATCCTTATTTTCTGGGAGGCATATAGGTTGGGTTCTTCCTTCCAATTCTCGCCCTAGCCCTCTCCCCAGCTTGTATCCTTCTCTCAACATTGTTTTTGCAACCATTAGAGGCACGTTTGGGAGGGATGTCTTCGTAATACTTGTTGCATTGGCCACCTCTAAAGCCTGAAATGAGGTTTCAAGGGCTTCCTCGGTTGCTTCAATGTACGGGGTATTGGCAGGTTTGCTGACCAACAAGTCCTCTTCTCTAGAGACAATCACCAACTTGTTGTCAATGATGAATTTCAACTTCTGGTGTAGAGTAGAAGGGACTACCCCAGTCGAATAGATCCATGGCCGTCCCAGCAAACAACTGTATACGGGCGTAATATCCATGACTTGAAAAAGGATTTGAAAGGTGCATGGCCCAACTTGTATAGGCAGTTCAATTTCTCCTATAACTTCCCGCCCGAGTTCCGTCAAAAGCGCGGACTACCATAGAACTGGGTCTCATATAGGTCCTATCAAAAGGCAACTTTGCCAATGTAGATTTTGGCATCACATTTAAGGATGACCCATTGTCAACAAGCACCTTTGCCATGATATGATCTTGGCATTTTACAGAGATATGAAGGGCTTTGTTGTGCCCTCTTCCTTCTACTGGTGTCTCGTCATCTGTAAAGGTAAGATAATTGTTGGCCACTATGTGTCCCACTATGCCCTCGAACGTATCTACGGGCAAATCATGCTTCATATGTGCCTCACTCAAAACCTTCATCAGCGTGTTCCGATGTGGTTCGGAACTCATGAGCAAGGACAACAGAGAAATCTTGGCCGGGGTGTGGTTCAGTTGGTCCAACACCTGGTAATCACTATGACGAATGAATCTTAGAAATTCTTAGGCTTCCTCTTCAGTTACAGCCTTCTTTGTTTCACCAGAGGATTCTCCCTTCCCAGGTCTAACATCCCCTGTAGCTTTGTCAAGTTTTGGTTCTGGGGAAGCATATACTCTTCCACTCTGGGTGACGCCCCCAATTCCAGCAATATTTGTGACAGGGGATGATGGCGTAGGCTCAACTGCCTCAGAACTAGTAACAACCACATTAGTGCCATACTTCCACGGCACGACTCGTGAATCCTTGTAAGGGAACGGGGTTGGCGCGTTCACCGTGATGACAGTTTTAGCAGGAGTCAGAGCCACTGGTGCATTTTTGTTGTAAAATATGACTAGAGGCTTTAGGGCCCGAACTCGGCTTTGCTCTTGTATCATATTTATTCTGCCTTCACAATGCCAGCAAACTTCTATGACATGACTGTCCATAAGTCCCTGAAGGGATTTTTGGAAGTCCCTTCGCTTTACGGACTGGAGGTCATTGCACTCTTCATCCCATGATTCTTCTATCAATCCCATCTTAAGCATATGGGAGTGAATCATTTCCAATGGCATTTGGATGTCCTCAACCTTGGAAATACATTCCTCATCTCTTTCCACAGCGTTAACACCTGGTCTCCCGTGGTTAGGCAGAGGATTGGTGGTCACATTTGGGCTTCCTTCTTTGAAGCTTATCCAATCAGCTCTGATTAAATCTCTTACCTTAAACTTCAGTGCCAAGCAATTCTCGGTGGAATGCCCCGGTGCACCGGCGTGGTAACCGCACCGCGCATTTGGGTCATACCCTCTGGGATAAGGTGGTTGAAGCGGTTTTAGAGGGCAAGGTGCCACCAATGTGTTTTCAATAAGATGGGGGAGAAGTTTAGTGTAGGACATGGGAATTGGATCAAATTGCACTTGAGTGCGGTCATTATTCTGCCTCTTCATGTTTGGATTCGTTGGGTCTGTTTATGG
Source organism: Clitoria ternatea (assembly GCA_037962975.1). Lineage (NCBI taxonomy): Eukaryota > Viridiplantae > Streptophyta > Magnoliopsida > Fabales > Fabaceae > Clitoria > Clitoria ternatea. The sequence goes on from CM075671.1 coordinate 154,302,499, forward strand.
TGGTTGGTATGGTGCTTGTGGTGGTACAGGTGGTCGCATAACTGGTGGTCGGAAATATGGTGGGTTCGAATTCGGGATTGCAGCCACATATGGGTGTGGTGCATTATGATAATTTGACGGAAAGGTGACGGGGGTAGGTAGTCTGGGCTGGTTCCTTCTTTGATTATGAGAGACCAGGTTAGTCTCTCCCTCTCTTCTCTTACCTTCTCCAAGTAAAGGTTTTCTTGCTGCACCACCCCCAGGTGAGCCTCGAGTAATCTTCCCAGTCCTCAGGCCATTCTCTATTCTTTCTCCGATAGTGACGATGTCGGAGAAATGGGAGGAAATACTTCCAATCATCTTATCGTAGAAAGGCGACTGGAGTGTATCAATAAATGTGGAAATTACCTCCTTCTCTGATAGAGGCGGGTCAACCTGAGCTGCTACCTCTCGCCATCGTTGGGCGTACTCTTTAAACGTCTCGCTATCGTTTTTAGTCATGTTTTTGCAACTGTACTCTATCTGGCGCCATATTCAGATTATACTTATACTGTTGCATGAAAGCATCTGCCAGATCTTCCCAACAGCGTATATGAGATCGTTCAAGATGATTGTACCAAGTTAGAGGTGCTCCAGCCAGACTATCTTGGAAACAATGAATGAGCAGAGGGTCATTAGAAGCATAAGAAGCCATCTTCTGGCAGTACATGGTAAGATGGTTCTTCGGACAGGTTAGCCCCCGATACTTATCAAATTCAGGCATTTTGAATTTGGGGGGAATAACAACATCGGGAATCAGACAGAGTTGTGCAGCACTGCCCATTCCAAACCAGTTCGTTCTTTCCATTTCTCTTAACCGCCTTTCCAAGAACTCTAACCTTCCCTCCTGGGTAGCAGCAGCAGCACTTGGACCTGCAGCAACATGATGACTAGTACCCCTAATTGGTTGGTCGACATATTCCGGGTTTGCATTAGGTATTGAGATGTGGGGTCTGGCTGTTGCTTGAGCAGCTTGTGGTTGCGTGCCTTGTGTATGGATCGGAATCGTTTGAGGATCCCGGATGGGTGGGACGTTTGGTTGAGCCGTATGAAGGATTATTTCCTGATAATCAGGCTCTTCTTGAAGTGGTGGGAAATAGCCAGGTGGCAATCCATATGGGGGAAAGGGTATGGCATTACCTTCCTCATCTATGTAGATAGGTTGCTGGGTGTCAGCAGGGTTTGATTTCCTAACATGAATAGTTAGGTGAGGCGCAGCTGGGTTTGAGCTTGGCCCTCTAACAGGACCCTGAGTGTGTTGGGGAGTGGATGGTCGTTGTCTGGCGTTTTCAACACGTGCTGAAGAATCCCCTTCTGTGACTCTTCTTTCAAGAAGCTTGGCCATTTCAGCCATCTGCACTTTCAGCTGATTGACTTCAGCTCTCAAGTTCTCATTTTCTTGTTCCATTTCAGCCATGAGTATTGTATTAAGCCTAGTCGCGTAAGGATGTCTACCCGTTATGTCTGGGAAGTCAACAAGAAATTGTTAAAAAGAAAGCATTAAATAAAAATAGTAAGAGAAAAACAAATGGTATGTGAAGCGATCGCGGAACTCGTCCAGTATCCTCCGACCTTTTTCAGAACTTTGTTCAAAAGTGATAAGTGGAAATTAACATGAGATAGTTGTGGAAATAAGAGAATCCCTCTTTCTGAATTCTAATAATACATTACTGCTGCTAGTCTATTCTTTATGCAGAAAAAGTAAATCAGCCATTCCTAGCCCGGGCAATCATGGCCCTCATTTTACGAATCCTTTCTCTACAGTAATCAAGGAAAGTCACAATTTCTCTTGGGTGTTAAGAAGATTAACCATCCCCTTAGCTTGCTTGAGCAGGAGCGGGAGATCTTCCAGAACTCCATTAGCCAAATAGGCCAAGTGGGCGAAGTGATTCATCCATGAATGAATATCCTCATTTTGCTGTGTTAGTTTATCTTTCAGAACACGGATAGCTTCACCACATTCTTGTTCAACATCCATCACGCATCATCGCTCGCCATTTATCTCATGCTGACAAGCTTCTACCACCTCATCCAGCTGATGCTCTAATCGGTTAACTTGTAATTGCAGAAGCTCTTTTTGCACCAAGGCATTTTGCTCGCGCTCTTTGGCTTTTGCCAATATGTCCCTTAAGAGTTGCTTGTCAATCAACAGGGTATCTCTTTGCTTGTTCTTCGCTTTCAGTTGAGTATTAGCCGTTCGGAGGCATTGACTTTGTTTTCTCAGGTAATCCCTTTCGATTTTTCTCTTTTTTCCAATCTCCTTAATGGTTTGCTTGCTTTTTAAATTCTCCCTTTTCTGAAGGGCACATTCTTGTTGAGATATCAGCAAGTCTTTTTCTAGCTCCTTGTTTTTGGTGTTTAGCTCTTTTATCTTGGCTCTCATTGCCTCCTCTTCAAGGGTAGGAGGGGTAACATGTGTGCTTGTTAGGAGATAGGAGGGATTCCTGAATGGCAGCTTGACAATGGAAACTCTGTTTAGGACCCATTGGTAGTACTCTTCCTTCACAGCGTGGCTTCGAGTTCCTAGTTCTTTCCCTTGTCTGTGGACTTTCTTCCATGTATTTGCTACATCCCGAATGACAGAGGTACAATCTCCTTCTGAGTAGTAAATAATAAAAGAAGTAAGAGATTCTTCATCGGGTGACCCAAGTAAGGGATAGGCTAACTGACGTTTGGCTATAACAGGGTTGTAATTAATACATCCCTAAGTATCCATGAGAGGAACGTTCGGGTAGTTTCCACAATGGTGAATTATGGTGTCAACCTTCAGCCATTGCGGATACCACCTTACTTTATCAGCCGTGAGCCCTACCAGGTGATTGGCCCATTCACGCCCATTCTTTACTAGTAACTGACATAACTTCAGATTTGAGACAGGATATTCAACTTTGCTGACTTGGTGGAAGACATGTGACGTAAGCCACACATATAGAGCAGGTAAACAGCAAATGATTCTCTTTCCTCCTTGTGTATAGCAGAAGTCCATGGTGCAGTACATATTTGCCAAGATAGCAGTGACAGGATTTTCAGACTTGAACTTACGGGCAAGGAAAACGCCAATAGCATCATAGTCCACGTAATTATCAATATTAGGGAACAAGATAACACCATAAATGGTGAGAGCCAAGGTATCCATGAATGTTTCCCAATCTCCTTTCTCAGCCAACAGGTGCATGTGCTTCTCAAAATATTCCCGATCAAACCCCAGGATCTGATTTCTATTCAGTTGTGTACTCCTTAACACTTCCGGGTGAATTTTTAGGACATTAGCGATGGTAGCAATATTCGCTTGACGTCCAAGATGGCGATAAGGCATTTGTCCTTCTAATGGCATTCCCAGAATTTGTTCAAACTCCTCAACAGACAGAGCCAATTGAAAGTCTCGGAAGGTGAAACAACGGAGAGGTGGATCATAGAACTGAATCAAAGCAGTAATTGCCTCGACTTGTACCTCCACTTCTAGCAACTTTAGGATCCTCCCATATTTCCTTGAGAAAACCATTTTCTGATTCATGTCCAATTTCTTTCCTAAGGCTTGCAAACTGGTTGTATCGACTTTCGTAGCCTTAACATGCAGTAATTTTTTCAACTCGGGTACATTTTTACCACAACTATCCGATCTCATGTTAATTTCCATATTTCACTCAGAGGTACTGGCTAAGCTCTTGATAGCTTCCTGTAAGAACATAAAGAAAAGAAAAATCAGTCATTAGGAACTGACATGCTTTGCAAATTGATACTCCCCTTAGTATCTTTCTTGAAAACAATTTTGTATTTAGGGAAGTTACGATTTGAAAAAACATGCAATAAATCAAGGATCATGTGAGTTATAGATTTTCTGATCATTGTTAATAAAAAATGATTTTTTATTTTTTTTTGTATATTTTTTTGTAAAAAATTTTTTTAATTGATTTTTTTTTTTGATGATTCAGAAAATTTGTAACTCAAGACCCCAAGACTTAAGCAAATATAAAAAGAAAGGACCACTTGCCCATTAAAGGATCACTGGTTAAAAGTAGGTCATTTTTTTTGAAAAAGTAATCCACTAAACAGGCAAGTGGTCTTTTAATTTAGATCAGAAGAGAAAATGAGAATGAGAAAAGGTATAAGTAAAGTTTACCCCTTTGTGCCTTAAGTCAGGTTTTTCTGGAGGTCTCCTAACGGTTCTAAGGTTTTTCTATCAGTGACATCTCGCATCAGGTGGCTTATTCTAAAATTTCTAAAGGTCACCAGAGCCAAGATCTTACTCATGATGTTGACCACAACAGTAGGAAGTCTACTAGGTGTGGGCACCATGAATAAGTCGAACTCTAGCTGAGATTCTCACGGTAACCAGACAGGAAGTACATCCCAAATGGCTCCGCTACCAACCTCCCCTAATCTTAAGTTTTATTTGGGCCCGGGTATAGGGTCCCACTCAAAAGTGTGTGCAAATTGTGAGTGTAGTGTGTGAAAGAGGCATCCAATACCTGTACCTTACTCATCCTACACATAGAACAAACACAGAGCAACAAAATAAATTCGTCTAACCTAGGGTTCAATGATTACACAGATATTAACAGAACATAAATGATAGAATACAAATAAAACAGAAACCAAAGAAAAAATAAAATAAAGGAAGAAGTCAAATAATTAATATGCTAATTAAAACATGCGCTATCAAATTGACTGGCTTGACTCTCTAAGTCCCCAGTGGAGTCGCCATCTGTTACGATCGGGATCACGGTGGCACGGCCGACCCTCAAAACGATGTTTTTTGGTTTGAAAAGAAAAAACAGGGAGTCGCCACCAATATTTTTTAGGATAAAATATCGGGAAAACCTTTTATTAAAGCATTGGTCGAAAAAAATGAAATTCCAGATTCGGGAGTCTGATTACAGGTGAGGAAGGTATTAGCATCTCACAACTGTCCGTTATAAAAACGGTTACCTCAATATGATAGCGCGTATTATAATTAACCCAATAATTATTTTAACTTCTTCATGAAAAGAAAGTATACGAGATGATAACATATACAAAAATAAACAAAAATAAATACGGAATATTTACATGAGATTAACAGGACGTCTCGTCCAAATTAAACTCGCTCCACCATTTTTTTAAAAAATATATATAAAAAAATAAGATTAACATGACGTCTTGTCCAAATTAAACTCGCTCCACCATTTTTAAGAAAAGGTATTATAAAAAAATAAGATTAACAGGACGTCTCGTCCAAATTAAACTCGCTCCACCATTTTTTAAAAAAATATAATAAAAATTGCAATAATAATAATAACAATAATAATTATAATTATAACTTTTATGCTAGTCCAAATAGAAGGTGTGAAACACTGATTTCTATTAATATTTATCAATTAATAGAAATTAATTAATAATTGAAAAAGAAACATAGTCACCAAACAGCAATTAATTTAACAGAAAATAAATAAACACAAATATTAAAAATGAAGAGCAGAATGGGACCGGTGTAGTGAGTGAGCTGGTCAGTGTAACGAGAGAGAAAGGGAGCTGGACGGTGTTGGATAAGGAGACTAGACAGTGTGTTTCAAGAGGGACGGTGTTGGAGGATTTGAGGGGGACGGTGTTGAGTGAGAGGAAATGGGACAGTGTTGGGTGAGAGGAGAGGGATAGCGTTGAGTGAGAGGGAATGGGACGGTGTTGGGTGAGGAGTGAGGACGGTTGGGTGAGAGTGAGGACGGTTTGGAGTGGTGTTTTGGGAGAAAGGGGACAGTGAAAGGTGAAGAGAGGATGGACGGTGTGGGGCGAGTTGAGGGAGGTCGGGTTTTAGGGAGAGAGGACAACATTGATAAGGAATTGAAGGGTGAGGGACGGTGTTGAGAGAGAGGGGAGAACGGTGGGTGAGAAGGAAGGTCGGTTGTGGAGAGTTGAGGGGAGAGGACGGAGGGTGAGAAGGGAGGTCGGTTGTGAGGATTTGAAGGGGCTGTTGGTATGGGTTTTAAGGAGAGGATGATGTGTTTGAGGGGGTGTACGGTGTGGTTTTTTAGAGGGGGGGCTGTTGGCTTGAGAGAAGGACCGTATGGAGAGGTGGAGAGGGAGAGAAGGGGACGGTTGGAAGGGAAGGGATCGTGTGTTTTAGTGGAAAGAGGGATATACTGTGAAAGGTGAAGGACGGTTGTTGGGTGGCTAAGAGGAGAGGGACAGTGGAGAGAGGAAGGAGGACGTTAGAGTGCGGTGAGATGGAGAGGGAGAGAGGGGACAGTAAAAAATTTGCTTCAGAGTTCTTTTGAAGGCTTTTTTTTTCCCTTTTTTTGAAGGCTTCAGGATCCTCTCTACTTATAGAGGTCTTGGACGTTAACCATCAGAGGCAAGTGGGGCTTCTCCTTTTGTCTTGAAGTCAGCCGCCCTACTAGATCAGCGTTGGATACAACCTGGATGGAGTTGGTGGGAACAGCTTGCACCTAAACTGCTATAGGGGACGGCGGCTAGTGGGTTTCTCCTTTGTCACTTTGTCAGCCACCCTCCACAAATCAAGGATCCACTTGGATAGTGGAAATCCAAGTCAGCAAGGGCATTCGGTGGAAATATGGTTCAGATTTCACCTTCTCTCCAGAATCCGAGTGGAAAAGGTGGCTTTTGTGCACAAGACCGAGTGGAAAAGGTGCCTTTTCTACACAAGACCGAGTAGAAAAGGTGTTATTCCTACAAAAACCGAGTGAAAGCTTTGCTCGGTGTTGCTTTGTTGGTCGGTGTAGTTGTTGTAAGGAGGGTCAGTATTGTGGTTATGAAGGGCTGGATGAGCAAACAATTCTGGTTGACACATTCAATCAGAACCGAGTGAAAAGTGACTCGAAACTGACTGAGGAGGACTCGGAAATGGTTGAAGAACGGCTCAGAAATGGTTGAAAAGTGGCTCGGAAATGGCTAAAAGGATGGCTTGGAAATGGTTAAAGGATGGCTCGGAAATTGAGTGAAAGGACTCACTCGGTGCTGACTGAAAAATGGCTCAATTGGTACTGACTGACGAGTGAGTGACTCGATGCTGACTAAGAGTGACTAGGTACTGACTCAAGATACTTCACTTGGTGCTGACTGAAGAGAGTGACTTGGTACTGACTGAAGAGGATTCACTCGGTGCTGACTAAAGAGAGTGACTCGGTACTGACTGAAGATACTTCACTCGGTACTGACTGAAGAGAGTGACTCGGTACTGACTGAAGAGGATTCACTCGGTGCTGACTGGAGAGGCTTCACTCGGTACTGACTGAAGAGAGAGTGACTCAGGATTGTTTCAATCGAAAGTATTTGGCTCAGATCTTGTTTCTGTTTGAAGCATTCACTCGGAATTACTTCAATCGGAGCTATTTTGCTCGGATCTTGTCTCTGCTTGAAACATCCACTCGGAATTTCTTCAAAAGTGACACTCACAACTTCACTGCTTAAAGGATTTACTCAGAATTGACCTTGGGAGTCGGTCTTATCTTCCAATCAGAATGGTTTCACTCATCATCCAATTATTCGGATTCCTTCACTCGGAGTCAGTCTTAGTCCTCACTCAGAATTTGGAACTTGGATATTTTCACTCAGAACCGGCCTTCTTTTCACTCAGAAATTGGAAACTTTGACACTTTCACTCGGAAACAGCCTTCTTCTCACTCAGAACTTGGAATTTGGACATTTTCACTCGGAAACAGCCTTCTTCTCACTCAGAACTTGGAATTTGGGCATTTTCACTCGGAAACAGGCTTCTTCTCACCCAGAACTTGGAATTTGGACATGTTCACTCGGAACCGATTTTATTTCCCAATCTGGTCCGTCCTTTGATACATTCACTCGGGAGTTGACTTTCTTTTCACTCGGAGGTACTTCAATCGGGAATTATTCACTCAGAAACACCCCACCCGGTGACAATTCACTCGGCAACGTCTTACTCAGAAACATGTTACTCGAAACGCCTTTCCGCTTGAGCGGGATTCCCACTCGCTTGAGCGCTCACCTTTCCGCTTGGGCGAGGTTACCACTCGCTTGAGCGTAATTCACACTTACATCACCATATATCAACATACCACTCGGCCATGTCTCACTCGGAGACTCCTTACTCGGAAATGATCATTCCGAGTCATCTTACTCGGAAATGATCATTTTCGAGTCAGAATTCCTTTTTTTTAATTCTTTTTTTTTCTTCTTCTTTTTTTATTTTATTTTTTTTCTTTTTTTATTTCTTTTCTTTTTATTTTTATTTTTATTTAATTTTTTATTTTTTAATTCTTTTCACTTGTGGATTCCCTATTCTTGGTGACGAAAATTCCCTATCCTCGGTGAAAATTGACTGGACCGAAATAGGTGTTCACAACTTGTATATTCTCTCTTGTTGAGAGTTAGAAGTTGTGTGAGCCTTCATTTGTACATCTACTCTATTAAGAGAGTTACTTGCTTGTAAACACTACACCAAACACAAAGGTTTTCACTCTAGGTTGAGTGGTCACAAAGGTTGGGGTTCAACCTTTGGGTATTGAGAGTTTGAGAGATTGGGTGGGTCGCCCTTGTGCTAGTGAGGATTGAGTTCTTGAGTGTGGGACACTAGGAAGCTGCAATTGCTCATAGCTTGTATCTCTAAACTTCAATAGTGGAAATCCTTCAAGTGGGTTGCTTGAAGGCGAGACATACACCGAGGTTGGTTGAACTCGTTAAATTGGTGATCCGGTCTGGATACCGGCCCCAAGGTTATCCGGTTTGGATACCGGCCCTAAGACTAAGAGATCATTATCTTAGCCGGCCTAGAAGTTCAATCGGTATCACGGGACAATGATCCAACCGGCAAAAATATTAGCCGTCCTAGAGATCAACCGGTATCACAGAATACCGACCCGGTCTGCAACTATACGATGCAAGTCTCTCCTACACCGGTCGGTATCCGCTCTCATTCATCCGACACCTTTATCTGATTGCCACAGTGTCATAATGAGAAAGATACTCTGCACAGCGTGTAACACCCTAATTTAATAAATAAATAAATGCCAAAAACGGGAAAATTTTTCCACAAAAACAGCCAATCGACAACCGGCGTAGAAGAAGGAAGAGGAAGGCAAGGGAGAATAAAAGAACATTCACACGTATAGCAATCAGCGGAAGGGACAAGGCTTGAACCGATCCATTCAGTTCAGAGAAACACATTAGCGCCTAGGCGAATTCCATGACAACGCTGACTAGCTCAAGCGGGGTCCAACACGCTTGAGCGAGGCAACCAACTCACTCGGGCGGGCAGCCCTTCGCTTAAGCGAAGCCAGCACAAAGGCCTTCCATCCACTCACTCTCGCATGAGCTAAGTCTAATTCGCTGGGCGAACACAGGTACAAGGTAATTTCTCACTCGGATTTGGGACGTAGGTTCACCCGGTAAATCCTCACGCTCATACCTCACTCGGGAATTTACACAGCTCCTTATTTCATTCGTATAGGTCACAAGTATAAACCACTCGGGAAATGACTCCCTCAATGCTACCACTCGGGATCCAGAACTCTTCCTCACTCGGAATATTTCCTAGTCAGACATCACTCGGGGTATTTGACTTCAACGCAGTTGGGAATGTACCGTACACCCGTCGCTCGGTATATTTTTCACATCTCTCACCCAGAGAACATACAGACCTTCCCTCACTCAGAAGGGGACTCCACTATCCTACTCCACTCGAAATATTCATCCCAGTTTCACTCGGCATAAGATACCTTACTCACTCGGAATCATCAACTTAACACCATTTCGCTCATCAACGACCCTCAAATCATTTAGCAACACATTCCAGTCGGAAAGACGCATCAAATCAACATAAAACACTGGTATGCATGTTATATATTCATACACTCAGAATATTTAGCATTTAACATTATTCATTCACCAACACCCATTATCCAATAAAAGTACTTGACACCAATGTAAACCCTATATATATATATATAAACACGCATTCGGATTACAATACAAATATACTCACATTCGTTATACAACATTGTTATATGAGCCGGCCAAGGCTTAACACTGACTAAATGTGATATAAATATACAAGGCATGCACTCAACAGTCAGAGTGCACCCCACTCAGACTTGAGTCCTTCACATCGTTCCCGACCGTCCTGCACATACTGAAAAATGGTGTAGGGGGTGAGCTTTTACATATAAAATAACAGTTACTGACTCGGATTTAATCCCCAATTCTCAGTTATATAGTAACATCACTTATTCGGACTTATACAGTTCAGTCAGGATTAAGTAATTCACATCATTCACAATAACATAGACTCACAGTCATAACATCGCCTCACGCTCGGCCACAGTACCAACGGACATATATTCCCTAGTCGGAATTCACTCCACTTAATCATAGCCATATTAATCATGCCATTCACAACAGCATTTACACATACAAATATATACACACAATCACATTGAACTCATCAACAATATAAATATGCGCATTCACATTCAGTCGGAATTCATTCAGTCATCCAAGCTATACCAACCATGTCAATCTCAATAACAATGCTCCTACACACATGCATGCGGATCCGACTTAAATAGTGATCTCAGTTACAGATTCCTTCCCTGCCTCTCATCCATTAGCCCTTCCCGTGTGGTACCGGTCTTCCAAAGACGTCTCGAGACTTAACTCTAGCTCCCTCGGCTACCACGGGTCCTCACGGATCTAGCTAGGAATCTGTATTTGAAAGTCACCTCATAGGGCTCCTGACCTCCCACGAGTCACCCTTTTCTCATTTATCCAATTTCATGCAATTCCACACAGCATTTAGATTCACTCGGAATTCCATAGTATTGTCACAGCATCACAAGCGTTTATCATAGTAACCCATAATAAGTAAATCATGGTAATAACATTACAGTACACCACTCGACGTTCTTAATGAAACCAGCATGCATGTCAACACAACATTCCAAATGGGGACTCAGCGTAACAACTCATATCTCATGCATTCAGAATTTATCATGGCATCCTCATTCACATACATCTAGATATAAACTGCAACCAGAACTCAGCAAGTAACCCCTTTTTAACTCATGCATTATGCAATAATGTTAACGCACACATGTATTCATTCTGCATTCTCATATTCAACAGCATGCATATCAGAAATATGAACAAGCACTTAGGGATGGAATCACCACAACACTAGACAGACCACAACCGTCCTAGACCCGGGCGTTGCAAGCACTCCTACTCGAATACAACACATCAATCAACACACTCAGACACGACACAACACATGAAAGCAAAACACCCGGAAACCGTCCATAAACTATGCATTTGACATGCAAAGCGCCCCCTACCTGGCATGAAGATTCCAGAGGCTCCAAGGCTTACAGCTCCAATCAGTTGCTCTGCACAGCCCATTCACTAATTCACAATGGGGCGACCCTTCGTCAGTCATCCATTATTACACTTGGCTTTGGAGGGACTCCGAGCCACTCCTACTCTTAAACAGCTCAGCATGCAAGATCAGTGGGGAGGCCCAAGACCTCTGGGCACCACCTTGACCTTCCACTCGGTCCAGTGGAGATTTCCAAGCTTCTGAGGCACTCATTTCCCTGCTCGCTCTTTTGAGCAGCTCCATCACAATGCTGGTGAATGCTCCAACCTCTCCGAACACTTCGTAGTGTAGATCTCCACTGAGACTTATGCGGCCTCAAGCAAAGAAGGGGGAGAAAAGAGAAGTCGTCGAAGGGAAGTGGAAGAACAGGGAGGGAACAGAGTGTCGTCCCTGAGTCGCCGGAGGAGAAGTTCTCAACCCAACATCCTCACTCTCATGCTCGACGAAGGAAGGAAAAGAAGAATGAAGAGCGAAGAAGAAAAAGGAAGAGATAATGGAAGGGGAGAAGCCTGAGGGGAAAAATGAATAATAAAGTGGCCCAGTAGTACATATATGCTTGCAAGGAGAAGGGGAGAGTGGGGTGGGAAAGTGTGAAGCAGCAGTCTGCTCACGTCACCCAATGACCATCAGCAACAATTAATAATTAATCACACTTAATCAGCCATCATTTGATTAATTAAGTTAATTATAATTAATAAATAATTTTCCACTTCTGAAATTATTATTTTAATAATTTATTTTCATTCGGCAATTAATTATTAAATCGGGATGTTACACAGCGGAATACGTCCCTTTCATTCACCGAAAGGAGTAGGTACAATTGTAAGCGTAATTTACGAAAAATATGACTATCCTCCATCCCTGTGTCAGAATCGTACACAGCTAATTGTCCTACCTCCTGGCATACTCTGAATACTGGGCCATTCTGATTGACATTTTACACACGGCATCAGAACCTATGGGCCCACTTGCACCCAATGATTCATCTTCCACGCTCAACTATAAATAACATGTTCCAATACACATGTAAGGTTATGTTGTTCTTACTCTTATTCTCACTATGATACTGCTTGAGTATTAACTAAGTTCATTTACACTCTTCTAACTTGAGCGTCAGAAAATCTTCGCAGGTGACACCACCTGTCGCCCACACCAACGCGTAAGGTCGGTGTGAAGGATCTCCAGGACAACGAGACCGGTTTCTCTCACTGAGAGGTCGGATTACAGAGACCGGATACACACAGAACCGGTCTCCAACCTTATTCAACCCATACTTTTATGGCTGGTCCCACACCGGATCCTAGACCCCGGTCTGGACCAGATCAATTGGTTTACAAGCTCTTCTCCCTTACTCTCCTGCATTCATATATTGCATTTGGCTGTGTTATTATTGTTGATTGTGATTTCCCCTCTTTAACTTGCTTGTATTAATAGGTTTAAACTGCCGCACACCAAGTGTTTGATAAATTGTCTTAGCAACACTTATCTCTTGTTTTGAATTGTTTCTTGTACTAAACTTTCCTTCTCTTGCATAAACTCTTAACTTGTGAAAAAGGAACTAAGTTCAAAGGCATTTCAACGAAAAGTTTTAAAACTCAATTCCCCCCCCCCCCCCTCTTGAGTATTGAGGCCACTTAAATAACATGGTGTACGTCTCGCCTTCAAGCAACCCACTTGAAGGATTTCCACTATTGGGAATTTGAGATTACAAGCTTTGAGCAATTGCGGCTTCCTAGTGTCCCACACTCAAGAACCCAATCCTCACAAGCAACGGGCAACCCACCCAATCTCACAATCTCTCAATAACCCAAAGGTTGAACCCCAACCTTTGTGACCACTCAACCTAGAGTGAATACCTTGGTGTTTGTTTACAAAAATTTTTCTCTCTCACTAGAGTAGATGTATAACTTGAAGCTCTCACAAAATAATAACTCTCTAATAGAGTGGATGTGCAATTTTAAGCTTTCACAAAATGATAACTCTCACAAAGAGGATATGCAAATTTTAGCTCACTCAAAAATATTTTTCTCTCTAACTCTCAACTAACTCTTAAAGAGGAATTATGCAAATTAATGAATAAAGAGAGCAATTGCAACGTGGGGGAGGAAGAAGAACAGAGGGAATGCTTCTCTATTTGTGATGGTGCATTTGAATCCTTCTTCTCCTTCTCTATTTATAGCAAATGTTGGCATGGCTCTTGAACCAAAAAATTCCTCCAGCATGATGATGCCTTGCTTAATAAATTCCAGCATGACTTGGTAGAGCATGGAAGGCACAGTGTGTGTTTGCAGCAGCTTGGGCATGGCATGGTGGAGCATGGAATGGTAAGCTTTAATAAATCACTTAAGCATAGTCCTTCATAGAATGGTTCAGTTTCTGTTTTGTGATTGATGGTCTACTACAATTATTAATTCATAGTGCATTGCATGTTGTTTCCACTTCGTTTCAGAACCAATTACACAGAATGAATTGATTCATTTCATAAAAGAATCGATTCGTAGCGTGTATTTTGGCCCCTAACAGACATAGGAATCGATTCCAATTGCATATGAATCGTTTCCTCCCTTCAAAAATGAGTTCCTGGGCAAGCTTTCACATATGAATTGATTCACTAAATGTATGAATCGATTCACCACTATTATGAATCGATTCAGGCACTAAAAAATACTTCCAGGGGCATTTAATACATATGAATCAATTCATCTTAGGCTTGAATCGATTCATGCACCTGATGCTTCATTTTTCACACACTTTTTGCTCATTTTGACATGTTATTGAATATGGCTTTGTTCTTTTGGTCCTTAGGCACTTTGTTGATCATTTTTCACTTGATTTAGACCTTTGTAAATGCCTTGACTCAAGTTCTTTATTGTTCATCAAATTTAACCATCATCAAACATAATTAATTTGTCTGTGATAGTTTATGTTTGATCTTGATTCTTCATTTGTTGTGTCATTATCAAAACCTACATCAACATATAAATACATTCTCCCCCTTTTTGATGATGACAACAAATGTTCATCTCGCGGGGTGTTAGTCTCATAACAGTTCAAATTCATGGCATAAATAATGACTCCCCCTAACACATATAATTTGATACCAATTGTTAAACATATAACACACAAGAATTGATACCGATTGTTAAAAGATCATAATGTATCATGCAAGATAATATCTCCCCCTTAATCATTCAATAGATACCACAAAATAGTTCATCCAATTTTCAGAGCATCGTGGTAGTGTAAACAGTCATGATAAGCATAACATTCTATTCTATCATATTCTTCCATGTTCTTCTTCTCTTTTCTAATGGCAACATGATATCTCTCCCTTTATATCTTTCCCCCTTTATATCTCTCCCCCTTTGGCATCATCAAAAAATAAAACAATAAGCATAATAATTCTCTCCCCTTTATGGCATAAATGATATTCTATTCTCTCTACTAATCCTTTCACTAATCTCTCCCCCTTTGGCATCATCAAAAAGATCATCATTTTAGTTATAATCTATGCCATCAACATATAAACTCATTTATTTGAATAAGAGAGATTTAGAGCAAGTATTTCATAAAGAGTAATAGAATTCAAATCAAAGCTCATAACATGATCAAAGATATATACCATTTTATTGCATACCACATATTAATATCTAGAGTCAATAATTAACCACATAATTCATTCATCAAGTAAGCAGAAAGTTGATTGCTAACTCATTTTCAATCATGTAATTAGTATGGTAAACGTCACATGATTCTTTCCAATTAAGCACACATATCATTTCAAATAAGCACATAATTTTCTCCTTTTTGGCATTATCAAATGCACAAGAATATTTTTCCAATTAAGCATATAGGAGAGTAGAAACAAAATTATAAGTGCTATAAACATAATCACAGAGAAGTGAAATCCAGGATAATCATTTATGTATATGCTCCCCTTTACTACTATAATTGATATCACTTGTAAAAATATACCACTTATTTTACATGTGAAACCAATTATACCAATTTGATCAAGTTTGATACCACTTGTAGGTCAATTTAATCAAGTCTGATACCAAATGTTATTAACACATGTAATTGGATACCAATTGTTAAGCTAATTGATACCAAGTGTTCAAGTTTGACACCATTTGTTTACTTCTTAAGCACATGATCTCCTTCTTTTAATAGATACCACAGATTGAAACAACAGATATCAAAGCAGTAACATAGAAGATTTTTCAACAGTTTCGCTTATGTCTAGGTATCAGAGCAATGGTGGAATGATTAATACAGCTCGTTGGCTTACTCATGCATTTGTATTATAACATATGCCAATATATCTATATTCTTTTTCACATGACCTTTCTATCTCAAATATTCTCTTCTTAACTTGTGCCTATGATATTACATATAGGTTTAATCAAGCATTTACCTAGGGCACAAAAATCATATAATTGTTCAAGAGAATACATTTGGCATAAATCTAAGAATCATATCATGGTTATAGTGTTGTTGTAAGTCATGTACTCATTGTAATCAATTTGCCATGTATGTCATACTACTTGTTATCTTGATGCTATGTATGATACCACTTGATGGATTTGCCAATTTAAGCTCTTGATATCAATTTATTAACATTTAAGCATTTTAGCATTCAAGCATACATCATTCTTGATTCAATTATTCAATAATTCTTTTCAAACTCAATGATGCATATTTTCAAATTTCTTTTCACAGTTAAGATCATGCATCATCAAACATACAACGCAGATAAGAATTATAATGTCAATCAAGATAGATACCAATTGCTTAAGCATGGTGTATTAAGGAAGATCATGTCATGAATTATCTCTTAACATGTCATGTAGCATTTCTTAGCATTTCATGCATTGTTTCTTAATATACCATGATGCATAGATATTTAACATTAAACTCTTTTGTTCATGCCTATGATGTTACTAGACATTAAGGTCTAGGCAATCACTTGTTATAACATACATAGAGCATACATACTTTCTCTTAGGCTTTTTCAAAAATAACATATAATTGCATAGAAGCATTTTTCCTAAGATAGTCCTAACTTATAAAGATTTGTCATAATCAACTCGTCATAACATTTTCTTCAATGCCACTTGTTATGAAAAGATACTTGCTTGTTAGGAAAAATTAAATGACATACCACTTCATAAATTATCAAGGCATAGATACCACTTGTACACATAATATATGTATTTATTATCAAAGCATAGTGGCAGTAATAACAAGCATAATCAAGATTATGTCCCCATGATTTCTTCCTCTTACTAATTCAATTGATACCATTTTGTTAAAGGAAGATGTTTGTCATTTAGATACCACTAGTTAAACAACATACTTCTTGTTCAATAATCGATACATCATCAAGAATTCATATTTCATCAAGAATTCATGCATCATCAAGAATTCATTCATACATCATTAAGAGTTCATGCATCATTAAGACTTTGAATCAAGATTTAAAATTTCAACATTTTGATGTTTCAATCCTTCCTAACACACATGGATAGGTATAAACAATCGTAATCTCAAGTTTTTCATGGAATTAAACATGTTATTCAAGCAATCATTCATCAACCTTATCACCAATCATCAAAAATTATAAGGATATGCACATACATCATTGATTCTAAGATTTTAATGAATTTAATGGGTTTTTAAAGTTATTCATTCATTTATCTCAGAACTTCACACCTTTCATGCTTAAACTCAAATATCATATATCAAATCAAAATTCATTATGAACAAATATGGAATTTGGCTTTATAAAATTATTTAGACATTTCTAAATATTCTCAATAAACTATCAATCAAGTCCATAGATGTTTCAACATAATTAAGCATACAATTACATAGCAAACATGATATTTGATCTACTAGAGTGAGGATTCGATCATACCTTGGAATTTTACAATTCCTTCATCCTTATCTTTCTCATTCTTTGTTCTTTTTGAGTGAAGATTGTGAATCTTGATTCTTTCGTCATTCGTCAATGAGAAATTGCCGATTTAAAGTATGCCTACAAAATTTAAAGTTTTATGGTACCCTTTAAGAGTTGGGTCCTTTCTTGTTAGTTTAGGATTTCAAAGTTATTTTTAGAATCCATACCTTTCTTATGAATTTTTTACGAGATTTCTTTATAAAGCAATTAGAAGATATATGACCATATATTCCACAATAGAAACATGTTGCATCCACAGAATAAGTCACTTTAGAATTATAATGGTTCCTATTGTGTTCTATGTTCTTCCTTTTAAAACAATTAGACATTGAATGTCCCTTTCTTTCATGGTTTGTACATCTTAGAGTGGGTTTGGATTTTTCCTTGTAGGGTGCAAGGGGATTCTTGTAATGATCTATTATTCTTCTACCAAGTGTATGCTTTTAATTTTCAAGAGGTGCACTTAGATATGTTTGACTATTTGTGAGCTTCCTAAGTGCTTCTTTTAGTTCTTCGTTTTCTTTTTCAAGAAGCATATATTTATCAACTAGCATACATTCCTTATTATCATTACAAGTCCTAGGAGTGACATTTGAAGCTATTAATTCATCATTTTGAATTCTAAGATTTTCCTTTTCTATGTGAACATCATGCAATTCATTTTCAAGTTTCAAAATGGTTTATTTTGAGCATGCATACCTTTTTTATAGTAAAATAAACTTTTCATGCAATTCATCAAAAGCTTCTAACAATTCATCTTTATCAATTTCACTTTCATCATCACTAGATTCGTTTAGAGAACTTACCTTATCATCTTTGGAGTGCTTTGTCATAAGGCAGAGGTTGGTAAATTCTTCTTTCGATTCATTGACTTCTTCTTCCATACTTATTTTGAATCCTTCATTTTTGCTAGAAAGAGTACTAATTCTTGCATCTTGATCATCATTAGTATTTCCATAGATTGTTTCAAGAGTTTCCCATATTTCTTTAGCATTGTTACAAGTAATAACTCTAGAAACATCATTAGGTTAATGCTAATGTGATAAGAATTTTAGCTCTTAGATTAAATTGTACCTTTCTTTCTTCTTCCTTAGTCCATAATTCATGGGCTTCATATATTCTATATTATCAATAATGTATTTGGGAATGAAAGGACCAAATTGAATAGCATTCCATACCTTGAGGTCATAGGATTGGACAAAGATTTTCATCCTTTCTTTCCAAATAGCATGGTCTTTGCCATTGAAGATTGGAGGTCTATTTATTGTACCATTTTGCGGAAATGCATCATAAGAAGTGGAGACCATCTTGATCTCCTGCAGCTGTTAAGCCTTGTCGCAAGAGTCAAGCTCTGATACCAATTATTAGCCAAGGCCTCGATACTTAAGAGGGGGGTGAATTGAGTATTTCAAATTTTTGCGCGAAATCCCTTTCAAAACAGTTCTTAGTACACAAATGATGCAATATAAAAGATGTAATAATTATGAAGCACATATCATACTAAAATATTTTGAGTTGAAGAGACAATATTCAAGAATCGATTTTAATAAACAAGGCAAGTTATTAGTTTAGGCAATTCTTGAAATACTTGGCATGCAATGAATTCCAATATAAATTTAACTTAACCAATTTCTAACAAATTAATTAAGCATAATTAATTTACCAAGTTATTAACAATAATATTCTACTCAATTATATAATAATTAAACCCAACAATATTTAAGTCAATTAACTCAAGGATTTAATTTAAGCAATTTTACAAAATCAATTATATATAAATATTTTAGCATGCAAATTAAATTCTCAATAATAAAGGAGTTTAAGGGAAGAGAAAATTTGCAAACCGATATAACGAGTTCTACCACCCCGGTGTACGTCTCGCCTTCAAGCAACCCACTTGAAGAATTTCCACTATTGAGAATTTGAGATTACAAGCTTTGAGAAATCGCGGCTTCCTAGTATCCCACACTCAAGAACCCAATCCTCACAAGCAACGGGCAACCCACTCAATCTCACAATCTCTTAATAACCCAAAGGTTGAACCCCAACCTTTGTGACCACTCAACCTAGAGTGAATACCTTGGTGTTTGGTTTACAAAAATTTTTCTCTCTCACTAGAGTAGATGTACAACTTGAAGCTCTCACAAAATAATAACTCTCTAATAGAGTGGATGTGCAATTTTAAGCTTTCACAAAATGATAACTCTCACAAAGAGGATATGCAAATTTTAGCTCACTCAAAAATATTTTTCTCTCTAACTCTCAACTAACTCTTAAAGAGGAATTATGCAAATTAATGAATAAAGAGAGCAATTGCAATGTGAGGGAGGAAGAAGAATAGAGGGAATGTTTCTCTATTTGTGATGGTGCATTTGAATCCTTCTTCTCCTTCTCTATTTATAGCAAATGTTTGCATGGCTCTTGCAATAAAAAATTCCTCTAGCATGATGGTGCCTTGCTTAATAAATTCCAACGTGACTTGGTGGAGCATGGAAGGCACAGTGTGTGTTTGCAGCAGCTTGGGCATGGCATGGTGGAGCATGGAATGGTAAGCTTTAATAAATCACTTAAGCATAGTGCAGCATGGAATGGTTCAGTTTCTGTTTTGTGATTGATGGTCTGCTACAATTATTAATTCATAGTGCATTGCATGTTGTTTCCACTTCGTTTCAGAACCAATTGCATAGAATGAATTGATTCATTTCATAAAAGAATCGATTCGTAGCGTGTATTTTGGCCCCTAACAGACATAGGAATTGATTCCAATTGCATATGAATCGTTTCCTCCATTCAAAAATGAGTTCCTGGGCAAGCTTTCACATATGAATCGATTCACTAAACGTATAAATCGATTCACCACTATTATGAATCGATTCAGGCACTAAAAAATACTTCCAGGGGCATTTAATACATATGAATTGATTCATCTCAGGCTTGAATCGGTTCATGCACCTGATGCTTCATTTTTCATACACTTTTTGCTCCTTTTGACATGTTATTGCATATGGCTTTGTTCTTTTGGTCCTTAGGCACTTTGTTGATCATTTTTTACTTGATTTAGACCTTTTTAAATGCCTTGACTCAAGTCTTTTATTGTTCATCAAATTTAACCATCATCAAACATAATTAATTTGTTTGTGATAGTTTATGTTTGATCTTGATTCTTCATTTGTTGTGTCATTATCAAAACCTACATCAACATATAAATACAGTGTATATCATTTTAATTGGTATTCCTATGCGTAGCGGTACCAAATGGTTGGCATAGAACCATTTGGTAGTTGATTCGTGATGATGCATGAGTATGACTATGTGTGTGTGATGCCCAGGTATGGAATTGTGATGTATAATGATGTGGAGTGGTAGTGTGTTATGCATGATGTAAATATATGGCACGAAGCCAATATTATGTGTTTGATAAATGTCAAGGGCATGTTTGTAATATGTTGTTTATGTATGTGAATTGTGTGTAAACTTTTTGAATAATTAGTTAAGGTTGTGATGATTTGTGGCATAATATGCGTATAATGGAAATAGGAGATTTAAGTGGAAATAAGGAACTAAATAAGTGACTCTATGATCCAGCGGGTTTTGGGACTCCTGGAAGGGACTAATAGGTTCCCTAGGATATTTGGAAACTGTGCATATAGGCCTTGGACCATTTGGAGTCCATTTAGGTAGTTTGGTGTATAGGTTTTGCACATAGTTATGTTAATGCATTTTTGCGCATAACTCGCGCATATGATGGAATTTCAACGAACGGACAATGCCAATAGTTCCAGAATGGGAAAAACAGTTGGCCCGTGAAGTTTCGTGGCAACCTAAAACGGGCCAATTAGGTAGGTTAGAAGTTGACTGAATGGCCTAAAATGCATAACAGCATTAGGTGCTGTGTTTGAGCGTTAGCCTAGCGCCGAGCGCTAAGGCTGCGTGGAGAGTCCCACATGTAGCGTCAAGCCCTATTTTCCAAAAATTGAAATTTCACATCCTAAATGGTTGTTGGGCCTTTAAATTATGTATTTGGATTATTTTGGAATTATAAACTGAAAATAAATGTTTTGATGAATAATTGGATTATTAATTAATTATTTTATGGAAGATTCCCTTATAAATTTAATTAAACGCATTAAAATAAAGGTAAGTAATTAGAGGACGTCACATGAACAAGGTGAGAGCCCATGGTCTTAGAATAAATTAAAATGTCATCAAAATAGACCACCACAAAGTGCCCAATAAAGTCTCTCAAAACATGGTTCATGAGGCACATAAAAGTACTAGGTACATTGGTCAAGCCGAAAGGCATAACCAACTACTCATATAATCCAAGTTTGGTCTTAAAAATGGTTTTCCATTCATCTCCCTCCTTAATCCTTATTTAGTGATAGCCACTTTTAAGGTTAATCTTTTAAAATATGGTAGAGCCATAAAGTTCATCTAACATATCATCAAGCTTAGGCATAGGATGCCTATACTTGATGGTTATGTTGATTGCTCTACAATCTGTGTATAACCTCCATCATCCATCTTTCTTAGGCACAAAGAGAATGGGTACAACATAAAGGCTTAGACTCTCCCTAATCCAACCTTTGGAAAGTAGGTCTCCTAGTTGTTTCTCAATTTTTAAGTTCTCTTTAGGGTTACACCTATAGGCGGGTCTATTAGGAAAGCTAGCCCTAGGTAAAAGGTCTATTTGGTGTTTGATCCCCCTAAGAGGTGGTAACCCTTGAGGAAGGTCTTTAGGAAAGACATCCTCAAACTCTAGAAGGAGACGTTGCACTCCCTTGGGCATATAAGAACAAGAAGAAGAACAACAAGAGCCCACTAAAGATAGGGAAGTGCAAGGAAGGGAAGAACTAGAAGTGAAAGAAGGGCAAAGCACGTAGAAAGGCTTGTGAAGAAGTAAGGCTTGATTTACATCATGCTTAAAGGCAAAGAAAGAGGAGTGCCTCTTGGGATCTTTAAGAGTGAGAATCCTTTTACCCTTATCTTGTTGGTTTATTTGTTTTTTATTTTTTTATTTTTATGATTTTTCGGGGGGAGAGGTGGAAGGCCCAACCTCCCTATCCCTCTTCAACTTCATTTGAAGTTGGTCTTCCAAAACTTATTTGGGAGACAAGGGATGTAAGATGAATTTTTTATTATTATGGACAAAAGTGAGGGTGTTGGTGAAACCCCCATGAGTGACCTTCTTATCATATTGCCATGGTCTACCCAATAAGACATGTATAGCTTCCATAGGCATAACATCACACCAAAGTTGATCATGGTATGTGCCAATGGATAAAGAAAGAAGAACTTGCTTGTTCACTAACATCTCACCCCTTTGATTAAGCCATTATAATTTATAAGGTCTAAGGTAATCAATTAGAGCACAACCAAGTTTGTGAACTAGCCTTTGGCTAGCCACATTTGTGTAACTTTTACTATCCACAATGAGAGAACAAACTTTTTCTTTAATGTAACATCTTGTATAAAAGATGTTATCTTTTTGTGTAGTGTCATCATCCCTTATATGGCTTCTAAGAAGCCTTCTTATCATAAAGAGCTCACCTTCTTCTCCTATGACATGTTCACTATCATAGGAATCACTATTTGAGTTATCACTAGCATGTCAAAAGGAAGATTCCTCATAACTTGAATAGTGATCAATGCCCTCATGGTTTTCTTTATTGGGCATTGAGAGGAAATGTGGCCCCTTCCTAAACATTTAAAACATTTTATGGAACTTATCATAGAAGATGTTAGGATGAAGAGTTGGCATTTTTAGAAAGGGTATGTTTAGAGGTCTTAGTAAAGGGAGGATCCCTATGCACTTCACTTTTAATCCTAAGAGATGAAGTGCCCACTTCATGCTCTTTATCCTTTCTCCAAGATCCCTCTTTTTGTTAGGGGGAGTCTTCTTTGTCCCTTCACTTGGGCCTAAAGGGTTTTGAGTCCCCTTTGTAATAAGAAGCTCCCTCCATGAATTGAGCTTCTATTCTTGTACATTGATGAAGAAGCTTCTCAATGTCCACATGAGGTAGAAGTTCCACTATTTTTCTAATATTATGATTAAGGCCATGTAAAAACCTATGTATGAGGGTTTCTTCATCCTCCTCAACATTGGCCCTAATCATAGCCTTTTCCAAAGCTTTGTAATAGTCCTCTATACTTCTGCACCCTTGGGTGAGTCTATTAAGCTTGGCCAATCACTCACCCCTATAGTAGGAGGGGACATAACATTTCCTTAGCAAAGCTTTCAAATTATCCCATTCATTAGTGGGTGGGAAATGGTCTTTTTCCCATTCTTTACATAGTTGGATGCACCACACTAAAGCATAGTTTTGAAACCCTAGGGTGGCAATCCTAGCTTTTTTTTCATTTTTAGTTTGGTGGGAGTTGACAAGTTGCTTAACTTTCATCTCCCACTCACTACAAGAAAAAGAGTATTTACTGGCGGTTTTTTTGACATTCCCGGCGCTTAAAACCACCGCTAAATGACTGTTCCGGTGGTTTTTAAAACTGCTGTTAAATGCTCCGCTGCTAGGAAATTACCAACGGTTATTTTAAATTGTTGGACAACCACTTCAAATATACAAACCGCAGGTATAACCGTCGTGTTGTATTTACCGGCGGTTATAACCACCGCAAAAGCTCCGATAATTTTTTATAATGCCAATCAAATTTTTTTACTATAACCTTATATTATTAATTTTTTAACCCTTAATTATATTTGATATTTCATCGACTATACAATTATATTTTTATTTTGCTCTCTGTATATCATTAAGTTTTCATATACTAAATTATTTTATTACAAATATTTATATATAGTATAGTGAAGTAAATATATAAAAATCTACTTACAAGAATCAATAGCTCAATAAGAATTATATATTAATAACAAAGTGAATAGGTCTTAACCCAACAAGTAATGTAGGAGTAGCAATAATAAATTTGTCTTGTACAAAACATTAAACAACTAAATCCAGCTCATATAGTAAAATCAATAACATATAAAATTATATGACTCAAAATTGATGACTAGTTAAGGATGTAACATCCTGCTTTTAATAATAGCTCTATTTTGTAATTTATGAAGCATGGAAGGCTTATAAGTGTTTATTAATGAATAAAAACACTTTATGAATGGTTTATAATACTCCAAAAATTTCATTTTGGGTATAATTATAGAAATTACATAGATCTATTTTGATAGGATCCAATTTCTGAGTGAAAGATTGAAGGTAGAGGAGTAAATTGAGTGAAATTGGAAGAAACATTCTGATCCGTTCTGACCTCCAAGGCTAGGACGACCTCAAGGTTCCAAAGGGAAAGAACGGATGACAGTAAATGCCACATCACACCGGACAACCAGTGTGGATAGGATTGTCTTTTATGTTGCACACCGGATCAACACTTTACCAAATGAGCTGTAGAACGGATAACTTTGAACCGATATTCAAGACCGGAATTGAGTCCGTCCAAGAAAAGAAGATAACAATAAAAGGGTACGGTTTTCCTAAGTGGAAAGCTTACTAATTGTCTACAAGACTGAGTGACGTCTTGCTGGTTGCTGGACGGTATAGTTTTCCGAGCTGTTGGCTATTGGACGTTGTTAGTTGCTTACTGAATAGTTGGATGGTGTTCGAACTATTCTTTATTGGCGGAGTAAAGCTTAGGCGGAGTCACGTACCTTGGCGGAGTAATTAGCTTAGGCGGAGTCACGTACCTCGGCAGAGTAATGAGTATAGGCGGAGTCTCATGCCATGACGGAGTCATAAGCATTGACGAGGTCTAATGCCTTGGCGGAGTAGTAAATTTAGGCGGGGTCACACGTCTGGCGGAGTCATAAGCATTGACGGGGTCAAATGCCTTGGCGGAGTAACGCGAATATCTTTTAGAACATGAACATCTCTTAAGATACACTCCACACCGCCCTTCATATTCAATACCGCCCTCACTCAAGACCGCCCTCACACTCAAGACCGCCCTCACACCCTCCACACTGCTCTCACACAGCTGACTTCAGTTCAGGTGACACCGGATGAATTTAGTTCGGATTATCATTAATGAACACCGGACGGCTTCAAGGAAGGATAACTCAGCTTTCCTTAGAACGGATGTACACACCGGATGATTTTGAGCCGATGTACAAGACCGGATGCTCAACCGGACTTGGAAATGGGATTCTGGTCGGTTTTGAAGTGCAGAAGTAACTTTTTGACCCTTTTCTTGTCTTTTAGGCATTATTTTAATATTTTTAATCCCACTAATCGCACTAGTATGTAGGACGGCTAGAGATGAGCACTAAGATAGCCACCATCTATTATTAATCCTACATTATCTCCACTAACAGCATTAAACCTCCACTCACAAGGATGATGTTTCCCACTCACTTTGCATTATTAACTCTGCCTTGCCAAGACCTGAACATGGAAAAAACAGAACTACACTAGTGCAAAATATACATACTAGGACAGGATTTGAGCACGGTCCTTGCGAAACCGTGGTTAAAAGCTAGGCGGTGGCATTTTTGAAATTTTAACGAAGTGTTTTGAACACGGTTCTATGGTAACCGTGTTCGTAGGGAGCTACCAACACGGTCATCCTTGCAACCGTGCTTATAGGCCACTGACATTAATTTTTAAAAAATTTTCATATTACATACAAACACGGTTAGTATGCGACCGTGCTAAAAGGCATTTCAAATTAATTTTAAAAATTTTTTGTGTTATATACGAAGACGGTTAGTCTCTAACCGTGCTTATAGGCCACTGAAATTAAAATTTTAAAATTTTGCGTATTACATACTAACACGGTTGGGCATCAACCGTGCTTAAAGGTATTTGAAAATTAATTTTTAAAAATTTTTTACGTTATATACGAAGACGGTTGTGCTTGAACCGTGCTTATAGGGGTACTTACTAACACGGGTTTGCTGGGTCCGTGCTTATAGGCTTGCATACTAACACGGTTTGCTAGATCCGTGCTTATAGGTTCCACCTTTTACTCTTTTCGAAGTGCGTTTTTTCATTTCACCGTCCCTCTCTCTGCAGTTTCGTGTTTCCCTCCTTCTTTTCACAAGCTTCCATCTTCTCATTTCTTTTCACGAGGCGTCCTTCCATCTTCTCTTCTTCTCATTTCTTTTCACGTTCACGCTTTCTTCCCCTTCATTCATCCTTCGTCTTCCTCCATTGGAGCTAAGAGAGTTCTCAAAGCTATCAAGCTACGAAGGTACTAAGAAATCTCTTCGTCTTCCTCCACGAGGTGTTCATTGGCTACCACGAAGCTTCTTCTCTCTTCCACGAAGGCCACTTCTATATACGTTTCTTCAGGTTCTTTTCGAAACCCATTCTCCTCCTATGGTTATCTTGGTTGGAAATTTCTTTAGTTGATGCAATGTCAGTGTGGTATTTAGAAAATGAGCATGTTAAGATTACAAATACTTGATTAGGGAAATTAATGTTGTTAGCTATAGATTAGTGTTGTTAGTTATAGATTAGGAATGCTTACGATTAATTGTTAAATTTATTTTGTATTTCTGTCTTTATTAATTTGGGTATCTAAATTTAATTAAAGTAAAAAAGATAATATTTTTAACTAAATAAATACATAAACATTAATTAGTATTATTCCTTAGATTAGTTAAAAAAATTAAATACATAAAAATTGATAAGTTGAATTAAATAAAAAGTTAGTTGTAAGAGTAAAATAATAAAAAACAAGAACATTGTAACAAAATGAAATAACCCCATAATTAATGTTGATTAGGAAATTTAAGATTTATTAGATAATGAATTAATCCCATAATTAATTTAGTTGTATAATTTTAAATACTTTTATTATAATAATAATAAGTAGTTTTGTTTATTATTCAAGACCCCAATATTACATTGGAAATCTAATTTGTACCCGACTAAATTAAAAAATTGGTAGTGGTAAACTAATTACTGTCTTTAGTTTTAAATTTTAATTTTGTTTTGTTAATTTTGTTTGGTAATTATGATTTATTATTTGTTTATGATGTGATAAGTTTATTTAGTCCCCTTCATATGAGTTTGTGATTTATTAAATTGTATGAGCGAACCATAGTTTCCCGTTTGAGATTCGACACAAATGGTAATTAAATTAATTAATCTCATCATTTGTGTTGAATCTTGAATTGTCTGTTTAGACAGTTTGGGATGAACAATTTTTTTATGCATCATTGCTATGTACAAGTTAGGACTTATTTTAAAATTTGATAAAGTTTTGGTTAGTTAAGTTTTGTATTGTTCTCTGGGTGCATATTTGATTGTGGTTGAATTTGATTTCACCACTTTCATTTCGTGTACTTAGAGACCAATGCGAAATGCTGCCGAAATTTTATCAGATTTTAAAATGACTCTTAAGTTGTATGTGGTTATGAGGTATAGAAAAATGTTCATCCTGAATGGGTAGGACCACCACCTTTGTGAAGAAAGTAAGATTCATAGCACCGTTAAATTTTAGGCTTTTGTAAACAGTGAGTATGGATCGAAGTTGGATAGCTGCATCACGTATAAGTCCAGAATATGAGGGTGGAGTTGAAACATTCATAGAGTACGTGATACGAAATGCTGAAGAGGTGAATGGAATGTATTTTTGCCCTTGTGTTAAATGCTTAAACATGCGTAGACTAGAATTGACAGAGGTGCGAGAACATCTGTTGTGTGATGGATTTCTTCAGAGTTATACGCGATGGATATGGCATGGTGAACATGTTGAGGTGCCAAATACTAGTTTTCAAACAAAAGACCAAAGCTTTGCTCATGAGGTTGATGATGACATGGATGACCGACTTGAGGATATGATCCGTGATGTAGGGGTAGAAAGTTTTAAAAGAGCTCACGCATATGCGAGTCTATGTGAGGATTCTGAAAAGCCGCTGTATCCGAATTGCTCTAATTTCACGAGGTTGTCAGCAGTTTTACGATTATTTAATTTGAAAGCGATAAATGGGTGGACAGATAAAAGCTTCACTGACTTGCTTAAGTTGTTGAAAGAAATGCTCCCAGTTGGTAACACTTTGCCAAATCGTAACTATGAGGCTAAAAAGGTGTTGTGTCCTATGGGATTGGAGTATATGAAGATACATGCATGCCCAAATGATTGTGTATTATACCGTGGTGAGTACGAAATGCTGCATCGATGTCCTAGGTGTGGGGTGTCACGATATAAGAAGAAAGAGGTTGATTCTGATGATTTCTGCAAAAAGGGGTCTCCTGCGAAGGTGTTGTGGTATCTCCCTATAGTTCCACGACTAAAGCGTCTATTTGCCAATGCAGATGATGCGAAGCTTATGAGATGGCACGTTGATGAAAGGGTTGTTGACGGATTAGTTAGGCATCCGGCAGATGGATTACAGTGGAAGAAAATGGATACGATGTTTCCAGATTTTACCTGTGACCCAAGAAATGTTAGGCTTGCACTAGCCACAGATGGCATGAACCCGTATGGGAACCAAAGCACAAACCACAGTTCTTGGCCTGTTTTGTTGTTTGTTTACAACTTGCCGCCGTGGTTGTGCATGAAGCGGAAGTACGTTATGTTATCAATGATGATTTCTGGTCCACGACAACCAGGGAACGACATTGATGTATACTTATCTCCGTTAGTTGAAGACCTCAAAATGTTATGGGTAGAGGGGGTTGATGTGTTTGACGGGCTAACAGGACAATCATTCAATTTGAGGGCCATGTTATTCTGTACGATCAATGATTTTCCAGCGTATGGTAACCTCTCGGGCTATAGCATCAAAGGACATAAAGCGTGTCCTGTATGTGAGGAGGGAACTAGTTCTGATCGACTACATCATGGAAGGAAAAATGTTTATCTTCGACATCGTAGGTTTCTCACACCTAATCATCCACTTCGTAGGTTGAAGAAGTCGTTCAATGGTGCACAAGAGTTTGAAATGCCTCCCCCACCATTGTCTGGTCGTCAAGTATATGAAAAGGTGAAAGAAGTTAATGTGGTTCTTGGTAAGTCTGAGAAGCAGTCTGTCTCAAAAAACACGTGGAAGAAGAGGTCAATATTTTTTGATCTGCCATATTGGAAAGAGCTTGATGTGAGGCACTGTATTGATGTGATGCATGTGGAGAAAAATGTGTGCGATAGTTTGGTTGGAACCCTGTTAAACATACCTGGAAAAATAAAGGATGGCCTAAATTCGCGTCTAGACTTGGAGTTGTTGGGTATACGTGAGGAGTTGCACCCACAAGTAAAGGGCAAACGAACATACTTGCCGCCAGCATGTCATACCTTGTCTAGAAAAGAGAAACAAAGTTTGTGTGAATCGTTGTGTGGTGTCAAAGTTCCATCTGGGTATGGTTCCAACATCAACACTTGTGTTTCCTTGAAGGATCTAAAGTTAGTTGGTTTGAAGTCACATGATTGTCATATGCTGATGCAACAATTTCTACCCATTGCCATTCGTGGCATTCTCCCTCAAAATGTCAGACATGTGCTAACAAGGGTGTGTTTATTTTTCAATGCCATATGTGCCAAAGTAATCGCCCACGATGAGTTGGAAGCGTTGGAACAGGAAGGGTTTCTTATACTATCCCAGTTGGAAATGTATTTCCCTCCTTCATTCTTTGACATAATGGTACACTTAATCATCCATTTAGTGAGGGAGGTCCGTTTGTGTGGGCCAGTGTTCTTGAGGTGGATGTATCCTGTTGAGCGATACATGAAAATTTTGAAAGGTTATATGAAGAACCAACGTCGTCCCGAAGCATCGATAGTAGAAAGGTACATTGCAGAGAAAGCAATTGAGTTCTGCACAGATTATATGTCACAGGCTGAAAGCATTGGTATTCCGAAGACTCGTCACGAAGGACGGTTGGATGGGAAAGGTACTATTGGGAAAAAAATTAAAAGCATGTCACGTGATGAAGTACTCCAAGCACACTTTTATATTTTGAACAACACAGACGCTGTGCTCCCGTATTTAGCTGCACATAAAGGTATAGTCAAAAGAAACAACCCTAGAATGGCTGAAAAGTGGGTGTTGAACGAACACAACAAAACGTTCATGCAGTGGTTCAAAATGACCCTTCTTAAAGATACATCTGCTTCTGAGACGTTGCATCGACTGGCCCTAGGACCTAACTTTGATGTAATCACTTATTGTGGATATGACATAAATAATTATTCTTTCTATACAAGGATTCAAGATGACAAGAGTACGGTGCAGAACTCTGGAGTTATGGTTGTGGCCGAATCAATGCATTTTTCCACTTCAAAGGACAAAAACCCTGTCATGGCTGAGATATGTTATTTTGGTGTCATTGAAGATATATGGGAAGTTGATTACGGTCGTTTCACAGTGCCTGTTTTTAAATGTAAATGGGTTGATAGCAAAATTGGTGTCAAAATAGATGATTTTGGTTTTACGTTAGTGGACTTAAACAAGGTTGGTCATAAGGAGGAGCCTTTCATTATGGCAGCTCAAGTAAAACAAGTTTTCTACGTTGTTGACCCATCCGATAAACGGTGGTCAGTTGTTCTTCAAGGTAGACACAACATTGAGGATCCATGTCTTGATGTCCTAGACATACCTTGTCTAACAACACGTACACCAACAGATGTTGTGGAAGATCTCATAGATGATATAGTTGCGACTCGAAATGACCACCAGGAGGGTCTATGGGAAACATAGGGTATGGTTATATATCATTCATCATGTTTATGTATCATTCGTCATGTTTATAAACTGATTATTATTTTTTTGAACAGATACCTATGGCTGATCAGGATTCACATGTGAGATCTGACTCCCAGAGCACAGATTCCTCTTCTAGGAGGAGAGGTGTTACTCGGATGTCCAGTGTTGCACTTAGGCGCCGTCAGGGTCAGAGGACCCATGTTGACATTGATATTTGCACCGGGAGGACTTCAGGACCCAACGCCGCCAAGTTTCAGAGTTACTTAGGTGTCTTGGCACGGACGAAGGTGTCCATCATTATCCCTGATTGGGATAGTGTTGAGGAGGTCGTGAAGAATGCAATTTGGGCTGATGTTGTTGTAAGTATAATTATCTGTACATTTATTTACACGTATCGTAGTTTTTTTTATGCATAATAATCTCATCCTTGATTATTATGCACTTGTAGGATGCTTGGGATATTCCTGCAGTTGATACACTACGCAGGAAGATCATGTCTGAGATCGCTGACCGATGGAGGACATTCAAGAGCAACCTGACCTCCACGTATATTTTAATTTTAAAATATCAATGTTTAAACTCATCATTTTTTAAGTTATCAATTAGTTAATTCAAATATTGTGTAATTATAGGTATGTCTACGGGAAGAAGCAGGGTGAGTTTCCTGGAGATAGATACACATCCATAGATCGGCAGACTTGGGATGCGTTTGTGGCATCCAGGCACACGGATGAGTTTATGGTATGTATGTTTTACTGATTATGTTTTCTAGTTATCGGAGAATGTATAACGTATAAATGGCTTTGAATTGTTTTTGATGCAGGCACGACGCATGAAAGCACAGGAAATTAAGGGGAAAAATGACTGCCCTCACACGTTGTCACGTGGGGGTTACCGATTATTGGAGGATCGGATAGTGCAGGAGAAAGCTATGCAGCGTCAAGGTAGCCACCCTGACGCTACTATTGTGGATCCCCCCTCTCCACCCACACGACATGAAAAATGGAAGCGTGCCAGGACGAAGAAGAGTGGTCAGTACACTTCATCACATGTTGAGGAGGTTGTCTCAAGGATTGTAAGTATAAAGCTTATCACTACTTTTTATGAAACGTTAAATGTCCATCAAACCCTAACACTGATCACTGATTTTTGGTTGCAGGATTCCTTGGTTGAGCAGTCGACCCAAGGGTCATTTGTCCCACATGGTAGGGATGATATATTGACCGCCGCCATCGGTCGACCAGAGCACCCTGGACGTGTACGTGCAGCTGGTCGAGGTCATGGTACGTTTACATTAATAGTCTTAGATTCTGTATGATAACATTTTTATTTCTAATTATTCTTTCTCTGCAGGCCTCCGAAGCTTTTTCGGCCATCCAGCCACCCCTTCCCAGTCCATATCTGATTTGGAGAAGACCTTTGAGGAAAAGGTTGCTGCAGTGAAGGCAGAGGCAAAGGAGGAAATGCAGAGGCTGCTTCAGGAAGAGATGGCACGGTTTCGGAGTGAGATGATGGCGTCATTCAGTCAACAATGTCAACCTACACCACCAGTGATGGACCCACAGGTTACATTGTACATTATTTAATTGACTCACCTGTGATTCATTATCATTATTTCTTGAATAACTTTAAAATGTTGTGTAATTATGCAGACTAGGCGGGTCAGCACGAAGGGGTCATGTGCTGCACCTGACGGTGACGATGACGACGTAAATCTTGGAGATGGCCGTCAGTGTGACCTATTTGTGGATGGAGTGGAAGAGCCAGTTGCCATTGGTTCAGTGTATAACCAAGGCCCTTTGGTTCACCATCAGAAATTGCCCGATGGTGTGTCAAGGATTTCGGTTGTACAGGTCCTTGAGGCAGATGCAGTTGTTCCCATTCCAACATCTGAGGTACATCTGGTCGGCCAGGCTGTAGGACACTTCCTTATGTGGCCAACCAGACTTGTGTCACATTCTGGTCCCCAGGTATGCTCTTTACCCAAGCATCAACTATATATTAAGTTATGGTTTCAATAATCATAAGTTGCTTCTAATTTTTTAACTATTTTAACAGGGTGTTGCCCCATCAAAGAAGCCAGAGCCCCCCCTTGATCCGATAGAACGACTATGGGACATATCGGCTGGGCTTCGCAATTGCACTATCCCGGTCCCATGGGAGGAATCCGTTTTTGGTTTCCCTAGTGCTATCCCAGTGTACATTGCACGACCTGACTTGTGTGAGGTCCTAGTGGGGAACACGATGTTGAATATTTCAGTGATTCAGTGTTGGGAGCTGTAAGTATAATGTTTTTTATTCAATGATAGTGTCAATTAAATTTATATTTTTATAACACTAAACGTCTACAAATTTGATTAGGTTTTTACATAGACTTTGCATAGAGAGAGGTGTCGATAACACTTATGGTTTCCTGGAGCCCTCTCTAATACAACTTCGTGGGAACAGCAAGGAGGAGATTCAGGCATACATCCAGAATTGGATGCATGCCTCGAACAAGACTGTGTACCTTGCACCACTTCATAGAGAGTAAGAGTCTAATAAATATTTAGTTATTTTTGTCAATTTAATAATAGATTGTGTTGTTAATATTCAATGGTACATTGTAGCGTTCACTGGCAACTGTTGGTCATTTGCCCGAAGGACGGCATTGCTGCATGCTTCTGTTCGTTGTATGGGAGTCCTGGTGCGGACTACATGAAAATACTCGACGGGTAAGTTGATTTTTAAAAAATAAAACAACTTTACATATTTGATTAAGTCATTCTATTAACTAAACTGATGTTTTATTCTTTTACAGGGCTTTAATTGGGTACCATCTACTACGCGGCAAAGTGAGCAAGAAAAGACTAGAGTGGGTCTTCCCAAAAGTAAGCACTTCAATAATTAATAAGCATTACGTTTAAAGTTACCTCAATTAGTAACAAAAACAATAACTAATTATGAAATCAATGTATGGTACCTTGTAGTCTTATCGGCAGGATGGCAGCTTTGAGTGTGGGTATTTTGTGATGAAGACGATGCTCACCATTGTCCAATCTGGTATAGTAGACGGATGGACAACTGTAAGTTTTTGCTGCCTACTTTAATTTATTGAGTTTTGACATATTACTATTACGATTTGTTGCTCACTTATTAATGATTATGTCTTCTTTACAGCACTTTCGAGACTCTTCCTCAATGTTCCCTGAAGGATACATTGACGAAATCAGGAACCAATGGGCCTCCAGCCTTCTTCAACTCAAGGAAGGAGCCCAATAGACTTCTGTCATTAATTATATTATTACTGTGTAGTTATATACCTATTAGTGTAGCTTACTTATTGTGCATTTTATATACCATATTTGATGTTTAGACAGTTTGATTGAATTTCTTTAAACGTTCATTATTATTTATCATTGGACTGTCTGGGACTGTTTACAGGTTTCTGGGAAAGAATAAAAATCAAATAAAAATTTTTAAAAAAAAAATTAAGGTTTTAAGCACGGTTATGGTGTTAACCGTGCTTAAAAGTCACCTTTTTTAGCACGGTTATAGTTTAACCGTTTTTAAAAGTCAGGAGAAACAAGCACGGTTCAATAGGAACCGTGCTTAAAAGTTCCACTTACGAGCACGGTTCTGTAGTAACCGTGCTTAAAAGTCCACATACGAGCACGGTTCTGGAGTAACCGTGCTTAAAAGTGCCCACCTACGAGCACGGTTCTGGAGTAACCGTGCTTAAAAGTACCCACCTACGAGCACGGTTAATTTTAACCGTGCTTAAAAGCCACTTACGAGCACGGTTGAGAACCGTCCTTAAAAGCCCTTATTTACAAGCACGGTGGGAACAAGGACGGTTCTGGAACCGTGCTTAAAAGCCCTCCAGAACCGTGCTTAAAACCCTTTTTTCCACCAGTGCTAGTAAACTATCCTTACCTTAACTTCTCTTCTTCCTCAATATTCCTTCGATCTGAACCAGGACAGCCGGGGGACCTCTTTTCCAATCAGCTAAAAGTCTTCAAACCAAGTAAGAGGGGAGAGGGTTGTGAATAACTATGAAATGGGTAGAGTTGTATGCTGTTCTATGATTCCAGCCTTAATTTCGCATCTTGTGGCTCAATTTTGAAATTGAAAACGTATGAATTTGCCTTTGATTTCTTCATGAAAATTGTAGATCTTTATGTTATCTAAATTATGAGACCTGATTCAATTAATTTGAGTATGTATAGCAAAAGTTATAGCCAAATTACTACTGCATGTTCGAGTGAAAGATTTGTTCCATGTTTTGTGTATATTTTGATATGCTGGGAATTATACATGCATAATTAGCATTGGAGGTCTTCATGAAAGTTGTAGATATTTAAGTTGTGGATCTTTAGAAACCGGTCTCACATCAAAATAATTTTTGTAGCTCAAGTTATGCTCAAATTACTGAAGTAGGTGCAAGCTGAAAATTCTGAAATTCTGAAATTTTGAAATCCGAATCGTGTTTTTAAAATTGGGAAGTTTGTGGTGAGAATTAGGGGTTGGTGTCTTCATGAAAATTGTAGATATGTGTGTTAAGAATAATTTAGAATTGGATTCATGTCAAAATCACGTTTGTAACTCCAGATACGTTTTAAATACTAATCTGTGTACATTTTGGAAAACTTATCTTGAGACAGTATGGTATTTTGTGAATAAGTAGTATTTCTGATTGGAATCTGAAACTGTGTTCTTCATGAAAGTTGTAGATAATTGTATTATTGAACTACAGAAAGTGGAATCACCTAAAAAGGAGTTGATTTGCTCATATTATGACTGTTTTACTAATGCATGTCGTTGTTTGGAAATGCTGAAATTTACTTATGATGGTTATTATGGATAACAATGATGTTTTATCTATGAATAATAATTTATTATTGAATTCTTGGGTGATTATGAATAATTATGAATGCTTTTGAGTATCATACAATTTGTATATTGTGGTAGTGAATAATTATGAATGACATAATTAATATATATGTACATGAATGCCTTGTGGTTATTGACATGTGGGGTTGAAACAGTAAATCCATGATTTTATGAATTATTAAGTGTATTGTGTCCTTTGAGGACTTGTATTATCCAAGAGGTTTTGGAAATGTGGATATCATGGTATGTTAAATGATAAAGAGAATTAAGGGCATTCATGCATCATAAGCATTGGACGCATCATGGAATTTAGGGGTTTCGTGATTGCCTACCCTGGTGGGGGGTTACTCTATGATGAGTTAAGCCCTATTTCGATGTGTTGGTCATGGGGCTGTAGGGATCCATGACTGTATAAATTCCTACCGACGTGTTGGTCATGGGGCTGTAGGGATCCATGACTGTATAAATTCCTACCGAGGTGTTGGTCATGGGGCTGTAGGGATCCATGACTGTATTAATTCCTACCGATGTCTCTATGAGACCTTTTACTGCAGTATTCCCACCAAACCAAATGGATCCAGCATGACATCATTTGACTAATTGAAGAATTATTAAATGGACTTGTTTGGCATATTCATCATATCATTATGAGTTGTTGATTGTGTTTGTGCAATTTTATCTATTTTATATTTATTCTATATTCTGTCTCACTCTTACATTAATTTTTACAGTGAATGACACGCAGAATGCAGAGTGATGCCATGATGGATGTCTTTTTGCTTTATTACCTGAACTTGAATTTATGGGTTGTAATAAATATAATATGTCATGTACTATTATCTTCACAATCGTTTTCCGCTACTTAAATATTTTCTTGGATTTAATTATTCACGACTAGTATGTATGATAATTTTTCCGCTATTATTAATTGTTATATAAACTCTGAATTAAATTTATAATTTTAAAATGATCTTTCGAAAAAGCGAAAAATTTACTCGAAAATTTTAATTCACGTTTCGGGGCGTTACATGTTGGTATCAGAGCATTTTCAAAAATTCAGGACCAATTATTATAACATGAGCTATTTCTCGACATAATATGTGAAATGTTTGATTTCTTACTTGATAACATGCTAAATGTGTACTATATGATTTGTGCCTGACTGATTAATTGTGAAAAGATTTGTTTTGATTACCGCTTGATGATATGATAAATGTGTGATATGATTGATTGCTTAACTGATAAACTATAGAATAATGATAGTTATATAGTATTTATATATGATATATTATCCCTTAGAATTGGTATAAACCAAACTACGAATATAGGATGGCAAGAAACAACAACAACAACAACCACGATATGGCAGCAGCTTTCAACCGTTTAGCTGAAGCCATAGAACGATAAAATCAACCAAGGAGCACTGGAGGACTCCATGGGTTAGACCACTTCCTGAAGAGAAAGCCTTCACAATTCAAAGGAGGTTATAATCCAGAAGGAGCATATCTTTGGGCCAAGGAAATGGAGCGCATCTTTCGAGCATTGCCCTGCACAGAATACGAAAAGGTGGAGTATGCCACCTATATGTTGGTGGAAGAGGCAGAGAACTGGTGGATTCATGCTAGAATCCGTATGATCGAGACTGACAGACCCTTGATCTGGGCCAACTTCAAAGACTGTTTCCTGGAGAAATATTTTCCAGCAAGTGTGAAAAGTCGCAAGGAGCTGGAATTTATGGAGTTGAAACAAGGCTCGATGTCCGTCGGAGAATATGCTGCAAAGTTTGAAGAACTATCTCTCTTTTACCCTCCTTTTCAACAGGCTGGTGCCGAAGAATCGAAATGTGTTAAATTTGAGAACGGACTGAATCTGGAAATCAAAGAAGCGATAGGGTACCAAGAAATTCGGAATTTTCCTATTCTGATCAACAAATGCAGAATCTTTGAAGAGAATCACCAAGCTAGACTGGCACATGAAAAGGCCAATAGACAACTGAAACCTCAGTCAGTTGATTTCAAAAGAAGAGGATCGTTCTATCCAAATCGCTCCAGAGGCGGATCATCATCATCGTCATCTTTTGATAGACGCAATATCATGAGGTGTCTTAAGTGTGGAGGTAATCATCATGTACGTGATTGTAACAGACGTCTTGAAGAGGTCACTTGCTTCCGATGTAACCAAAAAGGACACATCAGTCCAAATTGTCCGCAGAATAATCAAAACAACAACAGGAACACTATGAGTGAACCAAGAGGCTCTAATTATCAGAGAAGCCATGGAGGAGACACACATGCTTCCCAACCTCCAAGACAGAACAGGGAGTCCACAGATCAGAGGTTGCAACAAACAGCTGGGAGAGTCTTTGCCATCAGCGGTTCAGAGGCAGATCAAGCTGATGACCTCGTACAAAGTAAGTGTGAGATTAATGGTACAATCCTATCTGTGTTATTTGATTCTGGTGCTACGCATTCTTTTATTTCTGATGAGTGTGTTAGACGCCTTCAATTACCTGTGAAGTCTATGACATATAATCTGATTGTTTCCACTCCCACCGGTACACAACTTAGGACTGCTAAGGTGTGTAACGAATGTTCTATACTCATAGAAGGTAGACGTTTTCTTGTCGATCTTGTTTGTTTACCTTTGAAGGATCTGAACGTGATTCTGGGGATGGACTGGTTATCGACAAATCGAGTCTTGGTGGACTGTCATAACAAGACCGTGATATTTCCATCAGAAAATCTAAATTCTGACAACCTCAAGACCTATGTATTACAAGGTGAAAGTCAATTGTTTGCTTTATTCACTCTTTACAAAGAAGATGGTGAACCTAAAGCAATCGAGATGCCGGTTGTTTCTGAATTTCCTGAAGTATTTCCTGAAGATGTCTCAAGTTTACCTCCAGAACGTGAGGTAGAATTCTCCATTGATTTAATTCCAGGAGCAGAACCAGTGTCTAAAGCTCCATACCGTATGGCACCAATTGAACTGGCGGAACTGAAGAAACAAATTGAAGAGTTGCTGGAGAAGCATTTCATCAGACCGAGTGTGTCACCATGGGGAGCGCCAGTATTGCTCGTCAAGAAGAAAGATGGAAGCATGAGGTTATGCGTAGATTATCGTCAACTGAATAAATTGACAGTGAAGAATAGATATCCTTTGCCCAGAATTGATGATCTGATAGATCAATTGAGAGGCGCTGCAGTGTTTTCCAAGATTGATCTACGATCGGGGTATCATCAGATTCGTGTCAAGTCTGAGGATATTCCAAAGACAGCCTTTAGAACGCGATATGGTCATTACGAGTACCTTGTGATGCCCTTCGGAGTGACCAATGCCCCAGCCGTATTCATGGATTACATGAATCGAGTATTTCAACCCTACTTGGATCAATTTGTCATCATTTTCATTGATGATATTTTGATCTATTCAAAAACTGCAGAGGAATATGAAAAGCATCTTCGAGTGGTATTGCAGATTTTGAAAGAGAAGCAGCTGTATGCAAAGTTATCAAAATGTGAATTCTGGTTGAAAGAGGTAAAATTCCTAGGCCATGTAATCTCAAACGAAGGAGTATCTGTGGATCCTTCTAAAATAGAAGCTGTGGTAAACTGGGAGAGACCTACTTCAGTCACTGAGATACGAAGTTTTATGGGATTAGCTGGTTATTATCGGAGATTCATTGAAGGGTTTTCTCAAATTGCCCTACCAATGACTCGGCTAACCCGGAAGAATCAACCTTTTTCTTGGACGCCAGAATGTGAGAAAATTTTCCAAGAACTGAAGTTGAAGCTTACATCTGCTCCAGTCTTAACCTTACCTAATCCACAAGAAGATTTCGTGGTTTATTGTGATGCTTCCAAAATGGGCTTAGGATGTGTTTTGATGCAGCAAAGAAAGGTGGTAGCTTATGCATCTAGACAGTTGAGACCACATGAGATGAACTATCCAACGCATGATTTAGAATTGGCAGCAGTGGTATTTGCCCTAAAGATCTGGAGACACCATTTGTATGGAGTCAGGTTTGAAGTGTTCAGTGATCACAAGAGCTTGAAGTATTTGTTCGATCAAAAGGAATTGAACATGAGGCAGCGAAGGTGGATGGAGTTCCTTAAAGATTATGATTTTGATTTGAAGTATCATCCAGGAAAAGCAAATGTGGTGGCAGATGCACTAAGCCGAAAGTCCATTCATATGGCATTTTTGATGATAAAAGAAATGGAGATGATAGAACAGTTCAGAGATATGAACTTGGGTGTAGAGATGAAATCTTCAAGGAGTATGACTTTGGGGACTTTGAAAATAACCAATGATTTCCTGAAACTGTTAGGTGAAAGACAGAAAGAAGATTTGCCATTACAAGAGTTGAGAGAATTACAGGCGAATGGAAAAGATATGGGACTACAAGAAGGATCAGATGGAATTTGGAGAATCAGGAATAGAATTTGTGTACCAGAGGATGTTGATCTAAGAAGGACGATTCTAGAAGAAGCGCATAAAAGTATGTTGAGCATTCATCCTGGATCAACTAAGATGTATCAAGATCTGAGGAAAAGCTTTTGGTGGCCAAGGATGAAGAAAGAGATAGTTGAATATGTGGCTTCATGCCTGGTGTGTCAAAAAGCCAAGGTAGAACACCAGAAGCCATCTGGTGAACTACAACCATTAGAGATTCCTGTCTGGAAATGGGATGATATCTCAATGGACTTTGTGTCGGGATTACCAAGAACACGTTCAGGGAATGATGCAATCTGGGTTATTGTAGACAGATTGACAAAGTCTGCTCACTTCCTCCCAATGAATATGAAGAACTCTTTACAAAAATTAGCACAGTTATATGTGAAGGAGATCGTAAGACTACATGGTGTACCATCTAGTATTGTGTCAGATAGAGATCCAAGATTCACTTCCCGATTCTGGGGAAGCTTGCATCAGGAATTGGGTTCAAAGCTTCGATTAAGCTCAGCTTATCATCCCCAAACAGATGGACAGTCAGAGCGTACCATACAAAGTTTGGAAGACTTACTGCGATCTTGTGTGATTGAATATGGTGGTAGTTGGGAGCAGTTTCTTCCATTGATTGAATTCACGTATAATAATAGCTACCACAGCAGTATTGGTATGGCTCCATTCGAAGCATTGTATGGTAGGAAGTGTCGAACGCCACTTTGTTGGTTAGAAACTGGTGAAAGTTTGGCGCTAGGACCTGAAATTGTGCAGCAGACTACTGAACAGATAGAAATGATCAGAGAAAAGATGAAGGCATCTCAAGACAGACAAAAGCAGTATTATGATAAAAGGAGGAAACCACTTGAATTCCAAGTCGGTGAGCATGTATTTTTGAAGGTTTCACCTCACAAAGGGATATGCCGAGCCTTGAAGAGTAAGAAATTGAGTCCGAGGTTCATTGGACCATATGAGATCCTAAAGAGGGTTGGTACAGTGGCATATCAGATTGCACTTCCCCCTCACCTGGCAAATCTGCACGATGTATTTCATGTATCACAGCTGAGGAAGTACGTACAAGATCCCAACCACGTGATTGCTACTGATGATATTGAAGTTAGAGAGAATCTGACCATCTCCACAGAACCTACACAGATCCTAGAAAGATCGAGCAAACGTTTGAGGAACAAGAATGTACCACTGGTAAAAGTTGCATGGAACAAGGAACTGATGTAACTCTGACTTGGGAGCGTGAAGATGATATGAGGACACAATATCCAGGATTGTTTCACTGAGGAGCGCGTTAAATTTCGAGGACGAAATTTTTATTAGGGTGGGAGAATTGTAACATCCTGCTTTTAATAATAGCTCTATTTTGTAATTTATGAAGCATGGAAGGCTTATAAGTGTTTATTAATGAATAAAAACACTTTATGAATGGTTTATAATACTCCAAAAATTTCATTTTGGGTATAATTATAGAAATTACATAGATCTATTTTGATAGGATCCAATTTCCGAGTGAAAGATTGAAGGTAGAGGAGTAAATTGAGTGAAATTGGAAGAAACATTCTGATCCGTTCTGACCTCCAAGGCTAGGACGACCTCAAGGTTCCAAAGGGAAAGAACGGATGACAGTAAATGCCACATCACACCGGACAACCGGTGTGGATAGGATTGTCTTTTATGTTGCACACCGGATCAACACTTTACCAAATGAGCTGTAGAACGGATAACTTTGAACCGATATTCAAGACCGGAATTGAGTCCGTCCAAGAAAAGAAGATAACAATAAAAGGGTACGGTTTTCCTAAGTGGAAAGCTTACTAATTGTCTACAAGACTGAGTGACGTCTTGCTGGTTGCTGGACGGTATAGTTTTCCGAGCTGTTGGCTATTGGACGTTGTTAGTTGCTTACTGAATAGTTGGATGGTGTTCGAACTGTTCTTTATTGGCGGAGTAAAGCTTAGGCGGAGTCACGTACCTTGGCGGAGTAATTAGCTTAGGCGGAGTCACGTACCTCGGCAGAGTAATGAGTATAGGCGGAGTCTCATGCCATGACGGAGTCATAAGCATTGACGAGGTCTAATGCCTTGGCGGAGTAGTAAATTTAGGCGGGGTCACACGTCTGGCGGAGTCATAAGCATTGACGGGGTCAAATGCCTTGGCGGAGTAACGCGAATATCTTTTAGAACATGAACATCTCTTAAGATACACTCCACACCGCCCTTCACATTCAATACCGCCCTCACTCAAGACCGCCCTCACACTCAAGACCGCCCTCACACCCTCCACACTGCTCTCACATAGCTGACTTCAGTTCAGGTGACACCGGATGAATTTAGTTCGGATTATCATTAATGAACACCGGACGGCTTCAAGGAAGGATAACTCAGCTTTCCTTAGAACGGATGTACACACCGGATGATTTTGAGCCGATGTACAAGACCGGATGCTCAACCGGACTTGGAAATGGGATTCTGGTCGGTTTTGAAGTGCAGAAGTAACTTTTTGACCCTTTTCTTGTCTTTTAGGCATTATTTTAATATTTTTAATCCCACTAATCGCACTAGTACGTAGGACGGCTAGAGATGAGCACTAAGATAGCCACCATCTATTATTAATCCTACATTATCTCCACTAACAGCATTAAACCTCCACTCACAAGGATGATGTTTCCCACTCACTTTGCATTATTAACTCTGCCTTGCCAAGACCTGAACATGGAAAAAACAGAACTAGTAAACTATCCTTACCTTAACTTCTCTTCTTCCTCAATATTCCTTCGATCTGAACCAGGACAGCCGAGGGACCTCTTTTCCAATCAGCTAAAAGTCTTCAAACCAAGTAAGAGGGGAGAGGGTTGTGAATAACTATGAAATGGGTAGAGTTGTATGCTGTTCTAGGATTCCAGCCTTAATTTCGCATCTTGTGGCTCAATTTTGAAACTGAAAACGTATGAATTTGCCTTTGATTTCTTCATGAAAATTGTAGATCTTTATGTTATCTAAATTATGAGACCTGATTCAATTAATTTGAGTATGTATAGCAAAAGTTATAGCCAAATTACTACTGCATGTTCGAGTGAAAGATTTGTTCCATGT
This sequence comes from Clitoria ternatea, assembly GCA_037962975.1. NCBI lineage: Eukaryota > Viridiplantae > Streptophyta > Magnoliopsida > Fabales > Fabaceae > Clitoria > Clitoria ternatea. Next base: position 154,345,914 of record CM075671.1, read on the forward strand.
TTTGTGTATATTTTGATATGCTGGGAATTATACATGCATAATTAGCATTGGAGGTCTTCATGAAAGTTGTAGATATTTAAGTTGTGGATCTTTAGAAACCGGTCTCACATCAAAATAATTTTTGTAGCTCAAGTTATGCTCAAATTACTGAAGTAGGTGCAAGCTGAAAATTCTGAAATTCTGAAATTTTGAAATCCGAATCTTGTTTTTAAAACTGGGAAGTTTGTGGTGAGAATTAGGGGTTGGTGTCTTCATGAAAATTGTAGATATGTGTGTTAAGAATAATTTAGAATTGGATTCATGTCAAAATCACGTTTGTAACTCCAGATACGTTTTAAATACTAATCTGTGTACATTTTGGAAAACTTATCTTGAGACAGTATGGTATTTTGTGAATAAGTAGTATTTCTGATTAGAATCTGAAACTGTGTTCTTCATGAAAGTTGTAGATAATTGTATTATTGAACTACAGAAAGTGGAATCACCTAAAAAGGAGTTGATTTGCTCATATTATGACTGTTTTACTAATGCATGTCGTTGTTTGGAAATGCTGAAATTTACTTATGATGGTTATTATGGATAACAATGATGTTTTATCTATGAATAATAATTTATTATTGAATTCTTGGGTGATTATGAATAATTATGAATGCTGTTGAGTATCATACAATTTGTATATTGTGGTAGTGAATAATTATGAATGACATAATTAATATATATGTACATGAATGCCTTGTGGTTATTGACATGTGGGGTTGAAACAGTAAATCCATGATTTTATGAATTATTAAGTGTATTGTGTCCCTTGAGGACTTGTATTATCCAAGAGGTTTTGGAAATGTGGATATCATGGTATGTTAAATGATAAAGAGAATTAAGGGCATTCATGCATCATAAGCATTGGACGCATCATGGAATTTAGGGGTTCCGTGATTGCCTACCCTGGTGGGGGGTTACTCTATGATGAGTTAAGCCCTATTTCGATGTGTTGGTCATGGGGCTGTAGGGATCCATGACTGTATAAATTCCTACCGACGTTTTGGTCATGGGGCTGTAGGGATCCATGACTGTATAAATTCCTACCGAGGTGTTGGTCATGGGGCTGTAGGGATCCATGACTGTATTAATTCCTACCGATGTCTCTATGAGACCTTTTACTGCAGTATTCCCACCAAACCAAATGGATCCAGCATGACATCATTTGACTAATTGAAGAATTATTAAATGGACTTGTTTGGCATATTCATCATATCATTATGAGTTGTTGATTGTGTTTGTGCAATTTTATCTATTTTATATTTATTCTATATTCTGTCTCACTCTTACATTAATTTTTACAGTGAATGACACACAGAATGCAGAGTGATGCCATGATGGATGTCTATTTGCTTTATTACCTGAACTTGAATTTATGGGTTGTAATAAATATAATATGTCATGTACTATTATCTTCACAATCGTTTTCCGCTACTTAAATATTTTCTTGGATTTAATTATTCACGACTAGTATGTATGATAATTTTTCCGCTATTATTAATTGTTATATAAACTCTGAATTAAATTTATAATTTTAAAATGATCTTTCGAAAAAGCGAAAAATTTACTCGAAAATTTTAATTCACGTTTCGGGGCGTTACAAAGGAAGAGGGTCTTGCTTGTGCAAGTGATCCCCCATCCTGAAATTAAAATAAATAATACATAAGGATATATATCTCTTATTAAAAAATAAGTTTCTTGAATTATCAAAACTCCTTAACAATCAGCCAAATAATAGGACATGCATATACAAACCTAATGCAAAAGTAGAGGGACACCATCAATTGAAACACCTTTGCCATTACTCTTCATGCTAGACTAATGAAAAAAATAAGTAAAATATAATAATATTGTAAGAACAAAAACAATTATCATTAAAATAATATTCATCATGTTATTTAATTTTTCAAGGATTAAACACATGTGAGGGGTAGGATCTCTCTCTCTCTCACACACTATATGATGTCATGTTATGATGCAAATATGCAAGAGATGAGATACTAGTCAAACTCTCAAAGGAAACTATCCTAAAAAGAAAAATAACAAACAAACAATCAAAGAAAACAAAACAACAAGTACAAAAAAAGTAAAACAGTACTAGTCGATGGTGTAAAATTTAGACTAATCCTAGCATGCAAAAATGCACTAAACTAACTAGAAAGCAAGTAAAGTAAACTAGTCAGTGGTGTAAAAATTAAACTAGACCGTTGCATGCAAATAAGCACACTACTCTTAATCAACTAATTAAAAATCCAATGTCTAAAGTTTACTGTCCTTAATGTCCAAGTAAAAGGACTAAGAAAGTACTTGAAAATAAAAGTCTTAAAATACAAGGAAAAGAAAATACAAATCACACACAAAATAAGCTATTACAAAAATTGCTCTCCAATACAATGGTCTTCCAAGTGTCCAATAAGTCTAAGCAAGTGTCCACCAAGCTACAAAGAAAACACTTGGAAACTCAAAGCAAAGGTTAGCACAAGAAATATTTAAAAATGAAAAAGAAAAGTGTTTGCACTCTTAGTCTCACGAAAAGGTGTTTACACTCTTACCCACCAAATCTCTATACTTATTGTTGCATAGGTCAATCCCTATGTCAAATCTCAATCCTCCAATATGCTACTGAAAGAATGATATCCTCACTTAACCCAATCTCAAAGAATGCCGAAAAGTGAAATACTCTAATGACAAAACTTAGAGAGAATGAAGGCAAACAAGAAAAGTACAATTAGGAAGCTAAACCAAAGGAGTTAGATTGACAAACATGAATTTGACAAGCAACAAAAGCTAAAAGAAAAAAAAGGTACACAAGAGTATACTAAAGATGTGACAAACTAAGAATCAAGAAAGATAAGCAAGCAATTAAATGCAAACAAGAAAGAAGGCACACAAAGAAAATGGCAAACTAGAAACCCTAGAATGCTCATAAGGCACAAATTTTTTTATATGGTTTCCAAAGTCCTTTTTCTTTGAAACAATTGCACTAAACAACACAAATCAAGAACTTAAGCTATTGCACAAAATTAAATGAAGGTGCTGTAATTTTTTTTAATTACAAGGGGTTTTATACTTATTTTTCACTCTTTTTTGTCAAGAAAAGGACCAAAGACATGCATAATTAAATAGACCTTTCAAACTCTTTTCTTTTCATAACTTTGTTCACTTATTTTTTTATATTTCCCCTATTTTTTCACTAAAATACTACACCAAAATAGGATTGCAATTTTGTTCAAAATATGCACAAAAAGGACTATAAACAAGTAAGCAAATAATGGCACAAGGTAAGTGTCTTCTTCCAATTGTATAAGGCAATGGAAGGAAAGGTTTTATGACATATTAGATACTAAAATGAACACAAAAACAATATGCAAGGATTGACACACAAGTGCTGGAAAAATGAAATTAAACTAGAACACCATACCTATAAGAAATCTAACAACCTACAATTATATTGAGCACAAATACCACCTAAAAGAGAGATGGATTACACAAACACATGAAACTTGTTAAGCATTTCAAATTTTGTATTTAAAATTCATAAGATTCCAGCAATACAAATATGAAGCAAAATTCAAGAAAATTGCCTAGAAATCACAAGAAACAAACTCCTTAACATATGACAATGTCTAAGGAAGCTAAAGGCACATCAACAAATCAACAAACACTTAATATGAAAACATATAACCACACGGTTTTGTAGTAATACAGCACTGAATTATCGCTTTATAACATGTATATGACACAATGAAACCACAAGATGCAAGAAAGATGCACAAAAAGAAGGGAAAACAAGGTAACTTGCACTAGAAGGCACCTGAGGTCAAAGTATTGACCTAAAAATTTTTTTGCTCAAATTTTTTTCAAACTTTCAAGTTTTGTTTTGGTCCTATAGAGCAAGAGAATTTGTGAAGCAACTTTAGAAAATTCAAATGAAATTGAAGTAGATTTAAGATTTTAGAAGTGATAACTTTTTGAGTTTTTGGTATTTTCACATATGATATGTCAAAATGAAGCTATAGACAAGGAGAATACAGTTATTAAACCAAAATTTTAGAATCAAAAACAAAAATTGCAATCTAAAGAAAAGAAAAGAAGAGGAGTTAGACTTTTGATACCAAATTGTTGTAGGAATTCTTAAGAATTCCAAGGAGATATGGATCCTCCTCTTCTTCCTTCTTCAAATCCTAAGCAAGAATACTTTGATTTTTGAATTAAAGTTCTGATTTGAACACTTCAAGTGTAGGTCGTGACAAGAACTACACGGATTTAGAGGTTTTGGAGCTTAAGGAACATAGATCAAAGTGTAGGAAGGTGAGATAATGGAGAGGCAAGGAGGTGGAAGTGGAAACCGCCACTCACACAAGGGAGATAAGGTTTGGGAGAGGTTTCACCACTTTTGAGAGGAAGGCCAAAGGATAAGAAACAAAGGCAAGGAGCTATGCTCAACTTTCTAGAGAGAAATGAGAGCTTATCTCATTAAAACTCACAAAAATTCAACTTATGAGGCAATCACAAGCAAATGAGGTATTTAAACCTCCTAGCTAAATTTTGGTCACCTAAGCTACTCTATGGGCCTTGGGAAATCTCCAAGGCCTAATCCTAAATGCCTAAGGAGAATGGCCCAATACAAGCCCAAACTAAAAACTAGACAAGGTACAAGGCCCAAAAGTGGCCCAAACATCAAAGGTTATGTAAAACCTAAACTAATTCGTAATTCTAATCCTAAAATATTTTTAAGACTAATAATATGAAACTAAAATATATACAAATGCAAGTCAAGGCCCAATAAGGTGTCCTGAAGGAGGTCCAAAAGTAACAAGGAGGCCCCTTACTCTAAGATAGTACAAGTACAATAAGTAAAGGTCCTTAAGAGATCCTTATTGAGCTTGGACCCATCAATGGATATCATGAATGAAGCCAAAAGTTTCTGGAGTGTCTCCCTGTGTTTCTTGACCCTTTACCTAGTCGAAAGGCCCCTGAAACTCTCTAAGGAAACCTCCAAGCTTTGTGTGGGCTCTATAGCTTCTCTATGGGTGATGCTTGTATCATTGTTGTAGGAATTTGTAAGAATTCCAAGGAAGGGTGGATCTTCCTCTTCTTCCTTTTTCAAATACTAAGCAAAAAGACTTCAATTATGGAATGAAAATGTTAATTTGGACACTTCAAGTTCTAGCCATGACAAGCACTACATGGATTTAGAGGTTTTAGAGCCTAAGTGTAGGAAGGTGAGATAATGGAGAGGCAAGGAGGTTGGAGTGAAAACCGCCACTCACACAAGGGAGATAAGTAGGCATGGCAAAAAAATCCATCCCCGTGGGTAACCGCACCGCACCGCCCCCGTTTGAGTGGGTTTTCCCCGTTTTGTTGGTTTCGGGGACGGGGATGGTTTTTACCCGGTAGGAAAAAGTCGGGGATGGGGACGGGGATGGTAAAACTAGTATCCGCCCCGCCCCCGTCCCCGTACCCGGCCCGACATACTTAAATTACTTAATACTCTTACTATATATATATTACAAAAGATGATTTATTAGAGAATGTTTAATAATTGTATCTAAGATGATTTATTACTATTTTTATTATTGTATGTAAAAGATTTCATACTTGTATAGATACAACAAAAAATTTTAAAATACTTGATAAGGAAATTTTTTTTATAAAAGCGGGGAAGGGGACGGGGACGGGTTTCCCCGATCCTGACTGGGGACGGGGACGGTAGTCATTTTATCCCGCCCGACGGGTATCGGGGACGGGCATGGTTAGGGTCTTGGATAACGGGGATGGGGATGGTAGGAGTCAAACCCGTCCCCGAACCGCCCCGTTGCCATGCCTAGAGATAAGGTTTGGGAGAGGTTTCACACCTTTGGGAGGAAGGCCAAAGGATAAGAAACAAAGGCAATGAGCTAAACTTAACTTTCTAGAGAGAAATAGAAGCTTATCTCACTAAAACTCACTAAAATTTAACTTATGAGGCAATTACAAGAAAATAAGGTATTTAAACCTCCTAGCTAAATTTCGGTCACCTATAAGGAGAATGGTCCAATACAAGCCTAAACTAAAAACTAGACAAGGTACAAGGCCCAAAAGTGTCCCAAACATCAAAGGCTATGCAAAGCCCAAACTAATTCCTAATTTCTAATCTTAAAATATTTTTTAAACTAATAATATGAAACTAAAGTATATACAAATACAAGCCAAGGCCTAATAAGATAGCCCAAAGGAGGTCAAAAAGTACCAAGGAGGCCCCTTACCCTAAGATAGTGCAAGTACAATAAGTAAAAGTCCTCAAGAGCTCCTCATTGGGCTTTGGCCCATCATCGGATGTCATGAATGAAGCCAAATGTGTCTGGAGTGTCTTCCTGACTTTCTTGACCCTTGACCTAGTCGAATGGCCCTTGAAGTTCTTCAAGACAACCTCCAAACTCTGTGTGGGATCTATGGTTTCTCTATGGGCGATGCTTGTGTCAATTAGAGTCTATTAGGTTTGTTGTTTTGGCTTAAGTCTGTTGGGTTTGTTGAGTTAGTTATCCTTGCTTAACTGTGTTGAATTTGTGAATAAGTTGTTAGTGAGTTTATTAGTTTGTTTCTAACAATTTCTAGGTATAAATATCTTGGTTCTTTTGAGCCTTGTAATTATTTTATACAATTCAATAAATACATAGTAATTCATTTTCTTCTTCTTTTTTATATTCATTCTCCTACATCAACAATTCTTATTAACTAACTAATTTAAAATTCTAGAAAAATGAAGTCTTGTCAAAATATTTTATTATTATCTTTAAGTTTTTTAAATTAGTTATACTCAATTAACACGTGTATAGTGTAGTCGACCAATTTTTGAGTTATGGTTACAATTATTCTTTAATTATACATTTTAAGGGATAGCGTGTTTGGATTATTTGCTTATTTTGAAGTTTAAGAAATAATTTCTTGAAAAAAGAGCTTAGAAGCAACATACGTAATTTTTAAGAAATTAGCCCTGTAATCATTGAGAAATTAACTGAGACATTATTTGATATATTTTGTTAAAGTCTTTTTCTTTTTTGGATTGAAAACGATATAGGGATCGGTGATAAGAGTGTCTTCCTGTTAGTTAAGTTGAGACATCTAACTAATTACTAAAATAGTACATTTTTCACCATCAAGCACGTGGGAATCCGTTTTAGTTCGTAATTTATCTCAACCAAACTATTGAAAGTGGAAATTTAACTTGTTCTAGATTCTCCTTCCTTCTACATATTAATGAACTTTTGTCACTTAAATTTGTATCACTTTCTCCAAAGTAAGAACTTTATTTAAAACAAATTAAGGAGAACATATAAATATTTACTTCATTATTATTCAATAGATAGATGCTCACCAAAATAAGGGGGTGGGGTAAACAACTTGTACAAGCAATTTACTGGGAAAGGAACAGTGTTGTGCAGGCAATGGACAAAGTAATTATGGGGTTCACTCCTAATAACCAAATATATTCTATTATGTAGTTTTGGTTACTGGTGATCTCCTCTGTACATGTACAAACTCACTCTTGTAACCAAAGTAAACAAAAATAAAAATAAAATTGGAGTGTATACATATAAAAGATAATATATTAATTAGTGTGTTGAATGTTGGGTGATTTGCCCTATTGTTACCTTTGTAATCCTTGTTTGCAAAGTGGGCAGCAAGATATAATTCTTAGCCATTGATCCACACATTTAAGGTGGAACAAATGGGAACAGGGCAATTGCCTAACTTCTTCTTTGTCTTTGTACTTGGCCAAGCAAATGCAACACTCCTGCCACAGCACACACTCATCAATTCAATATAAAATTACAATTGAAGATAAACCATACATACACATTAAGAAAATGTTAATTTTGAGAACCCAATAAATACTTATTTTAATAAAATCTTACCACCTTTTAACAATTATAAATCTTTACTAAAAATTGATGTTAACAAAATTATGCTTCAATATATATTCGTCAAGCCAATTTGGCTTATTGGCTAGTAATAATAGCATGCATCATTTAATGTCATATGTTGTGTATTCTATTGGCCAATATCAATAATTAATCATGTACCCTACCACACCCAATCTGATTAATTCAATGTATCTTGAGTTGTAATATTGTAAATTTAAAGTAAGGCCGGATTCAATGTGTTATTAAGGTGAATGATGGAAATGGGTCAGGTCATTTATCAAGGGTCGTTGCTTGGCTTATTTAAACTTATATAAGTAAGACTTGTCAGACTAGAGAAGACTAGACCTAAGCTTTTAAAAAGGCATTTTCAAGTAAATAGGTTAAGTCATAGGCTTTTTTAAAAGCTTTTGAAGCCCAACAGACCGGTTCATCTAATTGACCTAACAACTAATTATTTATATATATTTATAACATAAGAATAATATATATATATATATATTACATATTTACTAATATAAATCAATATTACAATTATAATAATTTTTTATATTATAAAATTTTATTTTATAATTGTTTGGATTAATTAATTGTGGTGATTCTTTTGTATTTAATTACCTTTACTTTGTATGAAAAGTTATACTTGTCTTGCTGAATTTAAAATCAAGTGCATTTGGTTTATTTATATTGATAAAGCCGTTTATAATGAAGAGCCCATTTACAGTGATAAACCCGTTATCCTATGTAGTTTGATAAACTTTTTAGGTGATTGTTAGCCTTTTGAAAGCCTAATTGTAAACAAGTCATTTAAATAAACTTTTAAACATGTCAGACCTTCAAACAGGTCAGGTTGAGCCTTAAAAAAAACCTATGATGAGCTAATAGGCAAGACTCTAACTTTGACAATTGGAAGTAAGCCAGACTTACACCTTTGAAAATCTGGTCTGACCCGAGCCATTTTCATCCCTAATGATCACTAACTACTTATAAGAACTAGTAGATATCGCATCAAATTTGGTATAATTTTATTGTTGAGGAGCCAAAATTATATTTACAGGACATGTTTAATGAAAAGTGAGAAAAATTAATTTGAAGCACGAAACCATACACATGTAGTTAATACTGATTTTACTAAATATCTAATCTCATTCATTAGTAGTCAAGATTAGTTCCTTTTGTGTAAAGAAAGGTTACTAATTTCTTATGTAATAGTTATATTTATGTCTGAGTAATAATAAGATGAATTAGTGTTTGAAACAGACAAAAATAAGAGAGAAGATGTTGATTTCAACTCCATCTGTTAAAAAAAAAGCTAATAAATTAAGTATAACTTTAGCTTATTAAAAAAACTTATATTTATGTTACTTACTGGATCTTCATTGATCAGTCTTTCACTGCTTTCAGAGTCATTGGCAAGGTCTAAGTTTCCATGAACCAGTTTGAATCTCCAACTAGGGAGCTGTGAGATTTGATCATCAGATGCACCTTTAGCAGAAGAGCCCACGTTCATGTTGTATCCAAGGAGGGTGCTGATTAGTGGCACAAAACAACATAGCAGCAAAAAGAGAAGAAAAGGGAAAGAGTAACATATTGCATTCCAAGCAAGTAGGATGATGCATAGCACGTAGAGTTTTGGTGCTTGTTGGAAAGATCCAAAACGTGAGTCAAAGGCCCAAACATTGCCCATCACAAACCATATGGCAAAGAAAAGCTCTAGTGAACTACGGCATCTGTTCATCAAATGTGAGCTCCTGTATACACTGCATATAGCATAAAGTTAATTCAATTATTTGAAAAAATGCTACAAAGAAATTGTTCTCTAATTAAGCGTAGATGATCTTGGATGTATGACTAGCAAATTACTCAAGTCAAGATACATCAATTCGAGCTATCTATCTTTTGGTTCAGTTTATATGTATAAACACTATTTGGGAATAGAGTCCAATAAAACATCTACAGACACTTAAAATTTATCTATAGAGATTCCACACAATTTAGTAATTTAAAATTGATTTGGTTTCGTTGAAAATTAATATATCTTTATCTAGTAAATTTATGTAAATTTTAATAAATGGTTTAGTTTTTATTTAGAGTTATTAAAACAAACTCCTTGACTCGTCTTGAATCGACCCAATGTAAGTAGCGAGTTTTTCGGGCTGGATCAAAAGAGCTCAAGTTAACTTTGGATTTAAAAGAGAATGACCAAACCCGGTCAAAACTTACCAAAACTCGATTTTTACGGGTTTTAATAGATCGCCAACTTTCACCAACTTTCTTAACCTTTCAGTGACATTGGAGTTTTTTAAGACTTGGCTTGTATTAAACTACATCAAACACATGATAATTTGGGCTTAAACTCTATGCATAAGTTTATCCATTTTACAAACCGGACCAAACTAACACATCATACTTAATTCATTTTATCAATCCTAATTTTTTTCGTTTTATAAATTGATCATTAATAGTTCACTGATTCACTCAATAACAAAATTTACATTAAAAAGAGTGTATTAAATATGCATTACTTGTGTTTTTAATTTGAATGAAACGTGAGAACCAGTGCCTTATTATTGACCCCATTAAATTTAGGTTAGGTCAGCCTTCAAAACAATATAGACCATTTATGGCTAAATTATCTTCTGTTTGGATTCTGCATCAAACAACTGATTTTTTCGGTGAAAAAATTGATTACTTTTTCTTTCCTCTTTCTCTCATTATGAAATTATGATTACTTTATACTTAAAGAAGATATTTTTGTCATATCCTAACTTACATGAGGGACATTATTAAAACTAGTTTCATCATCTTCATCAATGTTGTGTCCCCTTTCCAGCCTCTTCCTTCACCATGTGCCCCATGTGAACACACTCATAGGCCCACTACAATAATAAGGTCTCCCTTAGGGGTAAAAAGAAAAAAAAAATGAAAAATTCCCAAGCAATTCCATAATTTCTTGTTGAAATACTATAATACTCAATTCAATATGGTTTATTATACATTTTTTTTATGACAGAATATTCTGTCTTGAAGTTGTTTGTATGGTGTCAACATTTTAAACAAGGCTCTAATCAAAGTTTTCACTTTTCAACACATACACATAATTAGTACCCTTATAAATAAATTCTAACATATTGGCACTACCAATTTCTAATGACAAAATGTATGAAAGAAAATTTATTGATGTGAATAGCATAATTAAGGTACCTGGTTTCTTCACTGTTCCCTAGTTGCTCTAAATCAGAAATTCTAAGAGCATCCCTTTGAGTCAAATGAAGTTGATGATAGCGGCCACAAAGTAGTAGCAGATTAAGGACACAACCAACATCATAACCAGCGATCCACACCCTCATAGGCCAAATAGGCTTTTCACTCTTTGAAATGGCCAAAGTGAATGTTGCACTTGTAATCTGAACCAACAAAGCAATCAACTCCAGCATCATCCAAGTGCTAGAATTGAAAGGATTAGAGCCAAGGTGAGATCTTGGTCCATTTTGGTAATGGAATACTCTTCTCAAGAAAGTAAACCATCTTGATCTAGAAATTCTCATGGCCACACGAGTCGTGAAAGAAGGTGGAGAAGTAGCATTAGAAGAAGGCCTGTTTTGTGCACTGGCCATGCTATTTCGTGAGGCAGAATTTGAAGGAAATGAAGCCATGCTGCTTGAAATATTGATTGAAGAATTCATTGGAAATTTGGTCCTTTGGACTTAATCAAGCTTACAACTTACAGAGGATATAGAAAAGAAGACACCCCTTTTGCATCTATGTATGTATTCAAATCTGAATTAGTCCAAAATAAGCTGAAAAACGTGTGTGCCTGGGACCAAGTCTAGTTTTATTCTTAATACTCAACATATATATATATATATATATATATATATATATATATATATATATATGTAAAGAAACAATTGGAGAGGGCCAACTTATTTGAAGTCTTGGAGAATAACATATCAAGGCAAGAAGCATACAAGAAATTTCACAATAATATGCTTTTAATTTTTAAAAAATACCATCTCTTGAAGACAATTGAAATCAGCTCCAATATTTTTGAACCCCACAAAAGAAACAAACCAATTAGTAAACTCCTTGAACTTGGAGAACTCTTCAGGGTATGCTACACCACATGCTAAAAAAAACTTGACACCAAATTGAAACTAGTGTTGTTGCAAACTTGCAATTACAAAACAAAGGGTTCAAGGACATGTCATGACTCATGAAGAAAAAAGACTTTGAGAAGTGATGAAGTCTAGTGGAGTGGTTTAATGGATGAAGGAGTGTGTGAAACAGAAGATGGTGGAGTCAAGGGTATATAAGAGGATGGTGTGAAACATATAAGGTGAAGATTGGTATGAAGGGTATGTCAGGAAGGTGAAGTTTGAGTCTCAGACGGTGACCAAGAATCGACTACTGAACTTTGCTTTGATTACAAGAGACTCTCTCAAGGTTTGGAGGGAAGTTAACCGTTGGCCAACTTCTACTATAGCTATATTTTCTATGAAGTAAGAGTTGCTGAGAAAGCAATTGGACTTCAATTTTTCAGAACTTTTCTCCTTTTTTATTCTCTCTCTTCCTTTGAGAAAATTACGACCAACGCTAACATTTTTATTTTATTTTATTTCATGTTTTGGAATAAAAGTAAAGCTTTTTTATGTTAATTAAGGTAAAGTTTGTTAACAAACAAGAATATCAACGTAATGGTAAAAACACCTACAACTTTCGTGCGAGGATTATGATTTGAACTTTGTAAAAAATATTGGTTGGGAAAATAAATCTGTATAGAAAAATATTAACAAATGTTTTTAAAATATTAGTAAGGAAATTGTAAATGATTTTTTAATTAAAAATCATCATTAATATTTACTATGATATCTAAGCCGCCAATATATTTTAATGAAAATTTTAGTTTTGATTCCTTAAACCGTGAGAACATTAACATTACCATCTGTTGATCTTCAAACTTAAATATGATATATAAAAAAATGAAGAGGAAAGTTTGTTAGTTTTTGCTCTGTTTGAATTCAAGTGGATAAGGCTTAAAGTGATGAACAGACACATACGTAGGATTGCTAAGGTTTAATGTATGTTCATATCGCCTTCATAAATGCATTCTTTGTTATATGATAAATGATAAATAAATAAATAAATAAAATATAAACCAATAAATTGATTTGAATTCTGGCGGGGACAAGTGATTTTTGAGATTGTGTGGTGTGGTAAAGGGTTGGCCACCTAATCCAACCAGCAATCGGTATCAATTTTGGAGATGTGTGTGGCCCTACTTAGGTGTAGGAATGATGCTACAATTTTGCATGTTAGCCACACCATTTCCACTTGAGGGGTACCTTGTGTTTTTTTTATTAACATGTTCTGATATTTTAAGTGTTGCGATGACAATATCTAGGTGCTGTTGTTGCTTGCATATATTTTTTTTTATTAATATAGTGACTAATGATGGAGATGGTTTAAAGTAGTTAAACTTTGCACAGTGGGTCATGTGTAAGATTTTCACCCATTTATGTTAATCATGAGTAAAGAGTAAAGACAAATAATAATTGTGTTCCCAATTTGGCATAAATGTACATGCAAGTTAACATGTTGTCCAAGTTTAAACGGCTCCATTTATTTTTCATATTAAAATCTGATAAATTATGTTATATAAGGTACTATTGAATGTAAACCTTTACTAAAAATTGCAACCAATTACAAAGATTTTTGTTTTCAAAAATGTTTGGCGGAAATTAAGTTTTCATTCCTTTTCTATTATAATGATTTTTTATATATATTGTTCACAATAAATGTATAGAAAATCTAGAGAATTCCTTTAGGGATTAAAGTTTATTAGCTTTAAAATGTGTCATTTAATTACACAAGGGGGGCCTCTAGGCCATTTATATATTAACCGTGCCAAAAAAAAAAGGATGGAAAGGGGGTGTGATGAGGAGAATTGACTCTGGGCCCATGATGACGCATCCTAATAGTATCTAGTAAGTGTGCTAATGCTTCTTGATTTTCGCCCATCATGCTGGGGAGAGAGGGTATAATGGGGTCCCCCTCGATGGGGGGGGGGGGGGTGTGTGAGCCCTTCAATCACGAGTGTCAACCGTAGAGCCAAGCTGAATAATTGAATGCTGAGTCGAACGATAGGATGCCTAGTCCAACGACTGAATGTTGAACCAAATGAAAGGGTTGTTTTATGTGGAACTTCGCTTTGGATTCTCCTAAGTACATTCTTCCTGAGTGAACCTTTTCATTGGGGAGCTTTTATCAAGTCTAAACTTTCTGCCGCCGAGGAGAAGTCCGAATATTGGGAGAGGAAGCTAAATACGGTCGAGGACTCGTATCGAGAGCTTTCCTTGAAGAAAAATGATGTCGAAAGGTCTCTACAAGAGGCTCAAAAAGCTCTTGACTCTTCTCGGGAGGAACTGAAGGCTGTGGAGTCTAAATATCAGGCAGAGAGGTCAGAGATAGAGGCTCAAATGGACATGCTAAGGGGAGAGATCGCTAAGAAGCATGTCTTAAGCTTCAAACTATGTCGGGAACGGGTCTCTATTTTGGACCCTTTTGTCTCGATCTCTTGGGAGGGAACCAATCCCTTTAAGATAGTGGTGGATGGAAAAGTTGTTGACCCCCAGATTCAAATGATGATGCATCTGATTCTTCTCCTCCTCCGCTTAATAGGGAGGCTAAAACGATTCCTAAGCTTGATGTTGAAAAGGTTTCCTTTGAGGATGCCTCTGCCACCCCTGTTCCTTAGACTTTTGTTGTAATTTTTGTTTTCTTGTTCCTAATAAGTTAAATGGATAATGAAGTATTTTACCTTTCATACATTCGTGAGCGTTTCTCACTCGGATTTTTAAGACTTAACGTAAACTTGAATAAAAGTGTCGATACTGCCGAGTGAGCGTTTCTCACTCAAGTTTTTAGGAATTAACGTAAACTTTGAATAAGAGTATCGTTGCCCCCGAGTGAGCGTTTCTCATTCGGGTTTTAAGGACTTGATGTAAACTTGAATAAGAGTGCCGTTACCCCCGAGTGAGCATTTCTCACTCAGGTTTCTAGGACTTAACGTAAACTTGAATAAAAGTTTTGTTACCCCCGAGTGAGCGTTTCTTACTTGGGTTTTTAGGACATAATGTAAACTTTGAATAAGAGTGTTGTTACCCCTGAGTAAGCGTTTCTCATTCAAGATTTTAGAACTTAATGTAAACCTTGAATAAAAGTGTCGTTACCCCCGAGTGAGTATTGTAACACCCTCGGTTAACTAAGACAATCCCTTCCACTAGATTATCCTGGTCAATTGAGAGGTTACGAGTTTAGAAAAATGTGGAAGTTTTTTTTGTGTGTGCAAGACTTGGTGGAACAGATACATCATATATACAATATAATCATATATAATACATGGTCGTAACAGTAACTGTAACACTGAAAGTAAAGGGGTACGCAGGCTCCCATAAATGAAAATAAATTTCACCCTATTTTATTCGTCCTCGGCCCAAGGAGAATCTAGCTGGTCCTCAATGTGAAGTCTGTATGATCTTCTGTGGTGTATGGTCCAATCTAAAGATCTTGAAAAACAACTGTAAAGGTGAGTCTCTACCTCCACAATAGTTGGGGAGTGTCATTTCTGACACTCACCCCATGCAATTCAATCAATCACAATTAACCCTTCCCAACTCTCTCCAGGAATTCCTAACTTGTAGTCTAAGTTGTCTCACCACTCTTGGTCTCCCTAACCACTCCCAATTCCCCATTCATCTCTCAAGGATACTAAAATTCATACAATCATACTTAAATCACGAATAATCACAATTTCAATACAATGATGCAATGCATGAGTTCATTTCGTTATTTCTGTTCTTTTGCTAGTCATCATGATGCATGTGGGCCCATCTCATCCTCAACAATCTCATATACTAATAATTATGTGCACGACCAGCCACCGTTATCTCCCCTGCCCAACTAGAGCGACCGGAGCTCTCCTCGTTCTGGTTTTCATAAATGGGTACGGATTCACAGTCCCAATCATCAAAATTGCCAATCACACATATCACCATAAAACGGGCACTCTACGGTCATAGAAAATCCCGCCTCTTGTCGAAGTACACCAGAGTTTGCTACGGACTATCTGGCGACGGGCGCGAATTCGATGCCACTTGGAATTCCTGTCTCCGGTTATACTCCCTAGACTGCCCTCGGGTATCGAGGCACTGGAAGATTCTTCAGTGTACCTATCACTGTATGCTCTAGGGGATTATTTCAACATCCCTCCATAACTCCATATATGATGCATGATTCAACAATTCATTTTTATTCAGTGATCCTTGGTAGGGTCCCCTAAATAACTCCCTTCCATTCCTAATGTCGAGTTCTTTTTCTTTATTCTGTATAATCAAATTTTCTCTTTTTCTTTATTTTAGTAACTTACTCGACACTTAGGAATAAAATGAGATTTTATACTTTCTCAGCAATTAGGGGTACATTGGTGATACAACGTCCACAATTCATTTCAGACCCGAATTCCTTACACTTTCACAATTTAATCATTTTGGAATACCTGCCGATACCATTTTCCATATCTCTTATTTACATTTTTTCTTATCTAGTCATCCATGCATCATACAACATTCACAACCATACCACATCAACAAGTATTCAATAGTATCACAACACACAATGCATTATACAACATTCATCACGTAACTATCACACGTATGGTTATGTACACAAACATTCACAGTAACATATCCCATCATGTTACATAATCAGTCAACCAACAAGTGTTATATTACATGTAATATTAAGAAGTCATTACACACACGCATAGTATACATTTCAATCTTCATCATTCATCAATATTTGTGTACTTTCACACTTAGCCACAATTGAACCCTCACTGATGCCAACATCCCATATTTATACATATCATTTAAGACTTTTCATGTATCATATAGCATCCATCAAAGAAATATATTTAGGAGATATATCACTCAAGATCATGTATCTACCCACACATCACGTTAACATTTATATTACAACAATTTTAATAATTACTCTACTCTAGTCGTCGTCCATAAAGGTCATGTTGTCTTGAGTATTTTGGTAGTACGTGGATCGAATATCTAGTAGTACGATAAACTTCTGAGTATATTTAGAATTGTTTATAACTCTTTGTAATTTGACTAAGTAAAATAGGTCTATCAAATTTTATTTATTTATCATTTTTTAGCATACCTTTGCTAAGTCCTTAATTGATTGTTAATTAACCTCAATAATTATTCCTTTTCCTTTATCCTTAAATAAATCTTAAATTTAATAGTTTACCCCCCCCCCCCTAAATAAGTCATACATCCCTTTTTTTATCTTATCTTAGTTCCTTGTATCTAATTACAATATCTTCCTTAAACATAGTCCTACTAGATTCAATAATTCTTCCTTAGTAACTAATTTAGTTATCCCTTTTTCTTAACTATAATTAATTCTTTTTCTTTTAGAATTATTTACTTTACCCACTCAAGGACCTAGAACTTCTTTAATGCAAAGTATCTTGATATTGTTTAATCATTAATTAATTTAATCAATCCTATTTGTTTTATTATAACCCAAAAGTTAGTATAACTAAGATTTCATTTCTTAGTTGTTAACTAATCTAATCTAGACCAACATTTTCCTTTGGTTTCTTTTTCTAGTCATAGTGATTAACTTATTCTCTACTAAATCATTATCCGAAGAAATAGAATTTTTTTATTCTAACTCCATTTAAAGAGATCAACTTATTAATCTATTAGGATCTTTCTTAGTACTTTGGTCAAAATTTTCAAGTGCTAATTTGCTATCTCTTATTCCTAAATCTATTTAATCCTCTAAAACAATTAATTCCTAAGTTCATTTTTTTTCTCAAATCTTCTCCTTTTAAAAAAATCTATCCCTTTTTCTTAATTTCTAAAGTTATCATTTCTTTTATCCTAAATGGTCACCAAAAAGGTCACTAAAGTGGTTGCTAAATTTGTCACTAATATTTTCTTCTTTTACTTTTAATATCTATTATGCTAAAATTCACTTATTTTTATTTCCTCCAAAAATCTTTATTTGAGCCTAAGTTATGGAAATCTTTAATAAATAAAATCTTCAATTCGTTTAGCAATATTACTACACCCATTTTTTTTTGAAATCCAATTGTTTAATACAAAGGGACGTTTATTTGCTTAATTTGAGAAATCATCATTTGGAAGGTACGAGAGTAGAAAATCTTTTGAATGGTTGAAATGGTGGTGGTCTTGATGGTGGTTGGTGGTGGCTGTTTGGGTGGCCAATGGTGGTTAGTGGCTTGGTTAGGAAGGAGAAGAGATGAAGAGGAGAGAATGATGGTGGTTGAAGGATAAGTTTCAGCCATGAGATATAGAGAGAGAAGAGAGAGTTGGATGGAGTTAGAAGGGAATGATGAACAAAAGTGATGGAGAGCTTTGCATGCACTTACTCAGCTTGTGGAGCAAGAAGAGAATGAGTGGCTAAGGCTAAGGCATGATCAAAAACTGTCTCTAAAGCCTAGAGAGTGTTGAGCAAGGGTTCAAGGTGAAGGAGACAAGTGGCCATGCATCTGCAATGTGATTGGTCCATTCCCATGCAAAGTTGAGGTATCCATTCCAGGGGTGTCACCTTGTGCAGGCTTTTGTGGCCTATCAGAGCCAATTTTGAAAATATACCAAACACACAAATTCTATATCTTTTTGTTATCTTTAATGTGATATATGGCATAAAAAATTCCATTAAGAAATGAAGGAGTTATGGCCCAAATACAAAACTAGTGCAGGGCTATGATGAGATTTTTGTTCCTTGCATAGATTATTTTTCTAGGCCACATTGGTAGGGATTTGGGCTTTGTGTTCTTCATACAGGTTATGTAGAATTAATTTAAGAAACATTTGGTGAAGTAATCATTCAAATTCATGGTCATATGAGAGAGATATATGCAAAATACTGCACCTAGTGCAAGCTATTGCTGGAGAAATGTGAATCAGTATAGTATTTAAAATTCTAGGATTTATGGAGTAAGAATTAGCTTTTGAGTCCTTCATGAAGTTTCTATATCTTTATTTCCTCTTTACATTTATATATCAGTTGCAACAATCCAAATTTTGAAGCCCTAGATATACCTAATTTATGACAAGGTGCTCCACAAGCTTCCTGGATCAGTTAGGGTCTTATAAATAAATTCACCATTAATTCTCCTTTGTGAATTTGATTTTGTGCCTTTCATGAACATTGTAGACCTCTTTGATACGGATTCATATAAGAAATAACAAAGTGATTCAAGCACAGGACGAAGGAGATACACAAATTTAATCAAAGGCTGCCAGCATTGAAACGAAACAGCCAAGTGGTCATAAAGATTTATTAAACTGTACTGATCTAGAGGGATTTAGCCTTCGATGTCTTCACAAAAAATGTAGATATTTTTGTTACAGAGATTTTTACATCAAGTTTGTGCAAATCGAAGGTTGTATGAAAAAGTTATGAATTTGTTTCTGAATCACGTGTAGAGAAAAACGTCCTAGCAATGAAATTCTAAGACGAGCATCTTAATACTTGATTTTGGGGTTGGGAGCGAGAATCGGAGTTCGGGGCTTGAAACAAAGATTGGATATCTTTTCAAAACGAAGAGATTGGGATGAAAATCATCCCATTTCGAGGTTGTATGTGAAAGTTGGGTTTAAAATACTAAAGATATGCGGGTCGAGTCTCAAAACAAATTTTGAAGAAATTATTTTATGGGAAAACGATAATGATAGAGTCCGAACCGGGTCTCGGCCTTTTCATGAAAAGTTCCTAAAACTTCAAAATGAGCTACCAGAGACTAACCGTGTCACCATCGGATATCCTGAGGTATATGAATGGTCAAACATAGGAGACGCTAAGGGTTCTGGTTGGGCTGGTTAGGCTAAACCAGAAATCCTTGATTCTTTATGAAACGATCCTATTAGGACTAGTTTCCTTACTGGATCACCAGTCTCGAGTCAAACGGTTAAAGTCTGACTTCAAGTTGGGTCCCAGAGTTTAAATCTGAAGAACCGGGAAACATTTTTATTAAAATAATAATAATAATTAATTAATTAATTCTTAACTAAACTTTATTACAAATAAATCTTCATGTTTTAAACTTATCATCCATGATGTTAGTCCTCAAAATAAATGTTATCTAATCATTCCAATTAATCTTTATTAATAATAAGGTTTATTAACCAGTTAATATCAAAATAATGTATTATCTACTAATCACTTTTATTTAAGGGTTAAATTAATGTCTTATGAAATTTTGGCCTCTAATAATCATCTATCCTTAGAATCTAACTTGATACTTAAATAAGTCTAATTGTTCTAAATTTGTTATCGACAGATCATTGACCATCATCATTTATAATCTATCAAAATTAAATATTATTCATAAATTATCAAGTCTAGCATTAATAACACAATATATTCATTAATATAATACTTCAGTAACAATTCAATTGTTAAATCAAACACAATTATCTCCACATAAATTGTTAAGAAGTCAACAAGTTCCTCTAGTGGTTACTATTGCACACAGCCTCCCTTACTCACTCGTCTCCGTTTAACTAAACTATCCACTACTCACATTCTCTCAAATCTTACTTTCTCACATTCTCAAGATGATCTAGGGATCGGGACTAAGCCTCATTCTCTTAAAATACTTAGCAAGGTACTCTCAGGGGTCCCGAGAGCTTGGGCTTTTATTCCAGAAAATCAGGGCTGTTACAAGTATTTCTCAGTCAGGTTTTTAGGACTTAACGTAAACTTGAATAAGAGTGTCGTTGCCCCCAAGCGAGCATTTCCACTCGGGTTTTTAGGACTTAACGTAAACTTTAATCAAAGTATCGTTTATCCCCGAGTAAGCGTTTCTCACTCGGGTTTCTAGAAGTTAATGTAAACTTGATTAAGAGTGTTGTTACCCCCAAATAAGCATTTCTCACTCAGGTTTTTAGGACTTAATGTAAACATGAATAAGAGTATCGTTACCCCCTGAGTAGGCATTTCTCACTTGGGTTTTTAGGACTTAACGTAAACTTGAATATGAGTGTCATTTTTAAGTTGTAGTATTCCATGTTCGAGGGATGTCTCTGCCTCTTAGCTTTTCTAATCGATAGACACCTCTTCTCACTACCTCTCTTACTTAGTATAAGCCTTTCCAGTTTGCTACAAACTTTCCTTCTTCTCTCGGTCTTCGGTTGTTATCAGTGACCCATAAGACTAAGCCCCTACTTTGAAAAGGCCATGGTTTGAGAATTGTGTTCCATCTTTGAGTGGACCTTTGCTTGGAGGCTTGGATTTTTACAAAAGCTACATCCCGCTCTAACGTGCCATATACCAAATGGTCAATGCTAGTGTTGTGAACAAGTCTGGTTGGAAAAAGAAGTTGATAATGTCTCGGGACCAGACCCCAATCTGCGTTATTATAAACAAACCCCAAGATTTATTAATAACACACATCAATGTATTTAAAATTAAATGAAGTTTGCTTGTGTGTGATCTAACCTGTTTATCTAAGTGTTTTAGGAAATATATACTGAGTGCATAAGTTACAAGTAAAAGAGGGAGTCCATAAAATCGAAAGTCTGATCCATTAATAATTAAAGTTTAGACTTTAACCAAGAAGTCTGGTTCAAGAATTTTCAATCATATGAATCAACAAAATCAGATCTCGGACTTTTTAAGCATCAAGAACTTGTAACTTGAACGTTACTCAAAAGTACAGATCACAACGTTCTAAAATCTTTTGATGATGCCTTGAAAATCAAGCCCTTATCAAGAAGAATATGCTTATCATCAAAAGGGATAATACACAAATCAGCAAAGTAGGAATTCAACATAACAACTCTACACACTTCAGAAAAGCTGAATCAAGTTAGCTTATATGTCATAATAAATCAGAAGAATTATAGCATTGATCTCCGTGTGTTTACTAGAAGAAAGAAAGGCAACAATTAACTTTATTCATTGAAGATCTCAAGGAACACCATATTTATACAAGTGTCAAAGTTCCTTGCTACCAGACTCTTTGGCATCTCTGAAGAACATCAAAAGTCTAGTACCCACGTTCAAAGCAAAACTCCTTCAAAGGATTTCCAACATTTATATTTCCTTTCTAAATCATCAATGATCATCTTAAGTGACCTATATATACTTGAAGAGATTGATTTTCGAACAAGATGAGCCTATCAAGAATAATCATTCTCTATAATCAAAACTCTCTAATCTCTTCTTAGCTTTTCAGAAGACAAAGGCCTTCTTTGTTGTTCCGCCTCTAGTAGACATTGGCCTCTTGTCTTTCTTAACTTAGTGTATTCATTCATTATTATATATCTTTCATACACTAAGTTCTGTGAGAAATCTTACACCCTTCATTACAAATAAGTTATTGTGTAAAAGTATGGTGTGTTACCAATCTTTAATTTCACTGGGAAACAATTATGGCCTAAAGAGACTTTTGAAAGAATACTTAGGTTGTAAGGCAGAAGTGGCTTGTTGAAAGAATACTTGGGTTTAAGCTAGGAGTGGCTGAAGTCAAGAATACTTATGGCACCAGTCTAATGCTATTATTGTAAAGGAAATTTTACAATAGTGAAAATCCTTCATGTTAGAAGGGACTGGACGTAGATTCTGTGTTGGAAGTCAACAAGTATAAATTCTTGGTGTTTATTTTTCTTCTTCACCTTTCAAGACTATTTTCTAAGCCTGATGACCTGTGCTTTAAAGGTTCAAATTTTTGCAAAGAAAGTCTAAAACTTATTCAACCCCCTTCTAAGTCTGACTCTGAACCATCAATTGGTATCAGAGCTTGTCCTTTGGGTTGATCACTCCCTTGAGTGAAAAGGAACAAGATCCATGGCAACTTTTCAGGGTAATCAGTTGATTGTAGAAGGTTCATCTATCAACAGTCCACCAACCTTCTTTGGTAAAGACTACCCATACTGGAAGGATAGAATAGAAATGTTCATAAAATCCACCCAGTACAGTCTATGGGAAGTCATCATAAATAGTGATTATGCAGCTTCTGTTGATGAAGATGGAAAGCTCAAATTTGAAGATGAATGAAGTTCTTTTAAAGTAAAGAAAATGGAGATAAAAGTCAAATCTAGATTCTTACTTACTTGTGCTCTTAGCAAATCAGAGTACAATAAGATGTCCAACTATAAATCAGCTAAAGAAGTCTGGGATGCTCTTCAACGTGACTATGAAAGCACCTCTAACGTGAAAAGATCCAAGAAGATACTGTTGACCAAGCAGTATGATATATTCAAGATAGAAGAACATGAAACTGTGGATCAGATGTTTGAAATCTTGGAACTACACCTTCCACAGAAGACATTAATGTGGAGCATATTGGGAGTCTACCAAAAAGGTTTGATGCCAAGTGTTCAGCACTAGAGGAAGCCAAAGATCTGAGTACTTTCTCTTTGGATGAACTCCTTGGATTACTCAGAGTGCATGAATTAAAGCTAAAACAGAAAAAGGTCAGCAAGCCTTCCTCCTCCAAAAGCATTGCCTTGAAGTCTGATGAATCAGGCAAGAAGGCAAAGGCCTTAAATGTTAAGGAGTCCACAAGCTCAGAACTAGACTCTGATGAGTCAGGTGCTGATACAGATGAGGAGTTGGCTCTTATGACTAAGAGATTTCATAAGTTGTTAAAGAAAAAAAGTTCAGACCTAAAAACTTTCAGAAGAAGGACCATAAAGGTAAAAGTCAATTCAAGTTTAAAACTGACAAATCTGCTTTAGAATGTTTTAACTATAGGAATCCAGGACACATGAAGGTAGAATGTCCTCTCTTGAACAAAGACAAAAAAGACAGAAGAGAAAAGAGAAAATTCCCTAGGAAACAAAAAAGGTTGGTCACATGGGATGATGAAGGATCATCCAACCTTGAAGAGTCTAATGAAGAGACAAAGTCTACTAGATCTGTCTCATGGTAAATGAGAAACCAGACTTTGAAGCCAGCTCAAGTGACTCAGAATCAGAGGAAGTAAGCTATTCTGAACTTAAACAAAATTATGATTTGTTGTTCAATAATTTTCCAAAGCTTTTAAAAATTTTTAAAAAGTTATAAGTAAAACATGTTGACATTATTACTGATTTTTAAAAATCAGATTTCAAAATTAAAAGAAGGAGATTTTGATAAAAATATTCAGAAAGAAATGGAAGAGAATGAAAAGATACACCTGGAAGAATTGAGCAAGCTTAGAACAGAGAATCTTGGTTTGAAAACCAATTTTAAAAATACTAAAGTTTGTTGTAACTCTCAGGCTGATGAAATCGTCAAACTACAAAAGAAAATAAGTTCACTTACTTCAGACCTGACAAGTTTATTAATATTATTGAGAATTTAAATAAACTTTTGGGAAAATCTCATGGTGACCATAGCAGCAATCTCCATCTCCCTTATTTGTTTCAAAGAAACAGAAACATGTCAAATGTAATTACTGCAAAAAGCATGGTTATGCAATAAATGATTGTAGGAAAAGAAAGAAAAGAAATGAAAGAATTGCTAACCATGTAGGACTCAAGAAGATATGGGTACTATTAAGAAAAAGTCTGGTAAAAAATAGAAGTTTCAAGTCCTGTTGGACCAGACCCCAGACTTTATAATCCCTGAATTTGTTTATACCACTCATCAAGTATTTTCGTTAAAAGAATAAAGTCTCAACTACTTATAACGTTTTATTTTAAGTGTAAAAGTATTTCCAGGATATGAAGATCGAGTTATAAAAACAAAGGGGGAGTGTATGTTCCAAAAGTCTGATAGAAGCATCTTGAATAAAGAACTCTTCGTCAACGTTCGAAAAATCTATTTTGGTGATGCTTCAAGAAGAATGACCATACCATATTTGTGTGCCTATCATCAAAGAACAAAAAGAACAAGATCAACACGAGTAGCAGCTGTCAGCGTACCTACCTCTACGAACTCTGATCCCAAGTCAGACAACTCATCAGGACATCTCTAATAGAAACTTCTCACTTAATCAAGAATAAGTTCATGAAAGGATTTGTGCATGGAAATGCATGAGAAACTATTCTCGTGAAAAATATGAAATATGACTGAAACCTCTCTTAAGTCAAAAATCAACTCAAGGTCTGATCTCAAGAAGCCTACGGCAAAACACCTTCAAAGGATTTCCAACGTCTATATCTTTGATCTAGAAGTAATAATGGTTATATCTTTCAAGTCACTATATATATATCAAGAAAGTTTGAACATTTCTAGGTAGTCCTTTTGTCTCGCTATACATATAGCTCCTATAGATGTGACGGAGAAAGCCCAGAGATTGATCCCACTATTGTCTAACCAAATACCTCTTCATCGGGTTTAGTACCAATACCCCATGTCACATCGGGATGTCCTCTAATCTTCCTGTCACCTGAACTGCAAGAGGAACGACTGGTGGAAGCTGTGGAGGTAAGGTTGGTAGTGCAATATGATCTACAAGATCCATCAGCATATCCTCAAGAAGAAACTCCTCTGGATCTTCCTTATCCTCCTCCTCAACGGGGAGGGGAACATACTCCGGAGTCGGCTCTCTCGGTGATACTCCGACTGGACCCGGTGCAGCTGGGATCTCTGCCTGCTGAATAAGGGCTGGAATGGGCAGGGGATGGAAGCTGAAAGAGTCTGTCTCCAAGGCTGCTTCCCTACCTGACAGCTCCTCGAGCTCCTCCACACTTAAAGGATGTAGTGGATCACCATATCGTCTGACTGAACTCTCTTTGACCTCTACGTCCCAGTTATAGGGTCTCTCTGCTTCTGGCTGAGGTGGCAAGGGTACATCAACTGGAGCATCCTCAGGGATTATAAGCAGATGGTTGGGACCTACCTGGTCCTCCTGGCGTAGTGCCCTCCTCGTACGGTATGCGTGTCTAGCTGGTGATCTAGGATGATTAGCTATAAAGGTGAGTCTCTGCCTCCAAACAATCAGGGAGTGTCATCTCTAACGCTTACCCCACACAAATCAATCATTTTTAATCATCCCTTCTGACTCTCTTTGGGGCACCTAGTGTGTATTCTAAGTCATCTTACAGCTCTTGGTCCTATCAGACCATTTCCATTCCCCTCATTTCATTTCTAACGTCAGGTTCTTTTCTTCTTACTGACTGTTATTTAATTTCTCCTTTTTCTTAATGAAAGTTCATAATATCCTTGGATCCATATTCATGTACTTTCACATTAAATCATATTGGAACCCTTAGCGATACTACCATTCCATATTCATACATCTCAGCTAGGACCTTTTATGATTCGGTCATCCATGCATCGTATACAACATTTATCAACAGAATACACTTAAGAAGCATTTCACTTAAATTCATATGTTCACCAATACATCACGTGAATGATCAATTAGTGATACCACAACATTTCAATCATCACATTACTCTAGCCAACATCCATAAGGGTTATATAAGCAATATACTTATTGATATTAGAATCATCGTGCAAGTTATACACCGTACGTCCCTAAACGTTTGAATAATACATATCATCTGGTGTTCCGTGACATAATTGAGTTCTTGGGTATATTAGAGTCGTTAATAACCCTCGTGATTTAACTGAGTATAATTTATTGGTTTTCTAATTGAATATCTTAGTGTATCGTTGCGAACTCTTAGTTTATTGTTAGGTGACTTCATTAGTTATTTCTTTTTTTCCTAATCTAAGTGGGTTTGGTTGTTAAATAATTTATCTTCTTAAGCATTAAATGGGCCATAAATCCTTTATTTTCCATCAACAATTTAGTGATATCTTTCTTGAACGTGAAATTACTAGGTTCGATAACTCTTTTCTTTAGTGACTAAATTAATTAGTTCGTTTCCTTAACTACATTTAAGTTTTTTTTTCTTTTTCCCTTTATAGTTGTCTGTTTGCTATTTAAAGACTTAGAAACCACTTTAATTTTAGACGTCATAAATTGGTCTAGTATTGTTTAGTCACCCAAAAGTCACCAATTAATTGTTAAGTCCTATTTCTTTTTATTATAAGTCTAAAATCTAGTGTACCAAAAATTCTTTTCTTAGTTAACTAACTAATTTGTTCTAGGCATAAAATTTCCTTTAATTTCTTTTTCCAATTTTTAGTGGTTACCTAAATTTCTAGTATAACATCATTTCCTTTTATTAAAATTTCAAATTTTAGACTTAATTCATTTAAGTGAACAATCTTTTTCTTGATTAATTTATTAGGATCCTTCTTAAAACCTTACTCAAAAATTTAGATTCTAATTAGTCATTTCTTTTTATTCTAAGCTTATTTAATCTATTAAAATAATTGATTCTAAAATTTTTCTTCTTAATCAAATTTCTTTAAATCTATTTCATTTCCTTAAATTTCTAAAGTTACTATTTCTTTTTCTTCCAAGTGATCACAAAAGTGGTCACTAAAATTGTCTCAAAATTCTTATAACTTCTAACACTAAAACTCCATTTTTTTCTTAACTTATGAAACTTTATTGGGCCTTAGTCATAAATTTTTTTTGAAGAGTCCTCATAAGTAAAATTTTAAAAAAATCAATTCATTTAGTTAACTTACTATGTTCTCTTTTTCTTTGATCTTAGAAAGATTAATATCACTAAAAAACACTTTTAGTCGTCTGATCGATAAATCTTCTCGAAGTGCGTGATATTTCCAAATACTCCAGCAATGCTTAGACGATCTATGAAATTCCTATTAACAGGGCTTACTGGAAAATAATCTACAAATTATATAATGATATTACCAAAATTATAATCAATTAATACAACCATATCGAATGTAACCGAGCCCGCCTAAATGCTAAATTTTTTAAATTTCTTTTTGTTAGTCTGATCGCAATAAAATCCTTTTGAGTACGTGAATGTCGAATTACACTAAATAAATAATTTTAAAATGTAAACTTTTTAGCTGTCGATTATGAAAGTCTTCGCCGTTTAAGATATAACTGTTGGATCGCGACGAAATTCGAAATGAAGGTCCCCGAATTTACAAACAACAGTATAGGACAACCAAAAACACAATCAAATGAGGAATAGGCCCCCTTTACCTCATGATATGGTCGCTACCCGGAGAAAGAAATTGGTGATTTTGTTGAAAACTCTATCGAATGTCCCTAACGCCCTCTGATCGTCGCCTAAGCTTCTGGTCCTTGGAAAAATGTGCATGCATGGTTAGAGCAAGGAGGGACAGCCATAGTTTGGCCCTCAAAATAGCAAGGAAATATCATCTCATTTTTAAAACAAAAACTAATTTTGGGCCATAAGAATTCAAGAGAAATTTTCAAGAGCAAAAGTTGTCAAAATTACCTTGGATGGATCTTAGATGATTCACGGTTTGCAAGTCTCCAAAGTAAGAAGATGGAATTCATTCTTCAAGTGCATTGCATGCAAGAAAAACTGAAAGTGAAGGGCTGTTTTGTCTTGGTCTTGTCGTGGATTAAATAGAGAAGAGGAAGAGGGATTAAAATTTAAATGGATGGAGGTAGATTGGGGTGGTGTGGCCGTGATTCAATGAGGAGGGGTGGTTATTGTGGTGGCTAGAATTTTAGTTAGGAGGAGAAGGAAATGAAAAGAGGACAAGTGGATGCTAATGCCGTGAAGAGAAGGGAAAGAATGAAAGAGATGATGAGTGAGTAGGATGAAGTGATGGTAGGTTTAGAGGTAATGATGGTGGCTAACTTTACATGTAATTTAATTGGTTAAGGGGGAGGTGGCTAGCTAAGTGGAGGGAGGAGGCAGGGTGACGACACCTATGCAGAGAGTGGCAAGAGGTGATGAGGTGGTCAGAAAAATGGGTGGCCGGGAAATTAATTTGTCGGGCAAGAAACTAAAACGTGCAGGATTTTTATGAACCAAAAAAATAAGGACGTTAAAATAAATATGGATTAATTTGTGGGGTAAGAACTAGGGAAAACTACCAAAACAAAACTTGTATATATTCTTTTACTATTTAAATCCATATATCATACGCGACGATCAGAGATCGGTAGCCCGAGATATACCCGATTTATGACAAGATGCTCCAGAAGCTCTCGAATCAGTTAGGGTCTCGATAATAAATTTTCCATTAATTCTCCTTCAAGAATTTGATTTCGTGCCCTGCATAAAAAATGTAAAGCTTTTTGATACGTACCCATAGCAAAAAGAACGAAGTGATTTAAGTACCGGACGAGGGAGATATGCAAATTTTTCTACAGGCAGCCAGAATTAAAATGAAACAGCCAAAGAGTCACAAAGAGTCATTAAAGTGTACCAATCTGGAGGGAATTAGTCTTTAATTTCTTTATGAAAAACATAGATAATTTTGTTATGGAGACTTTGACATAAAGTTTGTGTGAATCGAAGGTTGTATGAGAGAGTTATGAATTCTTTTCTGAACCATACGTAGGGGAAAACGTCTAAACGT
The DNA here is from genome assembly GCA_037962975.1 of Clitoria ternatea. NCBI lineage: Eukaryota > Viridiplantae > Streptophyta > Magnoliopsida > Fabales > Fabaceae > Clitoria > Clitoria ternatea. The sequence goes on from CM075671.1 coordinate 154,375,298, forward strand.
TTAAATTTTAAGGCGAACATACTTAATCTTTGATTTTGGGGTTGACAGAGTGAGAATCGGGCTTCGAGGCTAGAAACGGAGGTTGAAGATCTTTTAAAACAAAGAAATTGAGACCAAAATCGTTCGATTCCAAGATCGTATAAGAAAGTTGGGTCCAAAACACTAAAGGTATACGGGTTGAGCTTTAAAATGATTTTTAAAGAAACCAATTTATGGAAAAACGGGGGAGATAGAGTCTGAACCAGGCTTCGGCCTCTTCACGAAAAGTTCCTAAAACGTTGAAAAAATCACCAAAGACTGACCATATCACCATTGGATATCCCAAGGTATATGAACGGTCTAATGTAGAAGACGTTAAGGATTCTGATTTGGCCGATTAGGCTAAGTCAGACACCCTTGATTCTTTACGAAACAATCCTAACAGGACTAGTTTCCCTACTGGATCATTAGTCTCATGTCGAGTGGTCAGAGTCTGACCTCAGGTTGGATCCCATAATTCAATCCGGGGAACCAGACGATATTTATTATTAATATTAAAATAATCAATTAATTCTTAACTAAACCTCATTATAAATATACTTTTATATTTTAAACTTATTATTAATAATATTAGGTATCAAAATAAGTATTATCTACTCACTTAATTTTATTTCAATTAATTAAAATCATTAATAATAAAACTCATTAACCAGTTAAGATCAAAATAAGGTATTTTCTACTAATCACCTTTACTAAAGGGGTTAATTAATGTCTTATGAAGTCTTGGACACTAATAATCACTTAACCTTAAAAGTGTACTTAACACTTAATTAAAACCAAATATTCTAAATCACTTATTGCCACTATTAACAGGTAATTGACTAACAACATCTATAAATTACCAAGACTAAACATCATTCACAAATCATTATTTCTAGCATTACTAACAAGAATATGTTCATGAACATAGATACCTCAGTAATAACTCAATTATTGAATCAAACATATTTATTTCTTCATATAAATTGTTATCAAACCAACAAGTTCCTCTAGGGGTCACTATTACACACAGCCTCCTTTACTCATTTTCATTTAACTATGTTATCCACTACTCACATTCTCTCAAATCTTACTTTCTCACATTTTCATGATGATCTACGATTCAAGGCTAAGCCTCACTCTCCTAAAATACCTAGTAAAGTACTCTCTGAGGTCTAGAGAGCTTGGGCTTTTATTCTAGAATATCAAGGCTATTTCAATACCTTCGGTGTGTCCCTTCAAGTACGTTTGGAATTGACTTAAGATAGTACCTTAACACGAAGAGTACAGGACCCCACTGGACCTACGTGTATAATACCATTCTCTCACTAAGACGATGTAAAAATAAGAGTTTGTGAGATATTTGACACCATTTCCAAGAGGGTAGCTTTGGACCCCCATACCGGTCAGACCAATGGCACGCCTGGTGGGACCATATAAACTTTAGTCCCACATTGTAGAAAACAAGAGAAGTCATGGAAGGTAACAAAAGTAATGGAACCTCGGAGGGCCATGTCAGAACTTAACACAAAGGGTCAAGCCTCAAATTTCGAAGTATTGAGCTGGAATAGTTTAGACCCCAGGTACGGAGCAAAACCAGGGGAGAATCCAAGCCATGGTGCATCTCGATCCTCACGACGAACTCATCAGACAACTTCGGATGGAAATTCAGGAGCTGAAAAGAGGAAGAGAGGTAGGAGAAAATGCGGCAGGAAATGGGAGACCTCGTGAATCTTTCCAAACACAAGAACATTCACAAGCCCAGGAAAAAATGAGGATAAGAAAAGAGGTTATATATCAATTTATTGTTAGTATTTTTTTTCTTTTGTAGTTTATTGGTTCACTATTATGATCATTAGGTGTAAGTTTTAAGTTTAAGTTTTAATACAATTAATTGAAATATAAATACAATAGTAAGTTGTTGTATTTTATATTTAATCTAATTGGTAAGGTATATTAGTGATGTGATAAAAAGAATAATTGTTAGAGAAAGGAAAAGAATATCATATTTCAGACTGTTTGACAATTATTTAATTTCATATAAAGGAAAAAGAAAAAAAGAAAAAAGCAAAAAATAGTTTTTACACCAACCAGTGTTAACATTAATATTTTTGAACTTGGTGGGAAGAGGAAACCGGTGTAAAAACAATTTTTACACCAGATATGTTAAAAAAATAGTGGAAAATCACATTTCTAGACTAGGTATGTTATAAATAACCGGTGTAAAATTTTTTTTTACACTAAATGTAAAATTGCATATTTTTTACACTTGTTAGATCTACACCAGCTAACAACTAGTGTAAATGTAAAAAATTACCGGTGTAAATGCCTTATTTTACACTAGTGATATTACTTATATTTAAGTTTCCTACCGTGTTATTAACGTGATATTAACACAGTGATATTGACTAATTTAATTTAGTTGAAAGGAAATTTCATTTCAAGTAAATGTATTTTACTCTGAAAAAAATTATCACTTGAAATTTGTCAAGTTGACTTGTGTAACCTAAATTGTAATAGAGGTCAAGTTTATCGTTTGACTTGGAAAAGTTAAAAGCTAATTAACTAATAAAATTTCTTAGAAAGATGTCTTTTTATAGAAGAAATATGTCCTCCTAAGTTGTATATTGTGATTGTTGAGAAAAAGTCTAGTAAAAAATATAAGTTTTAAGTCTTGAAGGACCAGACCCCAGATTTTATAAATTCCTGAATTTTTTTATATCGTTCATCGAGTATTTTCGCTAAAAGAATAAAGTCTGAACTGTTCATAACGTTTCTTTTAGTGCATAAGTAATTTCAGGATACGCAAATTAGGTTGTAAAAACAAAGGGGGAGCGTGTGTGTTCTAAAAGTCTGGTAGAACAACAAAAGTCTTAGAGAAGCATCCTAATTAAAGAACTTTCCTTCGACGTTCAAAAATTCTATTTTGGAGATATTTCGGGAGAAATGATCATATCATATTTGCATGCTTATCATCAACAAACAAAAAGAACAAAATCAACAAAAGTAGCAGCTGTCAATGTACCTACCCCTGCGAACTCTGATCACAAGTCAGAAATCTCATCAAGACATCTCAGAAAGCAACCTCTCGCTCAATCAAGAATTAGTTCACGAATGGTTTTATGCATGGAAATGCATGAGAAACCATTCTCATGAAAATACTGAATTATGATTCAGACCTCTCTCAAGCTTGAATTCAACTTCAAGGTCTGATCTCAAGAAGCTTAATGCAAAATACCTTCAAAGGATTTCCAACATCTATCTCTACTTTCAAGAAGCAATAACGGATATATCTTTCAAGTCACTATAAATATCAAGGAAATTTGAACATCAAGCATAAAAGAAAAATCTCAGAAGAAAGCTCTTCAAGTTATCATTCAATCTCATTTAGTTCATTTTCTTGCAAAAGACAAAGACCCTTATTGCTTTCTAGCTCTGCTTCTAGCAAACTCCGGTCTTGTGTCAAAAACACTTAGTGTTCGATCTCAAATTGTCTATTATTTGTACACTAAGTTCTGAAAATATTTTTTATTCTTGCTATTCGTGTAAGTCTGGTGGGTTACCAAAGCAAGTATGTGTGTAGGGAAACACTTTGGCCTGAAAAGGCTTTCGAAAGAATACTTGGGTTAAGCAAGGAGTGGCTTGTTGAAAGAATACTTGGGATAAGCCAGAAGTGGCTAATGTCAAGAATACTTATAGCACGTGTCTGGTGCTGATATTGTAAAGGAGATTTTTACAATAGTAGAAATCCTTCAAGTTTGAAGGGAATGGATGTAGCTTGTGTTGGAAGTGAACCAATATAAACTCTATGTGTTTATTCTCACACATTCATCATCGATTGATTACTTGTAAATTTTATTTAATTCAAAGTTTTGGTGAAAAAAAGTATAAGACTAATTCTAACCCCCTTCTAAGTCTAACTCTGAACCATCAATTGGTATCAGAGCTTGTCCTTTGGGTTGATCACCCCCTCGACTGAAAAGGATCAAGATCTATGACAGCTTCTCAAAGTAATTAATTGATCACAGAAGGATCCTTCATCAACAGACCCCCAACTTTCTTTGGGGAAGGCTATCCATACTGGATGGACGGGATGAAAATGTTCATAAAATTCACTCAATATAGTCTTTGGGCGGTCATCATTAATGGTGATTATAGCTCTCCTATAAGTGGTGAAGGGCAACCTAAAGTAGAAAGCGAATAGAGTTTTGATGAAATCAAAAAGATGGAGATCAATACCAAAGCCAGATTTCTTCTCACATGTGCTCTTATTAAGTCTGAATACAACAAGGTATTCGACTATAAAACAGATAAAGAAGTCCGGGATGCTCTTCAACACAACTATGAATGAACGTCGAATGTCAAGAGATCCAAGAAGATATTGTTAACTAAACAATATGACAACTTCAAAATAGAGGAACATGAGTTAGTAGATGAAATGTTTGAAAGATTCCAAACCCTACTGAATGGCTTAAAAAATCTTGGAACTACTCTCAATTAGTGTTTCCCATATTAATGAGGTCTGGCAACCCACCTAGACATTTACAAGGTGTTTTAAATGAAGGAAAGTAACTTGCAGAACTAGTGTATGAGAGATATTCAATTGAAATTATATAGATTTATGACATAAGACCAGGTCTGCTAGAGGCAGAATAACACAATGAAGGTCTTTATCTTACAAGAAGAGAATGAACAAAAGAATCAAAACTTGGGAGAGTTTTTAATGCAAGCTCGTAAAATCTCTATGAGTGGTTATATCTCTTGAAGTTCAAACTTCCTTGGTATTTATAGAACCTGAAGGATATGATTGTTGCTGCTTCTTCAAAGGAGATATAGACGTTGGAAATCCTTTGAAGGTTTTTGTCTTAAGCTTCTTGCTACCTGACCTTATGGATGAAATAGATTTAAGGGGGTGGTAAAAGACTTCTTTAGCTCTTTCACAAAAAAGGTTTCTCATGCATTTCCTATGCACAAACCATTCATAATCTATTTCTTGATTGAGCTTCAAGTAGAATGCCAGTGCTCTAAGGACCTTCTAAAATATTCTGACACAAGCTCTGAATATGATCAATATGCACAGAGGTAGGTACGCTGACAATTATTATTGATCTTGATCTTGTTCCTTGTGTTCTTTGATGACAAGTACGCATATATGATAAGAGCATGAATCCCAATACACTACTTAAATAGAATTTAGGAACGTTGAGAATGACTCTTTGATCAGAATGCTTCTATCAGGATTTTGATTGTCTGCCAGACTTTTAGGATGCTGATACTCCCCCTTTGTTTCATAGCCTAATACTTCTATCCTAAAAATGCTTAGGTACACAGATTAATCATAGATAGTACAAACTTTATTTCCACACAAAAATACTTAGTAAGCGATATCAACAAATCCGAGGGTATAAAGTTTGGGGTCTGGTCCAAATAACTTAGAAAAAATTCTTTTTCATCCAGACTTTTTCTCAACAATCTCCCCTTATTTATTGATTTCAAACATCAAGTCTTTTTCGTAAACAAAGTTTGTGATATAGGGAGAATAAAATATCAAATTGAGTATATGTAACAAGAGTTAGAGATTAAAATTCAGCAACTATAGGGTCAAATAGAAATAAGATGATTCTTCATTAAACTAAAAAGATAGTGCATACAATAGACTACATCAGACTAGTCATCACTCATACAAAAGAACTTCTAAACTTTCTACCCCTTTTGGGATCAACAAAAGAAGGGACATCACCGAGACTCGAAAAGTAAATTACAAGTAAGAAAGAAGCTAAAAAGAGGTGATGCAACAGAAGAAACAACTGTAAAATAACGAGTCAGAAAAATAAAAATGAAAGGTGAATTAAAAGTGATTAAAGAGGGCCAGTGTAACATCCCGTGTTTTTATATTGAAAAAAATGAATAAATATGGAAATGAATTTAAAATATGGAAATTTGAGAATATGTAGCATTGGTGTAAATTCAGAATGAAATAAATGGGACAAAATGAGATTTTATCTGACGTGTAGCGTCAGAGTGGTGTGTGGCGTCGAGGTGAAATTTTGGACCTGATGCATAGCTTCAGCCGCACGATTAAAATTTAAAGTCCAGAAACAGCTACGCGAGACAGAGAAGAGAAAAGAGAGGTTAAGTCAGCTCTCTCTTCTTTTTCTTCCTAAGAGCTGAAAACCATGAGTTAAGCTTAAATTAGCATCGAAAATTGGAATTAAAAGTGGATTGAAGGAAGAAAACATAAGGTAAGCCCTTGAAATCCTTCAATTTTTAGTTTTGGTGGAGGTTTTCTTCTATTTCTAGTTTTCTTTGAAATTTGAATAAGCATTGAAATTTGAGATTATAAACTCATTAAAGAGTCCTTTATGACTCTTAAATGAGAGTTTAAGTGATGGAATTGAGTTTTGTCTCATGTAAGTTATAAATAAAATGTTGGAGGTTTGATAGAATTAAGAGTTTCTTGGAATAACTAATAGTTTTAATAAAAGTAAGCTTATGGAGCTTTAAGAATTTATTTTCAAGTGTTTCTTAAGTTAAGATAGAATTTTGGTGGTTAAATTCCTAAATCCCTTTTTATAAATTTGGTATATTTAGTGTTCTTGGCGTATCGATGCTTGCGGATAATGGAAGAGCGTTGGAATCGAGGTAAGGGGAGTATTGTAGTATATATTTAAGTAAGGTTATATAAGTTTTATAGTATGAAATGAGTTTCTGTAATTATATGAATTATATATATATATATAAGAGTACGTGGTTTAGGATGTGTTTATGACTACATGATGTATATGGCGATTATGATTGGTAGAATGATAATTCATGCGATAAGAATGATGAATAGGATGAGGATTGAAGTATAAATTATGCCTTGAATGGTGTACGATAGATGGTAATGAAGTATTGAAATATATGTGATATGGATTATATGAAATTATTCTTGATGATAAATATGATTGAGGTTCATGAGATTTATATATTGCATGTATGAGGAAAACGATGAGTTGTAATTATATAATATGAAGAGAATGGCTAAAGTATGTCATACATGAATGTTATGTGATGTGAATGATATGAAATTCAATGTTTGTTTATGATTTTAATTGTGATAATTAAGAAGATGGCTTTTACGCCGAGGAATGGCTTTTATGCCGAGTGATGGCTTTTGTGCTGAGAACTATGTATTATTAATGAGATTAATGGTCATATGATGTATATACATGTGATGTGGTGTGGACAACCATTTGGTGGGGTGGATTGTAACATCCCAGATTTTAAAGAAAATAAATTTATTGGATAATGATAATTAATTATTTATGGTCAAATACTTATGGGAGATTTAATTTGACATTAGAGATGAATTATCGGTAAACTAAAATTTACCGGAACAGGGTGATTTAACAGACGATGTGGGACCCATAAGGGTAAATTAAATATTTGCTGGGTCTAGAATGTTTAGAAAATTATTGTGGTTAAGGTGGTATAGTTAAAATAATTTTTGGTGTTAAGGAAATAATTAATTGGACACGACGTATGTTATTAAACGAGGAAAATACGAACCAAAAGGAATTAAATGAAAAATAAAAATCCCATTTCCCTTCTCCACTCAGCCGTTGCACCATTCCCTCTCTTTTCTACCATCTTTTGCACAATGGGTAAAGGAATTATTACCCAATGGTAAAAGCAAGATGTGACATCCTTTTAACCATTGGACAATGTCCAATTTTGGTCTAATTTTTCCCTTTCTCTTCCTCATTCTCGGTGCACCCTTCTCCCTCCACTTTCTTTCATTTTTTTTCCTTCTCCCCTTCCCTCTTCTTGGGTAAAACTGTAACATCCTAATTTTAATAAATAATAATTCCAAAAATAAGGAAAAATTTTCACAAAATCAACTATTGGTCAATCGGCATAAAAAAAAAGAAAGAAGAAGGCAAGGGAAATAAAAGAATATTCATGCGTATGGCAAACAGGGGAAGGAACAAGGCTGGAACCGACCCATTCGGTTCAGCGAAACATATCAGCGCCTGGGCAAAATCCATGACAACTCTGACTCGCTCGGGCGGGGTCCAGGGACGCTTGGGCGAAACCACAGTAAGAGTCTTCCAAACCCGCACGCTCGCTGGAGTGAGAAGCCACACTCGGCTAATCCACCATTCAGAATACGAGACAGCCATTTGCTGGGTAACGCTCAAACCACTCGGGATTAAAGGGTTCCATTCGCTCGGGAACAACCCCAAAATTCGCTTCCCTCGGCAACCCATAACTTAGTCTCTCAATTTTCTTCATAAAGTCAGCCTAAGGATCCAATCGGGAAATGAGGGTAATCCCACTCGGATTCTATCAAACCCCCTTCTCACTCAGAATATATCTTATTCGAACATCACTCGACGTAATCCATCCTTAACACATTCGGGTCACATTACACTTCCACTATTCGGTGTGCATTCACATTCACTCGGGAAAATCAGGTAGTTAGGTCCCACTCAGACTTAGTCAGAACTCAACCACTCGGTATACAGATCCTTACTCACTCGGATTTTACATCTTTCACTCGGATTATCAATGTTTTACACTCAGAACCCATTCCATTCTAAACCACTACGCTAACTCCTCTCTCAGGAGGAGAATTACCCAAGGTTTTCCACTCAAGAATGAGAACTCTTCCTCATTCGGTTTACCTATATTTTCAGTCGGAGTCACTCAGAATCTTCACTCGGAACCACCAACTTGACATAATTTCACTCATCAACAGCCCTCGGGTCATTTAGCAACACATCCCAGTCGGAAAACGCATCGAGTCAGTACGAAGCACATACATAGGAATAAATATTCTTAGAAACATAAATCTGCCCACAAATTCAATCTACCGACCCACAAGCATGTAACCATATACTCGGAATACTCATTAACTTGATATTATGCGTTTACCAATACGATACCACACAATGACACCATGATTATTCAATCTTTATAAATGGATATGTTTGATCGTCATTTTACATAAGAGCCGGCCAAGGCTACACGGATAGAACATAATAAAGCGATACAGGTACTCATCAGTCGGAGTGCACCACACTCGGACTTGAAACCTTATCATCATTTCCGAGCACGACCTGCACACACTGAAAAATGGTGTAGGGGTGAGCTTTTGCATATAAAGTGACAGCTATTGACTCGGACTTTACCTCCATTCTCAATTATATAATTTACCGGGTTCAATCCATAACGATATATATAGATATATTGCCAATTAATTTAAGGGTCAGACCACATCATTCAATCGGAAGTTGCACAATAACATATATTCTCAATCATAGCATCACACTGCACTCAGCAACGGTACCAATACCCGTACATTCGTTCAGTCAGAATTTGCTCATACTACATCGTCTAGTCGGAGTTCACTCAATTCATTTAATCCATGCAATTCACAATAATCTCACTGACAATGCTCATAGACTCATGCATGCGGATCCGACTTAAACAGTGAGTTCAGTCCAGATTCCTTCCCGGTCCCTTGTCCACTAGCCTTTTCCGTGTGGCACCGGTCACCCCGTGACGTCTCGAGACCCAGCTCTAGCTCCATCGGCTACCACGAGTCCTCATGGATCTAACCAGGAATCTGACTGGAACTTGTTTTACATGACTCTAGATGCCTTTCCGACCCCCCGTCCTCATGGAACTGGTCAGGAATCTGGGAATCATCCCACATATGCAATCTCATGCAAATCTACAACAACATCCAAGCTTACCAGACGCGTCTAACACAGCCATCAATGGGTCACAACCGATCCCCCACACAGCAATCAGATTCATTCGGAATCCCACATTCCATTACAACAATCACATGCCTCTATCATAATAACTCATAACAGCAAGCATAAGGAACCACATTACAGTACATCCACTCAACATTTTTACAGAGTCAGCATACCTTTCCACACGGCATTCAAAATGGAAATCACGCATCAATTCACATCTCATGCATTAGGGGATAATGGTAGCACACACACACATTCACTCAGCAAACTCAGATTTTAACAACATGCATCACAGAAGTATTAACAGGCACTCAAAGACGAGGTCACACAACCCTCAACCTTTCACAGATGTTCCACTTCGGAAGTTGCATGCATAATCAGTCAATCACCATACATCGATCTACACATTTCACACACATATTACATTAAAGCAAGCACCAGGGACCCGGTCATAAACCATACGCTTGACATGCAAAGCGCCCCCTACCTGCTGTCGGGGTTCAGAGACTCTTCAAGTTGCAGTGTTGACCGATCGTCCCTCCGTTACTCCTCCAACAGCCTTCGAGTTCAGCGTTGATCCTGGGCCAGAGTTGCTCCTTTCCTTCAACGGGTCCGTCTCCTCCACAGCTCCAAAGCACTTCCAGCACAACCTTCCAACTGGAATACCACAGCTCCAGGTAGAAGAAGAAGGAGAGGAAGAAGGCAATAGGGAGGAAGGAGAGAACAGGGAGTGGAGTCAGAGCTGTGTTGATGTTCCTCCAGGAGCTCTCGACTCTCTCACTGTTCGAGTGGCGACGTGAATGAGAGTGAAGAAGAAGAGAAACAGGGAAGGAGAGACCATATACACGCACAAGGAGAGCTGCTAGCGTGAATAATGAGAGAAAGAGAGAGCTGAAGTTGTCTTATACTCCTAGGGACACATGCGTCCTTTCGCCTGGCACTATTATTATTATTTATTCAATTATTTCTACCCAAATCAGCAATTACTCTAATTAACCATTAATCCTAATTCTGTAATTAACCTTTAATTAATAGCTTAACTTCAATCGGTAATTAAGTTAGAAATCGGGATGTTACAAAAACCGTGTGCCCTTTTTCCATGGCCATATTCAACCCAAAATTAATTGGTCTCCATGGATTTGTGAGGCTAGAATGGCACTTTGGGGCTAATGTGGGAGCACCTCCTTCTTCCTCCTTCCTATCTTCACCCTTGGTTTGAGCATGGTGGTGAGGTAAAGTTTCTTACCTCCTTATTATTTCATTTATGGTTTTGGGTTGTTGAGTTGAAGTTGTAAATGTTAGAAACCTTGCATGTTGATGGGAATGTTAAAACCCTAGGCATGAATAGTAGAGATGTGAGTTGGAATGTGGTTTTATGTTGAGGGATGAAAAGAGTTATGATAACTATGATGATTTAAGGAGATTGATTGGGAGTATTGTTAAATGATTTTAGATGAAAAACCCTAGGTGTTAATGATTTGAGGGTTTTGGCTAAATTAGTAACTTTGATGATTGTGGATTTTTTTTTTTGGAATGAATTTATATGAGATGATGAACTTCTAGCATCATTGGGATTGACTAATGAGTTGTGATGATATTGCACTCTAGAATGAGTTTTATGGTATGTTGGAGTTGGTTGATGAATGACAATATTAATCTTGTAATAATGTTTGTAGGCCATTGGTGTTCCTTATGATGAGGGACATATTGGGGGATGACTATGAGTGATAGGCCAATAGAGTGGAAATTCATACAGTGAGGTTTAGGACCATGATATATGTTCTTGGATTTCTTGATTGATGATGACTTAAAAGAGTCCATGATGACTTAAGCTAAAATTAGATACATTGTGGATAAGGGATATAGTGTTGTCATGTTAGGTTCATTTAGCCCTTGAAACCTAGAGAATCTTGGTTTAGGGAAAGGAATTCCCGAAGCCTAACATATGCATGAAAAGTTAGAGTTTAAGCAAGTCTAGGACTTGATAATGGGTTTTGAGAGATGGAGCCTTGTGATAGTATTAATAGCATATATATTTATTGTGATAGGATTGTGTTCCAGATGATGATGCGGAACGATCGAGGAATTCGGAGTGTTGGGATTACGGTTCTTCTCTCGAGGTAGGAGAGGAGTTTACATTTCAAATTTGCATGAGTGAATAATTGTTAATTATGTAAATGTATGAACTCATGCAATGCCTTGCCATGAATGTCTTATATGATTGAATTGTTGAAGTGACGAATGATGGCTTGGCTTATGTTGATTGTTATGAAAATATATGTATATATATGGTGTTAATGATAAGTGTTTGATAGTCCCTTGGTTGGACATGAACTAAATGATGTTAAAAATTTATGAACGGATGAGTTAAACAAAGTGTAGAGGATTGTTTTGAGATGAGTGGTGTAGTGATGAGAAGTGTCTTAAAGCCTTCATTGTATAGTTGATGAATTAGGATTTAAAATGGTGATGTGAGTATTGTTGAACCAAGTCCTAAATACATAAAATAATGTATGGGAAAGGTTAGTTTTGGTCAAATTGTACATGATAAGGATATGGATATATGAATGGGAGTGATAAACTTGAGTGTTTAGGCATGTCCTGACAATCTCGCTCAAACGAGATGGGATCTCGCTCAAGCGAGAGTCCCCTGCTTCAGAGAATTGGCCTCTGGCCCAATCTTGCTCAGGCGAGATGAGGTTTCGCTCAGGCGAGACGCGTGCGACATAGTTGAGGTAGCCACTGGACAAATCTCGCTCAAGCGGGCGTAGCCGCGCTTGAGCAAGCGAGATGGAAAAATGGTACTGGATGAATCTCGCTTAGGCGAGAGGTGTGGCAAGTTGAAGCTCTCCCAAGCGAGCGAGTCTAAAATATGGCACTGGATGATTTTTGCTCAAGCAAGCACGAGCCGCTTGAGCGAGCGAGGGACCTGATGCTTCATGATTGTCTCGCTTAAGTGAGTAACTAATCGAATGGGAATCTCGCTCAAGCGAGCGAGCGTAGACACGCCCCTGGGAGCTTCTCGCTTACGCGCGCTGGGCTCACCCAAGCGAGTCTGGTCTGTCTCGCTCAAGCGGAGGTGAATCTCGCTTGAGCGAGTTTCCACCAGAATGGGATTTGTTCAATTTTATTTATGGTGAGCTTATGTTAGACCCTTTTCTTAGTATTATAAGATAATTAAGAGATGATATAGGGGGTATGCCATGATGATATGGCATGGTAATGGCTGGGATTAATTAATACAATTGGGGATGAGTTAATTATGATATAATTACCACCAAGGATGGAGAAATGAAAGGATGATAATGAGAACCTGATGATAGGATTATGAGATATATCCTTGGGTGAATTTGAAATTAATGAAGGAATAATTGAATGACATGGTATACGATATAAATTGATGAATTAGAGAAAATATGACATTAAATAATGATAGATGGTGATGTTGAGTACTCTCTTGCACAAAGAGATGTATATTGTTATTGATGAATTGTTGTGTACCATTGTGTGTAATACCAGGGGGATCTTGTATGTGTGGTATGAAATATAATAATGAAAATGTTGTGAATGCCACACCAATATATATACATATATATATATATATGTATACATGAGACAATGGCAATGAATGATGAGATGAAAATCCACTAAATGAAAGTGTGATAATATTGATGAATGTTACGTAACATTGTAATGCCATTGTGGTTGATTGCAAGTATTGACTTGCGTGTATGATGTGAAATATTTGTGAAATATATTGAGATGAAAATGCCACATTAAAACTTGAAAACAATGGCTAAGAAACCAATAATGATAAAATCCACTAAGGTGTATGGTGGTGTTGGTGATTATGACGATGATGTTTGATGAGTGGCATTTAGGATGCACAGAGTGAGAATGCATTTGATTTGTATTGCATTGCATCCATGGCATATCGATCGCTGTCTATGTGGAATATTAGGGGGTTCCACTAGGCGGGCCCAGTGGGAGGGTGGCTCAGTGCACGAGCATTCTTGTTGTTTCCCCTGTGACTCGGTGTGTGAGTCACGAAGCTGTCCATAGTTTGGTGACGAGGCACCCTATATGGCGGGCCCAGTGGACGGGCGGCTCTGTGATGAGCAAGTTACCTCGGTGTCCGACGGGACACAGCTCTCTCGATGTGTGTTTGGGAGGGGCCCGTAGCACTTTTGGCAAGTGAGGCCATGTTGTTGATCCGCAAGTCACAGGGTGACTAGTGCTACAGATGGGTGATAGCGGTTTGGTATCAGTAAAATATAATATTGAGCATGCATGAATTGAGATATAAGTGTACACTTTTTACTACTGCAGTAGGGGCATAGTAGCACACCTATGCTTGACCCACAATCTGGTGTTTATTCCTACAGTCGGATCCGTATTTGTTGTCTATTCCATTGTGCATATGCCTTAGCCATAAGAGCATTTGCATATAGCATGGAGATATGCCAGAAAATGGTGATGATTGATGATAATTGAGATGGTGGTATAGAGTTGATGAGATGGGTAACTAAATACCTAAAAGACAACATATGATTAATAAATGATATGAATATATCTAAAACGATGTTAAATATGACGATATGTGTGTTGTGGCCCATTATGATGTTGGGCGTGATTAATTATGATTGATAATTATGATGATAGTACATGGTGGCTTTGAGAAAAGACCGGAATGGTCATCATTGATAATGTTGGCCCGTTGTGGCATTGGAGTAGATGTGTATATGCTTGCCTTGCTAGGATTTGATGAATAAGTATGAAATAAGTATATATTATTGAATTAATAATCTATGATGACTATTGATGTGCTTAGCAAAGCATACATGATGTTGATATGCATATGCACATAATTTCAATTGTATTCATATCGTCATTTGAAATGTATAACTCACTCTCCCATGTGGTTTACTTTTTAGTATTGATGCAGGAAAACCATGGGATGAGAACGTTTATGAAGTAAGGCTTTGGAAAGGTAAATAGTGGTAATGGAATGCCTTGGCCGGCATCGATTGTGATTCATTGTATTGTGAAATGAAAGGTGTAACCTAGTGTTGATAATTTATTGATATTGGTGGATGTATTATAAATAGCTAGGTATGTGAATGATATATTAATCTTTGGAATGACATCGGGTATGTAGCCCATTTTGGGAATATATAAATATTAACGATACATGACATCGAGGTTGGATTGATTATGGTGAAATATAGAATATGAATGTTGGAGATGTATGATGTATGACCATATAGCTAAGTATATGTAAGTACCTTAGGCAATGCATGTTTATGATTTATGTGTAAGTTTGTATGTGGCTTAAATGGGCTTGTGTTGTATGTTTGCATGCTTTGCCGAGCCTTTTCTCATATCTTCATATATGGGACTAGGCGTGTGCCCGGTATACATATTCTTCTTCCGCTGTAAAACTCTGTTATTTTGTATACCATTATGGGAAAATTAATTACCGATCCAGTTTTATTTTATTAAATCGTACGCTTCGGTTTTCTGTGATTCGGGTCTTGATGTGAACGTGATGGTGTTTGGAAATATTTCAAACGCGAAAAATTTATTCAAATTTTTATTAATTATTATCTTGATTACATCGGGATCTAGGTCCGGAAGACCGAGGGTGTTACACATTATATATAATTTGACCATGAGAGTCAGCTATGAATAATTTTGATTATTGGCATCAATTTGTGATATGTATAAGGTATTTATAATGACCATGAGTATTGAGATTTGATTATGATTGATTGATGATATTGTGACTAGTTCACGAGGATGAGGAATGATTTATGATTTATGAAAGTATGATCAATTTGTGATAATGATATTAAATGGTATGATGAATATATTGTGAAAGTATGAATAATGATGATTTTGATGAGATATGAGCATATTCAAAAATGACTAGAAAAGAATCTTTGGATTGACAAGCTTGTGGGATGTAAGAGTTCCTCCAAGTGATATTATTCCGAATTCAATTATCTGCATTGTATTATAATGCTAGATACTCACTCTTACTTTTATTCTTTCAAAATTGGAAAAAAGGGATATTGTAGAGGCCGAGGAAATGAGTGCAAGTGAGCAACAGAGCAATGCCAGGACATTTATGATAATGAAATGTATATATATAGGGTATGAGTGTGAATGTGTTATGAGTTTTGATGCGGTGTTTATTTATGTCGATATTAATATGGCTATATGTGTTGATTGTAGTTTGCTGGCTAATGGCATTGAGTCATTAGCATTTATATGTGTGGTTTGATTGAGGTGTGGCATTGAGCCAGTAGTTAGCCATCCATGCATAATGACCAGGAATTGACTATATAGATACGGATATAGCATGGATCCATGTGGTATTTAGAATCATGCATTATTGGCAGGAAATGTTTGTTTGATTGATAAGTGATTGTGTTGGTAAAATGTTTTAAAAGAATTAAGAAATTTAAATGTGAACATTAATGAATTTGAAGTAATAGTGGGGAATCGGATAGGTGATTGTGAGATCTGATGGGTTTCAGGACCCCCGGAAAGTACCATTAGGTCCTCAGGGACATTTAGAATCTGTGTGAATTTGCCTTGGGCCAATTGGAACCCATTTAGGGTGTTTAGTGCAAGGGCTTTGCAAAAAATTAAGTTAAACTGCATTTTGTACATAACTTGTACATATGCTAGGATTTTGGCAAACGAACTACGTTAGCAGCTCCGGAATAGGGGTAATATGGTGCCCTTAAAATTTGGTGAGGTTTGGAGCTGAATTGAGTAAGATAGACCCCTAGGAAGTTGGCCAAAAGGCCTAAAATATGCAGCAACAGCAGGTACTGTTACTGATGTCCTCACGCGTAGCACCAGGGCTGCGATTGGAAGCTCACACGTAGCGTGGGGCTAGCGTGTAGCGCCAGATCCCCTGTTTCAGAACTTAGTTTTCTTTCAAATTAAATGGCTTTAAGGACTTTAAAGAATTATATACTTACTCTTTGGGACTTTTTAATGAAAATATTTATTTTCATGATTATGATGCAATTTAATTGTTTAAATGCGAAAAATTTATTGAGAATTTCTGTTTAATTGCTGAAAATAAATGAGAAAATAGGTGCAGGATGTTACAGCCGGTATTGGAAAATAGGATTGGGGAAAACGAGTTATAAGAGCAGGATCCTTCATCACGAAGCGTCCAAAGATAATGGCACCACAAAGCATCAACATGAGCTTCGGTTAGGTTAGAAGTAGTCCAGAGACTGTGAAGAGTGGCTGTCGAAAGCTCCTTAACCTGATAAAGACCTTTGTAGTGAGGCTTGTACTTTGGAGACATTGGCTTCTTCAATCTACCCATAGAAATCCATTTGGCAGGCGGAGGTCTAAGAGGTACAGCAAAAAGAATCTTCTTCCAAGGAGTGGCAACAGGACAATTCTTGATAGAAACATCATCCAGAGAGACAAAACCATGTTTCAAGTCTCTAGCAACTAAGGCTTGTTCAACTTGAAGTACATGAAAGACGCCAAGATCATCATTAGAGAATAGGTTTGGGTAGCCTAGAAGCTGTTCTATGGGAAGTGGGGGATAATGTTTAGGGGCAGAGGGCATGATGTGAAGTCTACGAGGGTTAAAGTCAGGGTGATGAACAATGACATGGTTGAGAGCGATGGCATAGCCAAGTTCAGTAGGGTCCAGGATAGGTTTATAGAAAATGTATTCAGGAAGGGTGGGGTGAGGGACAAAAAGAGGGGGAAGTATGGAATTATGAATGACAGTAGAGATAGTAGGACAAGGAACAATGGCAAGGGAAGATGGTGTCTGGGGTGAAAAGGGAGGTACAATGGCAAGAGGAAGAGGCTGGGGGAGGGAGGAAGGATGGAAGGAGGAATAAAGGGCTTTGATTCAATGGAGGGTAAAGATTCAGACCTTGTTCTCTTAGAACTCCACATAGGAGAATCTGATCTCTTTCTTTTGAGGGAGGCCTTGAAGCCTTGGGCATCACTTCTGTAAGTACCAAAAATGGTATAAAATTCGTTTAACCAATCGAGATGACCCCACTCGCAAACCTCAGAGACTGGGTTATGCTTTAAATAACCACGGATGAATCTCAGGTGGTGAACATAAGCAGGATATCCACCACATTGCTGAAGAGTATCATGATTTTCTGCCATAAGCTGTTGATATTCATCACACATTTTAGTAAATTTACCACTCTAAGTTAAGTTATTCCAACCTGCAACTGAAATTTATGGATGCAAAGAAGATAGAGACAAACAATTCAAAAACTTCATCACCAATTAATTTCTTCAAATGTGATTCAAATGAGGGAAGGAATTGAGGACATAGAGTCTACTTAGCCTTAGGAGTGACAGCTTTGGTAGGCTTCTTTTTCCCAGACTGCTTCTTGTCAGAGCAGCAGTGCATTTGACCGATAGGGAGATGGTCATCATAGTTTGAGAATTCCTTGGTTGATGTAAAGACACGATGCGTGGGAGGATCTGATGCTTGAGTAGGGAAAGAATGAGGGATCACCTAACATCGTTCCACCTTGAGAGGAGAGTCTGATCTCCTTGATTCTTTAGACAAATCGAGAACTAACTTTCTGACCTTCTTAGTGGAACGTGAAATTATTGAACACTTGGGAGCAGACCTAGACTTCTTCTTGGTAGGTGTGGACTTTTTCTTCTTGGGAGGAGGCAGAGGAGTATCCATAGGTTGGTCCAGGAGAAGAAAGAAGGTAGGCAACTTACTAACCATAGGGGATGGAGTGACCAAGTCATTGACAGTGCCAGTTTTCACATTCTCGAGTGTAAACACCTTTATGATAACCGCAGGGTATGGAATCTTATTCTGCTTCTTGCCAATGGAGGAGATCAGATAAGTCATAATCACATTAGGCAGACCAACCTTCTCCTTTGTAAGCATGTGATACATGCAGAATCTATCCAACTTGCTCACAATGTCTTTCGCGTCTTTCCTAGGGCAAAATACTTACTTTATAACAAGATGCAACATCTTGACCTTTGGAAGAAGAGACCCAAAGACTGGCTTCACGGGTCGCTTTGTTCCATAGAGCATCTGGTTTATCTCCAGAGAGGAGACAACATTATACTCAAAATCTTCAGCATAAACTTCACTAACATTAGGACAACCCGTAACAGTTGTGATAACATCCTCAGAAATCTTAATAGATTTTCCCTGAAGCTTCCCTAAAACAATGAACTTGGATCTATCCACCGAGACCGTCCTCCAAAAACTAAGAGCAAGAGCTGGAGAGAAGGGTTCTTGATCATGACAAAACTTTATCCAGCCAATCGTATTTATCTCCTCCGAGATATCTCGTCCATCAAGTCTATGCTGCTTCATGTTAAACACAGAAGATTCAACAATATCTGAAACTTTGAATGCCATTTCTCAGTTGGAAGATGAAGAAGAAAGGGTTTCTATTAGAGAAGTTTTCGAAAGAGAGTTTGAAGTAGTAATAGAAGGGTTTAGCAAAAAAAGGTGGGAAAATGCAAGTGAAGGAACGCAAATATATAGGGTGAAAGCTGACCACTAAAGTGGAGAGAGAAAACACATTTAGAAAATGGTTATAAAAAAAGATGATAACTGCTGCCACTTGTACCAAATTAAAAGCAATGATTTACAAAAAAAAAGTCTCTCAGAAAAGTGTAGAAGTCAAGTGTGAAGTCAAACAAGTCAAGTTATTACAGACATCAGACTTTTCATGCACCAGACTTTTCATGTAATTATTTTTAAATTTAAATTATGCTTAATAAAAGCAAACCTGGCCTCTGCCATAGGCTTAGTGAAGATATCTGCCCACTAATGGTGTATGTTGACAAATTTTAAGTCTAGAACTCTTTTTTGCACTAGTCTCTAATAAAGTGATATTTTACTTCTATGTGCTTTGCTTTGGAGTGCTGAATGGGATTCTTGGAAAGATTTATTACATTTGTATTGTCACATAATACAAGAATTTCTCCTTTTTTGATTGAGTAATCATCAAGTTGATATTTTATCCAAAGAAGCTAGGAGCAATATCTTGCTACAGACATAGATTCTGCTTCAGCTGTAGAAAATACAATGGAGTTTTGCTTTTTGTTGCCCCATGATATTAGACTACTTCCCAAGAAGTGACATCCACAACTTGTATTTTTTGGATCAACTCTATCTCCTGCAAAATCTACATCACAAAATCCAGAGAGAGAGAAAGAGTCTGTTCTTTTGTAGAACAACCCAAGGTTAGTGGTGCCAACAAGATACCTCAAAATCTTCTTCATTGTAGACAGATGTGATTCCTTAGGATCTGATTGATGTCTTGCACACATGCAGACGCTAAACATTATGTCAGGTCTGCTGGATGTAAGATACATAAGTGAACCAATTATTCCTCTATACAAGGTCTGATCCACTGATGTACCAGACTCATCTTTATTTATGATGCAGTTTGGATGCATAAGAGTACTCATGGACTTAGCATCAGCCATTTTAAAATTTTTTAGTAGCTCCTTTGTGTACTTCTGTTGATAGATGAAAATACCATCACTAGTCTATTAAATTTGCAAGCCTAAGAAGAATTTAAGTTCTCCCATCATACTCATTTCAAATTCTGCTTGCATTATTTCAGAAAAATCTTTACACAGAATATCATCAGTAGCACCAAAAACAATGTCATCCACATAAATCTGCATAATAATAAAGTGTTTCTTAGAGCTCTTTCTAAAAAGGGTTGTCTCGACTTGTCCTCTAGTAGAGCCTTTTGAAATAAGAAAGGAACTAAGTCTATCGTACCAAGCTCTAGGCGCCTGTTTTAGACCATACAATGCTTTACTTAATTTGAAAATGTGGTTAGGAAGAGACACATCTTTAAAACCAGGAGGTTGTTTTACATAAACTTCTTCTTCAATGAAACCATTCAAAAAAGAACTACTTACATTCATATGATATAATGTAATTCCTTTAAAAATAGCAAATGTAAGAAGTATCCTGATAGCCTTAAGTCTGGCCAAAAGGGAAAAAGTTTCAGTGAAATCTATACCTTCTTGTTAATTATAGCCTTGAGCTACTAGTCTTGCTTTATTTTTGATGACTTTACCATCTTCATTAAGCTTGTTTTTGAATACCCACTTAGTTCCAATAATGTTTTTATCTTTGGGCTTAGAAACAAGTTTCCATTCTTTATTTCTCTCAAATTGATTCAACTCTTCTTGCATAGCTATGATCCAATCAGTATCCTTCAAAGCTTCCACATCATTCTTTGATTCTAATTCTAAAATAAGAACAATTGGAAACTGATTGTTAAGACTGGATCTAGTTTTAACTCTAGCTGCTTGATCTCCAATTACGAGGTCTAAAGGATGATAGGCTTTGAATTTCCAGCCCTTGGCCTTTCTGGTTTAGAGAGTTGATCTTACTCGGAATTTTCAAGATCAGCTGGTTTTGATTGATTATTTGTTGTTCTTTGTTCTTCTGGTTGCTCAGGTTCTTGTTGAATTCCTACATTATCAGAATCTAGATCTATCAGTTTCCTGTCAGTCTTTTGAAGATCATTAAATCTTACATGTATTGATTCTTCTATGGTTTGAGTTCGAGTGTTAAATACTCTGTATGATTTTGAAGTGGTTGAATATCCCATACATATTCCTTTGTCACATCTTGAATCAAATTTTCCAAGGCAATCCTTAGTGTTCAAAATATAACAGGTGCATCCGAAAGGATGAAAATATGAGATGTTAGGTTTTCTACGCTTCCACAATTCATAATGAGTCTTATTCGGTATTGGTCTGATAAAAACTCTATTTTGAATATAACAAGAAGTACTCACAGCTTCTGCCCAGAAATATTTTGGAAGATTATTTTCAAAAAGCATAGTTTGGGCCATTTCCTACAAGGATCTGGTTTTCCTTTCCACAACTCTATTTTGTTATGGTGTTCCTGAGGAGGAAAAGCTATGAGTTATACTAGACTCATAGTAGAAATTTTCAAAAATTTCATTTTTAAATTCCCTACCATGTCTTCTTATTATACCAATGTAGTAGTCTTTCTCATTTAGAATTTTCTTATAAGAAATTTTAAATACTTTTCTGTTGAATCTTCCTCCTCCACTTTTCTTCTTTTTCAAAAATCTATGAAATCTTTTAGTCATGAGGGCCAATTCTTCATCAGTGTCCTCCTCTTCCTTATTAGTTACAAGGTCTGAGCTAGTTGATTCTTCAACTCTTGGCTCCTTGCTTCTCCTGAAAGTCTCTTCAGACTTTAGGGCAATGTTCTTAAGAGATGAGGGCTTGGACACTTCCTTCTAACTAAGTTTCAGCTCATGAACTCTTAGAACTCTAAGAAGTTCATCTAGAGTGAGAGTGTTGAGGTCTTTAGCTTTCTCCAGAGCAACATATTTGGCATCAAATTTTTTTGGTAGACAGCCAAGAAGTTTTACATTTATGTCTTTAGTGGAAGGTGTGGATCATAGTGCTTTTAGCTCATTGAGAAGAATCTGAAATCTTTTAAACATTTGGTCAACAGACTCATGATCCTCCATCTTAAAGTTATCACAATTCTTGGTAACAAAGATCTTCTTTGAACGCTTGACATTGGAGGTTACTTCATAGTTGCGCTGAAGGGCATTCCACATTTCCTTTGCAGTCTTGTAACTGTAAACCTTGTTGTATTCAGATTTACTTAAATCACATATTAAAAGAAATCTAGCTTTAGCATTCAACTCCATCGTCTTGGTGTCTGCAGTGGACTATTTATCTTCAGGAATTGGTTTTCCTTATTTGTTTATAGGTTCTAGATTATCACCTCTTGTGATTATTCCTTATAACTCATACTGAGTGGACTTGATGAACATTTACATTTCCATCCTGTCTTTCCAGAAAGAGTAATCTTCACCAAAGAAAGCAGGTGGTCTGTTCATGGAAGAACCTTCTGTAGTAAGCTGATCATGAGATGATGAGGCCATGGATCTTGATCCTTTTTACTCGTGAGAGTAATCAACCCGAAAGGACACGCTTTGATACCAATTGATGGTTCAGAGTCAGACTTAGAAGGGGGGTTGAATAAGTCACAGACTCTTTTTTGTGAAAAATAAGAACCAAATAACACAAGTAATTAGATAAGCGAAAGATAGAAGAAATCAACAGAGAATTTATACTCATTCACTTCCAACTCAAAAGCTACGTCCAGTCCCTTCTAACTTGGAGGATTTCCACTATTGTAAAATTTCCTTTAAAATAACAGCATCAGACTTATGCCACAAGTATTCTTGACTCCACCCACTTATGGCTTAAACCCAAGTATTCTTTCAACAAGCCACTCCTGGCCCAACCTATGTATTCTTTTGAAAGCCTCTTTAGGCCAAATAGTGTTTCCCATACTAACGAGTTCTGAAAACCCACCAGAGTTTTACAAGGTGTTTTAAATGAAGAAAAGCAACTTACAAGAACTTAGTGTATGAGAGATATATAATTGAAATTATACACTAAGTTATGACATAAAACCAGGGTCTGCTAGAGGCAGAACAACACAATGAAGGTCTTTGTCTTACAAGAAGAGAATGAACAAGAAAATCAAAACTTGAGATAGTTTTTAATGTAAGCTCGTAAGATCTCTGTGAGTGGTTTTATCTCTTGAAGTTCAAACTTCCTTGGTATTTATAGAAGTTGGAGGATATGACCGTTGCTGCTTCTTGAAAACAGATATAGACGTTGCAAATCCTTTTAAAGTTTTTACCTTAAGCTTCTTGGTACCAGACCTTGAGGATGAAATAGATTCAAGGGGCTGATAGAAGACTTCTTCAGCTCTTTCACGACAAAGGTTTCTCATGCATTTCCCATGCACAAACCATTTATAATCTATTTCTTGATTGAGCGTTAAGTAGAATGCCAGTGCTCTGAAGACCTTCTGAAATATTCTGACACAAACTCTGAATATAATCAATAACCATAGAGGTAGGTACAATGACAATTGCTATTGATCTTGATCTTGTTCCTTGTGTTATTTAATGATAAACACGTATATATGATAAGAGCATGAATCTCAATACATCACTTAAATATAATTTAGGAACGTTGAGAATGACTTTTTGATTGGAATACTTCTATCAGACTTTTGATCGTCTGCTAGACTTTTGGGATGTTGATACTCCCCCTTTGTTTCATAGCCTAATACTTGTATCCTAAAAATACTTAGGTACACAGATTAGTCAAAGATAGTACAGACTTTATTTCCAAACGAAAATACTTGATGAGCGATATCAACAAATTCAAGGGTATAGAGTCTGGGGTTTGGTCCAAAATAACTTAGAAAAAATTCTTTTTCATACGAACTTTTTCTCAACATCCTCCATATTAGCTTTCAGTTGAACTATCATATGTGAAATTTCAAGAAAACTTCAAAAATATGTCAAATCTTAAATTTTAGATCTACTTGTTTTTGGTTTGGATTTTGGCAAAGTTTTCTTAGGCTTTTAACTAGTTTTGTTTGATTTTCCAATACCTTCAGGTTTTCTTTTGCATGTTGTTTTGTTACACTTTTATATGCATTTAATGTCATAAATACATGTCTTTCATCTGTTACCCAAGTAGCCTCTAAGGAACTCTAAATGGGGGAATTGAGTTATTGAAGACTTTCTAACTTAATAAAATTTTTCTTCTAAAACTTATTATGTAAAGTCAAGTAATAAAAAACAACACTTGAAATGTAAAGAGTTAAGGGATAGAGAAATCCAAACAGAGATTTTATACTGGTTCGGCCAACTCCTGCCTACATCCAGTCCTAAAGATCCCCTTGAGATTTTCACTAATCAATTCCTTGATTACACCACAATGGGGATACACCACCCTAATCACATACACTCTTGGTATACCACATCCAAGTATAGAACTCTTAGAGATACATCACTCTAAGTACTAATCACAATTCAGGGAGACCTTTCCCTAAGTAATCAAAACATAATAATAAAGGACTCTTTCTTTTAAGAGTATAATGGACAACTTGAAGCACTCTTATGATTTAACTCAGAATATTAAGATAATGGTCATTGAAAGCTTTTTCAAAGATAAGAATGATGCAAGAATGATTTTAAGTTCTTGTTGAAAATGCCTAAAATCATCTTAATTTATGGAGACGTTGTAATCGATTACAACATATTGGTAATCGGTTACTTCAGTTATTAATTTAAATTGAAAATTGCAATGCTCAATTGTAATGATTACTACCATGTTGTAATTGATTATTTATCATATTATAATCGATTACTGCTACTTTGTAAACGATTACTGCATATCAGAATTGTAACTTTTGCATGCTAAAATGTGTTCATGTGATGCCTTCATGCATGTATATTTGTTCAAAATATTTCAAGGCCATCTTAGTATAATGAGTAAACTATATATATTTTTCATGACTTTTCTTGAAGTGGTTGCTTGAATCTTCATGATTCTTAATTTTTCTTGAAAGAGTTACTTGAATCTTTAAGTCTTCCATTAATGTTGTTGAATGTTATTGATACCAAAACCAACCTTAGATCTTTCATTCTCCTTTTTTTTGATATTGACAACATTACCTGAGAAGAAAATAAGATAGCATACGAAATAGAATATTTTCTCCCCTTAACTTTGGTTTGGTTGACAAAGATTAATTTATGATCATTTTTTATTGATTTGATTGTATTAATTAAGTGATGATCATTTTTAATTCTTATTTTTCTTCTCACTAAATCACTCCCCCTTTGTCAATGACAAAAAGAATATAAAAATAACTATTTTATTGATAATAGAAATTTAAACATAGAAACATTTAAGAGAAACTAAGAATAAGTAAAAAACATTTTTGATGAACTAGTTAAGAGGAAAATAGGATTGGAGGTTGTGAATGGAATCTTCAACGGAGTCAAAGTGAGCATCAACACGAGTTTCAAAAGAATCCAAACGAGTTTGAATATTGTTGATTGCATTCATGAGATAACGCATGGAGGGAGATTCTTTAGCATCAACGGGATCAAATAGAGGAGCCACTCGCTTGTTTACCCATTCACCTTCAGCATTTTAATTGTATCCAAAGGAAGAAACAGTGTGTGCTAATAAGATAGGAGCGTTATGGGGTGACATAGTTCATTGCTAATAGGGACATTAAAGTGTTATATGATTTGGGTTACAAAAGCAGCATAAGGAATAGGGGTGTTATCATGCAAGGCTTTCTTCATGCTGTTGCTGATGAGATATGCCCAATTGATAGGTCGAGAAGTAAGCAAGGCCTATATGATAATAACGTCTTCTTCGGTGAGTTGTGCCAAATTTGTGGTGTGAGGAAGAAGAGCTCGAACAATAATGTAATGAAGTAGGTGGCACTTCATTTTAATGATCCAACAAGAATGCGACCATAAATATTTATTTCTTTAGAGTACATAAGGCTTCTTGCTTCAAGGGGCTCATAATCAAGTTCTCATTCCTTAGGAACTTGGCCGTTAAAGATTTCTCCACCATTAGGAAAATGAGTAAGAGAATGGAAAAGATTCATCAATGATAATGGGAACCTTTTTAATCTCTGAGTAAATGCAATCATCTTTGATCTCAAGATTGCTATAGAAGATGCAGACAAGATCAGGATAATGATTTTCCTTTGCACATAGGAATATCAAAGCATTTTGAGCATCAAGGGATTAGAAGCATTGAAAGTCGTTTATGATGAGATTATCGACATATTTTGGATCGATGATATCACGGGAATGGAATTCTGAGTAGTATTTTTCTTGTTGAAGAGAGGTAGAAAAGAATTCAACAAATGTATAAAGAGAAAGATTTCTAGGTATTAGAGGGGTTTCAAATTGAGAAGCAGACCTCTTTTTCTTCAAACCTCTATGAGATGAGGAAGCCATGGAAGTATGGAAGGAGAAAATGAGTTTCGTATGCTGCCTGAAGCATCAAATTTATAACCAAGCACGCATTGTAATTGATTACAATTACAACGTAATCGATTACTTAATAGTAATAAAGATAGTGACGCATTATGGATATTGAAAAGGTAACACATGGGAAGTGTGCACTAACTGACGCATTAAAAATTTTGAAAAAGATATTAATTTTTAAGAGAGAAATTTAATGTATTGTGGGGGATAAATAAATTAGACTGTTAAAAAGTTGGGTTCAATTTTGTAATTTTTGTTAATGTAAAGGTAAGAAGTGATAAGAAAAAAAATTAATTTATATTTTTTTTAGGAGATAAGATAACAACATTTGAAAGGATGTGCAAAATCTGACACAATGAATTTAAGTGATGAGGGAATCATCTTTTAAGGAGAGAAAGGCTAAAACATTAGAACCCCAAAGAATTTTGAAAGGCTGTTTTGAATTGCAGTGTATTAATGAGAAGGCACAAAAACTGATTGAAGGATTTTTCAAATTTGAATTTTTAAAAAATAATTTTGATGAGACAAGATATCAACAATAAAAGGATGTTCAACAGTCATGTGACACGTGGCATAATTATATTCAAAATGAATGGACGTGACTTTTCTGATTTGCCAACTACTAAACTTCTAACGGTAATTGATTACGAATGTATTGTAATCGATTACTTATTTACTATAATCGATTACAAACAGTGTAAAAGTTAATTTTAACATGTTTTATGATAACTTAAGAATTTTAAGAAGAATTAAATACCATTTTAGCTAATTCTTTTTCAAGCAAAGAGTGATACCACACGTTGTTTGACATTGCTTGTTTGCTGATTGTTAGTCAGTGCAAGAAACATGTCCGTTTTTGTTGGGAGCAAGAATGAAGCCCTTATTAAATGTCTCCCGATATCCAAAGATCCTACATCATTTTAAACTTTGGATTTTGATACCTAAATTTTCTTGGGTCCTGGAATGTTAGTAGAAGGTAAAATATCTTTTTTAATCTACATTTTGGTTCCACTTTGGATTCCATTTTTTCTTACGTTACATGCGGATGCAGTATTTCCTTTTCTACTACAATAATGACATTCAATAAATGGACTAGTAGAATTGTTTTGAGAAATGAAGAAATTTTTGTATAATTTTTGTTGTTTCGAAGGATCAAATCCAAATCCAGCTTTATTAAAGTAACAACCTTGTTTTCCTAGTAAAATATTCAGGTTATGTTTTCTCATTGTAAGCTTTGATAAAATATTTTTCAAATCTTCAATCTCTTGATTTGAAAGTTTTACAAGACATGCATGGTATTAATTTTTAATTTTAATTTTTCTTTTTTCACTTTAACTTTGATTCAATTCATTATTAAGTCTTAGTACATTTTCTTTTAGAAAAGAATTTCAACCCTTAATTTTAATAAATTTCTTAGCCAATTTTTTATATTCATTATGTAAGTCTTCGAAGGCATCTTGTAATTCATCAAAGGTAGGGTTAAGTTTGTCTAGATCATGTACCTCATTTATGTTTTTCATGAGACAGGGATTTGCTTCCTCTTGTTCAGATTCCTCAGACAAGCTCATATCATTATCATCCCATGCTATGTAGGCTCTCCTTTTATTTTTAGAGTATTTTTTTTAATGTTTCTCTACTTTCTTGTTTGGACATACCATCTTTATGTATCCAGTTTTTCCACATTCAAAGCATTTAGGTCCTTTAAAAGATTCTTCGTTTTTCGTGGTTTGGAAGGAAGGTGGAACTGTAGTGTTGTAGTTGTGCACGACAATGTTATAGTGGTTAATTAGACAAAAATTAGTAGTTGTGTGGGGTGGTAATGCTCGCGGAAATAAGGAGGAGGAGGAGAAGAAGAAAATAGTGATGTTACAGGGAGAGTGACGGGCCAAGAGAGGGAATGAATGTTGTCATGATGAATTGTGAATTTATAGAAAGATGGGAAGGTTGTGGTGGTGCCATGTGAGGTGATGAGTGCCAGGAGAGGTGGAGCATAGAAGGGGCAAGTGGTGTAGCATGGTGGTACCCAAAAATGGTGGCCGAAAAAGTTACTTAATGCATAAGAAATCTAGGGCGCTTTAAGTTTTCGGTAACCGAAAATTGAAACAGTTTTTAATAAATCTACAATTAATTTTTGGATGAGAATTTGAGAAAGTGTTCAACATGAAAGTTATAGATCTTTATTTTCTCTTTGAAACAATATATGGCACGCAAAAATCCAACAACCGGAGTGAGAGTTGTGCCCGAACCAAGGAAAAGTGCTCTTGGAGCTCCCAAATTCTTTAGGGCTGAAAAGATTAATTCGTTGGGACTTATCCTTTAAGAATCAGGCTTCGAGCTCTTCATAAAAGTTGTAGGGTTTTTCGATACGAGTACATATAAAAAAATGAGGTGGTTTCGACATCATATGAGAGAGATATATGTGTTTTAATAAATACTGCCATATGAGTGACAAACTAAAATTAACCTTGAAAAGATATATGATTCTGTACTCATAGGGTGAGAACTAGCCTTCACAATTTGATATGTGTGGTATAACGAAATTAACAAATGAGGTTTCAGAGTACGAATCTTTGATTCACAATTTGGGAATGATTGGTTGCGATTCGGCGTTTGAGGCTAGAAACAGAGATTGCTAGGTTTTACATAAGGAAGAAACCAAGACAAAATTCTCTTAATTTTGAAATCGTATGCAAAAGTTGTGCTCGAAACACTAAAGGTGTTTGAGTTGAATTCGAGGGTTCTGATTTAACTAGATGTTTTCTTGAGAAACGGGGTCAATAGGGTCTAAATTAAAGTTAAGTCCCTTCAGGACAAGTGTTTAGATTATCAAAATGAATCACTAGGAACTAACCATGTTGGAATCGAATATCGAGAAGTGCTTGCACAGTCAATCGTGGAAGGTACCCGAGGTACGGGTCGGGCTTATGGGACCGAACCAGTCTTCCTCGATTTACTACAAGGTTTGCCCCAATTGGACTAGCTCCCTCATAGGTATACTAGTCTCAGGCTGGATTGTTGATACCTCACAGTTCACCAGGTCCGAGGTGCTATTCGCGAACCTGACAATATTTTATTATTAGTATTTTTATCAATTATTTATTATTATTATTATCATTATTATTTTAATCAATTATCATTAATATATATATTCAAAATTAATAAAACAAATATTAATTAATTATCAATTAAATATTATTATTAATTATTAATTATTATCATTAAATATTCTATTAGGCAAACACTATTAGTAATTATTATTACCAAATATTTTATTGGATAATCATTATTAATCCTAATTAAACATTGGTTAATTGCTATTAAACAATTATTAGCAATTATGATGAAACATTAATTAATGGTTAAATAGATATATCACTGTTAGAGGCTAATTAACTTTCAGATATCATCAATTATCAGCACTACAATTAATTATTACTTATTATTTACTATCGAGTATACATAGTATTTCTCTTCACCTCTTCACTTTTCCTACCTTCTTATCATACTTTATTTCCTAGTCTTATTGTAATCCTCACAGCTCATTGTAACACCCTCGGTTAACTAGGACAAACCCTTCCATTAGATTATCCTGGTCAACTGAGAGGTTACGAGTTTTAAAAAATATGGAAGTTTTTTTTGTACAAGAAAACTTAGTGGAACAAATATACCTTATATACAATATAATCATACATAGTATATGGTCATAACAGTAACTGTACATACTGAAAGTAAGGGGCACGCAGGCTCCCATAATTGCAAATAAAATTTAACCTGTTCTATTCGTCCTCGGTCCAAGAAGAGCCTGGATGATCCTCGATGCGAAGTCTGTGCCCATCCCATGATGTCTGGAAAAATTTAGCATAAGGGTGAGTCTTCACCTCCACAACAATCGGGGAGTGTCATCACTGACGCTCACCCCACATAATACAATCATCCAGAATCGGTTCCCGCCCACTCTCTCTAGGGTCCCTAAGTTACATTCTAAGTCATCTCACCACTCTTGGTCTCTTGACCATTTCCAACTTCCCATTCACCTTTCAAGGTTACTAAGATCTTATACCATTGTGCTCAAACAACAGACACAATCTCAGTACAATGATGCAATGCATGGGTTCATTTTGTTATTTTCATTATCTTTATTAGTCATCATGATGCATGTGGGCCCATCTTTCACTTATCAATCTCATATATCAATATCCATGTGCACAACAATCCCACCTTATCCTTTCGAAGCTCTCCTCATTCTGGTTTTCACAAATGGGTAAGGACACGCAGTCCTATCATCAAAATAGCCAATCACAATCTTTGCAGAACGGGCACTTCAAACGGTCATAGAAAACCCCCGCTTCTCGTCAAAGTATATCAGAGTTTGCCATGGGCTGTCCGGCGTCGGACGCAAATCCGAGCCATTTGAGATCCGCCTTCAGTATACTCCCTAGACTACCCTTAGGGGTCAAGGCGCGACAGTTTCTTCAGTGTACCTATCACTGTATGCTCCAGGGGAATTTTCCAACATCTCTCCTTAACTCCAGACATGATGCATAATTCAACAATTCATTTTTATTCAGTGATCCTGGGCAAGGTCCCCTAAATGACTCCCTTCCATTTCTAATGTCAAGTTCTTTTTCTTTATTCTATATAATCAAATGATCTCTTTTCTTTTTGTTTTAGTAGCCTTACTCGACACTTAGGAATGAAATGAGATTTCATACTTTCTCAACAATTAGAGGTACATTGGCGCTACAATGCCCATAATTCATTTCGGATCCAAATTCCTTTCACTTTCACAATTTAATCATTTCAGAATCCCTACCGATACCACCTCCCATATTTCTTATTTATGAATTTCCTTATTCAGATATCCAAGCATCATACAACATTCACAACTATGTCAGACCAATAAATATCCAATGGCATTACAGTATACAATTCATTATACAACATTCATCACACACTTTCATCACAACGTTCATCATATAACTAACACACGTATATCTATATACACAATCATCCACAGTCACATATTCAATCAGGTTACATAATCAACAAATTAACAATGTCATATTGCGTGTAGTACTAAGAAATCATCACATAATAATTATTAGACATACTACATATCGACACTCACCATTTACTATGACTTAACAAATTATCACACATTTAACGTCACTAGAAGTTTACTTTAATATATACAACTAGATGTGAGCGCTCACATTATATCCTTATCGTTTATCTAGTTTACGTCATCAGCATTCCTTTACTTTAGTTCGTTATCTAAGACATATTGTCACTTAATTTAATTCTTTATGTAACTCAATTATTGTTTAATAATTATTCTTTACCTAATTAGGTATGATTATCTCTTTACTAAATTTAATTTCCTAAGGTCTAATCATAAACTCTTTAGTCATCATCAAGCGGTCTCATTGTTGATGTTCCTTTACTGATTCAATTAAATTTTATTAACTAAATGACTCGTTTCCTTGGTCACTAAAAGGGTCACTGCTTCTGTATGTATAATTATCAATTCAGTGATGTTCTTTCTAGGTTCATGACTACTTATCTTTTTATACATTTTTCTTTATTCCCTTATTAACTAATTTGCTTCCTTAGTTACATTTCTTTCAATCAACTAAATTTTGCTCCTTATGGTGTTGGTTTATTGCTTAAGAACTTAGATACCGCTCTAACGTCTATGTCATGAACTTGGTCATTTATTCCTTAGTCGCTAAAAGATTTCATCTAATTTATTCTACTTCTTGTTATCACTTAATTTAAAGTCAAATTTTCATTTCCTTTCTTTATTGTTTACCTTTACAAGTGATTAATACTCTACAACTTATTTATTTCATGAATGTCATGTCCTAAAATCCTGCTTACTTGGATAATTATATGTATCATATAGATTAAATCTCTTGTCACTTGTATTAATTACTAAAGTTTTTAACCTCTAACACTTATTGCTTAACTTAGATTCCTAATGATCTCATTTATTTCTTTTAGACACTTTTCTTTTTTTCTTAATCTATTTATTTAATTACTTTCTCTACAACTCTTTCCAAATTGAACTCTAAAATTCCTTTTTATTTCTTTTCTTTTTCCACCTGACTTAATTAATCTATTAAAATATTTAACACAAAATCTCATTTCCTAATGAATCCTTTCCAAATTAGTCCTACTTAATTAACTTCTTAAAGTCCCTCATTATATTCTACCTCATTTGATCACTAAAATTGGTCACTAAATTGGTCACTAACATTTCTAATACCTAATATCCATTTTATTATGCTTCAAAAAATCTTTTTGTTTTTATTTCTTTTTCTTAGTTCACAAAATTTACTAGGGTCCAAACATGTCACTTATCGATAAAGCTTTTTCATGTAAAATTTTCCACTTTTTATACTCAACTTATTTATCTAATTAACTTTTATAAAGTTTTGTAATATTTTAAAACAATGTCGCTTTTAGTAAAATAAACATCGTAACCGTCCGGTTGGTAATTCTTTCTTAAAAGCACGATGTCGTCAAAATACTCTCGGCGATACGTGGCGATAAATTAATTCCTAATAGCGGGGCTTACCGGAAATAAATTACAAATTACATATCATTACCGTAAAATTTAAAGAATAATAATACAACCAAATCGAATAAAACCGAGCCCGCCTAAACACTAAAATTCCTAAATTTTTCGTTACGACTCCGATCGCGATAAAATCCTTCCGAACACACAAACATCGAGTTACGTCAATTAAATTTTTAAAATACCCATGAACTTAAAAATGTTAAATGTTTAACCATCGGTTACGAAAAATTACGCGATTTGAAATCTAACCGTTAGATCGGATGAAATTCAAAACGGAGGTTCTTGAGTATATGAGCAATATTATGGAACGGTTAAAAACAAGTTTAGACGAGGTAAGACCCCCTTACCTCACAAAACACTCACTACCCGGAGGAAGGAAAATGGCGAGCTCGCTGAAAATTCGTCGAATGCTCCGAAACGTTTATCGATCGCTTCCGGGTCGTTAAAAACCAACATGCATGAAATTTTTAAGTCGTTAAGGGTCATGGACAATAAATGAAGATTCACAAAATAGCCATACATTTGGTAAAAGTTTAAGGAATTAATTATCGAAGGTTCACCGTTTATCCGAAATCCTTCACCCTTCGTCGGCATTTGTCGCCTACAGTTCCCGATCCTGAAAGAAACCAACATGCATAGCAAAATGGGGTGAGAAGGGTCACGGTTTCCAAGATAAGACAACAGGGGAATCAACATACAAAATGCTGAAATTTTGAAAGAAACACAAAGAAATAAGAATCAAGGATCAAGAGTTGAAGTTTTACTTGGATGATCAAAATGATGGCCACGGTTTTGGAGGAGATTGGCACGTTGACAATGGTAGCCTTGGTGATGATTTTTTAGGGTGAAATTGAGCCTAAATTAGAGCTGGAATGGAAAAGGTAGTCGCTGTTGTGGTGGAAAATTAGGAGATGTTAGGAATTAAGTGGTGGTGAGTTAATTAGTGAAGGTTGAAGTTATATGTAGGCATGTGCATTTGTAAGAGGAATGGAATTAATTTGTGTAGAATTGTGAAGCTTGGAGCGTGAATGTGTGGCTGAATTAGAGTGAGTAGTATGAGTTCATATGCATGTATGTATGGTGGTATGGTAATGGCTTATGGTAACATAGTATTATGGCACCTCATGATGCATGGGAGTATAGAGAGGTGTTACAAAGAGAGATGCACAATTTCAGGACTTGGAATTGGAAAATCAACGTGGGATGGTGATAGGTGCTGATTTTCTTTTTTGCAAAACAAGACAATGATGACTTATTGAACAAATGGTAGTACTTGCTAAGCAAGTTAGTCAACCTTATGAGAGAAGGGTGGAGTTGTGGATTGACACATGTGAGGGGTGTGTGGCAAGCTGCATGGGCAGAGTGAACTTGTCAAGCAAGGAGTTCAAAAAGGTGGGACAAGTGTCTAGTGGGTGGGAGAAAATGATTGGCTCATGTTGCATGAAGGGGCTGATGTAACATCCCGGATATTTGTAGTAAAATTATGTGTAGCGAAAAATATTGATAAATGTTTAAGTGATTTATTTGATATTTTTATAAATTATTAGGCAATTATAAATAATTAAATGTTGTGAAAGTAAATAAAATTATTTGATTGATTAATTTTAAAAGGGTTAAATGAGGTGTGATTAGAAGAAGAAAAAAATTGATTAAAACTTTTAATGAAATTATAAAAGAAATAGGGAAGTGACCGGTTTGCCCTCTGAGCTTTAAATAAAGGAGGTTTCTTTCTCTTTCCTCATTATTCACGCGAGCCCACTTCATCTTTCTCCTTCTTCGTCTGTTTCTTTTTCTTCTTCTCCTTCCTCCATCGCTGCCAAGTTGCATGCTTCAGGGGAAGGCTTGTTACGTGTCAGAACTTCAAGTGAACCCCATTTTCGTGACCATGGTTTGAAGGTGAGTCCATTGAACCGTTTAAATTTGTGTTACCTCATCCCTTTCGTTTTCTCTGTTAAACCGAATGGCCATGCATGGCTAAGTAAGGTTTTGTTTTTCCACTCCTCTGGTGAGTGTGAGCTCGAAAACAGTCTTTAGAGCAGAGGGTGGTGCGACGTTAACAGGTTTTGCATTCCGACCCCGTAGGTAGCAGAACGAACACCTAAAGGCTGATTGACGAAGCTGGTGCTGGATTCGGAGGAGAAACCGTGAACCCAACGCTTAGAGGACGTAATCGGCACCAAGAGCAGATTGTCAAAGCTTGGAACCGAGGTAAGGGGGTGTTGGGGTTATAATTAATTAGAATAGGTAAATACTTTGGTTCCGGGTCGTCGAACCAGTTATGAACACGGTAAGAGATTGCTGAATGATAGTTGTGTGTGGATGAATGCATGTATGAATATGGACACTGATCGATTTAGGATCGGGTGTGTGGTTTAAGATGATTATGAGCTAGAAATACTTGATGATTGTGATAATCGGTGTATAGTGGCAATATGAGGTCGGGCTTGACAAGCAGGTCGCCCGTTTGATGAGAAATATGAATTGTATATGTATGATAAGTATTTGCTATGTGTGAGGACGTTATATTGATGGGCTTGACAAGTCGGTCGCCCTACGTTGTGGGCATAAGTCAGTTTCTGACAGTTGCAAATGATGATCGTAATGATATGCCTATGTTTATATAATGGAATATGTGATTATGTGGTAGAGGACGACCGATGGTATGTGTTACCCTTGTTTTTGGCTTCCGTGGTCAAGTCGGACCCAATTGAGCTACCCAGAGGTCTATGACTCAGTGGTTGAAGGGGAGCCAAGTCGGGCTCGGTGAACCAAGTCGGGTTCACAGGGTGTCAAGTCGAACCCCCAGCTGAAGGTCGATCCTTTTAGTATCCGGATACTAGGCGTCAATTTTGTCTGAGAGTCAGTGGTGACAATTGATGAATTTAGTAATGTGATGAGTATGATTTGATATATTTGCCGAGTGCAATTTGATATATTTACCGAGTATGATTTGGTATATTTGCCGAGTGCAATTTGATATATTTGCCGAGTATGATTTGATAAATTTGCCGAGTGTGAATTGCTAAATTTTCCGAGTGTGAATTGCTAAATTTGTCGAGTGTGACTTGCAATATGATGATAAAGTAATCGGACAGAGTTATATGCATGTAATTTGTTAACTTCCGTTCTAGATTAATTATGATGCCAAACACTCACCCTTGCTGTGGTTTTCAATTTAGTAACCAGTGACAGGGAAGAGGTCGGAGCCCTGGAGGTGCGCCAAGCGGAGGAGTGATGCCAAGGAACCGAGTGATTTTGAAATAAATTGTGTAATGTATAATGAATTTTCCGAGTGTGTAATGTCATACTATCTTGCCTAATGTGCATATGAATTTATGTTGCTATGTGATCGGTATTGATTTTCATGAGTGAATTTACGTTGCTGTAGTAAAGTCGATTACCGGACGAATCTCGCCGAGCGGATTCAGTCTTGTCCGAGTGAAGGCCGGGGGAATTGATCCTGTGCCTATTTCGCTCAAGTGAGTATTCCTTGTCCCCTTCCGAGTGAAGATTAGAATGTTTCCGAGTGAAGATTAGAGTGCATCCGAGTGAAGATTAGGATGTTTCCGAGTGATACATGGCCGAGAGAACCCTTTTCTAAGTGAAGGTTAAGGGGTTCCCGAGTGAGATATGACCGAGTGGACCCATTTCCGAGTAAAAACCGATTTGTTAATTGTCCTTGCATGTCTCGTGTTTCACTCAGGTTTGAAATGTAGGATTCGCTCAGGCGAGTCGGAACTCGCCTAAGCGATCTTCTCGGGTTTCGCCTAAGCGAATCAGGATCTCGCTCAAGCGAGTGACCCCTGTCTTTGTTTTTCTCCTTCCGCTAATTCTAATCAATCCCACTTTATTAATGGATCTATTTCCGATCGGTTATTATTTTGAGAATCCTTAAGAAAAGTAAATATTATTTTATATTAAGACCTAATTAATTTTCATTAAACACGAAAAATTATTACGAAAAATGATTAACCGAGTGTAATTAAATGGTAAATTGACGCGGGTCGTCACAGTTGGTATCAGAGCGGTTCTTTCTAGAGCCGGGTGCATGGGTGAACCCAGTGATTTGTGTGTCCTATACTGGGTTGTTTTTGCATTCTATTGCATTGTGCTTGTGGTTGTTTGTGCAGCTTGGCATCATTCCCTTGGCACTCCAACGGCGTTGTATTTTATATGTGTGAGGTAAATATCCGACTCCCTGGTAGAGCATTGGTTACTAATGGTGATGTGTTTGTTCATTGTAGAATTACATTATGGCTGAAGGAACTAGTTTTGGTGGAGGAGATGACTTCTTCTCAAAGTTTTCCCAATTGATGAGTAGGACCGAGTCTGGTCCCACTCTTGATAAATTCCTAAAAAGGAATCCCCCTGCTTATAAAGGAGGGCATGATTACGATGGGGCGTATGTTTGGATAAGGGAAATCGAACAAGCTTTTGAATATTTCAAGTGCTCGAAGGAGCAGAAGGTTCAGTTTGCTACTTACCAGTTGAAGGACGAGGCTAGGATATGGTGGTCTCGGACCAAGGTACAGATGAATGCGGCGAGTGAACCCCTGGTGTGGGCGAATTTCCGAAGGAGGTTTCTTGTCAAGTACTTCCCGGATAATTACAAAATCCGAAAGGAAATGGAATTTCTAAGGCTGGAACAAGGCCGAATGTCTGTGGCCGAGTACACTACTAAGTTTGACGAGCTGTGTGACTTCTATCACCCTTTCTCATTGGAAGGAACCGAGGGTAGAAAGTGTGCTAAGTATGAAGCGGGATTGCGAATTGAACTTCGCAGTGTTATTGTGCCGATGGAGATTCGGGATTATCCGACTTTGGTAAACAAGGCCAGGCTGACTGAGGAAGTGCAATTACAGAGGACATTTCAGCCGAAAGATAAGAGACCGCTGAAGGCAAGAAGGTTCAGCTTCAAGAAGATAGGTCAGTTCTTTCGTGGCGGTAAGT
Source organism: Clitoria ternatea (assembly GCA_037962975.1). Lineage (NCBI taxonomy): Eukaryota > Viridiplantae > Streptophyta > Magnoliopsida > Fabales > Fabaceae > Clitoria > Clitoria ternatea. The sequence goes on from CM075671.1 coordinate 154,413,505, forward strand.
CTTCCACTACGTCTTCTTCCTCTTCTGGTCGGGGTTCTACTGGCCGATCTGGTAGCCAGTCGGGTAGCCGTGCGTGCTACAATTGTGGCCAGGTGGGCCATATTTTGAAACACTGTCCGGCAAGTCAGATCGTTTGTTTCCAATGTGGACAACCGGGACACCTTAGGCCCGATTGCCCACAGAGGCAGCAACCGAGTGGGCATGGCAACCGAGCCAACACTTCTAGGACTCGGGTGCTAATTTTCCGAGAGGAGGTAGACACGGTGTTGGTCGTGGGGGCCAACACTCAGGGAGGTCAGATGCTCAATCCAGTGGCGCTCAGAATGTTATGGCCGGGCGAGTATTTGCTTTCGATGCCTCAGAAGTTGCAAGGACCGACAACTTGGTACAAGGTAAGTGCCTTATCCATGGCTATCTAGTACATGTCATTTATGATTCGGGTGTGACCCATTCTTTTATCTCTGAGAGTTGTGTACGACGGCTTAGTTTGCCGGTTGTGTTAATGGGCGCTCTTAGTGTCTCCACTCCTACTGGCTCCACTTTCCGTGCAACCACTATGTGTGGGGAATTGCCGATGCAAGTTGAAGATCGTACCTTCCTGGTGAATCTGATTTGTATGCCATTGAAGAACCTAGATATTATCTTAGGTCTCGATTGGTTAGCTACTAACCATGTTATGGTGGACTGCTATCGGAAGACCATCGTTTTCTCCCAGGAACTCGACACAAAGAACGTGGTGAGTGATGTCTCTGCCACTTATGTTATTTTATCTACTTCGGAGGGTCGGTATAATCTTATGCCGAGTGATATTCCGGTAGTGTGCGAATTCCCTGACGTATTTCCGGAAGAAATTCCGGAGTTGCCTCCTAGTCGGGAGATTGATTTTTCAATTAATTTGATTCCCGGGGCCGAGCCTGTGTCCCGTGTGTTGGAACAATTTTCCAAAGTAAGGGTGAACCAAAAGATGAACAACAATTTAGAGGACTTGATATGATCTTCTAGGCATGCAGAGCACTTTCCTAAAATCAGTATTTCGTCCCTATAGAGTGTGGGTATCACGAAATCCGATTTTGAGATACAAAGAAGATTCAACAACAATACTCACTCTTTTATTGTTGCAAAACAAGAACAAAGGATGAAAGAAATTTAATTTGTGTTTTTATTTCTGTGTTTCTGAGTAATGCACTTGGATCCCTTTATATAGATGTTGATCAGACATCTTCTGAATCAAAGGGACACAAATTTATGAATTGTTATAACTCTTCATAAAAGGTTGAGACTCTTTAAATTTACTGAAAAGACATGTAATTAATTACAACACAATGGTAATCAATTACACCTTTTGAAAAGTCATACCATTTGGCATTACACCTTTGAAAGGTCATACCATTTGGCGTCTCAAAATTTAAAAAGTTACTCAATCAGAGTTTTCACTCTTTGATAATCGATTACACACAATGGTAATCGATTATCAGAGAATTTAATTCTCAAATCTCAACAATCCTCCCCCATTTGAGAGTATTAAATAATTACTACACACAAATTTAAATTTAATATATACAATCTTACACGTAAATGAAAGTGTACATAGACTTGAACTTCCACTTAGTAGAGTATACATTCCAAGAAATCGTATTTTATTGGTATCGAAACGATTGAACCGATATAATACATAATGAAAACTTGAAGATACAACTACATATAAGATAAACTACATGTTCTTGTTGTACTTGACACAATAGGGCCATGCATCCATATCTATTCATAAGTGCATCAAAGTCATTGCCCCTTGACTTCTTGAAGCGGCCAAACTTCGCACTTACATAGGTTGATTTCTTAGGTAAAACATGTTCCTGCGATAAAACATAAATTCAAGAAATCAATTAAGAATTATTCAACCTCCTTACATCACAGGTCCAAAGCACCCTTGTGCTTTCAATCATCAAATAAGAGATTTAATCTTATTGAACTTAAGACTTAATGTCATATTAAGCGTCAAGTTAAGATTCCCTTACTAGTGATTAATTGTGGGCTCCATTCCAATTTCAATAGACATTCTAGAGATGGAATCTTTAGCCAATGCCTTTGTAAAACCATCAGCCAAATTAAGCTTTGTTCGAACGAAATCAACGGTAATAATACCATCCTTGATAAGTCCTTGGACATAACTATGTCTCACACCTATATGTCTTGATTTTCCATTGTACACTTGACTATAAGCTTTAGCCAAAGTTGCAACATTGTCACAATGTATTGCTACAGGTGATATTGGTTTTTGTAACAGTGGTATCTCAAACATGAGATTCCTTAGCCATTCAGCTTCCTTTCCTGCTGAAGCTAAAGCTATAAATTCTGAAGCCATAGTGGAATCAGTAATGCAAGTTTGTTTCTTAGATGACCAAGAAATTGCTCCTCCTCCAAAGAGGAAAACCCAACCACTAGTAGAAGAGTGATCTTCTTGGTTTGTAATCCAACTTGCATCAGAATATCCTTCCAAAACTGAAGGATAACCACTATATGTCAAACCATAATCCATAGTTTTCTTTAAGTACTTAAGTACTCGACGTACAGCTTGCCAATGTGATAAACTAGGGTTACTAGTATATCTACTCAGTTTACCTACCGCAAATGCGATATCTGGCCTTGTACTTGTCATTGCATACATCAAACATCCTATTACCCTTGCATATTCTAATTGTGAAATAGCCTTACCACCATTAGGTAATATCTTTAAACTTGGGTCCATAGGAGTTGAAACAAGAGAGCATTCAAAGTTATTGAACTTCTTGAGAACTTTCTCAATGTAATGTGATTGAGACAGGATAAGTTTCTCATTGTCTCTCTTAATTTTTATACCTAGGATGACATCAGCTTCTCCCATATCTTTCATGGAGAAATATGATGATAGAAATGTTTTGGTCAAATTTACTTGATCTAAATTTGTTCCAAAAATCAGCATGTCGTCCACATACAAGCAAATTATGACACCATTACCTTTGTCATCAAATTTACTATACACACACTTGTCTGAATTGTTTATTTTGAAACCATTTGATAATACAACGTCATCAAACTTTTGGTGCCATTGTTTTGGCGCTTGTTTCAATCCGTACAAGGATTTAATCAATTTACAGACCTTGTGTTCTTGGTTTTCCATAACAAAACCTTCAGGTTGTTTCATATACACTTCTTCTTCTAGTTCTCCATTTAAGAATGCAGTCTTGACATCCATTTGATGTATCACAAGTTTATGAATAGCAGCAAGTGCTATTAATAACCTTATAGTGGAGATTCTAGCCACAGGTGCATATGTATCGAAATAATCGATTCCAGGTTTTTGTCTAAACCCTTGTGCCACTAAACGTGCTTTAAACTTATCAATAGTTCCATCAGCTTTAATTTTCTTCTTGAAAATCCATTTACATCCTATTGGTTTACACTTAGGAGGTAAGTCAACCAAAATCCATGTGTTATTTCCCATGATGGATTCCATCTCATCATTAATTGCTTCTTTCCAGAAAGCAGCATCTTGAGACCTCATAGCCTCTTGATATGTCAATGGATCTTCTTCTATATTATAACAATATGAGAACTTTGTTAAGATAGAATCTCTTGTACCTTCAACTAAGTACACATGAAAATCTGGGCCAAAGGATTTTTCTTTTCTTGCCCTTTTACTTCTTCTAGGTTGTGATGTGGAAGCATCATTCTCATCTAGAGTTTGAACATTTGATCCTTGATCAATCAAGCTTTGATCCAATTCTTCAATATTGGTATTAGGAGTTAAATCCTTTGAATGAGGAATTGAAGAAAATCTCCTTTCATCAAAAATTGCATCTCTAGATTCTATGATTGAATGTAGTGACACATAATCATTTTGTCCTATTACATAGAACCTATAGGCTTTGCTATGTTCAGTATAACCTATAAAAAGGCATTCAATTCCTCTTTCACCCAATTTCTTACGCTTGGGTTCCGGTATTTTTACAATTGCCCTACAACCCCAAACTTTGAGATAAGTCAAATTTGGCTTTCTTTTATACCAAAGCTCATATAGGGTTACCTCATTCCTTTTTATCGGAACTCGGTTTAGAATATAACAAGCCGTTAACATGGCTTCACCCCAAAATCCATCATTTAGACCAGAATAGGACAACATAGAATTAACTATTTCTTCCAAAGTCTTATTCTTTCTTTCTGCTATACCATTTTGTTGTGGTATATATGCAGTAGTTGTTTTATGGATAATACCCACAGATTGAAAATAAATTGGATCATAATATTCACCACCTTTATCAGTTCTCAACTTTTTAATCTTAGTATTAAGTTGCAATTCTACTTCATTTTTATAAACCTTAAACTTTTCTAAGGCTTCATTTTTAGTAAATAAAAGATAAACATAGCAAAAGCGTGTATGATCATCAATGAATGTTATCATATATTTCTTATTTCCTAATGAAGGTGTACTATGAAAATCGCATAAATCACTATGTACTAATTCAAGCAAAGTTGAATTCCTTTCAATATTAGGAAAAGGTTTTCTCGTTATCTTTGTTAGCATGCATGTTCTACACTTTTCTATGTTCAAGTTAAATAGAGGAATCAGATCAAATTTAGACATAGAATGTAGTTTTCGATAATTAACATGTCCAAGACGAAAATGCCATAAAGAAGAATCATGATTAATAATATAAGCAGAATCAATAGCACCATTTGTTGTACTTAATTTAAACATATTGTTATAGAGATATCCTAGACCAATAAATACACCACCTTTAGATAGTACAAACTTATCAGCTTCAAATACCGATTTATAACCTAATCGATTCAAGATTACTCCAGACACTAAATTTCTCCTTAATTCTGGAGCATATAGTACATCTCTTAATACAAGTGATTTTCCAGAACTAAATAATAATTCTACTTGTCCACAACCTAGGACTTCAGCCATAGAATCATTTCCCATGTAAAGAACTTCTCCATTGTCACCTTCCTTCAAGGATTTGAATAGAGACCGATCTTTACACACGTGTCTTGAAGCTCCTGAATCGATCCACCAAGAATCATCAGTCTGCACACAGAAGATTTCAGAAACCATTTCCACAGAATTCAAATTAGAATTATGTGCAACTTGTGCAAAATTACCTTTCTTAGGTTGGTTTGGCTAGAATTGCCTTGACCTTGCTTTCCACTATTCTTGGCTATTTTCCTTTTCCAGATTGTACAATATCTTTTCATGTGACCGGAATTGCCACATTCCCAACAAGTTTCTTGTTGATTTGCCTTACCAAATTTAGGCCTCTTGTTCCTACTTTCTTTATTGAAATTAAGGGGCCTTTTCTTGAACTTTGGTATTGCCTTTGATTTCTCATCTTCCACCATATTAACAGTGGACAAATTAGGATTGCTAGAATCCTTATTACCATCTTGTAGACGGATTCCTTCTTCAATTCGAAGATGTGTTGCCAATTGTTCAACACTTATATCATCCTTGTTGTGCTTTAAAGAATTTCTCACATCTTTCCAATTGGGTGGTAATTTATCAATTATAGAAGAAACAATAAAAGTCTCATCCATAGCAATATTATGTTGCCTAAAACTTCCAAGGATTCTTTGGATTTCATGGAATTGTTCCATTATAGATCTAGCATCACTCATCTTATAATTATTAAAATTACTAACAAGGAATTTCTTACTTGATGCATCTTCAGAAATGTATTTGCCTTCAAGTTGATCCCACAATTCTTTGGCCGATTCTACATACTGATACACATCGAATAATGCACCGGTCATGCCATTTAGAATGTGACCACGACATATGTAATCATCATTCTCCCACTTGTGCCTCTTTCTTTGTTCTTCCAAAGTTTCCTCTTCTCTCTCCTTTGGTTGTGGAGTGCTTAAAACATAGGCCACATTAAGGGCGGAGAGGAGGAAGTGCGTCTTCTTTTGCCATCTACGAAAACCAATGCCTTCAAATTTGTCTAATTTGTGGAAATTTGTAGACATTTCACGGATTGTTGTCATCTTTCTTAGAAATACTAATTTTAGATTGTTGGAACAATTTTCCAAAGTAAGGGTGAACCAAAAGATGAACAACAATTTAGAGGACTTGATATGATCTTCTAGGCATGCAGAGCACTTTCCTAAAATCAGTATTTCGAGTGTGGGTATCACGAAATCCGATTTTGAGATACAAAGAAGATTCAACAACAATACTCACTCTTTTATTGTTGCAAAACAAGAACAAAGGATGAAAGAAATTTAATTTGTGTTTTTATTTCTGTGTTTCTGAGTAATGCACTTGGATCCCTTTATATAGATGTTGATCAGACATCTTCTGAATCAAAGGGACACAAATTTATGAATTGTTATAACTCTTCATAAAAGGTTGAGACTCTTTAAATTTACTGAAAAGGCATGTAATTAATTACAACACAATGGTAATCAATTACACCTTTTGAAAAGTCATACCATTTGGCATTACACCTTTGAAAGGTCATACCATTTGGCGTCTCAAAATTTAAAAAGTTACTCAATCAGAGTTTTCACTCTTTGATAATCGATTACACACAATGGTAATCGATTATCAGAGAATTTAATTCTCAAATCTCAACACTGTGCGCCTTATAGGATGTCTTCGGTAGAATTGACTGAAGTGAAGAAACAAGTGAACGAGATGCTAGAAAAGGGGTTTATCCGACCGAGTGCTTCACCGTGGGGCATTCCTGTACTATTGGTGAAAAAGAAGGACGGTAGTATGCGGATATGTATCGACTACCGACAGTTGAATAAATTGAGGGTTAAGAATAAATATCTGTTGCCACGGATCGATGATTTGTTGGATCAGTTGCGAGGCGCTGTTGTATTTTCTAAGATCGACTTGAGGTCGGGATTTCACCAAATACGGGTGAAGTCGGAGGATATTCCGAAGACGGCGTTTTGGACTCGGTATGGACACTTCGAGTATGTTGTAATGCCCTTTAGAGTGACAAATGCTCCTGTTATCTTCATGGACTACATGAATCAGATTTTTCAACCGTACTTGGATCAGTTTGTGGTAGTGTTCATCAATGACATATTGGTGTATTCGAAGTCGGTTGAGGAGCACGCACAACATCTTCAGGTTGTTCTGTAGATATTACGTGAGAAAAAGTTATACGCTAAGTTATCCAAATGTGATTTCTGGGAAGGAAGTGTACAATTCTTGGGGCATGTGATTTCCCGAGAGGGCGTATCGGTTGATCCGTCTAAGATTGAAGCGGTTATGGCTTGGGAAAGGCCTAGGTCGGTAACTGAAATTAGGAGTTTCCTCGGATTGGCTGGGTATTATCGGCGTTTCATTGAAGGATTTTCTCGTATAACGCTCCCTTTGACTCGGTTGACGAGAAAGGAGAGTCCATTTGTATGGTCGGAAAAGTGTGAATTGAGTTTCCAAACTCTTAAGCGGTGTTTGACGACTGCCCCTGTGCTTGCACTACCAGATGTGACGAAGGAATTTGTAGTGTATTGTGATGCATCTAAGTTTGGTTTGGGATGTGTGCTGATGCAGGACGACCGGGTGATTGCCTATGCTTCAAGGCAATTGAGACCACATGAACAGAATTATCCGACTCATGACCTTGAGCTTGCGGCAGTGGTGTTTGCGTTAAAGATTTGGCGCCATTATTTGTATGGGTCTCGCTTTGTGGTGTTTAGTGACCACAAGAGCTTGAAGTACTTATTCGATCAGAAGGAACTAAATATGAGACAAAGGAGATGGGTGGAGTACCTAAAGGATTATGATTTCGATTTGAGGTACCACCCGGGTAAAGCAAATGTTGTTGCCGATGCGCTGAGTAGAAAAGTATTGCACGCAGCTTTCTTGATAGGCAAAGAGCAAGAGTTGTTGGAAAGCTTTCGGGATATAAACATTGGGGTTGTTATGATTGCTCCGAATCAAATGACAGTTGAAATGCTGAAGATCTCCAATGAATTTCTGGAATTTTTAGCTGTGGCCCAAAAGGACGACGAAGACTTGCTGGAACTACTTGACACTCAAGCAAGAGGCAAAAATATGGAATTAACCCAAGGCAACGATGGAATTTGGAGATTCCGAGACCGAGTGGTGGTGCCTGCAAAAGGTGATTTCAGGCAAGCCGTGCTAGCTGAAGCACATAGGAGTTCTTTGAGTATTCATCCCGGTATTACCAAGATGTACCACGATTTGAAAAAAGAATTCTGGTGGTCGGGAATGAAGAAAGCAATAACCGAGTATGTGAAGTCTTGTGTGATATGTCAGAAATGCAAGGTTGAACACCAGAGACCCCCAGGTTTGCTTCAACCTCCGGAAATTCCGATTTGAAAGTGGGAGAGTATTGCTATGGATTTTGTATCCGGGTTACCTCGTACCCAATCCGGGTGTAATGCAATCTGGGTGATTGTAGACCGATTAACCAAGAGTGCTCACTTCTTGGCTATAAGCATGAAATGGTCATTGGACCGACTGGCTAGGTTGTACATTACTGAGATTGTACGATAGCATGGCGTACCTTCAAGTATTATTTCCGATCGGGATCCTCGATTTACCTCCAGATTTTGGGGAAGTCTGCAACAAGAATTGGGTACTGAACTAAGACTGAGTTCAGCTTATCATCCGCAAACTGATGGTCAGTCGGAACGGACTATACAGACTCTTGAGGATATGCTTAGAGCATGTGTATTGAGCAAGGCGGTTCATGGGAAAGATACTTGCCATTGGTAGAGTTTGCGTATAACAACAGCTACCACAGTAGCATCGGTATGGCTCCATATGAAGCTCTATATGGTCGGAGGTGTCGTACACCATTGTGTTGGAATGAAAATGGTGATGCCATTCATTTGGGGCCCGAGTTAATCCAGGAAATGAATGAACAAGTTGCTCTGATCCGAGAAAAAATGAAGATTGCCCAAGACAGACAGAAAAGTTACTATGACAATCGGCATAGACCACTTGAGTTTCAGGCGGGTGACTGGGTATTTCTGAAGGTTTCACCGACCAAAGGTGTAGGTCGGATATTGAAGAGTCACAAGCTTAATCCGAGATACATTGGGCCGTATCAAATTTTGGAGAGGATCGGTGATGTTGCTTACCGACTGGATCTTCCCCAGTCGTTAACTAACATCCATTATGTATTTCATGTGTCACAACTCCGAGCGTATATTCCGTGTGTTTCGATGATTGTGCCGAGTGACTCTATCGAATTGAAGGAGGACCTGACGTTGGAAGTTACACCGATCGATATCGAGGAATACCAGACTAAACGGCTAAGGAACAAAGAAGTGCCATTGGTAAAGGTGAAGTGGAAAAATTTGAATGGGGTAACCTACACGTGGGAATTGGAGTCAGACATAAGACGGGTGTACCCCAACCTTTTTCAATAGGTGCGTTGATTTCGGGGATGAAATCCCTTTTTAAGGGGGTGGATGTAATATCCCGGATATTTATAGTAAAATTATGTGTAGCGGAAAACATTGATAAATGTTTGAGTGATTTATTTGATATTTTTATAAATTATTAGGCAATTATAAATAATTAAATATTGTGAAAATAAATAAAATTATTTGATTGATTAATTTTAAAAGGGTTAAATGAGGTGTGATTAGAAGAAAAAAAATTGATTAAAACTTTTAATGAAATTATAAAAGAAATGGGGAAGTGACCGGTTTGCCCCCTGAGCTTTAAATAAAGGAGGTTTCTTTCTCTTTCCTCATTATTCACGCGAGCCCACTTCATCTTTCTCCTTCTTCGTCTGTTTCTTTTTCTTCTTCTCCTTCCTCCATCGTTGCCGAGTTGCATGCTCTAGGGGAAGGCTTGTTACGTGTCAGAACTTCAAGTGAACCCCATTTCCGTGACCATGGTTTCAAGGTGAGTCCATTGAACCGTTTAAATTTGTGTTACCTCATCCCTTTCGTTTTCTCTGTTAAACCGAATGGCCATGCATGGCTAAGTAAGGTTCTGTTTTTCCACTCCTCTGGTGAGTGTGAGCTCGAAAACGGTCTTTAGAGCAGAGGGTGGTGCGACGTTAACAGGTTTTGCATTCCGACCTCGTACGTAGCAGAACGAACACCGAAAGGCTGATTGACGAAGCTGGTGCTGGATTCGGAGGAGAAACCGTGAACCCAGCGCTTAGAGGACGTAATCGGCACCAAGAGCAGATTGTCGAAGCTTGGAACCGAGGTAAGGGGGTGTTGGGGTTATAATTAATTAGAATAGGTAAATACTTTGGTTTCGGGTCGTCGAACCAGTTATGAACACGGTAAGAGATTGCTGAATGATAGTTGTGTGGATGAATGCATGTATGAATATGGACACTGATCGATTTAGGATCGGGTGTGTGGTTTAAGATGATTATGAGTTAGAAATACTTGATGATTGTGATAATCGGTGTATAGTGGCAATATGAGGCCGGGCTTGACAAGCAGGTCGCCCGTTTGATGAGAAATGTGAATTGTATATGTATGATAAGTATTTGCTATGTGTGAGGACGTTATATTGATGGGCTTGACAAGTCGGTCGCCCTACATTGTGGGCATAAGTCAATTTCTAACAGTTGCAAATGATGATCGTAATGATATGTCTATGTTTATATAATGGAATATGTGATTATGTGGTAGAGGACGACCGACGGTATGTGTTACCCTCGTTTTTGGCTTCCGTGGTCAAGTCGGACCCAGTTGAGCTACCTAGAGGTCTATGACTCAGTGGTTGAGGGGGAGCCAAGTCGAGCTCGGTGAACCAAGTCGGGTTCACGGGGTGTCAAGTCGGACCCCCAGCTGAAGGTCGATCCTTTTAGTATCTGGATAATAGGCGTCAATTTTGTCTGAGAGTCAGTGGTGACAATTGATGAATTTAGTATTGTGATGAGTATGATTTGATATATTTGCCGAGTGCAATTTGATATATTTGCCAAGTGCAATTTGATATATTGGCCGAGTATGATTTGATAAATTTGCCGAGTGTGAATTGCTAAATTTGCCGAGTGTGAATTGTTAAATTTGCCGAGTAAAAACCGATTTGTTAATTGTCCTTGCATGTCTCGTGTTTCACTCAGGTTTGGAATGTAGGATTCGCTCAGGCGAGTCAGAACTCGCCTAAGCGATCTTCTCGGGTTTCACCTAAGCGAATCAGGGTCTCGCTCAAGCGAGTGACCTCTGTCTTTGTTTTTCTCCTTCCGCTGATTCTAATCAATCTCACTTTATTAATGGATTTTTTTCTAAACCATGCATAGGGAAAAACGTTCAAAAGGTGTAATGTTCAGCGAATATACTTAATCTTTGATTTTAGGGTTGACAGAGTGAGAATCGGAGTTCGAGGCTAGAAACAGAGGTTGAAGATCTTTTCAAAACGAAGAGATTGAGACCAAAATCGTTCAATTCCAAGATTATATGCCAAAGTTGAGTCCACAACACTGAAGGTATTTGGGTCGAGTTTGAAAACGATTTATGAAGAAATTGATTTATGGAAAAACGAGGGCAATAGAGTCTGAACCGGGCTTCGGCCTCTTCAGGAAAAGTTCCTAAAACGTCGAAACAAATCACCAGAGACTGATCGTGCCGCTATCGAATGTCCCGAAGCAGATGAACAGTCAAACATAGAAGACGTTAAAGGTTCTAATTGGGCCGATTAGGCCAAGTCAGACACCCTTGATTTTTCACAGAGGGATCCTAACAGGACTAGTTTCCCTATTGGATCACTAGTCTCAGGTCGAACGATCAGAGTCCGACTTCTGACTGCACCCCACAGTTCAAAACTGAGGAACCGGACGACATTTTATTGTTAAATATAATTTTCAAATAAATAAACAATTTAAAATATATAATTTCAAAATAAATTATTATAATTATTTATCTATTAAGTATTGTTGACAGGAAATAATTATCAACTGATATAATTATAAATTAATTAGTACTTAATTTAACAAAATAATTGTCATTAACGTATTATTAGGGGTGGCAATTTGGGCTTGGCCCGCAGGCCAGGCCGTTTGGCCCGTTGAAAATAGGCGGCCGAGCCAAGGTTTTGAACCTGTTTTTTCATATAAGCCCGACCCATTTTGGCCTGTAAAAAAATAGGTCCTATACAGGCCAGCCTGGCCCGTTGGCCTAATATTAAAATACTAAAAAATTATTTTTAATTACTATAAAATTTATATATGTTAAATAGGTTATGTTTTCCTATTTTTCTAATTTATATATGTTATTATAAATTTGATAGTATAATATTATAAAATATAAATAATAAAGTTTTGTTTCCATTTAATGTAAATATAATTTATTTGAACTTTTAATGAAATAAATTGAGTTAATTATAAAAAAATAGTTTTAAAAAAGATAAAATCTAGTTTTTATATCTAAGGTTTTTTTCTTAAAAAAACCTTAAAAATAGTATAAATTTAAAATAAAAAAAGCATAAATAATTTGAAAAAAAAACAGGCCAGCCCGTTTGGCCAGCGAGCCACATAGAAAACGGGTCGAGCCAATGTTTTTGGCCTGGCCCAGCCCATATTTGGGAGGCCTTATGCGGGCCTTGGCCCGACCCGGCCTATTGGCCCGTTTTGCCACCCCTACGTATTATGAAACATTACCATCGGACGTTGCTATTATTATTTTCTTATCGCTGCTTCTCTCATTCACTATACTCTTTCTCGGTATTCTTATACTTCATTTTAAATATATTAACTAGTTTCGTTTTTCACTATTTTTCTCATACTGAACTACTCAAGGAACAGGCCAAAGTCTCAAGCTTCTTAACAAAAGCTCAACAAAGTATCCTTAAAAGTCTTGAGGGTTTGGTTTTCTATTCTCAAAAATCAGGGTTGTTACACTCTTCTTCTCGGCTCGGTTCCTCATTACTCCTATCCTGTCGAGGTCTCTTTCTAGTTTACCCTAACACCTCGTTCAAGTTTTGTCTCTAGAACTTATTCATTCTAAAGATTACCTTCATGAAGCTTAGCAGGACATACTCAGGGTTCCCTGAGGGCCTGGGATCTTGCCCTAAAACGTGGGCTGTCACACGATCCAAAAAGAGATTGGAGAAAGGGTTGGGAGAATGAAGTGGGCACTTCTTCTCCAACAGTTAGAAGTGAGGTCTATGGAGAGGGTCCATCTTCTAAACCCTTTAAACATGGTCATTCTACATCTACCCTTTACAAGAATGATAACACCACCTCCACACCATCATCTTCTAGGACTAGTTCAATTAAATGTTTTAAATGCTTAGGAAGAGGTCACATTGTCTCTCAATGTCCCAAAAAGAAAACAATGATTTTAAAGGGACATGATCTCTACTCTAGCCAAGAGGAGTCTTACTCTTCTCACTCAAGTAATGGCTCAAGTAGTGATTTCTATGAAAGTGAACATGTCTTAGGTGATGAAGGTGATTGTACATGATTAGAAGGCTTTTTGTTAGCCATATTAAGGAGGATGATACTACACAACGAGAGAATATCTTTTACACAAGATCTTATACAAATGAAAAATCATGTTCTCTCATTGTGGATAATGGGAATTGTGCCAATGTGATTAGTCAAAGACTAGTTCACAAACTTGGTTATAAACGAGTAGATCACCCTAGAGCTTACAAACTTCAATGGCTAAATGAAAAGGGTAAAATACTAGTTAAAAAGCAAGTCTTTCTTTCCTTCTCCATAGAAACATACAATGATAAAGTTTGGTGTGATATTGTTCCTATGGAAGCCGCTCATATTCTTCTTGGGAGACATTGGCAATATGACAAAAAGGTCACTCATGAGGGTTTCACAAACACCCTCACCTTTGTAGATAATAATAAAAAGTTTATGTTGCATCCCTTAACTCCATAGCAAGTTTTGGAGGATCAACTTCAAATAAAATTAAAAAGGGACAAGGAGGTTGGACCTTCCACCTCCCACCAAAAATCTAGAAAAACCCAAAAAAAGAAAGGTATGGGAGTTGTCACTAGTGATGACTCCAAGAGGCATTCTTCTCTTATTGCTTCAAAACATGATGTGAAGAGAGTCTTGCTCCTTCACCAATCTCTATACATGCTATATGCCAAGTACAATCCTAACATCTCTATGTGCTTAGTAGGTACCCTTTCTATGCCCATTGGAGTGTCAAAGCTCCTAAAGGACTTTGGGGATGTCTTTCCTCAAGATCTTCCCCAAGGGTTACCTCCTATGAAGGGGATTGAGCACCAAATAAACCTTATCCCTAGTGCTAGTCTCCCTAATAGGCCTGCTTATATATGTAACCAAAAAGAAAAGCCTTGAAATTGAAAAACAAATCAAAGAACTTTTGTCCAAGGATTAGATAAGAGATAGTCTAAGTCATTGTGTTGTTCCCATTTTATTAGTTGCCAAGAAAGATGGCTCATGAAGAATGTGTACCAATTGTAGAGCAATCAACAACATAATCATTAAGTATAAGCATCATATTCCTAGCTTAATGATATGTTGGATGAACTTTGTAGCTCTACCATATTTTCCAAGATTGATCTTAAAAGTGGCTACCACCAAATAAGAATCAAGGAAGGAGATGAGTGAAAAATTGCTTTTAAAACCAAACTAGGACTATATGAGTGGTTGGTGATGTCGTTTAGCTTAACCAATGCACCAAGTACCTTCATGAGACTCATTAATCATGTTTTGAGGGAATTCATTAGACACTTTGTGATGGTCTATTTTGATGATATTCTAATCTATTCTAAAAGAAAAGAGGTTTTTTTAGATATGGGGATTAGGTTTGGCTTCACCTAAGAAAGGAAAGATTTTCTAATCTTAGAAAGTCCAAACTTAATCTTAGAGGTGATGGTACTTTTCAAGTTCTTAGGAAATTGGGTAACAATGCTTATATGTTTGACCTCTCTGATGAGTGTGGGGTCAATAATATATTTAATATTTCTGATCTAACCCCTTGTAGTGTAGATGAGCTCGATGAGGATGTCTTGGATTTGAGGACAAATCCTCTTGAGGAGGGGAAGCAAGATGAGGACCTAACCCATAAAGAGTCCATAAAGCCTTCACAAATATTAAAAGATGTCTTGAAGGGCTTTAGTGGTCCTTTGACTAGGTCAAAGGCCAAGAAAGCCAAGGAGGCACTCCCAAAGCCTTTGGCTATCTTCCTCACATTATTGGATCGACCCAAGCCCAGGGAGAAGCATTTAAAAGCCCTTGCTTGCTTCTCATGCACCATTTTGAAGTAAAGGCCTTTCTAGTATTTTCTTTGGACCTCTTTTGGGCCTCCAGTTTCATCTTGTAAATATTTTAATTTTCCATGCATTTTTTTTAAAATAATTAGATTTAGGATTTCATGTTTTAGTTTGGGTCTTGCATGGTCAAGTTGTTTTGGGCCACTTTTGAGCCTTGTACATATCAGCATTCTTAGTATGGGCCTTGTATTTAGACCACCTTTGTAGACTTTTAGTTTTGGGCCAAGGAAAGTCTCCAAGGCCCATAGTAGGTGCCGCCACATGGGAGGTATATATACCTTCCTCTCCTTTGTAATTAGTTAGCTAAGATTCATTTGTCAAATTTTTAATAAGTGTTTTCCTCTCTCTAGACTCTCTTGAGTGCTTAGCTCTCTCCCTAAGTTGTTAACCTTTGGAATCTTCTCTTAAAGGTGGTAAACAACACTATACTTATCTCTCTTGCATGAGAAAATGACATCTCACATTCCTCTCCTTGTCTCTCCATCATTCTATTTCCTATTCCTAAATTTCCTAGCCTTTTCCCTAGGTTTTTCTACCATAATTCCTCTTAATTTCACCTTGCATGAGTTTCGGAAGGCATCCAAAATACTAGCATTGAGTTTCTAAATTCAAAGCACCTACAAGCATGGCTTAGATCTAAGAGAAATCAAGATGAATATCCAAAACTACAAGAGATCCTACATGACTCAACATTGGGCTTCTCTTGTTAGAGTAAACTAGCATCAAATTGTTATACCCCGGAGGCACATAACCATTCATATTATGATTCGCAATAAATGTAAATGTCTTTAAATAATATAGGTTCCTAGCAAGGTTAAATGGCAAACCTCTTGTAAAAACAACCTAGCAATTTCTTGATTTAATTAGGGTCTAGTATCCATATCTAATGCTTTCTCCAAAGGACCTATACTAAATTTTCTTTTGTTAGATAACCTAGTACTACCCCGGGCTACATTTACAATTTACCGAAAGGTAAAGGAACATCTCTTAGGGTTGTATTTCTTTTATTATTCTCAACTTCTTCCAATCTTTTCATCTCACACATGTCATTGGGTTGGACCTTACAAACAATTCCTTGTTTTGATATTAGAAGTTGGTGAGCTCTTACTCCAGAAGATTCCAAAGGTGTATTGGCAAAACTAGTAAAAGTAATCACACACTAAAACCTCTAAGTACCCCCTTATCAACACTTATACCCAGCTTGGTAACATACTTTCACAAAGGTGTATTGGCAAAACTAGTAAAAGAACCAACACTCTCAGTCCCACTACCAGATAAATCCATGAAACTAAACTAATTATTAAACAACCTGAATTTACAAAATTAATTCATGTGATTTACTAAATTTAGCGAGATAAGATCACAAGAACACAACATCACATCACTGACTTTCACCTAAAATACATAAAATTTGACAATCAAGAGTATATGTTTCATCACAAAAGTAAAATCAATTGATGCTAAAAGGACAACAAAGAGCATGAGATAAGAGTCTTCAAGAAGCAATACAAACTTGGATCAATTTGGTATCTAAGTCTTTATAAAAATAATGGATTAATAAAATTAAGCAAAATTTGGTGCATTATAAATAAACAACTTACATGACGAAACTTAATAGAGATGTATTAATTATTGATTAAACAAGGATTCATACATATTACAAAAGGAAAATTAAGATCAATTTATTGTGCATATTATTACACTACATTAGTCAAAACTAGTAACATGCATGTCTACTACACCAAGATTAAGATCAAATCTTTACTCTCCTAATTCTAACACACGTCCGTAACAATGTATTGTGAGAATATTCAAACAAAAATGCATTTAAATTCCTATCAATTAAATCAGAGAAGGGAGGAAATCAAAGTAATTTAACAAAATAGCAACTAGTAAGCATTGAAAATTCTCTTCATAACCAAACAGTCAAAATCCATATTATAATACTAAAGTACTAAATTAAACAATGTATCAAAAATGATGCAGGAATCATAGAAGGTCCAAACAGCTAGAGAAGTGAGGAGGAAGACCACTCACTGTTGTCAAGTAGAGGAAGCCTTGAATAAAGACACGAGAGAAAGTCTCGAATAGAGGCGCTGGAGGGAGCGTCTCGAATAGAGACACCGGAGGAAGAGGCTCGAGCAGAGATATGACTAGAAAAAGGCTCGACGTAGATGCAAGCAAGGAGATGCTTGAACGCTGTCGGAGACAAGAGGTGCGAGCTCAAATGGAGACACCGGAGGGGATGAAGGCCACTGAAGAGGATTCAAATGTGCAGGAGAGGGAGAAAAGGAACCGAAAATAGGAATGGTAGGGATTTTTTGTTTTGGAATTTTTTTTGTTTTGTTTGAAGTGGGAAACAGTTGGAAATGTGGATCTTCCCGTTTCTGTGCCATTTCCAAACAAGCCTAAAAGGATCAAATTTAAAGAAACATTTCGCTCAAGTTTCCCGTTTCACAGACGTTTCTAAAATGAAAAACGGCCACTGTTTGTCGTTTTCATTCTTCCTAGCTAGTGACTAATTCATCAACCTACGTACTCCAATGATAGTGGTACACGATCCTTAAACACATTGTCCTCCCCACTTTCCCATTCTCAGAAAACCACCCCCACCATCGATTCATCACCATCAAATATCATCCTTCATTCCCCCGGAAGTTCTCCCTAAAGCTTCAATTAAACCTCATAATCCATTAGTAACCGATAATGAACCTCACTAATAAGATCCATATAGGACATGTAATCAGAATCAAAATCATCTAAGACATAAAAATCATCATCATAATGAACAACCATCCAAAAATAGAGTTACCCTCACCAAACATAGCAACGACAAAAACCTAACCTAAAAAAATGGAAAGTAAACGGAACCATAAGATTAATAACTCATAACAATGATCGAACAAATGCAAAGAAAGAGGGTTTTTAATATGAATCAATTATATAAGACAAGGTATAATGGTTGCCTTAAATGCTAAGACACACACACACACAAGCGACAACGTTATAAACTTAAGAGACAAAGCAAATGAACCTGTTTAGGGAATTCCCAATGATCAACTCCGAGCTTCAACCAAGTAGTGATGGAATAGTAAGGAAGTAGTCAGTCTTGGGAAGAAAAGAAAATGAAAGTCTTCAAATGGACCATGGAACTATAGCTCCCAAAACCTTCAACTCCAAATACCCGAGCGAATTAAACTTCCATGTTAACTACCTAATGACTTTTTCAATTCCATGCGCACACATTTGGAGGCCCATTCCAAACGGTTCATTAACTAGGTTAGACACTGGTTAGGCGGATTGTAAGAGACCAAACTTCAAGGGGCGTCTATAATTTTCAAACATAAATGGAGTGGGTTGTATTTTAATGAAACTACAAGGGGGCTCCCTGTAATTATCCCTAATAACATTGGCCTTCATCTTTAGCCTCGCATATTACTTATATCCGTAGTGGTCTCAGTTGTGTTCTCTTTAGGCTTAGGCCCTATTGTTTAGTTTATTTGGGGGAGGGGGCAATCTAGTGCTACAAGAGCTCCCACTATGCATGGGGTCAAGGGAAGGACCGGACCCACCAAGTGAATCTAATGTAGGCAACCTTACCTTGTATTTACCAGAGGCTGACTCCACGACTTTCATGGAAGTTAACCAGAAAAATGGTCTCTTTCATGGATTTTGTTTGGCACTGGAGCAAAGGACTCTGGTCTCTAGGGATCTTTTTATCTTTTTCTTTTTAATTTTGGGTCACCTGATGATGATATGTTATCCCACTTGTAATGTTAATACTTCTTTTCTTTTTTTCTTCTTTTCCCAAAAGCAATAATATAGTGTCATTCTTATTCACCTACACCATCTAAATTACTATGTAAGGCATTTCCTGTGTATTTTAAAGGGACGCCAGCCACACTGTCACTGTAAAGCCAAGTTACTAATATGTTGAATAAAATCACTAATCCTGATTAAGCTGTAGCTTTTTAATGTGACTACTATGTTTCTTTATAAACTTTTTAACATGTGCTTGCTGAATCTGAATTGTGCATTATGATCTTCAAGTCATATTGCATCACACAAAATCTTGAATTCCTAAACTAGTTTGACAGTTACTTGTTACAAAAGATTTAAATAGAGAATGAAAAGAAGTAAAACTTTCATTTATTCACTAAATTCAACGTTGAATAACATGAATGCAGATTGCTAGACAAAGGAATTTCTTACAAGAAAGAAAAAGAACTGCAAAAAGCATTACTACCTCTCTTTCATATTATATGCCTCTATTTACAATGACACGCACCTTTATGAGAATAATTATTGTCTTAATATTGTAAAAGACAATTTTATTTTACCAAACTTATCCTCATTGAAAGTCAAACTCCATTATCAAATATTAATTGTATAAATGTAAAACATTAAATGCTTAAAGGTAAACTAGAAAAAGATGTAATAAATGCTCATAATTTTATTTTGCATGAGCTTATAAAATGAAACACTCCTTTTTTGTTTTAGGGGCTTATAATATGGAAGAGAAGGGGTAGTTTTTTTCTAGTGACACCATGCATTGGTTGAAGATGATTGACACTATATAAGGCTGAGCAAAACAATGAACCGTAAAAAATTCTCACCTATGCGTGTATTCTTCCTTTTAGAACTGTTGTACAACTAAAGCAAATGCTAAATACTTACTTCAGTCCTCTATGTTTCGTATTTGTTTAACTTCAGACTCATAAAAAAGAAAAATTCTGTCAGTTAAGTCTCTTATATTTCAAAATAGTTTCACTTAGGTCTCCTTCGTTACATTCCATCCATCTCCGTTATGAAGTGCTTATGTGGCATCCTGAGATGACAAGTATCCATAAGTGATCTATTGACTTATATATTTAGTTTCCGTTAGGTCCCCTAACTTATATTTTTTGTTTCAATTAGGTTCTACTTTTTAAAAAGTTTCAAACAAGTCTTCTATACTATCGATATGTTTCAATTCCATCCAACCTTTTTGTATGTAGGAAGCTATCTAGCACCTTCATATTGAAGGAGGACACTCTGCCTTGATGCCTAAAATTGATAAAAGTATAGAGCTTAAATATATCAAGCAATGTCATACAAGTATTAAGGCATGCTTCTTATTGTTATATCTTCTCAAATAGAAGAGAATAATGTAATGCCAAGTCAGCTACTAAAATTTTTAACATTGCCTTCTCCATATGTTTTAATCAAAAATCAAAATGAAATATGATTTCAAATTTTCAACAACATAAGACAGATTAAGCTGGCATGTCAACACATGCAAGATAATGTCATTTGAATATTGAAAATGATGAAGAAACTGAACTTATTAGCCTGCTTGCTAAATATTTTATCATAAATGCAGATGACATCATGGTAGATAAAAGCAATACCGGAGTATGAAGTTTGTTTTACCTTAGCAATAGCCATCTTGTCCCCATCCTTATCCAGTGCTTAAATTTCTAGAGCATCCAAAAGAATTATAATCTGCTTCATTCCATGTTTAAGCAAACCACAAACAAAACTGAAATTGAACATTTATGTTAGATAACATGGAATGCAATTCATGCAGTGAAAGCATGTCACAAAAAGCATAATCAGAATACAATACCCAACACTAATTGCAATCCTAATTTTATCCCCAATCAAAACCCGAATTTTAATTCTTGTTTAGGCGAGCTTGTTAATACAATCAGGAACCTAGCAAAAAAATACAAGCAGCATCAACAGAGTGAAAGACAAAGGACCCAAGTGAAACATATCGATATCATAAAGGATTTGTTTGAAACTTTTTAAAAACTAAGAGGACCTAATTGAAACCAAAAACATAAGTTAAGGGAGCTAACTGAAACTATATATATTCAACAGATCACTTAAATGAACACTTGTCATCTCGGTATGTCACATAAGCGTTCCGTCAATGGAATTGGATAGAATGTAATGGAGGAGACCTAAGCGAAACTATTTTGAAACATAGGAGACTAAACTGACAAAAAAAAAATTTAGGGATCGGAAGTGAAACAAACGTGAAACATAGGGGACTGAAATAAGTATTTAGTCGTAAATCAAATGATATAAACAAGTTAATTAACTTGCCATGTTTGCTAATCAAAGTACATGAAAAAAAAAAACAATAATGCTATAGTTAACCTTAGGGATAACAACGGGACGAATGCAAGTAGTATACTACCGGTACTTATACTCACAGGTAGGACACACATAACACATAGATAACAAGTTCCCTTGGATAGAGGAACGAACACCCATAGGTATTAATCAATGTTTAACAATTTTTGAAAATAAATAATAAGAAAATAGTATAATGTACTAAATATAATAAGAACTCTAAACTAATTCCAGTTTTTAAGAAAATTTGATTAATATAACTAAAGTCATTTAATTTAACTACAAATTATACTAATTTTTCAAAGATACCCTTACATTTATTAAGATTCACAAATTTTATTCTCTTTCTACTTAATGTTTATTTCATTAACAATTAACAAAGGTATTTTGTTAAAAAAAAATAATTAATATATGTTAACTTTTTTATGAGATTTTTATATTAAATACAAAAAAAATCTCTCAAGTACGAGGTAGTGTTATTTGAGTATGATATAATATAAATTAATATTATATAATACATTACAATTACATTCATTAAAAAATTTATCTCATTATAAAATAGAAAGCCTAAATATTTACATATATTTAATTAAAAATAAGTATTAATAATTAGATTAATATACAAATCCACCCCTGTAAAATATAGAGTTTAGGAAAAATCTCCTATATATAAAAAAATGATCACTTTTGACCCCTCAAATTTTTAAGGGTGACTAAAAAACACCTATGTCGTTCATTGCAAATGTTTCCACCTATTATTTGCGGTTGAACCGTTAACAATAAACAACATGGGGCTAAAAGTGGTCATTTTTTGTAGGAATTTTTTTTCCTAAACCTCTTATATTTTACAGGAGTGAATTTGTATTTTAACCATAGTAGTCAATCCAAATTGCGGAGCATCACGGCCAACCCCAAAACTAGGATTGTGGCATCGTAGAGCGGATCGCGGACGCTATTTGCTACTATCGCAAGGATAAAACACATAAACAAATAAACACATATATATGAAGAAAAACATAAAAAAAACAGAATAATAATTGAAACCACTATAAATGCATATATTGACGATCAAAAGTCAAAAATATAATTAAAAACTAGAACTCAAGTGTCATAAATAACTCATAACTCATAAGGCAGCTTTAAAAAAAGAAACATAAGTCACATTATCAAGAGTAAACAATCAGAAAAGAAGAAACAGAAGGGTTATGGGACTGTTGCTGGAGGTGATTTTCAGCAAGAGAAGACAATCAGAAAAGAAGAAACAGAAGGGTGATTTTCAGTTGCAGTGCTCGCCGGAAAAGCAGAGACCAGAAACAGAAGGGTGATTTTCAGCTGCAGTGCTCGAGGTCACTGGCGTCCTTGCAGTGCTCGTCGGAAAAGCAGAGACCAGAAACAGAAGGGTGATTTTCAGCTGCAGTGCTCGAGGTCACTGGCGTCCTTGCAGTGCTCGCCGGAAAAGCAGAAGCCAGAAACAGAAGCTTCACTGGAGAAGAAACAGAACTTACTGGAGAAAAAGAAGAAACAGAACTCGCCGAAGAAGAAGGGGCCTGCTGGAGTAGACGACGGGAGCTTCCGGAGAAGACCAACGCTGCTGGAGAAGAGATGAGTGGGAGCACGAGAGAAACAGTGAACGCCGGGAGAGAGAAACTTGAAAGGGAATGGTGCGAGAGAGAGAGGCCGGACCTAAATTAAAAAGGGAGGAAAGGGAAAAGGGCGACCTTGCCCTTAAAAACTTCGCACAACGACGCAGTTTTGCTCCTCCACCATATCACGGCCGCAAACCACCGTGATTCTTCGCGATCTGCAATGCTGGGATTGCGGGCATCGCGTCGCGACGTCTAGTTGGGCCGGGATTCATGCATGATTGCGCGAGGGGACCGCGACGCAATTTCACGACACAATGGCGGCCGCTCCTCCGCGTTTTGACTACTATGATTTTAACCCTGATAGTTATGTGGCTATCTGCAGGACAAGTAATAGAATACTTGTACCTGCTTGTTTAGTGAAATATACAAGGGTACCTATTGTTGTTACCTACGGGTGCGGATTGTTTTTGCATTTTCATGGAACCACCAATCAAGAAGAAGAGCTAATATAACATGTGATTTTGAATCATTTGCAGGAAAGTTTTGGTACCATACGGTCTTGTCTGAATATGGTATATATAACACCCATTTTCATGACTAAATACAAGAAAATTGAAGGTAATTTATATTTCCAACAAGCTTGATTGAGTCTTTCTTTCTTATAGGTACAATGAATAAGAAATTTGCTACAGGAATAAATTACAGATCTAAGTGTACAATTAACAAATACTCCCACCAAGTAAAAATTTTATGACCCCTAAAATGAATAGGAGGTAAAACAAAAAGATCCTATTTTCCTCAATTATAATAATCTAATTAATGATACAGATAAAAATGAAATTATGTAACTATGAGCCACTCACAAATATGAAGGCAAACTCAATCAACAATGGCAAAGAGCATGCAGTTGCAGCAAACTTCAATTGCAAATAAATAAGTTTTAAACACAGCTAGAAGCTTTGCTGGCTAGCTTTCTACTTGGCCTTGTCCTTAGGTTCTTGCAAAACAAATTCAGCATACAAATCCTTCAGTGCAATCATAACTGTAGTTATCAATGGGCCCATAATAGCACCCTGCAGCATACACCCTTCAGTCAATCTAACAATGTCATCGGATACAAGACAAAATGAATCTAAAAAAGGTCACAGACATAACCCAAACATGATTGGAAAAAAATGAAAGAGAAGAACAGGCCAAAAGAATCAGAACTACTTCTATCAATCATAGTTACTTGGAGTATGTTATTTCCAAAAGTAGCTAACATTAGTTTAGACTTTAGAGAAGACCACATTAACCTAGTAACAGATTTCAAACCTTAAAATTAGAAATTTAATCAAGCTATGCAGATAAACCAGTTTTCAATTTTCAAATAAGAATTTTCAGGACAAGAAAGTTGACATAAAATGCGACACATTTGCTGGATGTAACAATGGATTCAACTAAAAATGATGCATCAAGAGAGAGGGAGAAACTGATGCACAAATTGCTTCTATAATCATCATAAAAACAAACCAGACTCAAGGAGGGTAGAAGTTCACCTCTAGAGCAGATGGGAACAATGTCATTCCTCCAATGATGCTAAGACCAGTGAGATATGCACTATTCCCTGGTACATCTTCTAGAATCTCTGATGCCCCATAATCCATGAGGAAAAGGTGAATAATAGACAAGACAATGGCCACAATGTATCTGCCTTCCAGCACAAGTTGCACTGCTGCTGGGATCGTTGCGAGCCACGATGGAAATATCGGCAATAGAGGACTAATGAAGGCAAGGACAGTTGACATGTACAAGAAATGTATTTTGTATAGCCTAAACAAAAGCCAAGTAAGACATCCTTGAAAAAATGCAATCTCAGCTGTAGCCAATAGAACTCCTGAAATAGCTTTATCCAAAACTTCAACACATCTAACCCTGGTGGAGTTTGAAATCGGAATCATGTGCATCACTTGTTCTGTCACTCCACCGGACTCCGATGTGATGAGATAATACAAAACCCAAATAAACACCATTGACTGAGATACAAAATTGAAAACCTCAGCAGCACCAGAGATTATAGAATTCGCAATGGAGAACATAAATTTTGTGCTGCTTCCAAGCACAGTTCTACCACTAGCAAAAATCCGTTGAGACACATCCATTCCCTTAAAAGCAAACCCTTTGGCCTTCTCAACTAAATCCTCACGAGTGATCACAAGCTCTCGGAAAAGCGTATCAAGTTCTGTATAAATCTGGCTCCATTCCCGGTTCCTAACCCGACTTTTCAAGCTCACAAACTTTTCCGTGTATGGCGAGGGAGTGATCAAAACTGTGGAAGGTGCTGAAGTGTTAATAGGAGTAGATATCACAAAATGCTTGATTCCAGTCACAAACTCAGTCATATTATACTGCACAGCCAACCCATCTATCTGATCAAACACAGTCTCATACAACTTGGTGGTGTAAGTATCTACAGTTCCAGCAACATCATTCTCATCCATCCACTTCCTAACACCAATCCTCTCAGCATAATTGTTCTCCTCCACATGCAATTTCAAAGAAATTACAGCATCTTTTCCTTCAACACCAATCTTATAGGAAAAGAAAATCACTCCAGTTAAAAAACCTACAATCATACAAACAATTAGCCCAACCGCCACAATAATTTTCAACCTCCTCAATATCCTTCTAGTGAAAAATGCACTAATGTCACTACGCCTGAAGCTGTTGCTCCTTAAATAAGACAAAGTGTGCATAGTGGAATCCACATTCTGTGAGCTGAACAAGAACCCTAACCCCAAAAGTGACAATGCCCCAAAACCACCAAGCCTCTCATAAGCAATGATGAATATCCCAAAAGACACAAGCAAACGAAGCAACTTGGAAAACCCACTACGCTTCCTAGAAGGATGGTTGCTCACAGGTTTTGGTTTCCTTAAAAGGAATCTAAAAGAGGCTTCACGAATCTCAACAAGGGTACCGACAAAAGCTCTGAAAACAGCAACAGGAACAGCGAGAATGGTTTCTGTGAGACCCAAGTGAAGTGGTTCAGACCAAAACGCAACGAAGGTTTGTTGAATTCCCCTTAGAGGGATAGAACATAGCACGGCCCATTGAAGGGGTCTAAGGTACTGTTCCAAAAGCTTGGAGACAGCGTAAAGGAAGAAAATAGCGAAGGCAAGACCCGCATGAGCCATGGCTATGTAAATTGCCAAGCGTACCTGGGGATCGCCGGAAAATGCGTTTTTTCCATCTGGGTCGCCGTCGTTTGGAGGTTTCGGTGGCGCCTGGGAAGTGTTGGAAGGCGCGTGAGGTGCATTTGGAGGCGCGTGGGATGTAGGGGTTGAGGAGGGTTTTCTGGTGGATGCGGATCGGAACATGTCCTGCCATGGTGGGGTGGTGGAGTTTGAGTTAGGGTCGGAGTATGGAACAAGTTCCATGCTGTGGTGTGGTGGTGGTGATGATTCAGCAGAACATGAAGATAGGAGAGAGAATGAATTCCAATAATGAGGTGACAGCAGAGAATTAGCAGACAGAGGGTGTGGGGGACGGTGGCGTCATAAACTCAATGGGGTTTCGGGTTTGACTGACAAGGAGAGATGAGAAATGGTTCGCTCATTTCGTTTTGTTTTGGATCATGTTAACAAATAATTATTCCTTCTGATTTTTAATATAATGAATAAATAACTAATTTATATCTTAGCATTTTTCCTTTTGTTTTTATTTAATTATTTCAAAATATAAAAATTAAGAATAAGTTTTGTTTCTATTTTTAATTTTGTTTTTATTTTACTTTTAATTTTAATTACTAAACTATCGTGATATTTTCTGTTTTTAAAATTTTATGTAGTAAATATAGAAAATAATTTTTTTCTGATTTCATTTCATACTTTTATGTTTTCTGATACAAATTTTTTAAAATAAGAAATATAACGATTGTTCTGTAATTAAAATTAAAAACATGTAAGAAAAATAAAAACTAAACAGATTCTAAATAAACTAAGAAATATAATTATGTTGTCTTAATTATATACCAAATTTATTTATTTTCATTTATTACATTACATTAAGTCCTTTCATTTAAGATATTTTCTCTTTTAACTAATTTATATCTTAGCATTATTCCTTTTGTTTTTATTTAATTATTTCAAAATATAAAAATTAAGAATAAGTTTTGTTTCTATTTTAATTTTGTTTTTATTTTACTTTTAATTTTAATTACTAAACTATCGTGATATTTTCTATTTTTAAAATTTTATGTAGTAAATATAGAAAATAATATTTTTTCTGATTTCATTTCATACTTTTATGTTTTCTGATACAATTTTTTTAAAATAAGAAATATAACGATTGTTCTGTAATTAAAATTAAAAACATGTAAGAAAAATAGAAACTAAACAGATCTTAAGTAAACTAAGAAATATAATTATGTTGTCTTAATTATATACTAAATTTATTTATTTTCATTTATTACATTACATTAAGTCCTTTTATTTAAGATATTTTCTCGTTTACCTTCATATTATTGGAAAAAATAATTTTATTACTCTAACATTCTAAATAATTAATTAAATAAAAACAAAATTTATTTCTCTTTCGAATAGGAGAGGAGAAAATGTTATTTAAGGAATCAAAATTAAAATAATTATTAAAAATTATATTAAAATTGTTTAAAATTAAGGTGAATAGAATTTAATAATGCTTTTTAAACTATTTTATTTTCTTAATCAATACTCCTTTTTTCAAGTACTTAGTATTTTCTTTCTTTCTTTATTTTTGGTTTTGTGCTCGGGGTATAGGATTTCAAGCCTAAAGTGCGGCATCTCACCTAAAGTTTTAGAATTAATTTCCAGGATTCAATGAAATTAGAGGAAATTTTTCACAAACAACACAAACACCCCGACGAATTAGTCCAGGAACCTAAACGATACATGGTTAAACAACAGAAACATAAATTATAAATCCTAACAAACTCACGAATGGACCGACCGTAACTATAGGTCTCTAACAAGGTATCCTTTTTTTCTCATATATGACGATATGAGTAAGGATTCAAGGAACACTCATCCCAAGGCATCGCTTACGCAACATAATACAATACCAAAATTATAACGCCTTGCCTAATTATTAGACACTAACTATGCGATTAAAGTTAATTAAACATACAATGCTATACTGATTAATAAAAATACCAACAAAAATGTTTGCGATTTAAAAATATTAACGGTGAAGGGGAATTTATATAAAAAGAGGTTGAGAGATGCGCTTTCAATTTGTTAAACACATAATACCATTTCATGATGGTAACAATGTTTCTATAGTTTATGGGACCCAAAACAATCAAGAAAAATGGTTAAATGAAGCAAAAAAAAAAGAAAATGGGATCAGGACAACTCGCTTGAGCTAGGCCCTGACTCGCTTAAGCGAGATCAGCAAGGGTCGCTTGAGCGAGGCCCGCACTCGCTTGAGCGAACTCCCATATCCACGCTTGGGCGGACCATCAAAAGCGCTTGAGCAAGGAAAACCATATACATATCATATCAGGTCCCTATTTCGCTTGAGTGAGAGTAGCTCGCTTGAGCGAAAATGCTTTAGAAATCACCTCCAACATTACTCGCTTAAGCGAGAGGCCCAAGCAAGCCATATCGCTTAAGTGAAAATACTCCAGAACCTAATCCTTGCTCGCTCGCTTGAGCGAGTCACGCTCGCTTGAGCAAAATCGACACAGAATCAATTTGCCTGGCCCACGCTCGAGCGAAGCATTCATCCAGTAAACACACCCTCCTGATGCATGCATGTCTCGCTGGAGCGGGAATCATTCCCGCTTGAGCGAGACCAGGCCAGCGACCACACTACTAATACTAAGGACTCTCGCTTGAGCGAGAATACTTCTCGCTTGAGCGAGTTATGCAGTACATACATGGAAACTAAAGATTTTTACACCATCTAATATGCTTAAACCTTCATATGCATCATTTGGCCTAAATTATCCATCTACACACATTCAAGCATGCATTTAAGATTGATTTCAAACTAAACATACTCATCAATCCTAATTCTAATTCATCAAATGCATCACAATCAAATGCATCATTTCTCATACTACCTACACAAGCCCTAAATTCATGAAATCCATCCTTTCTTTGTTCAATCATCTAGATACTAATAATTCCCATACAAATTGCATCATTCGTGATTCACAAATATAAACAAGACCTGTCCATAACAATTTATCACCTACACCTAATATTGGCTCCATGCCAATATACATCAAATTCATGAAAATTAACATTGCCATCAACACCTTACCACCTCATCAACATGAATTCATATCGTCCTCAATTATCATACAGGTTCTAACTCATCATCTATCACAATTATTCATAATTCAAGTTGTCATTGTTCCTACCACAACATAACCACGTTGACCATATACTAGGTTAATCCAACACACACACATAAAATAGGTTATGATGTTACATACATGAAACACATTACATATTACACATATCAGTTATTTCATAATCTCCTTCATCCCTTGACATCAATTCTCCGCTTGGCGCACCTCCGGGGTATCAATGTCCTCCCTGTCACTAGTTACTAAATTAAAGGAAACCACAACAAGGGTGAGTGTTTGGTATCATAATTAACTTAGAACAGTAAATAAATAATAACATACATGATTAACTGAATGCTATCCCTAATACTAGTTCACTAATTCTACCTTATACAAATAATTCTACTTTTCTTTATCATCTATTCATATATACAGCTCCTTAGTTACATACAAGTTTCAGCATCCTCAAGGTACGAATCACAATCAGCAAATATGATAGAGCACATTCACATCATAATATAATATCAACAATTTCATTGAATATCACAACTGACTCTCACATAATTCGACGCCTAGTATCCGGATACTAAAGGATCGGCCTTCAGCTGGGGGTCCTACTTGACACCCCGTGAACCCTGCTTGGTCCAACGAGTTCTGCTTGACTCTCCACCTCAACCACTGGGTCCTACTTGACACTGGGTAGCTTAACTGGGCACAAAACTAAGGGAGCCAGAAAATGAGGGGCTATACATACCATCGGCCATCCCACACTACATAATCATGCATATACATCACATTCTCATATCACATATCATGTGGCTATCAATAATGGATCATAATCATCAACTGGGGCGACCAATGTAACATCCCTGTTTTTAAGTAGCAGTCTTATTTAGTAAAAATTAAAGTTTAGAAGGTCTGTAAGTGATAATAAGTGAATAAATGCCCTGTAGATGGTCTGTAATGTCGCAAGAATTTCATTTTTATATGTAATTATGGAATTTATATAGACCATTAAAGAAATTATTCAAATTCCAAGTGAAAAGGGCTCTGTTTCGAGTGACAGAGAGAAATTCCGAGTGAAGGATTAGAAATTCCTACTGAAGGTTGAAATACCGAGTGTAAGGTTATGTTCTCCGAGTAAAACATGACCAAGAGGGATACTACCGAGTGAAATCCTGGTGTGGAAAGATGTATGTTCAAGAGAACCACTTCTGGGTGAAATTCCGAGTCAAAATACCCTTGAATGACTTGTTTCCGAGTCAAATTTTGCCAAGTGCTTCCCTTTCCGAATGAAGCTTCTCTGATTGCATTATTCTGAATAAAGGGACTCAGTCAGGGATATATCCGAGTGTAATCCGAGTGAGTTTGTCCAAGTCAGGACCTCCCTAGTGAGGAAGGGGATAGCATTCCGGGTAGAAAGATCTCCAAGTATGGTATTTTAAGCAGTGGAGTTCCGAGTAGGGGCATATCTGAGCCTAGTATAACCTGTCCTGAGAATACCGAGTGGAATATAGTAATGGGAGCCCATTCCGAGTAAAATATATATAGGTATAAGTATTTTATGTTGATTTGATGCTTCTTACTGACTGGAATGTGTTATTGAATTATGTGAGAAGTGTTGATGGATGAAATAGTGTTAAGTTAATGATTCCAAGTGAGGCTATAGTGTTTGGCCTTCTTTTCCGAGTGAAGAACACTTAAAAGGATTCCGAGAGAAATCCCTTTAGATGAATAAATACTGTGTAGGTTTTGACGGGAGAATTTCCCGAGTGATCATGGGCTTAAATATTACCGAGTGAAAAATATGAGTAAACCCGAGTGGGGAAAGGAGTTTGCATATGCCCCAGTGGAAACCTGAGTGAATCTCTTCCGAGGGAAGAATTGTAATAATGGTTTTGATTAGGAATATATTCTAAGTGTATGATATACATAAACCGAGTGAATGAGATTCTATATCCTGAGTGGGTGAGACTTAGAACAAGTCCGAGTGGGACTTAACTCAATGGTTTCCCCGAATGAATAAAATAATGTATGCCGAGTGATGAATGTGTGATACATTCCCGATTGTATTAAAGTTGAGATATACCGAGTGGTATTTGATTGGGTGATAACCCGAGTGAAGAAGTTTATGGATTCCGAGTAGAATAACCTCATTTGCCGAGTGAATTGTTTATGTGACCCTTGTGGATAGAAATAAATGCCTAAGTATAATATGTTGGGTCAATCCCGAGTGAATGGAACCCCAGATTCCGAGTGAGTGTCCAATTAGATGGGAGTCGGTTCTGGAAGTTTTACCAAGTGGAATCCGAGTGAGTGAAGACTCGGATTCAGAAAAAATCACCGAGTCAAACTCTGAGTGAGAGGGAAGTCGGTCTGGAAATATATTACCGAGTGAGAAAACCAAGTATTTGAGTCGGTTTCCTTGGAATTTCGAGCGAGGATTGGCTGACTCGCTCAAGCGAGTCGGATTTCGCTTGAGCGGGAAGGACCCCTGATACAGAATCACTCATTTCGCTCAGTCTCTTCCCTTCGCCCAAGCGAGGACAGCTACACTCGCTCAAGCGAGTCAGAATTCGCTTGAGCGAGGAGGAATTTTGCCTTGCTGACCCTCTTTTCTTCACTTCGCTCAAGCCAACATTGTGCCTCGCTCAAGCGAGTCGGAATTTGCTTGAGCGAGATGACTCCTACAGCCACTTTCCTTTCATTCCTAATGCTGACTGGTCCACCTGTCCAAATAAATCCAAAAAGGATTGTCACAGACGAGTCAACCGCAGGGAAAGTGGAACCTTTTACTCCAATCAAGGCACCTTTAAATATTTTATTATATATTCTCTTTCTATCATGCTAAGCTGACTGGAAAAGGGGCTATTATTCTCACCTAACCTCACTCACGAGAAAGTATTGTCTCCCACTTGCCTTTCTCATTATTAACGCATACCACTCATTAACTCTCACTCTCAGAACACACACACGGATTAACAAAAGCTCTCTCCTTCTTCTTCTTCTAAGTACAAACTTCTTCCTCCCTCAATTTCCTTTTCTCCTCACTGTGAGCCGAAGCAAGGACAGTGAAGGGACAGTGAAGGGAACATCTTCTTCTCATCCAAGAACTCCATTAAGGTAAGAGGGGTATATTCTCGGGTATTCTGGGGAAGTCTGAGTGAAAAAGAAAGGGGTTAAGGTACCTTTGTTCCTCACCTTTCCAGGGCAGATTCGGTTTGTTGTGAATTAAATGCCTTATTTGTTATATATTGTTTTATATATATATGATTAATTTCCCGTGTTAATTATTGTTCATCCTGATGATTAAATGATATGTTCGATGTTGAATTGTGAAAGATATGATCTATATTGGATTGTGAAAATACTAACAATCAGGGGTGTCTATGTGGATTCTAGTGAGAAATTATGAAAGAGAAGTCGAATTCAATGAATTAAGAAGCTCAAAATGACCTGATTATCTATAATACTTCAGAACATATTTTGAAGTAAATGTTTGAATCACAATAACCGACCGGATCACTCATATAGAATATTTTCACTTAGAATCGTAGTTTAAATAATTCGGAAAACCCTCCACCATGATATATTTCACTCAGAAAACATCTCAGTTTGAATTTCACTCAGGACACGTCTTATTTCTCTCAGAAATCATTTTATTTTCACTCAGAAAACTCATTCAGTGATTTTACTCGGAAAATAATTTATTTTACTCAGCAAACAGTTATTTTCACTCAGAGAACTCCTTTCAGTTTAATTTCACTCAGAATATATAGTTAATTTCACTCAGAAAACTCTTATCAACCTGATTCCACTCGGAATCAGGATTATTTCACTTGGATTTACTTTACTCGAAGGTATTCTATTCAGCAGAATGATTTTTCACTCGGAAATCATATGTATTTTACTCAGAAACCTTTTGCTCAAACACTTTTAACTAGGGAAACATTTTTAACTTCACTGAGAAAACTTTTAGTCTGATTTCACTCGGGTTTATGTTTACTTTATTCAGAAACTCACTTCAGCCTAATTTTACTTGGAATCCTACTTATTTCACTCGGAATTCTATTGATTACAATCGGTTTCTAACTCATTTTATTCAGGAAATTCATTTTCACTTGGAAACAGACTTATTTTACTCGGATAATTCAATTTCGCTCAGCATTCAATTAATTTTACTCGGTAAACTCATTTTTCACTCGGTATTTAACTCCTTCTCCTCGGAAAAGTTGTCTTTAACGTTTTATACTTGGATTTTTCATTTAGAAACTCTTCTTTACTCCTTTTTGAATTATTAGAGCGTTATAATTTTCGTTATTATTCTTATTTCCATTATTAACATTATTCTTATTATACTTATTATTATTATTATTCTATTAACTAGTATTATTGTTATTGTTTATTATTATTAATTCAATTATAAGTAATTAAATAAGGAATATATTATTTTACTCTTTATATAAAGTATAATTTAGAACCAAAAACACTATCGATATTTTTGCTCGAATAAGACAATAACGTCTGAACAAGTTGATGGAAATCAAGAGCCTATGAAAATGATAAGACTGGAAACACATAGATACCCAAGGAATCAAAAGATGAAAAGAATGCATTTCGCATCATGAAAATATTTTGAAGAAGAAAATTTCTAGAGCATACACCTGGTACACTGGTGGACATTCACGTTCGATCCCCAGTGAGGATCTTGGGAGTACAACTAGAATGGCAACCCAATGGCATCAGAGTCGCGCCTGATAGCCGGGTGAGACGATGCAATTCTAGTGTACTTTGACTAAATGACGAAGTGTAACTATGATCGTAGGGATCTAAGCTCCAAAAATATATAAATCAATGATGAGAACCAATGAGTTCATTTGTACCCTATAAAAATGAGAGCTTGGGCGGACCCTGATCGCTCTAGAATGGAATGGAGATATTCCAAAGAATGAGATGAAGAAATGATTTATTGGGCCCACATGCATCATGAGACTTAACCAAAGATAAATCATAACAAATTCAACTCATGCATTCCATGACATCATGCTTGATTGTTGTAATTGTGAATATGCTAATTGTATGATTTATGTAATATTGTATGTTAACTAGATTATGTCCACACCGGATTAACCATCAGGGTCTTGGGTTATACTCACCCTTACTGTTGACAATTTTCAGAGGAATTAGGAAATCAAGAATCCGAGTATGAAGAACAGCAATACGCTGAACCCACTGAGAATGCTCATTAAGAGTAGGATATCCGTAGTTGAATAATAAGACCATGGATGACTGTATAAATATTAAGGGTGCCTGCGTGCCTCATTCTGTTATGAGTATAATTACTTACAGTTTGTGAATGACTATGTGAATTATATACTATTTGCTTCCACTGATCTGCCATCTTTATGTTTTAAAAAAAATATATATTCACTTTTTCTAAAAACTTGTGACCTCTCGATTAAATAGGATGATCCCATAGAAAGGTTTGTCTTATCTAACCGAGGGTGTTACATTGGTGGTATCAGAGCATAGTCGATTCATTAAGCTTGGGAGTGGACCATTAGGTTTCCACGTACTCTGAGAGAAATATTGAACAGTCCATAAAATACCTAAGACTAGATTTCCTATATGGAATTCTCCATATAACATATACCCTGAACCCTTTTGTTGATATTCTTTCAACAATTTCCTAATGACTCGCCGAAACAATGATCATGATATGGAGGAACTTCTTACTCAAATCGTGAAGGTGATAGAACGAAGAGAATTATCCCATACCTCTACTAGGCAGCGCCAAAGACTAGCTAACTTTCAGCGGAACAATCTTACACAATTCAAAGGAGGAATACGACAGGAAATCTGTCAAATATTATTAGGACTTTAAGAGATAAAAATTTTACCCATGTAGAATCTGGGCGTCAGACCAAGTGTCTCTGATGGAGATACCATTGGTCAGTGCTATTAAGAATATTAATGGGAACACGAATCTACATTCGGAATAATTTTTGGAGTCAATATTAAGCCCAAACGGAGGTCCTATTTGTTATAAAGCAGGAAACGTTTCAATGATGGTCCAAGATATAACTTATTTCCTTCCCTCCATTTTCGTGTACATGCTAGGACTTGAGATAGCTTGGAGCTTGAGGTAAATTTCTCTACTCGTTTGATGTT
Source organism: Clitoria ternatea (assembly GCA_037962975.1). Lineage (NCBI taxonomy): Eukaryota > Viridiplantae > Streptophyta > Magnoliopsida > Fabales > Fabaceae > Clitoria > Clitoria ternatea. Next base: position 154,448,909 of record CM075671.1, read on the forward strand.
TGTGGCCTAGGTTTTGATTTCTATGTGGTTAAAAAAATGCCTTATGAATGGGTTTAGGAATAAGAACCATTTTCATACAAAACCCAAAGGTGGGATGTACTTATGTGTATTTTTGGATGAGTGTGAAGTAGTATACGAAAATTTCAGGATTAGAGATGGAAGATAATGGTTGTTAATGGTGATAGTTTGATCTTAGAGAAATCCTAACTCTAGGATTTGAAGAAAATGAATAATAAATGCTATGTGAGATGATTCTTAGCACAAACCCATGGAATATATATATATAGGTGTTGTTAATAATGGAGATTGATGGTTATAGAAATGATTATTGAGTTCTGATGAAAAACCCTAAGTGTAGTGACTTGAGGATTTTGACTGAATTAATGATTTTGATAACTTCGAATGATTATATATGAATGTTTGAAGCATTAGGAGTTAATCATTGAGGATTGGAAGAGGAGCGTATATAAGTAAGTATGTGATCTGAGGAATTAATTTAGATTGTTGAAAGTTGTAAGCCAATGATAGTGGAATAAGGAAATAATTGATAATGGATTAAGTTAATGAATAGGTATGTTATTTTTAAATAGTTGATGATCTTAGATGAAACCAAGAGACTTATAATGAGTTTGAATCAATTTTGGTGATGGTCGAATGATTTATGATGAATTGGAGGTCTTAAGGCTAAGGAAATCATAGCATTGTTTTGTTAGGTATGGATAGCCCTTTAAGATTTAAAGAATCTTGGTTTTGGGAGAGGAAATCCCGAAGCCTAACAGTGTGTAAATTGGATTTAGACAAGTCTAGGATTTGATAATGAGTTTTGGGGAATGATGCTTTATAAATAGTATATTAAAGTTACCACTATCACTAGTGTAGGAAGAGATCTAAAAGCCAAGAAGTTAAGTCCCAGACACGAAGGACCTTATCAGATTCCGCAAAAGATAGAAACCAATGCGTGCCGCATTGCTCCAACAAACCTTCATAATATCTCTTCCCAACTATGCAATTATGTATCAAGGCCCTGATCATGTTCTAAGTCCTGGTCAGTTTGTTCTATAAGAAAATCTTACCTTTGAAGCATCACCGGTTAAGATTGTTAATCGACGTCTAAAATAGTTAAGGGGCAAGGAAATCTCTTTGGTCAAAGTAGTTTGGAGTCAGTTAAATGATAGGGACGCTACTTGGGAAGTTGAGGAAAAGATTAGAGGATTGTACTCTCAATTATTCCAACCTTTAATTTCGGGATGAAATTCCCAAAAATGGAGGAGAGTGTAACATCCCTGTTTTTAAGTAGCAGTCTTATTTAGTAAAAATTGAAGTTTAGAAGGTCTGTAAGTGATAATAAGTGAATAAATGCCCTGTAGATGGTCTGTAATGTCGCAAGAATTTCATTTTTATATGTAATTATGGAATTTATATAGACATTAAAGAAATTATTCAAATTCCGAGTGAAAAGGGCTCTGTTCCGAGTGACAGAGAGAAATTCCGAGTGAAGGATTAGAAATTCCGACTGAAGGTTGAAATACCGAGTGTAAGGTTATGTTCTCCGAGTAAAACATGACCAAGAGGGATACTACCGAGTGAAATCCTGGTGTGGAAAGAAGTGTGTTCAAGAGAACCACTTCTGGGTGAAATTCCGAGTCAAAATACCCTTGAATGACTTGTTTCTGAGTCAAATTTTGCCAAGTGCTTCCTTTTCCGAATGAAGCTTCTCTGATTGCATTATTCTGAATAAAGGGACTCAGTCAGGGATATATCCGAGTGCAATCTGAGTGAGTTTGTCCAAGTCAGGACCTCCCTAGTGAGGAAGGGGATAGCATTCCGGGTAGAAAGATCTCCAAGTGTGGTATTTTGAGTAGTGGAGTTCCGAGTAGGGGCATATCTGAGCCCAGTATAACCTGTCCTAAGAATACCGAGTGAAATATAGTAATGGGAGCCCATTCCGAGTAAAATATATATAGGTATAAGTATTTTATGTTGATTTGATGCTTCTTACCGACTGGAATGTGTTGTTGAATTATGTGAGAAGTGTTGATGGATGAAATAGTGTTAAGTTAATGATTCCGAGTGAGGCTATAGTGTTTGGCCTTCTTTTCTGAGTGAAGAACACTTAAAAGGATTCCGAGAGAAATCCCTTTAGATGAATAAATACTGTGTAGGTTTTGATGGGGGAATTTCCTGAGTGATCATGGGCTTAAATATTACCGAGTGAAAAATATGAGTAAACCCGAGTGGGGAAAGGAGTTTGCATATGCCCCAGTGGAAACCTGAGTGAATCTCTTCCGAGGGAAGATTTGTTATAATGGTTTTGATTGGGAATATATTCTAAGTGTATGATATACATAAACCGAGTGAATGAGATTTTATATCTTGAGTGGGTGAGACTTAGAACAAGTCCGAGTGGGACTTAACTCAATGGTTTCCCTGAATGAATAAAATGATGTATGCCGAGTGATGAATGTGTGATACATTCCCGATTGTATTAAAGTTGAGATATACCGAGTGGTATTTGATTGGGTGATAACCCGAGTGAAGAAGTTTATGGATTCCGAGTAGAATAACCTCATTTGCCGAGTGAATTGTTTATATGACCCTTGTGGATAGAAATAAATGCCTAAGTATAATATGTTGGGTCAATCCCGAGTGAATGGAACCCCAGATTCCGAGTGAGTGTCCAATTAGATGGGAGTCGGTTCTGGAAGTTTTACCAAGTAGAATCTGAGTGAGTGAAGACTCGGATTCAGAACAAATCACCGAGTCAAAGTCTGAGTGAGAGGGAAGTCGGTCTGGAAATATATTACCGAGTGAGAAAACCAAGTATTTGAGTCGGTTTCCTTGGAATTCCGAGTGAGGATTGGCTGACTCGCTCAAGCGAGTCGGATTTCGTTTGAGCGGGAAGGACCCCTGATGCAGAATCACTCATTTCGCTCAGTCTCTTCCCTTCGCCCAAGCGAGGACAGCTACACTCGCTCAAGCGAGTCAGAATTCGCTTGAGCGAGGATGAATTTTGCCTTGCTGACCCTCTTTTCTTCACTTCGCTCAAGCCAACATTGTGCCTCGCTCAAGCGAGTCGGAATTCACTTGAGCGAGATGACTCCTGCAGCCACTTTCCTTTCATTCCTAATGCTGACTGGTCCACCTATCCAAATAAATCCAAAAAGAATTGTCACAGACGAGTCAACCGCAGGGAAAGTGGAACCTTTTACTCCAATCAAGGCACCTTTAAATATTTTATTATATATTCTCTTTCTATCATGCTAAGCTGACTGGAAAAGGGGCTATTATTCTCACCTAACCTCACTCACGAGAAAGTATTGTCTCCTACTTGCCTTTCTCATTATTAACGCATACCACTCATTAACTCTCACTCTCAGAACACACACACGAATTAACAAAAGCTCTCTCCTTCTTCTTCTTCTAAGTACAAACTTCTTCCTCCCTCAATTTCCTTTTCTCCTCACTGTGAGCCGAAGCAAGGACAGTGAAGGGACAGTGAAGGGAACATCTTCTTCTCATCCAAGAACTCCATTAAGGTAAGGGGGTATATTCTCGGGTATTCTGGGGAAGTCTGAGTGAAAAAGAAAAGGGTTAAGGTACCTTTGTTCCTCACCTTTCCAGGGCAAATTCGGTTTGTTGTGAATTAAATGCCTTATTTGTTATATATTGTTTTATATATATATGATTAATTTCCTGTGTTAATTATTGTTCATCCTGATGATAAAATGATATGTTCGATGTTGAATTGTGAAAGATATGATCTATATTGGATTGTGAAAATACTAAGAATCAGGGGTGTCTATGTGGATTCCAGTGAGAAATTATGAAAGAGAAGTCGGATTTAATGAATTAAGAAGCTCAAAACGACCTGATTATCTATAATACTTCAGAACATATTTTGAAGTAAATGTTTGAATCACAATAACCGACCGGATCACTCATATAGAATATTTTCACTTAGAATCGTAGTTTAAATAATTCGGAAAACCCTCCACCATGATATATTTCACTCAGAAAACATCTCAGTTTGAATTTCACTCAGGACACGTCTTATTTCTCTCAGAAATCATTTTATTTTCACTCAGAAAACTCATTCAGTGATTTTACTCGGAAAATAATTTATTTTACTCAGCAAACAGTTATTTTCACTTAGAGAACTCCTTTCAGTTTAATTTCACTCAGAATATATAGTTAATTTCACTCAGAAAACTCTTATCAACCTGATTCCACTCGGAATCAGGATTATTTCACTTGGATTTACTTTACTCGAAGGTATTCTATTCAGCAGAATGATTTTTCACTCGGAAATCATATGTATTTTACTCAGAAACCTTTTGCTCAAACACTTTTAACTAGGGAAACATTTTTAACTTCACTGAGAAAACATTTAGTCTGATTTCACTCGGGTTTATGTTTACTTTATTCAGAAACTCACTTAAGCCTGATTTTACTTGGAATCCTACTTATTTCACTTGGAATTCTATTGATTACACTCGGTTTCTAACTCATTTTATTCAAGAAATTCATTTTCACTCGGAAACAGACTTATTTTACTTGGATAATTCAATTTCGCTCAGCATTCAATTAATTTTACTCGGTAAACTCATTTTTCACTCGGTATTTAACTCCTTCTCCTCGGAAAAGTTGTCTTTAACGTTTTATACTTGGATTTTTCATTTAGAAACTCTTCTTTACTCCTTTTTGAATTATTAGAGCGTTATAATTTTCGTTATTATTCTTATTTCCATTATTAACATTATTCTTATTATACTTATTATTATTATTGTTCTATTAACTAGTATTATTGTTATTGTTTATTATTATTAATTCAATTATAAGTAATTAAATAAGGAATATATTATTTTACTCTTTATATAAAGTATAATTTAGAACCAAAAACACAATCGATATTTTTGCTTGAATAAGACAATAACGTCTGAACAAGTTGATGGAAATCAAGAGCCTATGAAAATGATAAGACTGGAAACACATAGATACCCAAGGAATCAAAAGATGAAAAGAATGCATTTCGCATCATGAAAATATTTTGAAGAAGAAAATTTCTAGAGCATACACCTGGTACGCTGGAGGACATTCACGTTCGATCCCCAGTGAGGATCTTGGGAGTACAACTGGAACGGCAACCCAATGGCATCAGAGTCGCGCCTGATAGCCGGGTGAGACGATGCAATTCTAGTGTACTTTGACTAAATGACGGAGTGTAACTATGATCGTAGGGATCCAAGCTCCAAAAATATATAAATCAATGATGAGAACCAATGAGTTCATTCGTACCCTATGAAAATAGGAGCTTGGGCGGACCCTGATCGCTCTAGAATGGAATGGAGATATTCCAAAGAATGAGATGAAGAAATGGTTTATTGGGCCCACATGCATCATGAGACTTAACCAAAGATAAATCATAACAAATTCAACTCATGCATTCTATGACATCATGCTTGATTGTTGTAATTGTGAATATGCTAATTGTATGATTTATGTAATATTGTATGTTAACTGGATTATGTCCGCACCAGATTAACCATCAGGGTCTTGGGTTATACTCACCCTTACTGTTGACAATTTTCAGAGGAATTAGGAAATCAAGAATCCGAGTATGAAGAACAGCAATACGCTGAACCCACTGAGAATGATCATTAAGAGTAGGATATCCGTAGTTGAATAATAAGACCATGGATGACTGTATAAATATTAAGGGTGCCTGCGTGCCCCATTCTGTTATGAGTATAATTACTTACAGTTTGTGAATGACTATGTGAATTATATACTATTTGCTTCCACTGATCTGCCATCTTTATGTTTTAAAAAAAAAATATTCACTTTTTCTGAAAACTTGTGACGTCTCGGTTAAATAGGATGATCCCATAGAAAGGTTTGTCTTATCTAACCGAGGGTGTTACAACCAACGTATCAAGCCCACCAACACAATGCCACCATACACATCAATTTATCACAACTCAGAATGCTTTAGTTTAATAACTACCACAAACTGCCTACAATTCTGCATTCATACACACATAAACATACAATTATTATTTAGTAACTTTTCTCAATGTTTCAAGATTTAGTTAGATGTCCCAAGCTCGACGTACGTACCTATTCTATTTAATTACAACCCAAACACCCCCTTACCTCGATTCCAAGCTTCAACGATTTGTTCTTGGTGTCAGTTGCATCCCACACTTACTCAATTAGCTTTTCCGCTTTCGAACACAATACCTGCTTTGTTTATCGACCCTCCGACGCCCGTTCCACCACCTACGAACGCCGAAACACAAAATCCATCAATATTCTGTCATACCCAATATTTTAGAAATGATTTTTGAGCTTCCCCCTTGCTATAAAACATTAAAATCGAAACCCTCCAAGCTTTTATATGGTTCGATCATGAAGGGAAAGGGAAGGGAAGGCACACTTTGATATACCCATTATTCTAAGAACCTTATTTCAAGCTCAACACAACCATTGAAAAGCAAATCAACCCCCCCCCCCCCCCCCCGCGCATGCAATGGGTGTTGCGGCTAAAGAGAGAAAGTGAAAAGGGAGGAAGGAAACTTAAAATTGAGGGTACCAATAGACTCACCTCGTTGTCGGGATTCTAAAAATACGATCAATTTGAAGTTTTGACGCGAAATAGGCCTCCCATTGGAAGCCAATAGCTCTCGACAATAGAGAGGGAAAGAAGAAAAAGTTCTCACGTGAAAGAATGAGGAAGAAGAAAGTGATTTTGTTATTTAAGATCCAGGGGCGAAATGGTCATTTTCCTATTTCTTTTATATTTTTCCCTTAAAGTTTTAATTAAAACTTTTACTTTTAACCTTTATTAGTAACTTCTAAATTTACCTCCATCTAATTACACATTTTTTAAACTTTATAATTAATCAATCAAATAAATTTATTTAATTCCACAATATTTAATTATTTATAATTGTATTTATAATAATAATAATTCCCAAAAATCTCAAATAAATTTGAGGGCAATTATTTATATTTTTTGCCAATCAAAGATTTTAACTTAATTATTCAGGATGTTACATAAATCCATAATCATTAAAGTCTAAACAGTTCCTAGACATAGAGAGAATGAATTAAACTAAACCCCCAATAAGGTATCAGTTACCTATCTACTATTAGTTAGATAAAGATGTTGGTGTATGCACAACGAGCTATTAATGTATCAATTTTAACTTATCAATAAAATTAGTATGTTTAGTTTTTAGACTAATTTTAATGCTATTTATCCTGGAATAATAAGTCATATGAGAATTATTCCTAAAACGTCCCTAATCAAGTATTTACATGGGGACATGTAAATACATTAAGATTAGTGTGTGAATGTAATGATGATTTGATCTCACAAATCATGGATATATGATATCAAGTCTTTACACGGGTACACATTAAGAGTAATGTTGTACTGGACAGACCCACCATGAGAACGTTGCATGGATCGTTACATGAGTGTCATAAACGGTTCTCAATGTAATAATGGTATATAGTCCTTCGACTTGAAGTCACTACAATTCCTACATAAGGAGTTTATTGTTTTAATACAATCAAACGTTATCTGTAATAAGATGACCATAAATATTATGATTAGGTACTAGACAAATTATGCAGAGGGATGTGAGTGATGTAGATGGAATTTGTCTCTCCTATGTGACAGGAGTGATATCTATGGGCCACTTGATAAAGTGAGACTAACGAAATACAATGCTAGGACGAATAAATATTAGATATTTATTTTGAAAGTCTACTCTAGTATCAAGTAAAATGAATTGGGCCATACAAGGATGACGACGACCATGCCTTGGACCCAATTAGATATCGTGATAAAAGGAATAAATATATAAAATAATTATCACTTATAGGTCATGTCGATGATAAATAATATTCGGATATAATGATGTATTGCTAGATACCGTTCTTATTTTATATTAATAATAAAATAGTTTATTATTAATATAACCAAATATTTTACCTATAGAGTCACACACATAGAGTAAGCCCACCAGAGGATAGTTTTATTTTAGTTGGACTGAAAATAAAACTATTTGGGCCTAACTTATTTAGAATGAGTCAGGAGCCCAATGTTTAATGAGAGCTCAGGTCAAGACCTAAGCCTATATATAGAGCATGGGATGCTTATAGGCTGCTGCTCAGAAATTAGATTACAATCAAATTCTGTACTAGCATTTGGATCTTTGGTTTTCTGGTGGGAGTGCTCGTGTGGACTCCTAAGGGCGAAGCTATAATTGCTTCGATCGAGGAACTCGTTGTGCGTCTACAAGAGGTAATCCCTAAATCAAAAACTTTAATTACATAATGCTTTGAGACATTTGTATTTGCAATCCTTATTTTTGGGAATCCTCTGTGTTTCTGTTGCCTGCCCCTGATGGGATTCCCTAACAAAAGATATTTCAGATATCATCATACACACACACACACACATATATATATATATATATCAAAACTTAGTATTTGGCATCACAATAAATGTGTCCACCAAATTAGCTAATCAAAGGGCTATGCACGAACTTTAAATATACACAAAACCATGGAAATCATATATTTATCTCAGCAACACCACAAGATATTTAAATTTACAAATCCTTTTTACTTTAACATTGCATTCTTCCCAACTTTGAGCTCACCAAGTGGCATTGTCACCTTGAAAATTCACTAAAACAAAATTTGAAGGGTGAGTACCACTCTGATAAGTGTGCATGTTTTCTTTTTTTGAGTATTTTTAGATGTAGTTTTTATTTATTTTTACCCTTATTCCTCCTGATTTCCTTAATTTTGTATTTAGTTCCATATAAACTACTCAGTTGTCTCTATTTTTGTAGGACTATTAAGGTTTCAGGTTCATTTTGATGAGAAATGGTAATTTGGATGCAAGAAGAAGCCTTGGGGAATCTTACCTGTGTAATTGGGCAAAGTCAGAACAAACCACTAGCAGTGGTGGCAAACCACTGGCAGTGGTTGTCACTAGAACGGAGAAAATGAAGAGAACCAAGTGGCAGAGACCACCACTGACCGTGGTTTCCCACCACTGGCCATGATTGGTGCTGGTTATACAAAGATCCATCAAACAGAATAAACCACTAGCCGTGGTTGTCACTGTCGTGCCATGTTACATTGAAATTTGGGAGATTTGGATCATCAGACCCCGAACCACTGCCAATGGTTTGCCACCACCGACCGTGGTTGCCCCTATGAAGCCTTATTTCCTAATTTTTAGGATGCATATTGGGGGCAGTTGAAGGGGGTTCGGTGACACACCTTGGAAGAGAAGAAAAAAGGAAGAAAAAGAAGAGCTTTCTGAAGGGATTTGGGAGGAGATTCAAGGACTAACACGAAGAACACTCGGATTTACTGATTTGGAGGAATATTAAGAAGAGTATGAGTTTGTCTTTTATTTTCTGAACCCTATTTTCTATATTTGGGTTTCCTTGTATGTTGGGAATGAGTTTCTTAGTTTTTGGTTATGTAATTAATTTTATGTTGAACTAAACCCCTTATCTTGGGATTAAAGGGCTAGTATGCATATGTATTGAAAGGATTGTTTTTCATCTTCTCCATTTATGAAATTTATGTTTACTATTTGATTTCATGAATGCTTAATGCTTCTATAAGACTTCGAGAGAAGCGTAGTTGATTCCAAATGATATACGCTACGAGAGTAGGTATATTGTTTGAAAGCATGAAATTGAACCTATGGTTTTAAGTTACGAGAGTAAGAGAAACCATTTAAGGGCTACTGGGTTTTCACAAAACGTAATGGACTTAATTAACAAATTGAACACGGTTCTTTAGGAATTAGGTACATTAGTAAGGCTTCGAGAGAATGTTGCTTATTACTTTAGGAAAATCTACCTTAGAAACTAAATTTTATAATTGGGGAAATGAATTACATGAAATTTGATACTAGCATATTAACCTTTTTAACTCCCAAGAGTTTTCCTTTGATTGGTTCTTAGAAAGCATTTGATTTCCATCCCAAAAGAATTAAGTTTTTCTATCATGCTATTTCTATCATTTAATCTACTGCACTTTTTCATCGTTGAAGGGTTTTTCTAGATAATTGAACTACCGTTAAAACCAGTACTTGGGCACAATCCTGTTGGGAACAATATTTTTATTACTGCGATACCCCATGCACTTTTGGTTGGCTATCACACTCCAAGCAGTAAATAGTAATCTTACATATAAATAAGATTTACCTATCGGGTTATATATTTCAAGATATCAAAATCATAATATAATGGCATGGATATCATCATAACCATAAGTGAAACATTAATTCATTGCCATATAACACCAAATATATATTAATCATCAACTCTATCATTTCAATATCAAACATCACCATAATACCTCATAACCTCCATCAACTAACTATACATCAATGCTTTAATACTCTCAAATGCAATATCTAAATGCCATGGATTTTGAAAATCATTTTCTTTTCAAATGCATAAAAGTATGTAATGCGGATCTAACTTCACGACAAAATAAATCGTAGTGCCAAAGGATAATCCATACAACAAATCATAGTGTTATAATCAGTTGTACCTTGAAGACTACCTAGCAAATCGTAGTACTATAATCGGCAGCCTCATGAGAATTGTACATCAAATCGAGTGCTGAGCAAATCGTAGTGCTTTATTAATGCATATAATGCCATGATAATGCAAAATGTATAAATACGAATCGCAATGCACATATAATCATATGACATCATAGCCTAGCTCCACTAACCTCAATATAATTTTAAATCATCAATCATCACTTTATTATTTATCAACTCAATCAATTGGAGTCATCAATACCATAACCAACATAATCAATCAATATAATCATAAGACCATACAGGTCATTCCAATAACGCATATCAGTCAGGCAGTTAATGGCAATCACCGATATATATATATATATATTGGAACCAAGTCTGGTTTTATGAAAGAAAGACTATTAATTAACCAGACCCAAGATTTGTTAATAACACACATCAAGGCATTTAAAGTAAAATGAAGTCTACCCATGTGTTATCTGACCTGTTAAACTAAGTGTTTTAGGATATAAATATTAAGCACATAGGTAACAAATGAAAGATAGAGTCCATCAAAACAAGAGTCCGAGTTATGATTCCAACAAGTTTCAAGAAAAATATGATTCCAAGCTTTGCTCGAAAAAAATCTAATTTAAGTATGATTAGATCTTTGTTATACCAATCAGACCTTAGACTTTAGAAGCTACAAGAACTTTACTTCAAGGTTGCAATAACCAACGTTCAAGATCCTGTTTGATGATGCTATGAGTTATGTGTCTATCAAGAAAAACTACACTTATCATTAAAAGAGGAAAGGAGACAAAGCAGTGAAGCAACCAAAGCCCTATTATGAAGAAACCAATGTAGCTACTCTACACACCTCAGAAAAGCTTATGATAATCAGCTCTTGTGTCAAAATACCTGCAGAAGGTCAACTGCATATACTTTACATGCTCTGATTGAAAAAAGAAAGCTAACAAAAGGTCTTTTACACTAAAAATATCAAAGAACTCCATTTTAGTGCAAGCCCCGTTAGTCTTTTACACCAGACCTTTTGCCCTCTCTTCATATTTTCAAGGTCTGATACTTATAACAAGTTGAAGCTTTACCAATAGATCTACAACGGCTATGTGTGTAACATCCCAAATTTTAAAGAAATAAATTTATTAGATAATGATAATTAATTATTTATGGTCCAATAAATGTGGGAAAATTAATTAGACACTAGAGGTGAATTATCGGTAAATTAAGATTTACTGAAACCAGATGATTTAACAGATGGTGTGGGACCTACTAGGTCAAATTGGATGTTTGATGGGTTTAGAATACTTAGAAAATTATTGTAATTATGGTGGTATAGTTAAAATAATTTTTGGTGTTGAGGGAATAATTATTCAGACACGGCGTATGTAAATAAACAGGGAAAATATGAGCCAAATGGAAATAAAAGAAAATGCAAACTCCCATTTCTTTCCTCTATTCCACCGTGACCTCTTTTCTCTCTCTTATTTGGTCTTTTTACCCATTGGACAATGGGGAATTATTACCCAATGGTAAAAGCAAATTGGAGCACCCTTTTACCTATTGGTTATTGACTAATTTTGGTCATCTTTTTCTCTCTCCCTCACAAAACCATGTGGCTCTCTTATTCTCCCATCATTCTCTATTTTTTTTCTTCTTTACCCATTCTCTTCTCCAAACCGTCCACTACCCTTTCCACTCCATTTTCTTGCAAAAATTAAAACTAAACATGGATTCATGAAGCATTTATGAGACTTTGGGGTTAATGTTTAAACATCTCCTTCTTCCTCTCCCTCATTTTTTTGGCATGAAGCTTGGAAATGAGGTATGGTTTTGAACCCATCCCCCCATTTATGATTTTTATGATGCTTAAGCTTGAAATATTGGCATTGGGTTTTATAGGTGTTAAGAAAAATAGTGAAACCCTAAGCTTGAAACATTGGAAATATGATTTTTGAATGTGGCTTTAAGTTTGAGAGGATATAGGTTATTAAACTTATAATGATTAAAGGACATAGTTGGAGTTGAATGTTGTTAGGTGATTCTAGAGAAAACCCTAAGTGTTGGTAATTTAGGGGTTTTAGCCAAATTGGTGGTTTTAATGACTATGGTGCCTTTGGAATGATTTCATATGAAGAAAATAGATTCTTAGAGGATTGAAATCAATTATTGATGATGATGAAGTTTTGAACTAAGTTAATGTTATTGTGGATGATGGTATATGCATATGGAACTCAAACCCTAGGTTAGATGAGCATTAGGATCATTGATTGATGTTTACAATTGATTGGCACATTATTGATGATACTGTGTTTGAAATATTGTGTGAAAGTTATTGTGATTAATGATTTGGGAATTTTCATGAGAAACCCTTAAGAGTTGATGATTTGAGGCTTTTTGGCAAAATTTAAGAGATGGTGATTAGAATGATGCATATGTGAAAGTAGAGGTTATTGGATTTGGATGGGATCCTAATCTTAAGATTTGGGAATATACATATATATTGCGGCTTGAAGGGTTAAGTTTGAGAATGAATATATGATGTTTAATGTTGGACGTTGTTAGTTATGATGATAGGCGATAAGGATAATGGTAGATGACCGTTGATAATAGAACCTATAATGGTTGTAATGGATTAATAAAATAAGATGGTGTTTTGATGAGGTCTTAGGTCATGATATGTGCCATATAAAATTATTGATTGATAATGGATCAAAAGGAGCCAAGATGGCTTATGTTGAAATTGAATGATAATGATATCAATTGGATGATTTATATGATGATTGGATGCATTATGGATAAAGGATGTGGTATTGTTATTGTTGGGAATGGTTAACCTTTTAAGATTTAGAGAATCTTGGTCTTGGGAAAAGAATTCCTGAAACCTAACACAAGTGTATGAATTGGTGTTTTGACAAGTTTAGAACTTGTTACCAAGCCTTAAGATATATTTGCAATTGTTTAAAATTGTGATGATGCCTTGAGATGGCTTGTTGATTGAATGCATATATATATATATATATATATATATATATATGTGTGTGTGTGTATTGGTGTGGATTGTGTTCCAGATGATGCGGCGGAATGATTAGAGCATTCAAATCGTTGTTCTTCTCTCGAGGTATGAGATGAGTTTACATTTTAATTGCATGAGTTAAATGAATGATGATTAATGTATATGATTATACTCATGCTTGCCTTGCCATGATATATTAAAATGATGAGATAAATGATAATTTGTTGAATGAGTAAGATTCCATGTGAATGCATGTTTTAGGCATGATTGATGTTGAGATTGATGAATGGGGGTATGGGATGATGTTTCCTAAGTTAAAAATATTGTATGATGGCTTTCCCTGCTCTTGAATCGATTTACAAGCCTCTTTGAATCAATTCAAAGGCTGTTGTTTCCCCCTGGGTGTGTTCCAGAACCGTGGGAATCGGTTCACATGATGTGGGAATCCATTCATGGTCCCCTGGAAATGCATAAATCGATTCATGCTATGTGTGAATTGATTCATGGCCCTATTCTTGGCTGTCAGGATTTCTAAATTCACAGGAATCGATTCATGGACCCTCTTGAATCGATTCATGGCCCTGTTTTAACAAAATTTTATACGTTTTGAGGTATATTTGATATTATTGAACTAAGGCATGATTATACAATCTAATGCACCCATATTTACCATACTTTGGTGAAATTATTGTTCATTATATGGGACATTATGCATGTTTGCTTGTCTATGATGTATTGTTGAATTGTGATGATGGACATGAAGATGTTAGAGAGTTGAACTAATGTGTGACAACTTTGGATTGTGAATGGTATGCTTTGTGGTGGTGTTGTTGCACCTTGAATTATTGTAGAAGGGTGTGCGTGTGTGTATATGTATTTTTATGTTGATGCAGGTTTTGATAATGAGACAACAAATGAAGATATATTAAGGATGTTATCAAGCAAATTAATTATGTTTGATGATGAAATTCAAAAGAATGATTCAAGGCATTTTAAGAAGCTTAAAATCAGTGGAATATACTCATTAAAGTGCCCAAGACTCAAAGGAATTAAACCAATACGCAATTGCATATCAAAAGGAACAAAAACAATGCACAAAAATGGAGAATTAGGTGGATGAATCAATTCATCCATGCCTGAATCGATTCATACGGTTTTTATGTGCAGGAACTTGAAAATTTCATGCATGAATCGATTCAAATGGGAAATGAATCGATTCATACGTTGGTAATGGCATTAAATCAATTCTGATGCATTTTGAAGGCCATGAATCTATTCATTTTCAAAATGAATCTATTTATTTTCAAAATGAATCCATTCATACATCTGTTAGGAAGAAAAACAAATTACATGAATCTATTCATTTTCAAAATGAATCTATTCATTTTCAAAATGAATCTGATCTGTCCAGAACCGGGGTCAAGAGATCCAGTGTCGGGCCAGTCACAAATAATAAGATAATTATGTCTCTGAAGACCGGTTATATGAGTATCCGGTTTATATGTATCTGATGTCTCTGTATGAAGAGAGCGGTCTGGGCATCCTGGAGGTCCTTCACACCGTCCTCACGCGTTGATGTGGGCGAAAGGTGGTGTCACCTATGAAGATTCTCCGACGCTCAAGTCAGTAATCGTATTCCAAGTGAGGAATGTTTTCTGAGAGTAATTATAAGTTGAAAATAAGTCGAAGATCCCTCTCTCCATTGATGAAGAGAGTTCTTATACCTGATTGGCTCGATATACGAGGACTCGTTAGTGGGGAACCACTAACCTCCAATAATATTATAAATTATTATTTTATTGTGCACTTGCCAGTATGATTGAGTCAAGTGGCTATTTTATATTGAGCGTAGGGAGTATGGGCTGGACTTAGGGGACAAGTTGATCATTCCCGTGAGCAGATTTTGGCTCGTAGTGTGGGGAATGGAATCTTTATACTCGTCCCTATAGCAATGCCCTTTGTCTTCTGTATGGTGACGTGTATGTTATCCGGGGTCATGGTGTTATCCGGACTAACCGGTGCGGGGAGAACGCCTGACGCGGAATTAGAGTCCGGATGTATACTGATGACACCGGTTGCACGTTGTCAAATGGTCAATGACGTTAAAAATATATCTTGTAGAACGGATACCGGTATCGAGACCGGATCAGAATCTATTCATTTCCAAAATGAATCCATTCATACGTCTATCAGGAAGAAAAACAAATTATATGAATCTATTCATTTTCAAAATGAATCTATTCATTTCCAAAATGAATCTATTCATTTCCAAAATGAATCTATTCATTTCCAAAATGAATCCATTCATACGTTCTCCAGGAGATTGAATCCATTCATTTCAAGCTTGAATCTATTCATTCCAATTTTGTTACGTAAATGCACTAAATGAACCTATTCATTTTGAAAATGAATCAATTCATTTAGTTCAAATGGTTCTAAAATTTGAAATTTGAAAGTCTCGAAAGTTTTAAGTGCCAATAATTTCTGAAATGCTCCACTCACCATACTGCACTATGCTTGAAGTTATAAATTAATTCAGCACTCCATGAAGCACCATGCCATATCCAAGCTGCCAGAGACAAAAACTGAAAGATACCTTGCTGTTCCAATTTCAATTTGCACGCTGGAAATTTTCAAATGGAAAAGAACCATGCTTGTCCAAGCTGCTGCCAACGGACACTGAATTCCACCTTGTTATTCCAAGTTCCACTATGCATGCTGGACTTTAATAAGCAAGGCACCAACAATCTGATGGAATAATTAATTGCAAGTGTCATGCCTTATGTGCCTATAAATAGAGAAGGAGTTTGAAGAAGCATTTACACCAAGCATTGAAGCAATTCCTTTGCTTTCTCCTTCCTTCACGCTGCTCCTCTTCTCCTTTTCTCTTAATTACTCTCTATTTCCATTTTGGCTTATTATTTGAGAGTAAACTTGGTAAGCAAAATTATTTTCTAAACTTGCAAATTATTTCTTAAGAGAGAAAATATTTTTGAAGTGCTAAAATTTGCATATCCTCTCTTTGAGAGTTACCATTTTGTTAGAGCTTTAATTTGTATATCCACTTTATTGGAGAGTTACTCTTGTATTCTAAGCACCAAAATTTCTAAAGTTGTGGGTTGGGTTTCAACCTTGTAATTGTGAGATTGAGAGATTGGGTAGGGTGCCCTTGTACTTGTGAGAATTGGGTTCTTGAGTGTGGGACACTAGGAAGTCGCGATTACTCAAAGTTGTATCTCTAATCTCTAATAGTGGAAATCCTCTAAGTGGGTTGCTTAGAGGCGAGACGTACACCGGTGTGGTGGAACTCGTATATATCGATTTACAAATCTCTCTTCCCTAAACTTATTTAATTTGTGCACTTAACTTGCTTGCTTGATTTATTGTATTATTGCCAATTAATTTGGACTAAGTTCTTATTATATTAAGTTGTAAATTATTTTGATTAACATTATTGAAATTAGCCTTAAGTAATATTCTTGAATTAATTTGAGAACCATAAATAGTGTTATGATTAATTTGATTCCACTTCTTGAATATTACTTAGACCTTTTAAGTGCTTATTATTTTGTCTTGTGTATAAATTGTTACTACTTGCCATTAAGTTTATCATCTTCAATAAACATAGTAACTAAAGAATCAACTTCAAAAGCATTCAAAGTAAAAATTTTAAATACTCAATTCACCCCCCCTCTTGAGTACTTGAGGCCACTTGGTTAACAGTATATATATATATATATATATATATATATATCACCATAATATGGAATGATGAATTATTGATAAGAAATGGAAATGAATATGGATGTTGAGGATACCCTAAATGATGGTGAAAGAATGATGAATATTATTAGTGATTATGATTAATGCAAGATGAATTTGAATTTATAAATTAAAATTATAATTGATGGAAAATGTTGATGATGATTGTTACTATTGATGATTGTTGACTGCTATTGTGGTTGATACAAATGTGATCTTGTATGTGTGGTTTGATTTGTATTAGTGAAATGTTGTGAATGCCACACTAAAATATGGAACAATGGTAATGATCAATGAAATGAAAATCCACAAAAAATTATGTGGTTGTGTGGATGATGAATAAAGATGAATGAGGGTGCTGAGCATACCTTATATGTTGATGAAAGATTGATGAATATTATTGATGACTGTGATGCCATTGTGACTGATGCAAGTATTAACTTGTGTGTATGAGATAAAGTATGTTGATATGAAATGCCATACTTAAAACTTGAAACAATGGCAATGACCAACAATAATAAAATCCACTAAGAATTATATGGTGGTGTTGGTGATGATGATGATTGATGAGTGGCATGATAGGATGCATAGTGTGAGAATGCATTTGAATTTCATTGCATTGCATCCATGGCGTATCATACGCTGTCGGTAAGGAATGTCAGGGGATTCCCCAGTTGGCCCAGTGGGAGGGCGGCTCTATGCACAAGCATTCTTGTTGTTCCCCTATGACTCGGTGTGTAAGTCATGAAGTTACCCATGCTTAGCTACGAGGAGCTGCACGTAGTTGACCCTGTGGAGGGTGGCTTTTGAGGAGCAGGTGTCCCCGGTGGTCCTTGGGATCACAGCTGCTATGATATAATTCATGGTTGGCCTGCAACACCTCATGTTGATGATCATGTTGTTTACCGCGGTCATGGTGAAAATGACTAGTGTTGCAAAATGGGTGATGCGGTTTGGTACCAGTAAAATTGGTGTTATGCATGCATTAAAAGATATATGTACACATTATACTACTGCAGTAGGGGTATGGTTATATAATCATGCTTGAACCTACAAATTGGTATTTATTTTCCCACAGTCGGGTCCGTAATTGATGTTAATTCCATTGTGCATATGCATTAGCTTAAGAGAATTTGCATATAGCATGGAGATAGACCAAAGGTGTTGAGATATGATGATGATGAGATGGGCGAAAGAATACCTAAAGACAACATGTAAAATATGAATATAAAGAAAAGATATTATATATGATGATACTATGAGTGATGGCCCAATATGATGAAGGGCATATTTGTGTCTATATGTCGACACCATGCTATGATTCATGGAATATGATTACAATGTGTAAATGTGTGGAAATAATGCAATCATGATGATATATGATATGTTGTTGATGAGATTCATGTTAGCCCAACGTGATGATGGGTAATGATGTGCATATGTGATTACTTTTCTATGGGTTTGATTGATAAACTAGATATATAAATATATATGTTGATTGATTGGGGTGATTATAATGATGATTGATTGTTTGAAGCAAAGTACACATGATGTTGATATGTATATGCACATAATCTCAATTGTATTCATATTCATCATTTGGAATGTATAACTCACTCTCCTATGTCCATTTTTAGCATTGTGATGTAGGAATGTCATAGGATGAGGATGTGTTTTGAAATAAAGCTTTTGGGAGAAGGTAAATAGTGGTAATGGAATGCCTTGGTCGATAGTGATTGTTAATTGTGGAATTATGAATGTAATGTATATGATAAGTGTCGATAATCATTGATTTGATGGATATTGTATAGATGGCAACATAAGTGAATGATGAATTGATATTTGGGGGTATTGGAATTTATGTCCATTTTGACGGATGAAATGATGTTGGACATGTAGTCCTATTGTATTTGTATAAGTATTGCTAATCCATGAATTGAGGTTGAATTGTACGTGAGGTAATGAATGACATTTGGATGTTTGCTTGGTTGTGGCCTAATAGGCTTATGTTAGGTAATTACATGCCTTGTCGAGCCTTTTCTCATATCTTCATATATGGGATTAGGCATGTGCCTTGTATACATATTCTTCTTCCGCTGTAAACTCTATTATTTTTGTATACATATATGGGCAATTTATCTTGCGATCTAGTTATAAATTATTAAATCTCACTCTTCGGTTTTTTGTGGTTTGGGTCTTGGTGTAATCGTTGAGGTGTTTTGGAAATATTCTAAACACAAAAAATTTACTCACATTTTTATTAATTATTTATCTTGATTACATCGGGATTCGGGTCTGGGAAACCAAGGTGTGATAATGTGTCTTGATCAAAACAGACATTTTTAAGTGACCTATTGATCCGGTCGGGATACCGGTCCCTAAAGTTATGACGTCAGCGTGACCTCTTTGAGGAGCAACCGGTGTTACCAGAGGACAGTACCACACCGGTTATCCGTTGTCACCTCATCCATTCTCACTTCATTGAATACTTCATCCGTCCTTGCCACGATAGATGCTTCATCCGTTCTCATTTCTACGTCGTGTATAGCCGTTTGCTTCAGAATCACTATGAGATAAGAGTTCATTATAACTTATCAGTGAAGATACCCTGCATAGCGGAATATGTCTATGTCAATTATCTCAGAGAGTAAGTACAATCATCAGCAAAATATACAGAAAGATGATTATCCTCCATCCCTGTCTCAGAATCATACTCTGATAATTGACCTACCCCCCTGACACACTCTGAGTACTGAGTCATCTTGATTGACACACTCTACACGCTATCAGAACCAAGGGGCCCACTTGCATCCAACGATTCATTTCCTACGTTCAACTATAAATAGCATATTCCAATACACATGCACGGTGACGTTGTTCTATCCTACACCTTTATTATTACATTGCTTGAGTATTGATGGAGTTTCATACACTCTTCTAACTTGAGCGTCGGAGAATCTTCGCAGGTGGCACCACCTTTCGCCCCCTTCAATGCGAAACTCTGGTGTGTAGGATCTCCAGGATAACAAGACCGACTTTTCCCACTGAGAGGCCGGATTACAATGCCGGATACCCACTGTACTGGTGTACAAACCCTAAAACATCAATACTTTAGTGGCTGGTCCCACACCGGATCCTAGACCCCGGTTCAGTCCAGTTCACCTATAAATATGAAGAAATTCAAGTTAAAGAATAGAGAATCATTAAGTCATTCGAAGAAAATCTTGTAATTAGTTTATAAAGCCTTCTATGTTGCTCTGCATCTAGCAAACCTTGGTCTCTTTACTTTCTTACTTAGTGCATCTATTTATCACTTGCATCTTCTTATACACTAAGTTCTCAGAAACACCAAACACAATCTATCTTTCAAATTTGTATTTGTGTAAAAGTCTGGTATGTTGCCAGCCTTTAGTTTCTGTAGGAAACAATTTTACCTAAAGAGGATTTTGAAAGAATACTTGGGTATTTAAGCCAAAAGTGACTAGAGTCAAGAATACTTATGGCACGGCCTGGTGTTGAAATTGTAAAAGAAGTTTTTACTGTAACATCCCGAATTTTAAAATGAGAGAATTAATTACCGAAATAAATATTAGGAATTGGTATATGGAGTATTTAATGTCCCAAACTATTGAGAATAATTAAATTGATAATTTTGGGAACTGTTAGAAAATTATGGAGACCGGTTAAGCTGAAATTAAGTCCGGTTGAGATATGGGTGTCGGACCAAGTATCTCGGAATGAGATGATATTGGTCAGGGCTGTAGAGAATAATATTGGGAATCTGAATATGTATTCGGAATAATTTTTAGATGATGTATTGAGCCCGAACGGAGAACCTGTTGGTTATAAAACGGTAAAGTTTTAATGAAGGGGAATTAAAATAAATCGAAAACCCAATTTTCTTCTCCTCCTATTCACGTACACTGCTGAAGGTAGACATTTCATTTGCATTTCACTTCTTCTCCTCTTCATCACCATCTTCTCTATTTTCCTCTCTTTTCTTCATCCAAACCCTAGCAAGTTTGAGTCCGCATCTCCTCATTTTCGTTGGTGGAGCTTGAAGGAGGCTTGTGGAGCTGCTGTATTCTCCCTCTTTCTCTCTATTTTCGCAGCTTTCTCTCCCCCTATTGAACCCATTTTCATTTTTGGGTGTGAGGTAAGGAATACTCACCATTTACTTGGGTTTTTGCCATAGGTGTATGATAATATGAGTTTTGAAACCATGCATGTGTATGGATGTTCTTGAGGTGAGTATTTAATGCAAGAGTTTAATATGGGTTTGTATGAGAATGAGGTTTCTTTGAGAAGTAATAAAGTGGATGCATTTATGGTTGAAAAGAGAAGAGTATTTATGATGGTTGTTGGAATTTTATGAAACCCTAACTTTATGAATCTGGGGGAAATGTATAATGGAGGTTGATGAACATTTATTGTTGGTAATAAATGTGAGGTATGATGAATAAAGGTCATTGGTGAAGGTAATTTGTTGGTGGAAGTCATTAATGGAGAAACCCATGAAAGGGTTGGTTGTTGAGTACATAATAATAAATGGTGGCACCTAACCCATGGTGGTTATGGTGGATAAAATGAAATAAAAGAGTTTTGAGAGTTATAATAATAAAAAACAACAAGTATTTATTGACATATAAGTATTTGAACCTTAATAAGTAAGTAGAAAATTGATTGTATAATGTATTGTGATGTAGGAAGTGACCCCATTGACTAAGCGGGACCATCAAACCACGTTGATCACTACTTCACTTGAGGTAGGAGGGGGTAACTTTTCTAAATGCATGATTTCATCCATTGGTGATGTGGAAATATGTATATGTGATTATGTTAATAATTGTTTGAATGGATGATATGATATGTGTAATTTGAATGCATTTAGAATGATGATTGTTATGTGGCATTGTGTTTGGGATAATATTAATGATGTGATGATACCATATTAATGAAGTAGGATGATGGTTTGAAACCATATGTGAATTGAGAATTGTGATGTGAATATCCCAAATATGTGTGTATGAGTTGTGGAATGTGTGTGCCACTAACTATTAATGAGAATAAGTTCAAAAGAGAATTGGGATTGGATAAGAATGATGAGAATATTGAAATCCACTAAGTGGTGATGGTGAATGATTGAATGTGGAGTGGCATCTAGGATGCATAGTGTGAGGATGCACTTGATTTGCATTTGCATTGCATCCATGGCATATCATAGCTGTCTATGTGGAATATTAGGGGGTTCCACTAGGCGGGCCCAGTGGGAGGGCGGCTCAGTGCACGAGCGTATTATGATTCTCCCCTGTGACTCGGTGTATGAGTCACGAAGCTGTCCATAGTTTGGTGACGAGGCACCCTATGTGGCGGGCCCAGTGGGCGGGCGGCTCTATGGTGAGCGAGTTTACCTCGGTGTCCGACGGGACACGGCTCTCTCGATGTGTGTTCGGGAGGGGCCCGTAGCACTTATGGTAGTTGAGGCCACGATGTTGATCCGTAAGTCAGAGGGTGACTAGTGCTACAGATGGGCGATAGCGATTTGGTACCAGTAAAATTATAATGATGTAAGCATGCATGAATTGAGATATATGTGTACACAATTTTTTTTCTACTGCAGTAGGGGCATAGTAGCACACCTATGCTTGTCCCACAATTGAATTGATTTAATGATATATTTTCCCACAGTCGGATCCGCATTGTTTGACGATGAATTCTTGTGCATATGCATTAGCCTTAAGAGCATTTACATATAGCTGGAGATATGCCTAGTTGAAAGCCCATGGTGGCAACGGATGATTGAGAATTGAAAGGGGAAAGAGTTGAATACTAACCCGATGTGTGTGTTTGGCAATCCAAATGATTGATATTGTGAATGTATACTTGAAATTATAAGATGTATTGTGTATAATGTATGATGTGGTGTAATGATTGCTAATTGTGCAAGTATACATGTATTTCATCATAATGTATGACTTTAATTCATTTGGATTATGTTACTCACCTCCCCGTTGCCATTTTTAAAGTTGATGTAGGTATGACTTAAATCCTACAACTTTTGGAGGCCGAGTATGAAGAAGGTAAAATATGGATAGGAATGCGTAAGCCTTGGCCGGCATGAAATCTGTTTTGTAGAGTATATGAGGTTTATATACTCAATTTTGTAATGTTGATAATTTTGGAGGTCATGGGAGAAAATTGGACATGTTTGTGTAATGACAATTTTCATTCATGACCCAAAAGTTGTAAAGAATGAATCTTGATACTTGTCCTTGACTAATGAATGTATGCTGTGATTTTATGTCATGCTTTGGAGTTGTGAAATGATGTTGGATCCAAATGTATGTAGGGAGTGTATGTGGCATAATGTTGAATTTGGATCATATGCATGAATTAATCTTAGCATGATGATGTTGTTGGTATTTAATTATATGAAAGAATCATGTAGTCTTGTATTGTAACGTTACATGAATTTGGTGCATGCATAATATGGTGAAATATAGTCCTAGGTTAGGCCAAAATAGAAGGAGTTAATTTTTATAAGCTAATTCCAAGAGAATCCTCGTTTCTGTTAAGTTTCTACAGAACTCGCTCAAGCGAGTGACAATCTTGCTCGAGCGAGATTGGTATGGACTGTGGAATTCGTTTCTACCCCAAAGTCGCTCAAGCGGACGTACAATTCGCCCAAGCGAGATTGCCACAGAATCAGTGTTTTGATTCTGGACAATTTTCGCCCAGGCGTGAAGGGCAGCGCTCAAGCGAGGGAGAAGGAGAATTGATTCTGGACGATTTTCGCCCAGGCGAGTGGTGCCTCGCCCAAGCGAAAATTGGCCAGAGAGTTCTCAACGTTTCTGGACCAATCTCGCTCAAGCGAGCCTTGGGCCGCTCAAGCGAGATCGACCCCTGATACTCCTCTCCTCCTTCGCTCAAGCGTCTCGCTTCCTTCGCTCAAGGCATTCCTTCATGTCTCGCTCAAGCGAGCTGAGCCCTGATGCTCATTCCTTCATTTCGCTCAGCACCGCCCAGCACCCGCTCAAGCGTGTGTACGCTGGCTCGCTCAAGCGACGTGAGTCACGCTTGAGCAAGTGACACCTGATGCTGCTAATTATTGTTTTAACTGAATCTTTGAATCCTATGCATGATTGTTACTTTAAATATTATTCTGAAGCATTAAGGAGTAATATTTAGGCCTTCTAGATTATATAAATTATATCCCATATTTTTATGAATGGACCCCTCTTAAAAATCAATTGCCACTAATTAAACCAAATTAAATAATTCTTCCGCTGATTCTGATTGAAAAATTTATATTTAGTTTCACCCTCTCATATCTTCATATATGGGAGTGGTTCATTTTAGATCCAGGGGTTTGGTGAAAAATACTTCACCACTCTAATTATTTGAATTATTACTTTCTCCAAAGACGCGAAAAATTTTCCCCTATTTTATTTGGGGGTTTAGGGCGTCTCATTTACAATAGTGGAAATTCTTCAAGTTTGAAGGGACTGAACACAACTTCTACATTGGAAGTCAACCAGTATAAATTCCTTGGGATTATTCTCTCTTTCCTTGCTTTTAACAAGTCTGCTACAAAAGTCTAATTGCTTAACTTTAAAGTTTCATATTCTACAAAAAGTGTTATTAAGAGTCTAAAACTTATTTAACCCCCTTTCTAAGTCTAACTCTAAACCATCAATTAGTATAAGAGCTTATCCTTTTGGGTTGATCACTCCAATGAGTGAAAAGAAACAAGATCCTTGGTAGTTTCTCAAAACAATCAGCTTATAGTAGAAGGTTCTTCCATTAATAGACCACTAGCCTTCTTTGGTGAAGATTACCCATATTGGAAGGACAGAATAGAGATGTTCATCAAATATACTCAGTATGGCATATGGGCAGTCATCATCAATGGTGATCATCCTATTCCTATTGATGAAGATGGAAAGCCTAAATCTGAAGATGAATGGTCCATGCTTGAAATAAAAATGAAGATCAATGCCAAAGCCAGATTCGTCCTTACTTGTGCTCTAAGAAAATTAGAGTACAATAAGGTGTTTAGCTATAAATAAATTAAAGAAGTTTGGGATGCTCTTCAATGCAATTATAAGGTCACCTCCAATGTAAAGAGATCTAAAAAGATACTGTTGACAAAGTAGTATGATACATTCAAGATAGAGGATCATGAAACAGTAGACCAGATATTTGGAAGATTCCAAACCTTGCTAAATGAGCTTAAAGCTCTTGGGACAACACCTTCCACAGAAGATATAAATGCCAAGCTTCTTGGAAGTCTGCTTGAAAGATTTGATGCTAAATGCTTAGCTCTTAAGGAGACTAAGGATCTAAGCACCCTTACTCTTAATAAACTTATTGGAGTTCTTAGAGCTCATAAAATGAAGCTGAAGCTGAAGGAAGTCATCAAGCCTTCCTCCTCCAAAAGCATTACTCTAAAGTCTGAAGGATCAAATAAGAAGTCCAAAGCTCTTAAGACTGATGGATCCACAAGCTCAGAACTAGACTCTGATGAGTTAGATGGAGATATAAATGAAGAGTTGGCCCTTGTAACAAAAAGATTTCATAGGCTGCTGAAGAAAAAGAAATTCATACCTAAGAAGTTCTAAAAGAAAGATCATAAAGGTAAATCCCAATTTAAGTTTAAAATTGACAAATATGCCTTACAATGTTCTAATTGTAGGAAACCAGGACATATGAAGGCAGAATTCCCTCTCTTGAACAAGGACAAGAAGGACAAAAAAGATAAGAGAAGATTCCTTAAGAAACAAAAAAGATTAATCACTTAGGATGATGAAGATTTATCTAGCTCGGGAGAGTTTGATAAAGAGACAGAATCTGCCCAAATCTGTCTTATGGTTGATGCTGAACTAGATTCAGAAGCCAGCTCAAGTGATTCAGATTCTGCAGCTCAAGTGATTCAGATTCTGAAGAAGTAAGCTATGCTGAACTCAAACAAAATTATGATCTTTCGTTTAATGATTTTTCCATGTTATTGAAAAATTTTAAGATGTTAAAAGTGAAACATGTTGATATGACCTCTGATTATGAAAATCAAATTTCTAAATTGAAAGAAGAAGATTTTGATAAAATTATTCAAAAGGAAATGGAAGAAAATGAAAGAATGCACCTTGAAGAGTTGCACAAACTTAGACAAGAAAATCTTGTTTTGAAAACCAATTTGAAAAATACTAAAGTATGTTATAACTCTAAAGCTAATGAAATCATCAAACTGCTAAAGCAAGTGAGTTCATTTACTTTAGACCTAGGCAGGTTTGTAAATGGCACTAAAAATTTAAACAAGCTTTTGGGTAAATCCCATGGTGACCATAGCAGAACAGGTCTGGGTTATGTAGAGAAGAATGATTTTAATCAATTTTCATCTCTTCCATTTGTTTCAAAAAGGTAGAAACATGTAAAGTGTAACTATTGCAAGAGGTATGGTCATTTAATAAATGATTGTGAGAAAAAAATGAAAACGAATAAAAAGGTTGCTAACCATGTCGGACCCAAGAAGATTTAGGAACCAAAATCATTGATCATTCTTATTACATATATGCTTAAAGACAAAGACAAAGCCTCTACATTGGTATCTAAACCGTGGATGCTCGTATCACATGACATGAAGAAGGTCTATATTCCTATACCTGGAGCAGTTTAAAGGTAGGATAGTCACCTTTGGAGGCAACCAGTCTGGGAAGATCATAGTGTCTGGTAAAATTTGTAAAGTTCCTTTACCTATTATTAAAAATGTGTATTTAGTTGAAGGTTTGAGACAACCTACTGAGCATTAGTCAATTTTGTGATAGTGGATATAAGGTCTCTTTTGACAAAGAAAAGTGTATTGTCATCAACCATGATAGAACTATACTCTTCTTTGCAAACAGACATTACAACATATACAAGGTTGACTTGAATGAACTAAGTAATCAAAATGTAACATGTTTGTTTTCAAAGTCTGAGGAAAGATGGATCAAGCATAAAAAGCTTGGGCATGTGAGTTTAAAACACATTTCAAAACTTCACAAAAAAGGCCTAGTCAATGGACTGCCAAAAATTTCCTTTAACAGATCCCTGCCTTATGATGCATGCCAAAGAGGGAAATAACATAAAACCTTCTTTGAAAACAAAAATGTTGTTTCCACTACCAAACCATTAGAATTATTACATTTAGAGTTATTTGGTCCATCTCAGGTATAGAGTCTAATAGGAAAGAAGTATGGATTTGTCATTGTTGATGATTACACAAGAAGACATAGGTATACTTCCTAATCCACAAGGATGAGTCTGTGAAAGTATTCAAGATTTTTTGTAAGAAAATCTAGAATGAGAAATGATTATGCATTGGTACAATAAGAAGTGATCATGACAGAGAATTTAAAAATAAAGTTTTTGAAAAATTCTACAATGAGTTTGACATAACTCACTGTTTTTCTTCTCCAAGAACACTGTAACACCCTCGATTAGCTAGGACAATCTCTTCCACTAGATTATCCAGGTTAACTGAGAGGCTACAAGTTTTAAAAAAATATGGAAGTTTTCTTGTACATAAAAACTTGGTGGAACAGATACATCATATATACAACACTGCTATATATGATATATGGTCAAAAATAGTAAACTATACATGCTAAAAGTAAAGGGGCATACAGGCTCCCAGACAAAACATGAAAAGAAAATTTTCTATCCTTATCATCCTTAGTCCAAGAAGAGTCTTGCTGGTCCTTGATGTGAAGTTCGCACTGATCTCTACGGTGTCGGGTGTATGGTCCATCAAATATCTATAAAAATAGTGTAAGGGTGAGTCTCCACTTCCACAACAATCGGAGAGTTGTCATCACTAACATCCCCCCATAATCTAAACAGGTTTATAACTATACTCCCTCCCTAAGTGGGGTACCTATTTAATTCATTCTAAGTTATCTATCCTTACTTTGTCCCCTTTCAATCATCTCTGAATACATAATTCTCTTCCCTCCCCTTTACCACTAGCTATTACACTTACAGATACTAATTCAATCACAAACAATCACAATCCACATAGATAAAATAATGCAATACATGAATTCCATTAATTTTAATGGGCCTATCTCCTCCCTCTTAACCTCACACATATCAATACACATCATGCACATCAATCCAACCTTATCCCCCTACCCACTAGAGCGACTGAAGCTCGTCTCGATCTGGTTTTCACAAAAGGGTAAGGATACGCAGCCCTATCATCAACAATGGATCCAAACTCATGTCTTCAGAATGGTCACTCCATAGTCCCGATAACACTTGCTCAGAGTCAAAGTATACTAGGTTTGCCATGGGTTGTCCGATCTCGGGCGCGACTCCAAACCGTTGAAGGTTTGCCTAGGTATACTCCCAATACCTCCCATAGGGTCGGAACATCATTGTTCTGTAGTGTACCCCATCACTGTGTGCTTTAGGGGATCACTCTATCATTCACCATCCACCCTTATACTCCATATATGATGCATGCAACACACAATTTTATTTTCACTAGTCATTGATAGGATCCTTTCAATGACTCTATCTCATTCTTAGTATCGGGTTTGTCTCGTAAAATTCTTGATTAAACATTTTTTTATTTTATTACTTTCTTCGTTCTTACTCAAATCACAACATATTTTACCCAACAATTAAGAATGAAATGAGTTTTGAACATCCATAAAACCACGGGGTATTCTAGCATCACAGTGCCTATCATCACATCGATCCGATCTCAATCACATTGTTCATTTCTTAATCATATCATTTCCACAAATTAGTCACCTTAAAATCCCTACTGAGACATATCTTTATATTTCTTTTCTTGCTTTATTTTGACTTATCCATCTCAACATAACTTATTCAACGCATCATGTAAATCCCATTTATTCATCACGCAATTCATTTCATCCATGACATTCATCATTTATTCATTGTTCATTTTATCAGTTCATGATATTTCTCAAATATTTTTATCACATCACATTCCACAAGCATTTTATCATGCAACACCCATCATGTATTTTATCACATATATCCATCACATAACTAACATATATACATCCATATACATATCGCATAGCAATCATCATACACAACAATCATTATACATGTATCATGCAACAATCATCATACATGTTATCATGGTAATGGAGTCACACATTCTAGCATGGATACATTCATAATTGTGTCCACGTGAATAAATCAAGTATGTGCTACTTACTTCATGAATGCACCTATCAGACTATTTATCTCAATTACCCTCCTTAACCAATCAATCTCATTAATAGTAAAGTCATTCTCCTAGCATACCCTTTTTTATCCATAAATTATTTCTAGTTACTAAGTAATATTTTATAATTACTAAATGTATCACCCAGGTGAATTTTGTAACACCCTCGGTTAACTAGAGCAATGTCTTCCACTAGATCATTATACTTAACTAAGAGGTTACGAGTTTTTAGAAAAATGTGGAAGTTTTTTTTGTACAATAAATTTGATGGAACAGATGTCTTATATACACCTTAGTCATATACAATACATGGTCATATTCAACACATTGTACATACTTAAAATTAGGGGCACGCAGGCTCCTATCCAACAGGAAAAGAAAATCAACTAAGGTAATCGTCCTCGATTCAAGAATGTCTGGTTATTCCTTGATGCAAAGTCTACGCTGATCTCCTTGATATCGAGTGCGTGGTCCAGTTAGAGGTCTGTAAAAATAACTATAAGTGTGGGTCTCTCTTCCGTATAATTGGAGGTTTATCATTTCTTACATCCTCCCACAACAAAACAAGTACTCACATAATCCTTCCTCGTCTTGGGTTCCTAATTTCTCTAAGTTACCTGCCATCATTTAGTTCTACCTATCATTTTCCCTTCCTTCTTCTCTCATATTCTACACTAATAATTACAGAATAATTCAAATAACCATCACAATCACATACAATATCTCAGAATCATGTAATGCAATGCATGGGTTCCATTACTTTTAGTTAATCTTTTCATTGTTTATCATGAATGCATTTGGGCCCAATTCTATCTCATCAATTTCATACTTATTATCACCATTAGAATCTATCCTGTTCAGGCTACCTTTGAACACAACGTTTCTGTACTAGAGTGACCAAAGCCCACCAAGTCCCCACATCACAACACAGGGTATACATGAACTTACAGTCCCAATATCATGGATCCAACATATATTGTCATATTATAACAGGACTTGGCTCTCCACGGTCCTAGTGATACCGGTCTGAGTCAAAGTGCACCAGGATTGCATGGTTTCGCCCGGCATCAGGGCGCTACCACCGAGCCATTGGGGGTCTCCTCCCGTTACACTCCTAAGATCCAACCTCAGGGATCGAACCCTCATATCCTTCAGCGTACCCCTCGCTGCTGGCTCTAGTCCACATTAAGTCATATGCAAATGATGCATGTCTCATACATATTCTTTCATTTCCCATTATGTTCGTCATTGGTAGGGTCCCTTCAATAACCACTTTCATTCTTAACATCGGGTTCATTTCATACTGTTCTTTAAATTTCTTCTGATCATCCTTTAGAGGAAATAATACTAGCCATGGGTTACTCTAAGTTAATTGTGGTATAATCTTATCACTGTTGGGTAAGACTGTTCTAGAGGTATGGGTTGTTTGGCTGTGTAAGTGTATACTTAATTTCTATTAATGGTTGACTGACCGTCTAATTCATTTACCAATACTATCTTTAGTTATTATCATTATTTCTCTTTAATGCTTATCATAGTATATTCCCCTTGACAATTAAGAATGAAAGGGAAGTTGATTATACATATTCATCGATTCTCTAGTATGAAATTGCGTCTCAACGCATCCTCATCTCATTAGATCCATCCATATTTTACCATTATTTCATTTTTACGTCATGTAAGGATTCCTACCGAGACATATTCTTGCTTTCATTCTTTACTTAACATTTTATTAATGCATCATACAAGATTCATTCCTTTCATTATATATTTCATCAAACTTATATCATTTATTATACCAATAAGAACACGTACTCCTCATAATCATTCATGTTAATTGATCAAGCATATATCACTCATTCAATGAACACATTCACCAAACATACATCTCATCATGCTCATTCGATCCATTATATTTTATACAGGCATTCATATTGTAACCAACAAGTAATCCACATGACTCAATCAAACAATTCATCCATCGAACAGACACATATTACTTTATCTAAATGATCCTATATTACGATTTATTCTTTTAAGACTAATCATAAAATATTATTGTCTTCTATAACTACCGCCTCCATACTTAAGAATTTCTTATGAATTTGTTTGATATAACAACCATGAGTATCT
This sequence comes from Clitoria ternatea, assembly GCA_037962975.1. Classification (NCBI taxonomy): domain Eukaryota; kingdom Viridiplantae; phylum Streptophyta; class Magnoliopsida; order Fabales; family Fabaceae; genus Clitoria; species Clitoria ternatea. The sequence goes on from CM075671.1 coordinate 154,480,661, forward strand.
ATAGTTCAAGGTATACTCTTTTGCGTAGTCTGATTATATTTATAAGTTATATTTGTAAGTGTACTTACTAGTTACTTTATATCTAATTATTATCATATTTAATTAGATTACCATCCCTGTCAACTGTATATTCGTCCCTTTTTACATATCAACCTTATATAGATTTTATTGACGTACTTATTCTTATTCGCTTAAGCCTATCTAGCCCAACCTATTCGTCGAGTACTTAGTTATTATTTAGGTATATCATTACTCTCTTTAGTTTATAACTTTCTGTGATCTAGTTTTTATTCGAGGGTCTAGTGTGGATGCCTAACTTTAATTACACTAAAACTTTATCTTGTCAAGTTTGCCGGTTCTCAATTACCTTATTCTAAATTTACTATTATTCCTAATAATCAATTATTCTAAGTCTAGTTCGTTTTTACTTAAGAAATACTTATTATTGAATTTTACATCTTTAGCCACTACGCTTAGACTATTCCTTTCTTTTGTTAACTATTTATCTTGGTTACTAGTGTTCTTAATATAAGTCATATTTTCCTCCTTATTGTCTAGATACTACTTAAGGATCTACTTACATCAATCCTCATCAATTTCGTTTATACTAAGTTTACTCTTAGGTCTACTTAATAATTTATTGCTATTGTCATTTGTTAGGATCTACTAATACTCAAAATCTTTATTTTAATTCTTAATCCTTATCTTAACATTATTATTACTATTCTGTTGACTCCTAAGTATTTGTATGTTTTCCTTATCTTAATTATTTATTCTCGAGTTGTTAGGTTCTACTTGTTTTTCGGACAATATGGGTTATTTTCATATTTATTTAGAAAGTATAACGATTATATTACGACTTAAGTAATGTTTAGCTTTGAAAACATTAATGTATTGGATTTTAAAAGTGGTAAATGAAATAGTAGAAATATTAAATGGTATGACTTTAATTTAAGAAAATACTTGTTTGTTAATTATATTAAAAATAATAATATTGTTACTAATGATAATAATAGTTCTAATAATAATGATAGTATTAATTACAAGGCGGTAGAGCTGACCATTATATCTGATAGTATAAATGACAGGATTAAATAAGAAAAACACTAAGAGTGGTGGCAAAGCCGGCCATTATGCTCAATAATATAGTGACCGAAAAATATTTAAGAGTGGTGGCAGAGCCATCCATTATGCTTGATAATATAAGTCAATACAAAAATATTTTAAGAGCGGCGACAAAGCTGACCATTATGCTCAGTAATAGTAATAATTAGTAACAATGATAATAATAATAATAATAATAATAATAATAATAATAATAATCATTTAATGATAATTTTAATGTTACTTGTTTACCCATTTATTATGAGTTCTCATTTAAAGTTATAAGCTTCATAAGAGGCGAGTCGCAGTTGGTAAAATTTCTTCTGGTTGCGTGATTATCGTGGCATGTATTACGAGATTTTTATAAAATGCTCATTTTGATTTATTTCCCTTGTAATATAATAAAATAGTTATCAATTATAAAAAATTATATAATTTGAAATCCTACCGTTGGATCGCATTGAAACTTGAAACTATAATCGCCGGATACTAGACTAACGTAACGGGGCAATTCTAGACATAATTTACCAAAGAGGAACTCCCTTTACCTCATGGTGGGTCTTGGTTTTGGAGGAAGAAAATATAGAGGCCCGCCAAAATTTGTCAAAAACCCTCAATCATCCTCCAGGTTGATCCTATAAAAAACAATCATGCAATTTACCAAGAGGAGGACAGTCACAGTTGATTCCGAAACAACATGAGGACATGAATTAATTTCAACATGCAAGCTGAAATTTAAGTAAAAGAAATTAAACCACCAATCAAGAGAAGAAACATGATAGCATCCTTACCCTTATGGCTTGGATGGACTCACAGTTTTGAAGCCTTCTTAAGCAAGGAAGTGAAATAAGTTTCTAGGAGTCATGCATGTAAGGAGCTTGAATTTAGAGGGTTGGACAGTGGAGGGGTGGTCACGGTTGGTGCTAAGAAGAAGAGGGAAAATGGAAATTTTTTTAAAGGGTGGAGATAGGTGGTGATGGTGAACGTGATTTGGTGTTTAGAGGTGGTGGAAGGGTGGCTGACGGTGACTTGAAGGGGAGAAGGAATGGGTTGAAGTTTTGAATTGAAAATGGTTATGAGTTGAAGCTGTCGAGAATTAGGAATAAAGAGAGTGAATGGATTTATAATTTTTTTTAATGGTAGAGTGGTGTTATGATAGTAAGAAATTAAGCATTTAATGTTGAGTGGAAGCAGCTGAATTTGAAATTGGAATGAAGTAATTTTAGTATGTTTTCCTGACCGTGAATGAAATAGAAGTAGAGTGGGATTTGCTTGCCAATTGGAAAAATCTGGAGCAATAATGTGAATATATTTATATAGGTATATGTATGGTATGGTTAGCATGGAATGTCATGGCATTAGATGATGATCCTTGTGAAGCAAGTAGATCAAACGGTGGTGAATGTATAAATATTTATATTTGTATTTGTATTTTGACTACTTAATTTACAAGTTGTTGAAACTTATTGAGCAAGGACTTTGGTGCAGATATTTCTATATGCTTGGAGGACCATGTGGCCATGTGAGTGGGTTGGAGAAGCTTGGGCACGACACCTGTCCAGGGAGGTGGCTTGATCTGTCCTGAATCGGGGTCTAGAGATCCGGACTCAAGTCAATCACAAATAGTATGCAAATACTGTGCAGAAGACCGGATGTATGAGTATCCGGTGTAAATATCCGTTGTCCTTGAATGAGGAGAGCGGATTAGGCGTCCTGGAGATCCTTCACACCGACCTAACACGTTGAAGTGGGCGAATGGTGGTGTCACCTGCAAAGATTCTCCGACGCTCAAGTCAGTGATGATATTCCAAGTCAGGAATGTATTTTAGAGAGTAATCTTTCATAGATTCAGTTGAAGATCCCTTACTTCATTAATGAAATGAGTTCATATACCTGATTGGCTCGTTTTTCGAGGACTCGTTAGTGGGGAACCACTAACTCCCATTAGCATTATTTTATTGCGCACTTACCAGCATGATTGGGCCAAGTGGCTATTTTATATTGAGCATGGAGAATATAGACTAGGATTAGGGAACAAGTTGACCATCCCCGTGAGCAGAATTTGGCTCGTAGTGCAGGGAATTATTGATCGATCCCTGTAGCAATGTTCCTTGTCTTTAGCACAGTGACGTGTGTGTTGTCCAGTGTCATGGTGTTATCCTGAACAACCGGTATAGGGAGAACGCCTGATACGGAATTACAGTCCGGATGTATACCGATGACACCGGTTACACGTTGATGTCTTGACAAAGACGTTGAAATATGTCTTGCAGATCGGATACCAGTATTGAGACTGGATCATATGTCCCCTAGCTTGTGTGAGGGACTGAGTGGTTGTTCACATAAGCTACTCAACCTGCGAGAGGTCTGAATATCGGTAAGCTTACGCGTATAACAGTTCCTTAGCATTTATTATTATTTTGCAAAGAACCGTTCTCAGATTAACAGATCCGGTGTGTTGATGTTGTCACAACGGATTTAGACAAAGATTCGTTATATGAGAATTTCAAGAGTTTACTCGAATTGAAGGCTCTTGAAGTTTGCGTAACGGCTGTAAAGCGTGAATTGCGTTGCATGATTAGACATTAAATGCTTTTAAACACGTGGGCAAGCAATTATTGCGTTTGAGATGGAAATCTCAATAACCGTCGTTTAGGGCTTAATGGGCCTAAAGTTTTCGAAACTTTTGGGCCTAGCGGATAGGCCCTTCGTCGAATTGCTATTGTTTTGGCGCCCATGAATCTGGAACGGTTGTGTCGTTTCACTTATGAACCAATGCGTTTAGTCGAGAACGACATAACTTCAAGAGTGTGAAACCGAACCTTTCCGTTTCTTATAAAAGAAACACTTAGTGGATTCTGGGTTCCACTCGTTTCTGATTTCTTAACAACATTCTACAAAAATTTCACAAGGAAGTTCGTCGCTTGCTCTACGAGACTTTTTTCATTCTTCATCTTCATCATCATTACCTGAGGTAATTATTTCTTCTTCCCCTGTAAATCTCGTCTTATTTTGGGTCTGTTATTTCCGCTTGAAGAGAATGTACTTCATTTAGGGGGAGAATAATTTCTCGCAACCCTAATAGTCATGGGGAAGAATCCTTGTGATTCTTCCTAGGGCTGAGTCATGTCGCTCAGAAAGGGGATCTTACTCACTATGGAAAGTGACTTTTCCCTTCTCAGAGTCGTTCTCTGATTGTAGTCGCTTTGTAAGAGATGAAGTGAGTAATGATTATCAACTTTCTGACGACATAATTTCTTATCGTAGATTAAAGAATTCGGTCTAGACGATTCAAATGGCCACTGGAGAAGGAACTTCCGGAGATAATGCCATTGTGAAGACAACAAAAGGTCTTTACAACGTCGCTGTTTCAAGGTTGAATTGGGAAGAACTTCAGGCTAAATGGCCTTTCTGCTGGGTGTCTAGTGAATTTAAGGACTTGGCTTCTCGTCACGCAGACGAGGAAGGACCCCGGATTCAACCAAGGTTCACGCTCCATACAGAAGAAGAAACGAAAAGGTGGTATAGGATATACGCACCACTCCCAACAGAACGGATATGCCACGTCGCCCCAAATGACCGTTCTGTATATATGTACGATTTTATCTTTCATTACCTGGGAGTCCGTTTCCCTTTAACTGAACTTCAGATGGGTGTGCTGAGGTTTTTAAATTGTGCACCCTCTCAACTTCATCCCAATGGATGGGGCCTCATCCGTGCTTTGGAAGTTTTGGGTGAATATTTCAACTTCACGCCTACTGTAGCGATGTTATTCTACTACACTCAGGTAGTTCAGAGGGCGAATAAGCAAGGCGGTGTTGGTCTGGTGACACTCCGGACTCTCTGTTCTTTTGTAAACTTTGAGTCTTACACCGATTCGGCCAAGGTTGATGAAAAATCGTTTAAATCCTATTTCACCCGGATATCTATTAAGAAGAGTAAACCGGTCTTTTGGAAGGATGAAGAGGGTGTTAACAAATTTCCTCTGAGTTGGACCCATAAGCATTTTCTCTTGAGCTCCCACGCATATTACGCTGATCAATCCGAGCTATCTCCCGAGTCATCAAAAGTGTTGTTCGCACTTGAAGCACATACTACACGTCGTAACGTATTTTCGTGTAGGCGTCTTTTAAGTAGTTCAAGCGGAGTCCGGGATGAATATCTACGTAATACTCATTTTATTTCACTTTTTCTCCTTTGTCAAATATATCGAATATTTCGTAGTTGCTAATCTCTTATGCTTGTTCATGCAGGTGAAATAGAACAAGAAACTCCAGAAATGAATAAGTTGAAGGGATTTAAGGCGGCGGGTAAATTCGTTGCCCGCGAAAATGAAATTAAGCCTAAGCCCTCCACAAAGGATCGTCCTGAGTTGATCATCCTGACTTCGGATGCTGAAGGGGACATTCCGCTGGTTGAGGGCGGTTCATCCGATGTCGGCGCAGCTACGGGTCAGCCCCCAGTAGCTGAAAGGAGGAGAAAAATAAAAAATGATTCATTCGGGGGTCCATCCAAGAAGCGTAGAACTTCAGAAGATAAACCAGTAGAAACCTCGGAAACAGCTGGTGTTTCCTCCGGACAGCATAAGGGAATCGTTGCTGGGGTTTCTGGGTTAAATCCGATCTCCTACCCAACCACCTCGTTTCTTACCCCCTTCCTCTCATATCAGGGATCACCTCCAGCAGCTCTTCCACGGCCGATGTACGAGCTCCGACCCACGCTTAGTACTAAAGAAATTAAGGAAGCGTGTGAGGCCGGAAGGTGGCAGTTAGCAGAACTGGCTGGAATGCTTTATTCATTCAGCGAGTTGGCTGACAATTTCGATAAGGTTGATGAGCTGAGTGATAAATTAGAACAGCTCAACCTCTCATCAGGGAAAGACAAAGCCACAATCAAATTAATGGAAGACCGTCTTGCCAAGTCTAAGGAGTTTGGAGACATCATGAACAGAGAGAACCTTAAGCTTAAAGGTGACTTCAAAGACTTGGAAGGCAAGGTGGCAGAGAAGGAGGAAGTTCTCAACAAAGCAAAGGAAGAACTCCACAGCAGCCAGGCTAAGCAGGTTGACCTCGAGGATAAAAGCAAAGCTGCTGCTGAGGAGTGGTCCCAAAGGGAGAAGAAGCTCCTTCTAGAGATCGAAGGACTGAAGGCTAGGAGAGCGGAGTCTGAAGGATCAAGTGAGGAGCTGACGAAGTTGCGGGAAGAATTGGCTATAGCGAAAGCTGAGAAGCAAGAAGCTGTTGATATATGCAACCAGGCTGTTGAAGAAACCTTCGGCCTAGCTATACGTCAAGTTTTCTACCGCAACCCCACTGCGAAACTTAGCCTCTATGGAATGGATCCGTTCTATGAATTCCATGGAGGAAAGTTAGTCGTAGTGGTTGATGGTCGTCATGAAGATCCTCCGACGTCCTTATACGGTTTGCCTCCTCTTCCTGAGGGTCAAAGTATGGGACCGGATTTCATCTTTCCCACGTCTGAGGTTCCTTCATCTGCGGAAGGAACTGAGGTTCCCGGAGGGGATATTCCTGAGGAAGTCCCAAAGGAAGGGACACAAGAGCCTGGTGCTGAGGAGGCACAGAAAGCTGAAGAGCAGGTTCCTCCCCCGTAGTCTTGTTTTCATTTATATGTAAAGTTGTGTACCGGGATCAACTCCGGTTTTGAACAATTGTGTAATTTCGTCCTTTATGAATAAAATTCATTTAAGAAATTTGTCTTCAACATTTCATGTATATTTAAGTCGTTGTTAATCCGTTCTGTATGATTAACCTTGAGGTCGAATTGAAATCATTGCCTCGGAAGATTAAACAACAAATGAATTTAGAACAGATAAATATATACATGTCCCCGAGTGTGTGTTAAGAAGAAGGTGCCTGTCTTTAGGGCATGATCCTTAATTCTTTTGGGGAAAAGAGGAGTCGATCCGTTGTTTAGTAAAATAGTGTAACAGGACGGATGACTGTTCTTTATTCATGTTATTCTCACTGGAGAAAACAATGTCGTCCATTGTAAGAATATTGTTCCAAGTTTGGGGAACTGCAAAGGTGTAAGAAAGTGGTGTTTGAGCCTTCCATCATAAGGATGATGATGGGAGTTTTTCTATGCCAGGAGTTACGTCATTGTACCACAGAATAGGTGATAAAGAGTATCCGTCCTGGGAGAATACCACTTGAGAGCGAAAGTGCGGATTAACTTTCAAAATCTTCCATCATAAGAATGATGATAGGGATTGTTTGTATCAGGAGTTACATCATCAAATCACTTTATAGGTGATTGAGATCGTCCGTCTTGGGGATGTGTACGGCACCAGGAGTTACATCGTCAGATCACATAATAGGTGACTGAGATCATCCGTCCTTGGGATGTGTACGGCGCCAGGAGTTACATCGTCAGATCACAGAATAGGTGATTGAGATCATCCGTCCTGGACAAGTACACAACGTCAGGAGTTACATCGTCAGATCACATAATGAGTGATTGAGATTATCCGTTCTGGAAAAGTACACAATGCCAAGAGTTACATCGTCAGATCACAGATTAAGTGATTGAGATAATCCGTCCTGGAGACATTTTTTCAATCGTAGGAGAACGGATTGAGGTGGATGCTTTTCAATCGTATGGATTGAGTGTTCAATTTTCGTATCCGAAATCAGATATCAGTAGTACTCTACTAGCCCCCTAGCTGATGTGAGGAATTAGTAGATTTGCTCATGTGAGCTATATCGATCGTAATACGTCTGGATTTCAGAATTGTACTGGTATGTAATTATCCGCTCTAGGAACAAGGTTCCGTTGTGATGAAACGCTTGAGGGCGGATTAGAGTAATGAGAATCTCAGAAGTTTATCGAATTTTGCAACCCTTGGTATTCGGGTAATGGTGGCCACGTTTCTCATGATTGGACATTTAATGCCTTTACTCACGTGGGCGAGCCATTATTGCGCTAAATGCGCATGTCTTAATAACCGTCACACAGGAACTTGGTGGGCCTAGGATTTGGATTTAATAGGCCCATTTAGAAGGCTTTGTGACGAAACGATGGCATTTTCGCGCCTTTGGGTTAAAAACGACGATTTTGATTCATTAAAACGGAGAGTCGTTCGAAAATAAACGACAGGTTGCTTGAATCGGTATTTGAGAGTTTTCATGCCCTGAAAAAGGCATATTTGGCAATTCTAGTAATCACTTCTTCTTGCTCCCTCGACGAACCTCTGCAAAAGTTTTGAGAAGATTTTCGTGTTTGCCTCTGTGAATTTTAATTCACTATCCTCCTTCATCCTTAGGTAACCATTCTCCTTCCATTTTTTGTGTCTTGTTTCAGTATCTGTAAATGTCTAGGAAAGGTTTTAGCTTCAATGGTGTTAGCCCTAGAGGAAGAGGAGGAAGGGCTTTAACTCGAAACCCTACAGTTCGTGGTGGGAGGATCCCAGTGATCTTCCAATCGAAGCCACAATACCCAGAGAGGGAGGCGTCGCCATATCAAAGGCGAAGGGTGATAATACCCTCTTCGGAATCCTCCTCTAGTGAGAGTGCTGAGAGTGCTGATTTGTATCTCTCTGACGATGTGGATTTTTACCGCAGCGTGAAAGCTTTTACAATGGCGGTGAAGAAGACCACTGGGGGAAGAACATCCGGTGGGGAAGCACCCTCTCAGCAGTATATAATGAAGACAGCTTCCGGACTGTGCAATGTAGTCACACACCGGATCGATTGGGTGAAATTCCAACAGAAACGCCCATTCAACTGGGTGGCTGAGGAATTCCGTGAAACACCATCCGTCCGGGCTCGGGAGGACGGAGCGGAGCTGGAACCGCGTTTTACGGTTTTCAAGAAGGATAAATATAAACGGTGCTTTTTGGTGTTAGCTCCGCTTCCATCAGATCGGATATGTCATACACCGGGCGAAAGGTCCATATATATGTATGACTTTCTGTTTCTGAATCTAGGCGTGCGTTTTCCCCTCACAAAGTTTCAGATGGGGGTTCTGAGATTCTTGGACTGCGCCCCTTCGCAGCTTCACCCCAACGGATAGGGGTTAGTCCGCTCTCTTGAAAGTCTACTCTAGTATCAAGTAAAATGAATTGGGCCATACAAGGATGACGACGACCATGCCTTGGACCCAATTAGATATCGTGATAAAAGGAATAAATATATAAAATAATTATCACTTATAGGTCATGTCGATGATAAATAATATTCGGATATAATGATGTATTGCTAGATACCGTTCTTATTTTATATTAATAATAAAATAGTTTATTATTAATATAACCAAATATTTTACCTATAGAGTCACACACATAGAGTAAGCCCACCAGAGGATAGTTTTATTTTAGTTGGACTGAAAATAAAACTATTTGGGCCTAACTTATTTAGAATGAGTCAGGAGCCCAATGTTTAATGAGAGCTCAGGTCAAGACCTAAGCCTATATATAGAGCATGGGATGCTTATAGGCTGCTGCTCAGAAATTAGATTACAATCAAATTCTGTACTAGCATTTGGATCTTTGGTTTTCTGGTGGGAGTGCTCGTGTGGACTCCTAAGGGCGAAGCTATAATTGCTTCGATCGAGGAACTCGTTGTGCGTCTACAAGAGGTAATCCCTAAATCAAAAACTTTAATTACATAATGCTTTGAGACATTTGTATTTGCAATCCTTATTTTTGGGAATCCTCTGTGTTTCTGTTGCCTGCCCCTGATGGGATTCCCTAACAAAAGATATTTCAGATATCATCATACACACACACACACACACATATATATATATATATATATATATATATATATCAAAACTTAGTATTTGGCATCACAATAAATGTGTCCACCAAATTAGCTAATCAAAGGGCTATGCACGAACTTTAAATATACACAAAACCATGGAAATCATATATTTATCTCAGCAACACCATAAGATATTTAAATTTACAAATCCTTTTTACTTTAACATTGCATTCTTCCCAACTTTGAGCTCACCAAGTGGCATTGTCACCTTGAAAATTCACTAAAACAAAATTTGAAGGGTGAGTACCACTCTGATAAGTGTGCATGTTTTCTTTTTTTGAGTATTTTTAGATGTAGTTTTTATTTATTTTTACCCTTATTCCTCCTGATTTCCTTAATTTTGTATTTAGTTCCATATAAACTACTCAGTTGTCTCTATTTTTGTAGGACTATTAAGGTTTCAGGTTCATTTTGATGAGAAATGGTAATTTGGATGCAAGAAGAAGCCTTGGGGAATCTTACCTGTGTAATTGGGCAAAGTCAGAACAAACCACTAGCAGTGGTGGCAAACCACTGGCAGTGGTTGTCACTAGAACGGAGAAAATGAAGAGAACCAAGTGGCAGAGACCACCACTGACCGTGGTTTCCCACCACTGGCCATGATTGGTGCTGGTTATACAAAGATCCATCAAACAGAATAAACCACTAGCCGTGGTTGTCACTGTCGTGCCATGTTACATTGAAATTTGGGAGATTTGGATCATCAGACCCCGAACCACTGCCAATGGTTTGCCACCACCGACCGTGGTTGCCCCTATGAAGCCTTATTTCCTAATTTTTAGGATGCATATTGGGGGCAGTTGAAGGGGGTTCGGTGACACACCTTGGAAGAGAAGAAAAAAGGAAGAAAAAGAAGAGCTTTCTGAAGGGATTTGGGAGGAGATTCAAGGACTAACACGAAGAACACTCGGATTTACTGATTTGGAGGAATATTAAGAAGAGTATGAGTTTGTCTTTTATTTTCTGAACCCTATTTTCTATATTTGGGTTTCCTTGTATGTTGGGAATGAGTTTCTTAGTTTTTGGTTATGTAATTAATTTTATGTTGAACTAAACCCCTTATGTTGGGATTAAAGGGCTAGTATGCATATGTATTGAAAGGATTGTTTTTCATCTTCTCCATTTATGAAATTTATGTTTACTATTTGATTTCATGAATGCTTAATGCTTCTATAAGACTTCGAGAGAAGCGTAGTTGATTCCAAATGATATACGCTACGAGAGTAGGTATATTGTTTGAAAGCATGAAATTGAACCTATGGTTTTAAGTTACGAGAGTAAGAGAAACCATTTAAGGGCTACTGGGTTTTCACAAAACGTAATGGACTTAATTAACAAATTGAACACGGTTCTTTAGGAATTAGGTACATTAGTAAGGCTTCGAGAGAATGTTGCTTATTACTTTAGGAAAATCTACCTTAGAAACTAAATTTTATAATTGGGGAAATGAATTACATGAAATTTGATACTAGCATATTAACCTTTTTAACTCCCAAGAGTTTTCCTTTGATTGGTTCTTAGAAAGCATTTGATTTCCATCCCAAAAGAATTAAGTTTTTCTATCATGCTATTTCTATCATTTAATCTACTGCACTTTTTCATCGTTGAAGGGTTTTTCTAGATAATTGAACTACCGTTAAAACCAGTACTTGGGCACAATCCTGTTGGGAACGATATTTTTATTACTGCGATACCCCATGCACTTTTGGTTGGCTATCACACTCCAAGCAGTAAATAGTAATCTTACATATAAATAAGATTTACCTATCGGGTTATATATTTCAAGATATCAAAATCATAATATAATGGCATGGATATCATCATAACCATAAGTGAAACATTAATTCATTGCCATATAACACCAAATATATATTAATCATCAACTCTATCATTTCAATATCAAACATCACCATAATACCTCATAACCTCCATCAACTAACTATACATCAATGCTTTAATACTCTCAAATGCAATATCTAAATGCCATGGATTTTGAAAATCATTTTCTTTTCAAATGCATAAAAGTATGTAATGCGGATCTAACTTCACGACAAAATAAATCGTAGTGCCAAAGGATAATCCATACAACAAATCATAGTGTTATAATCAGTTGTACCTTGAAGACTACCTAGCAAATCGTAGTACTATAATCGGCAGCCTCATGAGAATTGTACATCAAATCGAGTGCTGAGCAAATCGTAGTGCTTTATTAATGCATATAATGCCATGATAATGCAAAATGTATAAATACGAATCGCAATGCACATATAATCATATGACATCATAGCCTAGCTCCACTAACCTCAATATAATTTTAAATCATCAATCATCACTTTATTATTTATCAACTCAATCAATTGGAGTCATCAATACCATAACCAACATAATCAATCAATATAATCATAAGACCATACAGGTCATTCCAATAACGCATATCAGTCAGGCAGTTAATGGCAATCACCGATATATATATATATATATATTGGAACCAAGTCTGGTTTTATGAAAGAAAGACTATTAATTAACCAGACCCAAGATTTGTTAATAACACACATCAAGGCATTTAAAGTAAAATGAAGTCTACCCATGTGTTATCTGACCTGTTAAACTAAGTGTTTTAGGATATAAATATTAAGCACATAGGTAACAAATGAAAGATAGAGTCCATCAAAACAAGAGTCCGAGTTATGATTCCAACAAGTTTCAAGAAAAATATGATTCCAAGCTTTGCTCGAAAAAAATCTAATTTAAGTATGATTAGATCTTTGTTATACCAATCAGACCTTAGACTTTAGAAGCTACAAGAACTTTACTTCAAGGTTGCAATAACCAACGTTCAAGATCCTGTTTGATGATGCTATGAGTTATGTGTCTATCAAGAAAAACTACACTTATCATTAAAAGAGGAAAGGAGACAAAGCAGTGAAGCAACCAAAGCCCTATTATGAAGAAACCAATGTAGCTACTCTACACACCTCAGAAAAGCTTATGATAATCAGCTCTTGTGTCAAAATACCTGCAGAAGGTCAACTGCATATACTTTACATGCTCTGATTGAAAAAAGAAAGCTAACAAAAGGTCTTTTACACTAAAAATATCAAAGAACTCCATTTTAGTGCAAGCCCCGTTAGTCTTTTACACCAGACCTTTTGCCCTCTCTTCATATTTTCAAGGTCTGATACTTATAACAAGTTGAAGCTTTACCAATAGATCTACAACGGCTATGTGTGTAACATCCCAAATTTTAAAGAAATAAATTTATTAGATAATGATAATTAATTATTTATGGTCCAATAAATGTGGGAAAATTAATTAGACACTAGAGGTGAATTATCGGTAAATTAAGATTTACTGAAACCAGATGATTTAACAGATGGTGTGGGACCTACTAGGTCAAATTGGATGTTTGATGGGTTTAGAATACTTAGAAAATTATTGTAATTATGGTGGTATAGTTAAAATAATTTTTGGTGTTGAGGGAATAATTATTCAGACACGGCGTATGTAAATAAACAGGGAAAATATGAGCCAAATGGAAATAAAAGAAAATGCAAACTCCCATTTCTTTCCTCTATTCCACCGTGACCTCTTTTCTCTCTCTTATTTGGTCTTTTTACCCATTGGACAATGGGGAATTATTACCCAATGGTAAAAGCAAATTGGAGCACCCTTTTACCTATTGGTTATTGACCAATTTTGGTCATCTTTTTCTCTCTCCCTCACAAAACCATGTGGCTCTCTTATTCTTCCATCATTCTCTATTTTTTTTCTTCTTTACCCATTCTCTTCTCCAAACCGTCCACTACCCTTTCCACTCCATTTTCTTGCAAAAATTAAAACTAAACATGGATTCATGAAGCATTTATGAGACTTTGGGGTTAATGTTTAAACATCTCCTTCTTCCTCTCCCTCATTTTTTTGGCATGAAGCTTGGAAATGAGGTATGGTTTTGAACCCATCTTGCCCCATTTATGATTTTTATGATGCTTAAGCTTGAAATATTGGCATTGGGTTTTATAGGTGTTAAGAAAAATAGTGAAACCCTAAGCTTGAAACATTGGAAATATGATTTTTGAATGTGGCTTTAAGTTTGAGAGGATATAGGTTATTAAACTTATAATGATTAAAGGACATAGTTGGAGTTGAATGTTGTTAGGTGATTCTAGAGAAAACCCTAAGTGTTGGTAATTTAGGGGTTTTAGCCAAATTGGTGGTTTTAATGACTATGGTGCCTTTGGAATGATTTCATATGAAGAAAATAGATTCTTAGAGGATTGAAATCAATTATTGATGATGATGAAGTTTTGAACTAAGTTAATGTTATTGTGGATGATGGTATATGCATATGGAACTCAAACCCTAGGTTAGATGAGCATTGGGATCATTGATTGATGTTTACAATTGATTGGCACATTATTGATGATACTGTGTTTGAAATATTGTGTGAAAGTTATTGTGATTAATGATTTGGGAATTTTCATGAGAAACCCTTAAGAGTTGATGATTTGAGGCTTTTTGGCAAAATTTAAGAGATGGTGATTAGAATGATGCATATGTGAAAGTAGAGGTTATTGGATTTGGATGGGATCCTAATCTTAAGATTTGGGAATATACATATATATTGCGGCTTGAAGGGTTAAGTTTGAGAATGAATATATGATGTTTAATGTTGGACGTTGTTAGTTATGATGATAGGCGATAAGGATAATGGTAGATGACCGTTGATAATAGAACCTATAATGGTTGTAATGGATTAATAAAATAAGATGGTGTTTTGATGAGGTCTTAGGTCATGATATGTGCCATATAAAATTATTGATTGATAATGGATCAAAAGGAGCCAAGATGGCTTATGTTGAAATTGAATGATAATGATATCAATTGGATGATTTATATGATGATTGGATGCATTATGGATAAAGGATGTGGTATTGTTATTGTTGGGAATGGTTAACCTTTTAAGATTTAGAGAATCTTGGTCTTGGGAAAAGAATTCCTGAAACCTAACACAAGTGTATGAATTGGTGTTTTGACAAGTTTAGAACTTGTTACCAAGCCTTAAGATATATTTGCAATTGTTTAAAATTGTGATGATGCCTTGAGATGGCTTGTTGATTGAATGCATATATATATATATATATATGTGTGTGTGTGTATTGGTGTGGATTGTGTTCCAGATGATGCGGCGGAATGATTAGAGCATTCAAATCGTTGTTCTTCTCTCGAGGTATGAGATGAGTTTACATTTTAATTGCATGAGTTAAATGAATGATGATTAATGTATATGATTATACTCATGCTTGCCTTGCCATGATATATTAAAATGATGAGATAAATGATAATTTGTTGAATGAGTAAGATTCCATGTGAATGCATGTTTTAGGCATGATTGATGTTGAGATTGATGAATGGGGGTATGGGATGATGTTTCCTAAGTTAAAAATATTGTATGATGGCTTTCCCTGCTCTTGAATCGATTTACAAGCCTCTTTGAATCAATTCAAAGGCTGTTGTTTCCCCCTGGGTGTGTTCCAGAACCGTGGGAATCGGTTCACATGATGTGGGAATCCATTCATGGTCCCCTGGAAATGCATAAATCGATTCATGCTATGTGTGAATTGATTCATGGCCCTATTCTTGGCTGTCAGGATTTCTAAATTCACAGGAATCGATTCATGGACCCTCTTGAATCGATTCATGGCCCTGTTTTAACAAAATTTTATACGTTTTGAGGTATATTTGATATTATTGAACTAAGGCATGATTATACAATCTAATGCACCCATATTTACCATACTTTGGTGAAATTATTGTTCATTATATGGGACATTATGCATGTTTGCTTGTCTATGATGTATTGTTGAATTGTGATGATGGACATGAAGATGTTAGAGAGTTGAACTAATGTGTGACAACTTTGGATTGTGAATGGTATGCTTTGTGGTGGTGTTGTTGCACCTTGAATTATTGTAGAAGGGTGTGCGTGTGTGTATATGTATTTTTATGTTGATGCAGGTTTTGATAATGAGACAACAAATGAAGATATATTAAGGATGTTATCAAGCAAATTAATTATGTTTGATGATGAAATTCAAAAGAATGATTCAAGGCATTTTAAGAAGCTTAAAATCAGTGGAATATACTCATTAAAGTGCCCAAGACTCAAAGGAATTAAACCAATACGCAATTGCATATCAAAAGGAACAAAAACAATGCACAAAAATGGAGAATTAGGTGGATGAATCAATTCATCCATGCCTGAATCGATTCATACGGTTTTTATGTGCAGGAACTTGAAAATTTCATGCATGAATCGATTCAAATGGGAAATGAATCGATTCATACGTTGGTAATGGCATTAAATCAATTCTGATGCATTTTGAAGGCCATGAATCTATTCATTTTCAAAATGAATCTATTTATTTTCAAAATGAATCCATTCATACATCTGTTAGGAAGAAAACCAAATTACATGAATCTATTCATTTTCAAAATGAATCTATTCATTTTCAAAATGAATCTGATCTGTCCAGAACCGGGGTCAAGAGATCCAGTGTCGGGCCAGTCACAAATAATAAGATAATTATGTCTCTGAAGACCGGTTATATGAGTATCCGGTTTATATGTATCTGATGTCTCTGTATGAAGAGAGCGGTCTGGGCATCCTGGAGGTCCTTCACACTGTCCTCACGCGTTGATGTGGGCGAAAGGTGGTGTCACCTATGAAGATTCTCCGACGCTCAAGTCAGTAATCGTATTCCAAGTGAGGAATGTTTTCTGAGAGTAATTATAAGTTGAAAATAAGTCGAAGATCCCTCTCTCCATTGATGAAGAGAGTTCTTATACCTGATTGGCTCGATATACGAGGACTCGTTAGTGGGGAACCACTAACCTCCAATAATATTATAAATTATTATTTTATTGTGCACTTGCCAGTATGATTGAGTCAAGTGGCTATTTTATATTGAGCGTAGGGAGTATGGGCTGGACTTAGGGGACAAGTTGATCATTCCCGTGAGCAGATTTTGGCTCGTAGTGTGGGGAATGGAATCTTTATACTCGTCCCTATAGCAATGCCCTTTGTCTTCTGTATGGTGACGTGTATGTTATCCGGGGTCATGGTGTTATCCGGACTAACCGGTGCGGGGAGAACGCCTGACGCGGAATTAGAGTCCGGATGTATACTGATGACACCGGTTGCACGTTGTCAAATGGTCAATGACGTTAAAAATATATCTTGTAGAACGGATACCGGTATCGAGACCGGATCAGAATCTATTCATTTCCAAAATGAATCCATTCATACGTCTATCAGGAAGAAAAACAAATTATATGAATCTATTCATTTTCAAAATGAATCTATTCATTTCCAAAATGAATCTATTCATTTCCAAAATGAATCCATTCATACGTTCTCCAGGAGATTGAATCCATTCATTTCAAGCTTGAATCTATTCATTCCAATTTTGTTACGTAAATGCACTAAATGAACCTATTCATTTTGAAAATGAATCAATTCATTTAGTTCAAATGGTTCTAAAATTTGAAATTTGAAAGTCTCGAAAGTTTTAAGTGCCAATAATTTCTGAAATGCTCCACTCACCATACTGCACTATGCTTGAAGTTATAAATTAATTCAGCACTCCATGAAGCACCATGCCATATCCAAGCTGCCAGAGACAAAAACTGAAAGATACCTTGCTGTTCCAATTTCAATTTGCACGCTGGAAATTTTCAAATGGAAAAGAACCATGCTTGTCCAAGCTGCTGCCAACGGACACTGAATTCCACCTTGTTATTCCAAGTTCCACTATGCATGCTGGACTTTAATAAGCAAGGCACCAACAATCTGATGGAATAATTAATTGCAAGTGTCATGCCTTATGTGCCTATAAATAGAGAAGGAGTTTGAAGAAGCATTTACACCAAGCATTGAAGCAATTCCTTTGCTTTCTCCTTCCTTCACGCTGCTCCTCTTCTCCTTTTCTCTTAATTACTCTCTATTTCCATTTTGGCTTATTATTTGAGAGTAAACTTGGTAAGCAAAATTATTTTCTAAACTTGCAAATTATTTCTTAAGAGAGAAAATATTTTTGAAGTGCTAAAATTTGCATATCCTCTCTTTGAGAGTTACCATTTTGTTAGAGCTTTAATTTGTATATCCACTTTATTGGAGAGTTACTCTTGTATTCTAAGCACCAAAATTTCTAAAGTTGTGGGTTGGGTTTCAACCTTGTAATTGTGAGATTGAGAGATTGGGTAGGGTGCCCTTGTACTTGTGAGAATTGGGTTCTTGAGTGTGGGACACTAGGAAGTCGCGATTACTCAAAGTTGTATCTCTAATCTCTAATAGTGGAAATCCTCTAAGTGGGTTGCTTAGAGGCGAGACGTACACCGGTGTGGTGGAACTCGTATATATCGATTTACAAATCTCTCTTCCCTAAACTTATTTAATTTGTGCACTTAACTTGCTTGCTTGATTTATTGTATTATTGCCAATTAATTTGGACTAAGTTCTTATTATATTAAGTTGTAAATTATTTTGATTAACATTATTGAAATTAGCCTTAAGTAATATTCTTGAATTAATTTGAGAACCATAAATAGTGTTATGATTAATTTGATTCCACTTCTTGAATATTACTTAGACCTTTTAAGTGCTTATTATTTTGTCTTGTGTATAAATTGTTACTACTTGCCATTAAGTTTATCATCTTCAATAAACATAGTAACTAAAGAATCAACTTCAAAAGCATTCAAAGTAAAAATTTTAAATACTCAATTCACCCCCCCTCTTGAGTACTTGAGGCCACTTGGTTAACAGTATATATATATATATATATATATATCACCATAATATGGAATGATGAATTATTGATAAGAAATGGAAATGAATATGGATGTTGAGGATACCCTAAATGATGGTGAAAGAATGATGAATATTATTAGTGATTATGATTAATGCAAGATGAATTTGAATTTATAAATTAAAATTATAATTGATGGAAAATGTTGATGATGATTGTTACTATTGATGATTGTTGACTGCTATTGTGGTTGATACAAATGTGATCTTGTATGTGTGGTTTGATTTGTATTAGTGAAATGTTGTGAATGCCACACTAAAATATGGAACAATGGTAATGATCAATGAAATGAAAATCCACAAAAAATTATGTGGTTGTGTGGATGATGAATAAAGATGAATGAGGGTGCTGAGCATACCTTATATGTTGATGAAAGATTGATGAATATTATTGATGACTGTGATGCCATTGTGACTGATGCAAGTATTAACTTGTGTGTATGAGATAAAGTATGTTGATATGAAATGCCATACTTAAAACTTGAAACAATGGCAATGACCAACAATAATAAAATCCACTAAGAATTATATGGTGGTGTTGGTGATGATGATGATTGATGAGTGGCATGATAGGATGCATAGTGTGAGAATGCATTTGAATTTCATTGCATTGCATCCATGGCGTATCATACGCTGTCGGTAAGGAATGTCAGGGGATTCCCCAGTTGGCCCAGTGGGAGGGCGGCTCTATGCACAAGCATTCTTGTTGTTCCCCTATGACTCGGTGTGTAAGTCATGAAGTTACCCATGCTTAGCTACGAGGAGCTGCACGTAGTTGACCCTGTGGAGGGTGGCTTTTGAGGAGCAGGTGTCCCCGGTGGTCCTTGGGATCACAGCTGCTATGATATAATTCATGGTTGGCCTGCAACACCTCATGTTGATGATCATGTTGTTTACCGCGGTCATGGTGAAAATGACTAGTGTTGCAAAATGGGTGATGCGGTTTGGTACCAGTAAAATTGGTGTTATGCATGCATTAAAAGATATATGTACACATTATACTACTGCAGTAGGGGTATGGTTATATAATCATGCTTGAACCTACAAATTGGTATTTATTTTCCCACAGTCGGGTCCGTAATTGATGTTAATTCCATTGTGCATATGCATTAGCTTAAGAGAATTTGCATATAGCATGGAGATAGACCAAAGGTGTTGAGATATGATGATGATGAGATGGGCGAAAGAATACCTAAAGACAACATGTAAAATATGAATATAAAGAAAAGATATTATATATGATGATACTATGAGTGATGGCCCAATATGATGAAGGGCATATTTGTGTCTATATGTCGACACCATGCTATGATTCATGGAATATGATTACAATGTGTAAATGTGTGGAAATAATGCAATCATGATGATATATGATATGTTGTTGATGAGATTCATGTTAGCCCAACGTGATGATGGGTAATGATGTGCATATGTGATTACTTTTCTATGGGTTTGATTGATAAACTAGATATATAAATATATATGTTGATTGATTGGGGTGATTATAATGATGATTGATTGTTTGAAGCAAAGTACACATGATGTTGATATGTATATGCACATAATCTCAATTGTATTCATATTCATCATTTGGAATGTATAACTCACTCTCCTATGTCCATTTTTAGCATTGTGATGTAGGAATGTCATAGGATGAGGATGTGTTTTGAAATAAAGCTTTTGGGAGAAGGTAAATAGTGGTAATGGAATGCCTTGGTCGGTAGTGATTGTTAATTGTGGAATTATGAATGTAATGTATATGATAAGTGTCGATAATCATTGATTTGATGGATATTGTATAGATGGCAACATAAGTGAATGATGAATTGATATTTGGGGGTATTGGAATTTATGTCCATTTTGACGGATGAAATGATGTTGGACATGTAGTCCTATTGTATTTGTATAAGTATTGCTAATCCATGAATTGAGGTTGAATTGTACGTGAGGTAATGAATGACATTTGGATGTTTGCTTGGTTGTGGCCTAATAGGCTTATGTTAGGTAATTACATGCCTTGTCGAGCCTTTTCTCATATCTTCATATATGGGATTAGGCATGTGCCTTGTATACATATTCTTCTTCCGCTGTAAACTCTATTATTTTTGTATACATATATGGGCAATTTATCTTGCGATCTAGTTATAAATTATTAAATCTCACTCTTCGGTTTTTTGTGGTTTGGGTCTTGGTGTAATCGTTGAGGTGTTTTGGAAATATTCTAAACACAAAAAATTTACTCACATTTTTATTAATTATTTATCTTGATTACATCGGGATTCGGGTCTGGGAAACCAAGGTGTGATAATGTGTCTTGATCAAAACAGACATTTTTAAGTGACCTATTGATCCGGTCGGGATACCGGTCCCTAAAGTTATGACGCCAGCGTGACCTCTTTGAGGAGCAACCGGTGTTACCAGAGGACAGTACCACACCGGTTATCCGTTGTCACCTCATCCATTCTCACTTCATTGAATACTTCATCCGTCCTTGCCACGATAGATGCTTCATCCGTTCTCATTTCTACGTCGTGTATAGCCGTTTGCTTCAGAATCACTATGAGATAAGAGTTCATTATAACTTATCAGTGAAGATACCCTGCATAGCGGAATATGTCTATGTCAATTATCTCAGAGAGTAAGTACAATCATCAGCAAAATATACAGAAAGATGATTATCCTCCATCCCTGTCTCAGAATCATACTCTGATAATTGACCTACCCCCCTGACACACTCTGAGTACTGAGTCATCTTGATTGACACACTCTACACGCTATCAGAACCAAGGGGCCCACTTGCATCCAACGATTCATTTCCTACGTTCAACTATAAATAGCATATTCCAATACACATGCACGGTGACGTTGTTCTATCCTACACCTTTATTATTACATTGCTTGAGTATTGATGGAGTTTCATACACTCTTCTAACTTGAGCGTCGGAGAATCTTCGCAGGTGGCACCATCTTTCGCCCCCTTCAATGCGAAACTCTGGTGTGTAGGATCTCCAGGATAACAAGACCGACTTTTCCCACTGAGAGGCCGGATTACAATGCCGGATACCCACTGTACTGGTGTACAAACCCTAAAACATCAATACTTTAGTGGCTGGTCCCACACCGGATCCTAGACCCCGGTTCAGTCCAGTTCACCTATAAATATGAAGAAATTCAAGTTAAAGAATAGAGAATCATTAAGTCATTCGAAGAAAATCTTGTAATTAGTTTATAAAGCCTTCTATGTTGCTCTGCATCTAGCAAACCTTGGTCTCTTTACTTTCTTACTTAGTGCATCTATTTATCACTTGCATCTTCTTATACACTAAGTTCTCAGAAACACCAAACACAATCTATCTTTCAAATTTGTATTTGTGTAAAAGTCTGGTATGTTGCCAGCCTTTAGTTTCTGTAGGAAACAATTTTACCTAAAGAGGATTTTGAAAGAATACTTGGGTATTTAAGCCAAAAGTGACTAGAGTCAAGAATACTTATGGCACGGCCTGGTGTTGAAATTGTAAAAGAAGTTTTTACTGTAACATCCCGAATTTTAAAATGAGAGAATTAATTACCGAAATAAATATTAGGAATTGGTATATGGAGTATTTAATGTCCCAAACTATTGAGAATAATTAAATTGATAATTTTGGGAACTGTTAGAAAATTATGGAGACCGGTTAAGCTGAAATTAAGCCCGGTTGAGATATGGGTGTCGGACCAAGTATCTCGGAATGAGATGATATTGGTCAGGGCTGTAGAGAATAATATTGGGAATCTGAATATGTATTCGGAATAATTTTTAGATGATGTATTGAGCCCAAACGGAGAACCTGTTGGTTATAAAACGGTAAAGTTTTAATGAAGGGGAATTAAAATAAATCGAAAACCCAATTTTCTTCTCCTCCTATTCACGTACACTGCTGAAGGTAGACATTTCATTTGCATTTCACTTCTTCTCCTCTTCATCACCATCTTCTCTATTTTCCTCTCTTTTCTTCATCCAAACCCTAGCAAGTTTGAGTCCGCATCTCCTCATTTTCGTTGGTGGAGCTTGAAGGAGGCTTGTGGATCTGCTGTATTCTCCCTCTTTCTCTCTATTTTCGCAGCTTCCTCTCCCCCTATTGAACCCATTTTCATTTTTGGGTGTGAGGTAAGGAATACTCACCATTTACTTGGGTTTTTGCCATAGGTGTATGATAATATGAGTTTTGAAACCATGCATGTGTATGGATGTTCTTGAGGTGAGTATTTAATGCAAGAGTTTAATATGGGTTTGTATGAGAATGAGGTTTCTTTGAGAAGTAATAAAGTGGATGCATTTATGGTTGAAAAGAGAAGAGTATTTATGATGGTTGTTGGAATTTTATGAAACCCTAACTTTATGAATCTGGGGGAAATGTATAATGGAGGTTGATGAACATTTATTGTTGGTAATAAATGTGAGGTATGATGAATAAAGGTCATTGGTGAAGGTAATTTGTTGGTGGAAGTCATTAATGGAGAAACCCATGAAAGGGTTGGTTGTTGAGTACATAATAATAAATGGTGGCACCTAACCCATGGTGGTTATGGTGGATAAAATGAAATAAAAGAGTTTTGAGAGTTATAATAATAAAAAACAACAAGTATTTATTGACATATAAGTATTTGAACCTTAATAAGTAAGTAGAAAATTGATTGTATAATGTATTGTGATGTAGGAAGTGACCCCATTGACGAAGCGGGACCATCAAACCACGTTGATCACTACTTCACTTGAGGTAGGAGGGGGTAACTTTTCTAAATGCATGATTTCATCCATTGGTGATGTGGAAATATGTATATGTGATTATATTAATAATTGTTTGAATGGATGATATGATATGTGTAATTTGAATGCATTTAGAATGATGATTGTTATGTGGCATTGTGTTTGGGATAATATTAATGATGTGATGATACCATATTAATGAAGTAGGATGATGGTTTGAAACCATATGTGAATTGAGAATTGTGATGTGAATATCCCAAATATGTGTGTATGAGTTGTGGAATGTGTGTGCCACTAACTATTAATGAGAATAAGTTCAAAAGAGAATTGGGATTGGATAAGAATGATGAGAATATTGAAATCCACTAAGTGGTGATGGTGAATGATTGAATGTGGAGTGGCATCTAGGATGCATAGTGTGAGGATGCACTTGATTTGCATTTGCATTGCATCCATGGCATATCATAGCTGTCTATGTGGAATATTAGGGGGTTCCACTAGGCGGGCCCAGTGGGAGGGCGGCTCAGTGCACGAGCGTATTATGATTCTCCCCTGTGACTCGGTGTATGAGTCACGAAGCTGTCCATAGTTTGGTGACGAGGCACCCTATGTGGCGGGCCCAGTGGGCGGGCGGCTCTATGGTGAGCGAGTTTACCTCGGTGTCCGACGGGACACGGCTCTCTCGATGTGTGTTCGGGAGGGGCCCGTAGCACTTATGGTAGTTGAGGCCACGATGTTGATCCGTAAGTCAGAGGGTGACTAGTGCTACAGATGGGCGATAGCGATTTGGTACCAGTAAAATTATAATGATGTAAGCATGCATGAATTGAGATATATGTGTACACAATTTTTTTTCTACTGCAGTAGGGGCATAGTAGCACACCTATGCTTGTCCCACAATTGAATTGATTTAATGATATATTTTCCCACAGTCGGATCCGCATTGTTTGACGATGAATTCTTGTGCATATGCATTAGCCTTAAGAGCATTTACATATAGCTGGAGATATGCCTAGTTGAAAGCCCATGGTGGCAACGGATGATTGAGAATTGAAAGGGGAAAGAGTTGAATACTAACCCGATGTGTGTGTTTGGCAATCCAAATGATTGATATTGTGAATGTATACTTGAAATTATAAGATGTATTGTGTATAATGTATGATGTGGTGTAATGATTGCTAATTGTGCAAGTATACATGTATTTCATCATAATGTATGACTTTAATTCATTTGGATTATGTTACTCACCTCCCCGTTGCCATTTTTAAAGTTGATGTAGGTATGACTTAAATCCTACAACTTTTGGAGGCCGAGTATGAAGAAGGTAAAATATGGATAGGAATGTGTAAGCCTTGGCCGGCATGAAATCTGTTTTGTAGAGTATATGAGGTTTATATACTCAATTTTGTAATGTTGATAATTTTGGAGGTCATGGGAGAAAATTGGACATGTTTGTGTAATGACAATTTTCATTCATGACCCAAAAGTTGTAAAGAATGAATCTTGATACTTGTCCTTGACTAATGAATGTATGCTGTGATTTTATGTCATGCTTTGGAGTTGTGAAATGATGTTGGATCCAAATGTATGTAGGGAGTGTATGTGGCATAATGTTGAATTTGGATCATATGCATGAATTAATCTTAGCATGATGATGTTGTTGGTATTTAATTATATGAAAGAATCATGTAGTCTTGTATTGTAACGTTACATGAATTTGGTGCATGCATAATATGGTGAAATATAGTCCTAGGTTAGGCCAAAATAGAAGGAGTTAATTTTTATAAGCTAATTCCAAGAGAATCCTCGTTTCTGTTAAGTTTCTACAGAACTCGCTCAAGCGAGTGACAATCTTGCTCGAGCGAGATTGGTGTGGACTGTGGAATTCGTTTCTACCCCAAAGTCGCTCAAGCGGACGTACAATTCGCCCAAGCGAGATTGCCACAGAATCAGTGTTTTGATTCTGGACAATTTTCGCCCAGGCGTGAAGGGCAGCGCTCAAGCGAGGGAGAAGGAGAATTGATTCTGGACGATTTTCGCCCAGGCGAGTGGTGCCTCGCCCAAGCGAAAATTGGCCAGAGAGTTCTCAACGTTTCTGGACCAATCTCGCTCAAGCGAGCCTTGGGCCGCTCAAGCGAGATCGACCCCTGATACTCCTCTCCTCCTTCGCTCAAGCGTCTCGCTTCCTTCGCTCAAGGCATTCCTTCATGTCTCGCTCAAGCGAGCTGAGCCCTGATGCTCATTCCTTCATTTCGCTCAGCACCGCCCAGCACCCGCTCAAGCGTGTGTACGCTGGCTCGCTCAAGCGACGTGAGTCACGCTTGAGCAAGTGACACCTGATGCTGCTAATTATTGTTTTAACTGAATCTTTGAATCCTATGCATGATTGTTACTTTAAATATTATTCTGAAGCATTAAGGAGTAATATTTAGGCCTTCTAGATTATATAAATTATATCCCATATTTTTATGAATGGACCCCTCTTAAAAATCAATTGCCACTAATTAAACCAAATTAAATAATTCTTCCGCTGATTCTGATTGAAAAATTTATATTTAGTTTCACCCTCTCATATCTTCATATATGGGAGTGGTTCATTTTAGATCCAGGGGTTTGGTGAAAAATACTTCACCACTCTAATTATTTGAATTATTACTTTCTCCAAAGACGCGAAAAATTTTCCCCTATTTTATTTGGGGGTTTAGGGCGTCTCATTTACAATAGTGGAAATTCTTCAAGTTTGAAGGGACTGAACACAACTTCTACATTGGAAGTCAACCAGTATAAATTCCTTGGGATTATTCTCTCTTTCCTTGCTTTTAACAAGTCTGCTACAAAAGTCTAATTGCTTAACTTTAAAGTTTCATATTCTACAAAAAGTGTTATTAAGAGTCTAAAACTTATTTAACCCCCTTTCTAAGTCTAACTCTAAACCATCAATTAGTATAAGAGCTTATCCTTTTGGGTTGATCACTCCAATGAGTGAAAAGAAACAAGATCCTTGGTAGTTTCTCAAAACAATCAGCTTATAGTAGAAGGTTCTTCCATTAATAGACCACTAGCCTTCTTTGGTGAAGATTACCCATATTGGAAGGACAGAATAGAGATGTTCATCAAATATACTCAGTATGGCATATGGGCAGTCATCATCAATGGTGATCATCCTATTCCTATTGATGAAGATGGAAAGCCTAAATCTGAAGATGAATGGTCCATGCTTGAAATAAAAATGAAGATCAATGCCAAAGCCAGATTCGTCCTTACTTGTGCTCTAAGAAAATTAGAGTACAATAAGGTGTTTAGCTATAAATAAATTAAAGAAGTTTGGGATGCTCTTCAATGCAATTATAAGGTCACCTCCAATGTAAAGAGATCTAAAAAGATACTGTTGACAAAGTAGTATGATACATTCAAGATAGAGGATCATGAAACAGTAGACCAGATATTTGGAAGATTCCAAACCTTGCTAAATGAGCTTAAAGCTCTTGGGACAACACCTTCCACAGAAGATATAAATGCCAAGCTTCTTGGAAGTCTGCTTGAAAGATTTGATGCTAAATGCTTAGCTCTTAAGGAGACTAAGGATCTAAGCACCCTTACTCTTAATAAACTTATTGGAGTTCTTAGAGCTCATAAAATGAAGCTGAAGCTGAAGGAAGTCATCAAGCCTTCCTCCTCCAAAAGCATTACTCTAAAGTCTGAAGGATCAAATAAGAAGTCCAAAGCTCTTAAGACTGATGGATCCACAAGCTCAGAACTAGACTCTGATGAGTTAGATGGAGATATAAATGAAGAGTTGGCCCTTGTAACAAAAAGATTTCATAGGCTGCTGAAGAAAAAGAAATTCATACCTAAGAAGTTCTAAAAGAAAGATCATAAAGGTAAATCCCAATTTAAGTTTAAAATTGACAAATATGCCTTACAATGTTCTAATTGTAGGAAACCAGGACATATGAAGGCAGAATTCCCTCTCTTGAACAAGGACAAGAAGGACAAAAAAGATAAGAGAAGATTCCTTAAGAAACAAAAAAGATTAATCACTTAGGATGATGAAGATTTATCTAGCTCGGGAGAGTTTGATAAAGAGACAGAATCTGCCCAAATCTGTCTTATGGTTGATGCTGAACTAGATTCAGAAGCCAGCTCAAGTGATTCAGATTCTGCAGCTCAAGTGATTCAGATTCTGAAGAAGTAAGCTATGCTGAACTCAAACAAAATTATGATCTTTCGTTTAATGATTTTTCCATGTTATTGAAAAATTTTAAGATGTTAAAAGTGAAACATGTTGATATGACCTCTGATTATGAAAATCAAATTTCTAAATTGAAAGAAGAAGATTTTGATAAAATTATTCAAAAGGAAATGGAAGAAAATGAAAGAATGCACCTTGAAGAGTTGCACAAACTTAGACAAGAAAATCTTGTTTTGAAAACCAATTTGAAAAATACTAAAGTATGTTATAACTCTAAAGCTAATGAAATCATCAAACTGCTAAAGCAAGTGAGTTCATTTACTTTAGACCTAGGCAGGTTTGTAAATGGCACTAAAAATTTAAACAAGCTTTTGGGTAAATCCCATGGTGACCATAGCAGAACAGGTCTGGGTTATGTAGAGAAGAATGATTTTAATCAATTTTCATCTCTTCCATTTGTTTCAAAAAGGTAGAAACATGTAAAGTGTAACTATTGCAAGAGGTATGGTCATTTAATAAATGATTGTGAGAAAAAAATGAAAACGAATAAAAAGGTTGCTAACCATGTCGGACCCAAGAAGATTTAGGAACCAAAATCATTGATCATTCTTATTACATATATGCTTAAAGACAAAGACAAAGCCTCTACATTGGTATCTAAACCGTGGATGCTCGTATCACATGACATGAAGAAGGTCTATATTCCTATACCTGGAGCAGTTTAAAGGTAGGATAGTCACCTTTGGAGGCAACCAGTCTGGGAAGATCATAGTGTCTGGTAAAATTTGTAAAGTTCCTTTACCTATTATTAAAAATGTGTATTTAGTTGAAGGTTTGAGACAACCTACTGAGCATTAGTCAATTTTGTGATAGTGGATATAAGGTCTCTTTTGACAAAGAAAAGTGTATTGTCATCAACCATGATAGAACTATACTCTTCTTTGCAAACAGACATTACAACATATACAAGGTTGACTTGAATGAACTAAGTAATCAAAATGTAACATGTTTGTTTTCAAAGTCTGAGGAAAGATGGATCAAGCATAAAAAGCTTGGGCATGTGAGTTTAAAACACATTTCAAAACTTCACAAAAAAGGCCTAGTCAATGGACTGCCAAAAATTTCCTTTAACAGATCCCTGCCTTATGATGCATGCCAAAGAGGGAAATAACATAAAACCTTCTTTGAAAACAAAAATGTTGTTTCCACTACCAAACCATTAGAATTATTACATTTAGAGTTATTTGGTCCATCTCAGGTATAGAGTCTAATAGGAAAGAAGTATGGATTTGTCATTGTTGATGATTACACAAGAAGACATAGGTATACTTCCTAATCCACAAGGATAAGTCTGTGAAAGTATTCAACATTTTTTGTAAGAAAATCTAGAATGAGAAATGATTATGCATTGGTACAATAAGAAGTGATCATGACAGAGAATTTAAAAATAAAGTTTTTGAAAAATTCTACAATGAGTTTGACATAACTCACTGTTTTTCTTCTCCAAGAACACTGTAACACCCTCGATTAGCTAGGACAATCTCTTCCACTAGATTATCCAGGTTAACTGAGAGGCTACAAGTTTTAAAAAAATGTGGAAGTTTTCTTGTACATAAAAACTTGGTGGAACAGATACATCATATATACAACACTGCTATATATGATATATGGTCAAAAATAGTAAACTATACATGCTAAAAGTAAAGGGGCATACAGGCTCCCAGACAAAACATGAAAAGAAAATTTTCTATCCTTATCATCCTTAGTCCAAGAAGAGTCTTGCTGGTCCTTGATGTGAAGTTCGCACTGATCTCTACGGTGTCGGGTGTATGGTCCATCAAATATCTATAAAAATAGTGTAAGGGTGAGTCTCCACTTCCACAACAATCGGAGAGTTGTCATCACTAACATCCCCCCATAATCTAAACAGGTTTATAACTATACTCCCTCCCTAAGTGGGGTACCTATTTAATTCATTCTAAGTTATCTATCCTTACTTTGTCCCCTTTCAATCATCTCTGAATACATAATTCTCTTCCCTCCCCTTTACCACTAGCTATTACACTTACAGATACTAATTCAATCACAAACAATCACAATCCACATAGATAAAATAATGCAATACATGAATTCCATTAATTTTAATGGGCCTATCTCCTCCCTCTTAACCTCACACATATCAATACACATCATGCACATCAATCCAACCTTATCCCCCTACCCACTAGAGCGACTGAAGCTCGTCTCGATCTGGTTTTCACAAAAGGGTAAGGATACGCAGCCCTATCATCAACAATGGATCCAAACTCATGTCTTCAGAATGGTCACTCCATAGTCCCGATAACACTTGCTCAGAGTCAAAGTATACTAGGTTTGCCATGGGTTGTCCGATCTCGGGCGCGACTCCAAACCGTTGAAGGTTTGCCTAGGTATACTCCCAATACCTCCCATAGGGTCGGAACATCATTGTTCTGTAGTGTACCCCATCACTGTGTGCTTTAGGGGATCACTCTATCATTCACCATCCACCCTTATACTCCATATATGATGCATGCAACACACAATTTTATTTTCACTAGTCATTGATAGGATCCTTTCAATGACTCTATCTCATTCTTAGTATCGGGTTTGTCTCGTAAAATTCTTGATTAAACATTTTTTTATTTTATTACTTTCTTCGTTCTTACTCAAATCACAACATATTTTACCCAACAATTAAGAATGAAATGAGTTTTGAACATCCATAAAACCACGGGGTATTCTAGCATCACAGTGCCTATCATCATATCGATCCGATCTCAATCACATTGTTCATTTCTTAATCATATCATTTCCACAAATTAGTCACCTTAAAATCCCTACTGAGACATATCTTTATATTTCTTTTCTTGCTTTATTTTGACTTATCCATCTCAACATAACTTATTCAACGCATCATGTAAATCCCATTTATTCATCACGCAATTCATTTCATCCATGACATTCATCATTTATTCATTGTTCATTTTATCAGTTCATGATATTTCTCAAATATTTTTATCACATCACATTCCACAAGCATTTTATCATGCAACACCCATCATGTATTTTATCACATATATCCATCACATAACTAACATATATACATCCATATACATATCGCATAGCAATCATCATACACAACAATCATTATACATGTATCATGCAACAATCATCATACATGTTATCATGGTAATGGAGTCACACATTCTAGCATGGATACATTCATAATTGTGTCCACGTGAATAAATCAAGTATGTGCTACTTACTTCATGAATGCACCTATCAGACTATTTATCTCAATTACCCTCCTTAACCAATCAATCTCATTAATAGTAAAGTCATTCTCCTAGCATACCCTTTTTTATCCATAAATTATTTCTAGTTACTAAGTAATATTTTATAATTACTAAATGTATCACCCAGGTGAATTTTGTAACACCCTCGGTTAACTAGAGCAATGTCTTCCACTAGATCATTATACTTAACTAAGAGGTTACGAGTTTTTAGAAAAATGTGGAAGTTTTTTTTGTACAATAAATTTGATGGAACAAATGTCTTATATACACCTTAGTCATATACAATACATGGTCATATTCAACACATTGTACATACTTAAAATTAGGGGCACGCAGGCTCCTATCCAACAGGAAAAGAAAATCAACTAAGGTAATCGTCCTCGATTCAAGAATGTCTGGTTATTCCTTGATGCAAAGTCTACGCTGATCTCCTTGATATCGAGTGCGTGGTCCAGTTAGAGGTCTGTAAAAATAACTATAAGTGTGGGTCTCTCTTCCGTATAATTGGAGGTTTATCATTTCTTACATCCTCCCACAACAAAACAAGTACTCACATAATCCTTCCTCGTCTTGGGTTCCTAATTTCTCTAAGTTACCTGCCATCATTTAGTTCTACCTATCATTTTCCCTTCCTTCTTCTCTCATATTCTACACTAATAATTACAGAATAATTCAAATAACCATCACAATCACATACAATATCTCAGAATCATGTAATGCAATGCATGGGTTCCATTACTTTTAGTTAATCTTTTCATTGTTTATCATGAATGCATTTGGGCCCAATTCTATCTCATCAATTTCATACTTATTATCACCATTAGAATCTATCCTGTTCAGGCTACCTTTGAACACAACGTTTCTGTACTAGAGTGACCAAAGCCCACCAAGTCCCCACATCACAACACAGGGTATACATGAACTTACAGTCCCAATATCATGGATCCAACATATATTGTCATATTATAACAGGACTTGGCTCTCCACGGTCCTAGTGATACCGGTCTGAGTCAAAGTGCACCAGGATTGCATGGTTTCGCCCGGCATCAGGGCGCTACCACCGAGCCATTGGGGGTCTCCTCCCGTTACACTCCTAAGATCCAACCTCAGGGATCGAACCCTCATATCCTTCAGCGTACCCCTCGCTGCTGGCTCTAGTCCACATTAAGTCATATGCAAATGATGCATGTCTCATACATATTCTTTCATTTCCCATTATGTTCGTCATTGGTAGGGTCCCTTCAATAACCACTTTCATTCTTAACATCGGGTTCATTTCATACTGTTCTTTAAATTTCTTCTGATCATCCTTTAGAGGAAATAATACTAGCCATGGGTTACTCTAAGTTAATTGTGGTATAATCTTATCACTGTTGGGTAAGACTGTTCTAGAGGTATGGGTTGTTTGGCTGTGTAAGTGTATACTTAATTTCTATTAATGGTTGACTGACCGTCTAATTCATTTACCAATACTATCTTTAGTTATTATCATTATTTCTCTTTAATGCTTATCATAGTATATTCCCCTTGACAATTAAGAATGAAAGGGAAGTTGATTATACATATTCATCGATTCTCTAGTATGAAATTGCGTCTTAACGCATCCTCATCTCATTAGATCCATCCATATTTTACCATTATTTCATTTTTACGTCATGTAAGGATTCCTACCGAGACATATTCTTGCTTTCATTCTTTACTTAACATTTTATTAATGCATCATACAAGATTCATTCCTTTCATTATATATTTCATCAAACTTATATCATTTATTATACCAATAAGAACACGTACTCCTCATAATCATTCATGTTAATTGATCAAGCATATATCACTCATTCAATGAACACATTCACCAAACATACATCTCATCATGCTCATTCGATCCATTATATTTTATACAGGCATTCATATTGTAACCAACAAGTAATCCACATGACTCAATCAAACAATTCATCCATCGAACAGACACATATTACTTTATCTAAATGATCCTATATTACGATTTATTCTTTTAAGACTAATCATAAAATATTATTGTCTTCTATAACTACCGCCTCCATACTTAAGAATTTCTTATGAATTTGTTTGATATAACAACCATGAGTATCTATAGTTCAAGGTATACTCTTTTGCGTAGTCTGATTATATTTATAAGTTATATTTGTAAGTGTACTTACTAGTTACTTTATATCTAATTATTATCATATTTAATTAGATTACCATCCCTGTCAACTGTATATTCGTCCCTTTTTACATATCAACCTTATATAGATTTTATTGACGTACTTATTCTTATTCGCTTAAGCCTATCTAGCCCAACCTATTCATCGAGTACTTAGTTATTATTTAGGTATATCATTACTCTCTTTAGTTTATAACTTTCTGTGATCTAGTTTTTATTCGAGGGTCTAGTGTGGATGCCTAACTTTAATTACACTAAAACTTTATCTTGTCAAGTTTGCCGGTTCTCAATTACCTTATTCTAAATTTACTATTATTCCTAATAATCAATTATTCTAAGTCTAGTTCGTTTTTACTTAAGAAATACTTATTATTGAATTTTACATCTTTAGCCACTACGCTTAGACTATTCCTTTCTTTTGTTAACTATTTATCTTGGTTACTAGTGTTCTTAATATAAGTCATATTTTCCTCCTTATTGTCTAGATACTACTTAAGGATCTACTTACATCAATCCTCATCAATTTCGTTTATACTAAGTTTACTCTTAGGTCTACTTAATAATTTATTGCTATTGTCATTTGTTAGGATCTACTAATACTCAAAATCTTTATTTTAATTCTTAATCCTTATCTTAACATTATTATTACTATTCTGTTGACTCCTAAGTATTTGTATGTTTTCCTTATCTTAATTATTTATTCTCGAGTTGTTAGGTTCTACTTGTTTTTCGGACAATATGGGTTATTTTCATATTTATTTAGAAAGTATAACGATTATATTACGACTTAAGTAATGTTTAGCTTTGAAAACATTAATGTATTGGATTTTAAAAGTGGTAAATGAAATAGTAGAAATATTAAATGGTATGACTTTAATTTAAGAAAATACTTGTTTGTTAATTATATTAAAAATAATAATATTGTTACTAATGATAATAATAGTTCTAATAATAATGATAGTATTAATTACAAGGCGGTAGAGCTGACCATTATATCTGATAGTATAAATGACAGGATTAAATAAGAAAAACACTAAGAGTGGTGGCAAAGCCGGCCATTATGCTCAATAATATAGTGACCGAAAAATATTTAAGAGTGGTGGCAGAGCCATCCATTATGCTTGATAATATAAGTCAATACAAAAATATTTTAAGAGCGGCGACAAAGCTGACCATTATGCTCAGTAATAGTAATAATTAGTAACAATGATAATAATAATAATAATAATAATAATAATAATAATAATAATAATCATTTAATGATAATTTTAATGTTACTTGTTTACCCATTTATTATGAGTTCTCATTTAAAGTTATAAGCTTCATAATTTTATCAAATAAGAGGCGAGTCGCAGTTGGTAAAATTTCTTCTGGTTGCGTGATTATCGTGGCATGTATTACGAGATTTTTATAAAATGCTCATTTTGATTTATTTCCCTTGTAATATAATAAAATAGTTATCAATTATAAAAAATTATATAATTTGAAATCCTACCGTTGGATCGCATTGAAACTTGAAACTATAATCGCCGGATACTAGACTAACGTAACGGGGCAATTCTAGACATAATTTACCAAAGAGGAACTCCCTTTACCTCATGGTGGGTCTTGGTTTTAGAGGAAGAAAATATAGAGGCCCGCCAAAATTTGTCAAAAACCCTCAATCATCCTCCAGGTTGATCCTATAAAAAACAATCATGCAATTTACCAAGAGGAGGACAGTCACAGTTGATTCCGAAACAACATGAGGACATGAATTAATTTCAACATGCAAGCTGAAATTTAAGTAAAAGAAATTAAACCACCAATCAAGAGAAGAAACATGATAGCATCCTTACCCTTATGGCTTGGATGGACTCACAGTTTTGAAGCCTTCTTAAGCAAGGAAGTGAAATAAGTTTCTAGGAGTCATGCATGTAAGGAGCTTGAATTTAGAGGGTTGGACAGTGGAGGGGTGGTCACGGTTGGTGCTAAGAAGAAGAGGGAAAATGGAAATTTTTTTAAAGGGTGGAGATAGGTGGTGATGGTGAACGTGATTTGGTGTTTAGAGGTGGTGGAAGGGTGGCTGACGGTGACTTGAAGGGGAGAAGGAATGGGTTGAAGTTTTGAATTGAAAATGGTTATGAGTTGAAGCTATCGAGAATTAGGAATAAAGAGAGTGAATGGATTTATAATTTTTTTTAATGGTAGAGTGGTGTTATGATAGTAAGAAATTAAGCATTTAATGTTGAGTGGAAGCAGCTGAATTTGAAATTGGAATGAAGTAATTTTAGTATGTTTTCCTGACCGTGAATGAAATAGAAGTAGAGTGGGATTTGCTTGCCAATTGGAAAAATCTGGAG
The DNA here is from genome assembly GCA_037962975.1 of Clitoria ternatea. Lineage (NCBI taxonomy): Eukaryota > Viridiplantae > Streptophyta > Magnoliopsida > Fabales > Fabaceae > Clitoria > Clitoria ternatea. The sequence continues at coordinate 154,516,194 of CM075671.1, forward strand.
CAATAATGTGAATATATTTATATAGGTATATGTATGGTATGGTTAGCATGGAATGTCATGGCATTAGATGATGATCCTTGTGAAGCAAGTAGATCAAACGGTGGTGAATGTATAAATATTTATATTTGTATTTGTATTTTGACTACTTAATTTACAAGTTGTTGAAACTTATTGAGCAAGGACTTTGGTGCAGATATTTCTATATGCTTGGAGGACCATGTGGCCATGTGAGTGGGTTGGAGAAGCTTGGGCACGACACCTGTCCAGGGAGGTGGCTTGATCTGTCCTGAATCGGGGTCTAGAGATCCGGACTCAAGTCAATCACAAATAGTATGCAAATACTGTGCAGAAGACCGGATGTATGAGTATCCGGTGTAAATATCCGTTGTCCTTGAATGAGGAGAGCGGATTGGGCGTCCTGGAGATCCTTCACACCGACCTAACACGTTGAAGTGGGCGAATGGTGGTGTCACCTGCAAAGATTCTCCGACGCTCAAGTCAGTGATGATATTCCAAGTCAGGAATGTATTTTAGAGAGTAATCTTTCATAGATTCAGTTGAAGATCCCTTACTTCATTAATGAAATGAGTTCATATACCTGATTGGCTCGTTTTTCGAGGACTCGTTAGTGGGGAACCACTAACTCCCATTAGCATTATTTTATTGCGCACTTACCAGCATGATTGGGCCAAGTGGCTATTTTATATTGAGCATGGAGAATATAGACTAGGATTAGGGAACAAGTTGACCATCCCCGTGAGCAGAATTTGGCTCGTAGTGCAGGGAATTATTGATCGATCCCTGTAGCAATGTTCCTTGTCTTTAGCACAGTGACGTGTGTGTTGTCCAGTGTCATGGTGTTATCCTGAACAACCGGTATAGGGAGAACGCCTGATACGGAATTACAGTCCCGATGTATACCGATGACACCGGTTACACGTTGATGTCTTGACAAAGACGTTGAAATATGTCTTGCAGATCGGATACCAGTATTGAGACTGGATCATATGTCCCCTAGCTTGTGTGAGGGACTGAGTGGTTGTTCACATAAGCTACTCAACCTGCGAGAGGTCTGAATATCGGTAAGCTTACGCGTATAACAGTTCCTTAGCATTTATTATTATTTTGCAAAGAACCGTTCTCAGATTAACAGATCCGGTGTGTTGATGTTGTCACAACGGATTTAGACAAAGATTCGTTATATGAGAATTTCAAGAGTTTACTCGAATTGAAGGCTCTTGAAGTTTGCGTAACGGCTGTAAAGCGTGAATTGCGTTGCATGATTAGACATTAAATGCTTTTAAACACGTGGGCAAGCAATTATTGCGTTTGAGATGGAAATCTCAATAACCGTCGTTTAGGGCTTAATGGGCCTAAAGTTTTCGAAACTTTTGGGCCTAGCGGATAGGCCCTTCGTCGAATTGCTATTGTTTTGGCGCCCATGAATCTGGAACGGTTGTGTCGTTTCACTTATGAACCAATGCGTTTAGTCGAGAACGACATAACTTCAAGAGTGTGAAACCGAACCTTTCCGTTTCTTATAAAAGAAACACTTAGTGGATTCTGGGTTCCACTCGTTTCTGATTTCTTAACAACATTCTACAAAAATTTCGCAAGGAAGTTCGTCGCTTGCTCTACGAGACTTTTTTCATTCTTCATCTTCATCATCATTACCTGAGGTAATTATTTCTTCTTCCCCTGTAAATCTCGTCTTATTTTGGGTCTGTTATTTCCGCTTGAAGAGAATGTACTTCATTTAGGGGGAGAATAATTTCTCGCAACCCTAATAGTCATGGGGAAGAATCCTTGTGATTCTTCCTAGGGCTGAGTCATGTCGCTCAGAAAGGGGATCTTACTCACTATGGAAAGTGACTTTTCCCTTCTCAGAGTCGTTCTCTGATTGTAGTCGCTTTGTAAGAGATGAAGTGAGTAATGATTATCAATTTTCTGACGACATAATTTCTTATCGTAGATTAAAGAATTCGGTCTAGACGATTCAAATGGCCACTGGAGAAGGAACTTCCGGAGATAATGCCATTGTGAAGACAACAAAAGGTCTTTACAACGTCGCTGTTTCAAGGTTGAATTGGGAAGAACTTCAGGCTAAATGGCCTTTCTGCTGGGTGTCTAGTGAATTTAAGGACTTGGCTTCTCGTCACGCAGACGAGGAAGGACCCCGGATTCAACCAAGGTTCACGCTCCATACAGAAGAAGAAACGAAAAGGTGGTATAGGATATACGCACCACTCCCAACAGAACGAATATGCCACGTCGCCCCAAATGACCGTTCTGTATATATGTACGATTTTATCTTTCATTACCTGGGAGTCCGTTTCCCTTTAACTGAACTTCAGATGGGTGTGCTGAGGTTTTTAAATTGTGCACCCTCTCAACTTCATCCCAATGGATGGGGCCTCATCCATGCTTTGGAAGTTTTGGGTGAATATTTCAACTTCACGCCTACTGTAGCGATGTTATTCTACTACACTCAGGTAGTTCAGAGGGCGAATAAGCAAGGCGGTGTTGGTCTGGTGACACTCCGGACTCTCTGTTCTTTTGTAAACTTTGAGTCTTACACCGATTCGGCCAAGGTTGATGAAAAATCGTTTAAATCCTATTTTACCCGGATATCTATTAAGAAGAGTAAACCGGTCTTTTGGAAGGATGAAGAGGGTGTTAACAAATTTCCTCTGAGTTGGACCCATAAGCATTTTCTCTTGAGCTCCCACGCATATTACGCTGATCAATCCGAGCTATCTCCCGAGTCATCAAAAGTGTTGTTCGCACTTGAAGCACATACTACACGTCGTAACGTATTTTCGTGTAGGCGTCTTTTAAGTAGTTCAAGCGGAGTCCGGGATGAATATCTACGTAATACTCATTTTATTTCACTTTTTCTCCTTTGTCAAATATATCGAATATTTCGTAGTTGCTAATCTCTTATGCTTGTTCATGCAGGTGAAATAGAACAAGAAACTCCAGAAATGAATAAGTTGAAGGGATTTAAGGCGGCGGGTAAATTCGTTGCCCGCGAAAATGAAATTAAGCCTAAGCCCTCCACAAAGGATCGTCCTGAGTTGATCATCCTGACTTCGGATGCTGAAGGGGACATTCCGCTGGTTGAGGGCGGTTCATCCGATGTCGGCGCAGCTACGGGTCAGCCCCCAGTAGCTGAAAGGAGGAGAAAAATAAAAAATGATTCATTCGGGGGTCCATCCAAGAAGCGTAGAACTTCAGAAGATAAACCAGTAGAAACCTCGGAAACAGCTGGTGTTTCCTCCGGACAGCATAAGGGAATCGTTGCTGGGGTTTCTGGGTTAAATCCGATCTCCTACCCAACCACCTCGTTTCTTACCCCCTTCCTCTCATATCAGGGATCACCTCCAGCAGCTCTTCCACGGCCGATGTACGAGCTCCGGCCCACGCTTAGTACTAAAGAAATTAAGGAAGCGTGTGAGGCCGGAAGGTGGCAGTTAGCAGAACTGGCTGGAATGCTTTATTCATTCAGCGAGTTGGCTGACAATTTCGATAAGGTTGATGAGCTGAGTGATAAATTAGAACAGCTCAACCTCTCATCAGGGAAAGACAAAGCCACAATCAAATTAATGGAAGACCGTCTTGCCAAGTCTAAGGAGTTTGGAGACATCATGAACAGAGAGAACCTTAAGCTTAAAGGTGACTTCAAAGACTTGGAAGGCAAGCTGGCAGAGAAGGAGGAAGTTCTCAACAAAGCAAAGGAAGAACTCCACAGCAGCCAGGCTAAGCAGGTTGACCTCGAGGATAAAAGCAAAGCTGCTGCTGAGGAGTGGTCCCAAAGGGAGAAGAAGCTCCTTCTAGAGATCGAAGGACTGAAGGCTAGGAGAGCGGAGTCTGAAGGATCAAGTGAGGAGCTGACAAAGTTGCGGGAAGAATTGGCTATAGCGAAAGCTGAGAAGCAAGAAGCTGTTGATATATGCAACCAGGCTGTTGAAGAAACCTTCGGCCTAGCTATACGTCAAGTTTTCTACCGCAACCCCACTGCGAAACTTAGCCTCTATGGAATGGATCCGTTCTATGAATTCCATGGAGGAAAGTTAGTCGTAGTGGTTGATGGTCGTCATGAAGATCCTCCGACGTCCTTATACGGTTTGCCTCCTCTTCCTGAGGGTCAAAGTATGGGACCGGATTTCATCTTTCCCACGTCTGAGGTTCCTTCATCTGCGGAAGGAACTGAGGTTCCCGGAGGGGATATTCCTGAGGAAGTCCCAAAGGAAGGGACACAAGAGCCTGGTGCTGAGGAGGCACAGAAAGCTGAAGAGCAGGTTCCTCCCCCGTAGTCTTGTTTTCATTTATATGTAAAGTTGTGTACCGGGATCAACTCCGGTTTTGAACAATTGTGTAATTTCGTCCTTTATGAATAAAATTCATTTAAGAAATTTGTCTTCAACATTTCATGTATATTTAAGTCGTTGTTAATCCGTTCTGTATGATTAACCTTGAGGTCGAATTGAAATCATTGCCTCGGAAGATTAAACAACAAATGAATTTAGAACAGATAAATATATACATGTCCCCGAGTGTGTGTTAAGAAGAAGGTGCCTATCTTTAGGGAATGATCCTTAATTCTTTTGGGGAAAAGAGGAGTCGATCCGTTGTTTAGTAAAATAGTGTAACAGGACGGATGACTGTTCTTTATTCATGTTATTCTCACTGGAGAAAACAATGTCGTCCATTGTAAGAATATTGTTCCAAGTTTGGGGAACTGCAAAGGTGTAAGAAAGTGGTGTTTGAGCCTTCCATCATAAGGATGATGATGGGAGTTTTTCTATGCCAGGAGTTACGTCATTGTACCACAGAATAGGTGATAAAGAGTATCCGTCCTGGGAGAATACCACTTGAGAGCGAAAGTGCGGATTAACTTTCAAAATCTTCCATCATAAGAATGATGATGGGGATTGTTTGTATCAGGAGTTACATCATCAAATCACTTTATAGGTGATTGAGATCGTCCGTCTTGGGGATGTGTACGGCACCAGGAGTTACATCGTCAGATCACATAATAGGTGACTGAGATCATCCGTCCTTGGGATGTGTACGGCGCCAGGAGTTACATCGTCAGATCACAGAATAGGTGATTGAGATCATCCGTCCTGGACAAGTACACAACGTCAGGAGTTACATCGTCAGATCACATAATGAGTGATTGAGATTATCCGTTCTGGAAAAGTACACAATGCCAAGAGTTACATCGTCAGATCACAGATTAAGTGATTGAGATAATCCGTCCTGGAGACATTTTTTCAATCGTAGGAGAACGGATTGAGGTGGATGCTTTTCAATCGTATGGATTGAGTGTTCAATTTTCGTATCCGAAATCAGATATCAGTAGTACTCTACTAGCCCCCTAGCTGATGTGAGGAATTAGTAGATTTGCTCATGTGAGCTATATCGATCGTAATACGTCTGGATTTCAGAATTGTACTGGTATGTAATTATCCGCTCTAGGAACAAGGTTCCGTTGTGATGAAACGCTTGAGGGCGGATTAGAGTAATGAGAATCTCAGAAGTTTATCGAATTTTGCAACCCTTGGTATTCGGGTAATGGTGGCCACGTTTCTCATGATTGGACATTTAATGCCTTTACTCACGTGGGCGAGCCATTATTGCGCTAAATGCGCATGTCTTAATAACCGTCACACAGGAACTTGGTGGGCCTAGGATTTGGATTTAATAGGCCCATTTAGAAGGCTTTGTGACGAAACGATGGCATTTTCGCGCCTTTGGGTTAAAAACGACGATTTTGATTCATTAAAACGGAGAGTCGTTCGAAAATAAACGACAGGTTGCTTGAATCGGTATTTGAGAGTTTTCATGCCCTGAAAAAGGCATATTTGGCAATTCTAGTAATCACTTCTTCTTGCTCCCTCGACGAACCTCTGCAAAAGTTTTGAGAAGATTTTCGTGTTTGCCTCTGTGAATTTTAATTCACTATCCTCCTTCATCCTTAGGTAACCATTCTCCTTCCATTTTTTGTGTCTTGTTTCAGTATCTGTAAATGTCTAGGAAAGGTTTTAGCTTCAATGGTGTTAGCCCTAGAGGAAGAGGAGGAAGGGCTTTAACTCGAAACCCTACAGTTCGTGGTGGGAGGATCCCAGTGATCTTCCAATCGAAGCCACAATACCCAGAGAGGGAGGCGTCGCCATATCAAAGGCGAAGGGTGATAATACCCTCTTCGGAATCCTCCTCTAGTGAGAGTGCTGAGAGTGCTGATTTGTATCTCTCTGACGATGTGGATTTTTACCGCAGCGTGAAAGCTTTTACAATGGCGGTGAAGAAGACCACTGGGGGAAGAACATCCGGTGGGGAAGCACCCTCTCAGCAGTATATAATGAAGACAGCTTCCGGACTGTGCAATGTAGTCACACACCGGATCGATTGGGTGAAATTCCAACAGAAACGCCCATTCAACTGGGTGGCTGAGGAATTCCGTGAAACACCATCCGTCCGGGCTCGGGAGGACGGAGCGGAGCTGGAACCGCGTTTTACGGTTTTCAAGAAGGATAAATATAAACGGTGCTTTTTGGTGTTAGCTCCGCTTCCATCAGATCGGATATGTCATACACCGGGCGAAAGGTCCATATATATGTATGACTTTCTGTTTCTGAATCTAGGCGTGCGTTTTCCCCTCACAAAGTTTCAGATGGGGGTTCTGAGATTCTTGGACTGCGCCCCTTCGCAGCTTCACCCCAACGGATAGGGGTTGGTCCGCTCTCTTGAAAGTCTACTCTAGTATCAAGTAAAATGAATTGGGCCATACAAGGATGACGACGACCATGCCTTGGACCCAATTAGATATCGTGATAAAAGGAATAAATATATAAAATAATTATCACTTATAGGTCATGTCGATGATAAATAATATTCGGATATAATGATGTATTGCTAGATACCGTTCTTATTTTATATTAATAATAAAATAGTTTATTATTAATATAACCAAATATTTTACCTATAGAGTCACACACATAGAGTAAGCCCACCAGAGGATAGTTTTATTTTAGTTGGACTGAAAATAAAACTATTTGGGCCTAACTTATTTAGAATGAGTCAGGAGCCCAATGTTTAATGAGAGCTCAGGTCAAGACCTAAGCCTATATATAGAGCATGGGATGCTTATAGGCTGCTGCTCAGAAATTAGATTACAATCAAATTCTGTACTAGCATTTGGATCTTTGGTTTTCTGGTGGGAGTGCTCGTGTGGACTCCTAAGGGCGAAGCTATAATTGCTTCGATCGAGGAACTCGTTGTGCGTCTACAAGAGGTAATCCCTAAATCAAAAACTTTAATTACATAATGCTTTGAGACATTTGTATTTGCAATCCTTATTTTTGGGAATCCTCTGTGTTTCTGTTGCCTGCCCCTGATGGGATTCCCTAACAAAAGATATTTCAGATATCATCATACACACACACACACACACACATATATATATATATATATATCAAAACTTAGTATTTGGCATCACAATAAATGTGTCCACCAAATTAGCTAATCAAAGGGCTATGCACGAACTTTAAATATACACAAAACCATGGAAATCATATATTTATCTCAGCAACACCACAAGATATTTAAATTTACAAATCCTTTTTACTTTAACATTGCATTCTTCCCAACTTTGAGCTCACCAAGTGGCATTGTCACCTTGAAAATTCACTAAAACAAAATTTGAAGGGTGAGTACCACTCTGATAAGTGTGCATGTTTTCTTTTTTTGAGTATTTTTAGATGTAGTTTTTATTTATTTTTACACTTATTCCTCCTGATTTCCTTAATTTTGTATTTAGTTCCATATAAACTACTCAGTTGTCTCTATTTTTGTAGGACTATTAAGGTTTCAGGTTCATTTTGATGAGAAATGGTAATTTGGATGCAAGAAGAAGCCTTGGGGAATCTTACCTGTGTAATTGGGCAAAGTCAGAACAAACCACTAGCAGTGGTGGCAAACCACTGGCAGTGGTTGTCACTAGAACGGAGAAAATGAAGAGAACCAAGTGGCAGAGACCACCACTGACCGTGGTTTCCCACCACTGGCCATGATTGGTGCTGGTTATACAAAGATCCATCAAACAGAATAAACCACTAGCCGTGGTTGTCACTGTCGTGCCATGTTACATTGAAATTTGGGAGATTTGGATCATCAGACCCCGAACCACTGTCAATGGTTTGCCACCACCGACCGTGGTTGCCCCTATGAAGCCTTATTTCCTAATTTTTAGGATGCATATTGGGGGCAGTTGAAGGGGGTTCGGTGACACACCTTGGAAGAGAAGAAAAAAGGAAGAAAAAGAAGAGCTTTCTGAAGGGATTTGGGAGGAGATTCAAGGACTAACACGAAGAACACTCGGATTTACTGATTTGGAGGAATATTAAGAAGAGTATGAGTTTGTCTTTTATTTTCTGAACCCTATTTTCTATATTTGGGTTTCCTTGTATGTTGGGAATGAGTTTCTTAGTTTTTGGTTATGTAATTAATTTTATGTTGAACTAAACCCCTTATGTTGGGATTAAAGGGCTAGTATGCATATGTATTGAAAGGATTGTTTTTCATCTTCTCCATTTATGAAATTTATGTTTACTATTTGATTTCATGAATGCTTAATGCTTCTATAAGACTTCGAGAGAAGCGTAGTTGATTCCAAATGATATACGCTACGAGAGTAGGTATATTGTTTGAAAGCATGAAATTGAACCTATGGTTTTAAGTTACGAGAGTAAGAGAAACCATTTAAGGGCTACTGGGTTTTCACAAAACGTAATGGACTTAATTAACAAATTGAACACGGTTCTTTAGGAATTAGGTACATTAGTAAGGCTTCGAGAGAATGTTGCTTATTACTTTAGGAAAATCTACCTTAGAAACTAAATTTTATAATTGGGGAAATGAATTACATGAAATTTGATACTAGCATATTAACCTTTTTAACTCCCAAGAGTTTTCCTTTGATTGGTTCTTAGAAAGCATTTGATTTCCATCCCAAAAGAATTAAGTTTTTCTATCATGCTATTTCTATCATTTAATCTACTGCACTTTTTCATCGTTGAAGGGTTTTTCTAGATAATTGAACTACCGTTAAAACCAGTACTTGGGCACAATCCTGTTGGGAACGATATTTTTATTACTGCGATACCCCATGCACTTTTGGTTGGCTATCACACTCCAAGCAGTAAATAGTAATCTTACATATAAATAAGATTTACCTATCGGGTTATATATTTCAAGATATCAAAATCATAATATAATGGCATGGATATCATCATAACCATAAGTGAAACATTAATTCATTGCCATATAACACCAAATATATATTAATCATCAACTCTATCATTTCAATATCAAACATCACCATAATACCTCATAACCTCCATCAACTAACTATACATCAATGCTTTAATACTCTCAAATGCAATATCTAAATGCCATGGATTTTGAAAATCATTTTCTTTTCAAATGCATAAAAGTATGTAATGCGGATCTAACTTCACGACAAAATAAATCGTAGTGCCAAAGGATAATCCATACAACAAATCATAGTGTTATAATCAGTTGTACCTTGAAGACTACCTAGCAAATCGTAGTACTATAATCGGCAGCCTCATGAGAATTGTACATCAAATCGAGTGCTGAGCAAATCGTAGTGCTTTATTAATGCATATAATGCCATGATAATGCAAAATGTATAAATACGAATCGCAATGCACATATAATCATATGACATCATAGCCTAGCTCCACTAACCTCAATATAATTTTAAATCATCAATCATCACTTTATTATTTATCAACTCAATCAATTGGAGTCATCAATACCATAACCAACATAATCAATCAATATAATCATAAGACCATACAGGTCATTCCAATAACGCATATCAGTCAGGCAGTTAATGGCAATCACCGATATATATATATATATATATTGGAACCAAGTCTGGTTTTATGAAAGAAAGACTATTAATTAACCAGACCCAAGATTTGTTAATAACACACATCAAGGCATTTAAAGTAAAATGAAGTCTACCCATGTGTTATCTGACCTGTTAAACTAAGTGTTTTAGGATATAAATATTAAGCACATAGGTAACAAATGAAAGATAGAGTCCATCAAAACAAGAGTCCGAGTTATGATTCCAACAAGTTTCAAGAAAAATATGATTCCAAGCTTTGCTCGAAAAAAATCTAATTTAAGTATGATTAGATCTTTGTTATACCAATCAGACCTTAGACTTTAGAAGCTACAAGAACTTTACTTCAAGGTTGCAATAACCAACGTTCAAGATCCTGTTTGATGATGCTATGAGTTATGTGTCTATCAAGAAAAACTACACTTATCATTAAAAGAGGAAAGGAGACAAAGCAATGAAGCAACCAAAGCCCTATTATGAAGAAACCAATGTAGCTACTCTACACACCTCAGAAAAGCTTATGATAATCAGCTCTTGTGTCAAAATACCTGCAGAAGGTCAACTGCATATACTTTACATGCTCTGATTGAAAAAAGAAAGCTAACAAAAGGTCTTTTACACTAAAAATATCAAAGAACTCCATTTTAGTGCAAGCCCCGTTAGTCTTTTACACCAGACCTTTTGCCCTCTCTTCATATTTTCAAGGTCTGATACTTATAACAAGTTGAAGCTTTACCAATAGATCTACAACGGCTATGTGTGTAACATCCCAAATTTTAAAGAAATAAATTTATTAGATAATGATAATTAATTATTTATGGTCCAATAAATGTGGGAAAATTAATTAGACACTAGAGGTGAATTATCGGTAAATTAAGATTTACTGAAACCAGATGATTTAACAGATGGTGTGGGACCTACTAGGTCAAATTGGATGTTTGATGGGTTTAGAATACTTAGAAAATTATTGTAATTATGGTGGTATAGTTAAAATAATTTTTGGTGTTGAGGGAATAATTATTCAGACACGGCGTATGTAAATAAACAGGGAAAATATGAGCCAAATGGAAATAAAAGAAAATGCAAACTCCCATTTCTTTCCTCTATTCCACCGTGACCTCTTTTCTCTCTCTTATTTGGTCTTTTTACCCATTGGACAATGGGGAATTATTACCCAATGGTAAAAGCAAATTGGAGCACCCTTTTACCTATTGGTTATTGACCAATTTTGGTCATCTTTTTCTCTCTCCCTCACAAAACCATGTGGCTCTCTTATTCTCCCATCATTCTCTATTTTTTTTCTTCTTTACCCATTCTCTTCTCCAAACCGTCCACTACCCTTTCCACTCCATTTTCTTGCAAAAATTAAAACTAAACATGGATTCATGAAGCATTTATGAGACTTTGGGGTTAATGTTTAAACATCTCCTTCTTCCTCTCCCTCATTTTTTTGGCATGAAGCTTGGAAATGAGGTATGGTTTTGAACCCATCTTGCCCCATTTATGATTTTTATGATGCTTAAGCTTGAAATATTGGCATTGGGTTTTATAGGTGTTAAGAAAAATAGTGAAACCCTAAGCTTGAAACATTGGAAATATGATTTTTGAATGTGGCTTTAAGTTTGAGAGGATATAGGTTATTAAACTTATAATGATTAAAGGACATAGTTGGAGTTGAATGTTGTTAGGTGATTCTAGAGAAAACCCTAAGTGTTGGTAATTTAGGGGTTTTAGCCAAATTGGTGGTTTTAATGACTATGGTGCCTTTGGAATGATTTCATATGAAGAAAATAGATTCTTAGAGGATTGAAATCAATTATTGATGATGATGAAGTTTTGAACTAAGTTAATGTTATTGTGGATGATGGTATATGCATATGGAACTCAAACCCTAGGTTAGATGAGCATTGGGATCATTGATTGATGTTTACAATTGATTGGCACATTATTGATGATACTGTGTTTGAAATATTGTGTGAAAGTTATTGTGATTAATGATTTGGGAATTTTCATGAGAAACCCTTAAGAGTTGATGATTTGAGGCTTTTTGGCAAAATTTAAGAGATGGTGATTAGAATGATGCATATGTGAAAGTAGAGGTTATTGGATTTGGATGGGATCCTAATCTTAAGATTTGGGAATATACATATATATTGCGGCTTGAAGGGTTAAGTTTGAGAATGAATATATGATGTTTAATGTTGGACGTTGTTAGTTATGATGATAGGCGATAAGGATAATGGTAGATGACCGTTGATAATAGAACCTATAATGGTTGTAATGGATTAATAAAATAAGATGGTGTTTTGATGAGGTCTTAGGTCATGATATGTGCCATATAAAATTATTGATTGATAATGGATCAAAAGGAGCCAAGATGGCTTATGTTGAAATTGAATGATAATGATATCAATTGGATGATTTATATGATGATTGGATGCATTATGGATAAAGGATGTGGTATTGTTATTGTTGGGAATGGTTAACCTTTTAAGATTTAGAGAATCTTGGTCTTGGGAAAAGAATTCCTGAAACCTAACACAAGTGTATGAATTGGTGTTTTGACAAGTTTAGAACTTGTTACAAAGCCTTAAGATATATTTGCAATTGTTTAAAATTGTGATGATGCCTTGAGATGGCTTGTTGATTGAATGCATATATATATATGTGTGTGTGTGTGTATTGGTGTGGATTGTGTTCCAGATGATGCGGCGGAATGATTAGAGCATTCAAATCGTTGTTCTTCTCTCGAGGTATGAGATGAGTTTACATTTTAATTGCATGAGTTAAATGAATGATGATTAATGTATATGATTATACTCATGCTTACCTTGCCATGATATATTAAAATGATGAGATAAATGATAATTTGTTGAATGAGTAAGATTCCATGTGAATGCATGTTTTAGGCATGATTGATGTTGAGATTGATGAATGGGGGTATGGGATGATGTTTCCTAAGTTAAAAATATTGTATGATGGCTTTCCCTGCTCTTGAATCGATTTACAAGCCTCTTTGAATCAATTCAAAGGCTGTTGTTTCCCCCTGGGTGTGTTCCAGAACCGTGGGAATCGGTTCACATGATGTGGGAATCCATTCATGGTCCCCTGGAAATGCATAAATCGATTCATGCTATGTGTGAATTGATTCATGGCCCTATTCTTGGCTGTCAGGATTTCTAAATTCACAGGAATCGATTCATGGACCCTCTTGAATCGATTCATGGCCCTGTTTTAACAAAATTTTATACGTTTTGAGGTATATTTGATATTATTGAACTAAGGCATGATTATACAATCTAATGCACCCATATTTACCATACTTTGGTGAAATTATTGTTCATTATATGGGACATTATGCATGTTTGCTTGTCTATGATGTATTGTTGAATTGTGATGATGGACATGAAGATGTTAGAGAGTTGAACTAATGTGTGACAACTTTGGATTGTGAATGGTATGCTTTGTGGTGGTGTTGTTGCACCTTGAATTATTGTAGAAGGGTGTGCGTGTGTGTATATGTATTTTTATGTTGATGCAGGTTTTGATAATGAGACAACAAATGAAGATATATTAAGGATGTTATCAAGCAAATTAATTATGTTTGATGATGAAATTCAAAAGAATGATTCAAGGCATTTTAAGAAGCTTAAAATCAGTGGAATATACTCATTAAAGTGCCCAAGACTCAAAGGAATTAAACCAATACGCAATTGCATATCAAAAGGAACAAAAACAATGCACAAAAATGGAGAATTAGGTGGATGAATCAATTCATCCATGCCTGAATCGATTCATACGGTTTTTATGTGCAGGAACTTGAAAATTTCATGCATGAATCGATTCAAATGGGAAATGAATCGATTCATACGTTGGTAATGGCATTAAATCAATTCTGATGCATTTTGAAGGCCATGAATCTATTCATTTTCAAAATGAATCTATTTATTTTCAAAATGAATCCATTCATACATCTGTTAGGAAGAAAAACAAATTACATGAATCTATTCATTTTCAAAATGAATCTATTCATTTTCAAAATGAATCTGATCTGTCCAGAACCGGGGTCAAGAGATCCAGTGTCGGGCCAGTCACAAATAATAAGATAATTATGTCTCTGAAGACCGGTTATATGAGTATCCGGTTTATATGTATCTGATGTCTCTGTATGAAGAGAGCGGTCTGGGCATCCTGGAGGTCCTTCACACCGTCCTCACGCGTTGATGTGGGCGAAAGGTGGTGTCACCTATGAAGATTCTCCGACGCTCAAGTCAGTAATCGTATTCCAAGTGAGGAATGTTTTCTGAGAGTAATTATAAGTTGAAAATAAGTCGAAGATCCCTCTCTCCATTGATGAAGAGAGTTCTTATACCTGATTGGCTCGATATACGAGGACTCGTTAGTGGGGAACCACTAACCTCCAATAATATTATAAATTATTATTTTATTGTGCACTTGCCAGTATGATTGAGTCAAGTGGCTATTTTATATTGAGCGTAGGGAGTATGGGCTGGACTTAGGGGACAAGTTGATCATTCCCGTGAGCAGATTTTGGCTCGTAGTGTGGGGAATGGAATCTTTATACTCGTCCCTATAGCAATGCCCTTTGTCTTCTGTATGGTGACGTGTATGTTATCCGGGGTCATGGTGTTATCCGGACTAACCGGTGCGGGGAGAACGCCTGACGCGGAATTAGAGTCCGGATGTATACTGATGACACCGGTTGCACGTTGTCAAATGGTCAATGACGTTAAAAATATATCTTGTAGAACGGATACCGGTATCGAGACCGGATCAGAATCTATTCATTTCCAAAATGAATCCATTCATACGTCTATCAGGAAGAAAAACAAATTATATGAATCTATTCATTTTCAAAATGAATCTATTCATTTCCAAAATGAATCTATTCATTTCCAAAATGAATCTATTCATTTCCAAAATGAATCCATTCATACGTTCTCCAGGAGATTGAATCCATTCATTTCAAGCTTGAATCTATTCATTCCAATTTTGTTACGTAAATGCACTAAATGAACCTATTCATTTTGAAAATGAATCAATTCATTTAGTTCAAATGGTTCTAAAATTTGAAATTTGAAAGTCTCGAAAGTTTTAAGTGCCAATAATTTCTGAAATGCTCCACTCACCATACTGCACTATGCTTGAAGTTATAAATTAATTCAGCACTCCATGAAGCACCATGCCATATCCAAGCTGCCAGAGACAAAAACTGAAAGATACCTTGCTGTTCCAATTTCAATTTGCACGCTGGAAATTTTCAAATGGAAAAGAACCATGCTTGTCCAAGCTGCTGCCAACGGACACTGAATTCCACCTTGTTATTCCAAGTTCCACTATGCATGCTGGACTTTAATAAGCAAGGCACCAACAATCTGATGGAATAATTAATTGCAAGTGTCATGCCTTATGTGCCTATAAATAGAGAAGGAGTTTGAAGAAGCATTTACACCAAGCATTGAAGCAATTCCTTTGCTTTCTCCTTCCTTCACGCTGCTCCTCTTCTCCTTTTCTCTTAATTACTCTCTATTTCCATTTTGGCTTATTATTTGAGAGTAAACTTGGTAAGCAAAATTATTTTCTAAACTTGCAAATTATTTCTTAAGAGAGAAAATATTTTTGAAGTGCTAAAATTTGCATATCCTCTCTTTGAGAGTTACCATTTTGTTAGAGCTTTAATTTGTATATCCACTTTATTGGAGAGTTACTCTTGTATTCTAAGCACCAAAATTTCTAAAGTTGTGGGTTGGGTTTCAACCTTGTAATTGTGAGATTGAGAGATTGGGTAGGGTGCCCTTGTACTTGTGAGAATTGGGTTCTTGAGTGTGGGACACTAGGAAGTCGCGATTACTCAAAGTTGTATCTCTAATCTCTAATAGTGGAAATCCTCTAAGTGGGTTGCTTAGAGGCGAGACGTACACCGGTGTGGTGGAACTCGTATATATCGATTTACAAATCTCTCTTCCCTAAACTTATTTAATTTGTGCACTTAACTTGCTTGCTTGATTTATTGTATTATTGCCAATTAATTTGGACTAAGTTCTTATTATATTAAGTTGTAAATTATTTTGATTAACATTATTGAAATTAGCCTTAAGTAATATTCTTGAATTAATTTGAGAACCATAAATAGTGTTATGATTAATTTGATTCCACTTCTTGAATATTACTTAGACCTTTTAAGTGCTTATTATTTTGTCTTGTGTATAAATTGTTACTACTTGCCATTAAGTTTATCATCTTCAATAAACATAGTAACTAAAGAATCAACTTCAAAAGCATTCAAAGTAAAAATTTTAAATACTCAATTCACCCCCCCTCTTGAGTACTTGAGGCCACTTGGTTAACAGTATATATATATATATATATATATATATATCACCATAATATGGAATGATGAATTATTGATAAGAAATGGAAATGAATATGGATGTTGAGGATACCCTAAATGATGGTGAAAGAATGATGAATATTATTAGTGATTATGATTAATGCAAGATGAATTTGAATTTATAAATTAAAATTATAATTGATGGAAAATGTTGATGATGATTGTTACTATTGATGATTGTTGACTGCTATTGTGGTTGATACAAATGTGATCTTGTATGTGTGGTTTGATTTGTATTAGTGAAATGTTGTGAATGCCACACTAAAATATGGAACAATGGTAATGATCAATGAAATGAAAATCCACAAAAAATTATGTGGTTGTGTGGATGATGAATAAAGATGAATGAGGGTGCTGAGCATACCTTATATGTTGATGAAAGATTGATGAATATTATTGATGACTGTGATGCCATTGTGACTGATGCAAGTATTAACTTGTGTGTATGAGATAAAGTATGTTGATATGAAATGCCATACTTAAAACTTGAAACAATGGCAATGACCAACAATAATAAAATCCACTAAGAATTATATGGTGGTGTTGGTGATGATGATGATTGATGAGTGGCATGATAGGATGCATAGTGTGAGAATGCATTTGAATTTCATTGCATTGCATCCATGGCGTATCATACGCTGTCGGTAAGGAATGTCAGGGGATTCCCCAGTTGGCCCAGTGGGAGGGTGGCTCTATGCACAAGCATTCTTGTTGTTCCCCTATGACTCGGTGTGTAAGTCATGAAGTTACCCATGCTTAGCTACGAGGAGCTGCACGTAGTTGACCCTGTGGAGGGTGGCTTTTGAGGAGCAGGTGTCCCCGGTGGTCCTTGGGATCACAGCTGCTATGATATAATTCATGGTTGGCCTGCAACACCTCATGTTGATGATCATGTTGTTTACCGCGGTCATGGTGAAAATGACTAGTGTTGCAAAATGGGTGATGCGGTTTGGTACCAGTAAAATTGGTGTTATGCATGCATTAAAAGATATATGTACACATTATACTACTGCAGTAGGGGTATGGTTATATAATCATGCTTGAACCTACAAATTGGTATTTATTTTCCCACAGTCGGGTCCGTAATTGATGTTAATTCCATTATGCATATGCATTAGCTTAAGAGAATTTGCATATAGCATGGAGATAGACCAAAGGTGTTGAGATATGATGATGATGAGATGGGCGAAAGAATACCTAAAGACAACATGTAAAATATGAATATAAAGAAAAGATATTATATATGATGATACTATGAGTGATGGCCCAATATGATGAAGGGCATATTTGTGTCTATATGTCGACACCATGCTATGATTCATGGAATATGATTACAATGTGTAAATGTGTGGAAATAATGCAATCATGATGATATATGATATGTTGTTGATGAGATTCATGTTAGCCCAATGTGATGATGGGTAATGATGTGCATATGTGATTACTTTTGTATGGGTTTGATTGATAAACTAGATATATAAATATATATGTTGATTGATTGGGGTGATTATAATGATGATTGATTGTTTGAAGCAAAGTACACATGATGTTGATATGTATATGCACATAATCTCAATTGTATTCATATTCATCATTTGGAATGTATAACTCACTCTCCTATGTCCATTTTTAGCATTGTGATGTAGGAATGTCATAGGATGAGGATGTGTTTTGAAATAAAGCTTTTGGGAGAAGGTAAATAGTGGTAATGGAATGCCTTGGTCGGTAGTGATTGTTAATTGTGGAATTATGAATGTAATGTATATGATAAGTGTCGATAATCATTGATTTGATGGATATTGTATAGATGGCAACATAAGTGAATGATGAATTGATATTTGGGGGTATTGGAATTTATGTCCATTTTGACGGATGAAATGATGTTGGACATGTAGTCCTATTGTATTTGTATAAGTATTGCTAATCCATGAATTGAGGTTGAATTGTACGTGAGGTAATGAATGACATTTGGATGTTTGCTTGGTTGTGGCCTAATAGGCTTATGTTAGGTAATTACATGCCTTGTCGAGCCTTTTCTCATATCTTCATATATGGGATTAGGCATGTGCCTTGTATACATATTCTTCTTCCGCTGTAAACTCTATTATTTTTGTATACATATATGGGCAATTTATCTTGCGATCTAGTTATAAATTATTAAATCTCACTCTTCGGTTTTTTGTGGTTTGGGTCTTGGTGTAATCGTTGAGGTGTTTTGGAAATATTCTAAACACAAAAAATTTACTCACATTTTTATTAATTATTTATCTTGATTACATCGGGATTCGGGTCTGGGAAACCAAGGTGTGATAATGTGTCTTGATCAAAACAGACATTTTTAAGTGACCTATTGATCCGGTCGGGATACCGGTCCCTAAAGTTATGACGTCAGCGTGACCTCTTTGAGGAGCAACCGGTGTTACCAGAGGACAGTACCACACCGGTTATCCGTTGTCACCTCATCCATTCTCACTTCATTGAATACTTCATCCGTCCTTGCCACGATAGATGCTTCATCCGTTCTCATTTCTACGTCGTGTATAGCCGTTTGCTTCAGAATCACTATAAGATAAGAGTTCATTATAACTTATCAGTGAAGATACCCTGCATAGCGGAATATGTCTATGTCAATTATCTCAGAGAGTAAGTACAATCATCAGCAAAATATACAGAAAGATGATTATCCTCCATCCCTGTCTCAGAATCATACTCTGATAATTGACCTACCCCCCTGACACACTCTGAGTACTGAGTCATCTTGATTGACACACTCTACACGCTATCAGAACCAAGGGGCCCACTTGCATCCAACGATTCATTTCCTACGTTCAACTATAAATAGCATATTCCAATACACATGCACGGTGACGTTGTTCTATCCTACACCTTTATTATTACATTGCTTGAGTATTGATGGAGTTTCATACACTCTTCTAACTTGAGCGTCGGAGAATCTTCGCAGGTGGCACCACCTTTCGCCCCCTTCAATGCGAAACTCTGGTGTGTAGGATCTCCAGGATAACAAGACCGACTTTTCCCACTGAGAGGCCGGATTACAATGCCGGATACCCACTGTACTGGTGTACAAACCCTAAAACATCAATACTTTAGTGGCTGGTCCCACACCGGATCCTAGACCCCGGTTCAGTCCAGTTCACCTATAAATATGAAGAAATTCAAGTTAAAGAATAGAGAATCATTAAGTCATTCGAAGAAAATCTTGTAATTAGTTTATAAAGCCTTCTATGTTGCTCTGCATCTAGCAAACCTTGGTCTCTTTACTTTCTTACTTAGTGCATCTGTTTATCACTTGCATCTTCTTATACACTAAGTTCTCAGAAACACCAAACACAATCTATCTTTCAAATTTGTATTTGTGTAAAAGTCTGGTATGTTGCCAGCCTTTAGTTTCTGTAGGAAACAATTTTACCTAAAGAGGATTTTGAAAGAATACTTGGGTATTTAAGCCAAAAGTGACTAGAGTCAAGAATACTTATGGCACGGCCTGGTGTTGAAATTGTAAAAGAAGTTTTTACTGTAACATCCCGAATTTTAAAATGAGAGAATTAATTACCGAAATAAATATTAGGAATTGGTATATGGAGTATTTAATGTCCCAAACTATTGAGAATAATTAAATTGATAATTTTGGGAACTGTTAGAAAATTATGGAGACCGGTTAAGCTGAAATTAAGCCCGGTTGAGATATGGGTGTCAGACCAAGTATCTCGGAATGAGATGATATTGGTCAGGGCTGTAGAGAATAATATTGGGAATCTGAATATGTATTCGGAATAATTTTTAGATGATGTATTGAGCCCGAACGGAGAACCTGTTGGTTATAAAACGGTAAAGTTTTAATGAAGGGGAATTAAAATAAATCGAAAACCCAATTTTCTTCTCCTCCTATTCACGTACACTGCTGAAGGTAGACATTTCATTTGCATTTCACTTCTTCTCCTCTTCATCACCATCTTCTCTATTTTCCTCTCTTTTCTTCATCCAAACCCTAGCAAGTTTGAGTCCGCATCTCCTCATTTTCGTTGGTGGAGCTTGAAGGAGGCTTGTGGAGCTGCTGTATTCTCCCTCTTTCTCTCTATTTTCGCAGCTTCCTCTCCCCCTATTGAACCCATTTTCATTTTTGGGTGTGAGGTAAGGAATACTCACCATTTACTTGGGTTTTTGCCATAGGTGTATGATAATATGAGTTTTGAAACCATGCATGTGTATGGATGTTCTTGAGGTGAGTATTTAATGCAAGAGTTTAATATGGGTTTGTATGAGAATGAGGTTTCTTTGAGAAGTAATAAAGTGGATGCATTTATGGTTGAAAAGAGAAGAGTATTTATGATGGTTGTTGGAATTTTATGAAACCCTAACTTTATGAATCTGGGGGAAATGTATAATGGAGGTTGATGAACATTTATTGTTGGTAATAAATGTGAGGTATGATGAATAAAGGTCATTAGTGAAGGTAATTTGTTGGTGGAAGTCATTAATGGAGAAACCCATGAAAGGGTTGGTTGTTGAGTACATAATAATAAATGGTGGCACCTAACCCATGGTGGTTATGGTGGATAAAATGAAATAAAAGAGTTTTGAGAGTTATAATAATAAAAAACAACAAGTATTTATTGACATATAAGTATTTGAACCTTAATAAGTAAGTAGAAAATTGATTGTATAATGTATTGTGATGTAGGAAGTGACCCCATTGACGAAGCGGGACCATCAAACCACGTTGATCACTACTTCACTTGAGGTAGGAGGGGGTAACTTTTCTAAATGCATGATTTCATCCATTGGTGATGTGGAAATATGTATATGTGATTATGTTAATAATTGTTTGAATGGATGATATGATATGTGTAATTTGAATGCATTTAGAATGATGATTGTTATGTGGCATTGTGTTTGGGATAATATTAATGATGTGATGATACCATATTAATGAAGTAGGATGATGGTTTGAAACCATATGTGAATTGAGAATTGTGATGTGAATATCCCAAATATGTGTGTATGAGTTGTGGAATGTGTGTGCCACTAACTATTAATGAGAATAAGTTCAAAAGAGAATTGGGATTGGATAAGAATGATGAGAATATTGAAATCCACTAAGTGGTGATGGTGAATGATTGAATGTGGAGTGGCATCTAGGATGCATAGTGTGAGGATGCACTTGATTTGCATTTGCATTGCATCCATGGCATATCATAGCTGTCTATGTGGAATATTAGGGGGTTCCACTAGGCGGGCCCAGTGGGAGGGCGGCTCAGTGCACGAGCGTATTATGATTCTCCCCTGTGACTCGGTGTATGAGTCACGAAGCTGTCCATAGTTTGGTGACGAGGCACCCTATATGGCGGGCCCAGTGGGCGGGCGGCTCTATGGTGAGCGAGTTTACCTCGGTGTCCGACGGGACACGGCTCTCTCGATGTGTGTTCGGGAGGGGCCCGTAGCACTTATGGTAGTTGAGGCCACGATGTTGATCCGTAAGTCAGAGGGTGACTAGTGCTACAGATGGGCGATAGCGATTTGGTACCAGTAAAATTATAATGATGTAAGCATGCATGAATTGAGATATATGTGTACACAATTTTTTTTCTACTGCAGTAGGGGCATAGTAGCACACCTATACTTGTCCCACAATTGAATTGATTTAATGATATATTTTCCCACAGTCGGATCCGCATTGTTTGACGATGAATTCTTGTGCATATGCATTAGCCTTAAGAGCATTTACATATAGCTGGAGATATGCCTAGTTGAAAGCCCATGGTGGCAACGGATGATTGAGAATTGAAAGGGGAAAGAGTTGAATACTAACCCGATGTGTGTGTTTGGCAATCCAAATGATTGATATTGTGAATGTATACTTGAAATTATAAGATGTATTGTGTATAATGTATGATGTGGTGTAATGATTGCTAATTGTGCAAGTATACATGTATTTCATCATAATGTATGACTTTAATTCATTTGGATTATGTTACTCACCTCCCCGTTGCCATTTTTAAAGTTGATGTAGGTATGACTTAAATCCTACAACTTTTGGAGGCCGAGTATGAAGAAGGTAAAATATGGATAGGAATGCGTAAGCCTTGGCCGGCATGAAATCTGTTTTGTAGAGTATATGAGGTTTATATACTCAATTTTGTAATGTTGATAATTTTGGAGGTCATGGGAGAAAATTGGACATGTTTGTGTAATGACAATTTTCATTCATGACCCAAAAGTTGTAAAGAATGAATCTTGATACTTGTCCTTGACTAATGAATGTATGCTGTGATTTTATGTCATGCTTTGGAGTTGTGAAATGATGTTGGATCCAAATGTATGTAGGGAGTGTATGTGGCATAATGTTGAATTTGGATCATATGCATGAATTAATCTTAGCATGATGATGTTGTTGGTATTTAATTATATGAAAGAATCATGTAGTCTTGTATTGTAACGTTACATGAATTTGGTGCATGCATAATATGGTGAAATATAGTCCTAGGTTAGGCCAAAATAGAAGGAGTTAATTTTTATAAGCTAATTCCAAGAGAATCCTCGTTTCTGTTAAGTTTCTACAGAACTCGCTCAAGCGAGTGACAATCTTGCTCGAGCGAGATTGGTGTGGACTGTGGAATTCGTTTCTACCCCAAAGTCGCTCAAGCGGACGTACAATTCGCCCAAGCGAGATTGCCACAGAATCAGTGTTTTGATTCTGGACAATTTTCGCCCAGGCGTGAAGGGCAGCGCTCAAGCGAGGGAGAAGGAGAATTGATTCTGGACGATTTTCGCCCAGGCGAGTGGTGCCTCGCCCAAGCGAAAATTGGCCAGAGAGTTCTCAACGTTTCTGGACCAATCTCGCTCAAGCGAGCCTTGGGCCGCTCAAGCGAGATCGACCCCTGATACTCCTCTCCTCCTTCGCTCAAGCGTCTCGCTTCCTTCGCTCAAGGCATTCCTTCATGTCTCGCTCAAGTGAGCTGAGCCCTGATGCTCATTCCTTCATTTCGCTCAGCACCGCCCAGCACCCGCTCAAGCGTGTGTACGCTGGCTCGCTCAAGCGACGTGAGTCACGCTTGAGCAAGTGACACCTGATGCTGCTAATTATTGTTTTAACTGAATCTTTGAATCCTATGCATGATTGTTACTTTAAATATTATTCTGAAGCATTAAGGAGTAATATTTAGGCCTTCTAGATTATATAAATTATATCCCATATTTTTATGAATGGACCCCTCTTAAAAATCAATTGCCACTAATTAAACCAAATTAAATAATTCTTCCGCTGATTCTGATTGAAAAATTTATATTTAGTTTCACCCTCTCATATCTTCATATATGGGAGTGGTTCATTTTAGATCCAGGGGTTTGGTGAAAAATACTTCACCACTCTAATTATTTGAATTATTACTTTCTCCAAAGACGCGAAAAATTTTCCCCTATTTTATTTGGGGGTTTAGGGCGTCTCATTTACAATAGTGGAAATTCTTCAAGTTTGAAGGGACTGAACACAACTTCTACATTGGAAGTCAACCAGTATAAATTCCTTGGGATTATTCTCTCTTTCCTTGCTTTTAACAAGTCTGCTACAAAAGTCTAATTGCTTAACTTTAAAGTTTCATATTCTACAAAAAGTGTTATTAAGAGTCTAAAACTTATTTAACCCCCTTTCTAAGTCTAACTCTAAACCATCAATTAGTATAAGAGCTTATCCTTTTGGGTTGATCACTCCAATGAGTGAAAAGAAACAAGATCCTTGGTAGTTTCTCAAAACAATCAGCTTATAGTAGAAGGTTCTTCCATTAATAGACCACTAGCCTTCTTTGGTGAAGATTACCCATATTGGAAGGACAGAATAGAGATGTTCATCAAATATACTCAGTATGGCATATGGGCAGTCATCATCAATGGTGATCATCCTATTCCTATTGATGAAGATGGAAAGCCTAAATCTGAAGATGAATGGTCCATGCTTGAAATAAAAATGAAGATCAATGCCAAAGCCAGATTCTTCCTTACTTGTGCTCTAAGAAAATTAGAGTACAATAAGGTGTTTAGCTATAAATAAATTAAAGAAGTTTGGGATGCTCTTCAATGCAATTATAAGGTCACCTCCAATGTAAAGAGATCTAAAAAGATACTGTTGACAAAGTAGTATGATACATTCAAGATAGAGGATCATGAAACAGTAGACCAGATATTTGGAAGATTCCAAACCTTGCTAAATGAGCTTAAAGCTCTTGGGACAACACCTTCCACAGAAGATATAAATGCCAAGCTTCTTGGAAGTCTGCTTGAAAGATTTGATGCTAAATGCTTAGCTCTTAAGGAGACTAAGGATCTAAGCACCCTTACTCTTAATAAACTTATTGGAGTTCTTAGAGCTCATAAAATGAAGCTGAAGCTGAAGGAAGTCATCAAGCCTTCCTCCTCCAAAAGCATTACTCTAAAGTCTGAAGGATCAAATAAGAAGTCCAAAGCTCTTAAGACTGATGGATCCACAAGCTCAGAACTAGACTCTGATGAGTTAGATGGAGATATAAATGAAGAGTTGGCCCTTGTAACAAAAAGATTTCATAGGCTGCTGAAGAAAAAGAAATTCATACCTAAGAAGTTCTAAAAGAAAGATCATAAAGGTAAATCCCAATTTAAGTTTAAAATTGACAAATATGCCTTACAATGTTCTAATTGTAGGAAACCAGGACATATGAAGGCAGAATTCCCTCTCTTGAACAAGGACAAGAAGGACAAAAAAGATAAGAGAAGATTCCTTAAGAAACAAAAAAGATTAATCACTTAGGATGATGAAGATTTATCTAGCTCGGGAGAGTTTGATAAAGAGACAGAATCTGCCCAAATCTGTCTTATGGTTGATGCTGAACTAGATTCAGAAGCCAGCTCAAGTGATTCAGATTCTGCAGCTCAAGTGATTCAGATTCTGAAGAAGTAAGCTATGCTGAACTCAAACAAAATTATGATCTTTCGTTTAATGATTTTTCCATGTTATTGAAAAATTTTAAGATGTTAAAAGTGAAACATGTTGATATGACCTCTGATTATGAAAATCAAATTTCTAAATTGAAAGAAGAAGATTTTGATAAAATTATTCAAAAGGAAATGGAAGAAAATGAAAGAATGCACCTTGAAGAGTTGCACAAACTTAGACAAGAAAATCTTGTTTTGAAAACCAATTTGAAAAATACTAAAGTATGTTATAACTCTAAAGCTAATGAAATCATCAAACTGCTAAAGCAAGTGAGTTCATTTACTTTAGACCTAGGCAGGTTTGTAAATGGCACTAAAAATTTAAACAAGCTTTTGGGTAAATCCCATGGTGACCATAGCAGAACAGGTCTGGGTTATGTAGAGAAGAATGATTTTAATCAATTTTCATCTCTTCCATTTGTTTCAAAAAGGTAGAAACATGTAAAGTGTAACTATTGCAAGAGGTATGGTCATTTAATAAATGATTGTGAGAAAAAAATGAAAACGAATAAAAAGGTTGCTAACCATGTCGGACCCAAGAAGATTTAGGAACCAAAATCATTGATCATTCTTATTACATATATGCTTAAAGACAAAGACAAAGCCTCTACATTGGTATCTAAACCGTGGATGCTCGTATCACATGACATGAAGAAGGTCTATATTCCTATACCTGGAGCAGTTTAAAGGTAGGATAGTCACCTTTGGAGGCAACCAGTCTGGGAAGATCATAGTGTCTGGTAAAATTTGTAAAGTTCCTTTACCTATTATTAAAAATGTGTATTTAGTTGAAGGTTTGAGACAACCTACTGAGCATTAGTCAATTTTGTGATAGTGGATATAAGGTCTCTTTTGACAAAGAAAAGTGTATTGTCATCAACCATGATAGAACTATACTCTTCTTTGCAAACAGACATTACAACATATACAAGGTTGACTTGAATGAACTAAGTAATCAAAATGTAACATGTTTGTTTTCAAAGTCTGAGGAAAGATGGATCAAGCATAAAAAGCTTGGGCATGTGAGTTTAAAACACATTTCAAAACTTCACAAAAAAGGCCTAGTCAATGGACTGCCAAAAATTTCCTTTAACAGATCCCTGCCTTATGATGCATGCCAAAGAGGGAAATAACATAAAACCTTCTTTGAAAACAAAAATGTTGTTTCCACTACCAAACCATTAGAATTATTACATTTAGAGTTATTTGGTCCATCTCAGGTATAGAGTCTAATAGGAAAGAAGTATGGATTTGTCATTGTTGATGATTACACAAGAAGACATAGGTATACTTCCTAATCCACAAGGATGAGTCTGTGAAAGTATTCAACATTTTTTGTAAGAAAATCTAGAATGAGAAATGATTATGCATTGGTACAATAAGAAGTGATCATGACAGAGAATTTAAAAATAAAGTTTTTGAAAAATTCTACAATGAGTTTGACATAACTCACTGTTTTTCTTCTCCAAGAACACTGTAACACCCTCGATTAGCTAGGACAATCTCTTCCACTAGATTATCCAGGTTAACTGAGAGGCTACAAGTTTTAAAAAAATGTGGAAGTTTTCTTGTACATAAAAACTTGGTGGAACAGATACATCATATATACAACACTGCTATATATGATATATGGTCAAAAATAGTAAACTATACATGCTAAAAGTAAAGGGGCATACAGGCTCCCAGACAAAACATGAAAAGAAAATTTTCTATCCTTATCATCCTTAGTCCAAGAAGAGTCTTGCTGGTCCTTGATGTGAAGTTCGCACTGATCTCTACGGTGTCGGGTGTATGGTCCATCAAATATCTATAAAAATAGTGTAAGGGTGAGTCTCCACTTCCACAACAATCGGAGAGTTGTCATCACTAACATCCCCCCATAATCTAAACAGGTTTATAACTATACTCCCTCCCTAAGTGGGGTACCTATTTAATTCATTCTAAGTTATCTATCCTTACTTTGTCCCCTTTCAATCATCTCTGAATACATAATTCTCTTCCCTCCCCTTTACCACTAGCTATTACACTTACAGATACTAATTCAATCACAAACAATCACAATCCACATAGATAAAATAATGCAATACATGAATTCCATTAATTTTAATGGGCCTATCTCCTCCCTCTTAACCTCACACATATCAATACACATCATGCACATCAATCCAACCTTATCCCCCTACCTACTAGAGCGACTGAAGCTCGTCTCGATCTGGTTTTCACAAAAGGGTAAGGATACGCAGCCCTATCATCAACAATGGATCCAAACTCATGTCTTCAGAATGGTCACTCCATAGTCCCGATAACACTTGCTCAGAGTCAAAGTATACTAGGTTTGCCATGGGTTGTCCGATCTCGGGCGCGACTCCAAACCGTTGAAGGTTTGCCTAGGTATACTCCCAATACCTCCCATAGGGTCGGAACATCATTGTTCTGTAGTGTACCCCATCACTGTGTGCTTTAGGGGATCACTCTATCATTCACCATCCACCCTTATACTCCATATATGATGCATGCAACACACAATTTTATTTTCACTAGTCATTGATAGGATCCTTTCAATGACTCTATCTCATTCTTAGTATCGGGTTTGTCTCGTAAAATTCTTGATTAAACATTTTTTTATTTTATTACTTTCTTCGTTCTTACTCAAATCACAACATATTTTACCCAACAATTAAGAATGAAATGAGTTTTGAACATCCATAAAACCACGGGGTATTCTAGCATCACAGTGCCTATCATCACATCGATCCGATCTCAATCACATTGTTCATTTCTTAATCATATCATTTCCACAAATTAGTCACCTTAAAATCCCTACTGAGACATATCTTTATATTTCTTTTCTTGCTTTATTTTGACTTATCCATCTCAACATAACTTATTCAACGCATCATGTAAATCCCATTTATTCATCACGCAATTCATTTCATCCATGACATTCATCATTTATTCATTGTTCATTTTATCAGTTCATGATATTTCTCAAATATTTTTATCACATCACATTCCACAAGCATTTTATCATGCAACACCCATCATGTATTTTATCACATATATCCATCACATAACTAACATATATACATCCATATACATATCGCATAGCAATCATCATACACAACAATCATTATACATGTATCATGCAACAATCATCATACATGTTATCATGGTAATGGAGTCACACATTCTAGCATGGATACATTCATAATTGTGTCCACGTGAATAAATCAAGTATGTGCTACTTACTTCATGAATGCACCTATCAGACTATTTATCTCAATTACCCTCCTTAACCAATCAATCTCATTAATAGTAAAGTCATTCTCCTAGCATACCCTTTTTTATCCATAAATTATTTCTAGTTACTAAGTAATATTTTATAATTACTAAATGTATCACCCAGGTGAATTTTGTAACACCCTCGGTTAACAAGAGCAATGTCTTCCACTAGATCATTATACTTAACTAAGAGGTTACGAGTTTTTAGAAAAATGTGGAAGTTTTTTTTGTACAATAAATTTGATGGAACAGATGTCTTATATACACCTTAGTCATATACAATACATGGTCATATTCAACACATTGTACATACTTAAAATTAGGGGCACGCAGGCTCCTATCCAACAGGAAAAGAAAATCAACTAAGGTAATCGTCCTCGATTCAAGAATGTCTGGTTATTCCTTGATGCAAAGTCTACGCTGATCTCCTTGATATCGAGTGCGTGGTCCAGTTAGAGGTCTGTAAAAATAACTATAAGTGTGGGTCTCTCTTCCGTATAATTGGAGGTTTATCATTTCTTACATCCTCCCACAACAAAACAAGTACTCACATAATCCTTCCTCGTCTTGGGTTCCTAATTTCTCTAAGTTACCTGCCATCATTTAGTTCTACCTATCATTTTCCCTTCCTTCTTCTCTCATATTCTACACTAATAATTACAGAATAATTCAAATAACCATCACAATCACATACAATATCTCAGAATCATGTAATGCAATGCATGGGTTCCATTACTTTTAGTTAATCTTTTCATTGTTTATCATGAATGCATTTGGGCCCAATTCTATCTCATCAATTTCATACTTATTATCACCATTAGAATCTATCCTGTTCAGGCTACCTTTGAACACAACGTTTCTGTACTAGAGTGACCAAAGCCCACCAAGTCCCCACATCACAACACAGGGTATACATGAACTTACAGTCCCAATATCATGGATCCAACATATATTGTCATATTATAACAGGACTTGGCTCTCCACGGTCCTAGTGATACCGGTCTGAGTCAAAGTGCACCAGGATTGCATGGTTTCGCCCGGCATCAGGGCGCTACCACCGAGCCATTGGGGGTCTCCTCCCGTTACACTCCTAAGATCCAACCTCAGGGATCGAACCCTCATATCCTTCAGCGTACCCCTCGCTGCTGGCTCTAGTCCACATTAAGTCATATGCAAATGATGCATGTCTCATACATATTCTTTCATTTCCCATTATGTTCGTCATTGGTAGGGTCCCTTCAATAACCACTTTCATTCTTAACATCGGGTTCATTTCATACTGTTCTTTAAATTTCTTCTGATCATCCTTTAGAGGAAATAATACTAGCCATGGGTTACTCTAAGTTAATTGTGGTATAATCTTATCACTGTTGGGTAAGACTGTTCTAGAGGTATGGGTTGTTTGGCTGTGTAAGTGTATACTTAATTTCTATTAATGGTTGACTGGCCGTCTAATTCATTTACCAATACTATCTTTAGTTATTATCATTATTTCTCTTTAATGCTTATCATAGTATATTCCCCTTGACAATTAAGAATGAAAGGGAAGTTGATTATACATATTCATCGATTCTCTAGTATGAAATTGCGTCTCAACGCATCCTCATCTCATTAGATCCATCCATATTTTACCATTATTTCATTTTTACGTCATGTAAGGATTCCTACCGAGACATATTCTTGCTTTCATTCTTTACTTAACATTTTATTAATGCATCATACAAGATTCATTCCTTTCATTATATATTTCATCAAACTTATATCATTTATTATACCAATAAGAACACGTACTCCTCATAATCATTCATGTTAATTGATCAAGCATATATCACTCATTCAATGAACACATTCACCAAACATACATCTCATCATGCTCATTCGATCCATTATATTTTATACAGGCATTCATATTGTAACCAACAAGTAATCCACATGACTCAATCAAACAATTCATCCATCGAACAGACACATATTACTTTATCTAAATGATCCTATATTACGATTTATTCTTTTAAGACTAATCATAAAATATTATTGTCTTCTATAACTACCGCCTCCATACTTAAGAATTTCTTATGAATTTGTTTGATATAACAACCATGAGTATCTATAGTTCAAGGTATACTCTTTTGCGTAGTCTGATTATATTTATAAGTTATATTTGTAAGTGTACTTACTAGTTACTTTATATCTAATTATTATCATATTTAATTAGATTACCATCCCTGTCAACTGTATATTCGTCCCTTTTTACATATCAACCTTATATAGATTTTATTGACGTACTTATTCTTATTCGCTTAAGCCTATCTAGCCCAACCTATTCGTCGAGTACTTAGTTATTATTTAGGTATATCATTACTCTCTTTAGTTTATAACTTTCTGTGATCTAGTTTTTATTCGAGGGTCTAGTGTGGATGCCTAACTTTAATTACACTAAAACTTTATCTTGTCAAGTTTGCCGGTTCTCAATTACCTTATTCTAAATTTACTATTATTCCTAATAATCAATTATTCTAAGTCTAGTTCGTTTTTACTTAAGAAATACTTATTATTGAATTTTACATCTTTAGCCACTACGCTTAGACTATTCCTTTCTTTTGTTAACTATTTATCTTGGTTACTAGTGTTCTTAATATAAGTCATATTTTCCTCCTTATTGTCTAGATACTACTTAAGGATCTACTTACATCAATCCTCATCAATTTCGTTTATACTAAGTTTACTCTTAGGTCTACTTAATAATTTATTGCTATTGTCATTTGTTAGGATCTACTAATACTCAAAATCTTTATTTTAATTCTTAATCCTTATCTTAACATTATTATTACTATTCTGTTGACTCCTAAGTATTTGTATGTTTTCCTTATCTTAATTATTTATTCTCGAGTTGTTAGGTTCTACTTGTTTTTCGGACAATATGGATTATTTTCATATTTATTTAGAAAGTATAACGATTATATTACGACTTAAGTAATGTTTAGCTTTGAAAACATTAATGTATTGGATTTTAAAAGTGGTAAATGAAATAGTAGAAATATTAAATGGTATGACTTTAATTTAAGAAAATACTTGTTTGTTAATTATATTAAAAATAATAATATTGTTACTAATGATAATAATAGTTCTAATAATAATGATAGTATTAATTACAAGGCGGTAGAGCTGACCATTATATCTGATAGTATAAATGACAGGATTAAATAAGAAAAACACTAAGAGTGGTGGCAAAGCCGGCCATTATGCTCAATAATATAGTGACCGAAAAATATTTAAGAGTGGTGGCAGAGCCATCCATTATGCTTGATAATATAAGTCAATACAAAAATATTTTAAGAGCGGCGACAAAGCTGACCATTATGCTCAGTAATAGTAATAATTAGTAACAATGATAATAATAATAATAATAATAATAATAATAATAATAATCATTTAATGATAATTTTAATGTTACTTGTTTACCCATTTATTATGAGTTCTCATTTAAAGTTATAAGCTTCATAAGAGGCGAGTCGCAGTTGGTAAAATTTCTTCTGGTTGCGTGATTATCGTGGCATGTATTACGAGATTTTTATAAAATGCTCATTTTGATTTATTTCCCTTGTAATATAATAAAATAGTTATCAATTATAAAAAATTATATAATTTGAAATCCTACCGTTGGATCGCATTGAAACTTGAAACTATAATCGCCGGATACTAGACTAACGTAACGGGGCAATTCTAGACATAATTTACCAAAGAGGAACTCCCTTTACCTCATGGTGGGTCTTGGTTTTGGAGGAAGAAAATATAGAGGCCCGCCAAAATTTGTCAAAAACCCTCAATCATCCTCCAGGTTGATCCTATAAAAAACAATCATGCAATTTACCAAGAGGAGGACAGTCACAGTTGATTCCGAAACAACATGAGGACATGAATTAATTTCAACATGCAAGCTGAAATTTAAGTAAAAGAAATTAAACCACCAATCAAGAGAAGAAACATGATAGCATCCTTACCCTTATGGCTTGGATGGACTCACAGTTTTGAAGCCTTCTTAAGCAAGGAAGTGAAATAAGTTTCTAGGAGTCATGCATGTAAGGAGCTTGAATTTAGAGGGTTGGACAGTGGAGGGGTGGTCACGGTTGGTGCTAAGAAGAAGAGGGAAAATGGAAATTTTTTTAAAGGGTGGAGATAGGTGGTGATGGTGAACGTGATTTGGTGTTTAGAGGTGGTGGAAGGGTGGCTGACGGTGACTTGAAGGGGAGAAGGAATGGGTTGAAGTTTTGAATTGAAAATGGTTATGAGTTGAAGCTGTCGAGAATTAGGAATAAAGAGAGTGAATGGATTTATAATTTTTTTTAATGGTAGAGTGGTGTTATGATAGTAAGAAATTAAGCATTTAATGTTGAGTGGAAGCAGCTGAATTTGAAATTGGAATGAAGTAATTTTAGTATGTTTTCCTGACCGTGAATGAAATAGAAGTAGAGTGGGATTTGCTTGCCAATTGGAAAAATCTGGAGCAATAATGTGAATATATTTATATAGGTATATGTATGGTATGGTTAGCATGGAATGTCATGGCATTAGATGATGATCCTTGTGAAGCAAGTAGATCAAACGGTGGTGAATGTATAAATATTTATATTTGTATTTGTATTTTGACTACTTAATTTACAAGTTGTTGAAACTTATTGAGCAAGGACTTTGGTGCAGATATTTCTATATGCTTGGAGGACCATGTGGCCATGTGAGTGGGTTGGAGAAGATTGGGCACGACACCTGTCCAGGGAGGTGGCTGATAGTGGTGGTTGGCTGGAAAAATTAAATTGTTACCCGATGATTTTAGGTGTGAGGGATTTTAGGAACTGAAAATGAAAGGTGTTAAAAATAAATACATAATAATTCTTGGGAGCAGAATCTTGAAATGTGTACAACATAAAAATTATAGATCTCCTTATTATCTTGGATTTGATATATCATTTGCAATGATCTAATATCGGTATCGCAAGATATGATCAAAATACAACAAGATGTCTTATTCATCTCTAAATCAGATAGGGTTGTAGAAATAAATTTGTAATTATTTCTACTTTGAGAATTGGACTTAGTGCCCTTCATAATAATTGTAGGTTTCTTTAATACAGATCCATAACAAAAATAACAAAGCATTTCTCATTTTGGAAAAGGATGATATACCTATTTTTCTGAAACTAGTCAACATAGTGATATAATGAACAGAGGTTGGTGAAGATTCTAAAAACTGTACCAATATGGGAGGATTTAGATTTTAAAGTCTTCATAAAAAACGTAGATAATTTGGTTATAGATATTTTGACACCAAGTTTGCATGAAGCGAAGGTTGTATGAGAAAGTTATGAATTTTTGAATGAACCATGCGCAAAGTAAAAACACGAATAACATGGTTTTAATATGAATTTACTTAATCCTTGAATTTGAGTATGTCAGAGTAAGAATTTGGGATCAAGACCAGAAATAGAGATTGGAGATCTCTTCAAAAAAAAGTGAATGAGACTAGAATCATTCTAATCAAGCATCGTTTGAGAAAGTTAGGACCAAATTTCCAAAGATGCGCAGATTGAATTTCTAAAGAAACAAGGTAGCATGGAAACGAGGTTGATAGAGTCCAAATCAAGTCTCGGGCTCTTCAGGAAACATTTCTAAAACGTTGAAATGAGTCACTAGGGACTGACCGTGTCACCATCGGATACTTCGAGGTATATGCACGATCAAACTTAGGTGACATCGAAGGTTCTGATTGGTTTGATTAAATCCAATCAGTTATTTTTAATCCGTTATAAGGAAACCCTACTGTGACTAACCTCCTTTACGGAGTCATTAGTCTCAGGTCGAGTTACCAGAAAAGTTTGACAACTGGGTCCTATAGTATAATACCCAAAAAAACCCTTAATATTTTATTATTTAAATATTATTACCTATTTATAAATTAATTAAAAACTTAATAAAATATTATTTTAATATTATATATATCGAATAATTATTAAATATTACTTATAATTATATATATATATGTTATTTAAATCTTCACTAATTACCCCTAATTAATCTATTAATCTAAACACAAATCATTAAAAGGTAATTAAGCAATTAATTACGGTTTAAGATAAATTAATCATCGATTACTTACTATTACCTATAATTTTTTTATTCCTTTATTCTACTATCACTCTCAATCACTCATCTCTTATTTTCTTATATTACTCATTACACATCGTTATCTTTCTATTACTCTTTTATCCTTCTCATAGATCTTTATTTTCTACCATATCTTCTTTCTTTCTCATACTTAACATTCTATTAATACCTTGAGGACTTCTTTCCTCATTATTTCTTCTTTCTCATAGTCATTCAGGGAATCAAATCGAAGCCTCAACTCCCTCAAGAAACTTATCAGAGCAATCTCAGAGATCCTTAGAGTCTAAGCTCTTACTCTAAAAACTAGGGCTGTTACAAATTTAATTTATTAAAAAATGTATTTTATCCACTTAACTTTTAGATACTATTGTATAGTTATGCTGATTCCAAAAATACCCATTAAACTCATTTAAGTTGCCAATAATGCATATCATTGTCACTTACTAGCTACCACCGGATTAGATTTCTCTTGCAATTTAGGTAGATATTAACTTTACTATACTTCACTAAATAATTCTAACATACATATTTCTCTCTTTCTTTTATTCTTAGTAACACTCTTTTTAACTCGTTAAACTTCATCATACTTATATTAACTGTTATTACCTGTGACATTACCATTTACTTCTCATTAAACTCTAGTGTCTTTAATATATATGAACTAGTATGATCCGCGGTCAAAGATCCAGAGTGGGTACCAGCCACAAAATTCAAGGATAAGAGAATTTATACACCGGTACAGTGGGTATCTGGTATTCTAATCCGGTGTCTCAGTGGGAGAACCGATCTTGTTGTCCTGGAGATCCTTCTCACCAAACTTTCGCGTTGCAGTGGGGCGAAAGGTGGTGTCACCTACGAAGATTCTCTAATGCTCAAGTCAGTAACAAAAATGAGGATTCAAGTTGAAAGAGCTCAAGCAATAGAACAGTGTATAGAGAGTAAGAACAACGTCACCTTTTTTGAGTGTACGAATGGGTTATTTATAGATGAACGTGGAGAATGAATCGTCAGCTTGAGCCAGGGGACAGACAGTACACTGCTCAATGTACGATTCTGACACACGACGCAAGGAGAGCCGCGTCTCCCGTGAATCCCCCTTGCGGTTGTACCTTATACCTTCTGTCGGGTGACATGGACGCTTTCCAGTGTGCGAGGTGCGAACCTGGACATTCCGGTATGGAGAACGCTTCATATGGGTTTACAGTCCGGAGGTATACCTATGAGACCGGTAGCACAACGAGGTCGGATGAAATTACATCCCTGCCCTGGGTACCGGTATCGAGACCAGATCAATATATATATATATATATATACACACACATTTTAATTCCTTTGACTTATAATCACCTTAGTTAACCTATCACTATATCACAAAACGTTTTCTTACAATTTCCTCATAAATATCATTATTTTTCTAATTTCCTCAAAATCTCATTTTTTTTCTTTATCATCCTTTCTTTTTAGTCCTTAGTATAAAATCGCCATCTTTACCAAATGTACTTTCCTTAAGAAAAAAAATACTTTTATCTTAGTTAGGAAATACACCGGCTATATCTCGGCTTATTAACGTTCGTTATGAAGAATGAATAATGTATTTATACTTTATAATTAAAAGCTAAAGTGGTAGTAATTTAAACGGTGTTGATTTATGTAAAAGAGTATTTGGCCATTGCCCTTATTAGTATGCTTCTCTTAAATTGAACTCATGAAGACATTTAGGGATAAAGTGGCATTTGACACTTATTTATGAAATACATATTTTTTTTCTTAAAACATCGTTGGCTGTTACTACAACTCTTTGATAATAATGTTAATAACATTATGATAGTAAAACTAATAACAATAATAACAACAATAGTAACAATAATAATAGTAATAATGATAACAACAGTAACAATAATAGTTATATTAGTAGCAATAATAATAACAATGTAATAGTAATAATAGTAATAATGATAACAATTTATAATTTAATTTCTTGTAAAAAAACAAGGCAGTAGAGCCGACCATTA
Organism: Clitoria ternatea; assembly: GCA_037962975.1. Lineage (NCBI taxonomy): Eukaryota > Viridiplantae > Streptophyta > Magnoliopsida > Fabales > Fabaceae > Clitoria > Clitoria ternatea. The sequence goes on from CM075671.1 coordinate 154,552,984, forward strand.
GACTCAACAACATAGATAAACATAAATTAAATAAAAGAAAAAATACTGAGAGCGGTGGCAGAGCCGACTATTATGCTCAATAATATAGAAAATTAACAAAAAAATGCTGAGAGCGGCAACAGAACCGACCAATATGCTCAATAATAGTAACAATAATAGTAATAATGGTAGCGATAATAATATTTTCTTGATTTTATTTTCTTAAATATCAGAGTTGTAGTTAATTGATTTTATAATTGTCGTGTGCCATTAGAAATTTGATACTAACATAATTGAGGACAAATATAACGATATAAGAAATAAATCATACTCCAAAATAATTATTACAAACTTTCAGGCCTCAAATAAATTACACAATAAAGGCCGCTTGCCCATCCACCCTTATATCTCTATTTATCACGTTTTTCAAGGTTTATTAATCGGAGTCCACATCGATACCCAATATCTTTTTTATTATTTTCATAGTCCAATACCTAATTATATGTGCTCAATCACCAACGACAACTAAAATAACGTAACATAAAATTGAACCATCGGATTGCAATGAAACTTGAAGGGGTGTTTTTGAAAAATATGAGATCTTGTTTTTGGAAAACGTGAGATCTCGTTTCACTTCTAAGTGTTGGGTAAGATCATTACGGATTTGAAAAACTTTGAGAAAGAAAGAAAACAAAAAGTAATTAAGGTTTAGTGAAATGAAGAAAGCCCGACATTAGAAATGAAATAGAGTCATTAGAGGAACCCTATTGAGGACCAATAAGATGATTGACTGGAATTTTTGAATTACGCATCATAAATGGAGAATAAGGGGGTTACCATGATCGTGTAGTTCTTGTCTGACCTGTGTGGATCCATGATTATGGAAGGATCGAGGGTCCTTACCTCTTTGATTTGAAATATAAACATGGAGAGCTCTAGTCACTCTAGTGGACAAGGGGTATAAGGCGGGACTATGATACGTGTTGGGACTGATGAGTATGAAAAGAGCTGCATGCATCATATTGGTTAAAAGTTATAAGATTAATAAATGAACCCATACATCTTATTGTTGTGTTATGATTTTCATTGTTACCTAATTGTGGTCCTGTGAATGTTAGAACTCTTAGCAGTGGGGTGAGGAAATGAGGATGGATAGTTATGACTAGCAAGAGTGAGATAACTTAGAATGTATCTTAGGAACCCCGAAGAGAGTGGGAGGGACTTGATTCTGGATTGTTTGTATTATGTGTGGGGAAGGTGTCGATGAGACACCTTCCCGATTGTTGTGGTGGTGGAAACTCACCCTTACGCTAAATTTTCTAGACATCGTGGAGATGGACACAAACTCCATATCAAGGACCAGCCAGACTCTTCTTGGACCAAGGATGAATAAAATAGGTTAATTTTATTTTCTTACTCTTATAGCTTTCTGGAAAATACTTCTTTAAGAACTCAACCTTGAAGTTCCCCCATGTCAATGGAATTTTAGCAGCTAACATATGCTCCCTAGTAAGGCGCCACCATGATTCAGCTTCATCACGGACCATAAAGACCGCATACTCAACCTTTTGAGTTTTAGAACATTCAAAGCTTGTGAAGATCCTTTTCCAAATCATTAACCCATACATATGCATCCGCAGGCTTATACCCTCCATGGAACTCAGAAGGTTTCCTCTTGAGAAATCGATCAAGACCTTGGGCACCTTTTCCCATATTTTGTTGGACTTGTCTTTCCAAGAGACCCGTAAAGCGATTTAAAGTAGTTTCCATAGCAGTAACTTCATGGTTATGCCTACCAGCCATGTTTCAATCCTATATATTAAGACATGGCTCACACATGAGTAAACTAGACCATACAATCAATTCCAATCCATAACTATGATTCCAACATCTAATGGTCTACCATGCTTTATTTCATAATCATAATGCATAATCACAAAGTATTCGTCACTAAAGGTAAATAGTGTAAGGAACTTGGTCGGACTCACACAATAAGCATATCAACCTCAATTCAATGCCAATAATCATAATCCAATCAAGAAATCCATAACTCAATCAATTACAATTCATATGATCCAATTATAAGCAATAATTGTTTGCATAACACCAATCAAGTCTTTATCAAAGAGTAATCAATGCTCTGATACCATCATTGTAAGGACGCCCTTAATCCGATAAATAATGTTAAAGATATCAATATTTAGATAATGAAAAGTAGGATAAATTTTTCATGATTTTAAACCATCGTTGGATGAAGAACACCACAAATAAAACTTTAACAACTAACCCCAGACCATTTGAAGACCTATCTCATATATGAAGATATGAGAAGGCAGATGATTTATATAAATGTTAACTTAAAGTAATCAATTACGCGATCACCATACAAGTGTTTAGCAGAACATGTATGTTAATTTGGAAGCAAGAGTAGATGTAACAAGAGATCGAAGCATACTCAAATTGATTTCTAAAGTTTAGTAAAAACATGTACATTCACTTGCATAAACATACCATGAAGTAATGAAGTGCGAATCCTAACTCGAAATGGCATAAAGTATGAAAATTTAACATTTGGACATGACCACTGGCAGTAATGGCAAACCACTGGCCATGGTTGTCACTGCCATAATGCCAAAAACACCCATTCCAAGTCAGAACCAACCACTGGTCATGGTTGGCACTATTTCCATGGCTAATTTTTGTTAAAAAAATGCACTTCCAAGGCATATCCAACCACTGGCCGTGGTTAGCTCTGTTTGTACACCCAAAATTTGCAAGACAAAGGTACACAAGGGCAAGACCTTCCACTGGCCGTGGTTGGCTCCTTGTTTCATCATTTTTCAGTTTTCAAAGAAGACATGCTTTTGGGCCTTAGATCATGCAATGCTTACACCTTTTCATGCATAAAACCATCAAGAATCAATCATGTCAAAGCACAAAACATAAGGGACCTAACCTCAATTCGCTAAGCTCACATTATACCAACTCCAAATCATTTAAATCATCAAATCTACTTCTAAATCATGCATAAACATTATGATCATAACCTCACACTTTAATAATTTATCCATTCATGGATTTTCCATCAATCATAAACATCAACGCCATCAAAATAGCTATCAAACATCCATTATCAATATGCATATAGTTGTTTACAAAAGAATTGGCCTATTGTATATACACGTATACACAAAAGAATATAAGACTCGTTATAACTAAACTTAGGTTGTCAACTACACATATACATCATCACCATTATCATAAATACATGCATGGTCCAAAACTCTAATGATTGCCGGCCAAGGCACTTCCTATACCACTATTATACCTTCATCAACAAAACGTAGAGTTCCAAAATAAAGTGCATCTCACCCCATATGTGTCCTGCATCACAAGTCTAAAAAAAATAGACAACATGGGAGAGTGAGTTTACATTCGAAATGATGAATATAAATACGTCTGCGATTATGTGCATATGCATACAACATCATGTGTACTTCACAAAAACATATCAATTGTCGCGACCAGGGTCCCGGGTCATGACGCAGACTGGGAGAATGCAATAAAAGGATTTTATCCGTATTGGAACAAGGCCCTTGGGAGGCCTAAAAAAAACTAAAGGGTTCAGGGAGTCGTCACTAATATTTTATTAAGGAAAATATCAAGAAAACCTTTAAACGACACTGGTTTTGAAAATGAGATTCTGTTTGATCTGGGAGTCAAATTACAGATGAGGAAGGTATGAGCACCCCATACTGTCCGTTCTAAAACGGTTACCCAAATTGATCGTATATAAATTAAAAATGATTATTAAATATTTCATCCTTCATAAAAATGCAACAATAATAGAGGTTATTTACAAATAATATTTACTTGGAAAAAATGATAATAATAACATTTAAAAAATTAAATAATAGGACATGCCTTCTAGTTTTTTTATTTTTTTAAATTTCAAGGAAAAACAAACAAGTGATTAAAAATAGTAAAATAAATTAAAAATAAAAATAATAAGACGTCTCATCTAAATTATTTTATTCTTTGAGTTTGAAAGGAAATATAAAGACAAGTGCTTAAAAGACAACTAAAAATAATAAGACATCTCGTCTCAAGTATTTTTTTATTAAAAGATAATTCATTGATTTTACTAAGAAATACATGGTTTGCAAAAGTTTTTCAATAAGTAAATGAAAAGGCATAAATAGATAAACATAAGAAGGAAATATAGAATTAAATACATAAAAAAATACATATATACTTAATTAATCAAAATTAACAAAGTGAATTTTATTCAATCATCTTTAGAAAATAAGATTAACAAGATGTCTCATCCAAATTAATCTCATTTCAAACTTAAAAGAAAGATAAATAGATAAATAAATAGGTAAGAGGGAGAAACATAAAAATAATGATAACAAATAAATAATCACCTATAAAAACTTAAGAAATTATATAAAATGATAGACAAATGTAAACGATAACTACAAAATTATTGAGAAGAAAGAAAAAATAATAATTACATGAAATTAAAGTACAGAAAAATAAAGTATAGAAGAATAAAAATAAAAGTGTAAAAATAAATAAAAAATAAAATTATAGAAAAATAAATAAATAAAAATAAAAAATAAAAGTATAGAAAAATAAATATATAAAAATAAAAGTACTGAAAATCAATAAATAAATAAATAACTGTAGAAAAATAAAGTACAGAAAAATAAATAAATAAAAATAAAAGTGCAGAAAGATAAATAAATATAAAATAAAAGTGTAGAAGAATAAATAAATAAAAATAAAAATACAGAAAAATAAATAAAGAAAAAAGTGCAAAAGATAAATAAATAAACAAATAACTACATAAAAATAAAGTGTAGAAAAATAAATAAATAAAAATAAAAGTGTAGAAAAATAAATAAATAAAAATAAAAGTGTAAAAAAATAAATAAAGAAAAAATAAAAGTGTAAAAACTAAATAAATAAACAAATAACTACAGAAAAATAAAGTGCGAAAAAATAAAATATAGAAAAATAAATAAATAAAAATAAAAATACAGAAAAATAAATAAAGAAAAATGAAAAATAAATAAATAAATAAATAAGCAAACAACTACAGAAAAATAAAGTGTAGAAAAGTAAAATGTAAAAAAATAAATAAAAAAAATAAATTGAATAGAATATGATGTCATAACACAATATCATAAAATAAAATAATAAATAACAACAATAATGATAACAAACATAAAAAAAATATACGAAATAAGGCAACTAAAAAAGAAAATAAGTGAAATTATGATCCTAATCATAGCAATCAAATTATAAATAAAACTTCATAAAGGATGTGAACACCTATTTTTGTCCGGCAATATATATATATATATTTATCTTTCTTTATTTTTAAAAAAAAGAAAAAAAGAGAGCAAAAAAATATATATATTGAAAAAAAAGTACATTTATTTTTATTTCATTTTATTTAAAAAAAGCAAAAAATAAAAAACTGTATAGTGATCGTGTGCATAGTGACAGTTGGAATAGTACCCCTTCTCCATTTCTATAAATACTCAATCTCGCTTCATTTCCTACCATACTTCTCCTTTCATCAACATTCTTCCATAATTCTTGTCATGCAATGGCCAATGGATGCCGAACCCAAGAGGAAAGAATAAGGGAGAGAAACCGATATTTGGTGACTACCTTCTTGCTCCTTATAGCATGGGTAGTAGTTTATCTTTATTGGCTATTTTTTTATGGCCACATGTGTAATAAATAATTTATGTTTCCATAAGAGGAAGTGATTACTCATTTGTATGCAAAATAAAAACATATTTTAAATTTTTTTAAAAATTAATTAAAAATTAAAAAAGGGCCCAAAAAATTTTGATCAAAAAAAAAGAAAATGGGCCCAAAATAATGGCAAAGAAAACCAAAAATGGGCCAAAAAATATAAAAAAATGAAAATAAAAAAGAAAAAGAAAAAAAGAAAAAGAAAAAAAGAAAAGTTTCGGTGGTTTTTGTTGGTGGGACCCGGTTTGGTCGGATAATTGGAGAAAATTAGAGAAATTGACATCAAATTTAGACCATTTACAAAAGTAGGAAAGTGATGTCATTTTATAAGGAATCCAAGGCCAATTTTTTTTATAAATAGAAGGTGATGCTAAGGTATTTGGAGGAAAAAGAAGAAAAAAAAGTGAAAAAGTGCTAAATTTTTGAGAGATTTCTTAGAAGTTTTTATGTCCTAAAATTATGTTATGCAATTATTGTTAGGAAAATGAGTGCATCATTCTAGTATGTCTTAATATATAATTTTTGTGAGCTAAAATACTGTCTAAGTGTTGTAACCAATGTCCAAACACCCTTTGAATTGAGTCCAAACAAAGCCAAAAGCAAAGGAAATCTACACAAAATTGATTTCTCGACTTCCGTTCTGGTTCCTTTTTAATTGTCTTTGTACAAAGGTATTTTTTATTAATACAAGGTTATTTATTTATCTTTATTTATTTGTCTTTATTTAATTGTTATTTATTTTTCTGCACTTTTATTTTTTATTTGTATTCCTATACTTTATTTTTCTGCACTTTATTTTTCTACATTTATTTATCTGTTTATTTATTTTTCTATATTTTTATCTTTATTTATTTATTTGTACTTTTATTCTTATTTATTTAGTTTTCTACACTTTTATTTTTCTTTATTTATTTTTCTACACTTTATTTTTTTGCTCTTTATTTTTCTACAGTTATTTATCTATTCATTTATTTTTCTGTATTTTTATTTTTATTAATTTATTTTCTTACACTCTTATTTTTATTTATTTATTTTTTTATATTTTTATTTATTTATTTTTCTACATTCTTATTTTTATTTATTTACTTTTTTGCACTTTTATTTTTATTTATTTATTTTTATGCATTTTTATTTTTATTTATTTATTTTTTTACACTTATTTTTATTTATTTATTTTTCTACACTTTTATTTTTATTTATTTATTTTTCTACACATTTATTTTTATTTATTTATTTTTTGTACTTTTATTTTTATTTATTTACTTTTCTACACTTTATTTTATTTATTTATTTAGTTTTCTGCATTTTTATTTTTATTTATTTATATTTCTACGCTTTTATTTTTCTTTATTTATTTTTTTACACTTTTATTTTTATTTATTTATTTTTATGCACTTTTATTTTTATTTATTTATTTTTCTACACTTTATTTATTTATTTATTTATTTTTTTCACTTTTATTTTTATTTCTTTATTTTTCTGCACTTTATTTTATTTATTTATTTAGTTTTCTGCATTTTGATTTTTATTTATTTATATTTCTGCACTTTTATTTTATTTTACTATATTTTGTTTTTACTATATTTTATTTTCCTGCATTTAATTATTTGTTCATTTATTTTCTTACACTTCTATTTTTATTTTTATTTGCCTGCACTCCTATTTTATTTTTCTATACTTTATTCTTCCATCCTTTATTTTTCTACATTTATTTATTTACTATATAATAATTTTGAAATTATATTTTACATAACCATTTAATTTTATACTTCATATATATACAATTTCTTGTGTTTAGTTTTAAATGATTATTTACTTATTATTATTTATCCTTTTATTTTTCTTTTACCCATATTATTTTATTTGTTTATTTATTTTTATTTTTATTTCTATTTTTTTGATAAATTTTGAATAGTTTTTTATATATATACATAATTATCCATTTTATTTATTGCCATAATTTCCTATTATTTTCTCTTAACAACTTTTTGATAATTAAGAAAAATTATTATCATAAAAATGATAAAGAGCAAGACAAATAAATAGTGTGTTATTTATCATCTATCTTTCTTTTAAATTCAAAATGAGATTAATTTATACGAGACATCTTATTAATCTTATTGGATAAGATTCATTTGTTAATTTTAATTAATTAAGTGTATATATTTCTTTATTTTCATATTGATGTATTTAATTCCATTTTTTTCCTTTTTATGTTTATTCTTTTTTTACCCTTTCATTTATTTATTTGTTTTTTTATGAATCATATATTTCCTAATAAAATCAATGAATTGTTTTTGTATTTACTAGAAAATAATGGAGACGAGACGTCTCATTGCATTTTTATTTATTTTAATGTCTTTTAATCTCTTGTTTGTTTATTTTTTTCTTTAAACTAAAAATGATGAAAATTTAGATGATGTGTTTTATTATTTAATTTTGTTTTATATTTTTCAAAATGTCCTTGTTATTATATATATTGTCTGTAAATAGCATTTATCATTATTTTTTTATGAAGGGTAAAATATTTAATAATTATTTTTTTTAAAAATTATACATGATCAATTTGAGTAACCGTTTTAGGACGGACAGTGTGGGGTGCTAAGACATTCCCCTCCTGTAATTTGACTCCCAGACTAAATAGAATCTCATTTTAAAAAACTACTACTATTTAAAGGTTTTTCTGATATTTTCCTTGATAAATATTAGTGGCGACTCTCTGAATCCCTTTATTTTTTTAGGACGTCTAAGGGCCTCATTCCAATGTAGTTTCATTTTTATTGTCTTTAACCAGTCCGCGTTGCGTACCGGGACCCCGGTCGCGACAGATGGCGTCTCCACTGGGGAAATTTTTGAGAGTCAAGCCCGTTAAATTGATCTTGTGTATTTTTTTGATTGCTAATTATTTCATCCTTCATATTTATTTATTATGTTATTCTCGTTGTTCATATAATCTTCTATTTATTTTAGATTTTATATTGTTTTTTTACCTCTTTATTGCTTTAATTTAGAACTATAGGGTAGAAGACATGTGATATTTATTTTGTATTATGTTTGTTCATTGTGAAGATGATAAGTGCTTTATAACACAATAAAATATATCTAGTTTGCTTAGGATTTTTAATCATAATGCACTGTATTTCCTTTATTTATTACGATTTTCGCTTTCTTTCCACTCTAGTCTACTTGGGTATGTTATTTTGCAGGAATTAAGGTAATAAAGGGTCAAAAACAAGAGAAAAACGACCATAAAATGATAAAGAAACAAGAAGAATAAGCCCAAAGTAGAAAGAACTCTCTTTTTATGCTGAATTCTGACTCAGCATGTTAAAATCCGACTCAGAAATGTTGAATTCCGACTCAAAATGACCAAATCCGAGTGGGATGACTGAGAAAGGACCAAATCCGAGTGGAACGACTCAGAATGGAGCATTGCCGAGTGGAATACTTCACTGTTGGAGCCAAATCCGAGTGGAAAGATCCCTGTCAAAGCCATTCCGAGTGATAAATGGCTGACTCGAGTGAAGGACCAATGCTGAAATGGAATAAGTCTTGGTTGGAGGTGATTCCGAGTGGAAACTTCCCCGACTGCGTCCATTCCGAGTGAAAAAAGGAGACTGACCTCCAATAAATATGTCCAAAGCTATTCTCCGAGTGAAAGGATTACTGATTGAAGTGAATCCGAGTGGGAGTTTTCTAATTGCAACGAATCCGAGTGAAAAGCTGTTCTGAGTGAATGGATTCCGAGTAGAAGAGGCCACTGAAATGAATAAATGCTGACTAAGGAGGAATCTGAGTGATCTCACTCAGAGAAAATGGCATTCTCAAGCAGAACAAAGCATTTCTGAGTAAATCTTAGCAAGGAAGGAAAAATCCGACCGGAAATGAATCACACTCGGGCAGACTCTCAAGTTTCACACTGAGCCCGAGTGACAAGTCTCCAAGGAAAGCACATCCGAGTGAGTTGGGTCAGAAAGATGCATTTCCGAGCAAAGCAAAGGCTCGGACATAAGAAGAAATTCAATCAGTCAAATTCCAACCCTTCAAGTGCAAGTTCCTGAGTAAAAGTGAAGGCCATTCCGAGTGATTTGATTGATGACTGAAGTCAATTCCGAGTGGAAATCAACTCGGACTCCCGAATGAAGGTGTGATTTTACCATTTGAATGTGACCGAGTGTATTCCTGAGAAATCCGAGCAAGGTCTCTCTCCGAGTGGTTCAAATTCCATAGACATAGCCGAGTGAAACAGTGAGCAGACTTCCCAATCCTGAGTGAGCCACTTTCCAGTCGGTTTCGATTCACTCTGCAATCAGTTCTGAATGAACTCCATGAACCTGAGCCGAGTGAATGGTTTCAGTCGGTTCCGAGTCCTTCTGCATTCAATTCCGACTGAATGGCTCAATCAGAAGTTACTCTTCAGTCACTCTTCACTCGTCCTTTTATCCAGCTTCATCACCGATCGGTTCTCCTCCAAACACTGACTCCTTCCGTCTCCTCTCCATCCACCACACTGTCCAGCAATACTCCTCTCCACACCGTCCAGCAACTCTGTCCCTCAAACCAACACCGCCCAGACTCTTCTCCCCAACCAACACCGCCCAGACTCTCCTTTCCATCCACAACACCGTCCAGCAGTACTCTCCATACCACCCAGACTCTTTTCATAGGCCCAACACCGGATCAATTGAACACTGTCCAGCAACTCTATTGTCCCTCAAACTCCACAACACCGTCCATTTCTCCCAAAACACCCAACCATCCTCACTTCTCAACACCGTCTCATTCCCTCTTCTATCCACTGTCCCTTTCCGTTCCAACTCTTCACACTCACACCGGCTCCAACACTTTCCTCTCCACACCGTACAGATCTCCATCCAACAGCAACTCCTCTCCATGCTGTCCAGTTTGCACCCACACCGTCCAGCACTCAGCAAACCACCCTCCAGCAAGCTTCCACTCAGAATTTCATCATTCTGCACCAATCATCACTAGAATCCAAGCATCGAATTATCGGAAATATTAAAATATGCAAATTGGAATCAAGTTGGCACAGCTGGAACTCACATGCACCGAAAGTTTCTTCCACTTGCAATTTGAATGCGTTTTCATAGCTGGAAACCTTCATCCATTTGCCTATAAAAGTAGTAGCAACCCATCAGCAAAAAAATCATCTCTTCCCATCAATTACCATCAGATTCATTTTCTTTTCTTTTCTTCGTTACTTTCTCTCTTTTTCGCTTTAGTTTTCTTCTTTTCCATTTCTCTTTCTCTGTTCGTTTTTCTTCTCTTTCTTTTTATTTTCTTTTCTTTCTTTTATTTTATAAGAGTGTGAGGGCTGTAAAAGTGAGAATTTAAATTTGTAATTGGTGGAGAAATTATTGCAACAAGGAATTACAGTGGTAAATTATTCTGAGCTTTTGGAGAAACCCGTAAGTCTTTATTTTTACCATGTCTTGTATGTTTTATTTTTCCATTATTTATATGAATTTGAATTATTTCATGAGTAGCTAAATTAATTATCTTGGGATAAAGGGGGTATGATAATATTTTATTTTAATGTTATTTTGACTTGGAATTAAATAAATTTCTGTTTTCCATTTAGTTCAATTATGCTTAATGCTTTTAGTGATTCCTAACAAGAACCTAAATGATAAAACTGTATACTTGCGGGTATATTAGTAAGTTTAGGTAATAAATAGAATCGAGAGATTTATTTTTACCGGAAAGCTTTGAATTAAACCTAAGATTTTTGAAATGCTTTTTGTGACCTCGGTAAAACCGTGAAAGTAATCAAAATTCTTTTGAGGAAATAAAAGGGGTTTTCATAAAACGATAATGGGCCTTTCTGAGGATTAAGCAGCGCTTTCCATAAGTTAGGTACATTAATAGGATTCCGAGAGGAACATATTAATTAGCTTTTGGAAAATTCACCTTGGAAAACTTAATTTGATTCTTATTTATGAAAAGTTAAAATTCATTAACATAAAATAGAGTCTTAATCCCCCAAAATCCCAAGATATTCTCAACTCTGATTTTTAAGTGTCAAGTAAATTTTATTTTTATTTATTCGTATTCTGTGCAACTTTAATGTGTGCTTTATTTTATAAAAATCTTAAAAAAATCAATTGTGTGGATAATTAAATTTCAATAACACAGTCCCTATGGAGAACGATAATCTTTTATATTACGCGACATAACCCGTGCGCTTGCGGGCCCTGTCAGAAGAATGGGTAAAAACTCAGGTATGAATGCCCCACACACTTCACATTCACCATAATACACACACTATTAGAAGGGACCCTATTCCCAGGCCCCGCAAAAGACATAGGTTAGGAGAGATTATTAGCGGTGTCATTTAGGACGATACGTCCTACCATGATTCGTGTGAAAATCTCAGCCGGGGTGTTATCTTAGTTATAACATCTGCACTAAGTAGGATTCCCTACTTTTTGCATAAGACTCATAGCTAAAGATCAGAGCTCTGGTGGCCTTCTTAGAACCAATTAGAACAATCACCTTTTGAGGAAACACTATTAAAGAGCCTTAGAGCCAATTAGGTGGTTACCTTATCAATGACACAATTGGGCAAACATTCCTTTTATCTTCAATTCATTTGCATAAAGTTTTCTTTTTTTTAAAAAAATCATCAAAAAAATGTACATTTTCTAGACTTAAGTCATGATAAATATTATCACACTGTTATTTGAGGATGATATTTATCAAACCTTTTTCTTTGTTAATCTGATTCATTCATTTCTTTTGTTAAAGGTGAAATTTAAATATTGGTAAGTATCACAAAAAATGGAATTTAACATGAGATCAAGTGATCAAGAAGTAAAGGCAACTAGTTTGAAAAATTTGTTACACCTCAAAGTCATGAAATCAAATACTAGCAATCTGTTATCCTTGGGCAAACGGATGGATATTACTCAGAAAGTGACCTTTGCAAGGAAGTATGGAAAGATCCTGAAATTCTTGGAAGTTGAAGTGCAAGAGGGGGCCCTTACTGCTCTAGCCTAGTATTATGATTCCCCTCTTTGCTGTTTTACATTTAAGGACTTCCAATTAGCTCCTACTCTAGAGGAATTTCAGCAGATATTTGGCTTGCCATTGGAAGATTTGAAACCTTATCGACAGATCGAACATCATGCTTCTATTTTCAGTGTAGCTTGTGTTCTCAAGATAGATCCTGAAATTCTTGAAAAGGCTCAATTAAACAGGAATTAGATATTAGGCTTCGCGCTAACCTTCTTTGAGCAGCAACTCCTTAGTTAAGCAGGGAAAGGGGAATGGGATGCCTTTATTGACACTTTGGCATTAGCCATTTATGGTGTGGTCCTTTTCCCCAGTCTTGATAATTATATTGATTTCAAGGCAATTGATGTTTTCCTGGCTCGAAAGCTTAGAGGAGAAAGTTCTATTACCGCTGTCTTAGCTGACATCTATTGTATAATGGATTCTTGTCACAACCGTAATGGGAAGAAGATCGTCTGTTGCCTACTTACGTTGTATCTATGGCTTACTTCTCATGTATTCAATCAAGTTGGCAAGATCAAATGTCCTCTCTCTGATTTAAAGCTCCTTCGGCTAACTAAAAAGACTAATAGGGAGTGGGTAGGACATCTAGCGAGTTTGTTTGCAAACATGATTCTGTGGTACCCTCAGTGGATGAATGTGGATTCTATTATTTACTGCTATAAGAAATTTCCCAACGTACTTCTCATGGGAACTCAAGGATGCATCGACTACAATCCTGTCATTGCAAAAAGACAGCTTGCTTATCCTATGCTTCAACCTCCGGAAGAAGAAACGGTAACACCTTTCCTTCATTACTATATAGAAGGGAATAGTGCTCCTGTTATCCAAAATTTCATTGAGGCTTGGTCCAAGGTTCTTAGAAAGAGAAAAGAGTTGGGTGTCCAAAGTTATGCTACAAAGGAAAGTTACCACCAATGGATTTCAAATAGGGTAGCTATTATCAAGTTACCCTTTAAAGATCATAGTGCTCATGTAAAAAACATACTTCCTACTGAAAGAGAAGAGATTGAAAACCTGAAAAGTAAGTTAGTTGAAATGACGAAGAAAAATCAAACATTAGAGGATGAATTAATCAAGATTCAACAAGACAATGCTTCCCTTAAGAGAAAAGGTGTGAATTAGAAACTGCTTTTGATGAACTAGAACAACAAGTTAGAGATGTCGTCAATGCTTGCGAGCGTGAGATAAATAAGGAAAAATGGCAAGCCATGGAAGATAAAGATAGATATGAAGAGATTGCACGTTTAATGACGCTAGAGAGGGTTGAGTTGGAAAGTCTTGTCTATTCTTGGAGAAACCGTTTTTCTAACTTAGTCGGTCTTGCTAATAGAACGCTTGGAGATATTCCTCACCTGTTGGAGAAGGCCGAAGCAATGACAAATCCACTTTATACACCAGAAGAAATTGTAACATTCATTCAATACTGCAATGGGCGATTGGATGAAATGAAGGTCTTGATTACTAGAGCGAGAGAAAATTGATTTTGATTTGTTGTAACTAATAATGTATCACAACCTGTTGAACAATGAATAAATCTCATGTTGAATTTTCATTTTTTTTCCTAACTTAGTACTTTAGAAAAAGAAATTCTAAAAGAATGGTTTATCTTTGCTTACCGATGTTTAAAATTCATCACATATTTACTTTAAGTCTCTTTATGTCATTTAACATTATTTGTTTCTGTGCTAAGGGGGTTTCTTTGTACTTACCCATATCACGGGTACGGAAGGTTCAAGGCATCCTTATAGGACTAGACTGCAAGCAAGGCTCATGGCAGAGACGAAACCATCTACTGTAGATAATTTAAGGAATGAGGTCAATCAGCTCAAGGAGCAAATGGTAAAGATGGTCCAACTTCTAGAGAAAAAGGTCACAGAAGGGGGATCCTCCACAGCAAGTGGGGGTCCTCATGCTACCTTGCAAGATCAGGAAGGGAATCCTATACCCTTAACCATACATGCAAATAACCCTACTCCAGTAGTGGAATCTCAACCCGTCCAGCACCAACCTTATGGTATGCCATTTCCATACTTTGTTTCCCAAGACGGGAGTGCTCAACAAACATATGCATGGCCGCCATATGGTTTACCCCAAGGATATTACACTATAAATCCTAATCCAACTCAGGAAAATCCTTCCGCCACCCAACAAACTCCCAATCCTCAGTCATTTAACCCTCCTATTGCCAATCAAACAACAACTATTCCCCAAAATGCTCAAACTCAACTACAAACCACCCCACAACCCAATATCATACGCCCAACTATGTCATTCAACCCATTCCACCATGCCTACATACCAATGACACACCAGCCATCTGTTCATCAAGACGTTGCTCAAAATGCTTCCCTCGGTATAATGAATCCAAATACTATCACTGCTACCTTGCCAAGAGGGCAAGTAAAGCTGTTGGAAGATAGGCTCTAGGCTGTTGAAGGAGGAAATAGTCTAGGTACAACAAATGTTGCTAAATTATGTTTGGTGCCAGATGTAGTTATCCCTTCAAAGTTCAAGCTGCCTGAATTTGACAGATACGTGGGTAATACTTGTCCGCGTAATCATTTGACAATATATTGTCAGAAAATGGCTGCATATTCTCATGATGAGAAGCTACTGATCCATTTCTTCCAGGATAGTCTTGCTGGCCCAGCTCTTAGTTGGTACACACATCTTGAAAGGATACGCATCCGATGTTGGAAGGACATGGCAGATGCTTTTCTCAAGCAATATAAGTACAATATGCATATGGCGCCGGATAGACTCCAGTTGCAGAATATGTCCAAAAGAGAAAATGAATCCTTCAAGGAATATGCTCAGCGGTGGAGAGAATTAGCAGCCCAAGTGGAACCACCTTTGATCGAAAAAGAGCTTGTTGTTATGTTCATTGATACTCTCCAGGCACTCTTCTATGACAGAATGCTTGGGAGTGTCTCATCAAACTTCTCTGATATAGTAGTGATTAGAGAAAGAATTAAAAGTGGGATGAGAACTGGCAAAGTTCCCTAAGGAGCATCTGGAACATCCACAGCAGGGAAGATCACAACTTGGGTAGTAAAAAGAAGAGGCGGGGAAACAAATTTTGTATACAGCAACCCAAGGCCACCAAATCCCTACCAACATCCATATGTTTTCCAATTACCCCATCCATCCTACAGACCTCATCCATACATAGCTGCTGCTTCTAGAACCCCACCATTTCTATATCCACAACCTTATCAATCACCACTTAACCGAAATTTCAGAAATCCCTCACCTTCAACACAACAGTGGGTACTTAATCCCAATGAAAATCCCACGTCCAGAAAACCAAACAACGAATGTGTACCCGTACAATTCGACCCGATTCCCATGTCTTATACTGAACTGTTACCACTTCTCATCAAGAATACTTTGGTTGTACCTTGCCCAATAAAACCAGTGAAACCACCGTATCCTAAGGGATACGTCCCTAATGCCAAATGTGATTATCATGGTGGAGCAACGGGTCATTCAACAGAAAACTACATCGCCTTTAAATACAAGGTTCGAGACTTGATTAGGGCAAAATGGCTTAATTTTTGAGAGGGAAGTCCAAATATCTCGACCAACCCTCTACCTAATCATGGGACCTCAGGAGTAAATGCAGTCTCGGAGGATGAGGAAATTAGTTGTGTTAAAAGAGTATCAGAAGTAAAAAACTCTTTTCCTTGGATATACACTCAACTTTGCAAAAGAGGAATGATAACCGAAATTCCAAATCTTAATCTTGATCAAGTGTCCACTGATCCTAATTTTCTTGATGCCTTGCAAGGATTATTGGACACCCATTTAGTAGAGATTTACTGTCGCCCTCATGAAAGTGTAAATATGATCCAAGAAGAACGCAACTCTAGCTCAGTCAGCCTAGGTACACCGAAGCCTCTAGTGCTCTACTATGACAAAGGCGTTCAGCCTGTTATTCAACATCCATCCTTGACAGTTAGGACCCCATCTCCATTTTCATACAAAGATACCCATGCAGTACTATGGAAGTATGAGGTAGATGTAATCCCTCAACTCCTAAAAGAATCGTCATCCTTGGTAACCAATATTTCTGAGACAAGTGGAATGACTAGGAGTGGATGGATATATGCTCTTGAAAACTTAAGAAAGGAGGATGTGCCTGTAAGTGGAAAAGAAAGTCGTGGTAAAGACAAAGAACAAGACCCTTCCCAGGGAATAATAGGGGAAGATGCTTGTGAATTCTTGAAATTCATTAAGCAAAGTGAATACCAAGTCCTCGACCAGTTAAATCGTACTCCTGTAAGAATATCCTTGTTATATCTCTTATTGGATTCAGAACCACATCGTGGAAGGTTATTGAAAGTCTTGAATAAAACACATGTTACGAAAGATATTTCGCTAGAGAAGTTTAAAGGGATAGTGGGGCATATTGCCTCAAATGACTACTTGACTTTCACTAATGAAGAGATACCTGCCAAAGGGAGAGGTCATAACAGGTCATTACATATCTCTATCAAGTGTCGGGATCATATCTTAGCCAAGGTCCTAGTTGACAATGGCTCCTCTCTAAATATCATGCCAAAGTCCACTTTAAATCAACTACCTTTTGATGGGACACATTTAAAGCAAAGCTCAATGGTAGTAAGAGCTATCGATGACACTCGAAGAAAGGTCATTGGAGATATTGAGATCCCCATCCAAGTGAGCCCATTCACTTTTAACGTATTGTTTCAAGTGATGGATATCAATCCTGCTTATAGCTACTTATTGGGGATTCCTTGGATACATTCTGCCGGTGTGGTTCCATCTACCCTCTATCAAAAGCTAAAATTTATGGTAGACAACAAGCTAATCATTGTTTCTGGTGAGGGAGATTTCCTCATTAGCAAGCCTATGTCAACTCCATACATAGAAGCGGCTGAAGAGAGTCTTGAGACTTCCTTCCAATCATTGGAAATTTCTCATAGCACTTATGTGAGTAAAGGATTACAACTAGCTCATCCTTTCAAAGCTTCTATGATGGTGGCTAAAGTAATTATGAAATTTGGATTCCAGCCAGGGAAAGGGCTTGGGAAGATGCTTCATGGAGGAGTAGAATCGTTATAGTTTAAGGAGAACAAGAACGGCTTTGTGCTAGGATATCAACCATCGTCAATGGAAAGAGTGAAGGTCTTCGTAGATAAAAGAGAAAAATGACTTGCACAGTTAGAAAATCGAGAACCCCTAACTTCAAGGATCCCTATCTGTGACCTTTATCAAAGCTTCAGGAGCGCAGGCTTGATATCTCTAGACCAAGTGACGGTCGTCGATGATGATCCCAAGAGTGAAGAGTACTTGATTTACCTTTGTTCTTCAGATACTGAGCTGTGTAATTAGGAAGCTGTTGAGTTTCCAGAGATCATAAATTTCACTTCAAAGTAATTCTTCACTTTGTAGGTTTCTGTTTAAATCCTTTGGCTATGCCTAAAGCCTTAGGATGAATTTTAATAAGGGCAAAACATGTTTCCTTTATCATTTCAAATAAATAAATATTAAGTTCAATTATCATTTTCCTTATTCTGCCTTTTTATATTAAATAAATTGTAGATCTAAAATTGAATCCTAAAATAATAAAATTGCTTTCTCCCATCATGATTTTGATCCAACAAGTGAGGAGGATGAAGAGTCCGCTGAACCTTCCCCTGAATTACTAAGGCTGCTAGATCAGGAAATTAAAGAAATTTCTCCCTATCTAGAAATCGTTGAAGTCATAAATTTAGGGAGTGAAGAAAACAAACAAGAAATCAAGATTGGTATCTCTTTGAGTAGTAAACATAGGAGAGAATTAATAAAATTATTGGTCGAATTCAGTGATGTGTTTACTTGGTCATATCAGGATATGCCGGGATTAGATAACTACTTCATTGAACATAAGTTTCCATTGAAACCTGGTTGCGTCCCCATAAAGCAAAAGTTGAGAAGGATAAAGCCAAAATTGCTCTTGAAAATTAAATAAGAGATAACCAAGCAGTTGGATACTGGGTTCTTGACTGTCTCTAAATACCCTGAATGGGTAGCCAACATTGTTCCAGTCCCGAAGAAGGATGGAAAGGTATGAATGCGTGTTGATTACCGGGATTTGAATAGAGTTAGCCCAAAGGATGACTTTCTATTACCACATATTGATGTTCTTGTTGATAATATGGCCCAACATTCCATTTTCTCATTCATGGATGGATTTTATGGGTATAACCAAATCAAGATGGCACCCGAAGTCATGGAAAAAACTACTTTCATTACTTTATATGGAACCTTCTGTTACAAAGTAATGTCTTTTGGGTTGAAAAACGCTAGTGCCACTTACTAAAGAGCGATAGTAACTCTATTTTATGACATGATGTATAAAGAGATAGAGGTATATGTGGATGATATTATTGCCAAATCCAAATCCAAAAAGGGTCACTTGATTGACCTATAAAAGCTCTTTGAACGCCTGAGAAAATTCAAACTTAGGTTGAATCCGGCTAAATGCACTTTTGGGGCCAGCTCTGGAAAGTTGCTTGGGTTCATTGTCAGTGAGAAAGTAATCGAAGTGGATCCCGATAAAGTAAAGACCATAGTGGAGATGCTTGTTCCTAGTACAGAAAAAGAAGTCCGTGGGTTCTTAGGAAGGTTGAATTACATAGCCCATTTCATATCTCAATTAACGGCTATATGTAAAGCAATCTTTAGGTTACTATATAAGAATCAACCAATGTAGTGGAATAATGAATGTCAAGAGGCTTTTGATAAGATAAAGCAATACCTGTAAAACCCACCTATCCTGGTCCCACCAACTCCAGGAAGACCTCTTCTTTTGTACTTGACCGTGCTAAACGAGTCCATGGGATCAGTACTGGGGCAAAATGATGAATCAGGAAAAAAGAACATGCCATTTACTATCTAAGCAAGAAGTTTACAGAATGTTAAGCCAGATATTCAAATGTGGAACGAACTTATTGTGTGCTAGCATGGGCAGCCCACCGCTTGTGGCAATATATGCTATGTCACCCTACTTGGCTGATATCTAAGATGGATCCTATCAAATACATTTTTGAAAAACCAGCCCTAACTAGGAGAATAACCCGGTGACAAGTTCTTTTGACTGAATATGATATTATTCATATCACTCAGAAGGCTATAAAAGGAAGTGCCTTGGCAGATTACTTAGACCACCATCCCCTGAAAGAATACCAACCAATGTCATTCAAATTTCCTGATGAAAATATTATGATGCTGCCAAAAAAGAAAGATTGTCCTGACAGAACTTGGACTTTGATGTTTGATGGAGCATCAAATGCATTGGGACATGGTATTGGAGCCATTCTAATCTCACCAGATGACAAGCTTTTCCCATTCACTACTAGACTTTGTTTTGATTGCACCAATAATTTGCAGAATATGAAGCTTGTGCTTTGGGAATTCAGGAAGCACTTGAGGCAAGGGTGAAATCTCTACAAATATATGGAGATTTTGCCTTGGTGATTCATCAATTGAAAGAAAAATGAGGTACTAGATATGGAAAATTGATTCCTTATCAAGCTCACATCATGGAACTAATCAAAGGGTTTGATGAAGTCTTTTTCCATCATATTCCTCGGGATGATAACCAATTAGCCGATGCTTTGGCCACGTTGGCTTCCATGTTCAATGTAAGTAGGGAATGTGACATGCCCTTCATTGAGATTGAAAGACGTCTTGAACCTGCATATTGTCATGTGATAGAAGAAGAGCCCGATGGGAAACCATGGTTTCATGACATTAAAAATTACATTCAAAATCAAGAATAACCCCCCGATGTTTTAGAAAATGATAAAAGAACCCTCAGGCGCCTGACCATGAATTTCTTTGTGACTGGGGATACACTATATAAGAGGAATTATGATTCTGTTCTTCTTCGTTGCGTTGACACGATGGAAGCCAACAAAATCATGAAGGATATTCATGAAGGACCTTTCGGAACACATGCAAGTGGGCATTCAATGGCGAGAAAAATTCTTAGAGCTGGATATTATTGGATGAAGATGGAAAATGATTGTCATAACTATGCTAAAAAATGTCACAAGTGTCAAACCTATGTAGATAACATTCATGCACCACCATCTTCTCTGCATGTTCTAACTATGCCTTGGCCTTTTGCTATGTGGGGCATAGATGTTATTGGTCCCATTAAACCAAAAGCATCGAATGGGCATCGTTTTATTGTGGTGGCCATTGATTACTTTACTAAGTGGGTAGAAGCAGCTTCTTATACCAACGTAACAAAAAACGTTGTGGTCAAATTCATCAAGAGAGAATTGATTTGTAGATATGGTTTGCCAAGTCAGATCATCATTAATAATGGCACGAACCTGAATAGTAAAATGATGGATGAACTATATGAAGAGTTTAAAATCAAACATCTCAATTCATCTCCATACAGACCCAAGATGAATGGAGCGGTGGAAGCTGCTAACAAAAACATAAAGAAAATCATACACAAGATGGTTGAAACCTACAAAGACTGGAGTGAGTTGCTTCCTTTTGCTTTACATGGGTATCGTACCTCTGTACGAACTTCGACAGGGGCAACACCCTTCTCATTGGTGTATGGTATGGAAGTTGTTTTACCAATAGAAGTGGAAATTCCATCTTTAAAAGTAATCATGGATGCCAAATTAGAAGAAGCTGAATGGGTTCGGTCCCGGTATGATCAACTAAATTTAATTGATAGGAAAAGGTTAACTACTCTCTGTCATGGGCAGTTATACCAAAAGCGTATGAAGAAGACATACGAAAAGAAAGTGCGATCTTGTCAATTTCATGAAGGTGATTTGGTACTAAAGAAGATCTTGCCAAATCAAAATGATCACTGAGGCAAATGGAGGCCAAATTATAAAGGACCATTCATCGTAAAGAAAGCCTTTTTTGGAGGAGCTTTGATTTTGACAAACATGGATGGTGACGAGTTATCTTTCCCAGTCAATTCAGACGCAGTCAAGAAGTATTATGCTTGAGAATACTCTAAAAGGATAGGGTAATCTTTATGTCCTCTAAAAGTTTGGATTGAAATTATGATGTAAACTTGTAATTTTCCCAAGTAAATATATGGAATTCTCGATTTCAGTTCCAATCTTTGTTTTGTTAGGTTTCATTAGCATGCATTTTGTGAAAATATTTTTTTAACCATGAAAAGTATATTGTCAGTCTCAAACAAGCTTGATACTTCCCAATTACGCAGATTTTGGTAATCAAAGATATTTCACTGTGCCATGAGTAACGAGTCCCACAAAGGATTATGGGTGTCACCTGGGAAACAAGATCATTAACCTTTGGTTTTCCACTTGATTATTTTCCATGCAGGATTAAGGCATGTCCCCTAATTTCTTTTCTTATAGTTCTCAAAGGATTCAAGATGTGGTCAAACCTGTTACAAGAAAGTCAGCCAAAGATTATTCTCATATTTTCTCCAGCTGATAGGCTATAACAAGGATAAATGTTCCCCATGAAGAGTCAAGATCGACAGTTTCAGTCTATCACCTAACCCCAGTAAAGGTGATTTACTAGGATATAAGGAATTCGTGGATTCACTCGGAACCCCCAGTGAGTCATATGACCAAAAAGTCAGTCTCTTTTAAATCTCAGTCCTTCAAAAGTCTCAACTTCAAGAACACGCTCTTCTTGAGTACAAATTTTTAAATTTCATACCATTCAATTTCCTCTTGCAAAAATCAAACATATATCCTTCACCGTAAGTTACAGTGTCAGAGACATTTCCCCTAAGTCTTGCTTCATGTCCAAGCCTCAGGCACCCATTCCTAGGCTACTCAAAAATATATATCAAGACATCCCTATGTCATTTATTTTTCTTCAAAAGCTTCAAGTACCCATTCCTAAGCTATGTTGTCCAGTCAAACCATGCCAGGGGCATCCCCTAGTCATTTATTTCATGTCAAAGCCTCAGGTATCCTTCCCTAGGCTATTTCAATCAAAATTAGTCAGGGGCATCCCCCCAGTCATTTATTTCATGTCAAAGCCTCAGGTATCCTTCCCTAGGCTATTTCAATCAAAATCAGTCAGGGGCATCCCCCAGTCATTTATTTTCATGTCAAAGCCTCAGGTATCCTTCCCTAGGCTGTTTGAATCAAAATCAGATAGAGGCATCCCCCGGTCATCTATTTCATGTCAAAGCCTCAGATACCCATTCTTAGACTGCTTAAAATGTCAGGGCAACCCCATATATCATTTATCTTCCTTCAAAGCTTCAAGTACCAATTTCTAGGTTATGCTGTCTGGTCAAAACATTGGGGGCAACTCCCTATGATATTTATTCCAAGCTTCAGATACTCCTCCTTAGGCTGTTCGTTTTCAAGGGCAATACCCTTTGGTTGTTTACTTCTTGTCAGAAGATGTCAAATATTCCTTAAATTCTTAGTGGTGTTCACGTCTGTACATTCTTTTCACATCAATAACATGAATAGATTTCATATTCTTTCATGAAAAGAAGTAAAGAGGGGCAGCTGTGAACACCTATTTTTGTCCGGTAAATATATATATATATATATATATTTTTATTTTTATTTAAAAAAGAAAAAAAGAAGAAAAAAGAAAGAAAAAAAGAGAGAAAAAAATATATATTAAAAAAAGTATATTTTTTATTTCATTTTATTTAAGAAAGCAAAAAATAAAAAATTGCATAGTGACCGTTTGAATAGTACCCATTCTCAATTTCTATAAATACTCAATCTCTCTTCATTTCCTACCACACTTCTTCTTTCATCAACCTTCTTCTATAATTCTTCTCAAGCAATGGCCAATGGATGCCGAAGCCTAGAGGAAAGAATAAGGGAGGGAAACCGATGTTTGGTGACTACCTTCTTGCTCCTTATAACATGGGTAGTAGTTTATCTTTGTTGGATATTTTTATTTATGACCACATGTGTAATAAATAATTTATGTTTCCATAAGAGTAAGTGATTACTCATTTGTATACAAAATAAAAAGAAATTTAATTTTTTTTTTTAAATTAATTAAAAATTAAAAAAGGGCCCAAAAAAATCAGATCAAGAAAAAAATGAAAATGGGCCCAAAAAATGGGCAAAAAACCAAAAATAGGCAAAAAAAAACCAAAATGGGCTAAAAAATCCAAAAAATGAAAATAAAAATAAAAAAAGAAAAAGAAAAAGAAAAAAGAAAAGTTTCGGTGGTTTTTGTTGGTGGGAGCCGGTTTGATTGGATAATTAGAGAAAATTAGGGAAATTGACATCAAATTTGGACCATTTGGAAAAGTAGGAAAGTGATGTCATTTTATGAGCAATCCAAGGCCAATTTTCTTCTATAAATAGAAGGCGATGTTAAGGTATTTGAGGGAAAAAGAAGAAAAAAGTGGTGAAAGAGTGCTAAATATTTTGAGTCATTTCTTAGAAGTTTTTGTTTCCTAAAATTATGTTACGTAATTATTGTTAAGAAAATGAGTGCATCATTCTAGTATGTTGATAAGTGCTTTATAATACAATAAATTAGGTCTAAATTGCTTAGGATTTTAGTCATTATCCACTGTATTTCCATTATTTATTGTGATTTTTGCTTTCTTTCCACTCTAGTCTACTTGGGTATGTTATTTTGCAGGAATTAAGGTAATAAAGGGTCAAAAACAAGAGAAAAATGACCTTAAAATGATAAAGAAACAAGAAGAACAAGCCCAAAGTGGAAAGAATTCTTTTTTTAAAGCTGAAATCCGACTCAGAATGTTAAAATCCGACTCAGAAATGCTGAATTCTGACTCAGAAATGACCAAATCCGAGTGGAAAGACTCAGAGTAGAGCATTGCCGAGTGGAATACTACACTGTTGGAGAAAATCCGAGTGAAATGTTCCCTGTCAAAGCCATTCTGAGTGATAAATGGCTGACTCGAGTGAAGGATCAATGCTAAAAAGGAATAAGTCTCGGTTTTAGGAAAATCCGATTGGAAGCTGTCTGAATGCAACAATTCCGAGTGAAAAAAGGAACTGAGCTTTCATAAATGCTACCCAAAGGTATTTTCCGAGTGAAAGGATTGCTGATTGTTGTGAATCCGAGTAGGAATTTGCTGATTGAAGTAAATCCGAGTGAAGAATGCTGACTGAAGCAGGTCTGACCCAAGAACAAGTGCTTTTCTGGGCAAAAAGCTGATTCCGAGTGAATTGATTCCGAGCAGAAGGAATGCCATTGAATGAATAAATACTGACTAAGGAGAATCCGAGTAGTTTCATTCGGAGAACAAGGCATTTCCGAGTGGTGTCTTAATCGGACAAGGAAAAATCCGACCAGAAATGAATCACACTCGGGCAGACTCTCAAGTTTCACACTGAGCCCGAGTGAGAAGTCTCCAAGGAAAGGCCATTCCGAGTAAGTTGGGTCAGAAAGATGCATTTCCGAGCAAAGCAAGGCTCGGACATAAGAAGAAATTCAATCAGTCAAATTCCAACCCTTCAAGTGCAAGTTCCTGAGTAAAAGTGAAGGCCATTCCGAGTGAGTTGATTGACGACTGAAGGCCATTCCGAGTAAAAAGCATGAAGGCCGACTGAAATATTTCAAGGCAAATCCGAGTGAATTCCAAAGCAAAGCTTTAATCGAGTGGTCCAAATTCAGAGACAACCGAGTGAAAATGATTGGGAACCGATTGAATCTGAACCAAGTGAGTCTTCAATCAGTTCCGAATGAACTCCATGAACCTGAGCCGAGTGAATGGTTTCAGTCGGATCCGAGTCCCCTCTCCTTTCAAAACCGACCTACACTCCACAACTCCAAACAACGGATCATTCCACACCGTCCTATTCCCTATCCGCTGTCCCTTTCTTCTTCTAATCCATACCACACACCGTCCTCTCCTTTCCATCCACAACTCCGTCCTCAAGCCACAACACCGTCCCACTTCATCTTCTACCCGCTGTCCCTTTTCTCTTCATCATCCACACCGCCCAGTAACCCATTCAACATAACACCGCCCAGACTCTCCTCTCCAACTAACACCGCCCGGACTCCTCTCCAACCAACACCGCCCAGCAACCCACTCAACACAACACCGCCCAGACTCCTCTCCAACCAACACCGCCCGGACTTCTCTCCAACCAACACCATCCAGCAATACTCTCCACACCATACAGATCTCCATCCAACAGCAACTCCTCTCCGCGTTGTCCAGTTTGCACCCACACCCTCCAGCAAGCTTTCACTCGGATTTATGGGAAAATGACATTTTTCCACTCTGAATTTCATAATTCTGCACTAATCTTCACTAAAATCCAAGCACCGAATTATTGGAAATATTAAAATATGCAAATTGGAAACAAATTGGCACAGCTGGAACTCACATGCACCGAAAGTTTCTTCCACTTGTAAATTGAACGCGTTTTCATAGCTGGAATCCTCTATCCATTTGCCTATAAAAGCAGCAGCAACCCATCAGCAAAAACAGAACTTCTTCCCATTCTAAAATCACTCCAGCTTCATTTCTTCGTTCCTTTTTCTCTCTTTTTCTCTTTAGTTTTCTTCTTTTCCATTTTTCTTTCTCTGTTCGTTTTTCTTCTCTTTCTTTTTATTTTCTTTTCTTTCTTTTATTTTGTAAGAGTGTGAGGGCTGTAAAAGTGAGAATTTAAATTTGTAATTGGTGGAGAAATTATTGCAACAAGAAATTACAGTGGTAAATTATTCTGAGCTTTTGGAGAAACCCGTAAGTCTTTATTTTTACCATGTCTTGTATGTTTTATTTTTCCATTATTTATATAAATTTAAATTATTTCATGAGTAGCTAAATTAATTATCTTGGGATAAAGGGGGTATGATAATATTTTATTTTAATGTTATTTTGACTTGGAATTAAATAAATTTCTGTTTTCCATTTAGTTCAATTATGCTTAATGCTTTTAGTAATTCCTAACAAGAACCTAAATGATAAAACTGTATACTTACGGGTATATTAGTAAGTTTAGGTAATAAATAGAATCGAGAGATTTATTTTTACTAGAAAGCTTTGAACTAAACCTAAGATTTTTGAGATGCTTTTTGTGACCTCGGTAAAACCGTGAAAGTAATCAAAATTCTTTTGAGGAAATAAAAGGGATTTTCATAAAACGATAATGGGCCTTTCTGAGGATTAAGCAGCGCTTTCCATAGGTTAGGTACATTAATAGGATTCCGAGAGGAACATATTAATTAGCTTTGGAAAATTCACCTTGGAAAACTTAATTCGATTCTTATTTATGAAAAGTTAAAATTCATTAACATAAAATAGAGTCTTAATCCCCCGAAATCCCAAGATATTCTCAACTCTGATTTTTAAGTGTCAAGTAAATTTTATTCTTATATTAATTTGTATTCTGTGCAACTTTAATTTGTGCTTTATTTTATAAAAATCTTAAAAATCAATTGTGTGGATAATTAAATTTCAATATGCTGGTACTTTGAACACAGTCCCTGTGGAGAACGATAATCTTTTATATTACGCGACATAACCCGTGCGCTTGCGGGCCCTATCAAGTTTTTGGCGCCGTTGCCGGGGACTGTTGTCCCTCAAATATCGGCAATATTGAAATTCGATTAGATCATACTTGTTAATATTTTTATTGTTATTTTTATTTTTATTTTTATTTTGGTTGTAATTTTGTATTTTGTTCTTTATTTTGTGTATCTGTTGTTGTTTTATTTTGTGATAATTTGTTTTAGTTGTCATTTATTTTATGCGACAAAGTCGTAGTGCCGATCTAAACTTAGGATTTGACCCTGAGATAGAACGTACCCTTAGAGCTTTAAGAAAACAACAAAAACAACAAAAAGAACAAAAAGAAAAACAAATGGCAGACCAACACAGACCCTTAAGAGATTTTGCCGCTCCAAGCACTAATGGAAGAGGTTCCAGCATCCTCAGACCCACAGTGGAGGCTAACAATTTTGAATTGAAGCCTTCACTACTCTCAATGGTTCAACAGAACCAATTTGGAGGATTACCCTCCGAAGATCCAAATCTTCACCTTCAAATCTTTCTTGAATACTGTGACACCCTGAAGATGAATGGAGCCACCAATGATGCCATTCGCTTAAGACTTTTCCCTTTCTCCTTAAGAGATAAAGCGAGAGCATGGTTATACTCTCTTCCTGAAGGATCCATCACGACTTGGGAACAATTGTCCAGTGCTTTTATCAATAAATGGTACCCAAGGAAAAAGACTGATGTGCTGAGAAAACAAATCATCAATTTTTCACAAAAAGATGATGAATCCTTGTATGAAGCCTGGGAAAGATACAGAGAGTTGCTAAGAGAATGTCCTCACCATGGGATAGAAAGGTGGTTGACAATCCATATTTTCTATAATGGACTAACTTCCACACAAAAGATCTCTTTAGATGCTGCAGCTGGAGGAGCCTTCATGAGTAAAAATGTTGATGAAGCTGAGAACCTGATCGAGGAAATAGCTCAAAACACTCACCAATGGAACTCTGAGAGAGGATTACCTTCTAAAACACCAGGTAAGTACTCTGTTGATGCTCTTTCCCTACTTTCTGCCAAAGTTGAAGCATTAACATTAAAACTTGATAAAATAGGGTCAACAGGTGCTACTAATATTATTTGTGAAGTTTGTGGTGTTTCAGGACATGGAGCTACAAACTGCAATTTAGCCATGACCCCTAATCAAGAACAAGAAATGCATCAGGTGGATGCTATTGGAAACTATGGTGGAAATTATCAAGGTAACTACAGACCTCCACAAGGTCCACCTGGTTTCCAAAATAGGCCACCTCAATTCTAAAGTAACTACAAACCTCAACAAGGAACCTATATTCCACAAAAATCAAAGCTAGAATCCTTGATGGAGACATTTGTAGCTACTCAACTTAAACAAAATGATGAATTCTCTGATGCAATAAAAAACTTGGCTTCAAAAGTGGACTCTCTTGCCACTCACAACAAAATACTGGGAAATCAAATTGCCCAACAAGCCTCCTATTCTCAAAGAGCACCGGGAACATTTCCTGGGAAACCAGAGGCTGGACCATCTAACCAAACCATGGCTATCACTCTTAGGAGTGGTACTCAATACGATGGGCCAGTTGACAAGACAGCAAAGGAGGAAAAGAAAGTCGATGAATCTTTATCTCATCCAGTAATTGAAGAAGAGAAACCACAAGAAAAGAAGGAGGAAGTTAAGCCATATCAACCTCCCATTCCATTTCCTCAGCGCTTAGCCAAAGCAAAGTTGGACAAACAATTTAGTAAGTTCCTTGATGTTTTAAAGAAATTGTATATTAATATTCCCTTTACAGATGCTTTGCAGCAAATGCCCACATATGCAAAGTTCCTGAAGGACATTTTGTCCAACAAAAGAAGACTGGAGGAAGATGGTACAGTTGCACTTACTGAAGAGTGCAGTGCTCTAATTCAAAAGAAACTTCCACCCAAGCTCCAAGATCCAGATAGTTTCTCTATTCCTTGCATGATTAGTGATATGAATATAGATAAAGCATTGTGTGATTTAGGAGCAAGTGTGAGTTTAATGCCATTATCTATTGCTGAAAAATTAGGATTGGGTGAGTTAAAACCTACTAGGATGTCTTTACAATTGGCTGATAGATCTGTAAAATATCCTGTAGGAATTTTAGAGGATGTTCCTATTAAGATAGGAAAATTTTTTATACCTGCTGACTTTGTTGTGCTTGAAATGGACGAAGATTCTTTGATTCCTATTATTTTAGGCAGACCATTTTTAGCAACTGCAGGTGCTGTGATCGATGTCAAGAATGGTAAGTTGTCTCTGACTGTTGGAGACCAAAAGGTTGACTTCAACTTGAAAAATGTTTTAGAAAAACCTTATAATGATGTTTGCTATACTGTGGATTTTGTCGAACAAGTGGTGAAGGAAGCAACCCTTCCTAATGACCCACTTGAAACTGTTTTCATGATTGAGTTGACAGAAACATCTGATTGCTCTGAGGCCCCACATGATACTGAGGTCATGTGCGACAAAGTGGTAAGCCCCAATGTGGAATTAAAACCTTTACCAGCTTCTTTAAGATATGAGTTTCTTGGCCCTAATTCCAAATATCCTGTGATTATTAATGCTGAATTGAATCCATCTGAAATTGAAAAACTTTTGAAACAACTTAGGTTGTATAGAAAGGTAATAGGTTATACAATGGATGATATCAAAGGGATTAGCCTTTCTCTTTGTATGCACAGGATTACTGTAGAAGATAAAAGTAGGCCCACAGTAGAACCACTTAGGAGATTAAATCCTAAAATGCAAGAAGTGGTTAAAAAGGAAATTTTGAAATTGCTTGATACTGGAGTCATATATCCTGTTGATAGTAGTAAATGGGTAAGTCCTGTCCATGTGGTGCCTAAAAAGGGGGAATAACTGTGATTGAAAATGATAAACATAACTTGATTCCTACTAGGATTGTCTCTGGTTGGCGCATGTGCATTGATTATAGAAAGTTAAATAGCGCCACGAAAAAAGATCATTTTCCCCTCCCTTTTATTGATCAAATGCTTGAAAGACTTGCGAAACACTCTTATTTCTGTTATTTGGATGGGTATTCAGGTTTTCATCAAATTCCCATTCATCCATTTGATCAAGAAAAGACTACCTTCACTTGCCCTTATGGGACTTATGCTTACAGACGTATGCCTTTTGGTTTATGTAATGCACCTGCGACTTTTCAAAGGTGTATGCAAGCAATTTTTTCTGATCTTATTGAAAATGTGATGGAAGTCTTTATGGATGATTTTTCAGTGCATGGTTTAGATTTTGATAATTGTTTAACAAATTTGTGCCAAGTCTTGCAGCGTTGTGAAGAAACCAATTTGGTTCTAAATTGGGAAAAATGCCATTTTATGGTAAGAGAAGGCATAGTTCTTGGACACCTGGTGTCTGAGAGAGGTATAGAAGTTGATAAGGCTAAAGTGGAAGTAATTGAAAAATTGCCTCCACCCACAAATGTGAAAGGTATTCGGAGTTTTCTTGGACATGCAAGGTTTTATCGCAGGTTCATCAAAGATTTCTCCAAGATCACAAAGCCTCTTACAACTCTTCTGGGTAAGGATGTGCCTTTCAATTTTGATTCATCTTGTATGGAAGCTTTTTGCAGGATTAAGCAAGCTCTAATCTCTGCCCCCATCGTACAACCACCTGATTGGAAACTCCCATTTGAGCTGATGTGCGATGCAAGTGATTATGCAGTAGGGGCTGTGTTGGGGCAAAGAAAGGATAAAAAGCTCCATGTAATTCATTATGCCAGCCGAACGCTAGATGATGCTCAGGTAAATTATGCCACAACTGAAAAAGAACTGTTAGCTATTGTCTTTGCTTTTGATAAATTTAGGTATTATTTGGTAGGTTCACATGTTACTGTTTACACTGACCACTCTGCCATTAAGTATCTATTGAATAAAAAGGAAGCAAAGCCTAGATTAATTAGGTGGATTCTAATATTGCAAGAATTTGACTTAGAAATTAAGGACAAGAAGGGTACCGAGAACTTGGTCGCTGACCACCTATCTAGGTTGACATCTGAAAAAGAAGAAACAGATAATATTCCCATCAATGAATCTTTTCCAGATGAACAACTCTTGAATCTTAGTATCCAACATGTTCCTTGGTATGCTGATTTTGTAAATTTTCTTGCATGTGGTATCTTACCTCCTGATCTTAGCTTTCAGCAAAGGAAAAAGTTTTATGCAGATGTCAAGCATTATTATTGGGATGAACTACTCATTTTCAAGCAATGTGCAGATAGTATGATTCGGAGATGTGTTTCATAAGATGATGTCCATGCTATCTTAGATCATTGCCATTCTCTTTCCTGTGGAGGGCACATGAGCACCTCTAAAACAGCCGCTAAAATATTGCAAGCTGGGTTCTATTGGCCAAATATTTTTAAGGATGTACATAAGTATGTTCTAACTTGTGATGCTTGCAAAAGAACAGGTAACATTGGTAAGAGACAAGAAATGCCCTTGAATACCATTTTAGAAGTTGAACTATTTGATGTATGGGGTGTTGATTTTATGGGACCTTTTCCCTCTTCTTTTGGAAATCAGTTCATATTAGTGGTAGTTGACTATGTGTCAAAATGGGTGGAAGCCATTGCTTCACCTCATTCTGATGCTAAAACTGTTATTAAACTTTTCAAGAAAATAATATTTCCAAGGTTTGGGGTCCCAAAATGTGTTATAAGTGATAGAGGGTCTCATTTTATTGAGAAAACTTTTCAGACCCTTCTAAAGAAATATGGAGTTAGGCATAAGGTTGCTACACCTTATCACCCACAAACTAGTGGACAAGTTGAGGTATCCAATCGGGAAATTAAAAATATTCTTCAAAAAGTGGTGAATACATAACGTAAGGATTGGTCTATTAAGTTAGATGATTCTTTATGGGCGTATCGAACCGCATACAAAACTCCCATTGGAACCACACCTTTTAAGCTAGTATATGGGAAGCCCTGTCATTTACCTGTTGAGCTAGAATATAAATCTTTTTGGGCTGTTAAAACTCTTAACTTTGATCATAAGGCTGCAGGTGAACAAAGATTGTTGGAATTAAATGAGCTTGAAGAACTCCGTCTAGATGCATACGAAAATGCCAGAATTTATAAAGAAAAACCCAAACAATGGCATGATCGTCACATCCAATGGAGAACATTTAATCCAGGTGATATGGTTTTACTGTTTAATTCCAGATTGAAGCTTTTTCCAGGTAAACTGAGATCCCGATGGTCGGGACCATTCAAGGTGACAAAAGTCTTTCCCTTCAGAGCTGTCGAACTATGGAGCGAGAAATCTGGTACATTTAGGGTAAATGGACAGAGAGTAAAACACTATCTGACAGGTCAACCAATACAACAAGCAAGTGACTTGGACTTGTTTAATGCTCCTGATGAGTAAATCCAAACGGTAAGAAGTCTGGCTGAAGACTTAAAACTTAACACTGATAGGGAGGTAACCCTATAAAAAGTTGTTGTTTCATTTTATTAAAAAAAAAAAAACCAACTATGTCAGATGCTGGTTTGGGGTTACTCCAGGTAAGTTTTCTTATCCTTTTATCATCCATTTTTAACATTGAGGACAATGTCAAATTCTGGTTTGGGGTGGTAGGTAAGAAAACTTAACTGTTTTGTTTACGTTGTGTGATTGTTATTTTATTTTGCATGTGTGTTTTCCTTGTTTGTAATCTTGTAATTTACCATTATTGCATGATAAAGTTACTTTAAACACAAGGCTAAAGTATCTAAGGATCCCAAAATTTTGAGTAAAATTTTCAAAATTTGATTGTTTAAATGCCAAATAAATGCTTAAATGAACTTTATGTGATTAAAATTTTCTTTGAAAAGACTTTCCATGGTTAGACTTGAGCCAAAATGAGTTATTTATCAAACAAATTTTCAAAACCCATATTTTCTTAATTGAGTGAATCTCATAGTCATTAATATTCTAGAACTTGTTTTTCAACCGATTCAAAATGGTTTTTTATTATATGTCTTAGAATGATAAAGGCACAATTAGGTCTTATTCTTAAGCCTCAGAATTTTGTATAATTTGACCCCTAGTTGCCCCTTTTGAGCCTAAAAGCGAAAATTTTTCTTTGAAACCTTTCATTGACTGATATTCTCTTAATGGTGAAAAAGTTGGAAAATTAGTGGAGCAAAGAAATAAAAAAAGGACTTAAGAAAAATATGGTATTGGATGCAAAGAAAAGCAAGAAAAAGAAAAAGAAAATCAAAAGGATGATATTGAATGAATTCCAAAAAGTCCATAAAAGTTCAAAAATTTGCTCTGTTAAATTTATAATGGTGATTTGAATCATTCATGACTGTTAAAGCCCTTTTGTATTCCATTTTTCTTGAATTTCCTACCTTGACAACACAACCCAAGGCCACGTTACAACCTTTGAAAGACCTTTAGACTTTGACATATTTTCTATCTAAACTGTGGAGTTTCTGGTTTATTAACAAGCTTATGGTAATATTTTTTGACTATGATGATTTGAGAGATACACAAACCTTGAAACACTTGAGTGAAAATTGTGAGAAGAGTATCTCAAATCTTGACATTGAAAATTAATTCATATAAGAAAAATAAAACTGGCATTTGAATAAATCTGTTTCTCTGTTTTGGATTCCTTAGTTTATTAAGTTTAGTGTTTTCTGTATTTTATCTTGTGAATATGGTAATTGCTTGAGGACAAGCAATATTTTGGTTTGGGGTATTTTGATAAGTGCTTTATAATACAATAAATTAGGTCTAAATTGCTTAGGATTTTAGTCATTATCCACTGTATTTCCATTATTTATTGTGATTTTTGCTTTCTTTCCACTCTAGTCTACTTGGGTATGTTATTTTGCAGGAATTAAGGTAATAAAGGGTCAAAAACAAGAGAAAAACGACCTTAAAATGATAAAGAAACAAGAAGAACAAGCCCAAAGTGGAAAGAATTCTCTTTTTAAAGCTGAAATCCGACTCAGAATGTTAAAATCCGACTCAGAAATGCTGAATTCTGACTCAGAAATGACCAAATCCGAGTGGAAAGACTCAGAGTAGAGCATTGCCGAGTGGAATACTACACTGTTGGAGAAAATCCGAGTGAAATGTTCCCTGTCAAAGCCATTCCGAGTGATAAATGGCTGACTCGAGTGAAGGATCAATGCTAAAAAGGAATAAGTCTCGGTTTTAGGAAAATCTGATTGGAAGCTGTCCGAATGCAACAATTCCGAGTGAAAAAAGGAACTGAGCTTTCATAAATGCTACCCAAAGGTATTTTCCGAGTGAAAGGATTACTGATTGAAGTGAATCCGAGTGGGAATTTGCTGATTGAAGTAAATCCGAGTGAAGAATGCTGACTGAAGCAGGTCTGACCCAAGAACAAGTGCTTTTCTGGGCAAAAAGCTGATTCCAAGTGAATTGATTCCAAGCAGAAGGAATGCCATTGAATGAATAAATGCTGACTAAGGAGAATCCGAGTAGTTTCATTCGGAGAACAAGGCATTTCCGAGTGGTGTCTTAATCGGACAAGGAAAAATCCGACCAAAAATGAATCACACTCGGGCAGACTCTCAAGTTTCACACTGAGCTCGAGTGAGAACTCTCCAAGGAAAGGCCATTCCGAGTGAGTTGGGTCAGAAAAATGCATTTCCGAGCAAAGCAAGGCTCGGACATAAGAAGAAATTTAATCAGTCAAATTCCAACCCTTCAAGTGCAAGTTCCTGAGTAAAAGTGAAGGCCATTCCGAGTGAGTTGATTGACGACTGAAGGCCATTCCGAGTAAAAAGCATGAAGGCCGACTGAAATATTTCAAAGCAAATCCGAGTGAATTCCAAAGCAAAGCTTTAACCGAGTGGTCCAAATTCAGAGACAGCCGAGTGAAAATGATTGGGAACCGATTGAATCTGAACCAAGTGAGTCTTCAATCAGTTCCGAATGAACTCCATGAACCTGAGCCGAGTGAATGGTTTCAGTCGGATCTGAGTCCCCTCTCCTTTCAAAACCGACCTACACTCCACAACTCCAAACAACGGATCACTCCACACCGTCCCATTCCCTATCCGCTGTCCCTTTCTTCTTCTAATCCAT
Source organism: Clitoria ternatea (assembly GCA_037962975.1). Taxonomy (NCBI): domain Eukaryota; kingdom Viridiplantae; phylum Streptophyta; class Magnoliopsida; order Fabales; family Fabaceae; genus Clitoria; species Clitoria ternatea. The sequence goes on from CM075671.1 coordinate 154,588,358, forward strand.
ACCACACACCGTCCTCTCCTTTCCATCCACAACTCCGTCCTCAAGCCACAACACCGTCCCACTTCATCTTCTACCCGCTGTCCCTTTTCTCTCCATCATCCACACTGCCCAGCAACCCATTCAGCATAACACCGCCCAGACTCTCCTCTCCAACTAACACCGCCCGGACTCCTCTCCAACCAACACCGCCCAGCAACCCACTCAACACAACACCGCCCAGACTCCTCTCCAACCAACACCGCCCGGACTCCTCTCCAACTAACACCATCCAGCAATACTCTCCACACCGTACAGATCTCCATCCAACAGCAACTCCTCTCCGCGCTGTCCAGTTTGCACCCACACCCTCCAACAAGCTTTCACTCGGATTTGTGGGAAAATGACATTTTTCCACTCTGAATTTTATAATTCTGCACCAATCTTCACTAAAATCCAAGCACCGAATTATAGGAAATATTAAAATATGCAAATTGGAAACAAATTGGCACAGCTGGAACTCACATGCACCGAAAGTTTCTTCCACTTGCAAATTGAACGCGTTTTCATAGCTGGAATCCTCCATCCATTTGCCTATAAAAGCAGCAGCAACCCATCAGCAAAAACAGAACTTCTTCCCAGTCTAAAATCACTCCAGCTTCATTTCTTCGTTCCTTTTTCTCTCTTTTTCGCTTTAGTTTTCTTCTTTTCCATTTCTCTTTCTCTGTTCGTTTTTCTTCTCTTTCTTTTTATTTTCTTTTCTTTCTTTTATTTTATAAGAGTGTGAGGGCTGTAAAAGTGAGAATTTAAATTTATAATTGGTGGAGAAATTATTGTAACAAGGAATTACAGTGGTAAATTATTCTGAGCTTTTGGAGAAACCCGTAAGTCTTTATTTTTACCATGTCTTGTATGTTTTATTTTTCCATTATTTATATGAATTTGAATTATTTCATGAGTAGCTAAATTAATTATCTTGGGATAAAGGGGGTATGATAATATTTTATTTTAATGTTATTTTGACTTGGAATTAAATAAATTTCTGTTTTCCATTTAGTTCAATTATGCTTAATGCTTTTAGTAATTCCTAACAAGAACCTAAATGATAAAACTGTATACTTACGGGTATATTAGTAAGTTTAGGTAATAAATAGAATTGAGAGATTTATTTTTACCGGAAAGCTTTGAACTAAACCTAAGATTTTTTAGATGCTTTTTGTGACCTCGGTAAAACCGTGAAAGTAATCAAAATTCTTTTGAGGAAATAAAAGGGATTTTCATAAAACGATAATGGGCCTTTCTGAGGATTAAGCAGCACTTTCCATAGATTAGGTACATTAATAGGATTCCGAGAGGAACATATTAATTAGCTTTGGAAAATTCGCCTTGGAAAACTTAATTCGATTCTTATTTATGAAAAGTTAAAATTCATTAACATAAAATAGAGTCTTAATCCCCCGAAATCCCAAGATATTCTCAACTCTGATTTTTAAGTGTCAAGTAAATTTTATTCTTATATTAATTTGTATTCTGTGCAACTTTAATTTGTGCTTTATTTTATAAAAATCTTAAAAATCAATTATGTGGATAATTAAATTTCAATATGCTGGTACTTTGAACACAGTCCCTGTGGAGAACGATAATCTTTTATATTACGCGACATAACCCGTGCGCTTGCGGGCCCTGTCATATGTATGTGATTTTTATGAGTTAAAATACTGTCTAAGTGTTGTAACCGGTGTCTAAAACACCCTTGAATTGAGTCCAAATGAAGCCAAAAGCAAAGGAAATCTAAACAAAATTAATTTCCCAACTTCCGTTCTGGTTCCTCTTTAATTGCTTTTGTACTAAAGTATTTTTTATTAATACAAAGATATTCATTTATCTTTATTTATTTGTTATTTATTTTTCTACACTTTTATTTTTCTTTATTTATATTCCTGTACTTTATTTTCCTGCATTTTATTTTTTTGTAGTTATTTATCTGTTTATTTATTTTTCTGCATTTTTATCTTTATTTATTTATTTGTACTTTTATTCTTATTTTTTTACTTTTTTGTACTTTTATTTTTTTTATTTATTTTTTTGCACTTTATTTTTGTGTACTTTATTTTTCTACAGTTATTTATCTGTTCATTTATTTTTCTATATTTTTATTAATTTATTTTCCTACACTCTTATTTTTATTTATTTATTTTTTTACTTTTATTTATTTGTTTTTCTGCATTATTTTTATTTATTTATTTTTCTTCACTTTTATTTTTATTTATTTATTATGTATTTTAATTTTTATTTATTTATTTTTTGTATTTTTATTTTTATTTATTTATTTTTCTACATTTTTATTTTTATTTATTTATTTTGCTGCACTTTTATTTTTATTTATTTAGTTTTATGGACATTTATTTTTATTTATTTATTTTTCTGCATTTTTATTTTTATTTATTTATTTTTCTGCATTTTATTTATTTATTTATTTTTCTACATTTTATTTTTATTTATTTATCTTTCTATACTTTTATTTTATTTTACTGTATTTTGTTTTTACTATATTTTTTTATTTTTATTTGCCTGCACTCTTATTTTATTTTTCTATACTTTATTCTTCCATCCTTTATTTTCCTATATTTATTTATTTACTCTATAATAATTTTGAAATTATCTTTTACATAACCATTTAATTTTATACTTCATATATATACAATTTCTTATGTTTAGTTTTAAATGATTATTTACTTATTATTATTTATCCTTTCATTTCTCTTTATTTACCCATATTATTTTATTTGTTTATTATTATTTTTTTTGATAATTTTTGAATAGTTTATATATATATATATACACATAATTATCCATTTTATTTATTGCCATGATTTCCTATTATTTTCTCTTAACAACTTTTTGATAATTAAGAAAAATTATTATCATAAAAATGATAAAGAGCAAGACAAATAAATAGTGTGTTATTTATTCATCTATCTTTCTTTTAAATTCAAAATGAGATTAATTTATATGAGACATCTTATTAATCTTATTGGATAAGATTCATTTGTTAATTTTAATTAATTAAGTGTATATATTTCTTTATTTTCATATTGATGTATTTAATTCTATTTTTTTTCTTTTTATGTTTATTCTTTTTTTACCCTTTCATTTATTTATTTATTTATTATGAACCATATATTTCCCAATAAAATCAATGGATTGTTTTTGTATTTACTAGAAAATAATGGAGACGAGACGTCTCATTGTATTTTTATTTATTTTAATATCTTTTAATCACTTGTTTGTTTATTTTTTTTCTTTGAACTAAAAATGATGAAAATTTAGATGATGTGTTTTATTATTTAATTTTGTTTTATATTTTTCAAAATGTCCTTTTTATTATGTATATTGTCTGTAAATAGCATTTATCATTATTGTTTTTTTATAAGGGGTGAAATATTTAATAATTTTTTTTGAAAAATTATCCATGATCAATTTGGGTAACCGTTTTAGTGCTATTTAAAAAACACATCATTTTAAAAAGAATCTCATTTTAAAAAACTAGTGCTATTTAAAGGTTTTTCTGATATTTTCCTTGATAAATATTAGTGGCGACTCTCTGAACCCCTTTATTTTTTTTAGGACGTCTAAGGGCCTCATTCCAATGTAGTTTCATTTTCATTGTCTTTAACCAGTCCGCGTTGTGTACTGGGACCCCGGTCGCGACAAAGGAAAATTGCAATCAATAAAATAAACATATATTAAAGAAATAAATGAATACTCTTATATTTATTAAAAATATCTTAGTACAAAAAGAATTAAAGATAAACCCGAATGGAACTCGGGAGATCGATTTTGTGTAGATTTCCCTTGTTTTTGACTTCGTTTAGACTCGATTTAAGGGTGTTTGGACACCGACACTAGTGGATTTTGGGCCTATAAGCACGGTTATATTGGACTTTTAAGCACGGTTGTTGCCAGCGTGTTAATAGATAAGGACTTTTAAGCACGTTTTTGAACCATGGTCAAATATCCCCTATAAACACGGTTATTTTTAACCGTGGTTAAAAACTCTGACCCCTATAAACACGGTTCCTATGAACCTTGGTTAAATACCACTTTTAAACACGGTTATTCCACCAACCGTGGTCAAATATGGACTTTTAAACACGGTTACTCCCCCAACCGTGGTCAAATATGGGACTTTTAAGCACGGTTATAACATAACCGTGCTTAAAACCTTGTTTTTTAAAAAAAATTATTTTATGGTCATTCCCAAAACTTGCAAGCAGAATTTATAACCAGACAGGCCAATGATGCATACATATATATTGCTCAAATAATAAAAATGAATAAATTTCAATGAAATCATATAAACATCAAATATGGTACATAAAATGCACAATAATCCTAAAGCTACACTAATAGGTATAAACTACACACTAATAATAATAAATGACAAAAGTCTATTAGAGTCCTTCCTTGACTTGAAGAAGGAATGTGGCCCAATGGATTCTGATTTCGTTAATGTATTTTTCAGGGAAGTTTAAGGAGTCTTGAAAGTGCTAAAATGAAGAGACAATCATTAATGGTACTGGTGAGCAACAAATTGTAATAGTAGTATAGAAAAACAAAATAAATAATGTAGGTAGTGAAAACTTACAATTGTCCATTCGTTTACTATACTGGATTGGACAATGGTGAGCATCGTATTCATCATGAAATACCCACACTCAAAGGTGTCATCCTGCCGATAAGACTACATGGTACCATACATTGAATTCACAATTGGTTATTGTTTTTGTTACTAATTGAGGTAACTTTAAAAGTAATGCTTATTAATCAAAGTACTTACTTTTGGGTAGACCTACTGTAGTTTTTTCCTGCTCACTTTACCCTGAAGTTGACAGTACCCAGTTAAAGCCCTATAAGAGAATAAAACACCTGTTCAGTTAATAGAATAACTTAATCAAATATGTAAAGTTGTCTAATTTTTTAAAATAAACTTACGCGTCGAGTATTTTCATGTAGTCCACACCAGGACTCCCATGCCAGGAACAAAAGCATGCAACAATGCCGTCCTTTGGGCAAATGACCAACAGTTGCCAGTGAAGGCTACAATGAACATTAATTAGTAACGACGCCAAAATGATTAAATTAACAACACCTTTTAAATATTTAATAAACTCTTACTCTCTGTGATATGGTACAAGGTACACAGTCTTGTTCGAGGCATTCATCCAATTTTGGATGTATGCCTGAATGTCCTCCTTGTTGTTCCTACGAACTTGTATTAGAGAGGGCTCCAGGAAACCGTAAGTGTCATAGACACCCCTCTCTATGCAAAGTCTATGTAAAAACCTAAGAAAATTTATAAACGTTTAGTTAATGAAAAATAACATTTTAATTGACACAATCATTGAACAAAAAACATTATACTTACAGCTCCTAACACTGAATCACAGAAATGTTCAATATCGTCCTCCCCATCAGGACCTCACACAAGTCAGGTCGTGCAATGTACACTGGCATAGGACTTGGGCGGCCAAAAATGGATTCATCCCATGGACCTGGATTGTATCCTCGCTTAGCGAAGCCGATATTTCCCATAGTTGTTCGATCGGATCAAGGGGGCTGTGGCTTCTTTGATGGGCCAACACCCTGCTAAAACAGTTAAAAAGGTAGAAGCAATTTTAGATTATTGAATCCATAACTTAATATATAATTGATGCTAGTTTAGGGAGCATACCTGAAGACCAAAATCTGATAAAAGTCTGGTCAGCCACATAAGGAAGTATCCTATAGCCTGGCCGACCAGACGTTTCTCCGAAGTTGGAATGGGCACAGCTACGTCTGCTTCGAGGACTTGTACAACTGAAACCCTTGACACACCATCAGGCATTGCTTGATGGTGAACCATAGGGCCTAGGTTATACACTGAACCAATGGCAACTAGCTCATCACTCCATGAATAAAAGGTCACACTGACGACACTCTCCAAGATTTACGTCATCATCATCACCATCAGGTGTAGCACACGATCCCTTTGTGCTGACCCACCTAATCTACATATTTACACAACATTTTGAAGTTATTCGAGAAATAATGATAGCAAATCACAAGTAATTTAATTAAATAATGTACAATATAACCTATGGGTCCACCACAGGTGGTGTAGGTTGATGTTGTTGACTGAATGACGCCATTATCTCATTTTGAAACTATGCCATCTCCTCTTGAAGTAGCCTCTGCATCTCCTCCTTAGCCTCTGCTTTCACTGTAGAAACCTTCTCCTTAAAGGTCTTTTCCAAATCAGATATGGATTGGGAAGGGGTGGCAAGATGACCAAAATAGCTTCGGAGGCCTACAAACAAAAAATAATTAGAATAAATAATGTTATTATAAAGAATATAAAACTATTAATATAAACATACCATGACCTCGACCAGTTGCACGTACTCGTCCAGGGTGCTTTGGTCGACCGATGGCGGTGGTCAATATATCATCCCTACCATGCGACACGAAAGACCCTTGGGTCGACTGCTCAATCAAGGAATCCTGTAACCAAAACTCAGTGATTAGTGTTGTTAGTAATAGATGGACAATTAAAGTTTCATAAAACCTTTGAAGAAGCTTTGTACTTACAATCCGTGAGACAACCTCCTCAACATGTGATGAAGTGTACTGACCACTCTTCTTCGTCCTGGCACGCTTCTATTTTTCATGGCATATGAGTGGGGAGGGGGGATCCACAATAGTGGTGTCAGGATGGCTTCCCTAGCGTTGGCTAGCTTTCTCCTCCATCATTCGATCGTCCAACAATCGGTAACCCCCACGTGACAACCTGTGAGGGCAGTCATTTTCCCCACGAATTTCCTGTGCTTTCATGCGTTTGGCCTGCAATAAAAACAATTCAAAGATATTTATACGTTATACATTCTCTGGTAACTATAAAAACATAATCAATAAAAGGTACATACAATAAAGTGGTCTGTGTGCCTGGATGCCACAAATGCATCCCAAGTCTGCTGATCTATGAATGTGTATCTCTCTCTAGGAAACTTACCCTGCTTCTTCCTGAAGACATATCTAAAATTCAAATTACAGGAAGTAAGTAATTGATAACATATTCCAGGATAATTTTAAACACTTAATTTATGAATTGATAGCGTACGTGGAGGTTAGCTTACCCTTGAATGCCTTCCATCGTTCAGCGATCTCAGACATGATTTTCCTACGTAGTGTATCGACTGCAGGAATATCCCAAGCATCCTATAAGTGCCAAATAAACAAGGTTGAGTTTATTATGCATAACAAATTACAATATGAGTAAACAAACAAATGTGAAGTTAAAGTACTTACAAGAACATATGCCCAAATTGCATTCTTCACGACCTCCTCAACACTATCCCAATTAGGGATAATGATGGACACCTTCGACCATACCAATACACCCAAGTAAATTTGAAACTTGGCAGCGTTAGGTCCCGAAGTCTGCCCAGTGTAAATATCAATGTCAACATGGATCCTTTGACCCTGATGGCGCCTAAGTGCAACACTGGTCATCCGGGTAACACCTCGACTCCTCCTAGTTGAGGAATCTGTATCCTGGGAGTCGGATCTCGTGGGTGGACCCTGGTCAGCCATAAGTATCTATTTAAAGAAGCAAAAAAAACATAGTAAGTTTAATAAACACATTACGTATATAAATCACTTAATACATCAATGTGTAGTTATTATTAATGAACAATATATACAATCATGCAAATATACAACCTTTACATACCCTATGTTTCCCATAGACCCTCCTGGTGGTCATGACGGGTCACAACTATATCGTTTATGTGATCTTCCATAATCCTAGATGACGTCCGTGTTGTTAGACAAGGTATGTCTAGGACATCAAGAGTTGAATCCCCAATGTTGTGTCTACCTTGGGTAACAACTGACCATCTTTTATCAGATGGATCAACAATGTAAAAAACTTGCTTTACTTGAGCTTCCATGATGAAAGGCTCATCCTTGTGACCTACTTTGTTTAGGTTTACCAATGTAAATCCAAATTCATTTATCTTGACACCGTTATTACTATTAACCTATTTGTATTTAAACATAGGAACAGTGAAATGACCATAATCGACCTCCCATATATCTTTAATGACACCAAAATAACATAACTCAGCCATGATAGGGTTATTGTCCTTTGAAGTAGAGAAATAAATTGATTCGGCCACAACCATAACCCCACTATTCTACACCATACTTTTTTCATCATGGGCCCTTGTATAGAATAAATAGTTATTTATGTTATATCCACAATAAGTGATTACATCAAATTTGGGACCTAATGCTAATCGATGTAATGTCTCAGAGGCAGATGTATCTTTGAGAAGGGTTATTTTGAACCACTACATGAACGTTTTGTTGTGTTCATTCAACACCTACTTTTCAGTCATTCTAGGGTTGTTTTTTTTACTAGGTCTTTGTGAGTCATTAAATACGGGAGAACAGCATCTGTGTTGTTCAAAATATACAAGTATGCTTGGAGAATTTCATCACGTGACATGCTTTTAATTCTTTTCCCAATGGTACCTTTCCCATCCAATCGCCCTTCGTGACAGGTCTTTGGAATACCAATGCTTTCAGCCTGTGACATATAATCTGTGCAGAACTCAATTGCTTCCTCTGTAATGTACCTTTCTACTATTGATGCTTTGGGGAGGCGTTGGTTCTTCATATAGCCTTTCAATATTTTCATGTATCGCTCAACGGGATACATTTACCTCAAGAACACTGGCCCACACAAATGAACCTCCCTTACCAAATGGATGATTAAGTGTACCATTATGTCAAAGAATAAAGGCAGGAAATGCATTTCCAACTAACATAGTATAAGAAACCTTTCTTGTTCCAATGCTTCCAACTCCTTGTGGGCGATTACTTTGCAACATATTGCATTGAAAAACAAACACACCTTTGTTATCACATGTCTGACATTTTTAGGGAGAATGTCACGAATGGCAATAGGTAGAAACTGTTGCATCAACATATGACAATCGTGGGACTTCAAACCCACTAACTTCAGATCCTTCATGGAAACACAAGTATTGATGTTGGAACCGTACCCAGATGGAACTTTGACACCACGCAACGATTCACACAAACTTTGCTTCTCTTTCCTGGACAAGGTATGACATGCTGGAGGCAAATATGTTCTTTTGCCCCTTGATTGTGGGTGCAACTCCTCGCGTATACCCAACAACTCCAAGTCTAGACGTGAATTCAGGCCATCCTTAGTTTTTCCAGGTATGTTTAACAAAGTTCCAATCAAACTATCGCATACATTTTTCTCCACATGCATTACATCAATACAATGTCTTACATCAATCTCTTTCCAATATGGAAATAAAAAAATCTTGACCTTTTCTTCCACGTGTTTTTTAAGGAGGACTGCTTCTCAAACTTACCAAGAACCACATTGACTTCTTTCACCTTTTCATATACTTAACGACCAGACAGTGGTGGGGAAGGCGTTTCAAGCTCTTATGCACCATTGAATGACTTCTTCAACCTACGAAGTGGATTATTAGCTGTGAGAAACCTATGATGTCGAAGATAAACATTTTTCCTTCCATGATATAGTCAATCAGAACTAGTTCCCTCCTCACATACAGGACACGCTTTATGACCTTTGATGTTGTAGCCCGAGAGGTTACCATACGCTGAAAAATCATTGATCGTACAAAATAACATGGCCCTCAAATTGAATAAATGTCCTACAAACCCATCAAACACATCAACCCCGTCTTCCCATAACATTTTCAGGTCTTCAACTAACGGAGATAAGTATACATCAATGTCGCTCCCTGGTTATCGTGGATCAGAAATCATCATTGATAACATAATGTATTTTCGCTTCATGCATAGCCATGGCGGCAAGTTGTAAACAAACAACAAAATAGGCCACAAACTGTGGTTTGTGCTTAGGTTCCCATATGGGTTCATGCCGTCTGTGGCTAATGCAAGCCTAACATTTCTTAGGTCACAGACAAAATCCGAAAACATCGTATCCATTTTCTTCCACTGTACTCCATCTGCTGGATGCCTAAGTAGTCTATCATCAACAACCTTTTCATCAGCATGCCATCTCATAAGCTTTGCATCATCTGTATTGGCAAATAGATGCTTTAGTCTTGGAACTATATGGAGATACCACATCACCTTTACAGGAGACCTTTTAATGCATAATTCATTAGAATCAACTTCTTTCTTCTTATACCGTGACACCCCACACCTAGGACATTGATGCAACATTTCATACTCACCATGGTATAATACACAATTATTTAGGCATGCATGTATCTTCATATACTCCAAGCCCATAGGACACAACACCTTTTTAGCCTCATAGTTATGATTTTGCAGTGTTACCAACTGGGAGCATTTCTTTCAACAACTTAAGCAAGTCAGTGAAACTTTTATCTGTCCACCCATTTATCGCCTTCAAGTTAAACAATTGTAAAACTGCTGACAACCTTATGAAATTAGCACAATTCGGATACAACGGCTTCTTAGAATCCTCATACAGAGTCGTATATACGTGATCTCTCTTAAAACTTTTTACCCCCACATCACAGGTCATATCTTCCATACGGTCATCCATCTCGTCATCAACCTTATGCGCAAAGCTTTGGTCTTTTGTTTGAAAACTGGTACTTGGCACCTCAACATGTTCACCATGCCATATCCATCACATATAAGACTAAAGAAAATCATCACACAACAGATGTTCTCGTACCTCTTCCAATTCTAGTCGATGCATGTTCAAACATTTAACACAAGGACAAAAATACTTTCCATTCACCTCCTCAGCATTTCGTATCACGAATTCTATGAATGTTTCGACTCCACCCTCATACTGTGGACTTATGCGTGATGCAGCTATCCAACTTCGATCCATACCCATTGTTTACAGTGAATCAACGGCGCTATGAATCTCACTTTCTTTACAAAGGTGGTGGTCCTACTCATTTAGGATGAACATTTTTCTATACTTCATAACTGCATACAAGTTAGGAGTTATTTTAAATTTTGATAAAATTTCAAAAGCATTTCGCATTGGTCTCTAAGTGCACGAAGTGAAAGTGGTGACATTAAATTCAACCACAATCAAATATGCACCCTGAGAATAATACAAAACTTAACTAACCAAAACTTGATCAAATTTTAAAATAAGTCCTAACTTGTACATAGCAATGATGTATAAAAAAATTGTTTATCCCAAACTGTCCAAACAGACAATTCAAGATTCAACATAAATAATGAAATCAATTAATTTAATTACCATTTATGTCGAATCTCAAACGGGAAACTATGGTTCACTCATAAATAAAAAGGACTAAAAACACTTATCAGGAACTAATAATATAATAATTGATATACAGTGATTAATATACAAAATTGCATGCAATCTTCTTGATGTTGTTCTTAATGAACATATTATGACTTCAAAAGGTATCTTTAATTAACTAACAACAATAGTTAATTGACAAGGGATACTATATAACAAAGCACTAATTTGTTACTTATTTTTAAAATTTTTTTAAGGATTGAAATATATGATTTTTTATAATAATTACATATTTTTTATTCTGATTTTTTAAAAGAAATATCACATATCAACAAAACAAAATAAACTAAAACTTATTATTCCTAACAAACTATTAACAAAACAAACAAACTTGTTATTCCTAAGTTGTTATTCCTATCAAAACTAACTAACTAAAACTTGTTATTCCTAACAAACTATTAACAAAACAAATAAACTTGTTATTCCTAACAAAACAAACTAACTAAAACTTGTTATTCCTAACAAAACAAACTAAGTAAAACTTCTTATTCTTAACAAACTATTAAAAAAACAATCAAACTTGTTATTCCTAACTTCTTATTCTTAACAAAACAAACTAACTAAAACTTGTTATTGAGGAAAGAGGAAATGGGGTAGCAAGTACTTACGTAGTCTCGCAATGGGGAAGAAGAAAACCGCACGCACTTTGAAAACACCGAAGAAGAAAACGCACCACCAATGAAGAAGAAGAACCACTTTGAAGCATCACCACCACTTCGCAACAACAAAGACGATGGTTTGGGTATTTAGTACGGCAGAGAAAGAAGAAAGAAGAGGGAAATGGGATTCTTAATGGGTTTTGGTGCAATGAAAATAGAAGAGGGAAAAGAAGCAAACCGTGTTTAGGTACTTGGTAGAGAAAGAAGAAAGAAGAGGCAAATGGGATTTGGAATGGGTTTTGGTGTAGTAACGAAAGAAGAAGAGGGAAAGGTTTTGGGTATACGCTCTTCCCGCAGGGAAGAAAATGAGGGAAATCTTCTAGCTTTTAGAATAGTACTAGAGAAGACGAAAGAACAAACGGTTCATTAAATTTAAAGATATATGAGCATGGTTGTGAGGGACCCGTGTTTGTATCCCCTCTATAAACACGGTTCAACAACTAACCGTGGTTACTTTTTGGAAGTAGGACCTACGAACACGGTTCCTACTGAACCGTAGTTATAATTGCATGCCCTATAAGCACGGTTCCAGGTCTAACCGTGGTTAATTTTTGGACTCAAGATATACAAACACGGTTCATACCGAACCATGGTTAAAATTGCATTCCCTATAAGCACGGTTCCAAGCCTAACCGTGGTTAATGTTATCTACGAACACGGTTCCCATTTAACCTTGGTTATAAAACTTGCTAATAATTTCAAAAATGCCACCGCGCCTTTTTCTAACACGTTTTGCTATAAACCGTGCTTATATCCCGTGTTTGTTTCTATATTTTGTACTAGTGCATTTACAAGACTTTTGCTGTAATTTGGGTCACACATCTCACATACTAGAACATACTAGAGTAAAACACACTTTCCTAACAACATTTCCATATCTCTATTTTTGAAAGCCAAATTTTTAAAAATTTACACAAAAATTTATCACTCTTTTCTCTCCTTCTCTTTCTTTTCTTTTTCATTTGCTTCACCTTCTATTTATAGAGAAAAGTTGGCCTTGGATCCCTCATCACATGCTATCACTTTCCTACTTTTTCAATTTTTCCAAATTTGATGTCAATTTCCTCAATTTTCATTAATTATCCAACCAAACTAGGTCCCACCTTAATAAACCACTGAACCTTTCTTTTTATTTTTTCTTTTTTTTGATTTTTCATTTTTTTGGACTTTTTTTGTTTTTTTGGCCCATTTTGATTATTTTTTTGGACTTTTTTTGACCAATTTTTTCTGATTTTTTTGGATTTTCATTTTTTGGTCCTTTTATTATTTTTTAATTTTTAATTTTTATTTAACTTTTTTGAATATTTTGAGTACAAATAAGTAATCACTTACTCTTATGGAAACATAAACTATTTTAAAATCCTAAAATTATTATTACACATATGGTCATAAATAAAATACCCAATAAAGATAAACTACTACCCATACAACAAGGAGCAAGAAGGTAGTCACTAAACATTGGTTCCCCTCCCTTATTCTTTTCTCTTGGCTTCAACACCCGTTGGCCATTTGTAACACCCCGAATTTTTTAAAATAGGAAGATAAATTAGGAAAATAAATGTTGGATAATTAACTTTGGGCTAAGAAATATCCCAAAATTCTTGAAATGACTTAAACAAGGTTTTTCGAAACTGTTGGTGAATTATGGTGGTCAGATGAGCTGAAAACTGACCCGGATAAAATATAGGTGTCGGACCAAGTATCTCCGATTGAGATGCCGTTGGTCAGGGCCGTAGACAATGTTATTGGGATTCCGAATTTATATTCGGAATAATTTTTAGAATATGTTTTGGGCCCGAACGGTGAACCTGTTTGTTAAAAAAACAGAAGAGTTAATGAAGAATTAATAATTTAAATGCTAAATTCCTATTTTTCCCATTCAAAAGGCGGTTGCATTTTCTTCTCCACGTGAAGATGCTTTTCTTCTTATCTCCTCCTTCTTCTTCTCTTCTTCTTCTTCATTATTCCTCTTCATCCTTCTCTTGAACTTCAAATTAAAAAGAAATACATCTTCCTCCTTCATTCTTAACCTTCAAGAGACTTCAAGGAAGCTTGGAAACTAAACTATTTTCTCCTCCTTACTCCTCAAATTCATGTGAACTCCCTCATCTTTTGTAAACTCACTCTTTTCTTTCATTGAGGTAAGATTATGATCATTTTCCATGTACATAAGTATATAGTTGAAGTTTAGTTAAAGTTTTGGTGTTAGAACACAATAAATGTATGAGTAATGTTGGAGAAAGTTTAAAAGTGGAAATCTAAAGATAAGTTGACATAAATACAAGCTTATGAGTGATTATAAGGTAGTTATAACTATGGTGGTAAAAGAAAGAAGTATATGAGCATTTTTGAAGGTTGGTGGATTGGTGAAAACCTTAAACTTGAATTTTAGGAGGAAAAGTAAAATATTGAAAAGTTAATATTTGTTGATGGGAAGAATATTATAAGTAATGTGGTGGATACATTAAATGATGATAAAGTTGATTTGAAGTCATAATAGGTGGAAAACTCACCAAGGTGTTGGTGGAGATCTTACTAGATGGAATAACCTAATAATTAGGTTGTAGCCTTTGATACTAAGGGATTGTAATTCAAGGAAAGGAATTCCCAAAGCCTAAGTAGGCAAATGAATGAATTTGGTAAATAGTTTTCACATGATAAGAATTATGTGTACACCTATGTATATATATATTGAATTGGTGTTTGGATAAATAATTGATGTGGCCCTATAAATGATTGGTGTAGGGCTTGACAATATTGGTGAAGCAGGAACATCAACCCCAAAGGTCTACTTCTCTTGAGGTAGGAGAGGGGTGTATTTTCTAAATGCATGAAAATTGTGATGATAATGTATGTATTAATGTAGTATGACATGTTTGTGTGGATAAAGGTGATATTATGTGTATGTGAAGTGAATTGTGTATGATGATGTGAATTTAGTGTTTATATGATGAAGCCTAAGTGATGCTATGGATGGCTTATTATGTGTGATACACGATTGAGTTCATATGAAGGTTGATTCTTGTGTATGAGTTTGATGGAAAATTGTGTGGTTGAAAATGAATATACCCTAGATGAAAGGGTAGGATAATCTAAATGAGCTTGAGGCATGCATGAGTATTTTGTATACATGGCATGACATACATATCATGATGATGTTGATAAGTGGTTGTGATCACTTGATGATGGAAATGAAAAAGGGCTTGCGAGCACCTATGATGCCCATGGTTGCGATCATGAGGCGGGAGTACCCCTTGCGAGGAGGGAAACCTATATGAAATGTTTATGAGGCGGGAGTACCCCTTGCGAGGAGGGAAACCTATATGAAATGTTTATGAGGCGGGAGTACCCCTTGCAAGGAAGGAAACCTATGTGAAATATTGGACGTGGTTACGATCACGAGAAGCACCTTGTGAGGTTGCTAGAGGGAGTACCCCTTGCGAGGTGGGAAACCATTGAGAATGAGTATATGATATGGTGGTTGCGATCACCCGAGGAAATGAAATCGGATCCGTGTATGTGCATTTTCATGACATTAGCATGTGCATCAGTTTGAAAGCATGGTATAGTGTGATACCTTGATGATGAGATATGAATGGAAACTCTCTTTTTAATTACTAAATTGTGATGGTGAATTGATTGATATAATTCTGAGAGAATCAGGGAATAATTGTATCGAAATGAAAAATTATTGATTGATTGATTGATATTAAATAAACTCCTCTTGGGAAGGAGATAGTTGTATTACATTCATGCATATATTGTTCTATTTATTGGATTTTCGTCATTGAGAAAGTATACTCACTCTCCCTGTGGTATATCTTTTTAGCTCTTGTGTTGTAGGTATTGCTTTGGAGCTATTATGGAGGAGGAGTGTGAAGAAGGCCCCTTTTTGGTAAAGAGTGCCTTGGCCGGCAATATTTTGGTTTACATAGATATGTGGAATAGATGTAATGTATATAGTACAATGTATGTTGGTATAGTGTGGATTTAGAATGGATAATTATATGAATGATGAGTTTGGAAGGTCATGGAGGAAAATGAGATCTTTTGTCTATGACTCATTTTCAATCATGACCCTGTTAATGAATGAATGATGAAACTCTCCATATCTTGATGAATGAATGAAGTTTATATGTGGAATGTTAGATTTATGAAATGGAAGAGTTAGTGAGTTGATTTATACAATAGATGAGTTGTAATGGAAATTTACAAGAATGATTTATTGGAATAAGTTCTAAATGTGTAATATGATATATATGAAGTGTTGAAATTAGGTAAAGTTGATTAGAATGAGTTTTGGTGTAGAGAGTTGGGTGATTTTTGCATTTCCTCTGTTTTTCTGTCAAACTCGCTCAGGCGAGAGGGCTTCTCGCTCAAGCGAGAATGCCCCTGTATCAATTTCTGGATTCTGGATGATTCTTGCTTAAGCGAGAATGGGACTCGCTCAAGCGAGATTGTCCCAGCATCAGTGTTGGGCCATTATTCCATTTTTGCTCAAGCGGTTGTGCAAGTCGCTCAAGCGAAATTACATTAGAATCAGAGTTTGGACCTTGGTTGGTGTTCACTCAGGTGAGCTGAGGATTCGCCCAAGCGAGAGGGTTTTGGTCTCAGGTTTTGCTCTCGGGTTTATCAGGAAATTGCTCTCGGGAGTAATCTCGCTTAGGCGAGGATAGGTTCGCTCAAGCGAGTAAGCGTGGATGGATTCTGGGCGTTTTTCGCCTTATGCTCACTGGCTTCGCCCAAGCGAGAGATGTACTACTCGCTCAAGCGAGTTAGGGTTCGCTTGAGCGAAGTGACCCCTTAACCTTCATTTTCTTCTTTCGCTCAGCATTTCATGATTCGCTTAAGCGTGCTATGCGAAGCTCGCTCAAGCGAATTGGGTTTTCACTTGAGCGAGGGGGATCTGATTCTCCCAAAAAGCTTTAAATATATTATTTTCCTTTTTCTTCATATTAATCCATGATTCTATCCTGCTTTATGAACACTTTGGGATAACCTTGGCTTCTTAATTTCAAATGAGTGATCTTTTAAGAATTTAATTCCATAATATTATTTTACTAAAGATACTTCCGCTATTATTAATTATGGATTTATTAAGAGTTAAATTCTTTAACTTACCTTCTCATATCTTCATATATGAGATAGGTCTCTGATAGATCCAGGGTAATTTGTTAAATGGCTTCGCCACTCATATGTTTCATAGATTAATAATAATAAAATCGTGAAAAATTTACCCCTATTTTTGGGATGTCACACCATTGCTTGAGGAAAATTATGAAAGAAAGTTGATGAAAGGAGAAGTGTGGTAGGAAATGAGGAGAGATTGAGTATTTATAGAAATGGAGAGGGTACTATTCCCTACGGTCTATGTAATTTTTAATAGTATTTTTTTAAAAAAAATTTATGGGACAAAAATAGGTGTTCACAGCTACCCCTCTTTACTTCTTTTCATGAAAGAATATGAAATTTATTCATATTATTGATGTGAAAAGGAAGTAAAGACGTGGACACCATTAAGAATTCAAGGAAAGTTTTGAAGCTTCTGACAGAAAATAAATAATCTGAGTTCCCTTTGAGTTGAGGGAACTTTGACAATAAAGGCAGTACTGGAAGCTTTTGACAGGAAACAGACAGCCAAATTGTGTTGCCAAAGACTTTGATAGGACATTTAGGGCAATACTTTAGACTTTTCTTTTGGGGCGTAAAAATTTAGGAATATGCCTGATGTTTTCTACTAGGGGTAAGGTAGCCCAGAGTATATGTCTGAGGCTTTCATAATGCTTCGATGTCTTTTTTAGGAATTAGGTTGCCTAGAGTGTGTACCTGAGGCTTTTGACAGAAGGTGACTTGTTGCCTTTGAAAATAAATAGCCTAGGGATGGATACCTGAAGCTTTTAAAAAGAAAACGAATGACACAAGGGATTACTGTAACGCCCCGAAACGTGGATTAAAATTTTTGAGTAAATTTTTTGCTTTTTCGAAAGATCATTTTAAAAATTATAAATTTAATTCAGAGTTTATATAACAATTAATAACAGCGGAAAAATTATCATACATACTAGTCGTGAATAATTAAATTCAAGAAAATATTTAAGTAGCGGAAACGATTGTGAAGATAATGGTACATGACATATTATATTTATTACAACCCATAAATTCAAAGTTCAGGTAATAAAACAAATAGACATCCATCATGGCATCACTCTGCATTCTGCGTGTCATTCACTGTAAAAATTAATGTAAGAGTGAGACAGAATATAGAATAAATATAAAATAGATAAAATTGCACAAACACAATCAACAATTCATAATGATATGATGAATATGCCAAACAAGTCCATTAATAGATCTTTAATTAGTCAAATGATGTCATGCTGGATCCATTTGGTCTTGGTGGAAATACTGCAGTAAAAGTCTCATAGAGACACAAATAGGGCTTTAGCATATACCATGAATCCCTATACTTCATGGCGCTTAAGTACCGAAGTACACAATATCATAAGTAGGACTTCTGCATAAACCATGAATCCCTACACTCCATGGCACACAACATAATAGGGCTTAACTCATCATAGAGTAACCCCCCACCAGGGTAGGCAATCATGGAACCCCTAAATTCCATGGTGCGTCCGAATGCTTATGATGCATGAATGCCTTTAATTCTTTTAACATACCATGATATCCACATTTCCAAAACCTCTTGGATACTACAAGTCCTCAAGGAACAAATTACACATAATAATTCACAAAATCATGGATTTACTGTTTCAACCACATATGTCAATAACCACAAGGCATTCATGTACATATATATTAATTATGTCATTCATAATTATTCACCATCATAATATACAAACTGTGTGATACTCAACAACATTTATAATAATTCATAATCACTCAATAATTTAATAAATAATTTTTATACATAGAGAAAATATCATTTTCTTTCAAAATAGCCATTCTAGTTGACTTTCAGCATCCCCAACAGCAACATACATTAGCAAAACAGTCATAACATGGGCAAATCAACTCCTTTTTAGGTGATTCCACTTTCTATAGCTCAATAATACAATTATCTACAACTTTCATGAAGAACACAGTTTCAAATTCCGAACAGAAATATTACTTATTCACGAAATACCACACTGCCTCAAGGTGAGTTTTTCAAAACGTACATATATTAGTAATTTAAGTGTTTCTGGAGTTACAAAAATTATTTTTGCATGAAACTAGTTCTAAAATACTCCTAACATAATTATCTACAACTTTCATGAAGACTCAAACAACTAATTCATACCACAAAATTCCCAGTATTGAAAACAAATTCGGATTTCCAAAATTCCAGAATTTCAGAATTTCAGCTTGCACATACCTCAGTAATTTGAGCATAACTTGAACTACAAAAATTATTTTGATGTGAAACCACTTTCTAAAAATCCACAACTTAATTATCTACAACTTTCATGAAGACATCCAAGGCTGATTATGCATGTATAATTCCCAGCATATCAAAATATACACTAAACATGAAGCAAATCTTTCACTCGGACATACAGTAGTATTTTGGCTATAACTTTTGCTACACATACTCAAATCAATCGGTTCAGGTCTCAAAATTCACATAACAAAAAGATTTACAACTTTCATGAAGACACTGATCACTAATTCTTACTACAAAATGTCCAATTTTAACAATAAGTTACGGATTTCAAGTTTACAGATTTACAGCTTGTACATACTTCAGTATTATGAGCATAACGTGAGCTACAAAAATTATTTTAATGTGAAACCACTTTCTAAAGATCCACAACTTAATTATCTACAACTTTCATGAAGACATCCAAGGCTGATTATGCACGTACAGTTCCCAGTAAATCAATATATACACAAAACAAAGGATAAATCTTTCACACGAACATGCTGTAGTATTTTAGCTATAACTTTTGCTATACTTATTCAAATTACTTGATTCAGGTCTCAAAATTCATATATCAAAAAGATCTACAACTTTCATGAATAAGTCAGAGTCAAATTCACACGTTTTCAATATCAAAAATGAGCAACAAGTTACGAATAAATTCTGGAATCCTAGAATCAGCATACAATTCTACCCATTTCACAAATATTCACAACCCTGTCCCCTCTTACCTTAATGGAGGTTCCTAAAGTGGTTGAAAGTGTTGTATTATTGTCCTAGCTTCAGATCAAGAGTGAAATTGATGGAGAAAGTGAAAGAAAATAAGAGAGAGACTTCACTAACTTTAGCTTGTTCTAAGAATTCAGACTTGGGAACAAGATGTAGTGTTGATTTAATGATGTAAATGACAAGTGGGGGACAAGATTTTCATAATGGGATTGTAGTGGGATGTTAGGTGCATGAATTATGGTGATAATGGAGATTTTAGGTGAGAAAAATGAGCTGGATTGTTGACCATTTCCGCAGCCTACATAATGTAGTTTGTTTGATTGAAGTAAATATCAATTCTGACACTGTTTTGGTATTGTAGGCATATCTCTCTCATATCTTAATTGATTTTAACAAATGTGGTCTTGTTGGAAAGCTAAGACAACGAGGAACAACTTTGTAGTTTACGACTTTTTCAAATTCGGACTCTAACAAGGTATTAAAATATGTACAAGATGATATGATTGAAATAAAATATCAATTCTGACACTGTTTCGGTATTTTGGACATATCTCTCTCATATCTTAATGGAATTTAACAAATTTGGTCTTGTTGGAAAGATAAGAAAAAGAGGACCAACTTTGTAGTTGGACACATTTCCAAATTCGGACTCTAACTAACAATTAAAATGTGTACAAGATGACGCATTTTGAGTGGAGTATGTGGCAATTTGATGAGAGTAATTGGAAAAGCCAAGGAAATTAATAACTAAGGAAATAGGTAATAAATTATTTGATTAACTTTTACCAAAGGTATAAAGTTAAAATTATTTACCATGGTAAAAGGTTAAATTGAAGATGTTGTCCTAACCAAAAATTTATGTAGAAAGTTGAGATAAAATGGATAATATCATTGATGGTCTAAATCAAAATGATTATACATGAGAATAAAATTTTTAGGATGTTACAATTCTCCCACCCTAATAAAAATTTCGTCCTCGAAATTTAATCATTACGCACTCCTCAGTGAAACAATTCTGGATACTGTGTCCTCATAGTATCTTCACGCTCCCAAGTCAGAGTTACATCAGTTCCTTGTTTCCATGCAACTTTTACCAGTGGTACATTCTTGTTCCTCAAGCGTTTATTTGACCTTTCTAGAATCTGTGTAGGTTCTGTGGAGATGGTCAGATTTTCTCTAACTTCAATATCATCGGCAGCAATCACATGGTTGGGATCTTGTACGTACTTCCTTAGCTGTGATACATGAAATACATTGTGCAAATTTGCCAAGTGAGGGGGAAGTGCAATCTGATATGCCACTGTACCAACCCTCTTTAGGATCTCATATGGTCCAATGAATCTCGGACTCAATTTCTTACTCTTCAATGCTCGACCAATCCCCTTGTGAGGTGAAACCTTCAAAAATACATGTTCACCAACTTGGAGTTCAAGTGGTTTCCTCCTCTTATCATAATACTGCTTCTGTCTGTCCTGAGATGCCTTCATCTTTTCTCTGATCATTTCTATCTGTTCAGTAGTCTGCTGCACAATTTCAGGTCCTAATGCCAAACTTTCACCAGTTTCTAACCAACAAAGTGGCGTTCGACACTTCCTACCATACAATGCTTCGAATGGAGCCATACCAATACTGCTGTGGTAGCTATTATTATACGTGAATTCAATCAATGGAAGAAACTTCTCCCAACTACCACCATGTTCAACCACACAAGATCGCAGTAAGTCTTCCAAACTTTGTATGGTACGTTCTGACTGTCCATCTATTTGGGGATGATAAGCTGAACTCAATCGAAGCTTTGAACCCAATTCCTGATGCAAGCTTCCCCAGAATCGGGAAGTGAATCTTGGATCTCTATCTGACACAATACTTGATGGTACACCATGTAGTCTTACGATCTCCTTCACATATAACTGTGCCAACTTTTGTAAAGAGTTCTTCATATTCATTGGGAGAAAGTGAGCAGACTTTGTCAATCTGTCTACAATAACCCAGATTGCATCATTCCCTGAACGTGTTCTTGGTAACCCCGACATAAAGTCCATTGAGATGTCATCCCATTTCCAGACAGGAATCTCTAATGGTTGTAGTTCACCAGATGGCTTCTGGTGTTCTACCTTGGCTTTTTGACACACCAGACATGAAGCCACATATTCAACTATCTCTTTCTTCATCCTTGGCCACCAAAAGCTTTTCCTCAGATCTTGATACATCTTAGTTGATCCAGGATGAATGCTCAACATACTTTTATGCGCTTCTTCTAGAATCGTCCTTCTCAGATCAACATCATCTGGTACACAAATTCTATTCCTGATCCTCCAAATTCCATCTGATCCTTCTTGTAGTCCCATATCTTTTCCATTCGCCTGTAATTCTCTCAACTCCTGTAATGGCAAATCTTCTTTCTGTCTTTCACCTAACAGTTTCAGGAAATCATTGGTTATTTTTAAAGTCCCCAAAGTCATACTCCTTGAAGATTTTATCTCTACACCCAAGTTCATGTCTCTGAACTGTTCTATCATCTCTATTTCTTTTATCATCAAAGATGCCATATGAATGGACTTTCGGCTTAGTGCATCTGCCACCACATTTGCTTTTCCTGGATGGTATTTCAAATCAAATTCATAATCTTTAAGAAATTCCATCCACCTTCGCTGCCTCATGTTTAATTCTTTTTGATCGAACAAATACTTCAAGCTCTTGTGGTCACTGAACACTTCAAACCTGACTCCATACAAATGGTGTCTCCAGATTTTCAGAGCAAATACCACTGCTGCCAATTCTAGATCATGCGTCGGATAGTTCATCTCATGTGGTCTCAACTGTCTAGAAGCATAGGCAACCACCTTTCGTTGCTGCATCAAAACACATCCTAAGCCCATTTTGGAAGCATCACAATAAACCACGAAATCTTCTTGTGGGTTAGGTAAGGTTAAGACTGGAGCAGATGTAAGCTTCAACTTCAGTTCTTGGAAACTTTTCTCACATTCTGGCGTCCAAGAAAAAGGTTGATTCTTCCGGGTTAGCCGAGTCATTGGTAGGGCAATTTGAGAAAACCCTTCAATGAATCTCCGATAATAACCAGCCAATCCCAGGAAACTTCGTATCTCAGTGACTGAAGTAGGTCTCTCCCAGTTTACCACAGCTTCTATTTTAGAAGGATCCACAGATACTCCTTCGTTTGAGATTACATGGCCTAGGAATTTTACCTCTTTCAACCAGAATTCACATTTTGATAACTTTGCATACAACTGCTTCTCCTTCAAAATCTGCAATACCACTCAAAGATGCTTTTCATGTTCCTCTGCAGTTTTTGAATAAATCAGAATATCATCAATGAAAATGATGACAAATTGATCCAAGTAGGGATAAAATACTCGATTCATGTAATCCATGAATACGGCTGGGGCATTGGTCACTCCGAAGGGCATCACAAGGTACTCGTAATGACCATATCGTGTTCTAAAGGCTGTCTTTGGAATATCCTCAGACTTGACACGAATCTGATGATACCCCGATCGTAGATCAATCTTGGAAAACACTGCAGCACCTCTCAATTGATCTATCAGATCATCAATTCTGGGCAAAGGATATCTATTCTTCACTGTCAATTTATTCAGTTGACGATAATCTACGCATAACCTCATGCTTCCATCTTTCTTCTTGACGAGCAATACTGGCGCTCCCCATGGTGACACACTCGGTCTGATGAAATGCTTCTCCAGCAACTCTTCAATTTGTTTCTTCAGTTCCGCCAGTTCAATTGGTGCCATACGGTATGGAGCTTTAGACACTGGTTCTGCTCCTGGAATTAAATCAATGGAGAATTCTACCTCACGTTCTGGAGGTAAACTTGAGACATCTTCAGGAAATACTTCAGGAAATTCAGAAACAACCGGCATCTCGATTGCTTTAGGTTCACCATCTTCTTTGTAAAGAGTGAATAAAGCAAACAATTGACTTTCACCTTGTAATACATAGGTCTTGAGGTTGTCAGAATTTAGATTTTCTGATGGAAATATCACGGTCTTGTTGTGACAGTCCACCAAGACTCGATTTGTCGATAACCAGTCCATCCCCAGAATCACGTCCAGATCCTTCAAAGGTAAACAAACAAGATCGACAAGAAAACGTCTACCTTCTATGAGTATAGAACATTCGTTACACACCTTAGCAGTTCTAAGTTGTGTACCAGTGGGAGTAGAAACAATCAGATCATATGTCATAGGCTTCACAGGTAATTGAAGGCGTCTAACACACTCATCAGAAATGAAAGAATGCGTAGCACCAGAATCAAATAACACAGATAGGATTGTACCATTAATGTCACACTTACTTTGTACGAGGTCATCAGCTTGGTCTGCCTCTGAACCGCTGATGGCATAGACTCTCCCAGCTGTTTGTTGCAACCTCTGATCTGTGGACTCCCTGTTCTGTCTTGGAGGTTGGGCAGTACGTGTGTCTTCTCCTCGGCCTCTCTGATAATTAGAGCCTCTTGGTTCACTCATAGTGTTCCTGTTGTTGTTTTGATTGCTCTGC
The DNA here is from genome assembly GCA_037962975.1 of Clitoria ternatea. Taxonomy (NCBI): domain Eukaryota; kingdom Viridiplantae; phylum Streptophyta; class Magnoliopsida; order Fabales; family Fabaceae; genus Clitoria; species Clitoria ternatea. The sequence goes on from CM075671.1 coordinate 154,613,073, forward strand.
GGACAATTTGGACTGATGTGTCCTTTTTGGTTACATCGGAAGCAAGTGACCTCTTCAAGACGTCTGTTACAATCACGTACATGATGATTACCTCCACACTTAAGACACCTCATGTTATTGCGTCTATCAAAAGATGACGATGATGATGATCCGCCTCTGGAGCGATTTGGATAGAACGATCCTCTTCTTTTGAAATCAACTGACTGAGGTTTCAGTTGTCTATTGGCCTTTTCATGTGCCAGTCTGGCTTGATGATTCTCTTCAAAAATTCTGCATTTGTTGATCAAAATGGGAAAACTCCGAATTTCTTGGTACCCTATCGCTTCTTTGATTTCCAGATTCAGTCCGTTCTCAAATTTAACACATTTCGATTCTTCGGCACCAGCCTGTTGAAAAGGAGGGTAAAAGAGAGATAGTTCTTCAAACTTTGCAGCATATTCTCCAACGGACATCGAGCCTTGTTTCAACTCCATAAATTCCAGCTCCTTGCGACTTTTCACACTTGCTGGAAAATATTTCTCCAGGAAACAGTCTTTGAAGTTGGCCCAGATCAAGGGTCTGTCAGTCTCGATCATACGGATTCTAGCATGAATCCACCAGTTCTCTGCCTCTTCCACCAACATATAGGTGGCATACTCCACCTTTTCGTATTCTGTGCAGGGCAATGCTCGAAAGATGCGCTCCATTTCCTTGGCCCAAAGATATGCTCCTTCTGGATTATAACCTCCTTTGAATTGTGAAGGCTTTCTCTTCAGGAAGTGGTCTAACCCATGGAGTCCTCCAGTGCTCCTTGGTTGATTTTGTCGTTCTATGGCTTCAGCTAAACGGTTGAAAGCTGCTGCCATATCGTGGTTGTTGTTGTTGTTGTTTCTTGCCATCCTATATTCGTAGTTTGGTTTATACCAATTCTAAGGAATAATATATCATATATAAATACTATATAACTATCATTATTCTACAGTTTATCAGTTAAGCAATCAATCATATCACACATTTATCATATCATCAAGCGGTAATCAAAACAAATCTTTTTGCAATTAGTCAGGCATAAGTCATATAGTATACATTTAGCATGTTATCAAGCAATAAGTCAAACATTTTACATATTTTGTCGAGAAACAGTACATGTCATAGCAATTGGTCCTGAATTTTTGAAAATGCTCTGATACCAACATGTAACGCCCCGAAACGTGGATTAAAATTTTTGAGTAAATTTTTTGCTTTTTCGAAAGATCATTTTAAAAATTATAAATTTAATTCAGAGTTTATATAACAATTAATAACAGCGGAAAAATTATCATACATACTAGTCGTGAATAATTAAATTCAAGAAAATATTTAAGTAGCGGAAACGATTGTGAAGATAATGGTACATGACATATTATATTTATTACAACCCATAAATTCAAAGTTCAGGTAATAAAACAAATAGACATCCATCATGGCATCACTCTGCATTCTGCGTGTCATTCACTGTAAAAATTAATGTAAGAGTGAGACAGAATATAGAATAAATATAAAATAGATAAAATTGCACAAACACAATCAACAATTCATAATGATATGATGAATATGCCAAACAAGTCCATTAATAGATCTTTAATTAGTCAAATGATGTCATGCTGGATCCATTTGGTCTTGGTGGAAATACTGCAGTAAAAGTCTCATAGAGACACAAATAGGGCTTTAGCATATACCATGAATCCCTATACTTCATGGCGCTTAAGTACCGAAGTACACAATATCATAAGTAGGACTTCTGCATAAACCATGAATCCCTACACTCCATGGCACACAACATAATAGGGCTTAACTCATCATAGAGTAACCCCCCACCAGGGTAGGCAATCATGGAACCCCTAAATTCCATGGTGCGTCCGAATGCTTATGATGCATGAATGCCTTTAATTCTTTTAACATACCATGATATCCACATTTCCAAAACCTCTTGGATACTACAAGTCCTCAAGGAACAAATTACACATAATAATTCACAAAATCATGGATTTACTGTTTCAACCACATATGTCAATAACCACAAGGCATTCATGTACATATATATTAATTATGTCATTCATAATTATTCACCATCATAATATACAAACTGTGTGATACTCAACAACATTTATAATAATTCATAATCACTCAATAATTTAATAAATAATTTTTATACATAGAGAAAATATCATTTTCTTTCAAAATAGCCATTCTAGTTGACTTTCAGCATCCCCAACAGCAACATACATTAGCAAAACAGTCATAACATGGGCAAATCAACTCCTTTTTAGGTGATTCCACTTTCTATAGCTCAATAATACAATTATCTACAACTTTCATGAAGAACACAGTTTCAAATTCCGAACAGAAATATTACTTATTCACGAAATACCACACTGCCTCAAGGTGAGTTTTTCAAAACGTACATATATTAGTAATTTAAGTGTTTCTGGAGTTACAAAAATTATTTTTGCATGAAACTAGTTCTAAAATACTCCTAACATAATTATCTACAACTTTCATGAAGACTCAAACAACTAATTCATACCACAAAATTCCCAGTATTGAAAACAAATTCGGATTTCCAAAATTCCAGAATTTCAGAATTTCAGCTTGCACATACCTCAGTAATTTGAGCATAACTTGAACTACAAAAATTATTTTGATGTGAAACCACTTTCTAAAAATCCAAAACTTAATTATCTACAACTTTCATGAAGACATCCAAGGCTGATTATGCATGTATAATTCCCAGCATATCAAAATATACACTAAACATGAAGCAAATCTTTCACTCGGACATACAGTAGTATTTTGGCTATAACTTTTGCTACACATACTCAAATCAATCGGTTCAGGTCTCAAAATTCACATAACAAAAAGATTTACAACTTTCATGAAGACACTGATCACTAATTCTTACTACAAAATGTCCAATTTTAACAATAAGTTACGGATTTCAAGTTTACAGATTTACAGCTTGTACATACTTCAGTATTATGAGCATAACGTGAGCTACAAAAATTATTTTAATGTGAAACCACTTTCTAAAGATCCACAACTTAATTATCTACAACTTTCATGAAGACATCCAAGGCTGATTATGCACGTACAGTTCCCAGTAAATCAATATATACACAAAACAAAGGATAAATCTTTCACACGAACATGCTGTAGTATTTTAGCTATAACTTTTGCTATACTTATTCAAATTACTTGATTCAGGTCTCAAAATTCATATATCAAAAAGATCTACAACTTTCATGAATAAGTCAGAGTCAAATTCACACGTTTTCAATATCAAAAATGAGCAACAAGTTACGAATAAATTCTGGAATCCTAGAATCAGCATACAATTCTACCCATTTCACAAATATTCACAACCCTGTCCCCTCTTACCTTAATGGAGGTTCCTAAAGTGGTTGAAAGTGTTGTATTATTGTCCTAGCTTCAGATCAAGAGTGAAATTGATGGAGAAAGTGAAAGAAAATAAGAGAGAGACTTCACTAACTTTAGCTTGTTCTAAGAATTCAGACTTGGGAACAAGATGTAATGTTGATTTAATGATGTAAATGACAAGTGGGGGACAAGATTTTCATAATGGGATTGTAGTGGGATGTTAGGTGCATGAATTATGGTGATAATGGAGATTTTAGGTGAGAAAAATGAGCTGGATTGTTGACCATTTCCGCAGCCTACATAATGTAGTTTGTTTGATTGAAGTAAATATCAATTCTGACACTGTTTTGGTATTTTAGGCATATCTCTCTCATATCTTAATGGATTTTAACAAATGTGGTCTTGTTGGAAAGCTAAGACAACGAGGAACAACTTTGTAGTTTACGACCTTTTCAAATTCGGACTCTAACAAGGTATTAAAATATGTACAAGATGATATGATTGAAATAAAATATCAATTCTGACACTGTTTCGGTATTTTGGACATATCTCTCTCATATCTTAATGGAATTTAACAAATTTGGTCTTGTTGGAAAGATAAGAAAAATAGGACCAACTTTGTAGTTGGACACATTTCCAAATTCGGACTCTAACTAACAATTAAAATGTGTACAAGATGACGCATTTTGAGTGGAGTATGTGGCAATTTGATGAGAGTAATTGGAAAAGCCAAGGAAATTAATAACTAAGGAAATAGGTAATAAATTATTTGATTAACTTTTACCAAAGGTATAAAGTTAAAATTATTTACCATGGTAAAAGGTTAAATTGAAGATGTTGTCCTAACCAAAAATTTATGTAGAAAGTTGAGATAAAATGGATAATATCATTGATGGTCTAAATCAAAATGATTATACATGAGAATAAAATTTTTAGGATGTTACAATTACCTCGACGTGTTTTGATCACATGACCTAGCCTAGAAATGGGTACCTGAAGCTTTGAAAGAAAATAAATGGCACGTGTTTTGATTACACGACATAGCCTAGGAATAGGTACCTAAAGCTTTGAAGAAAAATAAATGACACAGGGGATTGCTTCGATATGTTTTGATCACATGACATAGTCTAGGAATGGGTACCTAAAGCTTTGAAAGAAAATTAATGACACGTGTTTTGATCACACGATATAGCTTAGGAATGGGTACCTGAAGCTTTGAAGAAAAATAAATGACACATGTTTTGATCACACGACATAGCTTACGAATAGGTACCTGAAGCTTTGAAGAAAAATAAATGACACAGGGGATTGCTCCGACGTGTTTTGATCACATGACATAGCCTAGGAATGGATACCTGAGGTAAAACTTAGGGGAAATATCTCTGCCACTGTGACTTATAGTGGAGGATAGGTTTTTTGACTTTTGCAAGAGAAAGTTGAATGGTATGAAACTTGAAATTTATACTCAAGAAGAATGTGTTCTTAAGGTTGAGACTTTTTAAAGGACTGAGATTTAAAAGAGACAGACTTTTTAGTCTTATGACTCACTGGGAATTTTGAGTGAACACAAGGATTCTTACCCTAAACATTTATCTTAGCAAATCACATTTACTAAGATTATTGATTTTGACTCTTCCTGGGGAACATTTGTTCATGTTATAGCCTGTCAGCTCGAGTAAATATGAGAATATTATTTGGCTGAATTTCTTGTAGCATGTTTGACCATATTTTGAATCTTTTAAGGACTCTGGAAAAAGAAACTGGGGGCGTGCCTCAATCCTGCATGGAAAATAATCAAGTGGAAAACTAAAGATTAATGATCTCATTTCCCTCGGTGACACCCGTGATCTTCATAGGAATCCATATGACTCATGGCAGAGAGAAATATCTTCAACTAGCAACCATTATATACTTAAGGAGTATCAAGTTTCCCAAAATTAAAGTCACTTTGATCCACTTATATGTCTTCCATTATTATTATTATTATTTCATTTATTTCATTTGAAAATGTTTCCCATCAATTAAATGATCCAGCGAAATGCTTATAAAGGATGAAATATCACGAGATTATGACAAAAACAAAAATATTATTTGGTGGAATTCTACACACATTTTTTTTACAAGTTTCACATCATGATTCAAATTTACAATGGACATCAGTATCTACTTTGACATATGCACTACTCCTGAAATTTGAATTTCCCTCATTAGGTATAATACTTCTTAACAACATCCGAATTCACTGGAAAAGGTAAGTCATCACTATCTATATTGGTCAAAATCAGAGCTCCTCCTAAAAAGGCCTTCTTGACTATGAATGGTCCTTCATAATTGGGCCTCCATTTTCCCCGATTGTCAGTCTGATTTGGTAAAATCTTTTTCAAGACTAATTCTCCTTCTTGAAACTAACGAGGACGTACTTTTTTTTCGTATACTTTCTTCATGCATCTCTGATATAATTGCCTGTGACAAAGAGCACTTAACCTTTTTCCTTCTATCAAGTTTAACTGGTCATATCAGGATTGTACCCATTCGGCTTCCTCTAATTTGGCATCCATGATCACTTTCAAGGACGGGATTTCCACTTCGATTGGTAGTACCGCCTCCATTCCATATACCAAAGAAAATGGTGGTGCCCTTGTCGAAGTTCGAACAAAAGTACGGTATCCATGTGATCCGGTCTGGATACCAGACCCCAAAGTTATGACGTCGGAGCGACTTCTTAAAGGAGCATCCGGTGTCACAGAAGGACAGTGCCGCAGCGGCCATTCGTTGTCACTGTATCCATTCTCACTTTGTTAAATGATTCATCCGTCCTCTCTACGACGAATGCCTTATCTGTTCTCATTTCCATGACGTGTATAACCGTTTGCCTCAGGATCACTATGAGATAAGAGTTCCTTATAACTTATCAGCGAAGATACCCTGTATAGTAGAATGTGTCTATGTCAATTACCTCAGAGAGTAAGTTCCATTGTCAGCGAAATATGCGGAAAGGTAATTATCCTCCATCCCTATCACAGGATCGTACTCTGATAATTGACCTACCCCCCTGACACACTCTGAGTACTGAGTCATCTTGATTGACACACTCTACACGCTATCATAACCAAGGGGCCCACTTACATCCAACGATTCATTTTCTACGTTCAACTATAAATAGCATGTTCCAATACACATGCAAGGTTACGTTGTTCTATCTCATATTCTTACTATTGCATTGCTTGAGTATTCATTGAGTTCATACACTCTTCTAACTTGAGCGTCGGAGAATCTTCGTAGGTGGCACCACCTTTCACCCTCTCTCAACGCAAAACATTGGTGTGAAGGATCTCCAGGACAACAAGACCGGTTTCTCTCACTGAGAGGCCGAATTACAATACCGGGTACCCACTGTACCGGTGTACAAACCCTAAACACCTGCACTCTTGTGGCTGGTCCCACATCGGATCCTAGACCCCGGTTCAGACCAGTTCACCATGTAAAGCAAAAGGAAGTAATTTACTCTAGTCCTTGTAGGTTTTAACCATCTTCTGTATGATTTTCTTTATATTTTTGTTGACAGCTTCAACCGCTCCATTCATCTTTGGCCTGTATGGAGATGAATTAAGGTGCTTGATATTCAAATCTTCACGGAGCTCCCTCATCATTTTATTATTTAAGTTTGTACCATTATCAGATATGATTTGACTTGGCAAACCATATCTGCATATTAATTCTTTCTTGACAAACTTAACTACCACAGTTTTGGTTACATTGGCGTAAGAAGCTGCTTTCACCCAGTTTATGAAGTAATCAATGGTGACTAAAATAAACCGATGCCCATTTGATGTTTTTTGTTTAATGGGACCAATAACATCAATGCCCCATATTGCAAAGGGCCAGGGGGCTGCTAGGACATTGAGGGATGATGGGGGTGCAAGGATATTATCCGCATATGTTTAACATTTATGGCATTTCCTGACATAGGTGAAACAGCCTGTCTCCATAGTCATCTAGTAATATCCAGCCCTCAATATTTTCCTTGCTATTGAATGCCCGTTTGTATGAGTTCTAAAAGATCCTTCATGAACACTCCTTATAATTTTATTAGCTTCTGTGGCATGAACACATCTGAGAAGGACTGAATCATGATTTCTTTTATACAATACATCCCCATTTAGAAAGAACCCCATAGCCAAACATCTTAGAGTTCTTTTATCATTTTTAGAAGCATTTAATGGATACTCTTGATTTTGAATGTATCTCTTGATATCATAAAACCAGGGCTTTCCATCTGGTTCATCTTCAATCACATGGCAATACGTAGGCTTGGAACGTCTTTCTACCTCAAGAAGGGGCATATCACATTCTCTACTCACGTTGAACATGGAAGCCAACATGGTAAAAGCATCAGCCAACTGGTTATCATCCTGAGGAATATGATGGAAAGAGACTTCATCAAACCCCTATCTCTTAAGTTATTTCCATATTGGTCCTCTAACTTTTTAAAAAGGTATCAGTTTGGTCCTTTTTTTGATTCAAAATGGTCCCCTAACTTTTTTAAAAAGGACCAAATTGACACATTTTTAGAAAGTTAAGGGACTATTTTGAAATAAAAAAATAATAAAGAACAAATCTGAAAATAACTTAAGAGATAGGGGACCAAAAGGTGTATTTAGCCTATTTTTTATGATCTTATTTAATGAGTGTTTGATAAGTATATAAATTGATAGGAATATAAGAGAAACAAACAAGATATAATATTATATTTATTGATACCTGTTATTTTATAATTAATTAGGAGTAATGATCCTTGATTATGTAATATTTTCTTAAAGGCATTTTGTTTACATAACAAAACTTGATAGATAAGTATTTAGTTTAAGATGAAATTTCTTAGCAATTATTAATTTCATTAAAAATAATAAAGTGAAAAGCAAATACAAATAAAATATGTTACAATTACTGTTTTGTGCATTATGTGTAATGGACATGTTTCTCATGGTAATTGTTCTTATCGGGCACTAATGTCTTTCTGGCTTTGGATAATCTGGGCATTTCTCAATTGAATGTTAAGACTAAAATGTCAACACTCAATATCTAAGATCTTTCTCCTTTAATTTTTCCTTTTCTCATTATTGACATAGGAAGTTGTACATGGAATTCCAAATTCTCTGCATTCTAAGTTGACTCGAGTCTTAATTATAAGTAATGAACAAAAATAAATAGAAGACTCGAGACTCTCAAAAGATTTTACTATGCCAAACTTTCGAAGGCACTAACTTCCAGTTCTCATTATGAAGACTATTACAGTATTTCCAAGGGCACTAATTTCCAAAGCCCTCTGTATTCTAAGTCTTATGAGCAAGAAGTTACAAGAGTTTAGCATATTGTGCAGTAATCATAATGCTTAATAAAATTGGCTGAGAAAGTTGTTGGAATATCCTCTGCAAAGCTGCTTAATTCTTTAATGTCATATTCTGTGCATAATTGAGCCGTTTTATTATTTTCTTTTATCCAAATAAGACAGAATCCCAATTGTTGAGTGCCTGTGAACTATTGCGAACCTTAAACTTTACATCATTTTTGGTTTGGGTGAAAATGAGATTTGTACCAAAAATAGATCTGTTGGTTGGAGATGTTAATATAATACATGTGTTTAATTGTTGGACCAAAAACCTAGTGTCTCTAAAATATTTACACAACAATGACATTCATCAAACACATGGTGAGCCAAGGAAAATCACACAGTGCATATATCATATACCTGAAATCCTAGACAACGATGAACTAGAAAAGATGTTTGAGCCTTTTCACAAATCATAATTGATCTGCATAACAAATTTTAATGTTCAATCAGAACCGTTTTTGGCTGCATAACATTAACCAGAACAAATATTTATGTGCATTTGATTTTACAAGAGAAGGGGAAAAAAATATATGAACCTGAGAGAGTGCCCTTTCAGAATCGCAAGCTGTCAAGATAAAGTAAGGAGGGAAATTGTGGGTTTCTGCTTCAATAGGAATCATGGGTTCCAGAATCGCAATGTTCATTCAATTTAATAAGAGAAGGGAAAAAATATACGAACTCGAGAGAGTGCCCTTTCATAATCACAAGCTGCAGAGATAGAGTGAGGAGGGAAATCATGGGTTTCTGCTTCAATAGGAACCGTGGGTTTTAGAATTGTAAGGTTCATTCGATTTTACGAGAGAAAGGAAAAAAATATAAACCTGAGAGAGTCCCGTTTCAGAATCACAAGCTGTAGAGATAGAATGAGCAGGGAAATCGTGGGTTTCCGCTTCAAAAAGAATCACGCACGGGTTTCAGAATCGCAAGAGAAGAGCAATAGAGAAGTTTCTCTTTTTTGTGAAAAAAATATGTAAGCGGAGGCGGTCCACTGATAACGCAGTCCCACCCGCCCTTAGTTTTTGAAAATCCCCTGCGGTTATAAAGAAATGCCGCCCAAACCGCCGGTACACTATCGGTGGCGGTTGTGTAATAACCGCCCTTATATGCCCACGGGTAAAAGTAACTTTTGTTGTAGTGATATTTGTCTTTGTTTTTCTTTTGATTCAATAGATGAACACATATACATTACTTTTAGAAGTCTAGATAACACTTGATTATGTATAATTAGTACTTGACACACAATCCCTATAGGAATAATACCAATTTATATTTAATTAAACGATTAGTGTACTTGTCAACAATGTCAATGCATCAGTATACCATAAAATCAACTTACGCTTTACCCACAAGGTAATGTTCAATAAAGAGCTTTTTATAAAGGGTTTTGGTCTAGACTTATGCCATCAAAGGTTACTACTTTTGGATGGAGAGGTCTTTTTGGAAGAAAACAAACGAGAGACAACCTATTGAAAATAGGTGTGGACTTGCAAGGCTCATACAAGAATTATGCAATGTGTGGAAATAATGTAGAGACTACTAGTCATGTTTCATTTACATATATTATTTCTTCCTCTATATATGGCAAACCTTTTATTTCTAGTTAGATGCACACATTGTGATGGTAAAGTAGAGTTTAATCATCATGTTGGATTAGAGATAGGCAGGGAAAAGAAAAAGCAAAATTTTTATTTGATTTGGTTTGTTATTATTTGATTGTTGTGGTACATAAAGAATGAAGCTATCTTTGAGTCTAGCTTATTTGTTGGTTTTGCTTATATTGTGCTTCTGTTGTTCCTTTCTGTAGTGGTTTTTTACATATGTTCTTTTGTAATAAGTGTAGAGAATACTTCTTTAATACTTTATTTTTATAATTGATTTAAAAAAACATTTTTATATTGGTTATAAAAATAATTGATTTAAAAGGTACATGAGATGTGAAATCATTTTACACCAGTTATTTTTATAACCGGTATAAAAATATTTTTTAAGTCGATTATAAAAATAAATTATGTTAAAAAGTATTTTTTTTACATATATTATTAGATAACCGGTGTAAAAAACTAGCATATAAAGTACACAACGGGGAGAAAGCCAACCTAGAAGGCAGCCCCGTTAGGATGATTTGGTGAAATATACAAGTTTTCCTTAAGTATAAAGTTAGAATGAGGGGATTTAGTTGTTCTTTTATATATTGGTACAAAGATCCTTTTTTGTATATTTAAGTTTCCATTTTACAAAATAAGCTTATAGTTTGACTTTTTGAGTAACTTATAGCTTTTTAGGGAGTTTATTAAAATAGAACCATTTGGTAAAATTGGGTAAAATTATGTTAAATGACTTTAGAACACATATAATGTCTAAGTATGTGAGAGAAAAAATTGTCATTAAAAAAATATAAAAACAAAAATGATAACTAGACAATTAATAAAAGTCATAGGCTTCATCAAGTACCATTTCAAAAGCTAGAAGCTTATATCTTTTTAAGCTTTTGAAAATCAAGTTTATAACAAAATCATAATCTACTTATATTAAACGGACATTAGCTCTTCTCAATTTCTATATGTTTTCGTACCACTAATACCTGATTAATGTTATTTTGTTATAAAAAATAAGGATATTATAAAAATTATAAATGCACGTCATACACATACTTACAAATATTCTTATAAAGAGAATAAAAGATCAGTAGTAAACTTTCCACATTTTTATTTTATAAAGAATACAAGGAGCGTAACATAACAATTGAAAAATGCAAACAAAAAAATTAACTATTGAAAAAAATCAATAGTCTCTCTATTTCATATCATAAGCCCTTCAAACAAAAAATGAGTACTTCATTTTATAAGTCCCTAAAAATTAAGAATATTTATTACATTTTTCTTTACCCTTAAGCATTAAATATTTTTATATTTATACAATTAATAGATGATAGTAGAGTTTGATTTTATATGAGTAGAAATTTAGAAAGATAAAATTATTTTTTAAAATATCAAGATAATAATTACTCTCTTAAAATTGTATACTCTTGTAAAGATTGGTCTATAATATGAAACAAAAGGAGTAGTGTATATCATTATATTGTTTACATTACCCTTGTCCCCTAAATATAAGACTATTTTCAAGGGAAAATTGTCTCTTAATATAAGACTCTTTCAAATTTTCATGTTATGAATTATTTTTTTTGACCAAAATACTCCTATTAATGTATACTTTTTTCTTGGAATCAATATAATAATAAATGAGATAAACAACTCCTATGATAATTGGTATCAAGTGAAGAAAGATTAAGTGGAGAGAGAATATGTGTAGAAAGTTGAATGATGAGTCATGATCTGTCCTGAACCGGGGTCAAGAGATCCGGTGTGGGGCCAGTCACAAAAGTCAAAGATTAAACGGGATTGAAGACCGGTTCTGCAAGTATCTGGAGTCCCAATATGAAGAGAGCGGTCTTGGCGTCCTGGAGGTCCTCCACATCGTCCTCATGCGTTGATGTGGGCGAAAGGTGGTGTCACCTGCCAAGATTCTCCGACGCTCAAGTCAGTAATAGTATTCCAAGTGAGGAATGTTTTATGATCACTCTCCATGGAATCCAGATAGTAGTTGTCAGTAAAAGGAAAAAGAGGATCCCCCCTCCGTCAATCAAGAGAGTTCTTATACCTGATTGGCTCGATATACGAGGACTTGTTAGTGGGGAACCACTAACCTCCATTAACATAATAAATTATTATTTAATATGCGCTTGCTAGTATGATTGAGGTAAGTGGCTATTTTATATTGAGCGTAGAGAAAGTAGGGCTAGTCTTAGGGAACAAGTTGATTATTTCCAGGAGCAGATTATGGCTCGTAGTGTGGAAAATGGAATCTTTGTCCTTGTCCCTATAGCAATGCCCTTTGTCTTCTGTATGGTGATATGTGTGTTATCCGATGTGCATGGCGTTATCCTGGACAACCGATATAGGGAGAACGCCTGATATGGATTTAGAGTCCGGATGTGTACCGATGATACCGGTGACACGTTGGAGAACGGTCAAAGACGTTGATATATGTCTTGTAGAACGGATACCGGTACCGAGTCCGGATCAAGTCATAATCACATTAAGGACAATTTTAAAAAACTACAATGAATATTAAACAAATTTAATAATTTTAGCTAAATTAACCAACTTTCTTAATACATATAAATTATGTAAAGAGACTTATATTCAACAAAGGGACGAGGCTAGTACTTCCAATATGCTTTTTAGGGGATCTTTGATATGTCCTTAGCACTTAAACATACTTTATCTAGTAAAATTAAAGTTATCATATCCATCTTTGTGAGTGTTTAGTCTGTAGTTAAGACCTCCATTCATTTTCTCCACCTCTGTTTGCCTACTGTGTTTCTGTTTGGCTCCATCATACATCCATTCAAGTTTTGGCAACCTCTGTCCCCTACTTCCCAACTGTCTTCAATTATGGTAAAGCCATACCTCCTTTAAGCCAACTTCGGTTCTCCGTTTTAAGTTAAGAGGTGACCATTTGCCATTTTACCCTTATCGTTTTTTCTCTCACTTATTTTTTTTTACATTTTTGGGAAGATGGGTTTTGTTGAAGATGGTGGGTGGCTATGGGAGATTGGTGTTGGGGGGCTGCAGGTGAGAAAGGGAAGATGAGGGAAATGGTTATGGATTTGGTTTCGGGTTGTGGATGGTGATAGGTTTGGTGAGTGGTGATGGGGTTGTGGTGTGATGAGAGGTGATAGGTTTGGTGTTGGTGGATGCATGGTTATGGATGATGGGAGTCGTAGGGGTGGTTATGGGGTCATTGGGTTGGTGTTGGTGGGATGATGGTGAGTTTGGTGTGGTAGCTATATAGGTAGGGTGGTGTATGAAGGATGATAGGTTTGGTGTTGGTGGTGGTGGTGAAGAGTTTGGCGTTGGCGGATGGTTGCAAATGATGGGGGATCGTGGGTAGGGATCGAAATAGACCAGGCCATCTGTCGAGGGCCGTGGCCCAACCTATTTAAAGCCTATATAGGCTAGACTTATCAGGTTAGAAGGCTAGGCCTAGGCTTTGGCCTTTTTAAGTAAATAGGCTAGGCCATAAGCTTTCTAAAAAGCCTTTGAATCCCAATAGACCAATCTGTCTAATTGGTCTAACTACTAATTATTTATATATTTTTATAACATAATATATATATTACATATTTACATAATATAAATTAATTTTGGATTATTTTGGATTTAATTACCTTTGCTTTGTATGAAAAGTTATATTTGTTTTATTGAATTTAAAATCAAGTGTATTTGGCTCATTTATATTGATAGGCCCGTTTATAATGATAAGTTCATTTATAGTGATAGGCTTGTCAGCCTATGTAGTTTGATAGGTTTTTTAGATGGTTATTGACCTTTTGAAAGCCTAATTATAATTAAGCCATTTAAATAAGCTTTTAAACTGGCCAAGCCTTCAAATAGGTCAGGCAAGGCCTTAAAAAAAGTCTATGAATAGTTAATAGGCTAGGTTCAGGCCTTGAGAGTTGGAAGTAGGCTAGACTTAGGCTTTTCCAAGCCTAGCCTGAACCATTTCCATCCCTAGTCGTGGGGTGGTTGTGGGTGGATAATGGATATGGATAGTGAAGCATGGGTGTGGATGATAGGGTAGATAGTGGATGATGGGGTAGTGTATGGTGGATGATGGGTGTGGAGCATTGGGTGGTGTATGGTGGACTATAGGTGTGGATGGTGGATGAAGGGTGTGGACCATGGGTGTGGGTCATAAGCTTTTGGTTTTTTTGGTTATTCTTTTAATTATTGTCAATGTTATCAAATTTATGTTTCTTATTGGAACCAAGTCTGGTTTGTAAAGGATCTTAAAATTATTGGTTATTATTTAGCAGACCCCAAGATTTGTTAATAACACACATCCAAACATTTAATTAAATAAAGTCTGCCTATGTGTTATCTAACCTGTTCAATTAAGTGTTTCAAGTTACAAACCTAAGATGCACAAGTTATAAGTGCAATAGGGAGTCCACCAATTAAGAAGTTTGCCTTGAGCCATGCAAGTTATTTCAAAACAAGTCTGCCTGGGATCAAAAATAGTTGCGTACAAGTTTATACCAAGAAAAGTCTGATCCTAGAATAACGCTCAAGAAGAGTCTGATTCAAGTACGCTCATCCAGACTTTTGGACTGCTAAGTCATATGTATTCTGTTCTTAGCACGCACACTTGCTTCATCAATCAGACCCCAAACTTTTGAAGCAACAAGAACATTACTCCAAGGCTTGCATCAAACAAATATCAAGGTTTTATTTTGAAGATGCTCTGAACTAATCCTTTATTAAGAAAAACTGGTCTTATCATCAAAAGAGGAAAGAAGACAACCAGTGCAAGAATCTAAGCTTGTATGGGAAGAAACCAATGAAGTTATTCCGTGTATTTCAGAAAAGCTGATGAAGATCAATACTTGTGTCACAAAGCTTTCAGAAGCTCAACCCTATATGCTCTGCACGTCTTCGTTGAAAGAAGAAAGCCAACAAAAGGTCTTTTTCTCTTAATCACTAAAAGAATACTATTTCAGTGCAAGCTTTGAAGCTTCTTGTTCCAAACTTAGAAGGAGGGCTTGAATAAGTCTCAGACTTTTATGCAGAATTTAAAAACTTTGTAAGTGCAAGCAATCAGACTTTTGTATTAGAATATTAAAAGCAAGCAAAGAGAGAATGAACACAGGGAATTTATATTAGTTCACTTTCAATATAAAAGATTCGCCCAGTCCCTTCAAACTTGAAGGATTTCTACTATTATAAAAACTTCTTGAACTGGTCTGAACCGGGGTCAAGGATCCGGTGTGGGACCAACCACAAATGTTCTCAAATACTAGTGTTCTGTAGATCGGTCTAGTGGAGATCCGGTATTATGTCCCCTATTTTAGTGGGAAATAAGGGTCTTGATGTAACATCCCAAATTTTAAAATAAGAGAATTAATTAACATAATAAATATTAGGAATTTGTGTGTGAATTACTTAACATCCCAAATTATTGAGAATAATTAAATTAAGAATTTTGGGAATTCCTGGTGGCTTATGGAAACCGGTTAAGCTGAAAATGAGCCCGGGTGAGACACGGGTGTTGGGCCAAGTATCTCGGAATGAGATGATATTGGTCAGGGCTATCGAGAAAAATATTGGGAATTCGAATATATATTCAGAATAATTTTCAGATGGAGTATTGAGCCCAAACTGAGAACCTGTTGGTTATAAAACGATGAAATGTTAATGAATGGGATTTAAAATAAACTCAAAAGCCCAAATTTCTTCTCCTCTTCAGTGTGAACTTCTAAATATTGAGAGGCACATTTTACTTCTTCACTTTCCCTATTCCATTCTTGTTCCTCTCTTCTTCTTCATACAAACCCCAAGTCAAGGTGGTGACTCCCTCTTCTTCTCATTTCTTTTCAAGAAGCTTAGAAGGAGACCATTGAAGCTGAATCCTTCCTCCTCTTCTTCCCTCATTTTCGTGTGGCCTACCTCTCCTTGGAAGCCCATTTTCCTTTTGGGTGTGAGGTAAGCTCTTTAACTATTTTTGGGTGGATTGATGTTGGTATTATGTAATATTGTGACTTGGGAGAGTCATGCATGAACATAGAAGTATATAGAGAGCATTTAATGCATGAGTTTTAAGGTGGGTTTTTATGAGAGTAAGATTTCTTGGGGAAGTAATGAAGGTGGATGCATTTATGGTTGGAAGGAGAAGAGTATTTATGATGGTTGTTAGATTTTATGAAACCCTAGCTTCATAAATTTGAGGGAAATGTATAATGGAGGTAGATGAGCATTTATTGTTGGCAATAAATGTGAGTTATGATGAATAATGGTCATTGGGAATGGTATTTATTTGGTGGGAGTCATTGATGGAGAAACCCATGAAAGGGTTTGGTTCTAGAGTGCATAACAATATATGGTGGCACCTAACCCATGGTGGTTATGGTGGATAAAATGAAATAAAAGAGGTTTGAGAATTAAAATAATATAAACATCAAGTTATTGAAATATATAAGTATTTGAGTCTTGATGGGTAAATAGAAAATTGATTGTGTAATGTGTTGTGATGTAGGAAGTGACCCCATCGACGAGGCGGAAACGTCAAACCGCGTTGATCACTACTTCACTTGAGGTAGGAGGGGGTAGCTATTCTAAATGCATGATTTCATCCATTGATGATGTGAAAATATGTATATGTGATTATGTTAATGATTGTTTGAATGGATGATGTGATGATGTTGTGATTTGAATGCATTTAGAATGATTATTGTGGTGTGGCATGTGTTTGGGATAATGGATATGATGTTGTAATGAGATTATGATGATGAGATGTAATGGTGGTTTAAAACCATGTATGAATTGAAATCCATGATGAAAAATATCCCGAAGATGTATGTTTGAATTGATGAATGTGTATGCCACTAATTCTTAATGTGTATGAAATGTAAAGAGAATTGGTGATGATTGAGGATGATGAAAATATTGAAATCCACTAAGTGGTGGTGAATGATTGTATGTGGAGTGGCATCTAGGATGCACAGTGTGAGGATGCATTTGATTTGCATTTGCATTGCATCCATGGCATATCATAGCTGTCTATGTGGAATATTAGGGGGTTCCACTAGGCGGGCCCAGTGGGAGGGCGGCTTAGTGCACGAGCGTCTTGTGGTTTTTCCCCTGTGACTCAGTGTGTGAGTCACGAAGCTGTCCATAGTTTGGTGACAAGGCACCCTATGTGGCGGGCCCAGTGGGCGGGCGGCTCTATGGTGAGCGAGTTACCTCGGTGTCCGACGGGGCACGGCTCTCTCGATGTGTGTTCGGGAGGGGCCCGTAGCACTTGTGGTAATTGAGGCCACGATGTTGATCCGCAAGTCACAGGGTGACTAGTGCTACAAATGGACGATAGCGGTTTGATACCAGTAAAATTATGATGGTGTAAGCATGCATGAATTGAGATATATGTGTACACAATTTTCTACTGTAGTAGGGGCATAGTAGCACACCTATGCTTGTCCTACAATTGAATTAATGTTATACTCCCACAGTCGGATCTGCATTGTTGATGAGAAATCCTTGTGCATATGCATTAGCTTTAAGAGCATTTGCATATAGTATGAGATATGCCTAGTTGAAAGCCCATGGTGGCAATGGATGAATGAGAATTAAAAGGGAAGAGAGTTGGATACTAACCCTAGGTGTGTATTTGGTAAACCAAATGAATGAAATTGTGAATGTATACTTGAGTTTATGAGATATGTTTATGAATGATGCATGATGTTGTGTAAGAATTGCTATTTGTGCAAGTATGCATGTATTTCACCATAATGTATGACTTTTATTCATTTGGATTATGTTACTCACCTCCTCGTTGCAATTTTTTAAGTTTGATGTAGGTATAATGTAAATCCTACCATTTTGGAGGCCGAGTTTGAAGAAGGTAAATATAGAATGGGAATGGGAGAGCCTTGGCCGGTGTGTTTTTACTTTGTATGGTACATGGTGCATATATGCCCAATTTTGTAATCTTGATATGGTAAATGATGATTTTGGGGTCATGTGGGAAAATGAGACCTTGTGTGCATGGCTTATTTTCATTAATGACCTTTGGTAAGGTATAATACCATTGTGATGTTTAAATCACAGCCAATTTGATGAATGAATGTTGAGAATCATGAATTATAGCCTTTTGGGATGTGCGTTGGAAACTTTGTATAGTTGTTTTAATGCATGAGCTAGGAACTAGTATGGTCAAATGATGATTTATGAGTTTTTGATGTGATGGATGGAATGCAACAGCTTAAGTACGTCAATTGTGGTTTGTGGAAAATGGAATGGATCCATTTTACCAAAAGTATACCCATTGGTTACCTCAAAATGCCTTAAAATGCGCTTATACGCATAAATTACTCATTTTTAGGAATTTTCTAGCGCGGCTAGTTGCCACACGTCACAAATAATGTGTTTTAGCTTGTGTTAAAATTTGGTGGCATTCCGATATTGTTTGAATAGGTTTTCGTAGTTGTGAAGTTCATTTTCCTTATAAAATCTGCATAATTTCTGCATAAGGCAGGGTGTAATCGATTAGTCCTACTGATCTAATCAATTATAGGGCCTCTGTTTTTAAGGTAATCGATTACACTGAATGCTGTAATCGATTATCAACTACTCGAAGTCCTGTAATCGATTAGAATTGTCCCTATAATCGATTAGGTGGGATGTCTGATGCTTTACATGAATTTTAGGAACCTTGTAATCGATTAGGGTTGATAGAATAATCGATTATTGACCCAACAGGGACAATGTAATTGATTATTCTGAAAGTTGTAATCGATTAGTTATAACACCTGATTCATTATGCCATTTCCAAGAGCTCTGTAATCGATTACCTGTTGCTCTGTAATCGATTATGGAATGATAATCGATTAGTTCGTATCCCGTAATCGATTAGGACCTTTAATTTGTACATGGATTTATCGACTATATAAATCAGGATCGTAATGGTACTACATGAACATCTATTACGTACTCTGATACCTTCTCATATCTTCATATATGAGATAGGTTGCATAGATCCAGGGTATTGGATGATAGCTTCATCACTCATATTTTTCATAAATTAATAACATTAAATTCGCGAAAAATCTACCCCTACTTTTGGGGGCGTCTCACTTGAAGTCCTGGAGATCCTTCACACCAAGCTTTCACATTGAAAGGGGGCGGAAGGTGATGTCACCTACGAAGATTCTCCGATGCTCAAGTCAGTAACCAGAAAAGGAATTCAAGGTTATTTAGCATAAGTTTTAGAATGAGTCTAATGTACCAGAGTTATGAAAATGTTGGTATTTATAAGTGCATGCGGAGAATGAAGGGTCTCCTAGGGTTGGGGGACCATTTGTTCAATATGTCAGTACAATTCTGACATACGATGCGGGTGCCTTCGTGTCGCCTGTGAACGTTCCCTGTCACTCTACCTTGTACTATTTGTAGGGTGACACGGATGACCTGGACTTCCAGTATAGAAAGGTATCTGATACGGGCTTACAATACGGAGGTTTACCTGCGATACCGGAAAGTGAGTGAGATCAGGTGAAATTTGTTAGGAAATCCCTCAGGATCAGGCAGCAAAAATACAAGGATTCCCAAAAAGAATTGCAAAACGAGTGTCTCAAGGAATTACACATAAAATTTATAATAATTTTGTTTTAGGGTTTACCTCTTGTAGACGCAAAGCGAGTTCCTCAATTGAAGCAATTGTAGCTTCGCCCTTAGAAGTCCACACGAGCACTCCCACCAAAAACTAAAATTTTGAATGCTAGTACGGAAATTTAAGAATAATCTAATTTCTGAGCAGCAGCCTATAAGCATCTCATGCTCTATATGTAGGCTTAGGTCTTAACCAAATGAGCTCTCATTAAACGTTGGGCTCCTGCCTCATTCTAAATGAGTTAGGCCTAATAGTTTTATTTTTAGTCCAACTAAAATAAAACTATCCTCTGGTGGGTTTACTCTATGTGTGTGACCCTATAGGTAAAATATTTAGTTATATTAATCATAAACTATTTTATTATTAATATAAAATAAGGCCTGCATCTAGCAATACATCATTATGTCTGAATATTATTTATCATCGACATGACCTATAAGTGATAATTATTTTATATATTTATTCCTTTTGTCACGATATCTAATTGGGCCTAAGACATGGTCGTCGTCATCCTTGTATGGCCCAATTCATTTTACTTGATACCAGAGTAGACTTTATAGAATAAATATCTAATATTTATTCGTCCTAGCATGGCCATGCATTTCGTTAGTCTCACTCCATCAAGTGGTCCACAGATATCACTCCGGTCACATAGGAGAGACAAATCCCATCTACATCACCCACATCCCTTTGCATAATCACAATCTTTATGGTCATCTTATTATAGATAACATTTGATTGTATTAAAACAATAAACTCCTTATATAGGAATCGTAGTGACTTCAGGTCGAAGGACTATATACCATTATCACATTGAGAACCGTTTATGACACTCATATAACGATCCATGCAATGTTCTCATGGTGGGTCTGTCCAGTACAACATTACTCTTGATGTGTACCTGTGTAAAGACTTGATATCATATATCCATGATTTGTTAGATCAAATCATCAATACATTCACACACTAATCTTAATGTATTTACATGTTCCCATGTAAATACTTGATTAGGACATTTTAGGAATAATTCTCATATGACCTATTATTCCAGGATAAATAGTTTTAAAATAATCTTAAAACTGAAAATACTAATTTTAATGATAAGTTAAAATTGATACATTAATAGCTCATAATGCATACATCAACAATCTCCCACTTGCACTAGAGTCAATCAGACATTTGCCTAATGCCTAATGATCTAATGTCTCTATCATGCTTCTGTTGTGCAAGAGGTTTGGTGAATGGGTCCGAAATGTTCTCATCGATGTGCACTTTACATATCTTAACATCTCCCTGTTCAAGTATTTCTCGGATGAGATGATAATGCCTAAGTATATGCTTGGATCGCTGATGTGATCTAGGTTCCTTAGCTTGTGCAATTGCTCCACTGTTGTCACAGTAGAGACTTATAGGGTCCATAATGCTAGGAATTACCTCAAGTTCTGTTACAAACTTCTTGATCCATACTGCCTCTTTTGCAGCATTTGAGGCAACAATATACTCAGATTCTATAGTAGAATCAGCAACTGTCTCTCGCTTTGAACTTTTCCAGCTTACAGCGCCACTATTTAAACAAAACACATACCTTGATTGCGATCTTGAGTCATCCTTATTAGTTTGGAAGCTAGCATGAGTGTAACCCTTTACAATGAGCTCTTCTTCCCCTCCATATATCAAGAATGAATCTTTAGTTTTTCTCAAGTACTTTAGGATATTCTTGACAGTAGTTTAGTGACTTTTACCAGGATCAGACTGGTATCTACTCATCATGCTTAAAGCATACAAAATATCTGGTCAGGTACATATCATGGCATACATGATTGATCCAATAGCAGATGCATATGGAATCTTATTCATCCATTCTCTCTCTTCTTTAGTGGAAGGAGATTGAGCCTTTGATAGGCTTATGCCATGAGCCATAGGCAAAGTTCCTTTCTTGGAATCTTACATGTTAAACCTTTTTAACACTTTGTCTATGTATGTATTCTGACTTAGGCCAAAAAGTTTTCTTGATCTATCTTTATAGATCTTAATTCCCAACACGTAGGTTGCTTCACCTAAGTTTTTCATAGAAAAACAGTTTCCCAACCAAGTCTTCACAGACTGAAAGGTAGGAACGTCATTTCCAATAAGTAGTATGTCATCAACATACAGGACCAGAAAAATAATTGTGCAGTCACTAACCTTCTTGTAGACACAAGGTTTATCCTCATTTTTAGTAAAGCCAAATTATTTAACAGCTTTATCAAAACGAAGATTCCAGCTTCTGGAAGCTTGCTTAAGTCCATATATGGAACGTTGTAGTTTGAACACCTTCCTGGATGCTTCAGGCTTAACAAAGCCTTCAGGTTGTGTCATGTACACTTCCTCAAGAAGATTTCCATTAAGGAAAGCAGTCTTGACATCCATTTGCCATATCTCATAATCATGGTATGCAGCAATAGCAAGCAGAATCCAAACAGACTTTAGCATAGCGACTGGAGAAAAAGTTTAATCATAGTCTATACCATGAATTTGCTTGAAACCTTTCGCCACCAATCTTGCCTTATAGGTACTTATATTACCATCCATGTCAGTTTTGTTTTTGAAAACCCACTTGTATCTTATAGGTTTTACCCCTTTGGGTGCATCAACCAAAGACCAAACTTGATTAATGTATATGGAGTCCATTTCAGATCCAATGGCTTCAAGCCATTTCTTAGATTTTGGACTTGCAATGGCCTCTTCATAAGATTTTGGCTCATTTTGATCCATTAGCAACACATCTCCTTCTCGAGTTACAAGAAATCCATATCTTTCAGGTTGTTGATGTATTCTACCTGATCTACGCAAGTCTTGTTCTACTAGATTTAGAGTTATCACAACATTTTGTGGTTCCTACTCGATTTCCATCTTTGGCTCTTCAATGCCTTATAGGTCTTGAACTTCTTCAAGTTCTACTTTCCTCCCACTGATTCTTTTAGAGATGAATTCCCTTTGTAAGAATACAACATTCCGAGAGACAAACACTTTGCCCTCAGTAGGATTGTAGAAGTAATAACCCTTAGTTTCCTTTGGGTATCCCACAAAAAGACATTTATCTGATTTGGGTCCAAGTTTGTCAGAAATCTGACGCTTCACATATGCTTCACAGCCCCGAATCTTAAGAAAAGACATACTGGGTCGTTTCCCAGTCCATATCTTATATGGTGTCTTTATGACAACCTTAGATTGAACACGGTTAAGTGTGAAAGCTGTTGTCATCAAAGCATGTCCCCAGAAGGAGTTAGGGAGGTTAGTTTGACTCATCATTGATCGAACCATGTCTAACAAAGTTCTATTTCTCCGCTCATAAACACCATTCCATTGTGGTGTTTTGGGAGGAGTGAGTTGAGAGATAATCCTACACTCTTTAAGATATTCATTAAACTCCAGGCTTAAGTATTCACCACCTCGATTAGATCGAAGTACTTTAATTTTCTTGCCAAGTTGGTTCTCTACTTCATGTTTGAATTCTTTGAACTTTTCAAAAGATTCTGATTTATGCTTCATAGAAACACAAATTCATATCTACTGAAATCATCAATAAAGGTGATGAAGTAGCTAAAACCTCCCTTAGCCATTGTCCCTATTGGCCCACATACATCACTATGTATTAAGCTTAGAAGATTACAAGCTCTTTCACCCATTTCAATAAATGGGGTCTTAGTCATCTTCCCCAATAAACAAGATTCGCATGTGTCCATTGATTCAAAATCAAAAGAGTCTAAATATCCATCTTTATGGAGTTTAGAAATATGTTTCTCATTTATATGTCCTAGGCGACAATGCCATAGATAAGTTAGGTTCAAATCATTTGTTTTAACCCTTTTAGTATTAACGTTATAGACAGGGGTTTCGAGATCGAGAACATAGTCCATTACTCAAATTTACACAACAATAAAACATGTCATTCAAATAAACATAACAACCATTGTTCTTTATTATAAAGGAAAACTCTTTTCTATCTAGACAAGAAACAGAAATAATGTTTCTTCTTATTGCTGAAACATAAAAACAATTTTCTAATTCAAGAACAAACCCTAAGGGCAAGGATAAAAAATAAGTCCCTACAGCTAATGCAGCAACTCTTGCTCCATTTCTAACGTGTAGGTCCACCTCGCCCTTCATCAACTGCCTACTCCTTCTTAGATCCTGCACATTAAGACAAATGTAAGATCCACATCCAGTATCTAATACCCATGAGGTTGAAGTTGATAAGTTAATTTCTATAACAAAAATACCTGAAGTGGAAGTCTCACTTCTCTTCTTCTTATGCTCTTCCAGGTACTTTGGACAGTTTCTCTTCCAGTGTCCTTTCTATCCACAATGATGACAATTACCTTCCTTAGCCACCCCACCCATAGGTTTTAGGGCTGATGTACTTGGCTTATCTTTGCCTTTCCAAATTGTCTTGACCTTTCCCATAACAGCCTTTCCTTTACCTTTATGGACGCCCTTTCCTCTACCTTTTCCAGAATTGACCATCATTATGGCCTTGCCCTTTCCCTTAGAAATATTGGGCTCAGCAGTCCTTAACATATTGAGTAGCTTTGACAATGTTTTATCCAATGCATTCATGTTATAATTCATGATGACTGGCTTAAAATTGTCAGGCAATGACTTCAAAATAAGATCGGTAGCTAACTTTTGAGGGAAGGGGAATCCTAGCCTAGCTAGATTCTCCAAGTACCCAATCATTTTAAGCACATGAGGTCCTATGGAACCTCCCTCTTTAAGTCTGCAGCTAAATAGGGCTGAGGAAACTTCATATCTTTCCTGGTTAGCTTGACCTTGATATAGTTTCCTTAGGTTTTCGATCATATCGAAAGCCTCCATGTGCTCATGTTGCTTCTGAAGCTCAGGAGACATGGTTGCCAGCATAAGGCATTGGACGTCTAAAGCATCATCCTGATGCTTCTTGTAAGCATCCTTGTCAGCGTTAGAGGCATTGGTCACGGGTGGGTCCGGAATCGAATCTTCCAGGACATACTACTTTTTCTCTTGTTTGAGGATAATCCTCAAATTCCTATACCTGTCTAGAAAGTTGGGTCAAGACAATTTTTCTTTGTCTAAGATCGATCGCAATGAAAGGTTCAAAGGGTGTTTGATGTCATGGTTATCTAAAACAGAAAAATATGTAGTAAGTACCAATTAAAAACATTTAATTTTGGTCTTAAAATTAAACACGTCTCCCACTATTTTGATTCAAAATAAAATTACCCTCTATGATCAGAAAATCTCGTTGGAAGATTTTCTAGTGGAAAAGATCCATATTTGGCCTAATGTTAAGTCAGCTTTGGCTGATCACTTAACACCTGGTTATTTAGGTAGGAAACTCTTTTCCAATTGTGTCTTATACAACTCTTAGACATTGGGTTAGGTAACCATTACCGATCATTCATCTTATTAAAGTTTAGCCCAATGTATGCACCTGTAAGTTTACTCAATCCAATTGATAACTTAGTTAAGTTAAAACCTAATAAAACAGTTTGGATATTACAATTATTCCATCGTGTCTTACTAATATAAATGATAGTACCCTACTTTGGCAGACCCACTATTTATTGGCATTAGTATTGACGAGTGTACTTATTGGAAGGCGTTTGTAACTTAATATTATTTTGAGTGATTTTAATTTATTTCAAATTACCGTCTTTGTGAAACGCTTTAATGCAATAAAATTATCCCCAAAGCATGCAAACGAAATTATGAGATGGTTATGGTCTTCCTAGAAGAAAAATAAATAAATAAACCTAAAGCAACTATGTTGCCATGGCTTCCTAAAGTCCTACTTCTTGAACCCACCATCCTCTTAGAGTCACCACTCCTTAGTTCCTTTCAAAGTCAAAAGCACTTAGAGTCACCACTCTAGTTTTCTTCTAGGTCTCTACTTTGTTGGCTCGATCAAGATTACAAGATTATAAAGAAACTCGCTTTACATACAAGTGAAGGGTTGAGAAAAGAAATACAACAGAATGGAGAGAGGCATAACACGCAGGCTGTATTTAAATAAAATAACTAAGATCATAATCGTTCACCATGCAACGTGTTAATTAATTAATTATAACCCATTTGAAAGCATAAAAAATTAATTTTTAAATGGGCCATTAAACACGTGGGGTCGGTAATAAGGCGCTACGTAGAGAATGTACAGGGGTCCCGCTACCCGGTTAGTGTAGTCAGGTTGGTTCCCAGGAAAGAGAGGTGGGTCCGGTATGACCGCTTAAGTACCAAGTCTTTCCTAGCCAGAATGTCCCACTGACCATTAACAGCTCTAAAATTTTGGCTAGGGTTTCAACCACTTTAAAACCCTAATTCCTTATTGTGAACGCTTCACAACACAGTCGTCAAGGTATATGGAGGCAGCGTCATCTAGGGTTTTAAAACCTAGAATTCAAATTGTGTCTTTCTCATAACAACTACCTAGGTTTCAATATTTGAACCCTAGGTTAAGGAACGGCCAAGGTTTAACACTTAAACCTTATCACTTGATGCCCCATAACATGAACTATTCATGCACAGAGATTAACATAATATCAAAATGCAGTTTGTATGATGACAATAATATTAACGAACTCAACATATGTATCATATACGAAAAATTAAAACGCAAACATCATACAAGTTTACAAGAATAGAAACGCATACTTCAACTGAGAAAACCTATAAACAGTATCTCATACAATTTACAGAAAACATAAGAGCATACAAATCATATTATGATCTCATACATAATCATGCTTGAACGTTTTTCAAAACAAGTTTCGCAAACCAATTTTGCAAAACAAAACATAAAGCTTATAACAAGAAACGATTTTATAAATTGAAAATTTTAAAAGCTTTTGCGGAATGAAACACATGCCATTATGAAATGCAAACAAATGCCCAAAACACAGCTTTGTAACCAGGCTATGATTCTACTTTTAGGGAATCCCTCAGGGTCAGGCAGCGGAAATACAAGGATTCCTAAAAAGAATTACAAAATGAGTGTCTCAAGGCATTACACATAAAATTTACAATAATTTTGTTTTAGGGTTTACCTCTTATAGAAGCAAAGTGAGTTCCTCAATCAAAGCAATTGTAGCTTCACCCTTAGGAGTCCACACAAGCACTCCCACCAGAAACTAAAATTCTGAATGCTAGTACGGAAATTTGAGAGTAATCTAATTTCTAACCAGCAGCCTATGAGCATCTCATGCTTTATATATAGGCTTAGGTCCTAATGAGCTCTCATTAAACATTGGGCTCCTAACTCATTCTAAATGAGTTAGGCCCAATAGTTTTATTTTTAGTCCAACTAAAATAAAACTATCCTCTGGTGGGCTTACTCTATGTGTGTGACCCTATAGGTAAAATATTCGGTTATATTAATAAAAAACTATTTTATTATTAATATAAAATATGATCAGCATCTAGCAAGACATCATTATGTCCGAATATTATTTATCATCGACATGACCTATAAGTGATAATTATTTTATATATTTATTACTTTTGTCACGATATCTAATTGGGCCAAGGCATGGTCGTCGTCATCCTTGTATAGCCCAATTCATTTTACTTGATACTAGAGTAGACTTTACAGAATAAATATCTAATATTTATTCGTCCTAGCATGACCATGTATTTCGTTAGTCTCACTCCATCAAGTGGCCCATAGATATCATTCTTGTCACATAGGAGAGACAAATCCCATCTACATCACCCACATCCCTTTGTATAATTTGTCCATTGCCTAATCACAATCTTTATGGTCATCTTATTATAGATGACGTTTGATTGTATTAAAATAATAAACTCCTTATGTAGAAATCGTAGTGACTTCAGGTTGAAGGACTATATACCATTATCACATTGAGAACCGTTTATGATATTCATGTAACTATCCATGCAACGTTCTTATGGTGGGTCTGTCCAGTACAACATTACTCTTAATGTGTACCTGTGTAAAGACTTGATATCATATATCCATGATTTGTGAGATCAAATCATCAGTAGATTCACACACTAATCTTAATGTATTACATGTCCCCATGTAAATACTTGATTAGGGACGTTTTAGGAATAATTCTGATATGACCTATTATTCCAGAATAAATAGTTTTAAAACAATCTTAAAACTAAAAATACTAATTTTATTGATACGTTAAAATTGATACATTAATAGCTCATAGTGCATATACCAACAAAATTACCCTCTTGCCCTTGTGTCGGTATCTAGACCGAATTACTCCTTTTATAATTTTATCACCAGGCCATGCCACAAGTATTCTTGACTGCAGCCACTTCTGGCTTAAACCCAAGTATTATTTCAAGAAGCCCTTCTTAGCTTAATCCCAAGTATTCTTTCAAAAGTCTCTTCAGGTCACAAGCTATTTCCCAACAGAAACTAAAGGCGGGCAACACATGAGACTTTTACACAAATACAGATTTAAATGATAGATTATGTTTGGAGTTTCTAAGAACTTTGTCTATGAAGAGATAAAATGATATGAATAGATACACTAAGTAAGAAAGCAAAAGACCAAGGTCTACAGGATGTAGAACTACAAATAAGGTCTTTGCTTAAGATAAAAACTAAGAATGGAGAAGAAAGCTTAATAAGCTGATTGCAAATGATTTCTTCAAACATCTCAAAAGTTCTTGTTCAAAACTTTGAATCGCTTCATATTTATAGATCACTCAAAGTGACCGTTTGATGATTTGATGAAGTGATATAGCTGTTGTGAATCCATTGAAGGAGTTTTAGCTGTTGAGAGCACTAAACCTTAAGGAATGAAGAGAGAACAAAGATTTGATGTGAAGGAACTTCAGAGCTTTGCACTAAAAAGGTGATCCTTGAGAGTTTTAGAATAAAAGTCCTTCTGTAGGCTTTATTCTTTCAACCTAAAACATGCAGAGCAAAAATAGTTGACCTTTTAAAAGCATTCTAACGTGTGTAATAAAACATTGAAATACATAGAACAACTTTATTGGTTTGTTCCCATAAGAACTTTGGCTTTTGCACTGTTTTGTCTCCTTTCTTCTTTTGATGATAAGTGCAGTTTTCTTTAATACGCACATAGTTCATGGCATCATCAAAATAAACATTAATCTTTTTTGCTGAATGCGTTGGTTCTCGAGCAAATACTTGTCTTCTTATCTCCTTTAGTGATACGAGTAGTCTTTAGAGGAAAAAGATTAGTTCTAAACTTTCTTCAAGAAGGATTTTGTTAAGATTTGTTATAAATATAGAAATAACATCTTTATATATTTGGAAGTCTTGATTCTAAAGTTTGAAGAGAACAGAACATGTTTTGTATGAGACAAGGCTTAATAGATCAGACCCTGATGGTGCAACTAGGGTCAGACTTCTCTTGAATTTTTCTTTAGTTTCATACATACTTGTGTACCAATATTAGACTTTTTATGATAAGCTCCACCTTTCCTTTATAGCTTATACCTTTCAGACTTTTAACCTGAAACACTTAATTAACCAGGTCAGATAACACATATGTAGATTTTATTTAATCAATTGCCTTAATGTGTGTTATTAACAAATCTTGGGATAAGAACCATCAGCATCAGAGTCTTTATAAAATAGACTTGGTTCTAACAATCTTCCTCTATTTGTTGATAGAAAACATTAAGTCTTTTATTAAATAGAGTCCGTGATAAACAAGATATGATAGATAGGGATCGAAAAAATTTATCAGACTTATCATGATATCAAAGCATAAGATCAGAGCATATCCATACTTAGAGAGAATCAAAGCAAAATGTTTATTTAGCAGATCTGATGAGAGTATCCTTGTATAGCTTTATGAAATAGTTATCAAAGTACAATAAACTTTATCAATCAGAACATATCTTATATAGCATTTTAAGAATCAAAGCACATCATGTTAGCAATTAGATCATATGCTTATATGTTAGAGTGAAAAATATATAATACTCAGAGCATATTATCTATGAATGCATAAAATAAATATAAGAAACAAACTTTAACCCAAAAGATCTTAGACTAACTTAGACTACTCTTCCCTTTTTGATATCAACAAGAGAATGTGGCATCATAAAGGAATCTAGAGGATGAGGAGATAATGATGGAAGTATAAAAAGAGACAATGATCAAACGTCCAAGCTATTCATATAGAAAGCCTGGAATAAACACCATAATGATAAAGGGAAAACTAAAATGGTTGGGAATCAAAGGAAAATACATTCCTTTAGAAAGAACATGATCTTTGAAAACTTTGCCATAACATTTCTAGAAGCCATAAATGAAGTAAAGGTTATCATCATAGGTGTTTGAAAACTGTCCTTCAGAGTTAATGATCCAAAGCTGGTGATTCCAAAAAGCATGAGCATGGTCTTCATTGAGCATAGGAGCAGTGAAGATACTTCTCAGAGAAGGGATGGAAAGCTTCTTAGAATAAGGTTCATACCATACTGGTTGATACTAGTGAGTCCTGGGTTGCATGCCCAACTTGTTCTTCCTTTTGTCTACTATCCTCAGAGAAGGGCTGAGCCTATCAGGTGCAATAAGGATTTTCTTCCCAGGGAGGTTTAAACATGAACAACCAGAGAGCTTGATGGGTCCTTACTCCATATCATTCATAATCATCTTTTTTTCTTTCTTTCTTTCTCTCATTAGAGCATGTACCATTGCAAAGTCTGATTGGGAGGAGAGTGAGGTGTTAAGGAAAATGTCCTCTATAGGCATAGGAGATGGGAAATAAGGGGTGAAGAACATTTTAACTTTGCTACGGTTAAACCCAGGGGAATTGATGATAGCTTGGTTTAAGGGGTGACGCTATCCTGATTCATCTTTGTTGTGGACAGGTCTGGTGATGATAAGGTTATTAAATTGAGATTCAACAAGGGTACGGGGAATTATGCTATTTGTTTTGGTGGAAATTCTGGGGTTGGGTGTCAAACAAGCATGAAGAGGGACAAAAGAGTAGTCAGATGGTTGGGATTGTTGGGATGGTTGAGATGGTGAAGAAGGTTGGGATGGTTGATCAACAAAAGGAGGGGAAAGAGGTACAAACCTTGAAAAGAAAGAGTCAGACTTCTTTAGCTCTTCCTATTTCATTCTATTGAAGAGCATCATTTTCCTTTTGAGCTTTTTCTTATTGCTATTATTTGCGTTTCTTTTCATGTGCACACTGTTGAGTATGTAACTCAAAATCTCTGAAACCATCTTTAGCTAGACTAACTGCTGGTATCTATATTTGGATAGGGCTTTAGGGCTTTACATGGTTCTTCATGAACTCACGAATCTTGTCATGAGCAGGGGTCTAAGAAGACTTCTTCTTCTTCTACTTCTGTTGAGATGAGACAAGAATAGACTTCTACTTCTTAGGTGATGGAGGAGGAGAAAGGGGTGATGAAGCTTGCATTCTCTTTAGGAGCCCTATTAGCTTCTGATTATCAGAGTCATCAAAATCATCAGGAACAATCCTCTTGGTAGCTTGGACCTTCGGGTCTGGAGCTACTTTCTTCAAAAGAGAGAAAAGAGAAGCAACATTTTGGGGCTCAGCTTTAATGGGTAAAATAGACTCTTCACGTTCAACACAAGCAATCCTGGTAGTCCTAACCTTCTTGACTGCAGGCACCTTAATCCTTGGTCCTTCACTAGCTTTCCTCTTTAGGATAGAAGCCATTTGA
Source organism: Clitoria ternatea (assembly GCA_037962975.1). NCBI lineage: Eukaryota > Viridiplantae > Streptophyta > Magnoliopsida > Fabales > Fabaceae > Clitoria > Clitoria ternatea. The sequence goes on from CM075671.1 coordinate 154,644,760, forward strand.
GGAATAGACTACTTTTTAGCAGGAGAAGTATCAGACTCTTCCATGGTATTGTCCAACAATGGTTAGAAGCTTAATCACTAAAGGAGAGCTTTGAGTCATGTCACTAATAGACTTCATAAAGACATTCTCAAGAGCAAAAATCTCTGTTAACGCTGCAAGGTATATTATCTTCTTTTATTTATTCTCCAATGAAGAAATAAGATAGGTCAGAATGATGTTAGCAAGATTGACCTTTTCCTTCACGAGCATATGATACATGCAAAAATGGTCCAGCTTTGAAACTATATCTTTGGCACTTTTCCTTGGGTAAAAAACCTACTTCATCAGAATATGAAGTATCTTAACCTTAGGAAGAAGATTTCTAGATACAAGCTTAGAAGGGTACATCCTTCCATATAGCAACTTGTTGATATCTAAAGCAGAAACCTTTACACTTTCAAAGTCTTCCATAAAAACTATTCCTCTATGAGCACAACCACTTGCAGCTAAAATCATATATTTAGAAATCCTAATCTTCCTGCCTTTGAAAGAGCAATAGATGACAAACCCCTTCTTATCCACGTGAACGATCCTCTAGAATTCTAAGACCAAGGAAGGGTAAAAGGGTTCCCTGTCCAAATAGAAATGAGTCCAGCCAATGCCTTCTAGTTAAGTAGTCATGCCACATTCTTGAAGCTTATGATGCTCAGGATCAAAGAAGGAAGACTTAACAATGTCCTTGATAGAGAAGGATTCAACCATTGTAAAGAAGTTGAGGAAGAGGAAAGGTTTTTCTCATAAGAAAGAAGAGAAAACAAAGAGAGGGTAAACTCAAGAGTTAGCATAGAGGAGGAAAAGATGTGATAAGAAATGTTATTTAAAAATGGGGGAAATTGTTCAACTGAAAAGAGAGAGAAAAAAGGGTTTAGGTGATAGTTACACAAAATCATTAACTTTGCCACGTGGGACATTTTAAAGTTAATACCTAAAAAAGAAATGAAACAATTAAGACAAAAACAAAAAAGACCATTCCAAATTAATTTTCCCCTCAGCCTATAAGAAGAGTTGTCCTAGCTCTTATGGGTTAAGCAGATCAAACTTATGTAAACAATAAATATATTTATCATGCATTCATACGAACTTCATATTTAAGGATATAAATAAACTTTACCGTAAGACAGAATTTTTAATCAATTAAGATTTCTTAAATTTAAATTGTACTTAATAAATGCAAACCTGGCCTTAGCCAAGGGCTTTGTAAAAATGTCTTCCCACTGATGGTCCGTATCTACAAACTTCATGTCCAGAATACCCTTTTGTACATAATCTCTGATGAAGTGTTACTTCACCTCTATGTTTTTGGCTTTGAAGTGCCGAATGAGATTCTTAGAAAGATTTATAGCACTTGTATTGTCACAACACATGGGTTTCTTCTTCTTTGATTGAGTAGTCCTTAAGTTGGTAATTCATCCAAAGAAGTTAAGAACAACAACTTGCTGTAGATATATATTCAACCTCTACAGTTGAAAGAGCAATTGATTTCTACCTTTTGATTCCCTAGGAGAACAGACATTGACCAAGAAAATGGCATGCACCACTTGTACTTTTTCTGTCCACTCTGTCTCCAACAAAATCTGTATCACAATATCTAGATAAAGAGAACAAGTATGTTCTTTTGTAGAACAACCAAAGGTTAGTGTCACCTATAAGATACCTCAGAATCCTCTTCAAAAGTGTGATTCCTTGGAGGTCTAATTGGTATCTTACACACATACAGACACTAAACATTATATCTAGTTTGCTGGATGTTAAATATAGAAGGGAACCTATCATTCCTCTATATAAGGTCTAATCCACTGAAGTACCAGACTCATCTTTATTGATTATGCAATTAGGATGCATAGGAGTACTCATTGGCTTAACATCAACCATTTTAAAATTTTTGAATAGCTCCCTTGTGTATTTCTGTCGATGGATAAAAATACTATCATCAATCTGTTTGATTTGCAAGCCTAGGAAGAATTTGAGTTCTCCCATCATACTTATCTCAAATTCATCTTGCATTATTTTTGAAAACTCTTTGCACAGACTTACATCAGTAACACCAAAAACAATATCATCCACATATATTTGCATAATTATAAAGTTTTTGTGAGAACTTTTTTTGAATAAGGTTGTATCTAATTTTCTTCTAGTAAAGCCTTTTGAAATAAAAAGGAACGAAGTCTGTCGTACCAAGCTCTTGGTGCTTGTTGTAGACCATACAGTGCTTTACTAAGTTTAAAAACATGGTTTAGAAAAGAAATATCTTCAAAACCAGGGGGTTATTTCACAAAAACTTCTTCTTCAATTAACCTATTCAGAAAAGCACTCTTAACATCCATCTAATATAATTTGATTCCTTTATAAGCTGAAAATGCAAGGAGAATCCTAATAGCTTTAAGTTTGGCTACTGGAGCAAAAGTTTCAATGAAATCTGTACCTTCTTGTTGATTATAACCTTGTGCTACTAATTTGGCTTTGTTTCTGACAACTTTGTCTTCTTCATCAAGCTTATTTCTGAACACCTATTTTGTTCCAATTATGCTCTTGTTCTTGGGTCTTAGGACAAAGGTCCATACTTTGTTCCTCTCAAACTGGTTCAGTTCTTCCTATATGGTTATGACTCAGTTTGTGTCTTCTAGAGCCTCAGTTATAGATTTTGGTTCTAAACCTAAGATAAGGGCAACAGATGACTAATTGAGAAATCTTGATCTGGTCCTAACTCCAACTACTTGATCTCCAATGATGAGGTCTGAGGGGTGATAAGCCTTAAATTTCCAGTCTCTAGGCTTCACAAGTTTAGACACTGATGGCAGTTGTTCAAATGCTTTATTTCTATCTTCTACTGGTTTTGATTGAGTAGGGTTAAATTCTAGTTGATCTTGTTTAGATTCCTGTTGCTGCACACCTACATCATCAAGTTCTAGATTTGTTAGTTTCCTATGAGTCTCTTAAAGATCATCAAACCTTACATGCATTAATTCCTTAATAGTCTGAGTTCTTGTATTAAAAACTCTGTAAGATTTTGATGTGGTTGAGTACCCCATGAATATCCCTTTATCACACTTAGAATCAAATTTTTCAAGATGATCCTTTGTGTTAAGGATATAACAGGTGCACCCAAAGGGATGAAAATATGATATGTTAGGTTTTCTTCCCTTCCATAATTCATAAAGAGTCTTGTTCAATATAGGTCTGATAAGGATTTTCTTTTGAATATAACAAGAAGTGCTCACAGCCTCTGCCTAGAAATATTTAGGAAGATCATTTTCACAAAGCATTGCTCTGGCCATTTCTTGCAAAGATCTATTTTTCCTTTCACAACACCATTTTGTTGAGGAGTTCTTGGAGAAGAAAAATTGTGAGTTATACCAGACTCATTGTAGAATTTTTCAAACTCTTCATTTTCAAATTCTCTTCCATGATCATTTCTTATTGTACTAATGCATAATCCTTTTTCATTCTAGATTTTCTTGCAGAAAATCTTAAATACTTTCACAGAATCATCTTTGTGGACTAGGAAGTATACCCATGTCATTCTTGTGTAACCATCAACAATGACAAATCCATACTTCTTTCCTCATAGACTCTGTACTTGAGATGAACCAAATAGATCTAAATGACAAGTTCCAATGGTCTGGCTGTGGAAACTACATTTTTGTTTTCAAAAAAGGTTTTATGTTATTTCCCTATTCGGCATGCTTCACAAGGCAGGGAACTGTTAAAGGAAATTTTTAGCAGTCCCTTGACTAGGCCTTTTCTGTGAGGTTTCGAAATATGTTTTAAGCTAACATGCCTAAACTTTTTAAGCCAGATTCATCTCTCCTCAGAGTTTAAAAACAAACATGTTACATTTTGATCATTTAGTTCATTCAAGTCAACCTTGTACAGGTTGTGATGTTTGTTTGTAGAGAAGAGTGTGGTTTCATCATGGTTGATGATAATACACTTTTCTTTGTCAAAAGAGACCATGTACCCACTATCACAAAATTGACTAATGCTTAGTAGGTTATGTCAGTCCTTCAACCAAATACATATTTTCAATAACAGATGAAGGAACTTTACCAACTTTACCAGACTGTATGATCTTTCTAGTCTAGTTTCCTCCAAAGGTAACTATTCCACCTTTAAACCGCTCTAGGTCTAGGAACATAAACCTTCTTTCTGTCATGTAATGCGAGTATCCACTATATAGATACCAGTACAGATGCTTTGTCTTTGTTTTTAACCATATCTGCAATAGGAATGATCAATGATTTTGGTACCCAAATCTTCTTGGGTCCTACATGGTTAGTAACCTTTGCATTCCTTTTCTTTCTTTTATGACAATCATTTATCATGATCTGTCCTGAACCGGGCTCAATAGATCTGGTGTCGGGTCAGTCATATATAGTAAGATGATTACGTCTCTGAAGACCAGTTATATGAGTATCCGGTTTACATATCTAATGTCTCTGTATGATGAGAGCAGATTAGGCGTCCTGAAGGTCCTTCACACCGTCCTTACACGTTGATATGGGCAAAAGGTGGTGTCACCTGCAAATATTCTCCGACGCTCAAGTCAGTGGTGATATTCCAAGTGAGGAATGTTTTCAGAGAGTAATTGTCAGTTGAAAAATAGTCGAAGATCCCTCTTTTCATTGATGAAGAGAGTTCATATACCTGATTGGCTCGATATTCGAGGATTCATTAGTGGGGAACCACCAACCTCCAATAACACTGTAAATTATTATTTTATTGCACACTTACCAGTATGATTGGGTCAAGTGGCTATTTTATATTGAGTGTAGAAAGTATAGGCTAGAATTAGGGGACAAGTTGACCATTCCCGTGAGCAGATTTTGGCTCGTAGTGCAGGGAATTATTGATCAGTCCCTGTAGCAATGCCTTTTGTCTTCTGCATAGTGATGTGTGTGTTATCCGATGTCATGGTGTTATCCTGGACAACCGGTATAGGGAGAGCGCCTAATACGGAATTAGAGTCTGGATGTATACCGATGACACCGGTTACACGTTGACGAATTGACAAAGATGTTAAAATATGTCTTGCAGATCGGATACCGGTATCAAGACCAGATCATATGTCCCCTAGCTTGTGTGAGGGACTGTGTAGTTGTTCACATGAGCTACTCAACCTGCGAAAGGTCTAGATGCCGGTATAGCTATGTAGGAAACGTTTTTATGCATGTGTGTTGTTCAGCATCATTATATCATGAGGAACCGTCCTAGGGATGAACGTTCAGTTGTCATGATATTGTTATAACGGTTTCAGACAAAGATTCACAGTAGGAGAATGCCAAAAGTTTTTTGAAAACTGAGAACTCTTGAAATTCGAGTAACATTTGTAAAGCATAAATTGCGTCGTATAATTAGACATTAAATGCCTTTAATCACGTGTGCGAGCAGTTATTGCGTCTGAGGCGTAAATCTCAATAACCGTCGTTCGGGGTTTAATGGGCCTATAATTTTTAAAACTTCTGGGCCCAGCGGAGAGGCCCTTTGACGAATTGATATTGTTTTGGCGCCCATGAATTTAAAACGATTGTGTCGTTTGACTTGTAAACCGACGCATTTAGTCGTGAATGACACAACCTCAAGAGCTAGTAACCGAACCCTTTCGTTTCCTATAAAAGAAACATTTAGTGGATTGTGGGAGCCGCTCACTTCTGATTTCTTAACAAAACTCTGCAAAAATTTCATAAGGACGCTTGCTGCTTGTTTTGTGAAGCTTTCTCTGTCTTCATCTTCCTTATGATCTGAGGTAACCACTTTCTTCCCCCTGTTATTTTCGTCTTCTTTTGCTCTACTATTTTTGCTTGAAAAGAATGTATCTTACGAGGGGGAGATTAACTTCTCGTAACCCTAATTATCATGGGGGAAGAATCCCTGTGATTCTTCCGAGGGATGAGTCATGTTGCTCAGAAAGGGGATCTTACTCACGGTGGAGAGTGACTTTTCCCTTCTCAGAGTCGTCCTCTGATTGTAGTCGCTCTTTGAAAAGTGAGGTGAGTAATGATTGTTACCCTTCTGACGATGTGAGTTTTTATCGTAGAGCAGAGATTTTTGTTCACGCTACTCAAACGATGACTGGAGAAGGAACCTCTGGAGATCAAACTGTTCTGAAAACAGTAGAAGGTCTGTACAGCGTAGTTGCCTCTCGGCTAAACTAGGAAGAACTCCAGGCTAAGTGGCCCTTCTGCTGGATAGCTGACGAGTTTAAAAACTTAGCTTCCCATCATACGAATGAGGACGGAGCTCGGATTCAGCCAAGGTTTACAGTTTACGCCGAGGAGGAAATGAAAAAATGGTTCAGGGTATTTGCACCGCTCCCTACAGAATGGATATACCACGTTGTCCCAGATGAGCGTTCGGTATATATGCATGATTTTGTATTTCATCACCTTGGAGTTCGTTTCCCCTTATCCGAGTTTCAAATGGGTGTATTAAGGTTCCTAAATTGTGCACCTTCTCAACTTCATCCGAACGGTTGGGGACTGGTCTATGCTCTAGAAGTATTGGGTGACTACTTCAACTTTACGCCCACCGTAGCGATGCTGTTCTACTACACTCAGGTAGTTTGGAGGGCTAACAAGCAAGGTGGTGTAGGTCTAATCACACTCCAGACTCTATGTTCCTTTGTGAACTTTGAATCCTACACCGATTCGGATAAAGTTGACGAGAAGTCATTTAAGTCTTTCTTTTCCCGGATATCAATTAAAAAGAATAAGCCCGTCTTCTGGAAGAACGAAGAGGGTCTTAATAAATTTCCTCTGAGCTGGACTCATGAGCACTTTCTTCTAAACTCTTTAGCATACTACACTCATCAGTCCGAGCTGTCTACTGAAACGGCGATGGTGTTATTCGCCCTTGAAGCATATTCTACACGCTTTAAAGCATTTTTGTGTAGACGTCTTTTAAGTAGTTCAACTGCAGTCTGGGACGAATATTTACGTAATTCCTGTTTTATTCCTTTTTTCCTCCTTTGTTGATTGTATTGAGCATTTCTTTGTTGCTAATATGTTTTATTTATGCATGTAGGTGAAATAGAGCAGAAATCTCTAGACATGGACAAGCTAAAATCCTTGAAAGCAGGAGGTAAATCCGTAGCTGGTGAGAATGAAATTCAACCTAAGAAGGATTCTGTGAAGGGTTGTTCTGAGTTGATCATTCTGACGTCGGATGTTGAAGGGGAAATTCCACTGGTGGAGGGTGATTCGACTGGTGTTGGTGCAACTGCAAGTCAACACAAAATAACAGAGAGGAGGAGGAAGATCAAGAATGACCCTTCAGGAAGATCAACGAAGAAACATAAACCTTCAAGGAGTCCGGAAAGTGCAAGGGCTTCAAAAGGTAAAGTTGTAGAGACCTCAGATGCAGCTGAAGTTTCTGCCGGACTCCACAAGGGTATTCTTTCTGGGGTCTTTGGATCTTCAAGTCCGATCTCCTACCCAACTGCTTCGTTCCTTACTCCCTTCCTCTCATACCAAGGGACAACCCCAGCGATTCTTCCTCGGCCGTTATACGAGCTCCGGCCCACGCTTAAACCTAAAGAAATCAAAGAGGCATGTGAGGCCGGAAAATGGCAGTTAGTAGAGCTTACTGGGATGCTTCACTCACTCAGTTTGTTAGCTGATGATGCTGACAAGTTTGATAAGCTGAGTGATAAAGTAGAACAGCTCAACCTCTCGGCGGGGAAGGATAAAGCTGCCCTAAAATTAGCTGAAGATCATCTCACCAAGTCTAAAGAGTTCGGAGATTTTATGAACAAGGAAAATCTTAAGCTCAAAACCATGCTTAAAGACTTGGAGGGTAAACTGGCAGAGAAGGAGGAGATGCTCGGTAAATCTCAAGAAGAACTCCGTAGCAGTCAAGCTAAACAAGCTGATCTCGAAGATAAAAGCAAAGCTGCTGCGGAGGATTATTTTAAACAAGCAGAGGAATGGTCCTAAAAGGAGAAGAATTTCCTCCTTGAGATCGAGGGACTGAAGGCTAGGAGCACGGAATCTCAAGGATTGGATGGAGATCTTTCGAGGTTGCGGGAAGAATTGGCTGTAGGAAAAGCCGAGGCGCAGGAAGCTATTGATATATGCACCCAAGTAGTTGAAGAATCCTTCGACCTAGCTATACGCCAAGTTTTCTATCGTAACCCCACTGTGTCGCTTAACCTCTATGGTATGGATCTATTCTATGAATTCCATGGAGGGAGGTTAGTTGCAGTGGTTGATGGTCGACATGAAGATCCTCCGGAGTCCTTGTATGGTTTGGCCCTTCTTCCTAAGGGTCAAAGCATGGGGCCGGATTTCGTTATTCCTATGCCTGAGGTTGCCTCATCTGAAGGAGGTGCAGAGGCACCTGAAGAGAAAGCTCCGGAAGAAACTCCCAAAGAAGGGGTACAAGACTTTGGAGAAGGAGAAGGGCAGAAAGAGACTGAAGAGCAAGTCCCCCCTCCGTAGTCTTGCTATTTTTTATATGTAAAGTTGTGTTCCGGGATCAACTCCGGTATTAAGATCGTCAAATCACAGGATAGGTGATTAAGATCGTCCGTCCTGGGGAAACACTTTTCAATCGTCAGAATACAGATTGAGATTTCAAAAGCTTCCATCATAAGGATGATGATGGGAATTGTTCATGCCAGGAGTTACATCGTCAAATCACAGATTGAGTGATTGAGATCATCCGTCCTGGGGAAGTACACCACGCCAGGAGTTACATCGTCAAATCATAGAATAGGTGATTAAGATCATCCGTCCTGGGCAAGTACACCACACCACGAGTTACATCGTCAAATCATAGAATAAGTGATTGAGAGCATCCGTCCTGGGGAAGTACGTTTTAATCGTCAGGGTACGGACTGAGTTTTCAATTTCGTGTTCAAATCCGGTATCGAGATAAGGTCATCACTCTATTTGTCCCCTAGCTTGTGTGAGGGACTAGTAAAGTGGCTAATATAAGCTACGTCGTCTGTAATAAGTCTGGATGCCGGATAATATACGTCGTTTATAAAAGACATTACGTTGTCACGTAAATATCCGTTCTTGGAACGAATGTTCCGTTGTCGTAGCGCTCCTTAGGACGGATTCGTACAAAAAGCTTTTTGTGTGGGAATCCCAGAAGTTATTGAAACTTGCAACCCTTGGTATTCGAGTAACAGTTGCAACGTTTCTCATGATTGGACATTTAATGCCTTTAATCACGTGGGCGAGCCATTATTGCTTTAAATGCGCATGTCTTTATAACCGTCACTCAGGAGCTTTATGGGCCTGAAACTTAAATTCCGAGGCCCATTTGAGAGGCCTTTTGACGAATCGACGTTGATTTCGCGCCTCAGGGTTTGAAACGACAGCCTTGTATTTATCAAAAAGGTGTTGTTTGGTGGTAAACGACATAGCCTTCGATCCGTAATTGAGTTTGTTAACCTCTTATAAAAGGAAAACTTAGTGAATTCAGAAATCACTTAGTCTTGCTTCCCTGACGAAACTCTATAAAAATTTCGAGAAGACATTACTGTTTGCTTGTGTGAAACTTGGTTCACTAACCTTCTTCATCCTTAGGTAACCTTTCCTTCGTCTTCTCGTATTTTCTTCTAGTTTTTCTAAATGTCTGGGAGAGGTTTCGCTGGCTCGAGCCGCGTTGGCCCTAGGGGAAGAGGAGAAAGAGCCTTGTCTCGAATTTCCTCAAGTCATGGTGGGAGGATCCCTGTGATCTTCCATTCAAATCCACTTTATTCAGAGAGGGAGGCGTCGCCCTACTCAAGGCGAAGGGTGATAATACCCTCTTCAGAATCCTTTTCTAGTGAGAGTGAGGAGAGCGCTGATTTATACCTCTCTGATGACGTGAGTTTTTATCGCAGCGTGAAGGCGTTTAAATTAGCTATAAAGAAGATGACTGGAGAGAGTACCTCTGGCAGGGGAGCACCCTCTCAGCAATATATTGTGAAGACAGCTTCTGGACTGTGTAATGTAGTTGCACACCAGATTAACTGGGTGAAGTTTCAACAGGAACGTCCATATAGCTGGGTTGCTGATGAATTTTGTGACACACCGTCCATCCACGCTAGGGAGGACGGAGCGAGGTTGGAGCCTCGCTTTACAGTCTTCAAAAAAGAAAATATAAGGAGCGTTTTATGGTGTTGGCTCCACTTCCATCAGAACGGATATGTCATACACCGGATGAAAGGTCAATATACATGTATGACTTCCTCTTTCTGAATTTAGGTGTGCGCCTTCCCTTAACGAAATTTCAGATGGGGGTCTTGAGGTTTTTGGACTGTGCCTCTTCTCAGCTTCACCCCAACGGATGGGGTTTGATTCATTCTCTTGAAGTGCTTGGTGAGCACTTTAATTTCACACCGACGGTCGCTATGCTTTTTTATTTCACACAAGTGGTCCGTCATGCAAATAAGGAGAAGGGAGGAGTAAGTTTGATAACCCTCCGGACTCACTCCAAAGTCATCAACTTCGAGTCATACACTGACTCCGCCAAAGTAGATGGGCGTTCATTCAAATCTTATTTCACCAGGATTCGTGTGAAGCCCGATGATCCAATTTTTTGGCTGAATAAATATGGGATTCAAGAATTTCCCGTGGCCTGGACTCATGAACACTTTTTGTTGACGTCCCAGGCTTATTACACCGATGAGGACGAGTTAACTCCAACATCGGTCTCCGTTCTTTTTGCTCTTCAATCATACACCGCCTCGTACAAGTTTTTCTCTTGCAGGCGTTTGCTAGGGTCAGAAACTACCCGCGAAGAATACTTGCGTAATTTCCTGTCATTTTTCGTGTTCTTTCTTTTTATGTCTTGAAATCTTCTATTACTGATGGTCTTTTTATCTGATTATGCAGTTGAAATTAAAGCCGAGTCACCAGAGATGGAGAAGTTGAAGGGCCTCAAAGCTGGAGGGAAATCCGTTGCGGCTGAAAACAATATTCAGGCAAAGCGGAATTCCAAGAAGGCTACCGTTGAGACCATCATACTCACTTCATCCGCTGGTGACGATATTCCTTTATTGGAGGGCAGATCTGACATACCGACCTCTAATGTTGAGGGAAAAAAGGCCGGTAAGAAGAGGACGAAAGCAGAACATGACTCGTCTAAGAAAACGGAGTCTCAGCCCTCCCCCAAAAAACCAAAAACTTCCAAAGGAGGAGTCGATCTTGGGGCCTCTAAAGGAAAGGGAGTAGAAGGGACGACAACGGCTGCCCTTAGCAATGTGGTTACCTTTGGCGCCAGACCAATAAGTTCCTATTTTGCGCCCAAGGTTTCCTGTCCCCCTCCAGGAAACTCCAATCTTGCCCCATACTTAGTGTATGAGGGTCCAGTTCCTGAATGTATCCCCGATTCTCCGTATAAGCTAAAGACTTTAGAGCCTGGAGAAGTAACTCGAGCTTGTGACGCCGGACAATGGCAACTGGCTGAACTGTCCGATCTTCTGAGATCGGTTCACAGGCTGTCAGAAGATAATGAAAAACTTGGCCAGTTAACGGGCAAGGTTAACGATCTGAACGTTGCCGCAGCTAAGGACAAGGCGAACATTCTACGTTTGGAAAGTCGGTTAGAGGCTTCCAAGGAAGAAGGGTACTAGAAAGACGAAGAAATCTCCAAGCTGAAATATCTTGTTAAGGAGCTGGAGGCCCAAGCACTAGATCAGAAGAAAATCAATACCGACCTCCATGCCAGCCTCTATACGGAGAAGGAGCATTCGGCCAAGTTAGGAGAGGATTTGAAGGAAACCAAGGTCGTTTACTCCCAAGGAGTTGAAGACTGGGCTCGTAAGGAGAAGGAGTTGTTACTAAAGTTGGCGAGTTCGAATGACGAGGTCAAAGTTCTGAAAGCGGATTTGACTGCTGCGAATACCCGAGCAGAAGAGGCTGTGGCTATTTGTGTCCAAGCAGTCGAGGAATCTTTCGGGTTAGCTGTAAGTCAAATCCAATACCGGAATCCCAAAGTGGAACTTAATTTGAATGGTATTGATCCGTTCTATGAGTTCCAAGGAGGGAAACTCATAGCTTTGGTTGACGATCGTCAGGAGGAACCGCCAAACATCAAGTATAAGCTGGCTCCTCTTCCCAAAGGCCAGTCAATGGGACCTTCTCTTCTGACCCCTGTCACCAAGCAGCCTAGAAGTGAAGGAACAAGTACAGGTGCTGATGCAGGTAAAGCTGCTGGTGATGGGGGTAGCAAGGCCGGAGGCAAAGGAAAGGGCGGAGAGACAAGCCAACAGAAATAGTGCCTTCCTTGTCTTTAGTCTTTATTGATTCAGATCTACTGTGTTCCGGGATCAGCTTCGGATTAGTGAATCAATTCTCATGTAATTCAAGATTTGATCAATAAAAAGATAACTTGCTTTACACGTTTGTTTGTGAAAATAACTTCAATAGAATCATTGTATGTGTAATGATCTAATCTGGATTTAGACGTGTAGATACTAAATCTGATAGCAGGAAACAAGTTCTGTCTCCATGTATAGGTACTTCGATAACCAAAGGTTTGGTTTGGTAGAAAAGATAAAATATCTTTTGTTGCCTTGATATTGTAGTGTGACGAAGTAGTTTACTTAAATCACACGTTTGACATATATAAGCCCGGTAAAAGGTGTACCTTAATCTTTAATGATTAGGTTTTCATTTATAAGTACCATAATGAGGTTTGCTGTTGTGGTGAGACATGTTGTCATCATGAGAACGGCTTGCAGCGTTAGCCTTGAGGGGAAGTAATCGTGAGGATGTTTTACTAAGTGTTCATCCTTCGGAATACTCGTTAGTCATTGGACACTGTCCCCAAGCATTATTGGGTGATCAATTCCGAGTGAGCAACTGACTCTGAATGAGTGACTCCGAGTGAGGCTGGTTCGGGCCATGTCATCCGGGAAATTCCATTACCCCTCGAGTTGCTAAGTAAAAGCATGTACGTTTTAACTGAGTCTTATTTTTCGTCAATGACAATTTTGAGTGATACTTCCGAGTGGAAGTTATTCCGATTGAGAATTCTGAGTGGGAGTTCTTGTGAGTGAGATTTCTGAGCAGAAACTCTTCTGGATGAGAGCTCCGAGTGGAAGCTTTTAAAGTAAATCTTTCTGAGTAAAGAGTTCTGATTGAACTTTCCTGAGTGGAAGGTTCTAAGTGATTCTTCAGCCGCACTCGGTTTGATTGTACTTACTACACTCGGAGTTCAGTTTTAGCCTTACAATCTGAGTTTTTATTCGGGCTCGAGTTTTTTGAGTGCAAATTCTCCCGAGTGGAGTATTTCTGAGTGCAACACTACTAATTGGGATTGCACCGAGTGAGACATTTTCAACTCTTCATGGTATAGCACTGAGTGAAAAATCTCTGAGTGGGCAATTTTAGTGGAAATACCTTTGGTCAGAGAAAGGTTCTGAGTTTGTATAAATACGTTTCGGATGGAAATATTTCGAGTGAATAATTGCTGATTGGAACTCCGAAGTGAAATATTTTCGATTTAAAGAATTCATGAGTCGGACACTAAATTTGAAGTGTTTCCGAGTAAGGAATTCTGAGGAAAAGTATTTCGAGCAAAGTTAATGAGAGTAATGATTGATTCTTCGTGAGCCGGATTTTAATGAAATATTGCCGACTGAAGAATTTTAATAGTATAGTATCGAACTTGAAGCATTTCCGAGTAAGGAATTCCAAGGGAAAGTATTTTCGAGTGGGGAATTCCTAAAGGAAGTACTTTTCAGCGATTTTGAATAATCCCAAGTATGGAACTTTAGCATGGGATTTCACTGAGTGAAGCATTTCTAAGCGTGATATGACCGAGTAAAATACCTTCGATTCTCGGGTGGCATGGCACCGAATGGAGAATTTCTGAATGAAATGTTTCGGGTGAATACACCTCGGGTAGAGACATACCCGAGTGAATTATCCCTGGGTCAGAAATCATGAGTCGGGCTTCGATGAAATATGACCCGAACCTTGAAGTTAAAATGTTTTCAAATAAAGAATTTCAAGAGAAAGTATTACCGATTGAATAATTTCCAGGAGAAGTGCTTCTGGGAAATTTAAAGTTCGGTGTAACTTACTTGTTATATATGGAGTTCGGTTCGATCCTACAGTCCAAGCCTTTCATTGGGGTTCGGTTTTGATCCTACAACCCGTGCCTTTCTTGGCGTTCGGTTTAATCCTACTAACCGTTCTTCAGTCGGTGATAGGTTTTATCCATTCACCATTCTTCACCGACATTCGGCCAAACCTACTAGTCGTACTCAGAGTTCGGTTCAATCCTACAATCCGAGTCTTCAACACGGGGTTCGGATCAGGGCTAATCCTGAACCTGCTACGCCCATTACTCGGGGTTCAGTGTGGTCTTGTAGAAGAACCAGCTTACTGCGCCCAAGCCTTCCCCGGTGTTCGGCCATACCTACTAACCGTACTTGGAGTTCGGTTTAATCCTACAATCCAAGCCTTCAACGGTGTTCAACCAAACTTACTAACCGTACCCGGAGTTTGGTTTAATCCTACAATCTGGGCCTTCGAATGGGGTTCGGTATAGCCTTATGGAAAGGTCTGATCGTATTGCGTCCTTTTCCTGGGATTTGGTATGGTCTTTGCAAGAGGACCAATCCTACTATGCCCAGGTCTTCAGTTACTCACACATATTCGAGGAGTTACATCGTCAACTACAGAATGGGTAATTGAGATCATCCGTCCTGAATATGTTTGTGCACGTCGTATAAACTGAAAATCACAGCATAAGAAAAACTCAAAAGAGTTGAGTTAGCGTATAAAATTCTTATTGAACAAAAATAAGAATTACAATAAAAGCGTAGCTGGGATCATGATATAAAGATTTCTCCGTTGAACAATCTCAAGTGAGGAGAGAAGAGTTTGTATTCGTTCCAGCAGCTAGCTGTAATAAATGCGTAAGTTCTGGGTATTCCATTTGTTTCGGATTGGAGTGCCATCAAGGTTTTCAAGGTGGTAAGAGCCTTTGCCAGCAATCTCGGATACCCTGTATGGGCCTTCCCAGTTTGGGGCTAGTTTGCCTTGATGAGCGAATTTGTTTCCCATACTTGCTTTCCTCAAAACCAAATCTCCGACGTTGAAAGTCCTTGATTGGACTAGTTTGTTGTATCGAAGGGCAACTTTGGCTTTGATGGCCTGATCTCTAATGAATGCTTCTTCTCTGAGTTCTTGTATGACATCCATTTCTGATGCCAAGTTAACGTTATTACTTTCTTCAGAGAAGTACTTGACCCTAGTAGAAGCAATTTGCAGTTCCACAGGTATCATTGCCTCCACCCCATAGGTCAGGCGATATGGGGATTCATTGGTGGAAGAATGAGGCGTTGTGCGATATGCCTAAAGGACGTGACACAACCAGTCTGTCCATCCGCCCTTGGCTTCACCAAGACGTTTCTTCAGTCCTTTCAGCACCTTCCTGTTGGCCACCTCAGCCTGGCCGTTAGTTTGGGGATGTTCGACGGAGGAAAATATCTGGGTTATTCCTAACCCTTCAAGTAAATCTATAAATTTCCTGTCCGTGAATTGGGTGGCATTGCCTGTGACAACCCGTGCTGGGACTCTGAATCGTGTTATAATGTTTTCATACATAAAACGACGAGTTCGGGCTGAAGTAATATGCACCACCGGCTCTGCTTCAATCCATTTAGTGAAATAATCGACCCCTACAATGAGATATTTGATGCCCCCAGGAGCAGTTGGGAAAGGGCCCAAAATATCCAATCCCCATTGGTAGAACGGCCATGGAACAGCGGATGTGAAGAGTTCTTCTGCCGGTGTGTGGTGAAGATTAGAAAATTTTTGGCAGGCATCACATTTCTTAACAAAGTCAATGGAGTCCTGCTTCATTATGGGCCACCAATATCCCGCTCTGAGGATTTTTCTCATCAGACTTCTTCCTCCGGCGTGGTGTCCACATTGTCCTTCGTGCACTTCTTCCATTACTCCATGTACCTCGTTCTCTCTCAGACAGATTAAGTAAGGTACTGAGTGTGCCCTTCTATAGAGGTTACCATCTATCATAGTGAAGTATGGCAGTTCCCTCTTTATTCTCTTCTTTTTCTTCTCATCAGTAGGCAACTGCCCATCGGCCAAATAACGGATGTAGGGGGCCATCCATGTGTCTCCATAAATAGAATTGGTCATTATGGCATTTAAAGAAGGGAAAAGAGGAATGTTGGGCGACGTCAGTGTGCTCTGGACCAACATTGTGGTGCTGCCTGGCTTTTTGGTGCTTGCCAATCTAGAGAGTATATCCGCTCTTGTATTCTCTTCACGTGGAACATGCTTAAATTTCATTTTTGAGAATTTCTCTCTCAACTCTTTGACACAGTTTAAGTACAATTGGAGTTGAGGCTCACGAGCTTGATAATCTCCCTGGATCTGTGAAATCACGAGTTGTGAATCACTACAGAGCGTTGCCTCAGAAGCTCCGATGTCAATCGTAGCTCGTAGTCCGGCCAAACAAGCTTCGTACTCCACTTGGTTGTTGGAAGTTTTGAAATTAAAATGAAGGGAGATCTCCAAGTGTACTCCATCATCACTTTCAAGAACTACACCTGCTCCAGAGCCCTTTTGATTCGATGAACCATCAACATAGATGGTCCAATGAACACGAGGTGTATTTGGATCTATCCCTGTCATTTCCATAATGAAATCAGCCAGGACCTGAGCTTTAATAGCGCCTCGAGGTTCATAGGATATATCAAACTCTGAGAGTTTAATGGACCATTTGATCATCCTACCAGCGAGGTCAGGCTTGATTAACACAGAGCGGAGTGGTAGATCCGTTCTTACCAAGATCGGATGTGCGTGAAAATACGGACGTAACCGTCGAGAGGCCCAAACAACAGCGAGGGCAGCCTTTTCAATCTTCTGATACCGGATCTCAGCACCTTGTAACGTTTTGCTGGTGAAGTAGACCGGCCTTTGTCCATCAAGAGTTTCTTTTACCAAGGCGACGCCCAAAGCTTTATCTGAAATAGCCAAGTATAGGATGAGTGTTTCCTCGGGGTCAGGCTTCGTTAGAATAGGAGGTTTGGACAACACCTCCTTAAGCTCTTGGAATGCTTGTTCTTGTTCCTATCCCCACTCGAATTTCTTGGACTTTTTCAGCACTTCATACAGAGGAAGTGACCTGTGAGCCATCTTTGGCATGAACCGTGCCAAGGCTGCTACTTTGCCATTCAGGGATTGGACTTCTCTTAGATTCTTTGGACTCTGCATATTGAGAATCGTTTGGCACTTCCCTGGATTGGCCTCGATACCGCATTGAGTTAACATGAAACCCAAAAACTTCTCAGCTGGGACAGCGAAAGTGCATTTCAATGGGTTTAGCCTCATGTTAAATTCTCTCAAGCGGATAAATACTTGGCGTAGGTCTTCAATGTGATCACCTCCAACCGATGTCTTAGCTATGATGTCGTCGATGTACACTTCAACAAGTTTGGTATGCATGCCCTCAAACACCTTATTGATCATGCGCTGGTATGTGGCCCGAGCATTCTTTAGGCCGAAGGGTATAACGGTGTAGCAAAAGACACCACGATCATTGATGAAAGCTGTCTTCTCCTGATCCTCCTCGTACATCAAAATTTGGTTGTAACCTGAGTATGCATTCATGAAGCTCAGGTACTGATAACCAGAGGAGCCATCCACCATCCGATCTATGTTAGGAAGAGGATAAGGATCCTTTGGACAGCAATGGTTAAGGTCCACATAGTCAATGCACATTCTCCATTTGCCATTGGCTTTCCGGACCATCACTACATTTGAAAGCCAAGAGGAATAACGGATTTCCTTGATAAATCCGGCCTTCAGTAATTCCTCAATTTGTTGGCAAGCTGCTTTCTATTTCTCTGGTCCCAATCTTCTCTTCTTTTGGGCAACCGGTCTCGTCTCTGGGTAGACAGATAATTTATGACAACAGAAAGCAGGATCTATGCCAGGCATATTGGCTGTAGTCCATGCAAAGAGGTCTTTGAATTCCTGTAGGAGCATCAACAGTCGCTGCTCCATTTCTGTATCTAGCTTGTCATTAATATGGGTGACCTTTTCTGGAGAATCTCCCAATACGATGTCCCTGGAACTTCCATCTGGTGTGGGCTTTGATGGGTTGGATAGATCAATGTGCAAATCTGCCCTAGGGTCCAGGTCGACAAGGCTCACAGAACCAGCAGCTGTTCCACAATCATTGAGTTTCCTCTTTTTATTGGAGGCTTCCAACTTTGTCATATTTAGGCTCAGGTTGTAACAGTACCTGGCCATCTGTTGGTCACATCGGATGGATGAAACAGTATTGTCCTTATCGATAAACTTGATAAGGAGGTATGGAGTTGACACGACTGCCTCCATAGCATTCAGGGTGGGGCGTCCTATGATGCCGTTGAATGGTGACTCAACATCAATCACCAATACTCTGGATTTAACTGTTCTAGCCCCTGGCTCACCTTCAAAAGAGATGAGGGTGTCAAGATACCCTTTGGTTGGTTGCTTCGCATTATTAAAAGCTGTTAGTTCCTGTGTGTAAGGATATAAGTCTGAGTCATTAAAACCCATTCTTTTAAAGAAATTATAAAAAATAACATCACAGGAACTTCCCTGGTCAACAAGGATTATTCGGACGTCCTTGTTGGCTATCACTGCAATGATGACTACAGCATCGTCTCCACCAGGAATGGTAGGACCAAAATCCTCATCAGAGAATGAAATTATTGGAGCTTCAACCCCTCCTTTGTAAGGACGATTGTTTTTAACTTTTCCTTGTATAGACAGAATCATTCTATGATGATTCTTACGGGCTGTAATTGAAGCTCCTCCCCAGCGAACCCTCCAGCGATCATATCAATGACTTCACGCCGGCCTTGACGCTGTTGCTGAGGCATGTCATCTCTGTGTGTTATATCATCAGTCATTGCACCTTTCTGTTTCTCCGCGGCAGACCGGATTACGGTTATTGTCGTCCCCGCCGTCTGGATCTCTTTCTCTCTTTTCATTTCGATCTACCCTGTCAAAGGATTTTTCTTTGAACAGGTATTGCTTTAGTTTGCCTTCTCTAATTAACGTTTAAACTGTGTTCTTTAGAGCTTGGCATTCATTAGTGGAATGACCTGTCTGTTTATGAAAATCATAGTACTTACGGGGATTCCCTGGTCTCTTCACAAGGGCTGGTCTCCTAATGCCATAGATGCTGAAAGCTGGCCACCCAACCTCTCTCAAAATCTGAGATGGCCTGGCTGATAGTGGTGCATAATGGCTGAAGGAATTAACACGCCTTTCTGGAGGTCGAGGAGAGGAGTTATTAACTTTGGGGTTGTTGAATGGCCTCTCCATGCATTCTGACCTCGCTTTCTCCTTATCTCTCCGCGGCTGTAAAGGTGGTGTTGGTGGTTTTTTCTTTGCAGCCATAGCTTCTAGGTGCATCTCTATACCCATATACTTTGAGGCTTTTTTCCTGAACTCCTCAAATGTTGTTGGCGGGCTTTTTGCTAGTGAGAGAGCAAAGGCTGATCCTGGCTGCAGTGCCTCGATAACGATATGCAGCTTAATGGATTCTGTGAGGTTAGGAACCAGGGATGCTTCCTTGTAGAACCTCTTCAAGAAATCCTTTAAGGTTTCATTTTCACCCTGCTTAATTTGGGCCAAAGTATAAGATGTCCTGGGAACATCTCTAGAGATGACAAAGTGAGTTTCAAAAATAGCTGCCATTTCAGCCCAGGAATCTATGGATCCAGAAGGTAAACCTTTGAACCAGCTGAGGGCCTCTTCTGACAATGTTCGCGGGAACATCCGACATATTACGTCTTCATCAGCCCCCAAGTACATGGCTTCAAATACGTAAGCATCAAGATGCTTAGTAGGATCAGTTTCGCCATTATACTTTCCAATGGAAAGAGACTGAGTGGTTTACAGATTTTTGGGGATGTGGACACTCATAAGTCTCCTTGAAAAAGGAACTTTGAGTTTGCATGTTACCGGGGGTGCTGTAATTAGCTCCCTCCTTCCCCGAGCAGCTCCATCATCAGAATCATGGGTCTGTTCTCTCCCCTCAAATGTGGGGATGTTTGAGTATTGGAGAGTTGTGGATTTTTCTTCATCGGTTGTATGGGGAGTGTCTCTTGTGCGAGATGACTCCTTGTCCTCACTCTGCCTTCTCTCTCTTCGCAATTCTGCGAGTTCTTTCTGGAGTTGAATGATCAACTCATCACAAGGATCGGGGCTAGACACTGGTACTACCTTCTTTGAGCTGCCCCCATGAGAATCAAAGTTAAGCTTCCTGAAGGCGTTGGGGTTGGTCCTGCCTTTAGGTTGATTCTCTATGAAATCATGTGCTTCGCCTTCCATTGATGATCACTCATTCTTTCACAAGATATGGGAATAACTTTGTCAGGTCCCACCGGGCGTGCCAATGATCTGTCCTGAACCGGGGTCAATAGATCCGGTGTCGGGTCAGTCACAAATAGTAAGATGATTACGTCTCTGAAGACCGGTTATATGAGTATCCAATTTATGTATCCGATGTCTCTGTATAATGAGAGCGGATTGGGCGTCCTGAAGGTCCTTCACACTGTCCTTACGCGTTGATGTGGGCGAAAGGTGGTGTCACCTGTAAAGATTCTCCGACGCTCAAGTCAGTGGTGATATTCCAAGTGAGGAATGTTTTCAGAGAGTAATTGTCAGTTGAAAAATAGTAGAAGGTCCCTCCCTTCATTGATGAAGAGAGTTCATATACCTGATTGGCTCGATATTCGAGGATTCGTTAGTGGGGAACCACCAACCTCCAATAACACTGTAAATTATTATTTTATTGTACACTTGCCAGTATGATTGGGTCAAGTGGCTATTTTATATTGAGCGTAGAGAGTATAGGCTAGAATTAGGGGACAAGTTGACCGTTCCCGTGAGTAGATTTTGGCTCGTAGTGCAGGGAATTATTGATCAGTCCCTGTAGCAATGCCTTTTGTCTTCTGCATAGTGATGTGTGTGTTATCCGGTGTCATGGTGTTATCTTGGACAACCGGTATAGGGAGAGCGCTTGATATGGAATTAGAGTCCGGATGTATACTGATGACACCAGTTACACGTTGGCGAATTGACAAAGACGTTGAAATATGTCTTGCAGATCGGATACCAGTATCAAGACTGGATCATATCATATGACCACGCCTCTTACAATAATTACATTTTACATGTTCTGTTTCTTTGGAATAGATGAAGGAGATGAAGATTGCTTGAAATCATTTTTCTCTACATAGCCTAGACCTGGTCTGTTATGGCCACCATGGGATTTACCCAAAAGCTTGTTCAAATTTTCAGTTCCATTTACAAACTTGCCTAGGTCTGAAGTAAGTGAACTCAGTTGCTTCTGTAGTTTGATGATTTCATTAGCTTGAGTGTTGCAACATACTTTGATGTTTTCCAAATTGGTTTTCAAAACAATATTTTCTTGTTTAAGTTTGTGTAACTCTTCAAGGTGTATTCTTTCATTTTATTCCATTTCATTTGTAACTCCTTCGGTTAACTAGGACAATCCTTTCCACTAGATGGTCCTGGTCAACTAAAAGGTTACAGGTTTTAGAAAAATATGGAAGGGATAGATACACCTTATATACAGCGTAATCATATATAATACATGATCGTAACAGCAACTGTATATACTAAAAGTAAAAGGGCACGCAGGCTCCTATAAAATAAAATAAATTTTAACTTATTCTATTCATCTTTGGCCCAAGAGGAGTCTAGCTGATCCTCAATGCGACGTCTGTGTCCTTACTCGCAATGTCTGGAAAATTTTAGCGTAATCTTTACCTCCACAACAATTGGGAAGGTGTCTCATCAACACCTGCTCACATACAACACAAACAATCCAGGATTGAATCCCTCCCACTCTCCTTGGGATCCCTATGATATGTTCTAAGTTATCTCACCACTCTTGATCTCAACTGACCATTCTCATTTTCCCGTTCACCTTCCAGGATTACTAAGACTTATACAATCATATTCAAATAATGAGCAATCAAATATCAATACAATGGTGCAATGCACGAGTTCATTTCATTATTTCAAATCTTTTATTAATCATCATGATGCATGTGGGCCTATCTCCTACTTCTCAATCTCAATCAGTACCAATCCTGCCTTATCCTTCCTTTCCATTAGAGCGACCGAAGTTCTCCTTGTTTTGGTTTTCATAAATGGGTAAGGACATGCAGCCCTATCATCAAAATGGCCAATCACACATCTCAACAGAATGGGCACTCCACGGCCATAGAAAATCCTGCCTCTTGTCGAAGTATATCAGAGTTTGCCACGGGCTGTCCGACGACGGGCGCGAATCCGAGCCATTGGAGTTCCCGCCTCTGATATACTCCCTAGACTACTCTCAGGTATCGAGGCGTGGCAGATTCTTTAGTGTACCCCTTACTGTTATGCTCTAGGGAGTTTCTCGTCCACCTCCCTTATCCTCTATGTATGATGCATACAACACAATTTCTTTTTATTAGTCATCGGTAGGGTCCTTTCAATGACTTCATTTCATTTCTAACGTCGGGTCTATTTCAATTAGTTCTTTCTTTACTTTTCTCAAAATTCCTCAATCCATAATGGTCTTACTCGACACTTAGAAATGAAACAAAATCTCATATTTCTAGACAACCATGGGGTATATTAGCGCTACAACGCCCATCATCACATCATATCCGATTTAATCTTATCGCATCATTTTCATAATTTATTCATCCCAGGATCCCTACCGAGACATTTCTTCATTTATTCTTTTCTTATTTATTTGAACATGTTGATTCAATGCATCATACAGGTTCCATTCATTCATCACTTAATTTATTATACCACATTCATTACGTACTTTTATTACAATGTTCATCACGTATCTAGCACATGTATATCTATATACACAATCATCCACAGTCACATGTTCAATCATGTTACATAATCAGCCAATTAACAAATTTCATATTGCACGTAGTACTACGAAATCATCACACAAAGATTATTAGACATACCATATAATCGACATTCACCATTTACTACGGCTTAACAAGTTATCACACATTTAAGGTTACTAGAAGTTTACTTATATATGCAACTAGACGTAAGTGTTCATATTATATCCTTACCGTTTATCTAGTTTACGTCGTTAGTATTCCCTTAATTAAAGGCATAACGTCACTTAATTTAATTCTTTATGCCACCTTCAGTTATTCATTTAATAATTATTCGTTACTTAATTAGGTATGATTATCTCTTTACTCAATTTAATTTCTTAAGGTCCAATTATGAACTCTTTAGTCCTCGTCAAGAGATTTCACTATTGATTTTCCTTTACTGATCCAATTAAATTTTATTAACTGAATGACCTGTTTCCTTGGTCACTAATTTTTTATGTATAGTTATCAATTTAGTGATGTTCTTTCTAGGTTTATGATTACTCATCTCTTTGTACCTCTTTCTTTATTCCCCTTGTCGTAGGGGTGCCACGGCGCGGACTGGCAGTGAAGAATAAATGCAACGTGGTGCGGAAGTAAAACAGTGAAAGTAAGAGTAAAAGAAGATGACCAAACAATGACAGGGGTTTCGAAATCCTTTCGAAAAAAAAATAGGGAGTCGCTACTAATATTTATTTTTAGGAAAAAACATTGGAAAAACCTTTTTTAAAGCACTGGTTATGAGATTCCATTTGGTTCAGGAGTCGGTTACGAGTAGGGAATGCATTAGCACCCCACAACACCTGTTTTAAAAACAATACCAAAATTATTCAAGTGCATTCTTATTTATGATTTAATTTATTATATCATCCCAAAAGATCAAAACTAAATTAAAGCATGAATTCTAAAAAAAAAGTTTAATAAAAATCACATGAGAATTCTAAGTGAAACAAAAACAAAATCTATAAAATAAAGGAAGTAAAATAATTTTTTTAAAAAAAAGAAAAGGTAACCAAATTTACAAAGGTCATTTAGTAATTTTTGTTTGAGATTAATAGAGTGTCTTACTCCAATTAATCTTATTTTTTTAAAAGGAAAGGAAAACATAATTTCTAAAAAAATATTCAATTTTGTGTGAGATTAATAGAGTGCCTTAGTCCAATTAATCTCTTTTTTTGTTTTATTCTTTAATAGAAAAATGAACATAACTTTCAAAATTAATTTTAAAACTAGACACATTTTCATAAAATAATATAAAAGTGAAGAAAACGTTTTTAACTAAGCATAGTTTTGAAAATACATGAAAGCGGGGACTAAATTAAAGGAACTCATGAACAGTCTCATTTTATGGAACTTAATACAAATTAATTATTTTCTAAAAAAATAAATGAATGAATGTCTTAAAAGAAAATTACACCCTAACTATACGGCAAACGAAATGTCCAGAAACAAAAACGAAATTTAAACCACTGATTCTATATAATAGGATTGATATCCTAAATAATAAAAATCAAGATAACAGTCAACTCCAATAAAATCTAAATCGTACCAAATTAAAACATACACCAATGATTCAAGTGTAACTTTAAACAGTAAATAAATAGAAATGGTAACAGAAGCAGAAATAGTAGCAGAAATAGAGTAACGATTCAATCATACAGTATAACATCTCACTGTAAACAGATCTTATTAACAACAAAGTGAAACAAACAAAAGAAACGAGAAAGGATCCAACACAACCATAATAATCTGATTTTTATTCAAGGCTCTATTTAAAAAAAATAAACACTGGTTTCACTGAAAATAAAAACAGTACTCTTGCTCACTGATTGGGTTACTATTTCAAGCTCTGCGTCCCCTCACCTTGTTGTATTTTCGCACTGTCCCTACAACAACACTGTATTTTGATTCTGTTTTTCTATTGCCCCACTGTATTCAGATCTGGTTTTTCTCTGTATTTCTCAAAAAATGAACTTGAAACCACTCTCAAACTTCTCTAAAAAATACAGAATTACTCTCTCATACAAGAACCAAGAACTCTAAAAAACTCCCTCCAACCCCCTTTTTTCTGTACAGAGGAGTATTTATAGAGCCTCATCCAACCCCTTGCTGTATATCTTTCCCCGAAGTGGAGGCTCCACTTACTGCTTTTAATGGAAGATGAGGAGGATGACACCAGTAGTTGAGTAGTTCTTTGTGCTGGACTTTCACCTTGCAGTATGGGGTTCCATCTTGAGAACCCATGAGGAAAGCATGGCCAGGAGAGACCGAAGGAGATGGAACCACCATTATTATACTCCTTTATTGTTTTTAATGGGAAAAATAAGAAGGATGGCACCTTTTGAGTAGTTTCTTAGCTGGAAATGCATCATGAAAACGGCCCCTTGGAGCTTCTTCCCTTTCCTGGTTTTGCTAGTAGTTCCTTTCACGTTGGCTTTCTTGTTGTTATGGAAGAAAATAATTTGGCTCAACCCATAAGCGTTCATGTTGCACTATGCCTTCTAAAAGAATTGTTTAATCCTTTTTTATTCCAATTTTCTCTACCGCCGTGGGAGTAAACTTAGTGGAGATTTCCACTCATTTTTAAATGCCAAAT
Source organism: Clitoria ternatea (assembly GCA_037962975.1). Lineage (NCBI taxonomy): Eukaryota > Viridiplantae > Streptophyta > Magnoliopsida > Fabales > Fabaceae > Clitoria > Clitoria ternatea. The sequence continues at coordinate 154,670,301 of CM075671.1, forward strand.
GCCATGATCCCATTATTAAACAATTTCCATTGCATATCCCATGAATTCACGTGAATGTTGGTGACTCCTTTTTATGAATTGAAGCATGGTGTGTCTTTGGTGGTGGGGTCACAATAGAACATATACATGATGCATTTAAAATGGCTAAATGTTTCCATTCTTGGCTTTTGATCGTGAAGAGAGTAAATGGAGTAGGGCTTGGAATAAAATAGAGGGATGTGTACAAGCATTTTTTGAATAAAATAATGACACATAGTGCTTGCAAAACCGTGAGAATTCAAAGGAAATACGTACAACCACTTTTGAATAAAATAATGGCACATGGTACCTTACATTACCAATGTATAACTGTGAGAAGCAAAAGGAAATGGGTGGAGCTTTTTTTTATATTATTTAATTGGTGCCTTGTTTCAATCCTTGACCATGTGGGACCTTTTTGCAAACTTAATAGCATTTGGACTTTTCCTTTGTCCAAAACGTTAACTTTTCTTTTAGTGGGTTCTATGTCTTGGCATTTTATAACATTTCCCTTATTCTAAGCTTGTTCACGTGAAAACCAAAGGCTATACTTGCTTCTTGGTTTAATTTGTCAAAATTAAGTTACTTGTAATTTGAAAGGACTTTACCATGAATGATTTTGTAATGCTTTCCTTCACAAATTTAACTAATTTCCTTGTACCAAGCTTCTAATTCACGTTGAAACAAGGGGGGCTGCACTTGATTTCTTAAAAATTGACTTAATTTTGACTTGGTCAAAATTGGTGGGCTTAATTTGCATAATTTGGCATGAACTTTAAGATTTGCATTTTGCCATTGCCATGACCATGTTTTGTGGTGGGGGCCATGCTTTTGTCTCTTATTCTTTCCATTACAATTTTGAGCAATTTTCTTTGTGCACATGACACTAATTCACGTGAAAGAGGAGGGGGGCTGCACTTGATTTTTTTTTGCCTTTGCTTTGTCACATATTGCCATGGAAATAAGAAGAAAAGGAGAAAATTCCTTTGAACCTTTATCAATTGGTCACATTAGCATAGTGATTGTTGGCTTTGACAACTTAATAGATTTTCTCATTTAAATTAAATTTAATGCATTGGGTATTAAAATTCAAGTGCAGAATTTTATTTCACCTAAGTGCATTAAATTTCATAAGTTATTAAAACCAAGAAAAAGGATTTATTCAAAATGCCAAAATTCATTTATTTGGGCAATTTAATTTTCAATGTCAAAGCGGGACGGTACACTCTCACAATTTCACTCAAGATATTTTTTGGATTGTGTATCACTTAAATCACCATAACCAAAATATTATCGGGAGCTTGGTAATTAATCGCTTAACATAATTGATTTAATTGGAGGCATGTCACAATTAAAAGGTCTTCCACAGGATTGCAATGAGGTTGAATCATGCACTGTTTAGGGATAGGGCCCGGAGGAATGAGGGATAAAAATGGTTTAAACATTATTGAGTAGTTTAACCACTGTTAGAAATTTAGAAAGTAAACAGAGCTCAAGTTGTTTGAATTGATTTGTTGGGGCAGAACATTTTTTTTATTTTTCATTGATTTTTGTAACAAAAGTACCCCAAACCTTTTAGTTAATTGCTCTGTTTACACTTTGAAATTAAATTGCTGATAGACATTTCAAAGGGATTTTAATTTTGGACTCAATGGTGGTAACTAAAGGTGGGTTTATTGGGTGAAGTTCTAAGGTTTGAGAACGAGACCTAACCATGTCTTCACCATCCTGTGTGAAACCATTTTGAAGCGGTTAAGAAACAAGCTCCTGAATATTAATGATTATAGGGATCCACTCAATTATGAAAAATAAGGGCTTTAACTTTATTTGATGAATTACCCTTTAGGCTCAAATCTCACCGTGGGAAACCTTTTCACTGAAAATTTAAATCGCATGAGGTTTGCCTTAGAATTTAAGAAATTGAATCTTTTTGTATCTTGGTATTTTGGGCCGGCCAAAAAGAGGTGTTCACACCCCTTGTTGACTGATTTGCTTCGTAAGGTACGTTCTTTTAATCAACTAAATTTTTACTTCTTATGGTGTTGATTTATTACTTAAGAACTTAGATACCGTTCTCACCTCTATGTTATGAACTTGGTCATTTATTCCTTAGTTACTAAAAGTTGTCATCTAATTTATTCTACTTCTTGTTATTACTTAGTTTAAAGTCTAGATTTCATTTCCTTTCTACATTGTTTACCTTTACAGGTAATTAATACTCTATAACTTATTTATTTCATGTATATCATGTTCTAAAGTCCTGCTTACTTGGTTAATTATGTATATCATGTATTATATAGATGTTTACTAAGTCCCTTGTCACTTATATTATTAATTACTAAAGTTTTTAACTCCTAACACTTAATTCCTGATGATCTCATTTATTTCTTGTAGGCATTTTTCTATTTTCTTAATCTATTTCTTAAATTACTTTCTCTGTAACTTTTTTCAAATTGGACTCTAAAATTTCTTTTTATTTCTTTTTCTTTTTCCACCTGGCTTAATTAGTCTATTGAAATATTTAAACTCAAAATCTCATTTCCTAACAATTTTTTTTCAAAATTAGTCCTACTCCTTTGACTTCTTAAAGTCCTTCTTTATATTCTACCTTATTTGGTCACTAAAGTTGGTCACTAACATTTCTAATTTCTAATATCCATTTTATTATGCTTTAAAAATTCTTTTTGTCTTTATTCCTTTTTCTTAGTTCACAAAATTTGTTTGGGTCCGATCTTGCCATTTATCGATAAAACTTTTTCATGTAAAATTTTCCACTTTCTTTTTTTCTCAACATATTTATTTAATTAACTTTTATAAAGTTTTGTAATAATTTAAAACATTGTCACTTTTAGTAAAATAAATGTCATAACCGTCCGGTCGATAATTCTTTCTTAAAAGTGCGATGTCATCAAAATACTCTCAGTGATATGTGGCGATAAATTAATTCCTAATAGCGGGACTTATCGAAAATAAATTACAAATTACATATCATTATCGTAAAATTTAAATAATAATAATACAACCAAATCGAATAAAACCGAGCCCGTCTAAACACTAAAAATTCCTAAATTTTTTCGTTATGACTCCAATCACGATAAAATCCCTCCGAGTACATGAACGTCAAGTTGCGCCAATTAAATTTATAAAATACCCATTGATTTAAAAAATGTAATAATTTTAACCATTGGTTATAAAAAATTTCACAGTTTAAAATCTAACTGTTGGATCGCGATGAACTTTGAAACGATGGTTCCCGGAAACTTAAGTGATATTATGAAATATTTAGAAACAAGATTAAACGAGGTGAGACCCCCTTACCTTGCCGGATAGTCGCTGCTAGGAGGAAGAGAAAATGGTTCGCTTGCCGAAAATTTGTCGGGCACTGTGAGACGTCCGTCGATCGTCCCCGATTATTCTCCGGTACCTATAATCTAAGCATGCAACCATAAAAAGGAATGGAGCATGTCACGGCCAGTAAGGGAGTCAAAGGAAACAACCATGCAAAATTAAAGACAGCTAAGGAATCGGTTGTCAAAAATTTATTGATTACTTGGTACGTTGTGCTGATTGCTTTTAGTCGTCTCTGAAGGCTTAGGAATCGAACATGCAAGAGCAAAAGGAGGGAGGGCTGGTCACCCAACAAGGAACAAAAGAAAATATCCATGAAAATTCTAAGAGAAAAAGACGCGGAAAGAGAATTGAAATTGGAACGAAAAAAGGTCACCGGTTGCTTACCGATCGAAGGGCGGTGGCCGCGGATCGAAGAATGGAGGGGCGTGGCGGCTTTGTGGAGGTGGAGGTAGCATATGTAGGAATTCTCGGTGGCTAGACAGTGGTGGAAGAGGGCTGTCTTGGGTGGTGTCAGCCACGGGTTAGAGGAGAAGAATGGAGAAGAAGAGAATTCATGGTGGTTGGTGATAGTGGTGGTTTTTTTGAGTGGTTTGATGTGGAATTCTTTTGCATAGATTTTTATTGGCTAACTTCAAGATGGATGATGGCTGGTTTCTTGTAATTGGAAGAAGCAAAAATGAGGAAAAGAGTGAGGTGGGATTGCCGTGAGAGTGGAGTGAGCTTAGGGAAATGGCTTAGTGTAACTTAGGAAATCACGATGATCCTTGTTGCATGAAACATTATTGGCTAAGGAGGGAGATGGGCAGCTAAGTGGAGAAGGGTGGCTTGGTGGTGACACCTCTTAGGGAAGGTGGAAAGAGGTGGTGATGCATGAAGGGAGAAATTTTCTTGAAGCTACATGTGTCTCATGGATGGAAGATAGTGATTGGCTATTGTTGCATGAAGGAGCTGATGTGTCCAGTTCTGGGGTGTCAACTTGTGCATGGGTTTAAGGGTCTTTATAGGCCGAATTTGAAAATGGTCCTGATAGGATAGTTTTAGATCTTTTTGTTATCTTTAATTTGGTATATGTTACAAAAATATTCATTACGAAATGAGGGAGTTATAGCCTAAATACAAAAGTAGTGCAAGGCTGTGATGGGATTATTGTTTCGTATAATGATTAATTTTTTGGGTAAAATGGGTGCGGATTTGGGCTTCATGTTCTTCATTAAAGTTATAGGAAATTGAGTTAAGAAAAGTTTGGTGAAAGAATTGTTTGCTTTCATGGTCATACGAGGGAGATACATGAAAAATACTGGACATAGTGCAAGCTGCCACTAGGAAAACATGAATCAGTGTAGTATTTTAAATTCTGGGAATTATGGAGTACAAATTGGTTTTTGAGCCCTTCATGAAGTTTTTATATCTTTTTTTATATTTAATTTAATATATCATTTGCAAGAATCCAAGATCGGTAGCCCTAGATATACCCAATTTATGACAGGGTGTTCCAGAAGCTTCCCGGATCAGCTATGGCTTCAGAAATAAATTCACCATTAATTCTCCTTTGAGAATTGGGTTTCATGACCTTCATGAACATTGTAGAGGTCTAAGATATAGATCCATAGCATAAAAAACAGAGTGATTCAAGCATCGGACGAAGGAGATATGCAAATTTTAATGAAGACTGCCAGCATTGAAACGAAATAGCCAACTGGTTACAAAGATATATTAAACTGTACTGATCTAAGGGGATTTAGCCTTCAATTTCTTCATGAAAAATGTAGATAATTTTGTTATGGAGATTTTGACACCAAGTTTTCATGAATCGAAGGTTGTATGAGAGAGGTATGAATTTTTTTGTGAACCATGCGCAGGGAAAGACGTCCAAACGATGGAATTTTGAGGCAAACATACTTAATCTTCGATTTTGAGGTTGACAGAGTAGGAATTGGAGTTCGGGGCTAGAAACAGAGATTGAAGATCTTTTCAAAACAAAGATATTAAGACCAAAATTGTTCAATTCCAAGATTTTATGCAAAATTTAGGTCCAAAACACCAAAGTATTCAGGTCGAGTTTGAAAACGATCTACGAAGAAACTGATTTATGGAGAACGAGGGTGATAGAGTTCAAACCGGGTTTTGGCTTCTTCAGGAAAAGTTCCTAAAACATCGAAACAAGACGCTAGAGACTAACCCCACCATCGGATATCCTGAGGTATATGAACGGTTAAACATAGGAGATATTAAGGGTTCTAATTGGGCCAGTCAGGCTAAGTCAGACCCCTGATCTTTTACGAAATGATCCTAACAGGACTAGTTTCCCTACTGAATCACTAGTCTTGGGTCGAATGGTCAGAGTCTGACCTCAGGCTAGGTCCCACAATTCAAATCTGAGGAACATATTATTATTAATCACTATTAAATAAATAATTATTATTAAATAATATTATAAAATTTTAAATCAAATGGATAAATAAATATTCATCATTTAAAATTTAATAATAATATATTTCCAAATAAATAATTATTTATTGAGATTAGATATTAATTACCAAGATTAAGTATTATCTATAAAATATTATTGTTAGGAAATAATCATCAACCAAATAAATTAATTATTACCTGACTAAATAAAATAATTGTCGTTAAAGTATTATGAAACAGTACTGTCGGACGTTGTTATTATTATCTTCTTATCGTTGCCTCTCTTATATGTCATGCCCTCTCTCTCGGTATTCTTGTAGTTCATGTTAAATATCTTAACTAGTTTCGCATTTCATTATTTTTATTTTACTGAACTACTTGGGGAACAGGCCAAAGCCTCAAGCTTTCTATCGAAAGCTCGACAGAGTATTCTCAGGAGTCCTTGTCTGATGCTTCAACTACTTGAGTTTTGTCAAGTAGTTCCTATCACATAAGTTCTAATGACTGTCAAACAAACCACTTTTAGAGTACAACAGGGTATAGTGAACATACCTCAAGCCTGTTGAATCGACCATGCTCTGATACCACCAATGTAACACCCTCGGTTAACTAGGACAATCCCTTGCACTAGATGATCCTGGTCAACTAAGAGGTTACGAGTTTTAGAAAAATATGAAAGTTTTTTTTGTACAAGAAAGCTTGGTGGAATAGATACACCTTATATACAATGTAATCATATATAATACATGGTCGTAACAACAACTGTACATACTGAAAGTAAAGGGGCACGCAGGCTCCCATAAAATAAAATAAATTTCAACTTATTCTATTTCTCTTTGGCCTAAGAATAGTCCAGTTGATCCTCAATGCGACGTCTATGTCCATACTTATGATGTCTGGAAAAATTTAGCGTAAGGGTGAGTCTTCACCTCCACAACAATCGGGAAGGTGTCTCATCAACACCTACCCACATACAACACAAACAATCCAAGATTGAATTCCTCCCACTCTCCTTGGGGTCCCTATGATACGTTCTAAGTTATCTCACCACTTTTGATTTTAGCTGACCATTCTCATTTTCCCGTTCACCTTCCACAATTACTAAGACCTATACAATCATATTCAAACAATGAGCAATCACAATATCAATACAATGGTGCAATGCATGAGTTCGTTTTGTTATTTCAAATCTTTTATTAATCATCATGATGCATGTGGGCCTATCTCCTCCTTCTCAATCCGAATCTGTACCAATCTCGCCTTATCCTTCTTGTCCACTAGAGCGACCAGAGTTCTCTTCGTTCTGGTTTTCACAAATCATCAAAATGGCCAATCACACATCTCAACAGAATGGGCAATCCACGGCCATAAAAAATCCCGCCTCTTATTCATAACCATATTTTACTAGTACACTTATTCATAACCATATTTTACTAGTACCAAACTGCATCGTCCATCTTGCAACACCTGTCCATTTTCACCATGACCATGGTACACTCAATAAACAACATAAAGGTGTTGCGGGCCAACTATGATTCATACCATAGCAGCTATGATTCAAAGGACCACCAAGGATACTTTCTCCTCAAAGAGTCACCCCCTACAGGGTCAACCACATAACGCTCCCCGTAGCTAAGCATGGGCAACTTCATGACTTACACCCCGAGTCACTAGGGACGCATCAATATCGCTCGTGCACAGAGCCGCCATCCAACTGGGCCAACCGGAGGAACCCCTAACATTCCATCACCGGCAGCTATACAATATGCCATGTATGCAATGCAAATGCAAATCATATGCATTCTCACACTATGCATCCTATCATGCCACTCATCAATCACCACCATCACCAATATCACCACACAATTCTTTGTGGATTTTATTATCATTGGTTATCGCCATTGTTTTAAGTTTTAAATGTGGCATTCACAACAATTTTCCATCAACACAATCTCATCTCAAACATACAAGTCAATACTTATGTCAATCACAATGGCATCATAATCATCAACAATATTCATCAATCTTTCATCAACATTCAAGGTATGCTCAACATCCATACTCAATCTCATTCATCATCAATAACAATCATTCTATATTCATGGTGAATATAGACACATCTTTAACATATCAAGGCATAACATTTGCCAAACAATAACATCACCACATAACATACCATCAATATTCTAAATGCACAACACACATTACCAAGCACAATTAACATCATCATGTTCAAAATCTTAATTTGTCATCATAACATAAGCAAGGCGAACATGTATATTGTCACATACAATCAACCAATACTCAATTCATGCATTTAGAATATAAAACTCCTCTCCCACCTCAAGAGAAGTAGTCTGACCGATTCAACGTTCCCGCCTCATCGTTCGGAATGGATCCTACACCACATGGTATAGCACAACATCATTTTCTATTCAAAATCACCAAGACTTACACATTCTAAATCTCATACTTGGTGTTTATTAGATTCTCATTATCAAACTATTTTCCATTTTATTAATTTCACCACAACCACCACGCGTTTGGTGCTCATTTTTATTATCATGCATTTTAAAGCCATACCCAACAATGGGTTTACATACCAATGGCCATCAATCACCATTAATGGCCATCCACCATTATCAATGTCATCTCTCATCATCAATAAATATTCTTCCAACATATTTATTAACACCCACACTCTCAATATCATATATTTCCTCTCAAAATATAGTCTCCAACCAACATTTATTATTTTCCCTAATTTCTAGGGTTAGGGTTTTGCCAAAAACCTAACAACCTTCATAAATACATATCAACATCCATTATTTTCCACCATATTTTTGTGTACCCCATTAAATTCATATAAACGTTTGTATTTAACACACCCCACCTTAGGGTTTTCATATTAAATGGCTCTCTCAAACAACCCACATACTTTAGACACCCACCCAACATCCAAAACCCATAACCTAGGGCATAAGCTCATGAAAAATGGTGAGGAACTTACCTCATGCCAAGAAAAGAGTGAGCTTCCAAGAGAGGCGGAAGATAAGTGATGAAAATCTAAGAGAGAAGAAGGGAAAACTTCAAACCAACATCATCTCCTTCAAGCTTATGGAAAACGAAAATAGAGGAAGGAGGAGAGCACACCACCACAAGGGTTTTCAGAGAAGAAAAGATGAAGAGGAAAGGAGAGTGAAGAGGAAATGAGAAGAAGAGAGTGTTTGCCCTAGAGGGGGAGAAGTAACATGAATATGAGAGGAGAAAGGGAGTTTTTTATGTTTAATTTTTAACCTCTCATTAAAACCTTATCGTTTTATGACAGACAAGATCTCTGTTTGATACTTTATCCAAAAATTATTTCAAATATAGATTCAAATTCATAATAATATTCTTAATAGCCATGACCAACAGTACCTCAATCAAAGATACTTGGTCCGACACCCATATTTTTTAATCGGGTATAATTTTAGCTCTTAAAGTCACAATAAATTATGAATAATCCTCATAAATCTCAATTTAATTATTTCAATATTTTTGGGACATTTATTAACCCGTGTGTAATTATCTAATATTCATTCCTCTCATTTAATCATTTATATAAAATTTAGGGATGTTACAAATTACACTTTTCAAAACCCTAGTTTTCTCAACCAAATTTTCAAAACCTTGTTTTTCCAACCGAGTTAAACAAGATTTTAACCAAAGAGACCATTTACTCTTTAAACATAAAAATTAAGAGTAACTGGAATTTTGTTTTCGTTCCTTGTATTCCTTTCGTCAATGTACACCAGTTCTTAAGATATTTAAATTCGACCATTAGTTCCTGAAAAATGAGTTTGTTTTGTAAATTAGTCCTTATTAACAAAAGATAATAAGTCATGGAACACTTACATGTGGTATGTATTGTCAACAACTTATATTTAGGACAATATGGAATGATTTAATTATTGTTAGTATTATATAATCTCAACCTACTTTAATTTTTTTAAAAATATAGATTTAGTTTACTAATAGGTGATCTTTTTCTAATTAAATAAAAAAAACTCCCATAAAATAATGTTTATATAAACCATTAACATGTAAGTCATGTGTAAATATGAACTGTTGACAAGACATGCCTAAATAGGCAACATAGACACAGCACATGTAAGACGTAACACCCTTGGTTAATTAGGACAATTTTGTATACTAGGGTGTCCCAATTAACTATAAGGTGTTATGTAACTTGTACAAATTAGAAGAGATTTTTTGTACATTGGGTATCATAAAATAGTCCTTCCAAAATGTACACATAATAGTAGCATGGTTTAATTCATCAAAAGATTACATGCTCTAAAAGAAAATGGGGCATGCAGGCTCCCATTACACAACTATTCATCAAAGCATAACAACAATCTACGACTACTATCTACCAAAGAAACGTTCTCTTATTGGTTCCTTTTGCTGGCCAAGGCAGATGCACAAACTCCCTGTGTTCTTGTAGAGGCATTTCAGTGGAAACTTCCCATTGGGACCTTGTCTGTGCTCTCCTCGATTCCTGTTTAAGGAATTTACAAGAAAAGAATGCAACATCTAGATGGGTGAGTATATACTTCCAACTCATGTGTATCCATGAAAGGGTAGCTTAATACAATCACACATATAATATAATCAATAGACGATCATTATTACACATCAATATATGGGCCTCACCTTAGATTACGATCATCAGTGTAATAGCTAGTCAATCAACATGCCATGCATGAGTTAGAAGTTTTGTGACTTATCTTTAATTAGTGTTTCATGACGCGAATGAGCCCATAAAAATATTTTTCTTATCACAATTACCCCGTCATAGGGTAAGGGACACGTAGGTCCAATAATCCACAATTCGTGATCACATTCAAAAACTGAAACTGGTTCTCCACTGGCTTAGAAACACTCGTCTTTAGTCAAAGTACATCGGGCTTGCTATGGGTTGTCTGGTCTTTGGTGTGACTCCGAATCATTAGGGGCCCGACCCAGTTATACTCCCAAGATCTCAGCTTACGGATTAAATGAACATGTCCTCCAATGTACCCATCATTATGACTCTAGTACTCAAAATCCAATCACATGCCAATGGATGTATGTTGAATGCCATATTTTATTTCCTTCTTTCTTAATTATAGAGTCAGACAGGGTTCTTAGGTTCAATGCTTTGTCCTAAACACGCTAGGTAAAAATGGACTATAGGTGTTCCCACCACTATGTACTAAATTTCCAGTCCATAGGGGATTTTAGAGAAATTAGCATAAAACCTTAGTTACTTGATAACTTTAAAAAGAAATACTGAGACTTAAATCCAAGACATATACTTAGTTCTTATGATAGTGTAGGAAGTATTAGTATATGATAAAGAAGTTCAATTGGTGCAAAACACTTTAAGAATGAAGGTCTTTATTATAACCACAAGGAATTTGAGTAGTTTTAGAGAAAATAATATTTATGGGTCTAGCTTAAATTGAAATCTTAAATGTTTTACTAGTCATTTTGAAATACTGACATGTTTTTAGAAAATACACTCAGTACTTATAAAATATGGCGGAAGCATTATAAAAGTATCTTAATAGGAAAAACCTAGGTGGCCTAAAGCAAAGTAAGGACTTTGTCGTATTAGGGAAAGATATGAAAATAGATTCACAAGTGTAGTGTTTTTCGACTTAGCTTAAAGGAGGAATTGTGGCGATCAAAATCAAGCACTTAATTTACTCAAATGGCCGATCCAAAATATCATTCAAAGTTATCTTAAAAGCTCCGATAATATTTTTAGAATCGCAAAACCCTTAACAACTTGATTCTTGTACCGATTCATTTCCTTTGGCGTCCGAAGCCAAGAGAAAAATCCTTTTTAAAACAAATAATCTTTAAACCATAATAGGTTACTTAAATTATTACCCTTTGAAAAATTTTCAAGGTCAAAAACTTATTTTCTTACCAATTTCGCCAAAAACTTAGTTTAGGTCTATTTTCATCTAAAAACTCCGATTGAGTCAATTCAAAAGCCAAAAATGAATAGCTTTTAAAATTCTACATTTTAAACACCAGATAATTTTATACTTTCAACTCATAATTTTGAACTGCCCTATGTCCCTATTTCTCCTTCAAAATTCTGCTTTTACCCTTAAAATGTCATCGATCATGTTTAAAGATAAAACCACTGTTTTTAGCACTTGTTTAACCATATTTTTTTTTGGGCAGCAACCCTTCTTTCACTATTACCAAACATATTTTTTGGGTAAAACAAAGATTCAAAAGCCTTAATGTCATCTGCAATCATGTTTTTCTTAACGACACGTTTTTCTCGTGCATTCAACTAAGAATCCGCCATGACACTTAGGATTTCTTTCCTACCCTGAAGTCAGCCACACAACTTAAATCGATATACTCATAGAAATTAATTTTTTCAGCAACAAGCAAGAAATTTATCATGCCACACAAAACATTAAAGCAAGTACCATACCAACACCAAATGCACTAATTTTTCTATGACTTTTTCAAGCAAGCATTTTATGTAACTTAGAGCATTTTAAGGTTCCATCAAGGCACACATTTCAGCCACTATTTTGAGCATAAAAACTCACTCAAAAATTCAGATTTCACATGCAAAGCAAGATCCAAGTCATACATGATCATATTTACACATGCAAGTAAGAAAACAACACTTTCATCCATGAATTTTCACATGCATGCAAGGATCAAACAATCATTTTTTCAAACTTTAGCATCATATTTTCAACACTTCAAGGATGTCATTTTATGCATGCAAACTAGCCAAGGATGCATGCAAGAGCATAGCTCTTTTAAGGCCAAAAATTGAAATTTTTCTCAAATAAAATGGTGTCATTTTCTCAAAATTTCCTTGTCAAAACATAGAGTTTTCAAAACTGTTTCAGCCTTAAATTCAAAGGAAAAATTTTCATTTTTTAGCACATAGTGAAGGTAGAGACCTTACGGTAATCTCTACCACCTATGCATGCATGATTCCATGAGAGAAAAAGGAAGAACTCCCCTACCTTAATGAGTTTGACGTTGAAAATGGAGAGGGAAATGAGTAGCATTTGTGCTCTCTTGCTCTTTGCTTCCTAAGCTCCAAATAAAGGCTGAATGATGGCTTAAAAAGGTGGTGGGGCTACTGGACGGTGATAGGTGGTGGTGGTAAGTTTGTATGCTGATGAGAGAGATGGAGAAGATGAAAGGAATGAAAGAAAGAAAGAACTTGGTGGCAATGCTTTGTGATTCTCTGCCAAGGCAAAGACAATGAAAAAAATGACCAAGTTTTCTCCACCAGATAGATGTATATATATATATATGTATGTATACACACACATATATATATATATATATATATATATATATATATTTAACCACTAAATTTTAGACTTAGTAGTTGAATCTTTGGCTAGGTGTCTTAATTTGGAATAATGAAGAAATGGTGGAAATCTTGGTGTCATGTTCTAAAGTTAACACATAGCCATGCAAGGTGGTTTTATTTGGTGTAATTTAGTGGAAATCAAACCAATAATATTCAGATTTAGTTGGTGAGCTGAAATGGTAAGGAAACAAGACACATGATTTAAGAGAAAATAACTAAATGTGATAATGAAGGGTGGTTTAGTGGAAGAATTTAATGGTGACACATGACCATACAAATAAATCATGTTTTGCATAATTTAATGGGCTGAAATAATAGTCATGGCCATATGACACTTAAGTACAAGAAAAATGGTTTTTAGTCGCGATCAAATTACTATAAGGTTTCAGGGCTTTCCGAGTGAAGAATTGTCGAGAAATTTTAATCAGTTTTCTTGACAAGAATTTGTTTAGTGTGACCAAAGTATTTTATGCTCATTAGGTTCAGCTTCCATCACTCTCCATTCTCATCAGAGATATCAAAAATTCTATAGCCATTTCAGAGTTCGAGAAGCAAAGAATGACATTTTACACGATTAGGTAATCGATTCGCTGTGCTAACAAAATTTAGTACTAATATTTTTTTCACTATCATAATCACTATTATAAAATCATATTTGGGAATTAATACTTTCCTCAAAGATATCATCCCACCATAATCACTTAGAGTAACTCACAGAATATAATATACGTATCGGCCAAAGCCTAAATTTAACCGAATTTCACATTACGTGCTAGACCTTACATGTCCATTATTTTACAGATTTTCCTAAAAATCAAAAGTGTTACATAAGGGTTTAGTGATATTCCACCTTTTCTTAACTACATCCAATTCACTTTAATGTGACAGACTAGTTTACATTACGGATTCATATTTCAAGAGATTAACAACTATTTACTCTAAAAATAAACCATTGAAAATTATGAAAAACAAGTCTTGGTTAAAATGGAGAAACCAAATCAAACACATACGATGGAACTAAATACAAAAGAAATCAAGTGAAATACAAAATTCATGCTTCTGAGGTGCATTTCTTAATGATTTGGTAAACAAAGAATGAATTATGTATTTCCTCTCCATTTTAATACGCCATTCATGTTGATTATTTTCCTATGCTGCATAATATAGGTTGACACACACTTCCATCAAACCCTAAATGATTAATTCTTGACATCAATTCTTCTACGGAGGCAAAAGTAAGCTAACAATCGGAAGCATAGTGCCATGGCTAATAGAACCCAAACTTCTTTTAAGCCACCTTTTAAGTTTACAGTGTCAAATGTAGGTGAACTCTGTAAAGTCCTGCACCCTCCTATGCTTTCACAATCATATAGTTGGTCTCCTGAATATTGCACTTTTAGAAGGAGCCTAAAACCATAGTACATAAAGGACACATACTTCAACCACCGCATGAACTTTGGTATGTGCTGCACAATGCAATTAATTAGTGTTAGATTCTTTCCCAAAAGGAGATTAAACATTGATACATAGCTAATTTCATAGAACTATTATGTTTAAATTATAAAGAAGCTACACTCATTTTAGTTTTTACTTTTAGGTTTCAATTCATTCTTTTGTCTTCTTTAGTTATCAATTCTGTACTTTATGTTGTGTTTTATTTTGGTTTGGTTTCAACTTCGTCACTTAAAACCAACACTGATAATAATAATAATATAATTGTTTATTCCTTAATATTTGGTTGTAGTTTAAATTTGTTCTTTATGTTTTAGTTTAGTTACGCATATATGTTGTTTTAGTCTCTACCACGACACTTACCATACAAGAAGAAGAAATATAATTCAAAATGATTATCTTGATTGTTGTAGCAGTGCCAATGTGAATTTAATGAAAAGAACTAACTTAAAATTAAAATAGAATATAAAAGATTAAATTGACAATAAAAAGACGTTAAAGGACTAAATCAAGATCTAAAAACACATAAAAGACTAATTATTATGAAGATTATAAAGATATAGATAAGGAACGAATAAATAAATTTACATTCTAGTTAGTTATCTCCCATTCTTACTAGTATTGTTGCTGCCCATTATTGGAAAAAGCTTATGCACTGAAAAAAGAAGATTATACATACCTGAACGTAGTAGCCACCTGTCAGAAGGAACAACATTAGTATCAAAGAAGCAGCCATTCCTGACCTTTTAACACTCATAACTGCAGCTCCAAACAGTTCTCCTGCACCCTGTTATAAAAAATATAGATTTTAAAACTTCAAACAAATGAATGGTATATAAAGCACTAACTCACTCATTCCAAGTATTGGCATAACTTACCTGACTTGTTATAGCTATTAACAGAATAGTAATTATTGTCAGGAAGAAGCAAGCAACAGTTCTCTTAAAGCCAGCCATGAAGTACAAGATGAGCATGAAGAAAGTTGGATAGAAAACATGTGCCACCATGTCACACACTGTGCTGCATGCATAGTATACACTTAATCTATACATGTCAGCTTTCCTTTCTTTTATCAAGTAGAACTTTTCAAATGGAAAGACATAGACTGCTCCAAAAATACATGTAGAGGTCCAAAATATACAAATGTAGAACACTAAACCAACCTGAGGAAAAGACAACGATTATTTTAGAAGCTCAATCTTGTAAATAATAAAAATTAAGTGTCTTTGGGTACACAACATAATTAAGAGCTTATTTGGTAAGTTATTTATACATGATAGTCTATGTTAAAAGTTGACCATGATAAAGAACTTATTTGATAAGTTACAACAAGAACAAGAAGCTTATTGAAATAAGCTAAACAAAACTCATGAGAGCTAAAAATACTCCATAGGCTCTTCTAAACTCACCTTAATAATACCATACAAATTACCTGATCTCTAAGTTGAGCCTCAGTGTTGGTAGAAGATTTCCACCAAAGGAGTCCCAACAAAAGTGCAACCCCTATTGCTTGAACTAGTCTTAGCTTATCAAAATAGTCCTTGCATCTTGCTTTGAATGTTCTCCTAGATAGTATCACAAATTGGTCCAACCAACTCAATGTCCACTCCTTCTTAACTTGAATGGCCAGTTGAAGATGTTCTGGTGTGTTTGCTGCTCCATGGTTCCCTTCCTTTTCTTTTGGCTCCAATATAGCTTTGTACTTGCGTTGTAAATACTAACAAAACAAAGAAACAATTGATAAGAAGGTGATGATAAGAGATTGATGGAGCATGTACAAAACATATAATTTAAGTACAAGGCATTCTTACTTTAATAACATCCTTTGAAGGGTCAGCAGACTCTTGATCTTGCAAAATATCTGTTGGAACACTTATGTCATTCACTTGTCCAGTTGCCAAGTCAAGCAAGAACTCTGCAGGATTCATTGGTATTTGTGGGAAGAACCTCAATGATGAAAAATACTCCATTGTGTCTGTAGCCTTGCCATAGTAAACAGGATAGCCTTCTGATATCAGAAGAAGTTTGTCAAACATGTGAAAGATTCTGCTGGATGGTTGGTGTATTGTCGTTATTATGGTCCTTCCAGCCTACAAGTAAATCAAATCTCACTCTTCAGCATGTATATCCTCAATTTGGGTTCTACATTTGAGCATCTTATCACAATGGCACATGATTAAATTTAGTTATAGATTTTCAAGCTTACACGGAATAAAGGATTAAATAGGAAACAACAGATTTTATTTAAAATTAATATTAACGTTGTTCCTATGATTTTCGAAGCAAGTTCATAACAATTTTCAATAAAAGCTTTTCCCTTTTTTTTTTTTTTATTTCTGACTTACTTGTGCAAGCAAGTTTGCACATGCACCGGTTAGAAAATCCGATTTAGTTATTAGAGACCTTAGCAAGTCCTTGAAGTGTGAGAAGGAGTTTGTTTGCTGAGGTAGAATCAAGGCCTGAGGTTGGTTCATCAAGTAGCAGCAGTGAAGGATCAACAAGAATTTCATAGCCTATGCTGGTTCTCTTCCTTTCTCCTCCTGATATGCCTTTGAGATATCCTCCAGCTATTTTTGTGTGGCGACATCTATGATTACGCAATATATTTATTCAGGGAAACAGTTTTGTGTCTTTCATTTGAAGAAACTTCTGCTGAACTTTTTCACATGTATGTATTAAAATGTGATTCAAAACACACCTTTCAAGGCCGAGCTCCTTGATAGTGGTATCCACTTTTGCATATTTTTGCTGCTTGCTCATATTGGTTGGCAACCTCAAGAGTGCAGAGAAGACTAGTGTTTCTTCTACAGTTAATTGTGGGAATAGCACATCCTCTTGTGCCACAAATCCAATCCTATGAAGTAGATTAGAAGAAAAAACATAATAACAAATCAGCACATACTCATGTTTTTCGAAAGGATCAAGAACTTGCCAGGACACAATTAGATATATCTATAAAATTGGTTAACCACTTAACCTTCTCTTGACAGCTGGAGTATAACCAACATCATTGTAGGTTATTTTTCCCTTTACATTGTCAACTAATCTTCCTCCAATAACTCTCAACAATGTTGTCTTTCCACTGCCAGAAGGACCCATCAGAGCAAGAATTTCACCAGGGCCAACACTTCCTGTGATGCCCTTCAAAATTTTCTTGTATCTATCTTCTTCCACAGTGAGTTGTGTGGCTACCCTAGGTATCATTTTCTTCACACCGTTACTAGAGCCTGCTTGGAGATTTCTCACCTTATACTCTACATCTTCAAACTGCAAACATAATGAGAAATTAAGTAAATGATTTCAAAACAGTCAGAATAGTAATGATTCTTCTCGCTAGATTATGATAGTGGTCCATATGCAACGAAGAATCGCAAGAGTGCATGATTCACATTCTTCTAATTACATTCTTTATATTTTAGGACGAAAGTTAGGTGTAATTCTCAAGGTTTTTTTAGTGTTGGTTTCTGTTACAATTAGTTTTATCCTAGTAACCTATTGTACATAATGAAGACACGCAAAATAGTAAGGTAAAACTTAAATTCTGAGTGAAGAACAACATTAAGTAATTAAGAAATTTTACTTATATTTTATAAAGTCCATGAGTAATGTCACTATGTGTTGACATTTTGCTCCAAAACTGACAACAAAAATTCAAATCCTTTGGGAAGCATATTTGTTGGGCGGAGGAATAACTAAAAATGTTTCATCTCCCAAAATTATGAAAGCAATTCCTCCTATGATTTTCAATTCAGGAGAAAAAATACGTTAACATTTTTAAGAAAATAAACCAATAAGATTATCCAAAAATGTTTTAAAAAAAATAACTTTTTTAACCTGTGCAACCTTGTAAGAAATCAAAATGATAAAATTTTTATTAAAAATTATGGTAGACTTAGGTTGGGAATTACATGAAAATTTTTCCCTTTTAATTTATTTTCCTTTTCCACAGACTAAAAAATAATAATAATATGTTGTTAACAATCCTCACCTATAATATAAAGCCATTACTTTCTAGTACCTTGAGGTATATCGGGAGGGAGCACTTTTGTTTGAAACCGGAATCTTCAATATCTATGTCAATCTCTGAGTACCTATTCTGAAGGAGCGCCTGAGACCTGAACTCGTTGTGACCAGGACCATTGCTAGTGGAGCCAGCTAGTGGGGGTGACATTGACATGTCCACAATCTCTTCCTCTCTACCAATTTCCATGATCAACGAAGTCACTAGCAGCTAATTTGAAGCAAAGTGAAAAAATAAAATTTTGATGCATTGACTCTCAACTGCATAAGACCAACAACATGCCAATATATATATAAGGAAAAATTTTGGTTGGTGTGACACATACTTTTCATGGCAAGTTGTTGGTGTACTATGGTCACCCATAAACCTTGCAATTCTTTTGGTATACTATAAAGTTTCAACCATTATTTTAGTGAAGTAAAATGACTAGGATTCGGTTTGTCAAAAAACTGAACATTAAAAACTTCATTTCCGACGATATTCTAATTCCAGCATTTCATTAGATAGATACAACTCATTGGTTTGCATTTCATATCAAACCAACAGTTCTTTAAAAAAGGAATGGGGGAAAAAGAATGTGATTGCAATTAAGCGGTTGAGTCCCTCACGGAAATTCTATTTTGAAGAGTCCTTCTCGAAGGAATGTTAAATAAACTGAACTTTATTTGGAATTTTAGTTTTAACGTAGCATATTTTTTGATTTTGGGAGGATAGTTAATGAGTTGTTGAATTATTTGATATTGTTCGAATGCCGAATGAAATAAACAAAATAGTTTATTATATAGATTCGAGTCTAGGACGAAAAAAAAACTCACATCCTAAATAATTCAGAACAGGCATTTGTATATTCACTAAAAGGTACGAGTGTTACTTCCCCGTGGTGAGTAGCCTATAGATATCAATATTTCATTTAAAATATTTCCAAATACTAAGATATTTTATTAAGTCAGAGTGAGATATAGTTTTTTAAAAATTTGTTTCATGATAATAATGTATAATATTATAACAATATTATATAATATTAATTTATATTATACCATAATAAAATAATATTATATTTAGCATGTTATATGATGTTTTTTATTATATTATTAATTTTTAAAATATTGCACATAAATAAATACCCGTTAGTACTCATTTTCTTACATGTGGATAGTCATATCTTTTGTCATTTACTAACAAACAAAATTTGAAAGTTGTTACAAAAACTTTTGTTGATACACTAGTGCAGAAAAAATGTATGAACTCGGTTAAAATAGGGCTACAAACTCGGTTGCGAGAAGGAGTTCATTCTTGTCGTGTTCGTAGGTAATAAAGGTATGAACTCGGTTTACTAAACCGAGTTCATAGGGTGTATCTGTGAACTCGGTTTAAGATGAACAATGCACATAGAGAGAGGGGTTCTTTAATAGAAACAAGTACATCTTAACCCTACAAACTCGATTCAGGTTGGAACCGTGTTCATATTTATTTTTGGGTTGAACTCACTTATTGCTTAAACCGAGTTCATAGACATCCTAAAAACTCGGTTAAAGACAAAACCGAGTTCGTAGGTAGGATTTTTTTTAATATTTGTTTTTATTTTCTATTACCCCAAACCCACAAATAGTACAAATACTAAACCCAATATGCAGAAACAAATATACCAAAACAAAATTGCCAATAAATATATTATGAATATAATAGTATGTTATTCCTAACCTACATGCACACGTTACTATAACTAATACTTATATACCTAGTTACTATTGTCCTCTAACCCTCAGAAAATATAAGGCCCATTGCTCTCGAATTTCCTTGATGTCTTTGACAGTGTATAGGGATCAGTCTTGATATATATATATATATATATATATATATATATATATATATGTTAGTTATAACATATACAAATACACAATTACCTCATTACCTAAATTTGTTTGAAACTAATGAATTAGTTATGAAACTTATAGATGTCCATGAATCAGTTATGCTTAGGGATGTCAATGGGGCGGGGCAGGTGCGGGTAGTATGTTACCGCTACCCGTATCCACGGGTTTTAGGCGGGTAGCGGGTATTCACGGGTTCGGTAGCGGGTACCCATGAGTATTTCTGAATATTTATTATTTTTATAAAATAATAACAAAAAAGAAAATATGGTATAATGTACTAAACATAATATTATTTTAGTAAAATATAATTCAAATTATTATTGTATTATACATTACAACTTTATAAATTAAAAGTATTTTTATTGAAAAATATTAAATTTTGTTTATCTCATTATAAAATAATAAAAAATACTTAGATATTTAAATATATTTAATAAAAAATAAATATTAATAATTAAACGGGTACCCGCGGGGAGGGTAGTGTGATACCGCTATCCACCCGTTTAGTAAATATGTGGGTATCCATTACGGGTAACCCACGGATTACCCGCGGGCGCGGGTTTTTTTGCCATCCCTAGTTATGCTTGCTTCAATTATAGTTTGCATCGTCTTCATGACCTAGTACGTGCATTCATAGCCTCCTGTCTATCTACGATATTGCACAATACATATACAAAGTTTGTTAGTATTTACTTCCGAATATAAAAATAAAATCTATAGAGGAAGTGTATTTACTTTTGGGTATAGTCATTGCAATATTTTCTTTGTGTTGACACCCTTTAATCGGTTATATCCATTTACAACCCTATTGAAAAAACACCAATTAGAAATTTTCATAAAATAAACTCGTTTGTTGTTTACAATAGAAGTTCCGATGTCAACTTACATTTCAACATAAAGTTTAAATTGTGCAGGAATTGAGCCATGTATTGAACAAATACAAATTGCGATGTTATCTGCTGGACAAATAAAAACAAGTAGCCAGTGAGCACTGAAATGAAAGGGAACCGAGTAAGTACTCAACATGAGTGAATAATATACATTTATATAAATGCACACATACTAAAAATAGTGTCAACTTACTTGGTAATGTATGGCGCCAAATATACCCTCTTCTTTGACTTAGACATCCAATTTTATATGTAAGCTTGGGTCTCTATGTCCTTGGTTCCACTCCCCTGTATGGCCTCAGGCTCTAAGAATCCAAATGTGTCATCCTTCCCTTCAGCCACACATACGTTGTACATGATTCTACAACATATAGTCGATTAAAAAAATTAGTGTACATAAAATAGGTAAATATATGTTTACATGTATAAGTACTTACATCTCCTAAAGCTGTATAATGGAGATGTTGAGCATGATCGTCACGTTCGTAATCTCTGATATGTCATTCTGATCAATGTATATGGGAACGTTGCTCGTCCTACCAAAGACATCCTTGTTCCAGGGCCCCTGAGCAGGTGTGTAATACAAGTCAATACACACTCTCCATAACTCTCGTATGGGATCCACCTACCGAGTCGGAACTGGAACTTCGGACTTCCCCTATAAGTAACAATAACAGGTAGATATATAAATATATACATATAAAAATAAATAAATAAATAAATGAGTTTTCAACATACCTGATCAGCAACAACCTTTAGCAGTGATGTAGGCCACATGAGGAACTGCTAAAGTGCTTATGAAATGTGGAATAACTCCTTTGTGGGCATTGGAATGACCATGTCAAGGTCAGGTGTGATAACTTGCACCACGAATACCCTTGATATGCCATCCAGCAAGGGTTTCCCGTCAACCAGCGACCCTGTACTGAATACCATTTGAATGGTAACCAGGTCAGGTACTCCATCAAGAAACAGTTGACATCTCCTCCTAAGGTCGGCACTAGTGTTGTGACCATCAGGATCTGCTCCCACACACGAACCTTTAGTGCTAATAAGCACCAGCTCAGGTACAAGTACAGGTACAGGGTCAGCTACAGGCTATGACAGAGGAGCCTTTTCTAACTTCTCAGTCAAATACAATATGCTTGGCCTGTATATCCATAACCTCCTTCAAGCTTCTGAATTTCTCATCGTACTCAAAAGCAAGCCGAGCCTTGGCCTCACTCAACCTTGAATCGAACATCCTAACCATTTCAGCCGATAATAAAGCTGTAGTAGATAGGTCGTACACGTTGCGTATATTATGGCCTCTAATAGTAGCTCAAACTCTACCAGGGTGCTCTGGTCTACCAAAGGCCACAATCAATATATCCTGCCGACCATCAGCAACGAAAGACCCCTGGGTAGATGCAGCTACTAACTCATCCTACAAAAGATAAAAAATTAAACCATCATCAGTAATCAACTTTGAATGTTAAAATATAAAACATAAACTTTTTGCTTAGATATTCTATACTTACAATCTTCTCCACAACCTGTTGTGCCTTTGGAGAAGTAAAGTCACCCGATTTCCTGGTATAGGCTCGTTTCTATTTCTCATGGCTCGAGGGGGGAGAAGAAGGATTAACAACCTCAGTGTTAGGCTGGCTAGCCCTCTTAGTAGTCATCTGCTGCTCAAGAAGACGATATCCTCTACGTGATAGTCTGTGGGGACAATCGTTCTTCCCTTGAATCTCATGGGCCTTTTTCCTAATTGCCTAATTCAATTGCAAACAAAAAAAGAATGAATTTTGGAAATTAATTACAAATAAAATGAGATTGTCAATAAAGGTTTTTGACATACCATAAACTTTGTAGACTGTCGAGATGCAACAAAGGCATCCCATGTGTCATGGTCAATAAATTCTCACTTCTCACCGGGAAACTCCCTTGTGCTGTCCAAAAATGTACTCACAAGTGAGTTTGGTCTTGAAGGCCTTCCATCTCTCAACAATACTAGAAAATACCTTCCTTTTTAGGGTATCCACTACTAGAATATCCCAAGCACTCTACAATAATAATTTAGTTAGCATCACAAACATTATAGATGAGTAAAGTATAATTTATATACAAAATAACGTACCAGAATATCCTCCCAAATTTGGTTTTTTAGGACCTCCTTGATGTGATCCTAATATGGAAGACTAGTAGGGACCCAAGTCCCGGCCAACACCCCTAAGTAACTACTAAACTTGGCCTGATTCGGCCCAGATGCTTGACATCAACGTCAGCATGTAGTTGATCTCCCTGATATATCCGAATAGTGACACTAGACATTCGTGTCACACCTTTCTGCCGCCTGGAAGATGAATTTGAGCCCTGTTGTGATGCTATCTGTACTTGTGTAAAAGAAGAATCACTTGTCAGTTAGATAAGATACATAAAATATGTGAAATAAAAAAATAATACATATTTAATAACAAACACCATGAAAAAAATATAACATAAACTATGTAGTTAATATATTCTCCCATATGCCTTCATGATGATCATCACGAGTTGCTTGGACTTTATCTATATAGTTTGCTGGGTTTATTGTTGGTAGACGTGTTGTCAAAGTAGAGGTATCCAAGATATCAGGACTAAGATCCCCTATCTCGGCATCTCTAGTGTTGGGTCTACTTTGCATAAGAAATGACCATCTTTTGTTAGACGAGTCAATAACATTAAAAACTTATTTCACTTGAGTCGTCATAATAAAAGGCTCTTCCTTATGGCTCACCTTGTTGAGATCAACCAAAGTGTATCCTAACTCATAAGTTTTCACATTGTGATTACTATCTAGTCATTTATATTTAAACATAGGTACTGTGAAGGAACCATAATTGACATCTCATATTGCTTCAATTACACCAAAATAACACAACTTAGCTATTACAGTATTCTTATCTTTTGCACTGGAGAAATGCATCGACTGAGCCATTACCATAACACCATTATTTTGCATTGTGCTCTTGTCGTCTTGTTCTTTTGTATAAACTAAGTACTTGTTTATGTCATACCCACTAAAAGTGAAGACATCAAAGTTGGGTCCTTGAGCTAGACGTTGTAGGGTTGTAAATGTCAATGAATCTTTCATGATAGTCATTCTAAACCACTTCATGTTTGGTTATGTTCGTTTAACACCTATCTCTTAGTCATTCTTAGGTTGTTTGATGTAGGAGGATCTTCAAGTCTCCTTTGAAAGGGGTTGGATCTAGGCCCTTCTCCTTCTTCTAACCTTTAAATGCCATGGATGATTGATGCATAAATCCTGAGCCATTAACTTGGTGTGTAACTCTCGAAGGATTTATATTCTTTTGGCAAGCGCACCAATCATTAAATTTGTAATATATTTGATCGTCCCACAGGGATTGAGGTAATTACCATAATCTTGGACTAGCACAAGCTGAACCAACACAAGTAGATAGA
This sequence comes from Clitoria ternatea, assembly GCA_037962975.1. NCBI lineage: Eukaryota > Viridiplantae > Streptophyta > Magnoliopsida > Fabales > Fabaceae > Clitoria > Clitoria ternatea. The sequence continues at coordinate 154,695,165 of CM075671.1, forward strand.
ATTCATTCTATTTTTGTTGTTTTTAAACTTTCTATGTTTTTGTATTTTTAGAAACAATATAGAAGATGAAATATGATTAATGAAAGATAGGTTAGGATTACTTCAGCTTACAATTTTATCCAGAAACATGCAATTGAGGTTCAATCAAGCTTCAGATGCAAGAGGACAATTCACAGTTGGTTAATCCCTAATTCCTTAGGTGACTAACACTAGTTCCTAAGCATTAAACCCTAATCCCTTAGGTGTTCAGTGACAGAGAAATCTAATGTGAAATTGGGGATCGAACCCTAACTATTCACCTACTTACTAGGCCTGAATTAGTTAGAAAGCCAGAAGTTACCTAAGCCTCAACCATGATTCCTCACTGGTGAGATTCTGCATCAGATCTGGATTTGTCAATCCAGCAATGGAACTCCACTCCTCAACTTGTTCTCCTCATGATTCAGAAGTTGAATTCCTCAATACACCGTTAAGAATTCATTGTAAGCCTTCGCAATCCCAACCTTAGGGGTTTAGAAACCCATGGAAATGGATTCAGAGAATGGAATATGGAGAGACATGGACGAGAGAATTTAGAGAGAGAAAAGAATTAGAGAGAGATTGGAAATGAGAAAATGAATCGTGTTATCACTTCTGTGTGTGTCTCTCCTCTTTTTTTTCACAGAGTATGTATAGGTATATATATATATATATAACTTACTACTAGCTAACTAACTAACTAATTACAAGAGAAACTTAATTAATAATTAAACTAACTAACTAATTACATGATTATAGAGAAATAATTAATTACAAGACATTACTTAAATTACTAAGGTACAACAGACGTAACTAATTAATAGGAACTACAGCACTTCGCTTAGAGGGAAAAATAACGAACTGGATTAACCAACTTCACGCTTAAGCGTGATTGAAAGGCGCTTAAGCAAGGTCGTTAATTTATGCCTCTGTGACTTCACGCTTGAGCGTGAATGAAATGAGCTTAAGCGTGAGCTTTAATTGATGGCTATAGTGGATTCACGCTTGGGCGTGACTGAATTTGGTCTTCACGCTTGAGCGTGAATGGGAGGCGCTTGAGCATGGGTGTTAAATCCATGGGTGTGGTGAAGTCACGCTTAAGCGTGACTATGGTCCGCTTAAGCGTGATCGTGTTTCTTTTTCTTCATGTAATGTTTTCTTCCTTTTACATGAATGCATGCATCCTTCACGCTTAAGCCTGAAGCTTTCTTGCTTGAGCATAGTGTCTTGTACCTGATCCTGCAACATACAAACAAATAAATACCTAGCGTATGTACGCTGGCTGTCTAGCATATGTACGTTGGGTTAGTGAATTTACAAATAAATAAATTTCCTTATATACTTATTTTTTTACCCATTTTCTTGCATAATTTAAACACTTTTGAAATAAATAAATAAAACCAAAATTAATGACAATTTATTAAATAATAATGCCAAACTAAACAATATTTAATGGATTATGTTAAATTAAAGATGAAATTATTAAGTCTTTTCAAGACTTATCAATGATTGCTTCTCAAGAGGGAAAACCGAAACCATAAAAGAAGGAAACTCTAAGAGTTGGGCAAAAATTATGAAAGGAAGGAAGGGAAAAATATGAAAAGGAAGGAGGAAAATGTAAAGGATGGATGAAAGGATATAAATGGAAGGAGGGGAGGCCACTTCCAAGGGAAGATAACTCCCTTGACTCGCCACCAAGAGGGAGAGAACCTTCTTGGATAAGAGCTTGCTAAAGATCCACTCTAGCCTAGAGAGAAAGAGGAGAATCTCTCACTAAACTTTCACTCAATATGATTCTATTTCTCAAAATGAATAATGTGTCCATTTTACAAAGGAGAGCTCCCTTATATAGCCTAAGAAGAATTCGGTAAAAGGATGCTTAGTTGGGCTTCCATCATGGATCCTAAGCCCAATTATGCTAAATAAGAAGGATATGGCTCATACATGGCCCAAGGAGAGTACATGGCCCTATAGTGACCAAATTGACCTACTAAGGTCTAAATAAAACCTATATCACTAGAGAATCTATCTATGAGTTATATTACATGATGTGTACAAATAAATCCTCAAAGTGTCTTCATTGGGCTTAGGCCTATTAAGCAAATAGTGGAAGGAAGATAAGGCTTTGTGGATGGTCTCTTTGGCCTTTTGGGACTTGGCCCTTGTTAGGGGACCCTTGTAAACCTCCAAGCCTTTGTCCAAGGTATTGTAAGGATCTTCCCATGTTGTGTCCTCATTATGCTCCCTTCCTCGAAATGATTTGTCCTTAAATCTAAGGCATCATCCTCGTTATCTATGTCAAAAGGAGATAAGTCAGACACATTAAATGAAGCACTCACACCATATTTACCAGGCAAATCAAGGACATATGCATTATTCCCTATCTTCTCAAGAATTTGAAAAGGACCATCACCCCTAGGGTCAAGTTTGGATTTTCTCAAATTTAGAAATATTTCTTTTCTAAGATGTAACCAAACCCAATCTCCAACCTTAAAGGTAACTTCCTTTCTTTTCTTATTGGCACAACGAGTATAGTGTTCATTTTTAGCTTATATTTGGTTTCTAACCTTCTCAAGAAAATCTTTTATAAATTTGGCCTTTGCCTCCCTATCCATGTGAAGGACAGAATTAGAAACATCAATGGGTAAAAGGTCCAAAGGAGTGAGAGGGTTAAAACCATAAACAACTTTAAAAGGACTATGCTTAGTTGTGGAGTGTTGTACCCTATTATAAGCAAACTCAATGTATGGTAAACACTCATCCTAAGATTTTATATTTTTCTTTACTAAGACCCTTAGTAATTAAGAAAAGGCCCTGTTCACTACCTCAGTTTGGCCATCCGTTTAAAGATGACAGGTGATAGAAAATAGAAGCTTCGTTCTTAGCCTTCACCAAAGAGTTTTCTGAAAATGGCTTAGGTATTTAGTGTCCCTATCAGAAATGATAGTTTTAGGAACACCATGAAGTCTTACAATTTCCTTGACAAATAGCTTAGCAATATGACTTGCATCATCCACTTTCTAACAAGGAATAAAGTGAGCCATCTTATTAAACCTATCTACCACAACAAAGATAGAGTCTATGCCCCTTTGGGTCCTAGGTAATCCTAACACAAAATCCATAGAGATATCAATCCAAGGAGCAGTAGGTGTAGGCAAAGGAGTATAAAGACCATTAGGTGATAGTTTAGATTTAGCTTTCTTATAAATAATACACCTAGCATATAGTCTTTGAACATCCTTTTTTATTCTAGGCCAATGGAAGTGTTCATTTAATATGGACAAAGTTTTATCCCTTCCAAAATGACCCATTAAGCCACCTTCATGGCTTTCTCTAAGAAGAAGATCTCTTAAAGAACTCCTAGGAATGCAAATCTTGTTGGCCCTAAAGAGGTAACCATCTAGAATGTAGAATCCTTTTTGAGATATAGTGTTTGAAGATGAATTGTAGATTTTAGAAAAATCAAGATCACCTTGATACAAGTTCCAAATCTTATCAAGTCCAATGATGTTTGAACCAAGAGAGGCAAGCAAGGAGTGCCTTCTAGACAAAGCATCAGCCATAGTATTTGATTTTCCATTTTTGTACTTGATGACATATGGAAATTGTTCTAAAAACTCAACCCATTTGGCATGTCTTTTATTTAACTTATGTTGCCCTCATGAATTTAAGTGATTGGTGATCACTATGAATGACAAATTCTTTTGGGATCAAGTAATATTCCCAAGTTTGGAGGGCTCTAACCAAAGCATAGAATTCTTTGTCATATGTGGGATAATTGAGGGCATCCTCATTGAGTTTTTCACTAAAAATACAATAGGGTGGCCTTCTTGTAACAAAATAGCTCCTATCCCCACATTGGAAGCATCACACTCAAGCTCAAAAGTTTTAGAAAAATTTGGAAGAGCTAAAATTGGAGCATGAGTGAGCTTTTCCTTAAGATCTTGAAAGGCCTTCTCTTGCCTTGGTCCCCATACAAAAGCAACATTTCTCTTAACCAATTCATTCAAGGGGGAGGCTAAGGTAGAGAAATCTTTCACAAATCTTCTATAAAAACTAGCTAGACCATGGAAACTCCTAACTTCACTCACATTCTTAGGTGTTGGCTAATCTTGGTTTGCCTTCACTTTGGAGTGTTTTACCTTTACCCCTTTAGAACTCACTATGAGTCCAAGGAAGACAATGCTATCCATGCCAAAAGAACATTTTTCAAAATTTGCATAGAGGTTGTTTGTTCTCAAGGTAAGCATAACTTGTTTTAAATGGCTTAGATGAGAGGTCATGGTCTTTGAATAAACAAGAATATCATCAAAATAGACCACAACAAAATGCCCAATAAATTCCCTCAAAACATGATTCATTAACCTCATAAAAGTGCTTGGTGCATTAGTCAAGCCAAAGGGCATAACTAACCACTCATATAATCCAAGTTTGGTTTTAAAAGCAGCTTTCAGTTCATCTCTCTCTTTTATTCTTATTTGATGATAACCACTTTTAAGATCAATCTTGGAAAATATAGTAGAACCACTATATTCATAAAGCATATCACCAAGTCTAGGTATTGGATGCCTATACTTGATGGTTATGTTGTTGATAGCTCTACAATCGATGCACATTCTCCATGAACCATCTTTTTTAGGAACTAACAAAACAGGTAAAGCACATGGGCTCAAGCTCTCTTTAATCCATCGCTTAGATAATAGTTCATTCACTTGCTTTTCAATTTCTAGGCTTTCCTTAGGGTTACACCTATACGTAGGCTTATTTGGTAGACTAGCACTAGGAATTAAGTCTATTTGGTGTTCAATGCCCCTAATTGGAGGTAAGCCTTTGGGAATATCCTTAGGGAAAAGGTCTTAAAATTCATCTAAAATGGTTTGAATCCCTTTGGACAAAGTAGAAGGGGAAAAGCCCATTGAGCATAAGGAAGTGCTAGGGAATTCTTTAGGAATCATGATCAAGCATTGTTTTTGAAGAAGCATAGCTTACTTCAAGTCATGTTTAGTATCCAAGAGATTGGCTCTAGAGTCATCATAAATGACAACTCCTTTTCCTTTGTCTTTTTATTTTTCTTATGTTTTTCTAAATTGCTAGACGAAGAATCTAATTCTCTACCCCTTTTAGATTTTATTTGGAGCCGATCATTAAGCACCTGTTGAGGAGTTAAGGGATGTAAAACTATCTTCTTGTTATCTAGCTTAAAAGTAAGGGTGTTAGTGAACCCTTCATGGATGACCTTCCTATCATACTGCCAAGGTCTCCCTAACAGAATATGAGTTGCTTCCATAGGTACTACATCACATTTTACTTCATCTTTATAGGTTCCTATGGTAAAATTTATTAAGACTTGCTTATTAACTAACATTTCTCCCTTTTCATTTAACTATTGCAACTTATAGGGTCTAAGGTGATCTATTAGTTCTAAGCCCATCTTATGTACTAGCCTTTGACTTGCTACATTGGCACAACTCCCACTATCCACAATGAGAGAACATAGTTTTTCATTTATGTAACATCTTGTGTAAAAGATGTTCTCTCTTTTTGCAGTATCATCAAGCTTAACATGGCTTCCAAGTAGCCTTTGAATCATGTAAAGCTCTCCATCATCCCCTAAGATATGCTCACTGTCATATAGGAATCACTACTTGAGTGATCACTTGAATTATGATTATCAGAATCAGACTCTGATTGACTTGAGTAGGTTCCATTAGTTTTCAAAATCATAGTTCTTTTTGTAGGACAGTCAGAAGCAATGTGTGTCGCGACCGGGATCGCGGCGACGCGGCCGACCCTCGAAACCGTTTTAAATAATAAACAGGGAGTCGCCACCAATATTTTTTTAGGATAAAATAGTGGAAAAACCTTTTGTTAAAGCACTGGTTATAAAAATGAAATTCCATGATTCGGGAGTCTGATTACAGGTGAGGAAGGTATTAGCACCTCACAACTGTCCGTTAAAAACGGTTACCTCAATTTGATAGCGCGCATTATAATTAACCCAATAATTATTTTAACTTCTTCATAAAAAGAAAAATGTACGGAACGACAAAATAAACAAAAAAAATAAACAAAGATCAACACAAAATATTTACATGAGATTAACAGGACGTCTCGTCCAAATTAATCTCGCTCTGCCTTTTTAAAGAGATATTAAAAAAAAATGAGATTAACAGGACGTCTCGTCCAAATTAACCTCGCTCCTTCTTTTTAAAGAGATATTAAAAATATGAGATTAACAGGACGTCTCGTCCAAATTAATCTCGCTCCTCCTTTTGATAGCAAGACAAAAAGGAAACTCTAAAAATTAAATAAAGAAAGGTGGGCCCGACAGGAACTGTTTCCCGCTCCTACGTATTCTCGAGCTTTCGAGAAATCAGGGTCACGTAGTTCTTTAAAATGTTTTTTTTTAGGAATAGATTAGGAAGATATTGATGGGCACCATTCTAGCGAAGAATCCATACAAGGCGAAGTGCTTCGTACGTGCACGGATCCTATAAAGGCTGTGTAGACGGAAGTATTTTCTGTACGACACTGATTAAGAAAAATGAATATATAAAATAAAAAAAAACTAAGTGGGAGAAGAAAACGAGTGCAAAAAATGAAGAAAACCGAGTGAAGAATAAGAAAACCGAGTGAAAAATAAGAAAACCGAGTGAAAAATAAGAAAACCGAGTGAAAATAAGAAAACCGAGTGAAACTATGAAAATCCGAGTGAAAACAGAGAAAACCGAGTGAAACAGTGAGAATCCGAGTGGAAACAGTGACAATATGAGTGAAACAGTGAAAATCTGAGTGAAACAGTGAAAAATCTGAGTGAAAATAAGAGAAACCGAGTGCAAAATAGTAAATCCTAGTGAAACAGTGAGAATCTGAGTGGAATAGGAAAAATCTGAGTGAAAATAAGAGAAACTGAGTGAAACAGTGAGAATCCGAGTGGAAACAGTGAAAATCTGAGTGAAACAGTGACAACATGAGTGAAACAGTGAAAATCTGAGTGAAACAGTGAAAAATCTGAGTGAAAATAAGAGAAACCGAGTGTAAAATTGTAAATCCTAGTGAAACAGTGAGAATCTGAGTGGAAAGAGGCTTACCGGGTGAAATTTAAGCAGAGAAGAACGATTGGGACAAGAATTGCAAGTCCGAAAGGGAAAAGGGAGCAGGAAGGAGTGGTGTTGAGTGAGAGTGTAGAGGATGTTGGGGTAAAGAGAGTTTGAAAGGTGAGGGGTGAGTGAAGTGAGAGGGAGAGAAGACTTGGCGTGAGAGAGAGAGAGAGAACAGAGGCTTGTTTAGGCAGAGTTTTCCCTTCTGAATCCCCTCCTCCTTCAGCTGCCCTTCCCCTTCCATTTATAGGCTGGTTTGAGTGGAAGGCCAGCTCAGGCTTCCACTTCCGAGTGGAATGCCAGCTCAGGCCTCCACTCAGAGTGAAGTGGGGGACAACGACTGGGTGGGAATTTTTAATTCCCCCCACTTCCACCCCTGTTTGCCACTTGTCTGCCACCCCCAGGATTCCTGGATCCACTTGGGTGGTGGAATCCAAGTCAGCACGGTCTAACAGGGGGACCTGGTGGGAATCCGAGTGAGAATGGAAGAATTCCGAGTGAGAATTATGGAAATCCGGGTGAAAATGTTGGAAATTCGGGTGAAAATGGTGGAATTCCGAGTGAGGATATTGAAATCCGAGTTAGAATGGTGAAATCCGAGTGATAACGGCTCGGATCAACCTCCCAATCAATATTCTTCTACACTGGGAGTCAATTCTGAGTGGAATGAGGCATTCCCCATAGAAGGCCGAGTGAGAATACTCCTTCCGAGTGGTTTTACTCGGTTTGTGGTTGCTGTGAGACATTCAATCGGAAACGAGTGAAAAAGCCTCGGAGCCGATTGAAAATTGATGAGAACGACTTGAATTGCCAGTCGGTTCCGACTGGAAATTGATGGAAATGGGTTCGGGAAAGGTTTGAAGGAGGACTCGGAGTTTGAGTGTAAAGGAGGACTCGGAACTGATTGAAATGGCTCGGAAATGGGTAAAGGAGGACTCGGATGAGTGAAGTTCGGAACCGATTGAAATGGCTCGGAAAAGATTTAATCATGGCTCGGAAATTGGTGGAAATGGACTCAGGATGAGAAGAATTGATTGGCCAAAAGGACTCGGGAAAGGTGGCTGACTGACTGAAGTCTCACTCGGAATCCGATTGGAACTTGGCTCGGGTTTGAGTGGGAGTACTCACTCGGTGTTGACTGAAGAACAACACTCGGAATTCCTTCAGCCGGGATTATTCACTCGGAATTTCTTCAAAAGTGACACAGAAACTTCAACGCTTGAAGGATTTACTCGGATCCTTCCTTTTTTGCACTCGGAAATTGGATTTTTGGCCATTTGCACTCGGAATGGCTTGACAGAGAGCCTTCCACTCGGATTCACCTTCGATAAGGAAGCATTTCACTCGGAATTGACTCATCCTGAGTCATTTCACTCGGATTCTCTTCAACATGGCATAATCCACTCGGATTTGGTTTTATTCTAAGTCATCCCACTCGGATTCCCCAAACAGGATCCTATTCTACTCGGAAATGCTTTATTTTCACTCGGTTTTGATTATTTCTGAGTAGTTTTACTCGGATTTGCTCCATTCTGAGTAGTTTCACTCGGATTTGCTCCATTCTGAGTAGTTTCACTCGGTTTTGCTAGTTTTTGGGCCATTCCACTCGGATTTTTGTTCAACAGGGGCATTTTCTACTCGGATTTGATCCTTTTTGAGTCATTTCACTCGGATTTGCCTCCAACAGGTCTATATTCCACTCGGAAATGCTTCCATCATAGTCATCTTGCTCTGATCTGACCATTTTTGAGTTATTCTATTCAAATCTGACCATTCTGAAGTATAAAAAGAATCATTCCACTTGGACCGGACCAAAAGAGGTGTTCACAGATGCCCCTCTTTACTTCTTTTTCACAAAAGAAACACGAAGCTTCTGTGTTTTTGAAGTGAAAAGGAAGTAAAGATATGAACACCGACGTAAGGGGGCCAAGTGGGACCTCTTGATTGGTATGGCAACTGATGGTATGGGCAATCATGAGTCTGTGTGACCTCTGATTCTTAAAACGAGCATTCTCCACTTCTGTTTCTCTTCTTCTCTTCTTCTTCCTCTTTTTTTTTTGTTGTTTTTTTTTTTGAATGGACAGGGAAAAATTGTCTTTTAGTTAACAGGAGGTAATAAGATCAGGATTGACTCCCAGTAGACTAGAAAGTAAAGGTTGCCCTCGTGGGCGACTGAAAAGTAAAGGGTACCTCGATAGGTGGCTGGGAAATAAAGGATGCCTTGATAGGCGGCTGGAAAGTAAAGGATGCCTTGATAGGCGGCTGAAAGATAAAGGATGCCTTGATAGGCGGTTGGAAGATAAAGGATGCCTTGATAGGCGGCTAGAAAGGTAAAGGATGCCTTGATAGGCGACTGGAAAGGTAAAGGATGCCTTGATAGGCGGCTGGAAAGATAAAGGATGCCTTGATAGGCGGCTGGAAGATAAAGGATGCCTCGATAGACGACTGGAAAGGTAAAGGATGCCTTGATAGGCGGCTGGAAGATAAAGGATGCCTCGATAGGCGACTGGAAAGATAAATGATGCCTTGATAGGCGGCTAGAAAGGTAAAGGATGCCTTGATAGGTGGCTGGAAGATAAAGGATGCCTCGATAGGCGGCTGGAAAGATAAAGGATGCCTTGATAGGCGGCTGGAAGATAAAGGATGCCTCGATAAGCGACTGGAAAGATAAATGATGCCTTGATAGGCGGCTGGAAAGGTAAAGGATGCCTTGATAGGCGGCTGGAAAGATAAAGGATGCCTCGATAGGCGGCTGGAAAGATAAAGGATGCCTTGATAGGCGGCTGGAAAGGTAAAGGATGCCTTGATAGGTGACTGGAAGATAAAGGATGCCTCGATAGGCGACTGGAAAGGTAAAGGATGCCTTGATAGGCGGCTGGAAGATAAAGGATGCCTCGATAGGCGACTGGAAAGATAAATGATGCCTTGATAGGCGGCTAGAAAGGTAAAGGATGCCTTGATAGGCAACTGGAAGATAAAGGATGCCTCGATAGGCAGCTGGAAAGATAAAGGATGCCTTGATAGGCGGCTGGAAGATAAAGGATGCCTCGATAGGCGACTGGAAAGATAAATGATGCCTTGATAGGCGGCTGGAAAGGTAAAGGATGCCTTGATAGGCGGCTGGAAGATAAAGGATGCCTCGATAGGTGGCTAGAAAGATAAAGGATGCCTTGATAGGCGGCTGGAAGATAAAGGATGCCTCGATAGGCGACTGGAAAGATAAATGATGCCTTGATAGGCGGCTGGAAAGGTAAAGGATGCCTTGATAGGCGGCTGGAAAGATAAAGGATGCCTCGATAGGCGGCTGGAAAGATAAAGGATGCCTTGATAGGCGGCTGGAAAGGTAAAGGATGCCTTGATAGGGGACTGGAAGATAAAGGATGCCTCGATAGGCGACTGGAAAGGTAAAGGATGCCTTGATAGGCGGCTGGAAGATAAAGGATGCCTCGATAGGCGACTGGAAAGATAAATGATGCCTTGATAGGCGGCTGGAAAGGTAAAGGATGCCTTGATAGGCGACTAGAAGATAAAGGATGCCTCGATAGGCAGCTGGAAAGATAAAGGATGCCTTGATAGGCGGCTGGAAAGGTAAAGGATGCCTTGATAGGCGGCTGAAAGATAAAGGATGCCTCGATAGGCGGCTGAAAGATAAAGGATGCCTCGATAGGCGGCTAAAAGATAAAGGATGCCTTGATAGGCGGCTGAAAGATAAAGGATGCCTCGATAGGCGGCTGAAAGATAAAGGATGCCTCGATAGGCGGCTGAAAGATAAAGGATGCCTTGATAGGCGGCTGAAAGATAAAGGATGCCTTGATAGGCGGCTGAAAGATAAAGGATGCCTCGATAGGCGGCTGAAAGATAAAGGATGCCTCGATTGGCGGCTGAAAGATAAAGGATGCCTTGATAGGCGGCTGAAAGATAAAGGATGCCTCGATAGGCGGTTGAAAGATAAAGGATGCCTCGATAGGCGGCTGGAAAGGTAAAGGATGGGGTTAACCCTCAATTGACAGAAAATACAAAGATTGGGGGGAGCTAACAGGACGTCTCGTCCAAATTAACTCACTGGTCCTAAAGACTCGGGGTGATGCCCCAGTTTGACATGACTGAAAGAATTACTCTTTGACTGAAAGAGAGTGATCCTGGGGAGATGCCCTAATTTGACATGATTAAAGGAATCTTGGGGAATTGCTTTCTAAATGAAAGAGGGTGATCTTGGGGTGATGCCCCAGTTTGACATGATTGAAGGAATCTTGGGGAATTGCTTTCTAAATGAAAAAGGGTGATCCTGGGGTGATGCCTCAGTTTGACATGATTGAAGGAATCTTGGGGAATTACTTTCTGACTGAAATAGAAGAAATCTGGGGGAGATGCCCCAGTTAGGAAGATTGAAGGGATCTCGGGGAACTGCTTCTTGACTGGAAGGAAAAATCTAGGGTCCACTAGGGATGTATAGTGGGCTTACTAAAAGAAAGAAATCAAGGGATGATCCAGTTCAAGCTGTCTTGGATGATTCGGGGAACTGCTCCTTGATCGGAAGGAAAAGAAATGGGGGGAAATCTAGCTGAAGGAGCTAGGGATACTGTCCCTCGAACGGAGGGAAGATTTGGGGTGATACCCCAAATTTTGGAAAGAGTAGAAGATTTAGGGATACTACCTTTGGGGGAAGGATATGGGGTGACGCCCCACTTAGGGCGGTTGAAGAAGCTTGGGGGTACGTTCCCTTTTGACGGAGAGAGACCCGAGGTGATGTCCAGCTCAAACTTCCCGGAAGCATGGGGTACTGACCTTGGGTTGACAAAAGATAATAACCTGGGGAAGATGCCCCAGTTTGAAATGATCTGAAGAGCATTGGGGGAATCTAGGGAGATGCCCCAGCTTAATTTGTCTGGGAAGTGTAGTTCTATTTGGGGAAGAAATTGAGAGATAGCGACTTTAACAGTTAAGGATGAGACTTTGAAGGCACCTGATGGAAGAAGAAACCTTGAAAGGCGCTGGCTTTGGCGATTATGGTTCCATTGGGGAATGCATGGCAGGCACGTTGGAGGAGAAAAATCTGATGGATATCCCAGTTTAGGATATTTTAATGAGGGTAACTCCACTGGGGAAAGTGTTTTCCTCTTGGGAAAGGAATGCGTGGCCTTTGATCTCTGTGGTTCTGTCGGAAAGGTAATTCTATTGGGTATAAACAGATTTTCCTAAATCTGACTAGGAGCCCATTTGGTGGTTTTTTTGTTTTTTTTGTTTTAAGAAGAATTCTCAGTATGTGTTCCTTTTGGGGATGAATGGTAGGTCCACCAGAGGAGAGAAATCTGGGGGATGCCCCAATTTGAGTCGCTTGGGAGTTCAGGGTATTGTCTCTTAGGGAAGAGAAACCTGGGGAGATGCCCTAGTTAGAGTATGATTGAAAGGATTTTTGGAGAACTGCCCCTTGGCTGAAAGAAGGGAGACCTAGGGTGTTGCCCATGTTCGGAAAATTGGCCTGAAGGAATTAGGGGTGCTTCTCCTTGATAGAAAGAGAATAGAGACATAGGGAGATGCCCCAATTTTGGAAAGATTGGAAATTTTCAGGTGTACTACCCCTGATCTGAAAGAGAGAAGTCCTGGGGTATGCCCCAGTTTGACACGATTGAAAGAGCCCTAGGGAAAACTACTCCTTGGCCAGGACAAAATCTAGGGGGATGCCTTAGTTCAAACCTTCAGGATACTACCCCTTGGCCAACAAAAGGTCTGGAGGTGAGGAATGACAAACTTGGGAGGTAAAGTCCCAGGTTTGAAGGATTCGGGGGTTAATAGGGCGTCCCGTCCAAATTAACCAGGTTCTAGAATATACCAAGTTGATCTATTGGAGTTGTGACCCCTAACATGCCTCATGAACAAGACAGAAACCTTGAGAAGATGCCGGCTTCGACTACAAGGTAATGATGGACTTCATGGAAATCTCAAAGCAAAATGGAAACTCAGAAAGGTGTCATGTTTGGTCATAGAAGGGTGTTTTGTCCAATGATTTGGGTGGGTTACGAGAAGAAACTTGTGGATGACCTACTTCAATGAGTAAAGGCAAAAGTGAGCTTCGGAGACTGATGGACATACACCTGGAAAGTGCCAGTTTTGGCGGTTGAAGCTTGACACATCTACTTATTACAACATCCTGCAAGAAAGGTTAACGGTGCAAAACAAATTGGAACTTGAAAAGACTTACCGCAAAAACACAATCCTTAGAGATCCGAAGTGACTCATGACTGAAACAGAGCAGATGAAGCAACCCTAGCTTTGGAAACGTGTCAGGCCCAGTCTTCATAATGATTGCTTGCAGCGAGATCAAGTAACAGGAACTTCTTGTCCTCACGACTTTAATTTTTCATTACCTTCTCATTTTTATATATTAAGGGAAAACATATGTATTATCAAATCATGGAAAATCACAATAAATACGTGTCAAAAATAGGTGAGATTGTATTTACAAGTCGAGTAAGTGTGGAAAAAGGGAAACCAAAAAGCAAGTGAAGATGTATGGGAAATATTAATAATTGGGTAGAGTGGGAATGATTTTACAGATCTTCCAGTGAACTGTTGAGAACAAAGCATATCTTAATCCCACATCATGACTCTGAATTCACCACTTGACTCTGCTTCTGAAAAGGTAGTCGGACTATGATTACTTGGCCAAAATCTTGATCCCAATTGATTGCCTGAGCCACCTATTCAGGTTTTCATCTTACCAGGTCGCTCTAACTTTTGCCTAGGCTGCCCTTCCAGGTTTTCAGCCTAGCGAGCTTCTCTCTCCATGTGACGTCTCTCTTTTTTTCTTTTTCTTTTTCTTTTTTTTCTTTTTTTTTTAAGGTTGTGTCCCTCATGACAAAGGTTTAAACTGATTGCCAAAGAGCTTATTTGATCTTCCTCAATTTGATCTCATCCTGTGGGGGAGTAGTTGTTATTTCAGATGAAAAAAATTTGCCCCTAACACCATGTATCCAAAGAAACAAAGGCGTGCCCTTTTCAGTACCAATGAGGGGGCTCGTTTTGAGTCTTTATTTCCTTGTTCATTTTTCATCTATTTTTTTTTTTGCATTTTTTTTTTTGTTTTTTTCCTTTTTTTGTTGTTTTTTTTTGAATGACCCCTTAGGTACCTTTTTTATGGTCTAGCTATTTTATCCCCTAACCAATGTGGTAAAGAAAATATGATATTAATGGTATCACAGTAGACCAATCCCTTGGTTACACTGGTGTGGGAATAGTTATACTCCATTAAAGTTGGGGTGTTGATTGCGACACAGATGAAACATTGTTTCTGCCGTGTTCTTAGCTTGATAACATTTATGCCCCCATATGGAAAAGTGATAATTTGATCTATGAATCAGCTCGCCTTAATTGGTATTTACGTAAGGCACCAACCTTGACTTTTTTTATATCATTTTTTTTTGAGTATTTCTTGACCATCCACGTTGATCAATGCTAACATTTCTTTGAAAGGTAGATACGCCATTTATGGAATCTGGCACTATCTTCGTTTTGAGCTTGTAATGTCTTCAGTTGTTTGTGAATCTTCTTCATTCTGTGTGCTGACCTTGCCTTTGGGTAGAACTAGGTGACTTTTATCCAAACATCCTACACAATTCGGCCAAGGAACTTTCATTTTTGCTACCCTTTTCGTCAGCGTAATCAACTGGGTGGTCAAAGTTATGAAATGGAATCATGATCTCATTGTTCTCAAAAGGATCATTTTTAGTCCTGTATTTTTTGGTTTTTTATGGTAAAATGAGAGAAAAAAAAAGTAGATAAAGGGAAAAGGATTCAAGGTGGCAATAAGGAAAGCAAGAAAAGGCATTTTGACACATATTTATTGAGAGACTTAAAATGATAAAAACATGTTTTTGCCCTTATTACATAACAATACCCCAAAGCCTTAGGCATAGCGTTTGGGTTGAAACAGAAGTTTAAAGTCATAAGGAACTAAGTGGTCTCCTGGTCATGAACCTCTCCAGTTGGCGTGTGATTCACAAAATCTTGCATGCATCCTCTTTACACCCCTAGTCCCTCTTTATCACACTGACCCCAGAGGTCTCATGGTTAGACCTGGGGTTTATAATTATATTGGGACTCCCTTCCTGGAAATCTAGCCACTTAGCTTTAATCAAATCCTTTACTTTGAATTTCAAGGTATGACAGTCCTCAGTAGAGTGCCCCGAGGCTCTAGCATGGTATTCACATCGGGCATTGGGATTATAGCCTTTGGGGTAAGGAGGAACCACTGGTTTCAGTGGGCAGGGTACTGCAAGGAAATTACGAAAAAGGTGAGGTAAAAGTTCTGTGTAGGTTATAGGAATGGGGTCGAACCGGGCTGGTGTTCGATTATTGATGGGTTTTATTGTGCTTTGGTCTGGATTAGGTGGCTGAGTTTGTACTAGTGGGGAATGATAGGGTTGTGGAAGGGTAGACCTAATAGCAGGCAAATGAGAATAAGAAGGTATTTGAGGGATATACGGATGAAAGTAGAGTTAGAATGGGAAAAAATTAGAGCTCTGGTTAGGGGTGGTGGTGGCCATGTAAGGTGCAGGGAGATTAGCAGGTTGAAAGGGAGTATGTGTTATTGATCTGGGTTGGGCCCTTTTTTGGTTACGGGCAGTGGAATTAGCATCCCCTTTTCTCTTCCCCTTATCTCCCGATGCAGACATTCTTGTGATAGGAGCCCCAGGCGACCGGGAGGACTGTGAAATATGGGGATTCATCATTTGTAAATCATGATCCTCTTGTTGATTATGGAATGGGGGAATTTGGTCTTTTGTCAATCCAGGAAGGTGGAGTGGGGTGGTTGGCAAATGTTGATCATTCTTGACACCCGCAGAGGGTTCCTCTTCTATAATCTTCTTCTCTAAAAGTCTGGCCATCTCCGCCATTTGCTTCCTTAGCTGGTTAACTTCGTTTCTGAGGTTTTCAATTTCTTGCTCTCTTTCAGCCATGAGTCTCCTTTGAAAGTCTAACAAAGGTGTCTTTCGGTATCGAGTGAAAGAAGAAAAAGAGATGTCAGGTGGAAACAGAAGGAAAGAGGATATCGTGGGAAGCAATCACAGACCTTGACAAACATCCTTTAACCATTCCTTAGAACGTATCGTTCAAAAGTACTAAGTACGGTAAACATGGAAATTAATACGGGATAGTTGTGAAGACAGAAAAGTCCTTCATTCTGAAATGCAATAAGAGCCTCAAGTTTAGCTATTTCTAGCTTGGGGAACCATGATCCGTCTCTTAAAGGTTTGATCCCACACTAATTTCCATATCTTGGTCAAGGGTATTCGTTAAGCTCTGAATAGCCTCCAGTGAGAATAGAAAGAAAGGAGCGAAAGAGCCATTGGGAAACGACGTGCTTTGCAAATCGATACCCCCTAGTAATTTCTTGAAAACATTTTCGTATTTAGGGGGGATACAACTTGCTAAAACTTACGTCAAATCAAGGGTTATGTGAGCTACGGATTTTCTGATCATCGACAATACAAAGAAAATTGATTTTTCTTTTGATTTCTTTTCTTTTTATACGTATTTTTATGATTCAAAATATCTGTAACTCAAGGCCCAAAGACTTGCGCATAAAGAGAAAGAACTATTTGCCCATTAAAGGATCACTAGTTAAAAGTATGTCATTTTTTTTGAAAAAAGTAATCCACTAAATGGGCAAGTAATCCTCTATTTTGGATTAGAAGGAAAAGTGAGAATGAGAAAAGGTAGAAGCAAAGTTTGCCCCTTTGTGCCTTAAAGTGGGTTTTTTTCTGGAGGTCTCCTAATGGCTCTAAGGTTCGTCTAACAGTGATATCTCGCATTAGGTGGCTTGTTCTAAAACTTCTAAAGGTCACTAGAGCCAAGATCCTACTCATGATGTTGACCACAAATAGTAGGAAGTATACTAAGTGTGGGCACCATGAATAAGTCGAACTCTAGCTGAGATTATCACGGTAACCAGACAGGAAATACATCCCAAATGGCTCCGCTATCAACCTCCCCTAATCTTAAGTTTTATTTGGGCCCGGGTATAGGGTCCCACTCAAAAGTGTGTGCAAATTGTGAGTGTAGTGTGTGAAAGAGGCATTCAATACCTGTACCTTACTTACCCTATACATAGAACAAACACAGAGCAACAAAATAAAGTTGACTACCCTAGGGTTCAATGATCACACAGATATCATAAATAATTGAATACAAACAAAACAGAAACTAAACATTGACAAGGGAATAAAATAAAGGAAGAAGTTAAATAATTAATATGCAAATTAAAACATGCGCTATCAAATTGACTGGCTTGACTCTCTAAGTCCCCAGCAGAGTCGCCATCTGTCGCGACCGGGATCGCGGCGACGCGGCCGACCCTCGAAACCGTTTTAAATAATAAACAGGGAGTCGCCACCAATATTTTTTTAGGATAAAATAGTGGAAAAACCTTTTGTTAAAGCACTGGTTATAAAAATGAAATTCCATGATTCGGGAGTCTGATTACAGGTGAGGAAGGTATTAGCACCTCACAACTGTCCGTTAAAAACGGTTACCTCAATTTGATAGCGCGTATTATAATTAACCCAATAATTATTTTAACTTCTTCATAAAAAGAAAAATGTACGGAACGACAAAATAAACAAAAAAAATAAACAAAGATCAACACAAAATATTTACATGAGATTAACAGGACGTCTCGTCCAAATTAATCTCGCTCTGCCTTTTTAAAGAGATATTAAAAAAAATGAGATTAACAGGACGTCTCGTCCAAATTAACCTCGCTCCTCCTTTTTAAAGAGATATTAAAAATATGAGATTAACAGGACGTCTCGTCCAAATTAATCTCGCTCCTCCTTTTGATAGCAAGACAAAAAGGAAACTCTAAAAATTAAATAAAGAAAGGTGGGCCCGACAAGAACTGTTTCCCGCTCCTACGTATTCTCGAGCTTTCGAGAAATCAGGGTCACGTAGTTCTTTAAAATGTTTTTTTTTAGGAATAGATTAGGAAGATATTGATGGGCACCATTCTAGCGAAGAATCCATACAAGGCGAAGTGCTTCGCACGTGCACGGATCCTATAAAGGCTGTGTAGACGGAAGTATTTTCTGTACGACACTGATTAAGAAAAATGAATATATAAAATAAAAAAACTGAGTGGGAGAAGAAAACGAGTGCAAAAAATGAAGAAAACCGAGTGAAGAATAAGAAAACTGAGTGAAAAATAAGAAAACCGAGTGAAAAATAAGAAAACCGAGTGAAAATAAGAAAACCGAGTGAAACTATGAAAATCCGAGTGAAAACAGAGAAAACCGAGTGAAACACTGAGAATCCGAGTGGAAACAGTGACAATATGAGTGAAACAGTGAAAATCTGAGTAAAACAGTGAAAAATCTGCGTGAAAATAAGAGAAACCGAGTGTAAAATAGTAAATCCTAGTGAAACAGTGAGAATCTGAGTGGAATAGGAAAAATCTGAGTGAAAATAAGAGAAACTGAGTGAAACAGTGAGAATCCGAGTGGAAACAGTGAAAATCTGAGTGAAACAGTGACAACATGAGTGAAACAGTGAAAATCTGAGTGAAACAGTGAAAAATCTGAGTGAAAATAAGAGAAACCGAGTGCAAAATTGTAAATCCTAGTGAAACAGTGAGAATCTGAGTGGAAAGAGGCTTACCGGGTGAAATTTGAGCAGAGAAGAATGATTGGGACAAGAATTGCAAGTCCGAGAGGGAAAATGGAGCTAGAAGGAGTGGTGTTGAGTGAGAGTGTAGAGGATGTTGGGGTAAAGAGAGTTTGAAAGGTGAGGGGTGAGTGAAGTGAGAGGGAGAGAAGACTTGGCGTGAGAGAGAGAGAACAGAGGCTTGTTTAGGCAGAGTTTTCCCTTCTGAATCCCCTCCTCCTTCAGCTGCCCTTCCCCTTCCATTTATAGGCTGGTTTGAGTGGAAGGCCAGCTCAGGCTTCCACTTCCGAGTGGAATGCCAGCTCAGGCCTCCACTCAGAGTGAAGTGGGGGATAACGGCTGGGTGGGAATTTTTAATTCCCCCCACTTCCACCCCTGTTTGCCACTTGTCTGCCACCCCCAGGATTCCTGGATCCACTTGGGTGGTGGAATCCAAGTCAGCACGGTCTAACAGGGGGACCTGGTGGGAATCCGAGTGAGAATAGAAGAATTCCGAGTGAGAATTATGGAAATCCGGGTGAAAATGTTAGAAATCCGGGTGAAAATGGTGGAATTCCGAGTGAGGATATTGAAATCCGAGTTAGAATGGTGAAATCCGAGTGATAACGGCTCGGATCAACCTCCCAATCAATATTCTTCTACACTGGGAGTCAATTCTGAGTGGAATGAGGCATTCCCCATAGAAGGCCGAGTGAGAATACTCCTTCCGAGTGGTTTTACTCGGTTTGTGGTTGCTGTGAGACATTCAATCGGAAACGAGTGAAAAAGCCTCGGAGCCGATTGAAAATTGATGAGAACGACTTGAATTGCCAGTCAGTTCCGACTGGAAATTGATGGAAATGGGTTCGGGAAAGGTTTGAAGGAGGACTCGGAGTTTGAGTGTAAAGGAGGACTCGGAACCGATTGAAATGGCTCGAAAATGGGTAAAGGAGGACTCGGATGAGTGAAGTTCGGAACCGATTGAAATGGCTCGAAAAAGATTTAATCATGGCTCGGAAATTGGTGGAAATGGACTCGGGATGAGAAGAATTGATTGGCCAAAAGGACTCGGGAAAGGTGGCTGACTGACTGAAGTCTCACTCGGAATCCGATTGGAACTTGGCTCGGGTTTGAGTGGGAGTACTCACTCGGTGTTGACTGAAGAACAACACTCGGAATTCCTTCAGCCGGGATTATTCACTCGGAATTTCTTCAAAAGTGACACAGAAACTTCAACGCTTGAAGGATTTACTCGGATCCTTCCTTTTTTGCACTCGGAAATTGGATTTTTGGCCATTTGCACTCGGAATGGCTTGACAGAGAGCCTTCCACTCGGATTCACCTTCAATAAGGAAGCATTTCACTCGGAATTGACTCATCCTGAGTCATTTCACTCGGATTCTCTTCAACATGGCATAATCCACTCGGATTTGGTTTTATTCTAAGTCATCCCACTCGGATTCCCCAAACAGGATCCTATTCTACTCGGAAATGCTTTATTTTCACTTGGTTTTGATTATTTCTGAGTAGTTTTACTTGGATTTGCTCCATTCTGAGTAGTTTCACTCGGATTTGCTCCATTCTGAGTAGTTTCACTCGGTTTTGCTAGTTTTTGGGCCATTCCACTCAAATTTTTGTTCAACAGGGGCATTTTCTACTCGGATTTAATCCTTTTTGAGTCATTTCACTCGGATTTGCCTCCAACAGGTCTATATTCTACTCGGAAATGCTTCCATCATAGTCATCTTGCTCTGATCTGACCATTTTTGAGTTATTCTATTCAAATCTGACCATTCTGAAGTATAAAAAGAATCATTCCACTTGGACCGGACCAAAAGAGGTGTTCACAATGTGACCTCTACCAAGACATTTAAAACATTTGATGGTAGATGATCTAGAGGATTAGATGTGGAATCATGCTTATCTTTTTGGTTTCTAAAGACTTTCCCATTTTTATGCAACTCACTAGGTAATTAGGAAGAAGAAGTGCCCACTCCCTTCTCCCTAGGTTTTCTCTCAAACCTACTTTTCCTATGGTCTTCATCTACCCACTTAGACCTAAAATTTTGATACTCCCTTTCGTAGGATTCTCTCTCTTTTAATTGGCTTTCTACCTTAGTACATTGGTGTAATAGCTCTTTTATATCTACATATGGAAGGAGTTCAACTCTATTCTTAATGTTCCTATTTAGGCCATGAAAAAATCTATGCATTAGGATTTCCTCATCTTCATCGAAGTTTGCCTTAATCAAAGCTATATCTAAGGCCTTATAGTAATCTTCAACACTCTTTGTACCTCGGGTGAGTCTATTTAGCTTGGCTAATAGCTCCCCATGATAATAACTAGGAACATACCTCTTTCTTAATAAAGCTTTCAAGTCTAACCAATCATCAATTAGTGGGAAATTATCTTTCTTTCTCTCCTTACACACTTGAGTCCACCACACTAAGGCATAATTTTGAAATGAAAGAGTAGCTATCCTAACCTTCTTTTCTTCTTTAATTTGATGAGAATTAAATAATTGTTTAGCTCTCATTTCCCATTCTAAGTATGACTCTATATCACTTTTACCATTAAAAGGAGGTATTTCAAATTTTACTTCTATTAATCCTAGGTCTTCTTTTTTATGATGATGTCTTCTAGACCTATGGTCATCCTCACTATCACTATTCTCATGCCTTTGATTTCTTTGATTTCTTTCTCTATGTCTAGGTTTAAGGTTTTCTTGTCTATGTTCTAGGTTAGTTAACTTAGTGTTTATGTTGTTTAAACTATCCATTATATTATGAAGAAGAGATTTGTCTTCCCTATCACTAGAAGACATGATTAAGGTTGTCAAAGAAAAACAAGACAAGGCAAACAAAAGTTCTATCAAACTAGTCGAGGATGTTTATGCAACTCAAGAACAAGAAATCAAACAAGAATCCTAAAAATCAAATTCTAGGTTTCCACATAAGGGGATAAGTGTTAGTCCTTAAATTTACAATAAATTCCTTAATAAAATTGTGTAAAAATAATAAAAATTAGTTTAATTTGTTAGAAATTTAGGTTTTAAATTTAATAAATGAATGTTGTTAGACATAATCTACCCTTGATCAATTTTCTCTAGTTTTGCAGTGAAAAAGTAAATAATTTAAAGAGAGAAATTGAAGAACTGAAGAGCTGACACGTAACATCAACACCACGCTAGCGTGGGAGTTTTTGATGCTGACGCTACACGTCACAGCCACGCGTAGCGTCAGAGCTATGTGGACTCCATTTCCAGGTGGACAAGCACTCAGCCAATTGACCCATTATTGGCCATTCCACCAGCAGCTAATGTCCAAGCCGAATTGGGAGACAAGACCACACATGTCTGGGCATTATTGAATAAAAAATTCTTAATCATGGCCACTTAATCACGAGTTTAATGGGGACTGAGTCAGGAGCCTGACGCGTAGCGTCAGGTCCCTTCTTCAGCCCTATAAATAGGGCCATTCTCCACACATTCAGGGTATCCCTTCTGAATTCAGAGCCTCTTTTCCTCTCCTTTCACTCGAGTTGGAGTGTTCTTTTGTGAGTTTGTAAGGTTAGAGTGATTTCTAGATACTTGAGAGTGTTGTGTAGTATTGTGAGTTCTTGTATCGTGAAGTGTTTCCAAGTCCTCGTAATGTCAAACTCTGTAAGTGTTGTTTTTACTTTTACCATGTGTAACTAAATTGTTTATGTTGGAATTTGGTGAATCAATCTATTATATGATGTTGCGATTATGACCTCTCCATATTTATGATTCAAGTACATGTTAGTATTTCAACTCTTTATTAATATGAACATCAAACGGGAGAATGATTTTTATGTGTATTGAACCTGTTTTATTAGTATGAACATCAAACGGGAGAATGATTATTCATACTGTATTAAAACCTGTTTTAATGAAAGTAAAAGTTGAAATACCCTTAATATGCCAATTACTAGGGATAGTGGTGATTATTATTGCCATAAGGCCAGCACTTAATGCAAGTTTTTATTGAGAAAGCTCATGAAGGATCAAACTTTACGGTAAATACTTAGAATTTAAATCATGAGGAATCGGTTATAATGATTTTAAGCTACAATGACATGAACTTGATAATTAAATATGTATGTTTGTAATCACTTCATTATATTTTAGTGCGAGGATCCTAATTCCAACATAATTTGTCAATCTGTGTTTTTACACTTCAAGAAAACTACTATTTAGTGACCAATTTAGTGACTGAAAGATATCAGTCTCTATTGTGACTAAATTAGAGACTAATTCCATGGAAAACTATACCAAATTACCATTGGTCTCTAAATCGGTCACTAAACTTAGAGACCGAAAAAATAGTCACTAAATTTATCAATAGAGACTGATATTTCGGTCTCTAAATTAGTGACCAGAATTGCAATGGACAAATTGGTCACTATAGTTAGAGACTGGTTTTAGTGACTGATTTATTAGTTTCTAAGTTTAGTGACCGATTTAGAGACCAACGAGAAGTTAGTAAAATTTTATATGGAATTGGTCACTAATTCAGTCACAATAAAGACTGAAAAATTAGTCTCTGGTTTAAAAATATCTAATATAAAATTCATGTTATCGCATAAAAATAATTTTAAAAAATAGAATTTAGAGACCAAAAAATCGGTCTCTAACCTAGAGAAAAACTTAAACCCCATCCTTCACCAACATAAGGATGAATTCATTATAAATTGATTGTGGTGACGGGAAAAGCAGTCTCTATGTTAGCGACTGAAAAATCAGTCTCTAATGTATGGATAAGTTATGTATTTAGTATAAAGATTTTAGTGACCGAAAAATCAGTCTCTAAGTTTATGACTAAAAAATTAGTCTCTAATGTATGAAAAAAAGTTTAATATGAAAAGATTATAGTGACCGAAAAACTAGTCTCTAAGTTAGTGACCGAAAAATCGGTCTCTAATTTAGGACAAGATAAATTTATTATAAAATAATTTTTATGACCGAAAAAAATCGGTCTCTAATTTATCCCAAATTATTATCTTTTTGTCTTAACACTTTAAAAAACCCAACCTTAATTTTAACACAAAAAACCCTCCCTCCATTTCTCTCCCGCGCGACTCCTTTTTTCCATTTTAACATAAAAAAACCTTCCCTCCCTTTCTCTTCTGCGTGACTCTCTTTTTCCATAGACTCTCTCAAAATTCCTAATTCTTCCAAACCTTTCTTCACTACGCCGCTCCTTCCATCACCATGCCTCCTTCAACCCCCATTGCCAATTATTTTCCAACGTTCCTCACCGCGCGACTCTTCTATCTCCTACCCATCACCACCTTCGCCACTTTCAACCTCAAACGCCCATCATTTTCCACCGTTCCTCACCATACAACTTCCTTTTTCTCCAACCCATCACTACGCCTCCTTCAACCTCTACTGCCTCCTCGTTTTCCACTGTTCCTTCATTAATCTCCACTACCCCTCTCTCTTAGGTATTTTCCTCTCTGTATTTTGGATTTTTACGATTTCTATTAGGAATCTTCCATTGAGTAATGGATTTTACTTTTCAATTAGTTATCCACTGCTGTTTCTTTCTTTTTTACTTTTTAGCTACATGATGTTATTCTCAGGGAAGGCGGTAGCTTCTCTGTCTAGAAGGTTTCAGGGAAGGTGAAGAAGAAGGGGAAGGCTCTGGATGGGTGAGTGGTGAAGGAGGTTTCGCTGAAGGATTTAGAGTCGGGGAAGAAGAAGTAGTTGATGGAGGAGAACGCTGCTTACATGAAGAAGCTCTACGAATATGGTAAGCAACTCAATAATTCCAAGGACAAGTCAGGTTCTGAATTCACTCTTGGAAGAAGCTGTTCTTATTTCTGAAGAGCTTTATGTTTTAAAAATGAATTCTTCTAACTGCATGGTTACACCATGTCGAGCTTTAGCAAAATCTCTTCTAAAAAGTGATAGGTAGGTATTCTTTCCTCTATCTTTTCCCTGTTTTTAACAAAAAAATTAGTATCTATAACTATCACTATTAGAATACTGTGGTGTGTCTATATATATATATAAAGTGATGTTTTCATTTGTGAAATTTACCAGGAAACATAATGTTTTCATGTTACAATGTTTTATAAGCTGAAGTACTTTCTTGCAAGTATTTGATAGGAATTTTATAATCTTCCTTATAAAGCTTTTTAGTACATGATTTATTTCTCTTCTAATGATTAAAATGTTGAAATTAAGGTTCTCAAAGACAGATAAGTGAGGGCAAAATGGAATAATTATTATTTATTGTGATAATTTTACCTGATGTAAGATTTTGTAGTGGGTTAGATTGTTATAATGTTATTGTAAATTGTTATAAGGGTATGAAGATCTCAAATAAGTTACGTGTTTTAAAAATTAGAGGGGAGAAAGGTGCCAATAGGAATAACTTTTTAAGAATTGGCTCAAATTCAACTGAGGTATTTAGAACTAAATGGTAGCTTGTAGCTATTCTCTCTTTTGTTAATAAATTGTCATTAAATAGATAATTTTCACTACAAAGTCAATTTTTCAAAAAATGATGGACACTTTTATCAGTATAGTGTATGTGCTTATTTGTCTTGTGCCTTATTAGGATTGTCTCTGTTTGCTTGGAATGAGTTACTCACACATTATGCTTGAACAGGTGGCTCTTTCTTATGAAGATGGATGTCCCGTTGAAGGTAATGGTGTAGGTGCAGGAAACATATTCTGAGTTAAATGGAAAGGATTTTGCCTATGATGGTGAGAAAACTCTATTTACACTTGGTTCTCTTGCTCGCAACAAGCTTGAGCTCACAGTTGTTCTAGAGGATGTCACCCGTGACAGATTTAAATTAATGTGGCTGTTTGTTCTTTAAAGTGGATTACTTCTTAATGTGTTATTTCTATAGTGCAATTGTATTTTGTTCCACTTCATGCATATTCCACTTCTAGAATTAGGTGATACCAATTCTATGTACCCACTTGACTTTGTGTTGGAAGCCAACAAAAGTACCAACAGGATTAGTTATTCATTGGCACCATCACTCACTGGCTTTCTTTTGCACCTGCTAAATCAAATCAAAGGCCGAGAGGTATGTAGGACTATTTTTTCAATCATTTACTTGTAATTTGTACAACCAATTAAGCTTTAGTATTTATAGCCCAATTAGAAGAAAACAACATGCATTCCTATTCAATCTCAATCTAACAATTTAGTCTTTATTATTTAAATCTCAATCATTGTATGTTTTCTATTTTTTTAGTCTATATATCTATTAATTTGATGTCTTTATTTTTTTCCTTTTTTCTTGATTTAGTCATTGTTATTATTTCTGTAGTTACTCAAAACAAGAAAGAAAGACACTAAAACTTTTTGAATAAAAAATTAGGTTCTAAAAATAATAGATTGCAACTAAAAATAAAAAGCAAGGACTACTAATAGAGACTAAAAGAAATAGAAAATTATAGATGTCATAAGGTTATTTATTTATTTTATTAATTAAATGGAATCAGTTTTTTAAAATGATTAATAAAATAAGAAACAATATATATACATGTACCAGCACCTAAAATGAATTTTGAATTACATCTCAAGTATCTGAGTTATTTTGAATTACATCTCAATTTTTTAGATAAATTTTATATTTATCATCTCTTTACCACATGAACAAATCAATCTTCAAATTCTGTGAGTATTGTATAAATTGTTTATAAAGCATTCTTTTGTTAATAACTTTTGATAAATTTACCATAGTAAATAAGAATTATTGTGAGTTACTGGAACTTTCAATCCCAGTGGAACGATATCTAAATTTGAAAACTACAAACGATTGGTGCGATTGCCAATTAAAGACCCAACAGTACCACGAGTTTAACAAGTTTTCTGACGCCGTTGCCGGGGATTGAACTGATTCAGTAAAACAGTAAATTTTAATTACCATGGTAAATATTTTTTTACCTTAGTAAAATTTTCAATTTTATTTTATTCATTCATTCATTCATCCTACTTAACATTGTTCTACTAACTTTCTTTATTTAGTGTGTTTATGCAAACTCGATCTTCTGCAGGGAAGGTGTTCTTTGATCCTGAGATCGAGAAGTTTGTAAAGAAACTTAAGGCATTAAAATCTAAAAAAACAAAAACTTCTTCTTCTTCAACTTCATCTTCTTTTGAAAATTTTGAAAATTCTAATATGGCTATTGAAAAAAGAACATTAGGATAGTTTACTGCTATTAATGGACCACCCCATGTTTTGGGGATGTATCAAGGAACTATTGCTGTTGTAGAAATTAAACCAGCTACTCTAAACATTATTCAAAATAATCAATTTGCTGGTTTAATTAATGAGGAACCTTATGAACATTTAACTATTTTTATAAGTTATGCAGCACAATTGGTTTCGAACCTAATCAAGAAGAATCTGTTTACATGAGATTATTTCCTTTTTCTTTGATTGGGAAAGCTAAAGAATGGTTTAAATCTTGTCCACCCGGTAGTTTTACAAACTGGTCCGATGTTGAGACAAAATTTTTGGAAAGATTTTATTCACCTTCAAAATATTTTGAAGCGATGACAGCCATACATTCTTTTTCACAAAATCACGATGAATCACTTGGTGAAGCATGGGAAAGATTCAAAGCACTTCTTAGGAAATGTCCAAATCATAATTTGGATGATGCTGGAAAGGTAAGATGATGTTAGATGCATGTGCAGGTGGTTCTTTAATGAACAAAACTATTAAAGAAGCAATATCAATCATGGAGTCTATGTCAACCAGTGACTGTCAAGCCAAGCATGAAAGAGGTAGTACATCAAGGAAACCAGGTATGCTTGAGTTAGGAGTAAATGATGTAGTTTTAGCTCAGCAAAAATTGCTGACACAACAAATAGAGGCAATGAGCAAACAATTGGAAAAACTTTAAATTACTCAAGTATCATCACCACCTTCTGCTCAATTGAAACAATGTGTGCATTGCATGGGTGAACAACCATGTGGTTACTGTGCCCCAGATGGAAATGAACAAGAACAAGCCAATTATTTGATTCATCAAAGAATACCTTTAGGTACTTTTCCTATCAATCTTGGTAATTCTTTTCCTAACAGCAGGGTTGGCAGAATCAGAATATTGGTTGGAAACAAGATGTTGAACCTTCTAATAGACCTTCTAACAATCAATTCAAACAACAACAACCATAATCTGATCAAATAATAGGGCTAACTAGGATAGAGGAATCTATCCAACAATTACTATAATATATGCAAACAAATGAAGCCGCACGTAAAGCGTCAGATATGCAATTGGGACAGTTAGCAAAAGAAGTAGCTGACATGAAAAGCTCTAGTTTTTCTACAAACACTTAAAATCCAAGAGAACAATGTAATGCTATTTTTACAAGAAGTGGTGAAGTTGTAGGAAATGATTGTAAAGAAGAAGAGAAAAAAAAGAAAAAGAAAAAGAAGAAAAAAAAAGAAAAAAAAAAGAAAAAGAAGAGAAAAAAGAAGAAAAAAATGAAAAAGAGAATGAAGAAAAAAATGATGAAAATGAAAAACAAAAAATTCAAAAAAATAAAAAAACAAAAAAATCAGTATTTGGGTCAGACACCTCCAATTAAGGTTCTACCTTATCCACATGCACCATCAAAGAAGGATAAGGAAAAGGAATACAAAAGATTCCTCAAGATCTTTAAGCAATTACACATAAACATCCTATTTTTTGAGGCATTGGAACAGATGCCAATATATGCAAAGTTTATGAAAGAATTTCTTACTAAAAAGAGGAGGTATAATGAGGAAACTGTTGAACTTGAAGCAGGCTGCAGTGCTATTTTGCAATATAATATGCTAGAAAAGTCAAAAGACCTTGGAAGTTTCACCATTCCCGTCTCAATTGGAGGTGTAAATATTGGGAAAGCCTTGTTAGACTTAGGGGCTAGCATTAATCTAATGCCTCTAAGTATAATGAAGCAAACTAATGATCTTGATCCTCAGAGAACAAAGATGACTCTATAATTGGCCAATAGATCAATCAAGAGACCCTATGGTATTGTGGAAGATGTACTTGTGAAAGTTGACAAGTTCTACTTCCCTGTTGACTTTGTGGTTTTAGACATGGAAGAGGATGTTGAAGTTCCCCTGATCCTGGGAAGGCCATTTATGAAGACTGCTAGAGTACTCATTGATGTAGATAATGGAAAGCTGGCAGTAAGAGTACATGATGAAGAGGTGAACTTCGATGTTTTCAAAGCCATGAAACATCCCAACTCAAAGCAAGACTATTTCAAGGTGGATGTTCTCAACAAAGTTTGTTTTTCCATATCCATAGGTATGTCAATTTCTAATCCTTTAAATAAGTTATTAACTAACTCTGTGGAATGTTTGAATGAAGAAGAAGAAAAACAGGTAGACAAGTATCTTGAAGATCTTGATCAAGGGAAAGAAATTTCCCCTGAATCAAGAAAAATTGAAGAAATCCAAGAAGTACCTGTTGAAGAAATCAAGAGGCCTGAAATGAAAGTGCTACCTTCCAACCTAAAGTATATATTTTTGAAGGAAGGTAATCTAAAACTAGTAATTATTAGTAATCTATTAAGTGAAACAGAAGAAGAAAACTGGTAGAAGTGTTGAAAAGGAATCAAGAAGCAATTGGATGGACACTTGAATATCTGAAAGGTATAAGTCCATCATATTGCATGCATAAGATTTTGTTGGAAGATAATTTTAAACCTATTGCTCAACCCCAAAGGCACCTCAATCCAACCATGAAAGAGGTAACTAAGAAAGAGGTTTTGAAATTGCTGAAAGTAGGTATTATCTATCCTATTTCTGATAGTGCATGGGTAAGTGATGTATAAGTTGTTCCAAAAAAGGGTGGTATGAGAGTAATTGTTAATGATAAAAATGAATTAATCCCAACAAGAACTATCATTAGTTGGAGAATGTGTATTGATTATAGAAAATTAAATCAAGCAACAAGAAAAGACCATTTTCCACTTTCTTTTATGATCAAATGCTTAAAAGATTGTCTGGACAGGCTTACTATTGTTTTCTTGATGGATATTCTGGATATAATCAAATTGCTGTTAACCCTCTTGATCAGGAAAAGACTACTTTTACATGTCCTTTTGGTATATTTGCTTATAGAAAGATACCATTCGGGTTATGTAACATAGCTGCTACTTTTCAGAGATGCAATTTTGCTATTTTTTCAGATCTAATTGAAAAAAGCATTGAGATTTTCATGGATGATTTCTCAGTCTTTGGGAATTCATTTGAATCATGTCTAACAAATCTGGACACCTTACTGAAGTGGTGTATTGAAACAAATTTGGTGCTTAATTGGGAGAAATGTCACTTCATGGTGAAAGAAGGAATTGTACTCGATCATAAAATTTGTTCTAAAGGTATTGAAGTGGACCAAGTGAAAATTAAGGTAATCTCTAAACTCCCACCCCTATAAATGTAAAAGGTATTAGAAGTTTTTTAGGACATGCTGGATTTTATAGAAGATTTATTCAAGATTTTTCAAAAATTGCTAAACCTTTAACAAATCTTCTAAATAAAGATATTGAATTCAAGTTTGATGAAACATGTCTTAAAGCTTTTAATTCCTTGAAAGAAAAATTGGTTTCTACCTCTGTAATTGTTGCTCATAATTGGAACTTACCCTTTGAACTTATGTGTGATGCAAGTGATTATGTTGTGGGAGTAGTTTTAGGTCAAAGATATGAAAATGTTTTTAGGGTTATACACTATGCTAGTAAAGTTTTAAATGAAAATCAAATAAATTATGCAACTACTGAAAAAGAATTACTGGCCATAGTATATGCCTTAGAAAAATTTAGATCATACTTGATTGGATCAAAAATAATTGTTTTTACTGATCATGTTGCAATCAAGTACCTTTCGACCAAAACTGATTGTAAACCTTGGTTAATCCGATGGATTCTGTTCCTTCAAGAATATGATCTTGAAATCAAAGATAAAAATGGTAGTGAAAATATGGTCGCTGACCATCTTTCTAGACTAATGAATGATGAGGTTACTGCCAAAGAAAAAGACATCTTGGAAGAATTTGCTGATGAAAAACTTTTTGAAATAACAAAACGACCATGGTTTACTGATATGGCCAATTTTAAAGCAGCAGGAATTCTTCCAAATGATTTAACTTGGCAGCAAAGAAAAAAATTCTTTAAAGATGCAAAATACTTTGTTTGGGATGACCCTCATCTATTCAAGATTGGTGTGGATAATTTGTTATGTCATTGTGTACCCGATTAGGAAAAGAAAGATGTGTTGTGTCATTGTCACAAATCACCTTATGGAGGACATTTTAATGGAGAAAGAACTGCTGCAAAAATTCTTCAATCAGGTTTATATTGACCTTCCATTTTTAAGGATTCTCACTCATTTGTGCAAGCTTGTGATAACTCCCAAAGAACAGGTAATGTTAATAGAAGACAAGAAATGCCTTTCACAAATATTCAGGAGGTTAAGGTATTTGATTGTTGGGTTATTGATTTTATGGGACATTTTCCTTACTCTCAATTCAATCAATATATTGTTTTGGCAGTTAATTATGTTTCAAAATAGGTAGAAGCAATCGCTTCACCTAATGCTGATACCAAAACTGTAGTGAATTTCTTGAAGAAAAACATTTTCTGTAGGTTTGGAACACCAAGAACTTTGATCAGTGATGGAGGATCACATTTTTGTAACAAAGTTCTTCAGAAAGTGTTACAACACTATAGAGTGAGACATAAAGTGGCCACAACATATCATCCACAAACCAATGGACAGGCAGAGATTTCAAATCGTGAAGCGAAAAGAATTTTGGAAAAGACTGTGTCTTCCTCCAGAAAAGATTGGTCATAAAAGCTTGATGATACACTCTGGGCATACAGAACTACATTTAAGACTCCTATTAGCCTTTCTCCTTTCCAAATGGTCTATGGGAAAGCTTGTCACCTTCTAGTAGAGATGGAACATAAAGCATATTGGGCCTTAAAATTCCTCAACTTTTATCCAAATGTGGTAGCTGACAAAAGAAGGTTGTAGTTACTTGAGTTGGAGGAAATGAGAAACAATGCTTATGAATCATCTAGAAGTTACAAAAGTAAGGTAAAAGTTTTCCATGACAAGAGAATAAAAAATAGACACTTCAAACCAGGTCAACAAGTTTTATTGTTTAATTCAAGATTAAGACTGTTTCCTGGTAAATTAAAATCTAAATGGTCAGGCCTATTTGTAATTAAGGAAGTTAAATCTTATGGAGCAGTTGAAATTGAAGATCCAACTTCCAAAAGAAGTTGAATGGTTAATGGGAAAAGATTGAAACTATATCTGGGTGGTGAGATCGACAAACTCCCTACCGTTTGTTATTTAACTGATTTGTGATGTGCAGGATGTCAAGCTAGAGACAGTAAATCAAGTGCTCAATGGGAGGCAACCCATTATTTCTTTTCATTGTCAATTTATTTTAAACATAAAAAATTATTTTATAGAATTTAATTTTAACTAGATTTTTAATAAAATGGGTTTTTAAACTGGAAGAAAAGGGTTTTTGAGAATTAAAATTTTAATTTTTGAAAAACAGAACCTACGCGTAGCATCTCCCTCACGCGTAGCGTGGAGGTAAAAATTTTAACTTGATGCGTAGCGTCCCAGCCACGCGCAGCGTTAGAGCCCACGTTCAATTTTTAAAATTGAACTAGAGACACCCAATTTAGGTTTAACCTAAATTTCCTTCTCTGCCTCATTTTTTCTCAGAACCCTAATCCTTAAATTCACAAGAATCTACATTCTCTCATCTCTCTCCGATTTCACAAAGACTCCAAGTAAGTGATTTTCTCCTTTTTCTTTAGTTTGTTTTTGATTTTCAATTCTTAGAATTGCATGTGGTTAGGATTAGGACTAGAAGACCATTGGGATTTGTTTGCTGTTAGAATTAGGGGAATGTTTTGATTGAATGATGTTTGAAGGGGTTACTATTGCGTAACCCCATTCTGCAGTTTCTGTTTCTGCAAGCTTACTTGTAGTGTCCCACTGACGCATAGCATGAGGCATGAACTGTAAACTCACGCGTAGCGTCCCAGTGACGCGTAGCGTGGGAAGAACAACCTGACATGTAGCGCCCAGCCCACGCGTAGCGTCAGCCTCTGTTTTTGATTTTTGAGTATTTATTTTCTGTTTAATGTATATATTGTTTTCTGTTTTATATTAAAATAAAAATTCTGTCCAGTTTGTCTAATTGTTTTTCTTTTAAAATTAATAAAATTTCTTAAATTGTATGTTTGTTATACTTTCTTGCATAAAAATAAGTAAATAAATTTGTTAAATTTTGTTTATATGAATGTCATGAGAAATTGCATGTTGTATGAATTTGATAAAATGTTGTGTATGTTATACTTTTAAAAATAAAAAATATGCATGTTTAATTTTTGTTTTGCATAATTTATTTTATAAAATTCAAAAATATATTGTTTTTATGCTTTGTAAATATTTTGTTGTGATTAAAATTTTTATTGTGTGAATTTTGTTTAAACTTTTACATGAATTTCATTTTTATGTTTAAATATATAAAAAAATCAAAAATATGCATGATTTGTTTTGGTAATTTGTTGTTTGAATTTTTGTGTGTTTATTGAAAATAAATTTTCTTTTTTGCAGATGGCACCAAAGAAGTCTATTCCTATTACTGGTCTGAAGAGACAGAGGAGGACCACGGACATTGATACCACCTCTGAAGATCCAGATCTTCAGGGTGAGGAGCAGCTGGGACCTAGAGATCCCACTAGATTTCGTACTGACGTGAAATGGGCCAGATTTCACCAAATTAAGGGCCAGAGATTGATTTGGGAGAGAGTTTTAGATCTGAATGCTGGAGACTTTCCTGAGCTGCAGGATGAGATCCAGAGGAGGAGATGGGGACCCCTGTTTTCCCTGCCTACTGAGGGGGATCCCATCTTAGTTATGGAGTTTTATGCGAATGCCTTCAGGACTCGCCAAGACTCACCGAACATCAGTCAGTAGAGGATGAGCTTGGTGACGGGTCGGCACATCACTTACAACTGGGATACCATTAGTACCTTACTGGGTAATCCTTGGGAGCCTACTCCCGAGAGTGATACTTGTTTCTGTAAGGAAAACAGAAGCAAGATCGCTACTGAGGATGGTGATTTAGGATACTTCCTAGATCAGGTTGCTGACTTCTTGAGCAAGGATGGAATCTTCTTCAACCTGAGTAAGGTTGGAAGGACTCCATCGAACCTTCTCAAGACCCAGCTGACTCCTATAGCTTAGGCATGGATGTACCTGATGCTCCATAACATCACTCCTGTCACCCACCTTTCTTCTCTTCCAGTTGATCGTTGTTGCCTTCTTTACTCCATTCTTTAGGGCCACACTATTGACATTGCCGAGCTAATATCTGAGCAGATTCACCTTTATGCCTTAGGGTATAAGGTGAACTGCCCTATTCCCTTCCCTCTCATCATATCTGCCTTACTGAGGAGGCAATGAGTCGTCGTGCCATCGCCTGAGTTCACTAGTTCTTCGGGGACAGTTCCCAAGGTTATAGTGAACAGAGATTATTTCGTCCAGCAGTGCGAGCTTCCACCTCTGGAGCAGCAGGCTCAGCCCAGATAGAGACAGAGGAGACCACCAGTTCAGCCACCATCTGCTAATGCTATCACCGATGGATTTGCCAGGATGACTCTAGAGCATCAACATATGATGCAGATGATGGCTGTTTTTCATCGTGCTTATGTCCATTTACATGATGCATTTTACCAGTACAGGATACAGGGAGAGGGAGCACCATTTATGACACCTGCTAATTTTGCTTCCCATGTAGCTTGGCCTGGTGATTTACCCATATATCCTAAGACAGGTGGACCGTCTGGAGCACATGTTGAGTCAGAGGGTGATGCCGATGAGGAGGGAAATAATGAGGATAACCATATGGAGGACTAATGGTGTTATTTTCTGCATTTTTATCATACATTTTATTGACATTTTACTGATTTGATATTTGGTATATTTTGATTGTGGATTATATTATGGTTTATTTTTTATCTTTGTGGTGTGTTTAATTTCTACATATTCTCTTTAATCAAAAATCAAAAATAATTTTTATATTTTAAATAAATAAATCAAAATTTTGAAAATAAAGAAATTTATACACTTAAAGTTTTTACACAATAAAACCATTTTTTAAATCAATTATCGATTCTTTTATAATTTAGGAATTTTGATAAAAGTAATTACAATAATTTTATTAACTATCAAGCTAATTTTGACAACCTAGTGAGCTGAGAGATCTTTTAAACACTTGAGGGTTTTCGACATAACCTCATTCAAATTGATTTTGCTTTAATCTGTGATTTGTGTTGTTGTATAGAGAATTCAAGAATATGATCAAGGTAAATTTTTGGTAAAAGAAACCTTGGGCCAAAAAGGTTACCATGGTAAAATTATTTTTATCCTTTGCAAGCCAATTTTGAGCCTAAAAAATAATTCTTTAGTACCCTTAACCCTTATCAATTTTAACCATTCCCTTTACTTGATTGATTAAAAGAGCAATTGAGAAAATGAAAAATTTTGAGTGTTCTTACTTGGGGAGTGAAAATTTTGGAACTTAATCCTTTTTCAAAAAAAATTAGTAATGCATGTACAATAAAAATAAAAATAAAAAGAAATATACATGCATAACAAGAAAAATAAATAATGAAAAGGATTAAGTTGGGGCTATCCACCAATGAGGGAAATGAGATTTGGGCCAAGAAAAAGCCTAAAAATTATAAAATACTCTTTTATGATTTTAGGTTTTTAAATTCCAAGAAAAACCATAATTTCTTGTAGCCAAGCCTCATTATAACCCTTGAAAAGACCTTGTGATTCTTGAATTAACTCTGTATGATTAACTATTGATTAGATAAAATTCAAAGTTAAATTTGTTTGATTTTATGATCGCTTGAGTGAAACAGGTTACCCTTTGCACAGAGTTAAACACTTGTGAGGTAAGGCTGAAATTATGCTTGATTTGTTAATAAGACATTGTAAATTTTTTTGTCATTAAACCTTTATTACATAAGATATCTATTTTTGGTTATTTTAAATGGTAAATTGTGAAATTACTTTTTGTGGTAAATTTTTAGACTAATTCAAAAATTTGATTTCAAATTTTATTTTTAATTTTTTCTCTTGCTCGAGGACGAGCAATGTCTCAAGTTGGGGGTATTTGTTAGTCCTTAAATTTACAATAAATTCCTTAATAAAAATTGTGTAAAAATAATAAAAATTAGTTTAATTTGTTAGAAATTTAGGTTTTAAATTCAATAAATGAATGTTGTTGGAAATAATCTGCCCTTGATCAATTTTCTCTAGTTTTGCAGTGAAAAAGTAAATAATTTAAATAGAGAAATTGAAGAACTGAAGAGCTGATGCGTAGCGTGGGAGTTTTTGATGCTGACTGAAACATCCTTAATTCTTTTAAGAATGCTTTGATAACAAAATGAAACAACCCGTCTTAATAAACCCACATACCGAGACCAGGGAAATTTTTTTTCCAAAATTACACCAAGCAGTCGGGGTAAATAAATCAACGTAGGCAAAGGAAGGCAAAACCGACAGCGGAAGAACGAAGCTTAATAAACCCCATTACAGCGTTCACTCGCTCAAGCGAGACCCAAATCCGCTTGAGCGAGACAACCTATCTCGCTTGGGCGAACACCCATTCGCTTAAGCGAACCAACCCGAAACCTTCCTTCCATTCACACTTGCTGGAGCGAACCCTTATTCGCTGAGGCGAGTAACTCTACTCGGTATTCCATCATTCGGATTCGGGACCATGTCCACTCCGGAACTGTCCCCACATGCATCATTCATCCGGTAAATTCTTACTTAGCCAAATCATAATTATAAACACACGGGCGTATTTCACTCGGGAAATGATTCCCTCGGATACTCCACTCAGAGTCCATAAGCTTTCTCCTCACATGGATTATTTCCCCAGTCCAATACTACTCGGTATAATTTAACCACGATTCACTCGGAATACATTATCCATTCTGCACTCGGCATATTTTGATCTTCCCCACTCGGAGATCACATAACCTCTCGGCTATAAATCACTCGGACACACATTAACCATTCATCACTCGGGTAATACATTAACCTATTCCCACTAGGAGAAATCCACCAAGTTAAGTCACTCGGACTTATTTAAACTTAGCCACTCGGAATATGTATATCCTCGTTCACTCGGAATAGGACTCCTAGAATATCTCAATCAAACCATCACAACTACTCTTCCCACGGAAGAGACTCACTCGGGATTTCCACTCGGGAATATTCAAACCCTTCACCACTAGGTAATATATGGACTAACCTTCCCTCGGAAGTAGCCCACTCGGGTACATCTTACCCGGAACCATTTTAAGCCTTCATCACTTGGAAAGGCCACACAACTAAAGCCTCACCCGGCAATGGCTCTCACAACAATATTCCACTCAGAATTTATTAACTTAGCATTATCCGTTCGACATCACATCTCAATCGGTATAAATAACATCATATCAACATAATATATATATATATATCTAATGTACACTTGTTCACAACCCGATAAACAACCCATATAATTAAATCCGTTCGGATTACAAGAGAGCCGACCAAGGCTTAAACATGTCTATTTTCAGTATATATATACTATATGTGCACTTTAACAATCTGAGTGCCCATCACTCGAACTTGAGGCCATCTCCTCAATACTAGTTCGACCTGCATACACTGAAAAATATTGTAGGGGTGAGCTTTTACATATTAAATGACAGTTATTGACTCGGATTAATCTTTGAATCCACAACCATGCAATAACATATATCATCAATTAAACATACACACTGCCATTTAACATGGACATTCACATAACATTTTCCGATCAGGATTTTACTTATTTCACTCGGCTATAATTCACAACATCCTCAATAACAAAGTATCATCCAATCAGATTCCACCCCAAATCTATTCCAATCAATATCAGTAATGTTTAAACTCCGAGCCTCGCTCAAGGAGAGTGCCTGAGCCCCGCTCAAAAGTCTTAATCATATCCTCACACATTTTCATCTGATTTCTGATTCAACAATAAGCGTCCAACGCTTCATGCTCCAAGTATTTCCAGTGGCGAATCGGATGCATACAGTCTCATTTATCAGGCGTCCAACGCCAATGCACTCGGTATTGCCTTGAGTCCAACCCAAGGTCTTTAATCAAGCGTCCAACGCTTAGTGCCCTCGGCACTGCCTCGAGTCCAACCCGAGGTCTTTCATTATATTTGACATGTATTCATCCGATTGCCGACTCAGTATCAAGCGTCCCATGCTATATGCACTCGGCACTTCCAATGGCGAATCAAATGATCCACATCTCATGCACTCGACAATCACAATGCCATCCACTCGGATTATCCTTACAACAAGCATCTCATGCTTTCTCATATAACATTCCACTCGGAAATCAACACTAGTAAGCATCTCATGCTATTTCATATAAAATTCCACTCGACATTAACATAGTAGTCCCCATCCTATGCACTCAGCATTCGCATATTCAATGTCAAGCATCACATGCATTTAAACACACCATCACACACGGGGACCAATCAAAGACCATACAAATGCACTCGGCATTCATAATATGCATCTCATACATTTAACATAACCACAACATGCATCATACATCATATGGACAGAAATTATACACCACACGATAATAATCATCACACACCCGGGCTCAACTCAGACAACATACAATCATAAAACAAACACCATACATCACAGTGTATTAGTTTCACCCGGAAACCCGTCCATAAACTATACATTTGAGATGCAATAGCCCCCCTTTACCTGGAATGAAGATCCAGAAACTCTCTGAACTTGCAGATCCGACCAACGGCTCCTTGGTCACTCGTTCTTCAACAGAACGACCCAGCTGTTCACACAGCACTCTGCTCTCAGCTTTGGAAGAACCAACAGCTGCTTCCCCACGAGCAGATCCGCCACCAAAACACTCCATGCCAAGCCTCCAAGGCACACGCAGTCCTCACCAACAGTGGAGGCTCCAAATGCTGTTCCACACTCGAATAGATCAGTCCTTATCAACAATGAAGGACTCCAAGGTTCCAAGCACCCATCAACGTTGTTAGACAAAACAGAGGAGGATCCCAACCTCCAAGACCCACAGCACCATGCTGTTTTCTCAACCACCACACAAATCTCTCTCTCTCTCTTTCAACCACGCTGTTCCACTTCGCGTTCCACTCAGTGTTGAGTGGAAGAAGAAGATGAAGAAGACGAAGAACAGCAAGCAAGGAAAAAGCATAGCTTTAGAAGCTTTAGAGAGAATGGAGAATGGTTCTCCATATACCCAAGAGAGAATGAGTAAGGAATGAGTGTAAAACGTGAAGCTGAAGCCTTATCTCCACTGCCCAGCGACAGCTCCACTCCTATCAGCCATCACTTCTCCATCAGCCATCACAACTCTATTAATTCTGGTCCCACATCATTTAATGCTAATCCCCTCAGCCATCAATCACTATCAGTGTGAATGAAGAGAGAGGGAGGGGACCGAACCCCATTTTACACCAAGGGCACATGGGTCAATTCTTTGCATTATTATTAATATTATTCAATCAAAAATTTTAATTATATAATTAGCCTT
Source organism: Clitoria ternatea (assembly GCA_037962975.1). Lineage (NCBI taxonomy): Eukaryota > Viridiplantae > Streptophyta > Magnoliopsida > Fabales > Fabaceae > Clitoria > Clitoria ternatea. The sequence continues at coordinate 154,734,618 of CM075671.1, forward strand.
AATTGGTAATTAATCCTAAACCAGGATGTTATAATTCTCCCCCACTTCAAAGAATTTCGTCCTCGAAATTCCAATATGAACTCATCTCAACAAACAGCTCAGAGTTATGTCATATAAGACACATTATGGAGGTTATTCAACCAGCTGGGAAGAATCTAGTCGGTAAACAACATTACCGATTCCCACCAATACTCACTATTGTCCATTTTATCTCGGATTTAACCCTCGGATATTCATCATCCGACCACTAAAACCTCTCTTTAAACTATGATATACCTTGACAATACTGAGCCAAACACTCAAAAAGTGCTCCAATGTGCTTCAATTAGCACAGTCTTGCCTGGATTTACCTCGTTCAGGCAGCACACTCGGTTCTAAAACCTCAGATTTCTAACCATTCCTTCAGCTAATTCCGTGCCTACACCCTGAGAATGTCACTCGGACCTCTCAATCAAGAGGGTTATTCGGGGTTTGAAAATAATTCTCACCCGGAAAACATTCCACTTACAAAATTTTCACTCGGAATTCAAGCCTACTTCGAAATCAAACCTGAGTTCAAACTCAGTAGCCCAAAGCATCCTTCCGAGTACGAATTCAAATAAAATTCACCTCTTGAATATCTACTCCCCTCGGGAGCCATTCACTCAGAAATTTACCTATTCTAAGTCCCACTTGGTACCATTCCACACAGAAGTGTCACAACCAGAGACACTTCGCTCGGATTTCGCCTAACATAAATGTGTCATTCAGACACATTTCTTTAACTTAGTAACGACTCCCAAAACAATGTTTCACTCAGGACATCATAAATTCACTCAGTAGTTCTTTCTCCCAGAAAGATTTCACTCGGAATTATCTCCGCTTCCTCATACTCAGAGTATACTAATCTTTTCCGAGCAAATTCTCACCTTACCGATTACCCATCTATTTCAATAACCAATCATTATTTCAATAGCCAATTCATACCCATAACAACCTCTGATTCTCTCGGAGGTAAACACATCAAGGTTAAACAAACCTTCTATCCTCATTTCGATACACAACCACTTATTATTCACTCAATACAACTCTTATCTTTACTCAGAACAACCTGATAGACTCACCATCACCATAAGCAGCTACAACCTTACCTGCCCGACTTATGAATTGCTGCATCCAACTTATAGGATGACGTCTCATTCCTATAGGGTTACAACAATTGCATAGAGTCACTGCAAACGTGTACGCTGCCACAATAACTATGGCATGAAGAGTCGTCTCGGAACAGGTTACCACACACTTTTTTTGCTCATACCGACTACACTTACTCGATTAATACTAATTCATAAAATTTAATGGCAGTTCACACACATATATATAAGCAATACATTTACATTAACATCATCATTATGCACCATTTAGGGTACATCATGCAACAACAATCATGAAATATCATTTACCATTACTGTAAAATAGTATAATGGCAATAGGTTTTCGACCCTACAAATTCACATAGATTCAGTACTGTATTCACCTATCCTCACTCGGCATATCAACAATCGGCTTCCAGCCCATACCGAGTAAATATCTCTTCTTAGAATCTTATTCATCACAAAACCATGGCTCAACAGCCTAATAATCCCATATTTCATTACTCATCACAGGCCATTAATCAATTAAAGCCTAGATGTTTCACCGAGCATACACAATCCACCAATTGGTCATGCAATTATCATTATAGTATGACTTCTAATACCACCATAGTCAATACCCAAGCGTACTCGGATTTCAACCTTACCAGTCACTATCAATCAGGTACCTTATTTATTATTTACATTTCACCTTAAGCCAATTCAAGCCTCAACAATTCATCATACAATCACTTTACTCGGCTCAACAATCCATAACGCCAATCAGATTATCTGACTCGGAATTTCCAGGGGTCACCTAGTACCCATCGTGGGACACTCCCACAACATCCAAATATCACCGAGCCTAGACCACCATCGGGCCCAGCTCCACAAAATCTGGTAGCATACAATTATACTAAATCCGATCGGGATTTCCATACCTTATGAGTCACAGTTCAATCAATTATTCACTCGGTTTTCAACCACAAGACCGAGTCTAACTCAAATCCTTAGGTATCCAATTACATTAATTTTTCACCCAGTTTTCTAACCTCTCAGGTATCCATCTCAATAATATTCAATCATACATGATCATGCCCAATCAACTGGGTTACCATAACTAGTGGTCTATGATCAACTAATCATTCACTCAGTTTTCACACACCAAAACCGAGACAGTACCCAAATCAAACAGGTATTCGATTTCACATTTATCCACTTATCACATATTCAAATTCTTAACCTAGAAATCTGCAACCAATCAATTACATCATACACCATATAGGGTTCATGTGCCAAGGATATAAAACATCCTTCACAAATGGCGCAAGCAATCTCACAATTTAAAATCACCACACTATAGGACTCCTCAATATTATTCACTTAACTCAACATATGAGTCCTATCTCATTCAATCAGTATGCCTCAACTACGAGCCACTAGCTCGGCTTACACAAAAGACCAAACCAACCTATACAGCTTCAATACACATAAAGGTTTCAATACCTTCCATTCTATTCCCCACAGCCGACTCAGGCTTAGAAATACTTTCCCCCCATTATCCTCAACAGGACACACAGGCACATGGCCACACCATTCATGTCTGAGCATGAGTCAAACATAGTAAAACATCATAAGCAACTATGACAACTAGTCATATTGCACACAACCGCTCACTATGGGTAAGCATACCTTGGCCTTGGACCTTTTAAGTCTGCTCTGATACCAAAATGAAACATCCTTAATTCTTTTAAAAATGCTTTGATAACAAAATGAAATAACCCGTCTTAATAAACCCACATACCGAGACCAGGGAAATTTTTTTTCCAAAATTACACCAAGAAGTCGGGGTAAATAAATCAACGTAGGCAAGGGAAGGCAAAACCGACAGTGGAAGAACGAAGCTTAATAAGCCCTATTACAGCATTCACTCGCTCAAGCGAGACCCAAATCCGCTTGAGCGAGACAACCCATCTCGCTTAGGCAAACACCCATTCGCTTAAGCGAACTAACCCGAAACCTTCCTTCCATTCCCACTCGCTGGAGCGAACCCTTATTCGCTGAGGCGAGTAACTCTACTCGGTATTCCATCACTCGGATTCGGGACCATGTCCACTCGGGAACTGTCCTTACATGCATCATTCACTCGGTAAATTCTTACTTAGCCAAATCACAATTATAAACACACGGGAGTATTTCACTCGGGAAATGATTCCCTCGGATACTCTACTCGGAGTCCATAAGCTTTCTCCTCACATGGATTATTTCCCCAGTCTAATACCACTCGGTATAATTTAACCACGATTCACTCCGAATACATTATCCATTCTGCACTCGGCATTATATTTTGATCTTCCCCACTCGGAGATCACATAACCTCTCGGCTATAAATCACTCAGACACACATTAACCATTCATCACTCGGGTAATACATTAACCCATTCCCACTAGGAGAAATCCACCAAGTTAAGTCACTCGGACTTATTTAAACTTAGCCACTCGGAATATGTATATCCTCGTTCACTCGGAATAGGACTCCTAGAATATCTCAATCAAACCATCATAACTACTCTTCCCTCGGAAGAGACTCACTCAGGATTTCCACTCGGGAATATTCAAACCCTTCACCACTCAGTAATATATGGACTAACCTTCCCTCGGAAGTATCCCACTCAGGTACATCTTACCCGAAACCATTTTAAGCCTTCATCACTCAGAAAGCCCACACAACTAAAGCCTCACCCGGCAATGGCTCTCACAACAATATTCCACTCGGAATTTATTAACTTAGCATTATCCGTTCGATATCACATCTCAATCGGTATAAATAACATCATATCAACATAATATATATATATATATATCTAATGTACACTTGTTCACAACCCGATAAATAACCCATATAATTAAATCCGTTCGGATTACAAGAGAGCCGACCAAGGCTTAAACATGTCTATTTTCAGTATATATATACTATATATGCACTTCAACAATCTGAGTGCCCATCACTCAGACTTGAGGCCATCTCCTTAATACCAGTCCGACCTACATACACTGAGAAATATTATAGGGGTGAGCTTTTACATATTAAATGACAGTTATTGACTCAGATTAATCTTTGAATCCACAACCATGCAATAACATATATCATCAATCAAACATACACACTGCCATTTAACATGGACATTCACATAACATCTTCAAATCAGGATTTTACTCATTTCACTCGGCTATAATTCACAACATCCTCAGTAACAATGTATCATCCAATCGGATTCCACCCTAAATCTATTCCAATCAATATCAGTAATGTTTAAACTCTGAGCCTCGCTCAAGGAGAGTGCCTGAGCCCCGCTCAAAAGTCTTAATCATATCCTCACACATTTTCATCTGATTGCCGATTCAACAATAAGCGTCCAACGCTTCATGCTCCAAGCATTTTGAGTGGCGAATCGGATGCATACGGTCTTATTTATCAGGCATCCAACGCCAATGCACTCTGCATTGCCTTGAGTCCTACCCAAGGTCTTTAATCAAGCATCCAACGCTTAGTGCCCTCGGCACTGCCTCGAGTCCAACCCGAGGTCTTTCATTATATTTGACACGTATTCATCCAATTGCCAACTCAGTATCAAGCGTCCCACGCTATATGCACTCGACACTTCAAATGGCGAATCAGATGATCCATATCTCATGCACTCGGCAATCACAATGCCATCCACTCGGATTATCCTTACAACAAGCATCTCATGCTTTCTCATATAACATTCCACTCGGAAATCAACACTAGTAAGCATCTCATGCTATTTCATATAAAATTCCACTCGGTATTAACATAGTAGTCCTCATCCTATGCACTCAGCATTCGCATATTCAATGTCAAGCATCACATGAATTTAAACACACTATCACACATGGGGACCAATCAAAGAGCACACAAATGCACTCGGCATTCATAATATGCATCTCATACATTTAACATAACCACAACATGCATCATACATCATATGGACAGAAATCATACACCACACGATAATAATCATCACACACCCGGGCTCAACTCAGACAACATATAATCACAAAACAAACACCACACATCATAGTGTATTAGTTTCACCTGGAAACCCGTCCATAAACCATACATTTGAGATGCAATAGCCCCCCCTTACCTGGAATAAAGATTCGGAAACTCTCTGAACTTACAGATCCGACCAACGGCTCCTTGGTCACTCGTTCTTCAACAGAACGACCCAGCTGTTCACACAGCACTCTGCTCTCAGCTTTGGAAGAACCAACAGCTGCTTCCCCACGAGCAGATCCACCACCAAAACACTCCATGCCAAGCCTCCAAGGCACACGTAGTCCTCACCAACAGTGGAGGCTCCAAATATTGTTCCACACTCGAACAGCTTAGTCCTTATCAACAATGAAGGACTCCAAGGTTCCAAGCACCCATCAACGCTGTTAGAAAAAATAGAGGAGGATCCCAGCCTCCAAGACCCACAGCACCATGCTGTTTTCTCAACCACCATACAAATCTCTCTCTCTCTTTCAACCACGCAGTTCCACTTCGCGTTCCACTCAGTGTTGAGTGGAAGAAGAAGATGAAGAAGACGAAGAACAACAAGCAAGGAAGAAGCAGAGCTTCAGAAGCTTTAGAGAGAATGGAGAATGGTTCTCCATATACCCAAGAGAGAATGAGTAAGGAATGAGTGTAAAATATGAAGCTGAAGCCTTATCTCCACTGCCCAGTGACAGCTCCACTCCCATCAGCCATCACTTCTCCATCAGCCATCACAACACCATTAATTCTGGTCCCACATCATTTAATGCTAATCCCCTCAGCCATCAATCACCATCAGCGTGAATGAAGAGAAAAGAAGGGGACCGAACCCCATTTTACACCAAGGGCACATGGGTCAATTCTTTGCATTATTATTAATATTATTCAATCAAAAATTTTAATTATTTAATTAGCCTTAATTGGTAATTAATCCTAAACCAGGATGTTACACTGACGCTACGCGTCACAGCCACGTGTAGCGTCAGAGCTACGTGGACTCCATTTCTAGGTGGACAAGCAATCAGCCAATTGACCCATTATTGGCCATTCCACCAGGAGCTAATGTCCAAGCCAAATTGGGAGATAAGGCCACACATGTCTGGGTATTATTGAATAAAAAATTCTTAATCATGGCCACTTAATCATGAGTTTAATGGGAACTGAGTCAGGAGCTTGACGCGTAGCGTCAGGTCCCTTCTTCAGCCCTATAAATAGGGTCATTCTCCACACATTCAGAGCATCCCTTTTGAATTCAGAGCCTCTTTTCCTCTCCTTTCACTCGAGTTGGAGTGTTCTTTTATGAGTTTGTAAGGTTAGAGTGATTTCTAGATACTTGAGAGTGTGGTGTAGTATCATGAGTTCTTGTATCGTGAAGTGTTTCCAAGTCCTCATAATGTCAAACTCTATAAGTGTTGTTTTTACTTTTACCATGTGTAACTAAATTGTTTATGTTGGAATTTGGTGAATCAATCTATTATATGATGTTGTGATTATGACCTTTGCATATTTATGATTCAAGTACATGTTAGTATTTCAACTCTTTATTATTATGAATATCAAACGGGAGAATGATTTTCATGTGTATTGAAACCTGTTTTATTAGTGTGAACATCAAACTGGAGAATGATTATTCATGATAGAGTTGGTGATTATTATTGCCATAAGGCCAGGGATTAATGCAAGTTTTTATTGAGAAAGCTCACGAGGGATTAGACTTTACGGTAAATACTTAGAATTTATATCACGAGGAATCAGTTATAATAATTTTAAGTTGCAATGACATGAACTTGATAATTAAATATGTATGTTTGTAATCACTTCATTATATTTTAGTGCGAGGATCCTAATTCCAACATAATTTGTCAATCTATGTTTTTACTTCAAGTACCTAAGTTATTCTGAATTACATCTCAATTTTTTAGATAAATTTTATATTTACCATTTTTTACCACATGAATAAATCAATCATCAAATTCTGTGTATATTGTATAAATTGTTTATAAAGCATTATTTTGTTAATAACTTTTGATAAATTTACCATAGTAAATAAGAATTACTGTGAGTTACTGGAACTTTCAATCCCAGTGGAACGATATCTAAATTTGAAAACTACAAACGATTGGTGCGCTTACCAATTAAAGACCCAATAGTACCAATCGTTTGTAGAGTACAATTGGTGGGTTTAACAATAAGTACCTAAGTTGTCTTGTACTAGGTTGGAACCTAGGTTGTCTTACTATGATTATTTATGCAAATCCTAGGTTGTCTTTACTTATGTTCTTTATGTGAATCCTAGGTTGTAACTAACTAAGTAACTAATCCTAACAAGCGTAACAAAATTCGGTTTAGGGAGTTAGAACTAACAAAATTAGGTTTAACAAACTAACAAACTCTAACAAACCCTAACTACAATTAGTTATTTAGTTATGATGGTTGCAACTACCTTAGTTTTTATAACCCAACCACCTATTTAACTAGTTTGGGTTATGATATGGTTAGGCTAACTAAATTTAGTTCCAACCACTAACTAACTAACCAAATTAGTTAAGACAAGTAACTAACTAAACAAATTTAGTTAAGACCACTAACTACCAAACCGCTTCTAGTTGTAACTACTTAACTAACCAAACTAACTAACAACAATTAGTTAAAGGAAACAAATGCACATGCACTAGAACTAGCCAAAATTTTGAAGGGAAATTTTAAGAAATCAAAGTCCAATGTCCAATGTCAAAAGTTTGTCCAAAATACAAGGACCAAATTGCTAATACAAGCCTTAAGAATAGAAAATTTCCTAAAATTACTAAAAGGTACAAAGCTTTTGCTTCCTTTACAAATCTTCAAGAGTCTTCACTTGATGTAGAATGCTCCACTTCACCTAGCAAACAATACACTCAAATGAAATTGTTAAGGAGAAAAGGTCAATAAAAAATTTTAAACCTCTCAAGTGTTTCTCTTAAATTCTTACCCTTCCTCTTAGATTTCAAGTTTCACTAAAGCAATTTACACTCTTACCTCAAGTGTTCTCAAAATGCTACCATCAATGATATAGAGAAGGGAATTATCTAAGAAGTTTTGAAAGGAGGAAAACTCAAAATGATAAAACTTAAGAAAGAATGGAAGAGAAACTAAAAAGGCTCAATGAATAAAAGGTAACTCAAAGAGGAATATTTTTGGATTTTTGGATTTTTGATATGACAAGACACAAGACAAGAAAAGCTAAAGTGAATAAGGCTAAACACAAGGAAATTTTGAAAATGGAAAGAACAAACACAAATAGATGCCAAATGTGACTCCTACCACACGGAAATAACATTCACTACTAGTTGAATTTTACAATTCTTAGAAACTAGGACAAGGTTCCAATGGCACCACACCACACCTAATTGGCTCTAACAAGTAACAAACTTGTAACTACTAAACTAGAATAACAAAACCGAATAGAAATGATGCATAACTCAGAATTTCTAACATTTTAAAAACTGGAATAATGTGTCCATTTTACAAAGGAGAGCTCCTTTATATAGCCTAAGAAGAATTTAGCCAAATGATGCTTAGTTGGACTTCCATCACGGATTCTAAGCCCAATTATGCTAAATGAGAAGGATATGACCCATACATGGCCTAAGGAGAGTACATGGCCCTATAGTGACCAAATTGACCTACTAAGGTCCAAATAAAACCTAAATCACTAGAGAATCTATCTATGAGTTATATTACATGATATGTAAAAATAAATCCTCATAGTGTCTTCATTGGGCTTGGGCCCATTAAGCAAAGAGAAGAAGGAAGATAAGGCTTTGTGGATGGTCTTTTTGGCCTTTTTGGACTTAGCCCTTGTTAGGGGACCCTTGTAAACCTCCAAGCCTTTGTGCAAGGTATTGTGAGGATCTTTCCATGTTGTGTCCTCATTATTGTTTCTCTTCACTAAGTATATATGCTCATTTAAATAAGGCAGGACTTCGTCTATGTTGTTCAATATGTACAAATTTTCCTGAAGCATTTTATCTCATGATTTGCTCTTTAATTTTAGCCTAATTGTACACTTATCAATAATTCTTCCCTAATGGCGTGTTCTAGGAGTCCTGATACTATCATCTTGGGACATGTATTCGCTACAAAACTCAATTGCCTCATTTGCCATATACTGTTTTATGATTAATGCTTCTGGATAGTATTGGTTTTTCACGTACGCTTTTAATATCTTCACGTATCGCTCAACGAGATATATCCACCTAAAAAACACAAGACCATATAACCCCACCCCTCTGACTAAGTGAATGATTAAGTGCACCATGAGTGTTGAAAAAGGAAGAAGGGAAATGCATCTCTAATTGACATAGTATAATAACTGCTTCATCTTCCAACGATGCCACGTGTCAAGGTCAATAACTTTACAACATATAGCATTAAAAAAATACACAGCCTTATTATCACATTCCTCACATTTTTAGGGAGAATGTCACAAACGGTGATAGAAAGAAATTGTTGTATCAGCATGTGACAATCATGAGACTTTAATCTAACTAACTTTAAATCCTTGAGGGAAACACGACTTCTCAAGTTAGAACCATAACCTTGTGGAAGTTTTACACTTCGTAAACATTCACAGAAACTTGTCTTCTCCCTTTTCGATAATGTATGACAGGCTAAGGCAAATAAGTGTGTTTGCCCTTCGATTGTGCATACAATTCCGGTCGTATACCCATAAGTTCTAAATCAAGACAAGAATTTAAGTCATTTTTCGCTTTGATGTCACACATGTTTTTCTCTACATGTATCATAAAAATATAGTGTCTCACATCAAGTTCCTTCCAATATTGTAAATTAAAGAATATCAACCTTTTCTTCCATATCCTTTGCATACTATGTCGCCTTTCAGACTTCCCAAGGGACATATTTAAGAATTTGACCCATTCAAAAACTTATTTACCAGTTAACGTTGGAAGAGCAATATCAAACTCTTGTCCACCATTAAAGGCCTTCTTTAACCTACTATATGGATGATCTACTTATAGAAACCTTCAATGTTGAAGGTAAACCGTCTTCCTCCCATGATGTAATTGTTTGTAATAATTGTTATCCTTATATGTGGGACAGGCTTTATGGCCCTTTACACTATAACCAAATAAGTTGCCATAGGTTGGAAAGTCATTGATTATGTAGAACAACATTGCATGCAACTTGAATGTCTCATGCCTAAATGCATCAAAAACATCAACTCTTTCATCGTACAACAGTCTCAAGTCTCGAACCAATGGTTTTAAGTACACGTCAATGTCATTACCCGGTTGTCTTGGACCTAAGATCATCATCGATAACATTACATGTTTTCTCTTCATACATAACCATGATGGTGGGTTGTAAATAAACAACAAAACAAGCCATAAACTGTGTGTAGTGCTTAAGTTACTAAGAAGTTCATTCCATCTGTTACCAGTTCGAGTCTTAAACTTCTTGGGTCATTTGCAAACTCTAAAAATAATGATTCTCCAGGGTGCACTCTTGATTTAACTTACATACCTTCTCATATCTACATATATGGGATAGGTCCTTTAAATGGTCTGAGGTTACTTGTTGAAATGTTATTTCGTGATTTTTTCTTTATTCTTCAATCGCTCTTAAATCGTGAAAAATTTATCCTCATTTTCATTATCAAATTAATGAGATTTTTAATAATATTAATATGTGAGGCCTCCAGTCCTCACAAGCCTCACGGTTAAGACTTGGTAAGGTATTACCAACTAGAAGCATGTCTTTCAATAGCTATAGCAATTCAGTGAAACTTTTGTCCATCCACTCATTTCTCACCTTTAAGTTAAACAATTTTAAAAACATCAACAACCGTGTGAAATTAGTGCAATTTGGATACAGCAGTTTCTCTGAATCCTCACGAGAGTTTCATACACATTTGCTTTCTGGAAATTTTCTTTACCGACATCATGAATCATTTCTTCAAGTCGATCATTCATATCATAATCAACATCACGTGTAGAACCTCTATTTTGACTTACATTCGTCACACTCGACGTGACAACATGTTCACTATGCCATATCCAACGTGTATGTTCTTGAGAAAACCATCATATAACATATGTTCCCTAATAACTTCCAGGCTTAGCAGACGCGTTTTCCCACATTTAACACAAGGGTAAAAGTATCTTCCATTCTTATCTTTGGCATTTCGAATTATAAACTCTATGAATGTTTCAACTTCACTTTCATACTTATCAATTAACCGTTATGCATTAATCCAACTTTTATCCATGAATTTGGCCCCAAATGGAACACTTAAAATGTGACACTATTCAACACAGAGTACACATGGTCAATTAGAATTAAGAAAATCATTCTATACCAGAGTTACATAGTCTTTCTATACCAGAATTCTAGTATAGAAAGACTATGTAATATCATTGAAAAAGGAACTTTATACCATATTGTATCATGATATAGATTGGAATTGAGCTTGCAATAGGAACAATAAATAACAATAACAAGACAAGATAATGGCAATAAACAATAACAAGGAACAATAATAACACAATAACAACCTAAATTTATTAATAATATTTTTCTCTTGTTACACCGAATCCAAATCCGTACAATACAAGTTTAAATGAAAGTAACATGTGTAACCTTTAAATCATATATATATTATTGATTATGATGATAAAATTAAAATTAAATAATTAATATTTTGTTGATATAATTCAAAAAGTACAAATAAGTAAACTTGAGCAAGAAGAGGGTAACTCTTGTCAAACTGACATGATATGTTTTCTATGTAAAAAGGAAGCTGAAAAAATTGATCAATTTTTTCAAATGCAAAATTTCTTATAGTTTATGGTAAAAGTGTTATAAATTGTAGGGAGTTGGTTGAGAGTAAGACTTAGAAGGGGGGTTGAATAAGTCTTAGACTCTTATGCGGATTTTTTTAAGAACTTTGCTAGCATGGGCAAACATACTTTTTTACCAGACTATTAAGTGCAGGGAAAGAAAGAATGAACATAAAATTTATTCTAGCTCACTTCCTACATAGAGCTACGTCCAGTCTCTTCAAACTTGAAGGATTTCCACTATTGTAAAAATTTCTTTTACAATTTCAACACCAGACCGTACCACAAGTATTCTTAACTCCAACCACTTCTAGCTTAAACCCAAGTATTATTTCAACAAGCCACTCCTGACTCAATCCCAAGTATTCTTTCAAAAGCCTCTTAGGCCACAAACTATTTCCCAACAGAAACTAAAGGTTGACAACACACCAAACTTTTATACAAATAAAGATTTGAATGGTAGATTGTGTTTGGTGTTTCTGAGAACTTAATGTTTGAAAAGATACAAGATATGAATAGATACACTAAGTAAGAAAGCAAAAGACCAAGGTCTGCTAGATGAAGAACTACAAAGAAGGTCTTTGCTTAAAATAAAAACTAAGAATGAAGAAGAGAGCTTGTAAGCTGATTGCAAACTGATTTTCTCAAAGATTACAGAAGTTCTTTAAATTTTTGAATCTCTTCATATTTATAGTTTACTTCAAAGTAACTATTTGATGATTTGATGAAGAGATATAGTCATTGTAGATCCGTTGATAGAGTTTTAGTTGTTGAGAGCACCAAACCTTAAGGAGTGAAGAGAGAGCAAAGGTCTAGTGTGAAAGAAAATCAGAGCTTTGCACTAGAATGGTATTCCTTAAGAATCTCATAACAAAAGTCCTTTTGTAGGTTTTCTTCTTTCAACATAAAATTGTGTAGAGCAAAAAGAGTTGACCTTCTAAAAGCATTCTGATGTAATAACCCTAATTTTTGAAAATAGGAAACCAGACCCTCAGGAATCCCGAGGATACTTTGTTGAGCTTTTGGTAAGAAGCTTGAGGCTTTGGCCTGTTCCCTGAGCAGTTTACTATAAGAAAAGTAGTAAAGAGTAGAGTTTAATCTGAAATATAAGAATACTGAGAGAATGTAACGAGTAAGAGAAGCAGAAATAAGTAAATAATAAATAACGTTTAACAATACTGTTTAATTAAAAATAATACGTTAACGACGATTACTTTGGGTACTAATTAATTAGTAATTATATTAGTTGATAATTATTTCCTGTCAACCATACTTAATAGATAAAAAATTATAATAATTTATTTTGAAATTATATATTTTAAATTGTTGATTTATTTGATAATTGTTTTTAATAATAAAATATCGCTCGGTTCCTCAGATTTGAATTGTGGGACCCAGCCTGAGGTTAGACTTTGACCGTTCGACCCGAGACTATTGATCTAGTAGGAAAGCTAGTCCTGTTAGGATCATTTCCTAAAGAATTAAGGGTGTCTGACCTAGCCTGACTGGCCTAATCAGAACCCTTAATGTCTCCTACGTTTGACCGTTCATATACCTCGGGATATCCGATGGTGGCATGGTCAGTCTCTGGTGACTCGTTTCGACGTTTTAGAAACTTTTCCTGAAGAGGCCGAAGCTTGATTCAGACTCTATCATCCTTGTTTATCCATAAGTTGGTTTCCTCAGAAATCGCTTTAAAACTGGATCCGAGCACCTTCAGTGTTTTGGACCCAACTTTAGCATACGACCTTAGAATCGAACAATTTTGGTCTCAACCTCTTTGTTTTAAAAATATCTCCAATCTTTGTTTCTAGCCCGGAACTCCAATTTCACTCTGTCAACTCCAAAATTGAACATTAAGTATGATCGCCTTAAAATTCCATTGTTTAGACGTTTTCCCTACGCATGGTTCAGAAGAGAATTCATAACTCTCTCATACGACCTTCAATTCATGCAAACTTGGTGTCTAAATCTCCATAACAAAATTATCTACATTTTTTGTAAAGAAATTGAAGGCTAAATCACTCTAGATCGGTACAGTTTAATGTATCTTTACAACCCCTTGGCTGTTTCATTATCATGCCGGCAGCCTTCATTAAAATTTGTATATCTCCTTCGTCTAGTGCTTGAATCACCTTGTTATTTTTGCTATGGATCCATATCATAAACCTCTATAATGTTCATTAAAGGAACAAAACCAAATTCTCAAAGGATAATTAATGGTGAATTTATTTCCGAAGCCATAGCTGATCTGGGAAGCTTCTGGAGCACCCTGTTACAAATCAGGTATATCTCGGGCTACCGAACTTGGATCATCACAAATGATATATAAAATTAAATAGAAAAAGAATATATACAAACTTCGTGCAGGGCTTGAAAACCAATTCTTACTCCATAAATCCTAAAATTTAAAATACCAAACTGATTCACGTTTTCCTAGTGGCAGTTTGCACTATGTTCAGTATTTTTCACGTTTCTCTCTTGTATGACCATGAAACTGAATGATTCTTTTGCCAAATTTTTTTTAACTCAATTACTTAAAACTTTGATGATGAACACGAAGTCAAATTTGTAACAACCCTGATTTTTTAAAATTGGAAACCAGACCCTCAGGACTCTGAGGATACTCTGTTGAGCTTCTTAGCTTCTAGTAAGAAGCTCAAGGCTTTCGGCATGTCCCCTGAGCAGTTTAGAATGAGGAAAATAGTGAAAATTAGAGCTCAACATGAAATATAAAAATACCGAGAGAATGTAATGAATAAGAGAAGCAGAGATAAGAAAACGGTAAGAATCATAATAACGTTCGACCATACTGTCTAATTAAAAATAATATGTTAATATCGGTTATTTTGTACTGATTGATTTATAATTATATTCTATAATTATTTTCTGTTGATAATATTTAATGGATAAATAATTATAATAATTTATTTTGAAATTATACATATTAAATTGTTTATTTGATAATTATGTTTAATAATAAAATATTGATCGGTTCCTCGGATTTGAACTGTGGGACCCAGCCTGAGGTCAGATTCTGACCGTTTGACCCAAGACTAGTGATCTAATAGGGAAACTAGTCCTATTAGGACCCCTTCATGATGAATCAAGGGTGTCTAACCTGGCCTAACCGACCTAATCAGAACCTTTAACGTCTCTTACGTTTGACCATTCATATACCTTAGAATATCCGATGGTGGCATAGTCAGTCTCTGATGACTCGTTTTGACATTTTAGGAACTTTTCCTATAGAGGCCGAAGCCAGTTGGGACTCTATCATCTTCGTTTTTCCATAGTTTCTTCATAAATCATTTTCAAACTCGACCCGTATACCTTCAGTGATTTGGACCCAAATTTTGCATATGATCTTGGAATTGAACAATTTTGGTCTCAATATCTTTGTTTTGGAAAGATCTTCAACCTCTATTTCTAGCCCCAAACTCCGATTCTCACTCTATCAACCCCAAAATCGAAGATTTAATGTGTTTACCTCAAAATTCCACTATTTGAATGTTTTCTCTCCGCATTGTTCAGAAAAAATTCATAACTCTCTCATATGACCTTTGATTTGCACAAACTTTGTGTCAAATCTTTGTAACAAAATTATATACGTTTTCCATGAAGACAACAAAGGCTAAATCCTTCTAGATTGGTATAGTTTAATAAATCTTTGTGACCCTTGGCTGTTTCATTGCTATGCTGGCAGCCTTCGATAAAATTCATGTATCTCCTTCGTCCGGTGCTTGAATCACTTTGTTCTTTTTGGTATGGATCCATATTAAAGATTTCTAGAATGTTAATGAAGGGTATGAAATCAAATTGCCAAAGGATAATTAATGGTGAATTTATTTCTGAGACCCTAGCTGATCCGAAAGCTTCTGGGATGCCTTGTCGTAAATCGAGTATATCTCGGGCTACAGAACTTGGATCATTGCAAATGATACATCAAATTAAAGAGGAAATAACGATTTACAAACTTCATGAAGGGCTCAAAAGCCAATTCTTACTCCATAAATCCCAGAATTGATAATACTATACTGATTCACATTTTCCAGCAACAGCTTGCACTAGGTTTAGTATTGTTTGTGTTTCTCCCTCGTATGACCATGAAATCAAACGATTCTTTAGCCAAAAGTTTCTTAACTCAACTCCCCACAAATTTGTTAAAGGACATGAAGCCTAAATCCTCACCCATTTTTCCCAGAAAATTAATCATTGTATGAAACAATAATCCCGTCACAGCCTTGTACTACTTTTGTATTTGGGCCATAACTCTCTCATTTTTTAATGGAATTTTTTGTGCTATATATAAAATTAAAGATAACAAAAATTTCTACAACTTTTGTGTTTAGCCTATTTTCAAAGTCAACACAAAATGGCCCTTAAAAGCCTGCACAAGTTGACGTCCAGAAGCTAGACACCTCAGCCTTCATGCAACATGCTCCAATAAGCTTGCAACACCTATGGCTGATAAGTGCTTATTTTATGTTAAAATTCATGATTTAATTGGACTTATTTTTTTGAATAACTTCAATAAATTGATAAATAATTGAACATGATTTTGTATACATGTTACATTATGTAAAAAGGAACTAATGTGTCCAAATTTTGAAGAAAAGGGTCCAACATCCTGAGGAAACTAAGAGGAACCAACACATTAAACCAAGAACGCTTGAGCGTAGCATACTGTGTGCTTGAGCGAAAATACATTGCACGCTTGAGCCTGGCACTAGAGGCTTAAGCGTGGGAGAGACAGAAGGCCTACGCCTGCCGTTGCACTCAAGCGAAGACTCAGGAAATCAACAAATAGCATCAGACCCTTCTCACGCTTGAGCGCGAGCCCGAGCTCGCTTGAGCGTGGCCCTGGACATAACTGGCACGCTTGAGCGAGGTATTATGAAGCTTAAGCGTAAAGACAATACAACATCAGGACCCTTCCACGCCCAAGCGTGAGGAAGGGCCGCTTGAGCGTGAACCCGGGCATGCCTGAGCGTGGATCAAGCCTGTTGAAGAAGAAGGCCACGCTTGAGCGTGGTTAAAGTGGTCTAAGTATGAAACAATCAATGAGCATCAGGACCCCTCACGCTTGAGCGTGACCATTGAGCTCAAGCGTGACTCATGCAGCATAGGACTTCTAATTTTTTATTCACCAATGGTGCGATGCCAACTCATCCACTTTCTTGTGTTTTTGTATGTCGCTGAAAGATGCTTCATGGGCTCTATGCAAGTGGGCAAGGGAAGCTGGAGCATAACCTCTATAAATCAAGTAGAAAACAACATCAAGGATAATCAAGTTGGATCGAAGAGATCATCTTCTTCATTTTATCAAATACTTTTCCTACATTTTTCACTCTGTATTTATTGCAAAATCTTCTTAGGTGAAAATGCATAGCATGAGTAACTAAAATTTCCTTTATGGATTGGTTGTAATCCATTCAAACCTGAAGTAATGCTGCTGTAAGGTTTTTATATGTGTAATGAGATTTGATAAGTTTCTGTATTTTCTTCTACGTTTAATGCCTGAAAGTACTTGATCACTATCTTCTTGTTTTAAGTTTTCTCAAGTATGCTGGGAAGTGACTTTTGAAAGCAGATCTGAATGAAATACTTGTTGTGACTAGGTGGCCAGGGATGGCATCTAACGCAATAAACGTCAAAACAATCGATCGATAATGCTGGGATGATTTCAAAGTGACTGAGGGATCAACGGTTTGAAATCATTCTTATGAATTTTGTAGTAGAGGGATCGATGCAAATGATTTTGATTGTGACGTAGAAATTATCTTTTCAAGTTACTTACATAAAAACTTATGCAACGTACAGAAGAAGAGATGTGATGAAACCAATCCCTGTTTTACAAAACTGATTTTTCTCGAAAACCATTTACTATTATCTTTTGAAATTTTCCTCTCTATTATTTATTCACTTTTTCACTCAGCATCATTCACAACAAATCAAAACAAAATCTTCTGTCAACTCAATTCAAAACTAAGATTTTCATGCTACACCTCCTCAGTGGAACGACATCTATACTATACTGCAGTTTCTGTGTTTAAACTTGGCACAACCATTCCATTGAGTTCATATTATACAAACTTAATTCTCTTTATATGAACACTCTACTTCACTTCTCCACAATACCAAGTTTCGGGTAACAAGTTTTAGTATGAACTACAAAAACACAATATCAATGGCCACTTGTCCCACTTAGCCTTACCCCTTGTTTAGCAAGTTTACCACATGCCCTCCTCTCCTAAACTCCTCTCCTATGCATGACTACAACCCACCACTTGTCACAACCAGCCACACTTCTTGCTCAACAAGTTGTTATCATGTTATGAATCATAATATGCATCCATCATCATGCCATGCCCATGTCCCTGCTCCATTTCAAATTATTCCTTCAATTCACGGCATACTCCTTATTTAGCAAGGGGTTCCTTCTTCTATTATTTCATCCCATCACCTATCATGCTATACCATGTCATCTCCTTAACCATCCAATTAAAACACATGTAAACTAATCACTATCCCATCATCTTAACCTTTCTCCACTTAGAAAATTTTCTAAGTTCACTTGTCTAACCTCTCTTCTTCCCCACGGCAGCATCTCCACTTTTCCTTCTAAATCACAAAAACAACCACCACCATCCACCTTTCCCTTTCACGACTACACCACACCACACCACCACCAACCACCATGAATTCTCTTCTCCATTTTCTCTTCTTGATTCACAGCCAACCTTACCCAAAACAGCGACCAATTTTCTCTTAGTTTTCTACAAGATCTAGCCTCTAGAAGACAACTCCAAACTCCTTGCCTTGGCTGCCTAAAATCGTGAGCTTCCCTTGGCAAGAAAGGTGAAGTTTTAAATCTTTGCTCTTGAAACTCTTGCTTCTAATTTTTGTAATAGCCCTGATTTTTAACAATAGGAAACCAGACTGAGGACACTCTGTTGAGCTTTTGGTAAGAAGCTCAAGGCTTTGGCTTATTCCTCGAACAATTTAGAATGAGAAAATAGAGAGAAGCAGAGTTTAATCTGAAAGATAAGAATACCGAGAGAATGTAATGAGTGAGAAAGGCATAAATAAGAAAATAATAAATTATATTCGATAATACTGTTTAATCAAAAATAATACGTGAACGACGATTATTTTGGGTGTAAATTAATTTATCATTATATTAATTTGATAATTATTTTTTGTCGATAATATTTAATATATAAATAATTATAATAATTTATTTTGAAATTACATATTTTAAATTAATTATTAAATAATTATATTTAATAATAAAATATTGTCGGGTTTCTAGAATTTGAACTGTGGGTATAACACCCCGGTTCTCTGGACTCGATGTAATCATCATAATTAAATAATAAAAACATGAGTACATTTTTCGCATTCAAAAATAGTTTCTAAACACCATCTCGACTACACCAAGACTCGAACCACAGAAAATCGAAGAGTGAGATTTAGTAACCTATAACTGGATCAAGAAATAGTTTGCCCATAACGGTATACAAAATAACAGAGTTTACAGCGGAAGAAGAATATGTATACCGGGCATACTCCTAGTCCCATATATGAAGATATGAGAAAAGGCTCGGCAAGCATACAAAGGCATATCATAAGCCTAATAGATAACCATCATCTTTTCACATAATTTCATGAACATGCAGTGCCTAAGATATATGTATATACATATCTATATGGTCATGCAGTATACATCTCCAACATTCATATTCATAATTGACCATAACCAGTTCAACCTCAAATTTATATATCATCATCACTTATGTTTTCCCAAAATAATTACACCATCGACATTCTATTATATACCAAATGGGTATAAATCCAATGCCTCCAATAGTAATACATCATCCACATTTGTACGTATTCACAATTCATCCATCAACATCAATAATTAACAACATCATAATATTCATTTTATACAAAACTCATTAAATTACAAACGCTGCCGGCCAAGGCATTCCATTACCACTATTTTACCTTCACAAAAGCTTTACTTTAAAAATATCTTCTTCCCATGGCATTCCTGCATCAATACTAAAAAGTAGACCACATGGGAGAGTGAGTTATACATTTCAAATGACGATATGAATACAATTGAAATTATCTGCACATGTATATCAACATCATGTATGCTTTGCTAAACACATCAATTATCATTATAGATTATTAATTCAACAATATAAACTTATTTCATACTTATTCATCAAATCATAGCAAAGCAAGCATATACACATCTATCGCATCACCACAATGGGCCAACATCACCAATAGCGACCATTTAGGTCTCTTCTCAAAGCCACCATGGGCTATCATCATAACCATCAATCATAATTAATCATGTCCAACATTATAATGGGCCATAACACACATATCGTCATATTCAACATCATTTTAGATATACTCATATCATTTATTAATCATATATGGTCTTTTAGGTATTTAATTACCCATCTCATCAACACCATACCACCATCTTAATCATCATCATATTCTGGCATATCTCCATGCTATATGCAAATGCTCTTATGGCTAATGCATATGCACAATAGAATAGACAACAACAAATGCAGATCCGACTGTGGGAAATAAACACCAAATTATGGGTCAAGCATAGGTGTGCTACTATGCCCCTACTGCAGTAGTAAAATGTGTACACATATCTCATAATGCATGCATATTCACCATATTTTTACTGGTACCAAACCGCATCGCCCATAATGCAACACCTGGCCATTTTCACCATGACCGCGGTAAACAACATAATCAATATATGGTGTTGCGGGCCGGCCAGATCTCAAATCATGGCGGCTGTGATCCCATGGACCACCGGGGTCACCTACTCATCAAGAGCCACCCCCCACAAGGGTCGGCCACATGTAGCTCCCCGTAGTAATACATGGGCGGCTTCGTGACTCACACACCGAGTCACAAGGGAAACAAGATATTGCTCGTGCACTGAGCCACCCTCCCACTGGGTCAGCCGAGGGAACTCCCCTAACGTTCCAACATCGGCGGCTATGATATGCCATGGATGCAATGCAATGCAGAACAAATGCATTCTCACTCTGTGCATCCTAAATGCCACTCATCAATCATCATCATAATAATCACCAACACTACCATATACACCTTAGTGGATTTTATCATTGTTGGTTTTAGCCATTGCTTTCAAGTTTTATATGTGGCATTTCATTTAACATCTTTCATATATATATATATATATATATTTCATATCACACATGCAAGATAATACTTGCAATCAACCACAATGGCATCACATCATTACATAGTATTCATCAATATTACCACACTTTCATTCAGCGGGTTTTCATCTAATTATTCATTACCATTGTCTCATGTATACATATATATGTATATATATTGGTGTGGCATTCACAACATTTTCATTATTATATTTCATACCACACATACAAGATCATGGTTGTAACACACACAATGGTACACAACAATTCATCAATAACAATATACACCTCTTTGTGCAAGAGAGTGCTCAACATCATCATCTATCATTATTTAATGTCATTTTTCTCTAATTCATCAATTTATGTTGTATATCATGTCATTCAATTATCCCTTCATTAATTTCAAATTCGTTCAAGGATATATCTCATAATCCTATCATCAGGTTCTCAATATCATCCTTTTATTACTCCACCCTTAGTGATAATTATATCACAATTAACTCATTCCCAATTATATTAATTAATTCCAGCCACCACCATGCCATATCACCATTAAATCGCTCTTTATACATCCCCTCAATCATCTCATAATAACAAGGAAGGGGTCCATCAATGGCCCAGGGCCAAGAAAATAAAATAATTTCAAACTGGGGAAAACTCGCTCAAGCGAGATTCACCTTCGCTTGAGCGAGACAGGCCAGGCTCGCTTGGGCGAGCCCCAGTGCGCGTAAGCGAGAAGCTCCCAGGGGCGTGTCTACGCTCGCTCGCTTAAGTGAGACTCCATTCAATTAGTCACTCGCTTAAGCGAGACAATTATAAAGCATCAGGTACCTCGCTCGCTCAAGCGACCCATGCTCGCTTGAGGGAAAATCTTCCAGTGCCATATTTTAGGCTCGCTCGCTTGAGCGAAACCTCATCTCGCCTGAGCGAGATTGGGCCAGAGGCCAATTCTCTGAAGCAGGGGACTCTCGCTTGAGCGAGATTGTCAGGACATGCCTAAACACTCAAGTTTATCACTCCCATTCACATATCCATATCCTTGTCATGTACAATTTGACCAAAACTAACCTTTCTCATACATTATTTTATGTATTTAGGACTTGGTTCAACAATACACACATCACCATTTTAAATCCTAATTCATCAACTATACAAAGAAGGCTTTAAGACACTTCTCATCACTACACCACTCATCTCAAAACAATCCTCTACACTTTGTTTAACTCGTTCATTCATAAATTTTTACCATCATTTAGTTCATGTCCAACCAAGGGACTATCAAGCACTTATCATTAACATCATATATACATATATTTTCATAACAATCAACATAAGCCAAGCCATCATTCATCACTTTAACTATTCAATCATATAAGTCATCCATGGCAAGGCATTGCATGAGTTCATACATTTACATAATTAACAATTATTTACTCATGCAAATTTGAAATGTAAACTCCTCTCCTACCTCGAGAGAAGAACCGCCACGCAATTGCATCGATCATTCCGCATCATCGTCCAGAATACAATCCTATCAACAAATATACATACACATGTAATCAATAAACCATCACAAGGCATCATATCTCTTAACTTATTATCAAGTCCTAGACTTGTCTAAACCCCAAATTCATATGCTTTTGTTAGGCTTCGGGAATTCCTTTCCCAAAACCAAGATTCTCTAAGTTTCAAAGGGTTAACTATACCCAACAACACAATATTACATCCTTTATCAATATAGCATCCAATCCCCATATAAGTCATCCATTTGCCATCATTCTCATCCATAAGCAACATAAGCTATCTTAGCTTCATTTAAGGCCACCAAGAATTCATAATTCCCAAGTGACATATATTATGGCCTAAGGCCTCATTCAAGACCATCAAGTACTCAACAATGGATATCATGCACTTATCCTCAAAGTCAATTCCTATAACCATATATATACTTATGTGTACTCAACTCCCAAACCTCAAGAATCAATATCAATATTTCAAACATTCATTTCTCCATATATACATATTCCAAAGCATCCAAAATCATCATAATCACTAACTTAGTCAAAAACCCCCAAATCATCATACTTAGGGTTTTCTCTAAAATTTTCCCAACAACATCCAATATCCACCATTTTCTAAGAGCCCTCATAAACCCAATAACCTTATTCCTATATACTCACAAAACCTTAATCAAAACCACTCTTCAAATATTCAAGCCTAGGGTTTCCATATTTTCATTAACATGAACTGTTTCTAACCACTACTTTTTAACCCAAATAACATAACAATCATCAATGGAATATTCATAGAGGCAAGAAACCTTACCTCATCTCTTAGCCCAATGTCAAATACGAAAATGAAGAGATGAGGAGGGAAGACCATCAAACATTTGCTCCAATGTCACTTTCATGCTCCATAGATCCAAGCTTAGCTCTTGATTTTAGCAAGAAATATAAGGAGAAGGAGTGGGGAACGGTTTTGGGATGAGGAGAAGATGAAGAAGAAGAAAAAAAATAAAGAGTGAATGGAGGAAGAGAGTACCCCACTGTGATAGAGGAAAAGAGAGAGGAATTTGGTGTAAATTGGGTATTACCCAATGGGTAAAAGAGTGTACCAAGTTGCTTTTACCAATAGTTAATAATCCCTCATTGTCCAATGGATAAAAGGACCAAAAGGGAAAGGGAAAGATGCTACAGTTAAGTGGAAAGGAGGAGATGAGAATTTATATTTTCTTTTAATTCCATTTGACTTGTATTTTCTCCGTTTAATAACATATGTCGAGTCCAATTAATTATCTCCTTCGCACTAAAAATTATTCCAACTATACCGTCATAACCACAATAATTGTTTGAACATCCTAGGCCCATCGATTATTTAATTCGATCAAGTGGGTCACACATCATCCGTTAAATCATCTGATTCCGGTAAATCTCGATTTACTGATAATTCACCTCTAATGTCTAACGAGATCCCCCATAATTATTTGACTATAAATAATTAGTTATCATTATCCAATAAATTTATTTTCTTTAAAATCTAGGATGTTACAGTGGGACTCTGCTTGAGGTCAGACTCTAACCGTTCGAACCAAGACTAGTGATCCAATAGGGATACTAGTCCTATTAGAATCTATCTATGAAGAATCAAGGGTGTCTGACTTAGCCTGATAAGCTCAATTAGAACCTTTGGCGTCTCTTACGTTTGACCATTCATATACCTCAGAATATCCGATGGTGACAAGGTCAGTCTCTGATGACTCATTTCGACGTTTTGGGAATTTTTCTTGAAGGGACCGAATCTTGATTCAGACTCTATCATCCCTGTTTTTCAATAAGTTGATTTCCTTAGAAATCACTTTAAAACTCGACCCGAATACCTTTGGTGTTTTGGACCCAGATTTATCATACGATCTTAGAATCGAATGATTTTGGTCTCAATCTCTTCGTTTTAAAAAGATCTTCAACTGTCATTTCTAGCCTCGAACTCCAATTCTTACTCTGTCAACCCTAAAATCGAAGATTAAGTATATTCATCTCAAAATTCCAATGTTTGGACGTTTTTCTCTGCGTATGGTTCAGAAAAAATTCATAACTTTCTCATACAACCTTCAATTTATGAAAACTGGGTGTCAAAATTTCCGTAACAAAATTATCTACGTTTTCTGTGCAGATATCAAAAGCTAAATCCTTCTAGATTGGTACAGTTTAATAAATCTTTGTGATCCCTTGGTTGTTTCATTTTGATGCTGGCAGCTTTGATAAACTTTGCGTATGTCCCTCTTTCAGTGCTTGAATCACTCTGTTCTTTTTTCTATGTATCCTTATCATAGATATCTACAATTTTCATGAGGGGCACAAAATCAAATTCCAAAGGGAGAATTAATGGTGAATTTATTTCGAAGGCCCTAGCTGATCCGAGAAGCTTCTAGAGCACCCTGTCGTAAATTAGGTATATCTCGGGCTACAAAACTTTGATCTTTGCAAATGATATATCAAATTAAAAAGGAAAGGAAGACCTAAAAACTTAAAGAAGATCTTAAAATCAAATTCCCACTCCATAAATCCCAGAATTTAAAACACTACACCAATTCATGTTTCTCCAGCAACAGCTTGCACTAGGTGCATTATTTTCCACTGAACTCTCTCATATAGTCATGAAATTGAATGAGGCCTTCACCAAAATTTTCCTAACACATTTCTACATAACTTTGATGAAGAAACCAAAGTCCAATTCATAGGTCATTTCGCCCAGAAAAATTATTTGTGCAAGGGACAAAAATCCCGTCACAACCCTACACTAGTTCCGTATTTGGGCCATATCTCACTCAATGCTTGATGGACTTTTTTTGCTTTATATGGATTTAAAGAGAACAAAAAGTTCTACAACTTTTATGTTCAGCACATTTCCAAATTCAGCCCATAAAGGTCCCTAAATCCATGAACAAGAGGACATCCCTGGTTGTGCCACCTCAGTCTTCATGCATCATAGGCCAATTAACTTCCACCACCCAAGGCACACTTGTCTCCTTCACCCTAGCTCCTCCATCCATGCATTCCCTCCATGAAACACCTATCCACCACATGTCTTACTCAGCCACTTAGTTTCTCCTTGTTTCCCACGTTACTTCCCTTGCAAGGAGTTAACACCACATGATGTTACATCATCATAAACATGCCACCATATGCCGTCATGCCATGCTACTAATGTAACTTATTACTTTTCCTAAAAGATTCAGTTACACATTTGTCATTCAGCCCCTTCATGTCATCACTCACCACCCAAATTAAATCATCACATGCAACCATGTCATCTGGCCTTGATATACCCACACAATGCAACATGATCTTTCCATTCTTCTTCCTTTCGGCAACAATCCACTAACCCTCCTCTTCTTTTGATTTTTCTCCTCTCATTTCTAGCATCATAATCCCTTCCTCACAACCACAATTCATGCCCAAGGACAACCACAAATCCCTCCTCTAATTCATGGCACTATTACCCTTAAATATCACCATCTACTTTCAATTTCTCTTCTTCCATTCTTCACCAAACCCGTGGTACCTCATATTGTTCCAGCTCCAAATTAGATTCCATTTTATCATCAAAAATTGTTACCTAGATGGTCATTGTCAACATGTCAATTTCCCCCAAAAACCATGGCCACCATTTTAATCATCAAAGTAAAATTTTAACTCTTGATCCTTGATTCTTATTTCTTTTTGTCTTCTTTAAAATTCTAGCACTTTGCATGTTAATCTTTGTTGTCCTTGGATGAAAACCATGACTCTCTTCATATGTTTAATAATGCATGTTAGTTTTTAAGGATTACGAGAATGATCGGCGATGACCGATGACGAATGACGAAGGATTTCAAACAAACGATGAACGTTTGGTAAATTACTCTTCCCATTTTAATTGAATCCATGGTTGTCCATATTGTTGTTGCTGGCTGTGACCCCTTTAATGGTTGAAAAACTCTTACATGTCAATTTCTTAAGGTTCCAGGCACAATCGAGCGCGATCAGGGCATTTAGTGAGTTTTCCGGCAAGACCACCATTTTCTTCCTCTGGGCAGCGGCTGTCCGAAAAGGTAAGGGGGTCTTTTCCTTGGTGGATTGTATTTTTAGTTACTATATAATATTTCTTGCGTATTCGGTGACCTCCGTTTTAAGTTTCATCGCGATCTAACGGTTAAATTTTAAACCACAAAGATTTTTGTAACTAACGGCTAAAATTTTTATATTTTTAAATCAATGGGTATTTTATAAAATTTAATTGGTATAACTTGACGTTCACGTATTTGGAGGGATTTCATCGCGATCAGACAAGAATGCAAAAATCTAGAGATTTAGCGTTTCGGCAGACTCGATTTTATTCGATATAGTTGTATTAAATATTTTTTTTAATTTGTGAAGTACTTGTATAATTTGTAATTTAAAGTTTCTGGTAAGCCCCGCCGCTAGAAATTTAATTTATCGTTTATAAGCTGTCGAAGTCATTTTAGGAATATTGCGTACTTTCAAGAAAATTTACCATTCAGGCGACTAAAATGTTTCTTTTACTAAATTATAATAAAACGTATAAAAATTTAGTAAGATAATAATTTCAACGAAAAATATGTGTAACTGTATAATAGTAGTTAAACAAACAAATCAGAAATTCCTTTTAGATAGAAAATTTTACTTAAAAACTTTATTAAGAATTTATATAACTTAGACATAAATGACATTTATGAGTTAAGTAAAGAAAATGAAATAAGTGAAGTTTTAGTATAATTAATGTTAGGAGTAATAAGAAGTTGTTAGTAACTAAATTTTTAGCAACATCTTAGTGACCAATTAAGGAAAAATATAAAAAGGGATTTTAGGAAATTAATTAAGGAATAAGGCTTGATTTAAATATCTTAAGGAACTAAGTTAGTCTAGTAGAAAAAGAAAACATAAATTTTTAGGTCCAATTCAAAATTTTAATGAATATTAAAAAAAAGAAGAAATTGAAAAGTTAGAATAGGTAAGAAATATTCATTAGAAATTTAAATATTTTAGTAAACTAGTGGAATGAAAGTCATAGAAAGGGTATTGGAATTTGGTTTTAATAAATGGATAAAAGAAGTTAATGTAACTTATAAGATAACAAATATTTTGATTAAATTCGGCATTTAGGAATTAGAAT
Source organism: Clitoria ternatea (assembly GCA_037962975.1). NCBI lineage: Eukaryota > Viridiplantae > Streptophyta > Magnoliopsida > Fabales > Fabaceae > Clitoria > Clitoria ternatea. Next base: position 154,762,540 of record CM075671.1, read on the forward strand.
ATGGATTAGATTTTAAAGCATTTTCCTAAGGAAAGTACATTAAGTAGAAGGTAACAAAAATAAGAATTTTACAAGAAGTGATAATTAGATTTAGTGAGTTGGATAAAGCCTAAGGAAAATAAAGAAACTTATGTAATAAAAATATTTTTAGAGAAATATACTATGGGTTATTTGAATTAGTGAGTAAAATTTAGAGACAACAACCTTTATACCAAGAACTAAAAAGAAAGAGTAAGGAGATTTTAGAAAACAAAGATAGTTTAGAAAATCTTAAGAAAAGTTCTGCGATATAGTGATAAACCAACTAAGGTAATCATGATCTAAAATTTAAGTAAATGTATACCAAGCATGCTAAAATTCAATAAGAATTAAAAGGTAATACCATGGGATAATCGATATAAGTACATTAAAGTTCTTAAGAACGTTACTTAGAAGAAGAATTTAAAGGAAATGAATGAATACTTATATTGGTAATATATAGTGACCTTTAGCGAAGTTGAATACCAACTTAAAAGGTAAATGAATAATTAACTCGGTGGTAGTAAGTAAGGGACAGTAAAAGGTGTTGCTAGCACCTTAAATATATTTAATAAGTACTTTTGTTAATAATTTAAGGTTAAGTCATTCAAAGCGTATTTTCAAGAAACCAAGTTCATATAGTAATATACTAAATAGTTACATAAGATCATTCAGTAACAAGAGATAAGTCATGCCCACGAATATAACTTTACTATTGATAAGTTGATTAATTAAAAAAAAGGATAATCAAGATAAATAAGTCTGATAAGATTTGAGTAGGAAACCTAGATTAAAATATTTAAGAAATATTCATAAGTATACCGGTATATGTGATCCTCTCATTATAATGATATATATCATGATTATTGTATAATAATTGTATAATGAATGATGTGTGTGACGGCTGTATATAATTGTGTACATGAATGAATTATGTTAATTATACGTGATAAGGTTGTGTGATGAGATGTATGATGAGTGTGGTATGATGACACGTGTATGGATTGTGATGTTGTACTTGTATGATGCATTAAACAAATGTGTTAGGATAAATAAGAAAAGAATGAGTAAAGGAATGTCTTGGTAGTGATCTTAAGATGAATAAATTGTGAAATAAGGTGATGATATTAGATCGGATCCGATGTGATGATGGGTGTTGTTACGCCAATATACCCATGATTCCTGGAAAATATGAGATCTCATTTCATTTCTAAGCGTCGGATGAGTCTGTTATGAATTAAGGCATTTTGAGAAAATGAGAAAAAGAATAAATCGAAATTTCATGCATAGAAGAAGTCCGACGTTAGAAATGAAATAGAGCCATCAAAAGAACCCTACCGACGACTAGTGAAAAAAAATTGTGTATTGTATGCATCATATATGGAGTTGAGGAGGGATGTTAGAATGATCCCCTAGAGCATACAGTGATGGGTACACTAAAGAATCTGCCGCGCCTCGATACCTGAGGGCAGTCTAGGGAGTATCACCGGAGGCGGGAATTCCAAGTGGCATCAGATTCGCGCCCGTCGTCGGACAGCCCGTAGCAAACTCTGGTGTACTTCGGCAAGAGGCGGGATTTTCTATGACCGTGGAGTGCCTGTTATGTGGTGATGTATGATATGTGCGATTGGTCATTTTGATGATTGGGACTGTGAGTCCTTACCCATTTATGAAAACTACAACGAGGAGAGCTTCGGTCGCTCTAGTTGGGGAGGGGAGATAAGGGTGACGTTGTTATGCACATGGATATTGTATATGAGATTGTTGAGGAGGAGATGGGCCCACATGCATCATGAGGACTAATAAAAGATTTGAATAACGAAATAAATTCATGCATTACATCACTGTGATGAAATTGTGATTGCTTGTTGTTTAAATATGATTGTATAGATACTAGTAATCCTGAGAGGTCACTGGAAAGATGGGAATGTTCAACTAAGATGAAAAGTGGTGAGATAACTTAGAGTGTATTTTAGGAACCCCCAAGAGAGTGGGTGGGACTCGACCTTGGATTGTTTGTATTGTATGTGGGCAGGTGTTGATAAGACACCTTCCCGATTATTGTGGAGGTGAAGACTCACCCTTACGCTAATTTTTCTAGATATCGTGGGGATAAAGACAAACTTCAAGAACGAAGATCACTCGAGCTCTTCTTGGACTGAGGACGGGAAGATAGGATAAATTATTTTATTTTCTTTATGGGAGCCTGCGTGCCCCTTCACTTTCAGTATGTATAGTTACTATTACGACCATGTATTATATATGATATGTTGTATATAAGGTGTATCTGTTCCACCAAGTTTCTTTGTACAAAAAAAAAACTTCCACATTTTTTTAAAACTCGTAACCTCTCAGTTGACCAGGATAATCTAGTGGAAAGGATTGTCCTAGTTAACCTAGGGTGTTACACTTTTCTCTAACTTTTATTCCATTTCCATACATGCACTTTGAGACTTTTTTCTTTGCTGTTTGGGAAGCCCAAAACTGTGACCTCACTTATTAAACATTGTGTGCATGTTGTGTTTTCTTATGATCGGGAACGATCAGCGACGAACGACGAAAAGTTTTAAGTGAACGGTAAATTTTTGGCAACCGGTCCCTTTCATTTTAGTTAAATTCATGGCTATCCTATAAATTCCTTGTTGGCTGTGACCCCTTTGTAACTCAAAAAGTTTTTCATGTTAAGTTTTAGGTACCGTCAACGACGGTCGGTGGACGTTTTGGAACATTCGGTGAAATTTTGGCGAGACCATCATTTTCTTCTTCTGGGCAGCAGCTGTCACGTGTGGTAAAGGGGGTCTTTTTCTCGGTGGGTTGTATTTTTGGTTGTTCTATAATATTGCTAGCATATTCAGTGACCTCCGTTTTAAATTTCATCGCGATCCAACGGTTAAATTTTAAACCACGAAGATTTTCGTAATCGACCGTTAAAATTATTACGTTTTTAATTTAGTAAGCATTTTAGAAATTAATTTAGCATAATATGACGTTCACGTGCTTGGGAGGATTTTATCGCGATCGAACAAGAAAACAGAAATTTAGAAAATTTAGTGTTTAGGCAGGCGCGGTTTTATTCAATATGGTTGTATAATTTAATTTTGAATTTTTGGTGTTGATATGTAAATTGTAATTTATTTCCGGTAAGCCCCGCCATTAAAAAAAATTAATTTATCATCACGTATCACCGAGAGTAAATTGACGACATCGCGCTCTTAAGAAAGATTTATTGATCGAATGGTTAATGCGTTTTATTCTATTATGTTTTTTTAAAAATGATGACATTGTTTTTCTTGAGTATTACCAAGTTTCTTAAATGTACAAATAAATGAATTAATCTTTCTTAAATGGAAGGTCTCACTTAAAGAAGCTTATCAAAAAATTTCATGACTTTGTTCCAAATAAAGTTTTAGACATTATGTAAAGAAATAAAGATCAGTGGAGTTTTAGTGTAATAAATATTAAAATTTAGAAGAAAATTTTGTGGCAATTTTAATGACCACTTTTGTGACCACTTAAGGTAGAATAAAAAGTGTCTTTAAGCACTTGATTAAATGGAATGAATTTGGGAAAAGAAATTGATTAGGAAATGAAATTTTTAGGTTAAATATTTTAATAGATTAATTAGGCTAAGAATAAAAAGAAATAAATAGCTAGAGTCCAACTTGGAGTAAATTATAGAAAAGGATTTTTATGAATTAATTAGGGAAGAAGGTATGTACCTAAATAAAATAGGTCTAAAGTCTGGAAATCTAATAAAAGAAAATAATGTAAGAGTTAGAAACCTAAGAAACCATTAAAAGTAAGAGAAAGGAACTAAAGGAGTTTTAAACTTAGAAATATTAGTTAGTTAAATAAGAGATGATTTTAGGACTTAGACTTATAATAAAAAGGGCAAGACCTATTAATTAAATGGTGACTTTTAGTAACTAAGTAATAAGTGACTAAGGAGACGTAAATTTAGGATGTGATATACATGAAATAAATAAACAAGTTCTAGAGTATTAATCACTTGTAAGGGTAAACAAAGTAGAAAGGAAACAAAACTTAGACTTTGAACTGCGTAATAAAAAGAAGTAAAATAAATTAGATGACAACTTTTAGTAACTAAGGAATAAATGACCAAGATCATAACACAAAGGTTAAAGCGGTATATAAATTCTTAAGCAATAAATCAATAAAAGCAAAAATTTAGTTGATTAAAAGAATGTGACCAAGGAAATGGATCATTCAGTTAATAAAAATTTATTTGAAACAGTAAAGAAAAATCAACAGTAAGACCACTTGGCGATGAATAAAGAATTCATAATTGGACCTTAGAAAATTTAATTGAGTAAAGAGATAACCATACCTAATTAGATAAAAGAATGGCTATTAATAATAAAAAGGTATATAAGAATTAAATCGAGTGATAAAATACCTTTAATAACAAACTAAATTAAGGAAATAAATCCATAAATATCATTAGAAATGGTAGGAGAAAAGAAAAAGTATAAAAGTTAGTGACTAGAGATTTGGAAAGAATAGCATTAATTATATATAAGGAATTTAAGACCCGTTTAGTAACCAAGAAAATAAGTAACCGACTAATAGAATTTAATTTAGATTAATTAAAGAATTCATAAATGAACCTTAGAAAAATATAAGGGTAAAAAGGGAGTAATCATACATTGAGACAGTCTGATAAGATACTAGTAAGAAACGAAGATTAAAAACACTTATGAGGAGATATTCATGAGTATGTCAGTATGTATGATTCTCTCATGATATGTATAATGATAATTGTATAATGTTTGTATGATAAATGTTATGTTTGGTGACTGCTATGCAATTGTGTGCATGAATATGTGTTAATTATATGTGATAAGTATGTGTAATATGTAGGATGAGTATGGTATGATGACATGTGTATGGACTGTGATGTTGTACTTGTATGATGCATCAAATGAATATGTTGAAATGAATAAGAAAAGAATGAATGAAGAAATGTCTTAGTAGGGATCTTGAGATGAATAAATTATGAAAATAAGGTGATAAGATTAGATCGGATCCAATGTAATGATGGGCGTGGTAACGCCAATGTACCCATGATTCCTGGAAAATATGAGATCTTGTTTCATTTCTAAACGTCAGATAAGACTGTTATGAATTAAGGAATTTTAAGAAAACAAGGAAAAGAATAAATTGAAATTTCATAAAAAGAAGAAGTCCGACATTAGAAATGAAAGGGAGCCATCAAAAGAACCCAACTGACGACTAGTGAAAAGAAAATTGTGTATTGTATGCATCATATATGGAAGTTAATGAGGGATGTTGGAATAATCCTTTATAGCATATAGTGATGGGTACACTGAAGAATTTACCAGTACCACGATACCCGAGGGCAGTCTAGGGAGTATAACCGGAGGTGAAAATTCAAAGTGGCATCGGATTCGTGCCTGTCGCTGGACAACCCTTGGCAAACTCTGGTATACTTCGACATGAGGCGGGATTTTCTATGACCATGGAGTGCCCATTCTATGGTGATGTGTTATTGGTCATTTTGATGTTGGGACTGCGAGTCCTTACCCATTTGTGAAAACCAGAACAAGGAGAGCTCCGGTCACTCTAGTTAGGGAGGGGAGATAAAAGTGGCATTGTTGTGCACATGGATATTGTATATGAGATTGTTGAGGAGGAGATGGGCCCACATACATCATGATGACTAATAAAGAGAATGGAAATAATGAAATGAACACATGCATTGTATCATTGTACTGAGATTATGACTGTTTGTTGTTTAAGTGTGATTATATAGATATTAGTAATCCTAAGAGAGGAATGGAAAAATGGGAATGGTCAGCTGAGATGAAAAGTGCTGAGATAACTTAGAATGTATCATAGGGACCTCAATGAGAGTGGGAGGGACTCGATTCTGGATTGTTTGTGTTGTGTGTGGGGCAGGTGTCAATGAGATACCTTCCCGATTGTTGTGGAGGTGGAGACTCACCCTTACGTTAATTCTTCCAGACATCGTGGGGATGGATACCGACTCTACATCGAGGATCCGCCAGACTCTTCTTCAACCAAAGATGAATAGAATAGGTTAATTTTGTTTTCATTTATGGGATCCTGCGTGCTTCTTTTTCTTTCAGCATGTACAGTTACTGTTACAACCATGTATTATATATAATTATGTTATATGTAAGGTGTATTTGTTCCACCAAGTTTTCTGGTACAAAAAAGAATTCCACTTTTTTCTAAAACTCGTAACCTCTTAGTTTACCAGGATAATCTAGTGGAAGGGATTATCCTAGTTAACCGAGGGTGTTACAAAATTCCCTACCAATTTTGCCCAAAAAATTAATCATTTCACGAAATAATAATCCTGTCAGAGCCTTGCACTATTTTCGTATTTGGGCCATAACCCCCTCAATTCTTAAGGAAAATTTTTGTGTTATATACCAAATTAAAGATAACAAAAATCCCTAAAACATTTATGTTTGGCCTATTTTCAGATTTGGCCTAGAAGACCGCTTAAATCCATGAGCAAGCTAACACACCAGCATTTGACACATTAGCCCCTTCATGCAACATGAGCCAATCACTTTCTCCCACCCACTAGACACTTGCCTCCCTTTCTTGAACTCCTTACTCAACACTCATTTACTTCAGGAGACACTTGTCCAGTATGCCAAAACTTGATCTCTTTCCTTTCCACACTAACCCGAAACTTGCGTGCAAAACCATAGACCACTTCCACCTAATCTCTTAAAACAAAAATTCACCTTATTCCTCCACTACCTCTATCTTGGCAGAACCAAGGGCCATCCTCTTCCTCTTAATTTTCTTCATTTCACAACCATTGAGACCTCTCAAAAGCTCCTCCCCTCATCACACAAAAGTTTAGCCTCCTTGCTCTCTTGAATCATGGCCACACTACCTCCACTATCCTATCAAAAATTTCTTTTTTTCTTTCTTCCTCCTTCACAAAACCCGTGACCCTCTTCTCACCAAATAGTCATCTCCTCTTCAGTTTTCTTCAAGCTTGGAGACCTCAAAATCCAATTGGGAATCCCTTTGCCTTGGCCTCTTGGAATCGTGACCATCCAAGGCCACCAGCATTTTTGTCTCTTGAACTTGTGATTGCATTTCTTAAGTTAAAATCAACTTGCATCGTTGAAAATTTAAAGCTTTTCCCCTATTTTGGAGAGCCAAACCATGACCTCTCTTGTCCATTTTTGATTGCATGTGCTGTTTTCTTAGGACTGGGGACCGTGGGGGCGATCGACAGCAAACGGTGAAAAGTATAGAATAAACGATGAATTTTTGGTAAATGATTCTTTTAATTTTGGACAATTTCATGGCTGTTTATGATTTTTCCTTGGCTGTCCACAACCCTCTTGGTGTCTAAAATTTTTTGCATGTCACGTTTTTAGCAACGTAAGGACGATCGACGATGATCGACGGATGTTTCAAAGTGCCTGCCAAATTTTTGACGAGAGGATCATTTTCCTTCCTCTAGGTAGCACCTATTCCGTGTGGTAAGGGGGGTCTTTTCCTCGCTTGATTATATATTAGGTTGTCCTATATTTTTCATTGCGTATTCGAGGACCTCTGTTTCAAATTTCATCGCGACCCAACGGTTAGATTTTAAACCGTAAAATTTTTCGTAATCTATAGTTAAAATTATTACATTTTTCAAATTAATGGGTATTTTATAAATGTAATTGGCGTAACTTGACATTCACGTACTTGAAGGGATTTTATTACGATCAGAGTCGTAACAAAAAATTTAGGAATTTTAATGTTTCAGCGGGCTCGGTTTTATTCGATTTGGTTGTATTATTATTCTTTAAATTTTATGGTAATGATATATAATTTGTAATTTATTTCTGGTAAGCCTCGCTATTAGGAATTAATTTATCATCACGTATCACTGAGAGTATCTTGACGACATCGCGTTTTTAAGAAAGATTTACCAACCGGACGGTTTTGACGTTTTATCTTACTAAGTTTTTTAAAAAAAAGTGGAATTGTTTTTAACATTATAAAGTTTCATGAAAGATGAGTAGATAAATAAATTGATTTTGAGAAGTGGAAAATTTTACATAAAAGAGGTTTATCGATAAATGACAAAGTTAGGCTCAATAGGTTTTGTGAACTAAGAATAAGCAAAAATTTTTGGAAGGTAAGGAATGCTAGAATTTAGAAAACAAACGTGACTAATTTTAGTGACTAAATTTAGTGACCAACTAAGAAGAATTTTTAAATAGGATTTTAATAAGTTTTATAAGCTAAGAAAAGAAAAGGGGAGATAAAAGAAATTTTGATGCGTAATAAAGAAATGGATATTCGGTTTCAGAAAAATTAGTGACCAATTTTAGTGACTACTTAGAGTAAAAGTATTAGAAAAAGAGGCTTTAGGAATTTTAAAGTAAATGGTATAAATAACATAAGAATGAATTTAGAAGTTTAAGTAAGAAACAAGCATTAGAATTTTAGAACCTTGGTAACTAATGATAGTAGAGGACATGGAAGAGATTTTTGGATTTCAACTTTAGGCTAGTAATAAAAAGGATTAACTTATAAATTAAATGATGACTTTTAAGGAGGGAATATTCTAATTAAGTATTTAAGCATAGAAGTTAAGATAGGGACTAAATCCTTAAGTAATAGATTGTCATCTTAGAGAAAATCAATCTTAGTTGATTAAATAAAGGTAACTAAACAAATTAAATTAGTTATTATGATTAGTAATGATGGAAATAGAGAAACATTACTAGAGGTTAACAATTGAAAATCTAGAGAAGATATCACTAAGGAAACCAATATGTTAATATCATTAGAACTAGTAGGAGCAAAGGAAAAGTACAAAAGCTAGTAATTAGAAATTTAGAAAGAATAATACTATTTATATATAAAGGATTAGTAACCCATTTTGTGACAAGGGAAATAAGGAAGCAATCACACATGATTAAATGGATAAAGAAATGAATGACTTAATGACGTACAAAAATGAGTCAAGTACATATATTACAAATATTAGGAATTATTGAAGAGTGGAAATTGATAATAGATAAAAATATACGCTAAGGAAGTTTAACAAATGTGGAAACACCAATGTCAACACTATTCGACAAGACCTAAGCACCGGCTTAAATAATGTATGAATAAATCAAGGATGAATTAACCTAGTAGTAGTAAGTAAGAAACAATGAAAGGCATTTGGACATTTTAAATAAGTTAGATGAGCACTTTAGAGGAATAAGTATAACTACACTATAGTATTTAGATAAAATACATCTTTAATAAGCTAAAATCACCTAGATGATGTACTTAGTAATTATAAGATCACTTAATGCCCAGGGATAATTTATGGATGAAGAAACGTATACTAGTAATACAACCTTATTAGTAATAAGATTGAGTAGTTAGGATTGATACTCGAGATAAATAGCTTGATAAGACATGAGTAAGAAACCAAAATTAAAACACTTATAAAAAGATATCCATGAGTATACCGGTATACATGACTCTCTCATTTTAATGATGTGTATCATGATTGTTGTATAATACTTGTATGATAAATGTTGTGTTTGGCAACTGCTATGTGTATGAATATGTGTTAATTATACATGGTAAATATGTGTGATGGAATGTAGGATGAGTATGGTATAATGACATTTGTATAGACTGTAATGTTATACTTGTATGATGCATTAAATGAACATGTTGAAATAAATAAGAAAAGAACGAATGAAGGAATGTCTCGGTAGGGATCCTGAGATGAATAAATTATGAAAATAATGTAATGAGATTAGATCGGATCTGATGTAATGATGGGTGTTGTAACGCTAATATACCCATGATTTTTGGAAAATATAAGATCTCATTTCATTTCTAAGCGTCGGGTGAGACCATTATGAATTAAGGAACTTTGAGAAAACAAGGAAAAGAATTAATTAAAATTTCATGAAAAGGAGAAGTCCGACGTTAGAAATGAAATGGATCCATCAGAAGGACCCTACCAATAACTAGTGAAAGTAAATTATGTGTTGTATGCATTATATTTGGAAGTTAAGGAGGGATGTTGGAATATTCCCCTAGAGCTAACAGTGATGGGTACACTAGAAAAATAGTAGGTGTCTCGATCCCCTGAGGGCAGTCTTGGGAGTATATCAGGGGCAGACCTCCAATGGCTCGGATTCGCGCCCGACGCTGGATAGCCCGTGGCAAACGTTGATATGCTTCGATGAGAGGCGGGGGTTTTTATGGCCGTTGAGTGCCCATTCTGATGAGATGTATTATTGACCATTGTGATGATTGGACTACGAGTCCTTACCTTTTTTTGAAAACCAGAACGAGGAGAGCTCCAGTCGATCTAGTTGGGGAAGAAGGATAAGGCGGGATTATTATGCACATGGACATTGGTATATGAGATTGATGAGGAGAAGATGGGCCCATATGCACATGATGACTAATAAAGAGAATGGAAATGATGAAATGAACTCATGCATTGCATCATTATACTGAGATTGGGATTGTTTCTTACTTATGTATGACTTTATAAAACTTAGAGATCCTGAGAGTTAAATGGGAGAATGGGAATAGTCAACCGAGACCAAGAGTGGTGAGGTAACTTAGAATGTATCTTAGGGACCCCGAAGAGAGTGGGAGGTGTGACACCCTTGATTAACTAGGACAATTTCCTACACTGGAATATCCTACTTAATTAAGGAGTCACTAAAAGTAGGAGTTTTTTTTATTTGGTGATCATCAGCGCATAATTTAAAATAAATACATTACATAGATCGATTCTTTTAACATGAGAGTACGTGAAAGAGTACGGGGCTCGCAGGCTCCCAACAACAGATGTAACACCCTAATTTTAATAAATAAATAAATAAATAAATAAAACAAAGAAAATTTTTCACAAAACAAAAAGAATGATCGGCACAAGAGAAGTAAGGGAAGAGGGAGCAAGAGGAGTAAAACCGATTCAATGAGGCTGACAGCGGAGAAGAAAACGTTAACAAAACATACATAATCTGCCTAAAATAATTAAACCGGCATAACAGGGAGAAGGAGGGGAATTGGAGACACGGAAAGATGAAGGCCCAAATAAAAGTCACCCAGCGGAACTCAACAACGCTCAAGCGAGCCCGAGAGAAACAGCGTGCACTCGCTCGGGCGAGCACTCATTCGCCTAAGCTAAACCACCAAAAGCCTTCCATCAAAATCACGCTCGCTGGAGCGAATCCTACATTCGCTAAAGCGAGGAGCTGCACTCGGCTATTCAGACACTCGGGATCCAGAGTTATCCTATGACTCACTCACTCGGCAAATAATAGCTAGTCCACTCGGCATATGACATCTTGTTCGCTCAGGGAAATCATTAAGTCAATCCCTACTCGGCTTAGTCTAATCTTAACCACCCGGAATACAGATCCTCACTCGCTCGGAATTTACGTCATTCACCCGGATTATCATACGCTTAGATTCCATTCCACTCTAAACCACTACACTAAAAGATTCCATTCCACTCTAAACCACTACACTAACTCCTCTCTCAGAAGAGGATCACTCAAGGTTTCCACTCGGGAAATGAGGGTCATCCACTCAGATTCCAAAACTCCCTCACTCAGAATGTTTCCAACCAAGTACCACTCAGAATTACTTAGGCTCTACCCCACTCGGGTTTATTCATATTTTTCACTCATAATCACGCAAGCGTATTCACTCGGAAAAGCCACCCAGTAATCCTTACTCGGAATCGGATCTAAATCTCCTATATTCCTCTCAGGATTCAACAACTTAGAGTTATTCACTCGACATCAGTTCTCCCAGTCGGTAAGAAGCACCAAATCAACATAAAGCACTTATGCATAAACATACGTTCCCAGAGATATAAACCTGCCCACAATCCAATCTACCGACCTATATATATGTAACCATATACTCGGAATACTCATTATCTTAACATCATACATTTACCAATATTTACAGATCCATACAAGTGACGCCATGTCTGTGCTTATCAAATCGATCTTTATAAATGAATATATTTAATTGTCATTTTACATGAGAGCCGGCCAAGGCTACACTGACTGAACATACTAAACTCAATACAAGTACTCAACAGTCGGAGTGCACCACACTCGGACTTGAGGCCCTATCATCATTTCCGAGTCTGTCCTGCACACACTGAAAAATGGTGTAGGGGTGAGCCTCTCAAATATTAAATGATAGATACTGACTCGGGTTGACCCATAGTTATGCAACAATATATATATACATAATTATACATAGCAATAAATTAAGTCAGAACAATACTAATCAACCAGGACACACATAAGACCTTTACCGATCGGAATCCGCCAGCTATCACTCGGCCGTATGCACATATAATCTCAATAACATTAACACAACAACAGCTAATAACATTATAATGCCAATGAATCAGAACGCACATATTCAACAATTCCCGATTAGAATCCAACAGATCTCACTCGGGTATACAACCATAACATTTCAATAACATTGATATATATTCATAGAACAGATTCCAGTCAGCATCCACAGCATATGCACATGAAATAATTCACTCGGGTATATACATTCATCATCTCATTAACATCATCACATGCATAATCAAATTCCAATCAACATCAGCAGTACATATGCATAGATTATTGCACTCGGTTCCGCATTTGTGTATAATCGGTTCTTGACGTTGCAACGTAGGCTCCCAGCCTTTTTATACATAGCTCTCAGCTATCAATTCAGCTCCAAGCTGCTTGGCCGTTTTACAGGTACCCAACCGTTTGCCCACAAGGTGACACCAACGCTCTCAGCGCTAACGAAGGTGTTCACGGGCAGCCCGAGACCCACTCAAAGGCTACCTTGAGTCCCACTCAAAAGGATTTCACAGTGTCCAACGCTTTTAAATAACCGATGGTAGTGTCCCACACTACGTGCTCCAAGCACAAACGCATCCAATGCGCCACACGCGGATTCATCACACAACACAGAGTTCATATGTACAGCAATACATGCATCTCATGCAATTGGCATCATACATCATCAGAACTCAGGCAGCACATGCATCTCATGCAATCGGTGTCAAACAGTCTTAGGATTCAATTAATTAATCCAACAACACAAGCATCCATGCAATCGGTATTAGGCAGTATCAGGACTCAGACAACACATGCATCTCATACAATCGATATTACATAACCTCAAATTCATCAAGTCAACACCTTCTCTTATGCAGTCAGTATTTCAACTCAGAATAACATGCATGGCATATAAGTCACACGGCAATCATCAACAGCACCTTAGCATAATCTTTTCATGTAACCATTCAACACTTCTCAGCACTACTAGCATGCAATCTATGAACGGAACTAACATATGACCCTTGGTTCATAAGCATTATTCATTCGGTAACACAGACTCCACATGCAAACAAATCACATAGTCGAATACAGAATCGGTAAGCTATTAGCACTCGGAACCCGTTCATAATCCATGCGTTTAAGATATCAGGTACTCCCCCTACCTGGGATGAAGCTTCCAGTCGGTCAACACGATACTCTGTTCTAGAGGAACACTGAGTCACTCTCATTACATCTGCATGCAAGGACAGGGGAAGCCATTCGAGCCTCTGAGACACCTAGCTCTCGGTTCGCCCTCTGGAGCAGCTCCATCACAACGTTGGTGAACACTCCAACCACCCCGAAGCACTTCGTAGTGTAGATCTCCACTGAGACTCAAGCAGCTTCGAGCAAAGGAGAGGGAGAAGGAGGGAAGGAACAGCGTGGAAGGAGACGGGTTGCATGCAGGGGGGATGCACACCCTCACCCTCTCTGGTTTGTGGAGTCAAGAAGGAGGACTCCGATCCTCAGCCACCACTATCGCGAGCTCACGGAAACAGAGAGCAGAGAAGAGGGAAGGAGAAGAGAAGGAGAATAAATAGTGAAGAAGAAAAGAAGAGAGAATAGAAGGGAGAGAAGTCTGAAGGGAAAATGAATAATGAAGTGGCCCAGTAGCCCATATGTGCATGCACGGAGAAGGGGAGAGTGGGGTGGGAAGGTGTGCACAGCAGCAGCTCCCACACGCGTCACACGCACACAGTCACAACTAATCAGCTACTGACAATTAATCAGCCTTTATTTCCTTAAGTTAAATTAATTAAGTCAATTATAATTAATAAATAATTTTCCCCACTTTGCAACTATTATTTTAATGATTTATTTTCATTCAGTAATTAATTATTAAATCGGGATGTTACAGTTCTCCCCCTCACAAAAGAATTTCATCCTCGAAATTCAATTGGTGACTCACCTTAATTAAATAACTCAGAAAATTGCTGCCTCAATTTCTTACACGACTGCGCTTCCACAAACATTCACCGACCGGGTCACAATTTCACTCGGTAAAGCTTCACCACTCCAGTTGTTTACTGACCACCCCACAATTCCAATCGGCAAAGCACAAAAGTCAGGTCCTACCTGATTACAACCTCATCATAGAAATCAATAGATTTGGGGATTCAATTTTTAAAACATACAAGTTACCCATTTAACTCAGCCCAAACACCACAATCAATGGCACCCTCTAGTTCTTTGGCCACTCGTCCCTACACTCCCCAACTCCAATCGGCATATTTACACCACCGGGTTCCCCGACTCAACGAGTCACTCGGCACAGCCATGAACTCACACAAGGCATAAGCTCAACATTATGTCACATGGGACACATTCTAGATGTTAATCAACCAGTTGGGAAGAATCCAGTCGGCAAACCGCATTACCGATTCCCACTAATACTCACTTTCGACCGATTCGTCTCGGATTAAACCCTCGGATTTTTGAAATCCGACCACTAAAATTCCTTCTTAATCCAAAATGAACACTCACGGGTTCCTATGTGCTTCAATTTGAACAATTTTCCTGGCTTTACTTCGCACAGGCATTACACTAGATTTTAACATCTCAGATTTCTACCCATGCCTTCAGCTAATTCCATGCCTATACCCTGAAAAAGTCACTCGGGACTCTTAATCAACAGGGTTGTTTAGAGTTGAAGGTAGTTCTTACCTGGAAAACTTCCATTTACCCAGATTTTCACTCAGAATTCAAGCCTACTCCAAATACAATTCTGAGTTCAAACTCAGCAGCTCCTAATCACTGACCTGAGTACGACTTCAATCAAATCCTTCTCTCGGATACCTACTCCCCTCGGAGACCCTTCACTCAGAAACTTGCACACTCTAAATTCCATTTTCCGACCAGAAGTACTTTTCTCCTGGAGAAAGATCACTCGGTGAAACATCACACGGGTATTAGGGATTCTACTCTCGATATCTCTCCACTCGAAATCATTCCACACGGTACTATTCCACTCAGAAGTGGTACACTCTGAGTCACATTACTCGAATCTTACCATACTCAGAATGCTACGCTCGGATACTATTCCCTTAACTTAATAATGATCCTCCCTATGAGGTTCTACTCGAAACACCATAATTTTCACTCAGCAGTCCTTTCTCACAAAGACTTAGAATTGTCTCCACTTTTACACACTCGGAATATACTAATCCCTTCCCGAGCAAATCCTCACCTTACAATTTAGTTTGGCTCAAATCCTGGGTTCCTCATTAGACTAGGTATCACTCGGTTAACCTTATAAAACTCCAATTTCAGCGACAGACTTGATCACCCCTCTCGTTTTAATAACTAATCATCATCTTAGTAGCCAATCTATACCCAACAGCCTCTAACCCTCTCGGAGACAAACCCATCAAGGTTAAACAAACCTCTATCCTCAATTTGATACATAACCACTTATTTATTCACTTAATACAACTCTCATCTTCACTCAAAGCAGTCCGATAGACCCACCATCACCATAAGCAGCTACAGCCTCACTTGCCTGGCTTATGAATTGCTGCATCCGACTTATAGGATGACGTCTCATTCCTATAGGGTTACAACAATTACATAGTCACTGCAACGTGTACGCTGCCACAATACCTATGGCATGAAGAGTCATCTCAGAACAGCATGCCTCACTTCGACCAGACTCACTTCAACAAATACTAATTCACACGGTAATTAATGGCAGTTCACACACACACATTATAAACAATACATCTACATCAAAATCATCATTACACATCACATAGGGTACATCACGCAACAACAATCATGAAAATTATTTATCACTTTTGTAAAACAGTATGATGGCAATACAACAATCAGCTTCTAGCCAACACTGAGTAAATATTTCCTCTAAATCTTATTCATCACAAACCATGGCTCGGATTAAATTCTCAATTCTCAGCTATATAATAACGTCACTCACTCGGATTCACGCAATTCAATCAGGATTAAGTAATTCACAATCACATATGCTGTTATAACACACCATGAACTCGGCAATGGCACTAATG
Organism: Clitoria ternatea; assembly: GCA_037962975.1. Taxonomy (NCBI): domain Eukaryota; kingdom Viridiplantae; phylum Streptophyta; class Magnoliopsida; order Fabales; family Fabaceae; genus Clitoria; species Clitoria ternatea. Next base: position 154,778,996 of record CM075671.1, read on the forward strand.
TACATACAGACGCTCAGTCGGATTTCATACCAATTATTCATGGCTATATTATTATTCACTACAGCATGCACCATAACCATAACATCATATTGCACTCGGTAATAGCATCGATATATGTGTACTCATCTAATCAGATTTACCCAAATCAATTCCAGACCATATTAAGGATTTCATTCATAATATCATATCCACATATTCATATAATTCACACTGAGCTAATTGACCATCATAAGTGTGCACACAGACATCTGATCGGAAATTGCACCATAACATACATTCTTACTTATAACATCATATCACACTTGGCAACAACATCAATACATGCACATTCATTCAGTCAGAACTCACTCATACAACATCATCAAGTCGGAATCTACTCAAATCATTCAAATTCATACAAATCATGTTAGTCTCAATGATAATGCTCCTACACACATGCATGCGGATCTGACTCAAACAGTGATTTCATCTCATGTATGCAATTCTCATGCAATTTCGTACAAGCATCCAAGTTTACAGGTGTGTCTCACACAGCCATTAATAGATCACAACCGTTTCAACACGACATATAGATTCACTCGGAATTTCATAGTTTCATCACAACATCACAGGCGTTTGTCATAGTGACCCACAACAAGCAAAACAGGGTAACAATACTACAGCACATCCTCTTGGCATTTTTTAATGAAGTCAGCATGCATTTAGACACAACATCCAAGTGGAAATCAACAGATCGACTCACATATCATGCATTCGGAAATCATTATGGCATTCTCATTCACATACATTTGAACATGAAACTGCCACAGAACTCAGAGAATCATCCCTTTTTAGCTCACGTACTCAGTAATAATGGTAACACTCTTATTTACAAGCATTCAGTCGGCATTCGCAGAAATATTAATATGTACTCATGGACGGAGCCACACCGCATTAAACAGTTTACAAATACCACAAATCCAGAAGTTGCATGCATTATTTCTCAATCACAGCATGGCTATCAACACATTTCACACATAACACATCACATGGAACTAAACAAACACCCGGTAATCATTCAAGCCTCAAAGAGTTACTACGCAATTGCTTTACTCGGCTCAACAACTCACACGATTAGTAAATTATTAGACTTAGAATCCCTAAGGGGTCACTACTTATCCAGTATCCCACGATGGGTACTCCCCAACATTTAAATATTATTATAAGGTCTAATACCATTCACTCGGTTTCCTCAACCAGCCACCAAGGCGCAATTCCCAATTTAACGTATACCCGACCTCACCTTTACCCACTTATTACACCCCTAGATTTTGGCTTAGGAACTGCAACACACCTCTTATACCGCAAATCATATATTGTTCATTCATCACACATTCAAATTCCCAAACAAGGCACAGGCATACAACCACACCATTCATAGTCAAACGTATACCAAATCCAATCGAAGGTCATAAGCAGATATCATCACACGAGTCATGATTGAACAGGTATCAACATGCAATAGAACATCATAAGCAATTATGACAATCTGGCATAATGCACTTAACCGCCCACTAACAGTAGGCAAACCTTGGCCATGGACCTTTTGGTCTGCTCTGATACCATAATGTAACACCCTAATTTTAATAAATAAATAAATAAATAAATAAATAAAACAAAGAAAATTTTTCACAAAATAAAAAGAATGATCGACACAAGAGAAGTAAGGGAAGAGGGAGCAAGAGGAGTAAAACCGATTCAATGAGGCTGACAGCGGAGAAGAAAACGTTAACAAAACATACATAATCTGACCAAAATAATTAAACCGGCACAACAGGGAGAAGGAGGGGAATTGGAGACACGGAAAGATGAAGGCCCAAATAAAAGTCACCCAGCGGAACTCAACAACGCTCAAGCGAGCCCGAGAGAAACAGCGTGCACTCGCTCGGGCGAGCACTCATTTGCCTAAGCTAAACCACCAGAAGCCTTCCATCAAAATCACGCTCGCTGGAGCGAATCCTGCATTCGCTAAAGCGAGGAGCTGCACTCGGCTATTCAGACACTTGTGATCCAGAGTTATCCTACGACTCACTCACTCGGCAAATGATAGCTAGTCCACTCGGCATATGACATCTTGTTCACTCAGGGAAATCATTAAGTCAATCCCCACTCGGCTTAGTCTAATCTTAACCACCCGGAATATAGATCCTCACTCGCTCGAAATTTACGTCATTCACCCGGATTATCATACGCTTAGATTCCATTCCACTCTAAACCACTACACTAACTCCTCTCTCAGAAGAGGATCACTCAAGGTTTCCACTCGGGAAATGAGGGTCATCCACTCGGATTCCAAAACTCCCTCACTCGGAATGTTTCCAACCAAGTACCACTCAGAATTACTTAGGCTCTACCCCACTCGGGTTTATTCATATTTTTTACTCAGAATCACGCAAGCGTATTCACTCGGAAAAGCCACCCAGTAATCCTCACTCGGAATCGGATCTAAATCTCCTATATTCCTCTCAGGATTCAACAACTTAGAGTTATTCACTCGACATCAGTTCTCCCAGTCGGTAAGAAGCACCAAATCAACATAAAGCACTTATGCATAAACATACGTTCCCAGAGATATAAACCTGCCCACAATCCAATCTACCGACCTATATATATGTAACCATATACTCGAAATACTCATTATCTTAACATCATACATATACCAATATTTATAGATCCATACAAGTGATGCCATGTCTGTGCTTATCAAATCGATCTTTATAAATGAATATATTTAATCGTCATTTTACATGAGAGCCGGCCAAGGCTACACTGACTGAACATACTAAACTCAATACAAGCACTCAACAGTCAGAGTGCACCACACTCGGACTTGAGGCCCTATCATCATTTCCGAGTCGGTCCTGCACACACTGAAAAATGGTGTAGGGGTGAGCCTCTCAAATATTAAATGATAGATACTGACTCGGGTTGACCCACAGTTATGCAACAATATATATATATACATAATTATACATAGCAATAAATTAAGTCAGAACAATACTAATCAACCAGGACACACATAAGACCTTTACCGATCGGAATCCGCCAGCTATCACTCGGCCGTATGCACATATGATCTCAATAACATTAACACAACAATAGCTAATAACATTATAATGCCAATGAATCAGAATGCACATATTCAACAATTCCCGATTAGAATCCAACAGATCTCACTTGGCTATACACACATAACATTTCAATAACATTGATATATATTCATAGAACAGATTCCAGTCAGCATCCACAGCATATGTACACGGAATAATTCACTCGATTATATACATTCATCATCTCATTAACATCATCACATGCATAATCAAATTCCAATCAACATCAGCAGTACATATGCACAGATTATTGCACTCGGTTCCGCATTTGTGTGTAATCGGTTCTTGACGTTGCAACGTAGGCTCCCAGCCTTTTTATACATAGCTCTCAGCTATCAATTCAGCTCCAAGCTGCTTGGCTGTTTTACAGGTACCCAACCGTTTGCCCACAAGGTAACACCAACGCTCTCAGCACCAACGGAGGTGTTCACGGGCAGCCCGAGTCCCACTCAAAGGCTACCTTGAGTCCCATTCAAAAGGATTTCACAGCGTCCAACGCTTTTAAATAACCGATGGTAGTGTCCCACACTACGTGCTCCAAGCACAAATGCATCCAATGCGCCACACGCGGATTCATCACACAACACAGAGTTCATATGCACAGCAATACATGCATCTTATGCAATCGACATCATACATCATTAGAACTCAGACAGCACATGCATCTCATGCAATCGGTATCAAACAGTCTCAGGATTCAATAAATTAATCCAACAACATAAGCATCCATGCAATCGGTATTAGGCAGTATCAGGACTCAGACAACACATGCATCTCATACAATCGATATTACATATCCTCAAATTCATCAAGTCGACACTTTTTCTTATGCAGTCAGTATTTCAACTCAGAATAACATGCATGGCATATAAGTCACACGGCAATCATCAATAGCACCTTAGCATGCAATCTATGAACGGAACTAAACATGCGACCCTTGGTTCATAAGCATTATTCATTCGGTAACACAGACTCCACATGTAAACAAATCACAGAATCGAATACAGAATCGGTAAGCTATTAGCACACGAAACCCGTTCATAATCCATGCGTTTAAGATATCAGGTACTCCCCCTACCTGGGATGAAGCTTCCAGTCGGTCAACACGATACTCTATTCTAGAGGAACACTGAGTCACTCTCAGTACATCTGCATGCAAGGACAAGGGAAGCCATTCGAGCCTCTGAGACACCCAGCTCTCGATTCGCCCTCTAGAGAAGCTCCATCACAACATTAGTGAACACTCCAACCACCCCGAAGCACTTCGTAGTGTAGATCTCCACTGAGACTCAAGCTGCTTCGAGCAAAGGAGAGGGAGAAGGAGGGAAGGAACAACGTGGAAGAAGACGGGTTGCATGCAGAGGGGATGCACACCCTCACCCTCTCTGGTACGTGGAGTTAAGAAGGAGGACTCCGATCCTCAGCCACCACTGTCGCGAGCTCACAGAAACAGAGAGCAGAGAAGAGGGAAGGAGAAGAGAAGGAGAATGAAGAGTGAAGACAAAAGAAGAGAGAACAGAAGGGAGAGAAGTCTGAAGGGAAAATGAATAATGAAGTGGCCCAGTAGCCCATATGTGCATGCACGGAGAAGGGGAGAGTGGGGTGGGAAGGTGTGCACAGCAGTAGCTCCCACACGCATCACACGCACACAGTCACAACTAATCAGCTACTGACAATTAATCAGCCTTTATTTCCTTAAGTTAAATTAATTAAGTCAATTATAATTAATAAATAATTTTCCCCACTTTGCAACTGTTATTTTAATGATTTATTTTCATTCAGTAATTAATTATTAAATCGGGATGTTACAACAGACATCACAAAATAATAACATAAATAAAACGTCAAGATCTACAACAAGTAGTCCAAGTCCTGCCCATGTTCGCCCTGTCCTTCAACTGATGTCACAGGAAAGGGAAAACAACACACAACAACAAAAGAGGTGAGTACAAATATCTCAACCCATAAAGTATACATACAAGGGAGGCTTATTATTTTAAACTATAGAAAAGATTACACATAGCATACCTCATAATAGGCATATAAAACTTCACATACACAAATATCAACGATAATCAGAGGGTTAGTCATATAATGATGGTATGCGATGCATGTGTTAGATTTAATTATGGTAAGTCATAATTCATTACCAATATGCAATAGGGCCCAACTTCCACTGATCAATCTCATATACCAATAATCATGTGCACAGCTAACCACCCTAATCTCCCTTGCCAACCTAGAGCGACCGGAGCTCTCCTTGTTCTGGTTTCCACAAATGAGTAAGGACTCATAGTCGACTCATCAAAATGGCCAAACATATAACTTAACAGAACAGGCACTCCACGGTCATAGAAAATCCCACCTCTTGTCGAAGTACACCAAAGTTTGCCACGGGCTGTATGGCGACGGACGCGAATCTGATGTACCTTGGAATTCCCGCCTCCAGTTGTACTCCCTAGACTTCCCTCGGGTATCAAGGCACTGGTAGATTCTTCAGTGTACCCATCATTGTATGCTATAGGGGATTATTTCAACATCCCTCCTCAACTTCAAATGCAAAATGCCATGTGCTTGTCTCAATTATTAGGGTGCCCGAGTTCTAGACGGAACCTAACTCACATAGCGTATTTGTCCTCAAAGCGTGCAAAGTATCTAAGCTATAAAACTTTTCATATAATAGGCACTATGGTTTAAGATTTCAATACTAGCAAATTTATTTCATTAGAAATATCAAGGTCATTTCCTAAAGAATCTTATAGGAAATTCTCAAGTATAAAATATTAAATGTATTGGTAAGCTATGATGGATATCTGAGTAAAAGAATAAAATATCTCAATTTTGTTTCTTAAAATATGAACTTAAGAAAATTTAATTTTTTCTACTAAGAGGAAATTAAGGAAAAATATATTGTTCTTGTTTTTAATCACTTACTAAGGTCGTTTCGTCGTATTTACTGAAGAACGGATTTATTTTACTTTCTAAATTTTTTTCATAAATCCTTAGAAAAAATATCTTATAATTATAAGGTACTTCTTCTAAATCTATATTAAACACAAAAGAATCCTCTTTTTATAAAGTAAAGATACAAGTAGTAAACTTTCATTTCTTTTGTCAAAACGTCAATCTTGTCGTATTTTACCTAGAAAATTCCGATTTGGGTGATTCCAAAGCCAAAAGTGTTTAACTTTGAAAATACTAATTAAATATAAATTTTAAAATGGATTCTGTCTGGAAACATCCACTACACAAAAAGTTGCTTAATGCCAAAGTTTGTCGTTTCTAATGTTCGTAAAAATATGTTTTAAGGACATATCGCACGTCAAAAATTATCCCACTCAATTTTTCTTATTTGGGTATTTTTCTTATACTCGAAATTCATCTCTCATGCCACAACATACTCCTCCAAAATAGTTTTATCAATTTCTTCTGTTTGCCCATAAAAATGTGTTTTATACTGTTTCTAATATACCATTTGCGCCTAAACTCGGATCCCTTTTTGTTCTTTTATTAATCATCACATTCATAACCTTTTTATGACCATAAATAATTCTCAAATATATTAAAATACAACAGCTCCAATCATCACAAATTTTTTGCCAAGAAATACTTTCCAAAATCCTTGTAAATTATTTTCTTAATGTCGTAAACGTATCATTTAATTTCATAACCAAAATCACTTATTCTCCTTTTAAAAAAATTCCAGAATTTAATAAATATCCCAAAAATTCATTTTTAACACATGAATTAAAGAAATAAAGCCATGAAATTAAATCTCCTTCACTAATCTCATTTTACGTTAGCTTATACGTTAGGATTTATTAACATCAATTTATTCAACTTACTAAAAAATATTTGAGCAGCAACAATATTTCATTATTTGTTATAAAACTCATTTTAAGATATTTCATATTTTCTAAAAATATTACTAACACCACAAGCCACCAATTCAGCCAAGCAACACATAATTTAACAAGTTATCACATGCATATAGATACATCTAAAAATTCTACAGCAACAAAATTCACAAGTTAGTAATCTTTATATTTAAAACTTTAAAATTTAGAGAAGTTAACCAAAATCCATGGTGTAGCCATAATACCCTTTAAAGATCTCATTTTTCTAAAGGATTTTCAAGATTTAAACCATAACAACTAAGATCTTTAAGAGAGCATTAAGATATAAGTGCTAAGGAACACTTATATCTCACCATGCATGCATTATTTTATGGATCTAAACAAGCCAAGTACTCCCCCTTACCACTAAATTTTCACCCTCCAAGAGAAAGCCAAGGACATCAAGTTTTTGCTTCTAGGCCACCATGAATTGCTCCATCAATAAAAAAGGAAATGAAGACTAGGAGGGTGGTGGTTTAAACGTGAATTTGGTGGTGGAATGGTGGAGAAAAATGTTGCTGTTTGGTGGAGGAGGAAGAAGAAGATTTGATTTTGGGAGGTGGTAACTTGTATGAAGGGTGGTGTGGTTGATTCGAGATGGATGATAAGGAGTGGATGATGTTGTCTAGATGAAGGAAGTGTATGAAAAATGAAGAAGAAAGCTGCTGAATTTTTTTCTCTAAGTTAGAAGAAAGAAGGAAAGCAAAGGGAACCAAGCATGGTTGTCAAAGTGACAAGTTTTACATGCCTTGTTTCGCAAGGAGTTCACATGGCCAAGAGGTGAGAGGGAGAGGTGTCAAGTGAGTTCCATGCACAAGCTAGGTTTTGTTATACAAGTGGCCTCAATTACTCAAGAGGGGGGTGAATTGAGTATTAAAAATTTTCCATAGAATGCTTTTGAAATTAGTTCTTAAATGAATATAATTAATGAAGATGATAAATTTAATCACAAGTAATAGCAATTTATGTACGAAACAAGTGACAAGTAATATATATCAAATAAATTTAACACTTTATAAACTTAATTAAATTAGGTAAGCAATTTAAGTATGCAAATATAAAAGAGTTTAGAGAAGAGAGATTTGCAAACTGATATATACGAGTTCCACCATACCGGTGTACGTCTCGCCTCCAAGTAACCCACTTAGAGGATTTCCCTAATGAGAATTTGAGATACACGCTTTGAGCAATTACAGCTTCTTAGTGTCCCACACTCAAGAACTTAATTCTCACAAGCTAAAGGGCAACCCACCCAATCTCACAATCTCTCAATTTTACAAGGTTGAAACCTAACCCAAAAACTCTCAGAATTTATGTAAGTGATTTTACAAGTGTGACTCTCTCAATAGAATGGATATACAAATTTTAATCACTTGAAAAATATTTTTCTTCTCTTAGAAAAGGATATGCAAATTTAGCATTCAAGAAAATAATTTTCTCACAATATAACTCTAAAAAATTAATTGCAAATAAAAGAATCAGAGAGCTTAAGCTTTAGAGAGAATAAAAGAGCAAGAAGGAAAGCAAGGAATTTTTCATCGCTGTGTTGTGTGTCTTCTACCTTCCGTTTCCTCTCCTTTTATAGGCCTTTCAAGGCAAAGCTTTCAATCCCCGGTTCCTTAATTTGTGCAACAAATTGATCCATGTTTTATGCATAGTTATTTTCTTGTTCCATGTTTTCTGCAATGGAATTTGAACTCTGTCTACAAAGGATTCCAAGGCTTGATTTCTCGTTCCATGTTTTCTACAATTCTGAAAACGCATACTGATGTTTTCCATGATTCAACGCATGATTTAAGTGATGAATTGATTCCCTGCATATAAATTTATGCAAAAATTAGTGCATGAATTGATTCCTAGGCAAGGGGAATCGATTCTTGGCTTCCAAAAATGAGATGAATCGATTCCTTGTGTTGTTGAATCGATTCCTTGTTTCCAAAATCATGATAAATCGATTCCTTGTGTTGTTAAATCGATTCCTGGCTACTTCTCAATGTGGGAATTGATTCCCAATGAGGTGAATCGATTCCTGTGTCTGATCCTGGTTGATTCTTTTTAATTTTGATGCCTTTATGCGTTTTGATACATGTTAGTTCAATTTTGATGATCTTCTGCATGCTTTTTGATCTGGAACATCCATGTAAGCTTTATCTTCATGCTTTTTCATTTAATTACTTGTAGAACATTCTTTGTATCAATTAATTTTCTTGATCCTTTAATTGTTTGTCATGCATCAAAACCTATTTCAACATACAAACACGTTCTCCCCCTTTTTGATGATGACAAAAATTGTTCATCTCTTAGGCTGTTAGTTTCATAATAATTATATTTTTAAAGTATAAAACTCCCCATGTCAAATTTAATTATGTTTTTCATGCATGTTGATTACTCATATACTACTTGATAAAAAGATTATATATCATCAATAGATATCACTTGTTATAAAGAAATATATATCACTTGTTATAAAGAAATATTTATAAAGCTCCCCCTTAATCATGCAATTTAACAAGGATAAATATAGATGTTGATTTTAGATATTATTATACCATCTCCCTCTTTGGCATCATCAAAAATAAATAGAAACTGAAAAAAGAGATTAAACATAAGCAAAATTTTATTAAACAAGATACATGCAAGGATGGATACAACAAAGACTAGCTTAAGGATTAAAAAATCGAAACTCAGAAAATTGTTGTTTGAGTTCATTGTATTGAGTGGTCATAGTGTCCTCCATTTGGTTGAAGTGGGCATTCATATTACTCTTTATAGTGTCAAAGCGAGCATTCATTGCATCAAAGCGGGTATCAATGTGAGAGGTCAACCTATTGAAGAAAGCATCATTTGGATTTATAGAAGGTGGTGGAAATGCTTGTTGTTGAGGTTGATCATCATTATCATCACTGCTTTGTACATGTAGGGGTGAGTATTGCCAAGCACCATCTTGGTTATACCAACCCATTTTTGAGAGATGAGTGCTCCCTATTTTACCTTTGCGCCCAACTTCTTCTTTTACTTCATTAGAAAGATCAACATTGAAATACTTGAGAAGCTTGGTGATTAAAACAACATAGGGAAGTTTGGTGAGTCTTTTAAAGTCAATCATATGATTGCGAATAAGTTTGATCCAATTTATCTCTTTTTCATAGATCATGGTGTTACACCCTCGATTAACTAGGACAAATTCCCACACTGGAACGTCCTACTTAATTAAGGAGTCACTAAAAATAGGAATATGTTTTTTGGTGATCATCAGCATAGAATTAAAATAAATATATTACATAGATCAATTCTTCAATATGAGAGTATTTAAAAGAGTACGGAGTCCATAGACTCCCAACAACTTCTACAAAATAAAAGCATAACAGAAATGTCAAGTCCATAGCGATCTCGATGTGAACAGAAAATATACACACAACGACGCTCCCAAACTGGCGTCCTCTACTGCAGGTATTCCAAGTCCTGACCATGCTCACCTTGTCCTTCAACTGATGATCACAAAAAAAGAGAAACAACATACATAACAATGAAAGGGGTAAGTACAAAGCTCTCAACCCATAACATATACATACAAGGATGGCTTAATATTTTAAATTACAGAAAAGATTGTATACCGCATACCTTAGAACATAAATACAAAACTTCACATACATAATTGTCAACAACAAGCAGAAGGTTAGTCATATAATGAGGGCATACTATGCATGTGTTAGATTCAATTACTATAAGTTATAATTCATTACCAATATGCAATGGGGCCCAACTTCCATTCCTCAATCTCATATATCAACAATCATGTGCACAACCCGCCATCCTTATCACCCCTGCCTAACTAGAGTGACCGGAGCTCTCCTCGTTCTGGTTTTCACAATTGGGTAGAGACTCACAGTCCTGATCATCAAATGCCCAATCACATATCACACATCACCACAGAATGGGCACTCCACAGTCATAGAAAATCCCGCCTCTTGTCGAAGTATACCAGAGTTTGCTACGGGCTGTCCGGCGACGGGCGCGAATTCGATGCCACTTGGAATTCTCACCTCCGGTTATACTCCATAGACTGCCCTTGGGTATCGAGGCGTGGCATATTCTTCAGTGTACCCATCACTGTATGCTCTAGGGGATTTTTCCAATATCACTCCTTAACTCCGAATGCAAAATGCCATGTACTTGTTTCAATTACTTAGGGTGCCCAGAATCTAGACGGAACCTAACTCTCATATAGCGTATTTGTCCTTAAAAACTCGTAATTGTCTAACCATAAATTTTTTTCATATTGTAGGGGCTAAGTCTTAAGATTCAATATTACTAAAATTTATTGCACGAGAATTTCCAAATTATTTACTAGTAAATCCCTTAAGAAAATTCTCTACCGTAATATATATAATTTATTTGTATGATAGATATCTAAGTAAAAGAGGTAACATAAAATTTCAACTGTTTCTTATAATTTAAGAAAATTCAACGTTGCCTTATGTATGAGGTATACAAGTTTTCCTTGATTTTTCAATTACTAAGGTCGTTTCGTCGTATTTACTTAATAAACCAAAGAACTTGATTCTATTTTTCTAAAATTTTTCATAAAATAGTAGACGAAATATGTATAAGATATCTCCCTTAATTCTATATTGTAAATAAAATACTCCTCTTTTCTAAAATAAATATACAAAGTGGTAAATTTTTTGTTTCGTTGTCAAAACATTGTTTTCGTTGTATTTTTTCTATAAAATTCTGATTCGAGTGATTCCAAAGCTAAAAGTGTTTAACTTTGAAAGTAATAACTAAATAAAGTAATATTAAAAATAAAATCTGTCCAGAAAGTAACCCCTACACCAAAATTCACCATATGCCAAAGCTCGTCGTTTCAATGTTCATAAAAATACGTTTTAAGGACAAACCGCGTGCCAAAATTCTTCAAACCAATTTTTTTTCTTTGGGTAATTTTCTTATGTTCAAAATTCACTTCTCATACCACCAAATACTCTCCCAAAACATTTTTGCCAATTTCATCCGTTTTTCTCACAAAAACGCATTTTATGCCATTTTCGACATTTTGTTCGTGCCTAACTCGAGTCCCTTTTTACTTTTCTTATCATTTACCACTTTTCACAACATTTTCATGATCAAAAATATTTTTCAACCATATAGATACAGCAGCGACAATAATCTCAATTAATCATCAAGAAATATTTCTAAATCATGTAATTCACTTTTCTTAATGCCATAAACTCATCACTTAATTATCACAACTCAAGCCACTTGTTTTTATTTTTAATAAAAATTCCAGAATTTAAAATATCATGTTAAAATTTATTTTTATTACCTAAATTTTCAAAATCAAGCCTTGTTACAAATTTTTAACCACAAATCAATTTTTTTAAAGTCACATGTTCAGATTTTAAAAATTTATCGAGTTACTTACTAACAATTAAAATTTTTCCAGCAGCAACATTAATTTACTTTTCATTATAAAACTTATTTTTAAAGATTTTATATTTTCTAGAATTGTTACTAACACAACAAACCACCAATCAAACTAATCAACACATACTTAACAATTTATCACGTGCAATATAAAGTTACAACCAAAAATCTATAACACATAAAATCCAAGTTAGTAATCATCACCAAAAATTTCAAACTTTAGAGGATTAATTTAAAACTTATGGTGTTGCCATAATGTCTCTTTAAAGATCCACAATTTTCACAAAATTTTTCAAGATCTAAACCTTATAAGCTAAATCTTTAAGGAGACACCAAAGTATAAGTGTTAAGGGACACTTATACTTCACCATGCATGTACAAATTTATGGATTTAAATAAAGCAAGGTACTCCCCCCTTACCAACAAGATTTTCATCCTCCAAGAGGAAGGCTAAGGATTCCAAGGTTGGCTTCTAGATCATCACCATGGATTGCTTCATTAAAGTAGAAAGAGATGAATGCTAGATGGATGGTTGCTCACGTGAATTTAGTGGGGAATAAGAGAAGAAAAAGTTTGCTATTTGATGGAGGAAAAAAAAAGATTTTGATCTTAGAAAGTGGTATCTTGAACTTTTAATGTTGTGTTTGTGATTTAGGATGGATGATTATGGATGTGGGATGATGTTTAGATGAAAGAATATGAGAAGGAGAGCTTGAATGTTGCTGGAAAAATTTTGCCTAAGTTAAAGAAAGAAAAACCAAAGGAGAACAAGGCATAATGACTAATTTTTTGCATGAGTTTCCCTTGGTCTCCAAGGAGTCACACAGCTTTGACAAGAGAATAGGCATGTGTCACTTGAGATCCATGCAAGAGAAAGGTGTTAATAGCATCTGAAAATGATGTGGAGGAGAGTTATGCATGGCTGGGACAAGTGTCCAAGTGGTGGAGCCATGTTATTGGTTGTTTATGCATGACAGCCTAGGTGTCCCATACAGGGCAGTGACTTGCTCAAAGGTTTAGGATAGTTCATAGGATGAATTTGCTAATGGGCTCAACTGCACAATGGTATCACTTTTTGTTCTCTTTAAATCCATATAAAGCACAAAAATTTCAATTGAGAATTGAGTGAGATATGGCCCAAATACTAAAAGAGTGTAGGGCTGTGACAGGATTTTTGTCCCTTGCACAAATAATTTTTCTGGGCCAAAGGGGCTGCGAATTGTACTTTGGTTTCTTCATCAAAGTTGTGGAACAATGTGTTAGGAAGATTTTGATGAAGGCCTTATTCAATTTCATGGACATATGAGAGAGTTATGAAGAAAATACTGCACCTAGTGCAAACTGTTGCTGGAAAAACGTGAATTGGTGTAGTGTTTTAATTTCTGGGAATTATGGGATGAGAACTGGCCTTAGTGGTCAACATGAAAGTTGTACATAAATTTGATATGGAGATTTTGGGACAAGAATGACTTAAATCCAATATCAGGAGAGAAAGTTACGCCTAAAATACGTACAGACGCGCATTTTGGCTTACCCGGGTAACTTCAATTCTATGTTTTTAAGCTTGGTTATTTAAAATTGGGTGTTGGGCTCTTCATGAAAATTGTTAGGAATAATATGAGGGACATTTTGGAATAAAAATAATTTACTCAAGTCCCTTAGATAATTTCTGGGCTCAAGCCGGGGAGTTACTCTGTTTTATTAATTTAAAACAATTACTTAAATATTTATATTTTGAATTGCTTAATGTTTTATTTTATAAAACTATGTTATTAGGGTGTTATTAAACACTTTATTATATTATCCTAATTATCTTGATTAATCTCATAATTAAAGTCAGAACCTCTACCTTATACTCATAAAATTTCTTTAAAACGGACATATAATCAAATCGGCCGTAGCCCACTCATCAGTACACACAAAATTTGCACAGAATACAGACAACCGGTCTCAAGGACCTAACATTAAAAATGAGGGCTGTTACACTCTCCCCTCCTTTTAGAAATTTCGTCCCAAAATTTCATCTAGTGCTAGCAAACAAATGAGGATAAAGAGTTTGCATCTTTTCCTCAAGCTCCCACGTAGCATCTTCTTCATCAGACGGACTCCAGATGACCTTTACTAAGGATACATTCTTCCCTCTTAGTTGCTTCAGACGACTATCTGAAATCTTCACTGGTACAGCCTTATAGGTAAGATTTTCTTTAAGATCAAGCTGATCAGGTTTCAGGATATGATCAGAATGTGGTACATATTTCTGGAGTTGAGAGACATGAAATACATTGTGAAGGTTGGACAATTCAGGAGGTAGGGCGATGCGATAAGCACTCGGCCCAATTCTTTCAAGAATTTGATATGGTCCTACATACTTTAGACTTAACTTCTTCATCTTCAAGGCTCTTCCTACTCCCATCACAGGAGTAACTCTCAGAAAAACATGGTCTCCTTCTTCAAACTCAAGAGGTTTTTTACGCTTATTGAAATAACTCTTCTGACGATCTTGAGAAGTCTTCATCACTGCTTGAATTCCTTTAATTTGATTCATGGTCTTCTGGATGACCTCTGGCCCAATTACAGCCTTCTCTCCTGTCTCGAACCAACACAAAGACGTGCGACACTTTCTTCCATACAAGGCTTCATACGGCGCCATCCCGATGCTAGTGTGGTAACTGTTGTTGTAAGTGAATTCCACAAGCGGTAGATACTCCTGCCAATTTCCACCGTGTTCAAGCATGCACATCCTCAGAAGATCTTCAAGAGTCCTAATAGTACGCTTAGACTGACCATCCGTCTGAGGGTGATATGCTGAACTTAGCTTTAATCGAGTCCCCAATGCTTGTTGCAAGCTTTCCCAGAAACGTGAAGTAAAACGGGGATCTCTATCAGATACAATAGCAGATGGCACTCCATGCAATCTAACTATCTCTCTGATGTAGATCTGCGTGAGCTTCTCTAAAGAATACTTCATATTAATTGGAATAAAGTATGCGGTCTTCGTAAGTCGATCCATGACTACCCACATTGCATCACATCCAGCTGGAGTCCTTGGAAATCCAGATACAAAATCCATGGCAATCTCATCCTACTTCCATTCGGGAATCTCCAAAGGTTGAAGAGTACTATACGATCGTTGTTGCTCGACCTTTATCTTCTGACAAGTCAAACACTTACTGACATATTCAATGATGTCCCTCTTCATTCCTTGCCACCAGAATACCTTCTTCAGGTCTTGGTACATCTTTGTCGCTCCAGGGTGCACACTATACTTGCTTTTATGAGCTTCCTCAAGGATGGACTTTCTCAAATCAGCATTTTCATGTACACATAATCTCTCATGATACCTGATTACTCCCTATTAATCTCGCATAAATTCTCTAGAGTTTGCTTTTTCAAGCTGCTTCTGAAGAGTCTCATCCATCAACTGGGCTTCCTTAACTTGATTCAAGAACTCATTGGAGACTTTTAGAATTCCAACCATTAGACTTCCTGCTCTGGGCGACACAGCGAGATTTAAATTGTAGAACTGTTCTACTAGCTCTAGCTCCTTAGCCATCATGTAGGACAAATGCAATGCCTTCCTGCTGAGCGCATCTGATACAACGTTTGCCTTTCCCGGATGATAATGAAGCTCAAAGTCATAATCTTTAATGAACTCCATCCATCGTCGCTGCCTCATGTTCAACTCTTTCTGATTGAAGAGGTATTTTAAGCTCTTGTGATCGCTGAAAACCTCAAACTTTTTCCCGTACAGATAGTGCCTCCATATTTTCAAGGCAAAAACGACCGCGACTAACTCTAAATCGTGCGTTGGATAATTTACTCCATGGGGTCTCAACTGACGAGATGCATAAGCCACTACTTTTCCTTCTTGCATCAACACACATCCTAATCCTTATCCTAATGCATCACAATATACTTCATACAGTTTAGCAGGATCGGGAAAAATCAGAACTGGCGCGCTAGTCAGCTTCTTCCTAAGCTCCAGGAAACTGTTTTTGCAATTGTCGCTCCATACGAAAGGCTGATCTTTACAAGTCAACTTGGTCAAAGGGAAAGCTATTCGAGAGAAGTTTTTGATAAATCAGTGATAATTGCCGGTGAGTCCCAAGAAACTACGGATTTCAGTTACGCTCTTCGGCCTTTCCCATTGTAGCACTGCTTTAATTTTGGCAGGATCTATAGCGATACCTTCTGCTGAAATAACATGACCCAAGAATTGTACCTCTCTCAGCCAGAACTCACACTTAGACATCTTTGCATACAATTTCCTTGCACGTAATGTATTTAGAACGGTCCTAAGATGTTCTTCATGTTCTTCATCGCTCTTGGAGTATACTAAAATATCATCAATGAACACGACCACAAATTTATCGAGGTACGAGTGGAAGATGTGGTGCATTTGTGACTCCAAAAGGCATGACGAGGTACTCATAGTGACCGTAGCGAGTACGAAACGCCGTCTTAGGAACGTCTTCCTTCTTTACACGAATTTGATGGTAGCCTGACCGCAAGTCAATCTTAGAGAAAATGACTGCTCCTCACAACTGATCCATCAAATCATTGATGCATGGAAGAGGATATCGATTCTTAATCATGACCTTATTCAGTTGACGGTAGTCTACACATAGACGCATACTACCGTCCTTCTTCTTTACTAACAACACTGGAGCTCCCCATGGAGAAACACTGGGTTGAATCATTCCCTTTTCTAGAAGTTCTTCAATTTGTTTCTTAAGTTCCTCCAGTTCCTTTGGTGACATACGGTATGGAGCAATGGAGATTGGTCCAGTACCGGGTAGAATATCAATGCTAAATTTGATTTCTCTTTCTGGCGATACCCCAAGTATATCCTCTGGAAATACTTCGGGAAATTCTTGAATAATTGGAAGCTGATCAGGCTCTAACTTCTTCTCACACTTGGTACTAGCAAGGACCATAAATACTCATGCTCCTGATTGGAATGGAGTTACCTCCTGAGTAACAACAACAGACTCAGACTTCCCGAACTGAGAAGGCTCAGGTGTCACGACTCCATAGGATATAGACTTACTATGACAATCGATTAGAACGTGGTTGGCAGCAAGCCAATCCATTCCCAGAACAATGTCTAGATCAATGAGGGGTAAACAAATTAGGTCCACCTGGTAGGACCTTCCATCAATAGTGATCGGGCAATTCCTACACATGACAAAAGAACTTGTAGGTTCATTTACAGTAGTGACAATAATCATTTTACCAGATAAAGGTGTCAATGGTAAATTCAAATGCTTCACACAATCTTCAGAGATAAACGAGTGAGTGGCTCCAGAATCATATAACACATTCAGAACCACGTCACCTATAAAGCATGTACCTTGCACCAGGTCATTCTCTTGTGCAACCTCTGCTCCGTTTATGGTGAAGACTCTAGCATTGCCTCCACCCCTCCCTGTTGTAGCATTCCTCAGTCCTTGTTGAGTATTACCATCGCCTTGATGGTTCAGATTCACCATCCTGGGATGATTGACTGACGCACTCACAGCCGGTCCTCCAGTTCCACGGCCTGTAGGATGTCCTATCTATCCTCTAATTTCCCTCTTTGGGAAATTCAGGTGCTTCTCAGGATAGACGTTACTCTTATGTCCGATCTTCCCACAGCTGTAGCAAGTCAAGCTCCTCTTATGGCAGTCCTTCAAGAGATGAGGTCCTTCACACTCGTAGCACCTTACAGGTGGTCTGTCACCCTGGGTCCTGGTGAATCCACTAGGTCTACCGAAGTTGGGTCGGGGATAAGGCTGACCAAATCTGAAGTCTTTCTGAGGTCGTTTGTCAATAGCATATTGCTCCGACCCATAACTAGATGTTCCTTTTGATCTTTGTGCTGACGTATGCTCATAGATTCGGTACCTGTCCACCAAAGTAGTGAACTGAGTAATTTACTGGCAGCAGATCACCTGACGGATGTCCTGACGTAGCCCTCCTTCAAACTTATCACATCGAGAAGCCTCACTCATCTGAGTATAGTAAGGGCAACACCTAGCCAACTCATCGAACTTCGCTGCATACTCCCCTACCGTCATGAATCCTTGCCTCAGATTGAAGAATTCTTGCTCCTTCTGGCTCCTGATGTCCTCCAGAAAATACTTAGCCAGAAATTCAGTCTTAAATTGTTCCCAAGTAATCTCAGCTCCATCAGCAGCCATCCTCACCCTCGCATAAGTCCACCAGTGCTCAGCTTCTCCAACTAGCATGAAAGTAGCATAGATCACTCTGTTGTTGTCCCTACATCATATAGCTGTGAAGATCTTTTCCATCTGCTCAATCCACAATTGAGCTTCTTCAGGATCAAAACCTCCCTTGAATTGCATAGGATGGTTCTTTTGGAAGTCGACAAGTCCTTGGTCATGCCTCGCGGAGCTTGGGGAGCATTCGTCCCCTGCTGTTCCAGAGCTGCCACCATCCTATCCAAAAGAGTGTTCAATGTTACGTTGTTTCAGTATGCCATGACGACTGAAAGAAAAGTAGAGCTTAACAAAATTTTAATGAGTCTCCCTTTATCGGAAGGCTCCATACAGATAGACAGTAATCAAATCCTACTGAGCGAGTATCAATATCTCGCGAATAACTCTTTTGAGTACGAGGGAACCTTAGCAGTCCACACCCCAAGCTTAAAGAATCGACCATGCTCTGATGTCACCAATGTGACACCCTCGATTAACTAGGACAAATTCCTACACTAGAACGTCCTACTTAATTAAGGAGTCACTAAAAATAGGAATATTTTTTTTAGTGATCATCGGTATATGAATTAAAATAAATATATTACATAGATCGATTCTTCAACATGAGAGTATTTAAAAGAGTACAGAGTCCATAGACTCCCAACAACTTCTACAAAATAAAAGCATAACAGAAATGTCGAGTCCATAGCGATCTCGACGCGAACAGAAAATATACACACAACGACGCTCCCGAATTGGCGTCCTCTATTGCAGGTATTCCAAGTCCTGACCACGCTCACCTTGTCCTTCAACTGATAATCACAGAAAAAGAGAAATAACATACATAACAACAAAAGGGGTAAGTACAAAGCTCTCAACCCATAACATATACATACAAGGGTGGCTTAATATTTTAAATTACAGAAAAGATTGTATACAACATACCTTAGAACAGAAATACAAAACTTCACATACGCAATTGTCAACAACAAGCAAAGGGTTAGTCATATAATGATGGCATGCTATGCATGTGTTAGATTCAATTACTATAAGTTATAATTCGTTACCAATATGCAATGGGGCCCAACTTCCATTCCTCAATCTTATATATCAACAATCATGTGCACAACCCGCCACCCTTATAACCCCTGCCTAACTAGAGTGACCGGAGCTCTCCTCATTCTGGTTTTCATAATTGGGTAGGGACACACAGTCCCAATCATCAAATGGCCAATCACATATCACACATCACCATAGAATGGGCACTCCATGGTCATAGTAAATCCCGCCTCTTGTTGAAGTATACCAGAGTTTGCTACGGGCTGTCCGGCGACGAGCGCGAATCCGATGCCACTTGGAATTCCCGCCTCCGGTTATACTCTATAGACTGCCCTCGGGTATCAAGGCATGGCAGATTCTTCAGTGTACCCATCACTGTATGCTTTAAGGGATTTTTCCAACATCCCTCCTTAACTCCAAATGCAAAATGCCATGTACTTGTTTCAATTACTTAGGGTACCCAGAATCTAGACGGAACCTAACTCTCATATAGCGTATTTGTCCTTAAAAACTCGTAATTGTCTAACCATAAATTTTTTTTGAAACAACCCAACTTAAATAAACCCAAACCGAGACCAGGGAAAATTTTTCCAAAATTTAGAACGTTCAAAACGTTCATAATCAGCCCAGATTAAGAGTCGGGGTAAATTAAAAACAACATAAAGGCAAGGGAAGGCAAAAGCCGACCAGAGAAAGGGAATACCGGGTCCAAATGCCACACGTTCGCAAGACCCAGTTTCGGTCACACAGCCCAGCAGAATACAGCGCTTGAGCGAGTTCTTTTCTCGCTGGAGCGAATCCTCATTCACTGAAGCAAATCCATTCACTCGGTAATTTTCATCGCTCGGATTTGGGACCACGTTCACTCGGGAACTGTCCCATCTCGAGTTATACTTTACCCGAAAAATTCATACTTAGCCAGATACTTAATTTATTTCAGTAAGCCCACATACATGCTTCATTCGGAAGCGTCTTAATCTCCACTCGGGAAAAGATTCCCTCGATTACTCTACCCGGAGTCTATAAGCTTTCCCTCACACGGATTATTTCCCTAGTCCAATACCACTCGGTATATTTCAACCTCAATTCACTCGGAGGTACATTACCCATTATTCACTCGGCATATTTTGATCTTCTTCACTCGGAGATCACTTAACCTCCATTCCTTCGGAAGGAGTCTCCACAATCAAGTTTCATTCGGGATTCCTTAGTCCTCACATCACTCGGAGGAATTCACCAAGTTAAGTCTCACTCGGACTTATCAATACTTAGCCACTCGGAATATAACATTCACTCGGAATATATATAGTCTCGTTCACTCGGAAGAGGACTCCTAGAATACACCTCAATCAAAACCATCACAACAACTCTTCCCTCGGAAGAGGTTCATTCGGGAATTCTCACTCGGGAATATTCAGACCCTTCCCCACTCGGGGTTTACTCATATTTTCACTCGGTAACATATGGACTAGTCTTCCCTCGGAAGTAGCCCACTCGAGTACATCTTACTCGGAACCATTTTAAGCCTTCATCACTTGGAAAAAGGCCACACAAACAATAGCCTTACTCGGTAATGGCTCTCCCATCAATATTTCACTCGGAATTCATTGACTTAGCATTATTCTCTCAACACCACATAATGAACAATTCGGGTAACTTTATAACAATATAAAATATATATATATATACAATGTATACTTGTTCACAATCCTAATAGTCAACCTATATAATTAAATCCGTTCGGATTACAAGAGAGCCGGCCAAGGCTTTAACATATCTATTTACAATATATACTATATGTGCACTTCAACAATCTGAGTGCCCATCAGTCGGACTTGAGGCCATTTCAACATTCCCAGTCCGACCTGCATATACTGAAAAATATAGCCATAGTAGGGGTGAGCTTTTACATATTAAATGACAGTTATTGACTCGGATTAATCTTCGAATCCTCAACTATACAATAACATATCTCAATCAGCAATAATGCACTCTGCCATTCAATATGAACCCTACAACAACTTCATCCACTCGGGATTCATGCAATTCAATCAAGACTGAGTAATTCATAACATTCATAATCACATATTCACAGCCATAACATCACCTTGCACTCGGTAACAGTACCAATGTACATATATTCACTCAGTCGGAATTCACTCCAATTATTCATGGCTATATTAATCATGCTATTCACATCAGCATTTACTCATATATATATATATACAACCATTTGAGCTCATCAACAGTATATGTGTGCACTCAGCAATAGCATCAGTATACATGCATTCATCCACTCGGATATAAATGTGCACTCGACATAGCATCAGTATACATGCATTCACCCACTCGGATATAAATGTGCACTCGGCATAGCATCAGTATACATGCATATCACATTGAGCTCAATAACAATTATAAGTGTGTACACATTCATTTCACCTGGATCCAGTTATTTATTATCAATTTTTATTGTTGCAACATAGGCTCTAAGCCTTTTCTTAGCTCTAAGCTGATTCGGCCATTTTACTGGTACCAAACCGTTTGCCCTCACATGTAACACAGTCACTCTAAGCGACAACGGAAGTGTTACGGGCAGCCCCGAGTCCAACCCGGTAGGCTTGCCTTGAGTCCAACCCAAGGTCTTTAAGCGTCCAACGCTTAGTGCACTCGGCACTGCCTCGAGTCCAACTCAAGGTCTTTTATCATATTTAACACGTATTCATCTGATTGCCGATTCTGTATTAAGCATCCAACGCTATATGCTCCAAGCATTTCCAGTGGCGAATCGGATGCATATGGTCTCATTCATCAGGCGTCCAACGCCAATGCACTCGGCATTGCCTTGAGTCTAACCCAAGGTCTTTCAATATGTTTTCCACATATATGCACTCGGCATTCAAATATCAATAACATGCATCCCATGCATTTTATCATTATTATTCATAAACAGGGATCGGCATAGCAATAACACATTACATGCACTCGGCAATCACATGCACTTAGCAAATCACATGCTTTTTAATATAAAATCCCAAACGGGAATTAACATAACCGACCCACATCTCATGCACTCGGCAATCACAATGCCATCCACTCGGAATTATCATTTACAACAAGCATCACATGCTATTTCATGAGATCCACTCGGCATTAACATTTGCAACAAGCATCACATGCTTTTCATATAAAACCCACTCGGCATTAACATTTCCATAGCAAGCATCTCATGCTAATTCATATAAAATCCCACACGGAATTAACACAACAGTCCCCATCTTATGTACTCAGTATTCGCATGTTCAATGGCAAGCATCATATGCATTTAAACACACAATCACACATGGGGATCAGTACAACTTATGCACTCGGCTTTCTCATTATCAGCCACAAGCATCTCATACATTCATATAGAATTATAAACAAAACCAGCACATCATTTATACACTACATGCATTCGGTATTCACACTGGTTCACATTACATGCACTCGGCTTTTCATAATAACATATACATACATTTACTCGGTATACATCTCATGGACGGAAATCAACATGCACCACCATATAATTTATTATCAACACATATCCGGGCTATCACTCAATCGGCTAATAACAATCAACACATTACTAATGCAACACAATACAGTTAAGTAATTTTCACCCGGAACCTGTCCATAAACCATGCATTTGAGATGTAAATTAGCCCCTTACCTGGAATGAAGATCCTAGAAGCTCCCTGAGCTTGCAGCACCGACTGAACGTTCTTCAGTCACTCGTTCTCAACAGAACGATCCTGCTTCAGTCATCCAACAACACTCTGCTCTCAGCTTTTGGAAGAACCAAACGCTGCTTCTTCACGAGCAGATGTACCACTAAGACACTTCATGCCAAGCCTCCAAGGCACAACGTCACCCCACACTCGGTCCAGTTGAGGATTCCATGGCCGTTCCCACACACGAACAAACCAGTCCTCACCAACAGTGGAGGACCCCATGCTTCCAAGCACCCATCGTTGCTTAAGCAGAACAGAGGAGGATCTCAGCCTCCAAAACACTCAGCACCATGCTGTTCTCTCACAGCCACGTTGTTCCCACTTTGTGTTCCCACTTCCCACTCGGGTTCTACTTAGCGTGCGAGTGGAAGAAGAAGATGAAGGAGAAGACGAAGAACCAGTGAAGAAGAAGAAGAGGCCACAGGAACTCGAGAGAGAAAGGAGGAGTGTTTGCAGCATAAACAAAATGAAATGGGCAGAGAGTGGGAAATGTGTAGCTCTTATCCCTTCACTGCCCTGTGACAGCTCCACTCCTATCAGCCATCACATCCCATTAATCTCCCATCCCATCAGCGTGGGAATCACGAGGGAGAGAGGGAGAGAGGACCAAAGCTCCCTTAACACCACCAAGGGCACATGTGTAATTCTGCCTGGCCCCATATTATTATTATTATTCAATCAATAATTTTAATTCTGTAATTAACCTTAATTGGTAATTTAATTCTAAACCAGGATGTTACATTTTTCATATTGTAGGGGCTAAGTCTCAAGATTCAATATTACTAAAATTTATTGTATGAGAATTTCCAAATTATTTACTAGTAAATCCCTTAAGAAAATTCTCTACCATAAAATATATAATTTATTTGTATGATAGATATCTAAGTAAAAGAGGTAACATAAAATTTTAACTATGTTTCTTATAATTTAATAAAATTCAACGTTGCCTTATGTATGAGGTATAAAAGTTTTCCTCGATTTTTCAATTACTAAGGTCGTTTCGTCGTATTTACTTAATAAACCAAAGAACTTGATTCTACTTTTCTAAAATTTTTCATAAAATAGTAGACGAAATATGTATAAGATATCTCCCTTAATTCTATATTGTAAATAAAATAGTCCTCTTTTCTAAAATAAATATACAAAATGGTAAATCTTCGTTTCGTTGTCAAAACATTGTTTTCGTCGTATTTTGTCTATAAAATTCCGATTCGAGTGATTCCAAAGCTAAAAGTGTTTAACTTTGAAAATACTAACTAAATAAAGTAATATTAAAAATAAAATCTGTCCAGAAAGTAACCCCTACATGAAAATTCACCATATGCCAAAGCTCGTCGTTTCAATGTTCATAAAAATACATTTTAAGGACAAACCGCGTGCCAAAATTCTTCAAACCAATTTTTCTTCTTTGGGTAATTTTCTTATATTCAAAATTCACTTCTCATACCATCAAATACTCTCCCAAAACAGTTTTGCCAATTTCATCCGTTTTCACACAAAAACGCATTTTATGCCATTTTCGACGTTTTGTCCGCGCCTAACTCGGGTCCCTTTTTAATTTTCTTATCATTTACCACTTTTCACAACATTTTCATGATCAAAAATATTTTTCAACCATATAGATACAGCAGTGACAATAATCTCAATTAATCATCAAGAAATGTTTCTAAATCATGTAATTCACTTTTCTTAATGCCATAAACTCATCACTTAATTATCACAACTCAAGCCACTTGTTTTTATTTTTAATAAAAATTCCAGAATTTAAAATATCATGTTAAAATTTATTTTTATTACCTAAATTTTCAAAATCAAGCCTTGTTACAAATTTTTAACCACAAAATCAATTTTTTTTAAGTCACATGTTCAGATTTTAAAAATTTATCGAGTTACTTACTAACAATTAAAATTTTTCCAGCAGCAACATTAATTTACTTTTCATTATAAAACTTATTTTTAAAGATTTTATATTTTCTAGAATTGTTACTAACACAACAAACCACCAATCAAACCAATCAACACATACTTAACAATTTATCACATGCAATATAAAGTTACAACCAAAAATCTAGAACATAAAATCCAATTTAGTAATCATCACCAAAAAATTCAAAATTTAGAGGATTAATTTAAAACTTATGGTGTTTCCATAATGTCTCTTTAAAGATCCATAATTTTTACAAAATTTTTCAAGATCTAAACCTTATAAGCTAAATCTTTAAGGAGACACCAAAGTATAAGTGTTAAGGGACACTTATACTTCACCATGCATGTACAAATTTATAGATTTAAATTAAGCAAGGTACTCCTCCCTTACCAACAAGATTTTCGTCCTCCAAGAGGAAGGCTAAGGATTCCAAGGTTGGCTTCTAGATCATCACCATGGATTGATTCATTAAAGTAGAAAGAGATGAATGCTAGATGGATGGTTGCTCACGTGAATTTAATGGGGAATAAGAGAAGAAAAAGCTTACTGTTTAGTGGAGGAAAAAAAAAGATTTTGATCTCAGAAAGTGGTATCTTGAACTTTTAATGTGGTGTTTGTGATTTAGGATGGATGATGATGGATGTGGGATGATGTTTAGATGAAAGAATATGAGAAGGAGAGCTTGAATGTTGCTGGAAAAATTTTGCCTAAGTTAAAGAAAGAAGACCCAAAGGAGAACAAGGCATAATGACCAATTTTTTGCATGAGTTTCCCTTGGTCTCCAAGGAGTCACACAGCTTTGACAAGAGAATAGGCATGTGTCACTTGACATACATGCAAGAGAAAGGTGTCAATAGAAGCTAAAAATGATGTGGAGGAGAGTTATGCATGGCTGGGACAAGTGTCCAAGTGGTGGAGCCATGTTATTGGTTGTTTATGCATGACAGCCTAGGTGTCCCATGCAAGGCAGTGACTTGCTCGAAGGTTTAGGATAGTTCATGGGCTGAATTTGCAAATAGGCTCAACTGAAAAGTGGTAGAACTTTTTGTTCTTTTTAAATCCATATAACGCACAAAAATGTCTATTGAGAATTGAGTGAGATATGGCCCAAATACTAAAAGAGTGTAGGGCTGTGATGGGTTTTTTGTCCCTTGCACAAATAATTTTTCTGGGCCAAATGGGCTGCAAATTGGACTTTGGTTTCTTCATCAAAGTTGTGTAGAAATGTGTTAGGAAGATTTTGGTGAAGTCCTCATTCAGTTTCATGGACATATGAGAGAGTTATGAAGAAAATACTGCACCTAGTGCAAACTGTTGTTGGAAAAATGTGAATTGGTGTAGTGTTTTAATTTCTGGGAATTATGGGATGAGATTTGGCCTTAGTGGTCAACATGAAAGTTGTAGATAAATTTGATATGGAGATTTTAGGATAATAATGACTCGAATCCAATATCAAGAGAGAAAATTACGCCTAAAATACGTACAGAAGCGCATTTTGGCTTACCCGGGTAACTTCAATTCTACGTTTTTAAGCTTGGTTATTTAAAATTGGGTGTTGGGCTCTTCATGAAAGTTGTTAGGAATAATATGAGGGACGTTTTGGAATAAAAATAATTTACTCAAGTCCAATAAAAATAATTTACTCAAGTCCCTCAGATAATTTCTGGGCTCAAACCGGGGAGTTACTCTATTTTATTAATTTAAAATAATTACTTAAATATTTATATTTTGAATTGCTTAATGTTTTATTTTATAAAACTATGTTATTAGGGTGTTATTAAACACTTTATTATATTATCCTAATTATCTTGATTAATCTCATAATTAAAGTCAGAACCTCTACCTTATACTCACAAAATTTCTTTAAAACGGACATATAATCAAATCGGCCGTAGCCCACTCATCAGTACACACAAAATTTGCACAGAATACAGACAACCGGTCTCAAGGACCTAACATTAAAAATGAGGGCTGTTACACATAGCCCAAAGAATAAGAGTTTGGTTCTCACTTACTCTAGCATTGTTTGACCCTTTAGGAAGAATGATCTTGACCAAGAAGTAGTGCAGAAGATGATGATCAATGTTTAGCTCCCCAATGGTGCTTTTGGAAACAGAAGATAGATTAAGAAAAGCACGAGCATCAATGGAATTATATTCCCAATTGGGAGAAGGATCAATGCCAAAGAAGTCAACATTGTTGATTGGAAGCTTTCTAACCAAATGAAGAACATTATCATCAAGGGTGATAGTTACCCCTTTGACTTTGGCTAAGCAACGCCCATTTGATATCGTTAAGGTTGAGTAGAAGGCTCTAATCAACTCAGGATAAATGTAATTTTCTTCAAGCGCCACAAATTCCACAAGATTTTGTTGTCTAAGGATATTTAGTACAGGAAAATCATGGTGGTCGAAAAGAGGGACATCAAGCCAATGAGCGGGTATGAGAAGTCTTTCTGAGTATTTTTCAAGGTACCCCTCAAGTTGGGTTTGATTATCAAACAATCTTGAAAGATCATTGATGTTTGAGGATGAAGAGTTAGTATCTCCTCTTCTTTTCTTCCTGCTTTGGGATGATGAAGTCATGAGTTTTATTAAAAAGGAAGGAGAAGATGTGAAAATAAAGAGAAGAATTCGAGTAGATGAAGAAGGGTGTGATTGTCAAGTGAATAATAGTCCAATATATAGAAGAAATCTCGTGGGAATGAATGGGTTAAGAGGGGAATCGATTCATTTGCAAGCGTAGGAATCGATTCACTAGATGAGGAATTGATTCATCTTGGCCAAGGCATGATGCGTGAATCGATTCAAGAGAGGGGGAATAGATTCACCTTGTGAGTTTTGCATGCTTTACGCTATTTTGGGTCACGAGAATGGAATGGAGCTTGTCTTCTTGTCCTTTTGTTCACGTGAACGGTCAGGATGTTTAGGAAGTTGTTTATTTATCTTCTAGCAAGGAAATCATGTGAAGTGCCTAAATGGTCAAAAATCAAGAGCTTTATCCTCTGAAAGTCTCACGTGAAGAGCTTGTTGAAAGGATTAATGGAATTTTTGAAATCAAGTGCCAAGCTTTTGTCATGTGCCAAAATTTTGAAAATTTTGTCATGTCTACTTAACATTTCATGAGATTCTTCAGGAAGGGACAAGATGCATTTGCAAAATTTGTTGTCACGTGAAGGACTTGATACAAGGTATTAAGATTTTTCGAATTGCCAGTGATTTTATTTCACAAAAAAAATATCAAGAAAATCAAAGGCCATTTGAAATTTATTTTTAAGATCCATGTGGTGCATAGGAGATTATTTTGTTCAAGAAATATGTTTAATTAAATAGATGCTACTTGGGGACTTAAAATAAAACAAGAGATTTGTGGGGTTTTAACACGATTATTGAAAATATGAGTATCTTTTTAGTGAGGATTTTAAATCTCAAGATAATATATATCTCAAGTAAACCAATATTTTTCAAAGACATAAAGATTTATGAGATATAATAAATCTTTAAGTTAAAGATTTGTGAAATTAAAATATGTTCAAGATAAAAATATTTAAGAGAATGAAAAATGAATTTTTAAATGTAATTAAAAAATTTCTAAAATGCCTAACTCCCTTCTAATATTTATAAATTTCTCTTTTGGAAGGGGTTTAGTGAAAATGTCCGCCAATTGTTTAGAAGTTTCAACATATTCAAGAACACAATCTCCTTTTAAAACATGATATCTAATAAAATGATGACGGATTTCAATGTGTTTAGTTCTTGAGTGCATAACAGGATTTTTAGAGATATTAATAGCGCTTGTGTTATCGCATTTAATTGGAATTTGATCTAGAATAATACTGAAATCAAGAAGTTGTTGTCTCATCCATAGGATTTGAGCACAACAACTTCCAGCTGCAACATATTCTGCCTCAACTGTTGATAAAGCTACGCTAACTTGTTTCTTACTATGCCAAGAAACAAGAGAATTACCAAGTAGATGGCAAGTACCACTGGTACTTTTTCTATCCAATTTACAACCTGTAAAGTTGGAGTCAGAATAATCGATCAAACAACATTTAGCACCTTTTGGGTACCATAATCCAACATTTTGAGTTCCTACTAAATATTTCATAATTCGTTTAACAACAGTTAAATGTGATTTTTTAGGACAAGCTTGGAATCTAGTACACATGCATACGGAAAACATTATGTCTGGCCTACTAGCAGTTAAATAAAGTAAGGATCCGATCATACCTCAATCTTTTATGATTTCAATATCCTTACCCTTCTCATCTTTGTCTAAGTAGCATGAAGTGCTCATTGGTGTTGCTATTTGATTAGCCTTATCCATTTCAAACCTTTTAAGAAGCTCTTTGTAATATTTAGATTGATTTATGAATGTCCCTTCTTTGGTTTGCTTAATTTGTAGTCCAAGGAAGAATGTGAGTTCTCCCATCATGGACATTTTAAACTCATCTTGCATAATTTTGGCAAACTCTTAACAAAGAAGTTCATTAGTGGCACCAAATATTATATCATCGACATAAACTTGTATCAAGAGGATGTCATTGTTTTTACGTTTTATAAACAATGTTGTATCAACCATCCCTCTTTCAAAGTTGTTTTCTAAAAGAAATTTACTTAGTCTTTCATACCAAGCTCTTGGAGCTTGTTTCAGACCATATAATGCTTTTCTTAATTTGAAAACATGGTTTGGAAATTTATGATTTTCAAAACCAGGAGGTTGATTTACATAAACTTCTTCTTGAATAAAACCGTTTAGAAAAGCACTTTTGACATCCATTTGATATAGTTTAAAATCCATGCAACAAGCAAAAGCTAATAATAATCTCATGGCTTCTAATCTAGCTACAGGTGCATATGTTTCCTCATAATCTATCCCTTCTTCTTGGTTATATCCTTTAGCCACTAACCTAGCTTTATTTCTAGTTATTACTCCATTTTCATCAAGCTTATTTCTAAAAACCCATTTGGTACCTATTATTTGATGATCATTGGGTCTTGGCACAAGTTCCCAAACTTGGTTTCTTTCAAATTGGTTTAATTCCTCTTGCATAGCCAACATCCAATATTCATCAATAATAGCCTCATCAATATTTTTGGGTTCAATTTGTGACACAAATGCTAGATAATTACATGTATTTCTAAGAGCTTACGAGTACTTACACCTTTGGTTAGTTCACCTATTACGTTGTCCAAGGGATGGTCTTTGGATGTGATCCAATCGTTTTGTTGAGGCATCTTGCTTTTGATTGGGTCTTCTTTGATCTCTTCTTTGTTTTCTAAGGTCATCCCTTAGAAAGTACCTACAAGATCATCAACTTCCTTCCTCTGAGGGTTTTAGTTAAGTTCATCAAATTTAACATGTATGGACTCTTCAATTATACAAGTTTGTTTGTTAAAGAGTCGATAAGCTTTACTAGTTGATGAATAACCCAGAAATATTGCTTCATCAGACTTTGCATCGAATTTGTTGAGATTATCTTTTCCATTATTTAAAACAAAGCACTTGCATCCAAACACATGAAAATAATAAATATTTGGTTTTCTTTATTTATAAAGCTCATAAGGGGTTTTCTTTAAAATAGGCCTAATCAAACATCTATGCATTACATGACAAGTGGTATTTACCGCATCAGCCTAAAAATGTTTCACAATATTATTTTCATTTAACATAGTTCTTGCGATCGATTTTTCCTTTCAATAACTCCATTTTGTTATGGAGTTCTTGGAGCTAAAAAATTATGTTCAATGCCATATTTTTCACAAAATTTTTCAAAAGGTTCGTTTTCAAATTCTCCCCCATGATCGGTTCATATGGATGTGATTTTTAAATTTCGTTCATTTTGGATAATCTTGGCAAGTTTCTCAAACGCTTGATATGCTTCATTTTTATGAGTAAGAAACAATGTCCATGTATATCTTGAATAGTCATCAACAATCATAAGTCCATAATAATTGCCACCAAATATTTTGACCCTAGAAGGTCCAAACAAGTCCATATGTCAAAGTTGTAAAGGTCTATTAGTTGAAACAACATTTTTAGCTTGAAAAGAGACCTTCACTTATTTTTCTTTTTGGCATGCGTCACAAACTTTGTTTTCAAATTTAAGCTTTGGTAATCTAATTACTACATCTTTAGAAATAAGTTTATTTAAATGATCTATGTGAATGTGAGCAATTCTTCTATGCCATAGCCATGATTCATCTTCTTTAGTTATGAAGCATTGCACATCATTTGAAGCAAGACAATCATGGTTAATCATATAGATATTATCGATTCTTTGACCAATGAACTTTACTTCCTTGTTTAGCTTATTTTTAATTATGCAACAATTTGATTCAAAGACAATTTTATATCCTTTATCATATAATTGACTAATACAAAGCAAGTGAAGTTTAAGTCCTTCAACATATAATACATCATTTATCGAAGTAGAAGAGTTTTTACCAATGTTACCGATTCCAAGTATTCTTCCTTTTGTGTTGTCTCCATAAGTAACAAAACCTTTGTTTCGAGGAGTAAATGAGGAGAACTTACTCATATCTCCTGTCATATGTTTGGAGCACCCACTATCCAAGTACCAATGGGTGTTACTTGCTTTAAAACATACCTACAAAACAAGTCAAGTTAGAGAACTTGGTACCCATTTTATGTTGGGTCCTTGTAGGTTAGTTTGTGAAAATGTTCCCTTAGGAACCCATACTTCTCTAACAACTTTGGTCCTAATCTTCTAATATTACAATTGTAAGAGTTATGACCTTTAAGACTATAGTGATTATATTTCATGAAAGGTGTAGATGATTTACTAGGTGGTACAAAGAAATTTTTGTAATGTTTTTCTTTCTTGTAAGCATGTGATCCTTGATTGTAACCTAATCCAGTTTTATTAAACATACAACGTTGTTTTCCAAGAAGTGTATTTAAATTATCTCTATCGTTGGTAAATTTCTCAAGTGTCTTGTCTAAGTCTAACACTTTCTTATCAAGCATGTCATATTTCTTTGCAAATTCACAAGTTTTAGTCTTAAAGCATGCTTGAACATTTACTATCTCCTTTTTTAATATTTCATTTTCTTTACCAAGTTCGACAAGATGCATTTCAAGAGTCTCTATAGTTTTTCTAGATAATTTGTATTTACTAGAAACTTTAATAAACCTATCATACAATTCATCAAACGCATAATGCAATTCATCTTTATCTAAATCATAGAGGTTTAGCTCATCGTCTTCGTCTTGATGGTTGGCCATGAGATGGAGGTTTGCTTCTTCATTCTCTGATTCATCCGAACTGCTCACCTCGTTGTCATCCCATGCTATGTATGCTCTCCTTTTTCCTTTCCAATCCTTGTTTTTCTTTTTGAGATTTGGACAGTCCGCCTTGAAATGTCTTTCCTTTCCATATTCAAAACAAGTTGGTAAGGAATTATTATCTTTGGGAATGAATTTCTTACCTTTAGAAGTGAAGCACTTTTGGAATCTTTTGTTTCTCATGAACCTTCTAAAACGCCTCATAAATAGGCCTAACTCATCATCATCGTCTTCTTGATCACTTTTAGATTTATCTTCTTCAATAGAAGTGGCCTTAAGAGCTAGCCCCTTCTTCTTGGAAGACTTTTCTTCTTCCTCTGCCATTTTCAAGTCTTTTAATTCTTGTCTTGAAGCTTACCGAATAATGTGGCAAGAGACATATCATTTATGTTTGGCGATTGTTTGATAGCGGTGACAAGAGGTTGCCATTCCCTAGTAAGACTTTTTAGAACTTTATGGATAAGCTCCTTGTTAGTGTAAGAGTTTCCAAGAGTAACAAGATGATTAATAATCAAAATAAACCTCTTTTGAAGTTCTAAAATAGTTTCACCGGAATTCATTCTAAAACTTTTATATTGACTAGTTAAATTACTAATTTTAGAATCCTTAATATCGCTAGTTCCTTCATCAGTTATTTATAGAGTATCCCACATTTCTTTGGTAGATTTACATGTTACTACTCTAAAAAATTCATCAGGACCTAATGTAAGAGTAAAAAGATTTTTAGCTTTATAATTATACTGTACTTTCTTTTCTTCATCACTAGTCCAATCATCCATGGGTTTTTCCATTTGTCTACCATCAACAATATGCATACGTATGAAAGGACCATTTTCAATAGCATTCCAAACTCTTAAATCAATTGATTGAACAAAAATATTCATTCTCTCTTTACAAAAAGCATAACCTTCCCCATTAAAAGCAGGAGGTCGATTTATAGCACCACCCTCGAGAAACATGTTATATGAGGTAGAGGCCATCTTAATCTCTTGAAGTTGTTAAGCTTTATCAACCAAGAGTCAAGCTCTGATACCACTTATTATACAAGTGGCCTAAATTACTCAAGAGAGGGGTGAATTAAGTATTAAAAATTTCCTTAGAATGCTTTTGAAATTAGTTCTTTAATGAATATACTTAATGAAGATGATAAATGTAATCACAAGTAATAGCAATTTATGTATGAAACAAGTGACAAGTAATATATATATCAAATAAATTTAACACTTTATAAACTCAATTAAATTAGGTAAGCAATTTAAGTATGCAAATATAAGAGTTTAGAGAAGAGAGATTTGCAAACCAATATATACGAGTTCCACCACACCGGTGTACGTCTCGCCTCCAAGTAACCCACTTAGAGGATTTCCACTATTGAGAATTTGAGATACACGCTTTGAGCAATTACAGCTTCTTAGTGTCCCACACTCAAGAACTTAATTCTCACAAGCTTAAGGGCAACTCACCCAATCTCACAATCTCTTAATTTTACAAGGTTGAAACCTAACCCACAAACTCTAAGAATTTGTGTAAGTGATTTTACAAGTGTGACTCTCTCAATAGAGTGGATATACAAATCTTAATCACTTGAAAAATAATTTTCTTCTCTTAGAAAAGGATATGCAAATTTAGCACTCAAGAAAATATTTTTCTCATAATATAACTCTCAAAAAATAATTGCAAATAAAAGAATCAGAGACCTTAAGCTTTAGAGAGAATAAGAGAGCAAGAAGGAAAGCAAGGAATTTTTCGTTGTTGTGTTATGTGTCTTCTGCCTTCCGTTTCATCTCCTTTTATAGGCATTTCAAGGCAAAGCTTTCAATCCCCAGTTCCTTAATTTGTGCAACAAATTGATCTATGTTTTCTGCATAGTTGTTTTCTCGTTCCATGTTTTATGTAATGGAATTTAAACTCTGTCTGTGAAGGATTCCAAGGCTTGATTTCTCGTTCCATGTTTTCTGCAATTTTGAAAACGCGTACTGATGTTTTCCATGATTCAACGCGTGATTTAAGTGATGAATCGATTCCTTGCGTACAAATTTATGCAAAAATCAGTGCATGAATCGATTCCTAGGCAAAGGGAATCGATTCCTAGCTTCCAAAAATAAGATGAATTGATTCCTTGTGTTGTTGAATCGATTCCTTACTTCCAAAATCATGATGAATCGATTCCTTGTGTTGTTAAATCGATTCCTGGCTGCTTCTTAATGTGGGAATTGATTCCTAATGAGGTGAATCGATTCCTAGGTCTGATCCTGGTTGATTCTTTTTAATTTTGATGCCTTTATGCATTTTGGTACATGTTAGTTCAATTTTAATGATCTTCTACATGCTTTTTGATTTAGAACATCCATGTAAGCTTTATCTTCATGCTTTTTCATTTAATTGCTTGTACAATATTCTTTGTATCAATTAATTTTCTTGATCCTTCAATTATTTGCCATGCATTAAAACCTATTTCAACATACAAACACAGGTGTCACATGCAGCTGGTAGTGAGATGGTGAAGGGTTTTGTATGGCTAAAACAAGTGGCAAGGTGGTGGAGTGATTTAATTGGTTAATGGTGCATGCAAGCTGAGGTGTCAGTGCAGGAGCAGCAGCTTGCTCATTCGTTTAAGGGGCGTTATAGGCCAATTTTGAAAATAGACCAAACACAAAAATTATTGAACTTTTTGTTATCTTTAATTTTATATATGGCACAAAAAAATCCATTAAGAAATAAGAGAGTTATGACCCAAATACAAAAGGGGTGCAGGGATGTGACGAGATTTTTGTCCCTTACATAGATTATTTTTCTAGGCCACATTGATAGGGATTTGGGATTCATGTTCTACATTAACGTTGTGTAGAATTAAGTTAATAAAAATTTAGGGAAGGAATCATTCAATTTCATGGTCATATGAGAGACATATATGGAAAATACTGCACCTAGTGCAAGCTATTGTTGGAGAAACATGAATTAATGTAGTATTTTAATTTCTAGGATTTATGAGATGAGCATTCGCCATTATGGTCAACATAAAAGTTGTAGATAAATTTGATAAGAGATTGTGGGATAAGAATGACTCAAATCCAATATCGGGAGAGAAAATGGCTTACCTGGGTAACTTAAAATTAACATTTTTGGGCCTAGGTGGTCGTAAACAGACATCGGACCCTTCACAAAAGTTGTTAGGAATGACGTGAGGGACGTTTTGGGGTAAAAATAATTGACCCAAGTTTCTCAGGAAACTTCTTGGTCAAAACCGGGGGAGTTACACAGTTTAAAAAACTTAAAATAAATACTTAAATATTTATATAAGACCACTTAACATCTTATTTTATAAATCTCCGCTATTACGAGTGTTATTAGACACATTATTATTGTTATCCTAATTATCTCTATTACTCATATAATTAAAACCAGAACCTTTGCCTCATACCTATAAAAATCTCTTTAAAACATAACTCACAAGGAAGTCGGTCGTAGCCCAACTATCAGTACACATAGAATCATCACAAAATACAAATAACTCTCTCAAGAACCTAACATAAAAATAAGGGCTGTTATAGGAGGGGTTCAATCCTGGATTGTTTGTATTGTGTGTGGGACAGGTGTCGATGAGTTACCTTCCTGATTGTTATGGAGGTGAAGACTCACCCTTACGCTAAATTTTTCTAGACATCGCGGGATGGACACAGACTTCACATTGAGGATCAGCCAAGATCTTCTTGGACTGGGGATGAGTAGCATAGCTTAAATTTTATTTTCATTTATGGGAGCCTCGTGCCCCTTTACTTTCAGTTTGTACAGTCGCTGTTACGACCATGTGTTGTATATGACTATGTTGTATATATGAGGTATCTATTCCACCAAGTTTTCTTGTACAAAAAAAAAACTTCCATATTTTTCTAAAAACTCGTAGCCTTTCAGTCAACTAGGATAATCTAGTGGAAGGGATTGTCCCAGTTGACCGAGGGTGTTACATCTGACACACATACTAAAATGCGTAGAACTGCTTCTTGGTTTCTTCCCATAAAAGGCTTTGGCTTTTGCACTGTTTTGTTTCCTTGCTTCGTTTAATGATAAGTGTGGTTCTCTTTAATATGCATATAGTTCAGAGCATCATCAAAATAAACTTTGATCTTTTTGTTATATGTTTTGAATCTTGAGCAAATGTTTGTCTTATTATCTTCTCTAATGATATGAGCAGTCTTCAGAGACAAATAATCACTTATGAACTACTTTCAAATAGGGTTTGTTAAGTTAGATATAAAGACAAGAATAATGTCTTTATATATTTGGAAGTCTTGATTTTGAAGTTTGAAGAGAACAAAACATGTTCCACCTATGACAAGACTTGATAGATCATACCTTGATGGTGCAACTGGGTTCAGACTTCTCTTTGAATTTTCTTTAGTCCTATACAAACTTATTCATCAACATCAGACTTTTTGTGATAAGCTTCCCTTTTTATTTATAACTTATGCCATACAGACTTTTGACCTGAAACACTTAATTAGAAGGTCAAATAACATGCAGACAAACTTTATTTAATCAAATACCTTAATGTGTGTTATTAACAAATCTTGGGATAAGAACCATCAACATCAGAATCTTTATAAAATAGACTTGGTTCTAATAATCTCACCTATTTATTGATAGCAAACATTAAGTCTTTTATTAAATAGAGTCTGTGATAAACAAGAGATGAAAAAGAGGGACCAAAAACTTATTAGACTTATCATGATATAAAGAGTCAAGACATTATCAAAACATGAGATTAGAGCATTCTTTCATTAAGCAACTTTGATATGTAGGCATACTTGGAAAGAACCAGAGCATACAATTTATTAAGTAGATTTGATAAAGCATCATTTTCATAGCACAACCAACTTTATTAATCAAAACAAATCTTTTACAGCAATTTAAGGAACAAATCACATTATGTTACCAATCAGATCATATGCCTATATAATTGAGCAAAAATTTATAATACTCTAAACATATTTTCTATATGCATGAAGCACATATAAAAAATAGACTCTTTTCATTGATAAGAAGAAAATTGTTACAGGGAACACAAAAGATTTAAGACTATTTTCCCAAAACATAAAACATAATACAAAACATAAACAACTTAAACACTGATCATAGACTTCAACTCTAAAAAGCTAAGAGTAAGACTATTCTTCCCCTTTTGATATCAATGAGAGAAAAGGCATCATAGAGGAATCTGGATGATGAGGAGATTATGGTTGAAGCATAGAGACATACAATGATTAGACATCCAAATGGTTCATACAAAAAACTTGGAACAAACACAACAATGATAGAGGGAAAACTGAGATGGCTGGGAATCAAAGGAAGATATATTCCTTCAAAAACAACATGATCTCTAAAAAAGCTGCCATGACATTCCCAGAAGCCATAAAAGAAGTAAAGGCTATCATCATAGGTGTTGGAAAACCGCCTTTTAAAGTTGATGATTCAGAGCCGGTGATTCTAGAAAGCACGAGCATGAGTGAGCTTAAGGGATGTGAAGATGCTTCATAGAGAAAGAATGAAAAGCTTCTTGGGATAAGGTTCACACCATGCTAGTTGGTAGTAATGAGTCTTAGGCCACATCTCCATCTTGTTCTTCCCTTTGTCCACAATCCTGAGAAGTGGGCCAAGCCTGTCTGGTGTAAAGAGAATTTTCTTTCCAAGGAGATTTAGACATGGATGACCAGAGAGCTTGAGGGGTCTTTTCTTGTTAACACTCAAAATTATCTTTTTTCCCTTATCAAGGCATGTACCATTGCGAGGTCTGATTAGGTGGTGAGAGAGGGGTTCAGCAAAATGTCTTCTATGAGCATGAGAGGTGGGAAACAAAGGGTGGAGAAAATTTTGACTTAGATAAGGTCAAAACTAGGGGCGTTGATGAGGGCTAGGTTTGAGGGGTAATGATAACCTGATTCATCCTTGTTATAGACGGGTTTGTTTATGATGAGGTGATCAAAATAAGGTTCAATAAGGGTAGGGGATAATGTTATTTGTTTAGTGGAAATTATAGGGTTGGGTGTGAAACAGGCACGAAGTAGAATAAAAGAAGAGTCAGGTGATTGGGATGGTTGAGAAGGTTGCGATGGTTGAGCAACAAATGAAGGGAATGAGAATAAGGTATAGATCTTAAGGAGGAGTCAGACCTTGACACCTTCTTTAGTTCTTCTTGCTTCTTCGCATGAAGAGCTTCATTTTCCTTCTAAGCTTGTGCCTTCAGCTCTTGTTGGCGTTTCTTAGCCTATTCACAGTGCTAAGTGTGTAACTCAAAACCTCTAAAACCAGCTTTCTCCTGACCAACTAGAGGTATCCATATAAGGATAGAGCTCTTTGTGGGTTTTCATAAACTCATGAATCTTGTCATGAGCAAGGGTTTGAGCAGACTTCTTCTTTTATTATTATGGATGAGACAGGAACAGGCTTCTACTTTTGTTACTGGGATGAGAGAGGAACAAACTTCTTCTTAGTGGTGGAGGAGGAGGAAGAAAGGGTGATGAAGTTTACATTCTCTTCAAGAGCCCTATTGGCTTCTGATCATCAGAGTCATTAGAATCATCAAGAATAGTCCTCTTGGTAGCTTGAACCTTGGAGTCTAGAGCTACCTTCTTAAAGGGTGAGAGAGGGGGGGCAACATTCTGAGGATGGGCCTTGATAGGTGAAGCAGACTCTTCACGTTCAACAAGGGTAGCCTTGGCAATCCTAGCCTGCTTGACTGTAGGCACCTTAATCCTTATCCCTTCACCAGATTTCCTCTTTTACTTGGAAGCCATTTAAGGAGCATATTACTTCTTAGCAGAAGAAGCATTAGACTTTTCCATGCACTGGTCCAACAGAGATAAGGAGGTTGGAAGCTTACTCACCAGATAAGAGTTTTAAGTTATGTTTGCAATAGACTTCATGGGAACATTCTCAAGTGTAAAAATCTTGGTCAGTACAACAGGATAAGGTATCTTCTTTTACTTCTTCTCCATTAAAGAAATCAGATAGGTTAGAATGATGTTGGCAAGATTGACCTTTTCCTTCACAAGTATGTGGTACATGAAAAAATGGTCCAACTTAGAAACAATATCCTTTACATTTTTTCTTGGGCAGAAGATTTGCTTCATCAGAAGATGAAGCATCTTCACCTTGGGAAGAAGATTTCTAAATACTATCTTGGAGGGGTGCATTCTCCTATACAGTAACTGGTTGATGTCTAGTGTAGAGACCTCCACACTTTTGAAGTCCTGCATGAAAATCAACCCACCAGGAGCACAACCACAATTAGTAAAGACCATATCTTTAGAGATTTCAATCTTTTTGCCTCTGAGAGTCCCATAAATGACAAACCTCTTCTTATCCACATGGACGGTCCTCTAAGACAAAAGAAGAAGAATATGGTTCTTTGTCTGTGCAAAAATAAGTCCATTCAATACCTTCTAGTTCTTCTATAATGTTGCGACCTTTGAGTTTATGATGCTCAGGATCAAAGAAAAAGGACTCAACAATGTCCTTGACAGAGAAGAATTCAGCCATTGCAAAGAAGGAATTTGAGGAAGAAGAAAGGTTTTAGGATTTAGGAAAAGGAGAGGTTTTTTGCAAAGAGAAAGCAAGGAGAAGGAAAAACTCAAGAGATAGCACAAAGGAGGAAAATGATGAAAAGATGTGCTAGAGTCAAGAAGACTTTTGAAGAAATCTTAGATTTATTGATAACCAACATTAAGTATTCTAATTTAATAAAGTCATGTTTTGTTAACATCTGATGGTCTATCTAAGTGTTTCAGGTTACAAAGTATGGGTTATAAAACAAAAAGGGAGTCCTTGCATAACACAAGTCTGGTAAGATGAAACAAAGAGAATGATGCATCAATGAAGGAAACAAGATCTGGGAACGTTCTTCAAAGTAAAAAGCTCATCTGGATTTGTACTAGACCCAGACTTGTTAAGACATACTATATGCATCAAGTGTGTGGAAGAGTCCTCTTCTCAAAGCAAAACTTTTCATCAACCATACTCTATCCTCATGCTTCATTAAGCCTAAAACTGCTCTAAACATCTTGAATTTCTCCAGCAAGAATCTGATTGTTCTTTCTTTTGAGTCTCATCATTAAGACTTTATGGATCACCAGACCCT
The DNA here is from genome assembly GCA_037962975.1 of Clitoria ternatea. Classification (NCBI taxonomy): domain Eukaryota; kingdom Viridiplantae; phylum Streptophyta; class Magnoliopsida; order Fabales; family Fabaceae; genus Clitoria; species Clitoria ternatea. The sequence goes on from CM075671.1 coordinate 154,819,872, forward strand.
AAATTATTTGCAGAAGTCCTCCCTAAAGGAGACGAGTCTGGTCCTTAATTGATGACTTATAAGTTAGCTAACTCTATCAAAGCATGAAGGTGTTTTTCCTCACAAAGAAGGAAAATAATAAAGCAAGGAAAATCAAGATCCCTCTCTCAAATGAGAACTTTCCATCTTGGTGAAACTTACATGATCCTTCTCTGCCTCTATCTGCACAAATCTCGAAAGCTCTCTATCCTATATTCAGTGTGCAGAATGACTCTCTTTAACCCAAAAAGCATATGTTTGTTAAGGAAAAATCACTCTACATTGGATGTATTATTCTTCAACGGTCATCCAACAGATCTCTCTCAGTTGCATATCTGGAAAAAACTCATATAAATTGCAACCATTCTTTTCATAGAACGTAGAAAAGAGAGAATATGAGAAGAAACAAGTAAGATCGTGAGAGAAAACAGAGAGAAGAAATAAGAAATGAAAGTCGCGTGATAAAAAGAGAGTTTGTGAGTAAAGAGATAGAGAGAAAAGAAAATGAAAAAAATGGCATACTTCAACAAAATAAGAAATAAAATCAGAAAATGTTATTAGAGAAAAGGAAAGCTCACTATGTGCATATCAATCTTATATCTCAGAAGCTATAGTACCTAAATCAGAGACATGCAATCAAATTTATATTCTCGAAGATATCATTGTATTTGACTAAGCTTTCAAACTTAATATGTATCTCACTTCTCTTACATCACCTACTTGTACTAAGTTTTATATAAAAATAAGCCTCTCTTCATCTGTATAAGTTTGTTGACCAGACTTATCACTTGGCACAACTAAGTCAGAAGGCTTATTAATCCTAATGTTCCACTTCTTTCAATTCTTTATAAGTACAAGTCTAGTAGACTTGTTGGAAAACACTATTGGCCTGAAGAGGCTTTGGAAAGAATACTTGGGTTTAAGCCAGGAGTGGCTTGTGAAAGAATACTTGGGTCTGCCCCAGGAGTGGGTGCTGCAAAAGAATAGTTAGTTTAAGCTAGGAGTGGCTGGTGTCAAGAATACTCAAAGTCACGTGAGGTGCTTAAGCTAGGAGTGGTTGGATTCAAGAATACTCATGGGCACAATCTGTCCTGGTTATGTAAAAGAAACAATTTTACATAGTGGAAAACTCTTCAACTTTGAAGTTACTGGATGTAGTTTCTGTGTTGGAAGTGAACCAGTATAAATTTCATGTGTACTTCTTCTTTCCTTATCTCTTACAAGAGTCTGATACTGATGTAGGATCTACTTCTATCTTCTTGAAGAAGGGTGGATCTAGGGCACTCTTCCTCTTCTAACCTCTTCAATACTTGATGGAGCTTCTTGCTCTTGGGAAAATCAAAATGGAAAAGGAGGAAAATGACACTAAACTACATGGATTTGAAAGGAAGAAAGGAGAAGGAAAGGTGGAAATAAAAGAGAGAAAGGAGAAGATTGGAGGGAGGAATAGAGGAGGTGAAGGGGAGGCCACTCCAAGGGGAGATAACTCCCTAGAACTCATCACCAAGAGGGAGGAAACCCCTTGGATGAGAGCTTGCTAGAGCTCACTCTAACCTAAAGAGAAGGGAGAGCTTCTCTCACTAAAACTTACTTTAGAAAGTGTGAAATTCTCAAATGGCATTCAAGTGTGTCAATTTACAAAGGAATAGCTCTTTATATAGAGCTATAGTGATTTCGGCCAAGGGACTCCCTCATGGGCCTCTCTATGATGCCTAGGCCCAATAATGCAAATGGATAAGAGTATGGCCCAAAGTGAGTGTACATGGCCTAAAAGTGGCCCTATTGACCTTGCAAGGCCCAAATAAACCCTATAAGCCTAGAGAATCTAACTAAGAAGTATATTACAAGTAAAGTATGAATAGAACCTCCAGGATTCTTCATTGGGCTTAGGCCCACTCAAAGCTAGGAAGGAAGATAAGGCCCGATGGATGCTCTTTATCTCTTTTAAGCTTCATTTGTAGTTCATCTTTAGCTACTTGTTGTGGAGTTATGGGGTGTAAAACTATCTTCTTACCATCTAGTTTGAAAATGAGGGTGTTAGTGAACCCCTCATGGATGACCTTCCTATCGAATTGCCAAGGTCTTTCTAGCAAGATATGAGTTGCCTCCATAGGTACTACATCACAATTAACTTTATCTTTATATGTGCCTATGGTGAAATTTATTAAGACTTACTTATTAACTAACATCTCTCCCTTTTCATCTAACCATTGTAACTTATAAGGTCTAGGGTGATCTATTAGTTGTAAGCCCATCTTATGCACTAGTCTTTGGCTTACTACATTAGCACAACTCCCACTATCCACAATGAGAGAACATAATTTGTCATTTATGTAACATCTTGTATAAAAGATGTTCTCTCTTTGTGCAGTATCATCTAGCTTAACATGACTACCAAGTAATCTTCTAATCATGTAAAGCTCACCATTATCCCCTAAAATATGCTCACTGTCATATGAATCACTACTTGAGTCATCACTTGAATAGTGAGAATCAGAATTAGACTCTGATTGACTTGAGTAGGTTCCATTATTTTTCAAAACCATGGTTCTTTTTGTTGGACAGTCAGAAGTAATATGACCTCTACCAAGGCATTTAAAACATTTAATGGTAGATGATCTAGAGGATTGTGGTTTAGATGTGGATTCATGCTTTTCTCTTTGATTCCTAAAAACCTTTCCATTTTTATGCAACTCACTTTGAGGTTTGGAAGATGAAGTGCCCACTTCCCTCTCCCTAGGGTTTCTATCAAACCTACCCTTTTTATCTTGTCCTACCCACTTAGATTTATAGGCTTTATTTTCCCCACTATAGGCTTCTCTCTCTTTGTATTGGCTCTTTACCTTAGTGCATTGGTGAAGTAGTTCCTCAATGTCTACATGTGGAAGGAGTTCTACTCTATTCTTAATGTTCCTATTAAGGCCATGTAAGAACCTATGCATTAGGGTTTCCTCATCTTCTTCTAGGTTTTCCCTAATCATAGCTCTCTTTAATACTTTGTAGTAGTCTTCTACACTCTTTGACGCTTGGGTGAGTCTATTTAGCTTTGCTAATAGCTCCCCTCTATAGTAACTAGGAACATAACATTTTCTTAATAGAGCTTTCAAATCTAACCAATCATCTATTAGTGGAAAATTATCTTTTTTTCTCTCCTTACACACTTGAGACCACCATACTAAGGCATAGTTTTGGAATGATAGGGTGGCTATCCTAACCTTACTTTCATATTTTATTTGATAAGAGTTAAAGATTTGTTCTACCCTCATTTCCCATTCTAGATAAGCCTCTATGTCACTATTGCCATTAAATGGGGGTATTTCTAATTTGACTTCTCTTAAGCCTATATCTTCTCTTTTATGCTCATGGTGTCTGTAACATCCCGATTTAAAAATTAATTACCGAATGAAATTGAGCCATTAAAATAATAATTGCAAAGTGGAAGATTACTTGTTAATTATAATTAACTTAATTAATTTAACTTAAGAAAATAATGGCTGATTAATTGTGATTAATTGTAAATAGCTGGCTGCTTGTGATTGGTGTGTGACGTGAGTGGATTGCCGTTCACGAACTCCCACCCCACTCTTCTTCTCTTCGTACGCATATACATATGTCCAGAGCCACTGATGTTATTCATTTTCCCTTCAGACTTCCTCTTCCGCTACTTCTCTTCTCTTCGTTCTCTCTTCTCTTCTTCTTCTCCCCTGTTCTCTGTTCTCTATTTCTGGAAACCCACGACGACGGTACTGCAGAAGATTTAGAGTTTCCTTCTGTTGGTGAAGGACGATCATCGAAGCGGAGGAAGAACAGCTCCCTGTTCCTGGGCTGATTACAGAATACAACAACGTTCGAAGGGCTGAATGAGTGAGAGTATTGGACAAAGCAACAAGGCAGAGGATCAACGTCAAAACAAAGAAGCCTCTCAGAGTCTCTTAGTTGGTAGGGGGTATCTTATATCTTAAATGCATGGGTTATGGACGGGTTCCGGGTGTTAATGACTTGTTGATTCTGTGTTTGATGCTGTGTTGTGGTTGTATAAAGAATGTGTGATACCCAGATGCATGATGATTAGGTGTTGAGTGATGCATGTCTAGTTCCATCCGTGAAATGCATGTTAATGGTCTTGAGAATGTCGAATGTTTACATGAAAAGAATGTGTTGGAGTGTTATTGATGATTGCCATGTGATTTATATGGCATGCAAGTGGCCATGAGTATTAAATCCTGACTGCATGTGAGAAATGTTGTTTCTGCGAGTCTGATGATGTTTTATACCGATTGCATGTGATGCATGTACTGTTAAATGAAAGATTGTATATATATGAACTCTGTGTTTGTGTGATCAATCTGTGTGTAGCGCATGGGATGCGTTAATGCTGGGAGCATATAGTGTGGGACACTACCATTGGTTATTAAAATCGTGAGACGCTATGAAATCCTTTTGAGTAGGACTCAAGGTAAGCCTTTGAGTGGGACTCAGGCTGCCCGTGAACACCGCCGTTGGCGCTGAGAGCGTTGGTGTCACATGTGTGGGGAAACGGTTTGGTACCTGTAAAATGGCCAAGTCAGCTGGGAGCTGAATAAAAGGCTGGGAGCCTACATTGCAACGAATAAAAACCGATTACACACGAATGCGGATCTGAGTGATTGAATTCCGTGTACTTGTGCAGTTGATGTTGATTGTGACCTGATTGCATACACATGTGTAAGGTTATTGGGCATGATATGTGTATATAGCCGAGTGATAACTGAATAGATTCTGATCGGAAAATATTTTATGTGTGTTCTGATTAATTGGTATTGTGTATGTTTTGATGGTTGCTGTGTACATTTATATTGTTGCTTAATTGAGGAATAATCCGAGTCAGTATCTATCATTTAATATCTAAGATACTCACCCCTACACCATTTTTCAGTATGTGCAGGTCGGACTCGGAATGAGGAGAAAGCCTTAACCCGAGTGATGGGTATTTATGTTGTTGTAATGTATAGAGTATGTTGTACCGATTGTATATGGTTATATTAAAGCCTTGGCCGGCTCTCATGTAAAATGATGATTAAACATATTTATTTATAAGGATTGATTATGAGAATTATAGACATGGTGTCACTTGCATGGGATTATAAGTATTGGTAAGTGTATAATGTCAAGATAATGAGTATTTCGAGTGTATGATTCTGTATATACATCTATGTTGTATACTGGTGACTTGTGTTTGGGTAGACTGAGAGATGTTGATGGATAGAATATTACTAAGTTAATGATTTTCCGAGTAGACATAGTTATGAGAGTCATCTCCGAGTGAGGCTATAAATGGCTGTGCCTTCTTGTCTGAGTGGTGGAGACCTAAAGGATTCTGAGAGAAATCTCTTTTGATGAACCTATTCTGTGTGGGATTTAATGGGAGAATTTTCGAGTAATGCTAGGCTTGATTATTCCGAGTGAAAAATATGTGTAGATCCCGAGTGGGAAAGGGTTTGGATAATTCTGAGTGGAAACCCCGAGAGAACCTCTTCCGAAGGGAGAGTTGTTGTAATGGTTTAGATTGGAAAGAATTCTAAGTGTATAATGTTTATAATCCGAATAAATGATATATAATCCGAATGAATGAGGAACTATATTCCGAGTGGTTAGGATTTGAATAAGTCCGAGTGGAACTTAACTTAATGATTTTCCCGAGTGAATAAGATGATATATTCTGAGTGACGAATGATTGTGAAGACCCCTTTCTGAGTGAAGGAAGGTCTATGTGTTCTCCGAGTACGAGATGTGAAAATATACCGAGTGGTGAATGTGTAATACATTCCAATTGTGTTGAAGTTAAATACACCGAGTGGTGTTTGATTGGGAAATATTCCGAGTGAGGAAGGTTTATGGATTTCGAGTGGGATAACCCTCATTTACCGAGTGAATTGTATATGAGACCCTTGAGGATAGAAAATAAATGACTAAGTATGATATGATGGGTTGTTTCCGAGTGAATGGAACTATGGATCCCGAGTGTTTGATTGCCGAGTGTGGCTCCTCGCCTCAGCGAATAAGAGATTCACTCCAGCGAGTGTGGAATGGATGGTAGGCATTTGGGTTGTTTCGCTTAAGCGACGCATGCTTCCCCCAAGCGTGTTGGGCTGTCTCGCTCAAGCGGTGTTGGATCTCGCTTGAGCGAGTGCACGTTGTACTGGTTTCGCTTGAATGCTCTTGTGTTTCCGCTGGGCTGATTGGTCTTCTTCTTTTATTCCCTTTCCTTCCCTTCTTTCGCTTGATTATTTATGGGCTGTCGGTTGCTTATGGTTTATTTTGGAAAGCTATCCCTTGCCCTTCCATTCGTTTTATCTTTCCCTCGGATTGCATGTTATTTTTGGAAAAATTTCCCTGCCTCGGTTTTGGTTTTAAAAAAATTTGTAGGATGTTTCAGTGTCTTCTTTGTCTAGGCTCCTCTTCACTACCACTATTATTATGTCTATGATTTCTTTTATTTCTATGTCTAGTTCTAGGGTTTTCATTATGCTCAAGATTTGTTAGCTTAGCATTGATGTTATTCAAGCTATCCACTATGTTATGAAGCATAGTTTTATTCTCCCTATCACTAGAAGACATCTTTTAAGGTTGTCAAAGATATTCAAGACAAAAACAAGGAATGTGTAGACAAACTAGTCGAGGAGGATGAATGCAAAAGAAGTACAAGAAAACACACAACAATCCTAAAATATCAATACTAGGTTTCTAACCTAAGGGAAACAAGATCCTAGGTTGTCTTTTACTAGGTTAGTCCTATATTGCTTATGGAAGTCCTAGGTTTAGCTTTAACCTAAGTTGATTATGATTGTCTTAGGTTGTTTCTAATAATTAACTAACCCTAGACAAGCCTAACCAAATTCGGTTCACTAGTTAGTTAACCTAACAAAATTAGTTCAACTAACTAACCAACACCTAACAAACCCTAACTAGAAGTAGTTATTTAGCTATGGAAGTTCCAACAAAGTCTAAAAAAGTTATGATTAGGTAAAACCCTAAACTAATTTTAGTTATGATTAATTGAAGTAACTAGAATTAGTTCCAACCACTAACTAATTAACCTAATTAGTTAAGACAAGCAACTAACTAACAACTATTAGTTATAACCAACAACTAACTAACTAAAAGACTTAACAACCAAATGCAAATGCTCTACCACTAGCCGAAATTACCAATTTCAAATGAAAGTTAATAGTGTCCAAAAGTCCAATGTCTAAAGGTGTGTCCAAAATATAAGACAAAAACCTAATACACAAGACCTAAAAATTGAAATTTGCCTAAGTTCTACTAGTTACAAGGCTTTTGCTTCCTTTACAATTTTTTTTTCTTCAAGCTCTTCCTTGATGTGTAAGCTCCACCTCACCTAGCAAAACAAGACAAGAAAATACTCCAAACGAAATTTGTTAATGAATTCAAGAAAAATTAAACCTCACAAGTGTATCTCTCAAGTGTCTCCTCACAACTCTTACCCTTTCTTTTGGTGTCAAGTTAACCCAAGCAATTTACACTCTCACCTCAAGTGTTCCAATAGGCTACCCTCAAGGTATAGAGAAGGGAATTATCAAGAAGGTTGAAAGAAAAACAACTTCAAAGACAAAACTTGAGAAGGAAAAATGACAAACTAAAAATGCTTAAGAAGAAAGGCTACTCAAAGTGGAAGATATTTTTGGATTTTTGATTGACAAGACACTAAAGCAATAAATGTTCAAAGAATAAAAGCTATACTATGGATAAGGATTTTGAAAATGAAGACAAAACTAGAAAAACAAGAAACTAAAAATGCAATCAAAAAAAGGAAAGTACAACCTAAACTTAGAGACTCTAAAATTGCAATCACAATTAAGCAAGTAAGGTTAGAATGAAACTATATGGAGACTTAAGCAAACAACTCACTTCAAGTAAAAGGTAATTTCAAAAATTTGATTTTGATTCTTGGTGCCTTACTTCACACTTTTCTTAATGAGGCTTCTTTTCTTTTCAACACCCTTTTTCAATTTTGGTAGTATAGGGTTTTCTTTTTCTTTTTCTCTTTTGAATACTTTCTTTTTATTTTATGGCCTTTTGTATTTTTTTTCAATGCACAACATCACCAATGAACTCACAAAATCGAAATGAATCAATGCTAAAACAAGCTTAAATGTCTCTTTCTTGCTTAAGGAAAAACACTTGCAACCTTCTTCCAAAAGGAGTAGAAGGATGATGTTCAAAACTTTTGACAAAATTTTCTTTGATGCAACAAGATAAGAACCGAAAATAAGATGTGTTCCTATTGTGCATTCATAAACAAAAATAACCTAGAAAGAAAACTAAGAGTGAATACTAACAATCCTAAAAATGAGATGACTTTTTGGAGAGTCTTAAAGTGAGACCTCCTAACAAGACAAGGATGGAACCTTTGGGAGATTAGTCAAGGTGCTTGAACTAACTCCACTTCACATGGCTATGCACTTACTAACTAAGGAAAATCATCACAAAGCCTAGAACACTAGACAAAGGTTCCATATGGCATAAAAACTAATTCCTATTTGGCTCTAACTACCAACTAACAATTAACAAACTTCTAACAACCAAGTAACAACTCCTAACCGAAATACTAATGTGCCAAATCTGAAATTTTGCAAGACATTACAATAATAAACCGAATACTCAAAGCAATATGCAAGAAAATTGAAGAAATGGAAACAACTAGCACAAAAACTCAAAAGAACACCAACTTTTTTTATGAATTTTCTACTTTATCATGGCATCAACAAAGCAAGTAGGTGATATGAAAACAAAATTCCAGCCAGCAAAATAAAGGCAAAACTGAAAACTAATGGAGGAAGAAGAGTAGAAAAGAACCTCCCAAGCTCAAATGATACCAAATGATGTAGGATCTTCTTCTATCTTCTTAAAGAAGGGTGGATCTAGGGCACTCTTCCTCTTCTAACCTCTTTAAGACTTGATGGAGCTTCTTGCTCTTGGGAAAACCGAAATGGCAAAGGAGGAAAATAACACTAAACTACACGGATTTGAAAGGAACAAAGGAGAAGAAAAGGTGGAAATAGAAGGGAGAAAGGAGGAGATTAGAGGAAAGAATGGAGGATGTGAAGAGGAGGCCACTCCAAGGGGAGATAACTCCCTAGAACTCGCCACCAAGAGGGAGGAAACCCCTTGGATAAGAGCTTGCTAGAGCTCACTCTAACCTAGAGAGAAGGGAGATCTTCTCTCACTAAAACTTACTTTAAAAAGTGTGAAATTCTCAAATGGCATTCAAGTGTGTCAATTTACAAAGGAAGAGCTCTTTATATAGAGCCATAGTGATTTCAGCCAAGGGACTCCCTCATGTGCCTCTCTATGATGCCTAGGCCCAATAATGCAAATGGAGAAGAGTATGGCCCAAAGTGAGTGTACATGGCCCAAAAGTGGCCCTATTGACCTTGCAAGGCCCAAATAAACCCTATAAGCCTAAAGAATCTAACTAAGAAGTATATTACAAGTAAAGTATGAATAGATCCTCTAGGATTCTTCATTGGGCTTGGGCCCACTCAAAGCTAGGAAGGAAGATAAGGCCCGATGGATGCTCTCTTTGGCCTTTTTGGTCTTGCTCCTTGTGAGAGGACCTTTGTATGCTTCAAGTCCTTTCTCTAGGATGGTGTGAGGGTCCTCCCTTAGTGGTCCTCATTAGATACCCTCTCTCATCCATCTTGAATTGCAAAAGTCTACTCCATTGTGCAAAAAGGCTCATTTGTTTATACATATCTTTTTCGATTTAAAAAAGTGAATAGACTTATTCAACCCTCCTTTCTAAGTCTGTTCTCTGAACTATCAAGACACATATTTAAAAATGGGAAAAACTGTTCAACTGAAAGGAGAGAGAAAATGGTTTAAGTGACAGTTACATAAAACCATTAACTTTACCACGTGGGACGTTTTAAAGTTAATGCCCAAAAAGAAATGAAACGGTTAAGGCAAAAATGAAAGGCCATTCCAGATTAATTAACCATTTAGCATATAAGAAGAGCAGTCCTAGCTCTTATAGGTTAAGCATGATTAGACTTATGCAAATAATAAACATATTAATCATGCATTCATACAGACTTCATCTTTAAAGAATATAGATATATTTTAATATATGACAGACTTTTTAATCAATCAACATTTCTTAAATTTAAATTGTACTTAATAAATACAAAACTGGCTAGCTTTTTAAGAATGTTTGCCTACTAATGGTTTGTATCTATAAACTTCATATCTAGAATACCTTTTTGTACATAGTCTCTGATGAAGTGATAATTCACCTCTATGTGTTTGGCTTTGGAGTGTTGGATGAGATTCTTGGATAGAATTATTGCACTTGTGTTGTCACAAAACACAGGGATCTCTTTTTCTCTAATAGAATAGTCTTCAAGTTGATATTTCATCCAAAAGAGTTGAGAATAATAACTTGCTATAGACATATATTCAGCCTCTACAGTTGAAAGAGCAATTGAGTTTTGCTTCTTGCTTCCCCAAGAGATCAGACTTTGACCAAGAAGGTGACATCCACCACTTGTACTTTTTTTGTCCACTCTGTCTCTCATAAAATCTAAATCATACTATCCAGATAAAGAGAATGAGTCTATTCTTTTGTAGAACAGCCCAAGGTTAGTGGTACCTATAAGATACCTTAAAATCCTCTTCACTATAGACAAGTATAATTCCTTAGGGTCTGATTGGTATCTTGCACACATACAGACACTAAACATTATATCTGGTCTACTGGATATGAGATACAGAAGGGAACCAATCATTCCTCTATATAAAGTCTGATTCACTAATATACCATACTCATCTTTATTGATTATACAATTAAGATACATATGAGTGCTCATTGGCTTAACATTAGTTATTTTAAACTTTTTGAGCAGCTTCTTGGTATACTTCTACTGATAAAAATATCATCATCAATCAGTCTGATTTACAAGCCTAGGAAGAGTTTGTATACTCCTATCATACTCACTTCAAATTCAGCCTGCACCATTTTTGAAAACTCTTTGCACAAACTTACATAAGTAGCATAAAAAACAATATCATCCATATATATTTGCACAATTATAAAGTTTTTATGAGACCTTTTTTTGAATAAGGTTGTATTTATTTTTCCTCTAGTAAAGCCTTTTGAAATCAAGAAGGAACTGAGTCTCTCATACCAAGCTCTAGTGCTTATTTTAGACCAGACTAATAAGGACACAATATGGGAGGATCCACACCTTATTCTGGACAAAGGCTTAAAGGCTTACAAAGGCCCCTTAACAAGGGCCAAGTCCAAAAAGGGCAAAGAGATCATCTAAAGAGCCCTAGCTTGCTTCCTTGCCTTGCTTAATAGGCCTAAGGCCAATGAAGACACTTTGAAGATCTATATGTGCTCATCATGTATTATAGTCCATAATTAGAGTTTCTAGCGTTTTAGGATTTATTTGGACCTTACTAGGTCATTCGGTCACTTTTGGGCCATGTATTAGGCCATATCCTTTCCATTTACCTTAAGTGGGCCTAGGATCCATGATAGAAGCCCAATTAGACCCCTTGGCCGAAACTACCACGTGCCTATATAAGGGTGTCTTCTCTTGTAAATTGCCATAACATGAATTTTAGAATTTTCACACACTTTGTGCAAACTTTGAGAGAGTGAGTCTTCTTCTTTTCTCTAAGATAAAGAAGCTTTAGCAAGCTCTTATCCAAGGGGCATTCTCCCTCTTGGTAGTGAGTGGGAATTATCTTCCCCTTAGGAAGTGGCTTCCCATACACTTTTCCATCTTCCACACTCCATCCTCTTCTATTCTTCACGTTCCTCTTCCATCTCTACCTTTCCTTTTCTTTTTGTTTCCAATTGTTAGAGTCTTTTTCTTTTGAGTCTTTCTTCCAAGAAAGGAGCATCCAAGGCCATGATCATTGAAGGCTAAAGAAAGAGAAGAGCTAAGATCTATCCTAAGGAAGATCTTCCATCAAGATCCTCCTACATCAAGTGGTATCATTGAGCTTGGAGGTTCTTTTTTCTAATATTTCTTCTTAGTTTTGGTTTTTTTAGGTTTTCATTGGATGGTTTTGTTTTGTTTCATGCTCATATAAAAGTAGATGCCATGTTATATGTTAGAAAAATACAAAAAGATTGAAGTTTAATGCATTTTCTTATCATCTTTCTTCTTTTTCTCAAGTTTTTGCATCTTGTTTTTAGTATAGTTTGATTTTGTTGAGTCATATGCCATTTATTAGAGTTTAAATTCTGAGTTGTGCACCATTGTTAATTTGGTTTTGACTTCAAGAATTAGGATTGCCAAGTTTGTTCATCCTTAGAGCCATATAGGGTGTGTTTAGTACAAGTGGAACCTTTTCTAGTTTCTAAGTATGTTTCAAAATTCAGCAATTAGGGTGCTTAAATCCGTGTGGTAGAGTTACATGATACATCAATTTATGACTCTAAAGGTTCCATTTCAAGGTTAGGAGACCTCACTTTAAGGTTCTCCAAAATTTGTGCTCAACTTTTAGGATGTAGAAATCAATTCTTAGTTTTCTTCTAGGTTCTTTTAATTTTAAACTTTCAAGCACCACTAGGACATAATAGTCATTTGTTTTCATATTGAAAGTGCATAACAAAAATTTGTCAAACACAAATGACCTTCCATAAGTAAGTTTGGGAGAAAATTGCATGTTAACCTAAGCAAAAAGAGTGAGATTGAATTTGTAACTAGAATAAGTGAGTTTCGGTTTTGGGCTTGGGAGATTGGTGTTAAGTGCAACAATATATTAGAGGCAAAAAAAAACAATATAAAAAGGAAAAGAATACAAGAAAAGAAAAGCCCTTACAAAAGCAAAATCAAAAAGGGTATCAAAAGAAAAAGTTCAAAATAAGACCTCTTTTAGCAAAATTTAAAAAGTATGAGCACTAAGTTCTTTTGTTACTTGAAACACCAAGACCTAAAAACATAATTGCTAGTTGATCCTTGATTACATACTTCAATTTCACTTTGCTTGCTTAGAATGCAATTCTAGGGTTTCTAGGTTTCTCCATTAGCTTGCTTTCTTCTTGCATTTATTTTGTTGTTTGTCAAGTTTTGTATTCTCTCTTACATTTTCAAAATTGTAGTGTTCTTAAGATTTCTTCATTTTATATTTTATTGCTTTGAGTCTTGTCATATCAAAAATACAAAAATAAATCTTTTGAGTTGCCTTTCAACTTTTTGAGCATTTTTAGTTTGTCTTTCTTTCACTCTTAAAGTTTTGTCTCTTGAGTTTTTCTTTCCCTTCAATTTTAAGATAATTTCGTTCTCACTATTAAGAGGATAGTGTATTGAATGCACTTGAAGATAAGTATGTAAATTTCTGTGGTGATCTTTAAACCAAGAGAAAGGACAAGGCTTGAAAGGTAACACCTTGAGAGAAACACTTGTTAATTGAATTGCTTAACAATTTTGTTTGAGTTTTGTTGTTTGCTAGGAGCCTGGAGGATTTCTCATCAAGGCTAAGAAGACATTGAAGACTTGTAAAAGGAAGCAAAGCCTTGTACTCATTAGCAAATATTAGGAAATTTTAAAATTTTTAGGGTTTGTAGTAGCAAAATTTAGTCCTTGTATTTATGGATAATTAGACTTTGGACATTGGACTTGGACTTTTAACTTTCTAATTTTTGTCTAGTTTAGTGCATGTGCATTTGTGTGCTTTAACTAATTGTTGTTAATTAGTTTAATTAGTTAAGTAGTTGTAACTAAAAGCGGTTAGGTAGTTAGTGGTCTTAACTAGAAGTTGTTAGGTGGTTAGTTGTTATAACTAAGTTTGTTATTAGTTAATAAGTGTAGTTAGAACAAACTCCTAGTTACTTGTAACCTTCTCATAACCAAATTAGTTCTAGTAGTTAGGGTTGTTATAACAAGTTAGGGTAGTTACAATAATAATAACCACATAACTAACTTAGTTAGAGGTTGTTAGGGTTGTTAAACCTAAGTTTGTTAGTCTAACTACTTAAAACCGAATTTGGTTAGTTTGTTACAATTAGTTGCCTATTTAGTTACAACCTAGGATTCCCATAACTAATCATAGTAAGACAACCTAGGATTCTACCTAGTACAAACATCATAGGTGTGTGTCTCTTAGGTAGAAAACTTAGAATTTTATTCTTAGGATTGTTCTTTGATTTCTTATTTTTATTTTGCATAAACATCCTCGACTATCTTGATAGTACTTTTGTTTGCCTTGTCTTGTTTTTTTTTCTTTGACAACCTTAATCATGTCTCTAGTGATAGGGAAAATAAGTCTCTTCATCATAACATCATGGATAGCTTAAACAAGATTAACACTAGGTTAACTAACCTAGAAAACAAAGAAGAAAACCCTAGGTATAGACACAGAGAAAGGAATCAATGAAATCAAAGGCATGAACTTAGTGATAGTGAGGATGAATATAGATCTAGAAGACACCATCATAATAAAAAAGAAGACCTAGGTTTAACAGAAGTCAAGCTTGAAATTCCCCCTTTTAATGGAAAAAGTGATATTGAAGCATACTTAGTTAGGATAGCCACTCTCTCATTTCAAAACTATGTCTTAGTGTGGTGGACACAAGTGTGTAAGGAGAGGAAGAAAGATAACTTTCCACCAATTAATGATTGGTTAGACTTAAAAGCCTTATTAAGGAAGAGATATGTTCCTAATTACTATAGAAGGGGGCTATTAACCAAGCTAAATAGACTCACCCAAGGTACAAAGAGTGTTGAGGATTACTATAAGGCCTTAGAGATAACAATAATTAGGGCTAACTTAGATGAAGATGAGGAAACCCTAATGCATAGGTTTTTGCATGGCCTAAATAGGAACATTAAGAATAGAGTTGAACTCCTTCCACATGTAGACATAGAGAAACTTTTGCACCAATGAACAAAAGTAGAAAACCAATTGAAAGAGAGGGAATCCTATAGAGGAGAATACCAAACCTCTAGGCCCAAGTGGTTGGGCAAGGATGATAGAAAAGATGGGTTTGAGAGAAAACCAAGGGAGAAGGGAGTAGGCACTTCTTTTTCCCATTTACCTAGTGAGTTGTATAAGAATGGTAAAGTTTTTAGGACTCATAAAGAAAAGCATGATTCCACATCTAATCCTTTAACCTCTAAATCATCTACCATAAAATGTTTTAAATGACTTGGTAAAGGTCATATTTCTTCTGAATGTCCTACAAAGAAAACCATGATTTTGAAAAATAATGAAATATACTCAAGTCAATCAGAGTTTGATTCTGATAATCACAATTCAAGTGATGACTCAAGTAGTGCTTCATATGATAGTGGGCATATTTTAGAGGATGATGGAGAGCTTTACATGATTCGAAGGTTACTTGGAAGCCATGTTAAGCTTGATGATTGTAGACAAAGAGAGAACATCTTTTACACAAGATGTTATATAAATAAAAAACTATGTTCTCTCATTATGGATAGTAGGAGTTGTGCCAATGTAGCTAGTCAAAGGCTAGTTCACAAGATGGGCTTAGAACTAATAGATCACCCTAGACCTTACAAGTTACAATGGTTAAATGAAAAAGGAGAGATGTTAGTTAATAAGCAAGTCTTAATTAATTTCACCATAGGCACTTATAAAGATGAGATAAAATGTGATGTAGTACCTATGGAAGTAACTCACATACTTTTAGGGAGACCTTGGCAGTATGATAGAAACGTCAGCCATGAAGGGTTCTCTAACACCCTTACATTTAAGCTTGATAACAAGAAAATAGTCTTGCATCCTTTAAAACCTCAACAAGTGCTTCAAGATCAACTTCAAATGAAGTTAAAGAGGGATAGAGAATTAGGTTCTTCTACTAACCTTTTAGAAAAACAAAAGAAAACCAAAAAAGAAGATAAAGGAAAAGGGGTTGTCATTTATGATGACTCTAGAGCCAATTTTTTGGCTACAAAACATGATTTAAAGCAAGCCATGCTTCTTCAAAAATAAGTCTTAATCATTATTCCTAAAGATATCCCTAGCACTTCCTTGTGCTCAATGGGCTCTTCCCCGTCTACTTTGCCTACAAGGATTCAAAACATTCCAGATAAATTTAAAGACCTCTTTCCTAAGGACATTCCTCAAGGCTTACCTCCAATTAGGGGAATTAAACATCAAATAGATTTAATTCCTGGTGTTAGTCTACCCAATAGGCCTGCATATAGGTGTATAGGAATGTCTTCTCTTGTAAATTGCCATAGCATGAATTTTAGAATTTTCACACACTTTGTGCAAACTTTGAGAGTGAGTCTTCTCCTTTTCTCTAGGCTAAAGAAGCTTTAGCAAGCTCTTATCCGATGGGCATTCTCCCTCTTGGTGGTGAGTGGGAATTATCTTCCCCCTAAGAAGTGGCTTCCCATACACTTTTCCATCTTCCACACTCCATCCTCTTCTATTCTTCACCTTCCTCTTCCATCTCCACCTTTCCTTTTCCTTTAGTTTCTAATTGCTAGAGTCTTTTACTTTTGAGTCTTTCTTCCAAGCAAGAACCATCCAAGGTCGTGATCCTTGAAGGCTAAAGAAAGAGGAGAAGAGCCAAGATCCATCCCAAGGAATATCTTCCATCAAGATCCTCCTACATCATATACAGTGCTTTACTAAGTTTAAAAACATGGTTTGGAAAACA
The DNA here is from genome assembly GCA_037962975.1 of Clitoria ternatea. Classification (NCBI taxonomy): domain Eukaryota; kingdom Viridiplantae; phylum Streptophyta; class Magnoliopsida; order Fabales; family Fabaceae; genus Clitoria; species Clitoria ternatea. The sequence goes on from CM075671.1 coordinate 154,836,538, forward strand.
AATATCTTCAAAACTAGAGGGTTGTTTCACAAACACTTCTTCTTCAATAAACCTATTTAGAAAGGCACTCTTAACATCCATATGATATAATTTGATTCCTTTATAAGTAAAAAATGTAAGAAGTATCCTAATAACCTTAAGTCTGGCTACTGGAGCAAAATTTTCAGTGAAGACTATACCTTCTTGCCGATTATGTCATGCTACTAATCTGGCTTTGTTTCTGATAACTTTTCCTTCTTCATCAAGCTTATTCCTGAATACCCATTTTGTTCCAATTATGTACTTGTTCTTAGGTCTTAGGACAAGGGTCCAGACTTTATTTCTCTCAAACTGGTTCAGTTCTTCCTACATAGCTATGACCCAGTCTATATCTTCCAAAGCCTTAGTTATAGATTTTGGTTCTAATTCTGAGACTAGGGCAATGAATAACTAATTGAGAAGTTTTGATCTGGTCTTAACTACAACTGGTTGATCTCCAATAATGAGGTTTGAAGGGTAATAAGCCTTGAACTTCTAGTCGTTAGGCTTATCAAGTTCAAACACTGATGGTAGTTGTTCAAATTCTTCATTTCCATCTTCTGTTGGTTCTAATTGAGCAGGATTAGATTCTTATTAATCTTGCTCAAATTCTTGTTGTTGCGTACCTACATCATCAAGTTCTAGATATGTCAGTTTCTTGTCAGTCTCTTAAAGATCATCAAACCTTACATGCATTGATTCCTCAATGGTTTGAGTTCTTATATTAAAAACTCTAAGATTTTGATGTGGTTGAGCACCCCATGAATATCCCTTTATCACACTTAGAATCAAATTTTCCAAGATGATCCTTTATGTTAAGGATAAAATAAATACACCCAAAAGGATGATAATACGATATGTTGGGTCTTCGTCTGTGAACACCTATTTTGGTCTGGTCCAAGTGGAATGAATCTTTTTTATACTGAATTCTAATTCAGAATGGTCAAATTCGACTAGAATGGCTCCAAAATAATCAGAACCGAGCGAAATAACTCAGAATGAAGCTTTTCCAAGTGAAATACAGCCCTGTTGGAGGCAAATCTGATTGGAATGATTCAAAATGATCAAATCTGAGCAGGATGACTCAGATTAAAGCATTTCCGAAATACATCCCTGGTGGAAATAAATCCGATTGGAATAACTCAAAAAATGGTCAAATCCGAGTCAAAATGAAGAAAATCCGAGTGGAATGGCCCAAAAATGGCAAATCCGAGTAAAATGACTCTGATTGAAGCATTTAGGAGTGAAATATAGCCCTGTTGAACAAAAATCCGAGTGGAATGGCCCAAAAACTAGTAAGTCCGAGTGAAAATACTCAGAACGGATCAAATCCGAGTGAAATTACTCAGAAGGGATCAAATCCGAGTGGAATGTGCTCCTGTTAGAGAAAATCCGAGCAAGATGACTCTGATTAAAGCAAATCCGAGTGGAGTATAACCTGTAGGAAGAGAATCCAAGTGAAATGCTTCACTGATGAAGGTGAATAGGAGTGGAATGACTCCCTGTCAGAGCCATTCCGAGTGAAACATTGATTGAAAGCCCTTTGGTTAAAGTGTAAAGGCTGATTCCCAGTGAAAATACCCAAGCTTCCAAATTCTGAGTGGAAAGGGAGCCATTCCGAATGAAAATGACCCTGTTAGAGGAGAATCATCCCCTACTGCAACCAATCCGAGTGGAAAAAAGGACTGACCTTGAATAGATGCTGCCCAAAGCTATTTTCCGAGTGAAAGGATTGCTGATTGAAGTAAATCCGAGTGAGTATCACTCAATTGGAGAGAAATCCGAATTGAAAATTCAAATTTCCAATTCTGAGTGAGAAGAACCCTATTTCCGAGTGAAAATATTCAGATTCCAATTTTTGAGTGGAAAATAGGCACATTCCGAGTGAAGAAATTCAAATTTCCAATTCTGAGTGAGAAAAAGCCTATTTCCGAGTGAAAATATTCAGATTCCAATTTCTGAGTGGAAAATAGGCACATTCTGAGTGAAGAAAATTCAAATTTCCAATTCTGAGTGAGAAAAAGCCTATTTCCGAGTGAAAATGATCAAAATTCCAATTTTCGAGTGCAAGAAGGAAGGTTCCGAGTGAAAATGTCCAAGTTCCATTCTGATTAAAAGTTCCCAAGGACAGTTCTGAGTAAATCCTTCAAGCAATAAAGTTCTGTGTCACTTTTGAAAGAAATTCCGAGTGAATGCTTCACGCAGAGATGAGATCCGAGCAAAATACATCCGACTGAAAAGAATTCCGAGTGTTGCCTCTTCAATCAGAACCGAGAGTTGCTTCTTTAGTCAGAACCGAGTGAAGTATTTGCAGTCAACACCGAATGAGTCATTTCACTCAATTTTCGAGCCATTTCAGTCGGTTCCGTGTCATTCTTTTCTCACCCACTCCTGAGCCAATTTTCAAATTGGTTTCCGAGTGATACTTCAGTCAGTCAGCCCTCTTTAAACCTTTCCCGAGCCCCTTTTAGCCAATCAATTCCAAGCCCCCATTTCCACCAATTTCTGAGCCATACTTCAAACCATCACCGAGCCACTTTTTACCCGTTCCCGAGTCATCTTTCACTCATCTCCGAGTCATCCTTTAGCCAATTCCGAGTCACACTTCACATATTTTAGTCGAATCTGAGTCATTGGTCACTCAGATTGTGGAGAGGAGGTAAAGTAAGAGCCAATTTTTAGTCAGTACCGAGTGACCCACTTTTCACTCAATTCCGAGTCACTTTCTACCCAATTCTGAGTAATCCTTCGATCATTTCTGAGTGCTCTTCAGGTCTTTCACCCAAACGATTCTTGTTACGCTCAAGCGAGAATGGGAATCCGAGTCAGTTTTCACTCGGTTCTAACTGAATGTTCCAATCAGATTTTCTTTAATTGCCCACTCAATCCAATTGCACAACACCAACATGATTTAATTCGGTCTTTAGCATAAAATGGGCCTTTTCCACTCGGATTTAGGAGGCAAAGTGAAGACCGACCCCTTTTCCCACTCGAAATTAAGATGCAATGTGGATGAATGTTGACTGAGAGGGTGATCCGAGTCATTTACACTCGGCTTTCCAACATTCTCACTCGGATTTCCCCAGTTTTACTCGGTTTTCTCATTTTCACTCGGGTTTCCATCATTCTCACTCGGATTCCATCACTATCTCTCGGATTTCCGCCAGGCCCCCCTGTTCGCCCGTGCTGACTTGGATTCCACCATCCAAGTGGATCCAGGAATCCTGGGGGTGGCAGACAGGGGCGGAAGTGGAGGGAATTAAAAATTCCCACCCAGCTGTTGTCCCCCACTTCACTCTAAATGGAAGAGTGAGTTGGTTTTCCACTCTGAGTGGAAGCCTGAGCTGGCCTTTCACTCAGACAAGCCTATAAATAGGCAGGGGTTGAAGCACCAAGGGAGGACAGAATTCATTAAGGGAAAACTCTGTCAAATCCTCCGCTCTCTCTATCTCCCACACTGCGCAGCCCCTCACAGCACCCAACACCCTCACGCACGGTCCAGCACCCCCTCCATTAACTCCTCATCCTCTCACCCTTTTCAACCGTCCAGCCTCCCCTTCAAGCCCACCAAACTGACCTCCTCTCACACACCGTCCAGCACTTCCTCCCAGCCACCAAATACCCTCCAGCACCCTCCTCTCACCCTTTCCAACAGCCCCCACTCATCCTTCTCCTCACCTAAACCGACCTCCTCTCACACACCGTCCAACATCCCCCTCAAATCCACCAAATCCGACCTCTTCACTCCTCTCAACTCCAACACCGTCTCTCTTCTCACTCAGTCTCACTCGGTAATCACTTCTCACTCGGTATTTTCCTATTTCCACTCGGTTTTACCATTTTTACTCGGTTTTCCTCGTCCTCACTCGGTTTTCTGCTTTATCACTCGGTATTTCATTTTTTTACTCGGTTTCTTCCATTTCCACTCGGTTTCTTCCATTTCCACTCAGTTTTTTCCATTTTCACTCGGTTTTCCCCTCTTTTTCACTCGGTTTTCCCTTCTCCCACTCGGTTTTCACTCATTTTTCCCTCTGTTTTCTGAACTTACTGTTTCCCTTTCTCTTTTGTAGCTTCTGCTACCTTCCCCTTTCGCTTCATAGTAAAATATAATAAAGGGAAATAAATGCTTCCTATGTTTTCTTTCAAATCTAAATAAAAATCAAAAAAAAAGGAAACAAATCATTTTTAAACAGTGTCGTACGGGAGCACTCCCGTCTACACAACCTCTTTAGGATTCGTACACGTGCGAAGAACTTCGCCTTGTATGAGTTCCCCGTCTCAATGACATCCATCATCATTTCCCAAGTCTTTTCCTAAAAGAACAACACTCAGAACTACGTAACCCTGATTTCTTGATAATTCAAGAATACGTAGGAGCAGGACCTCAACTCCTGTCGGGCCCATCTTTCTTATTTCTTTTTATTGGTTTATTTCCTCACTTTCATGTTTCTTTCATAAATGTTCTTTTTTTTTGGTCGCTTCCGTGAAAATCAATTTAGACGTGACGTCTTGTTGATTTCCCCCTAGTTTTTGCTCAAGCCTCGCCATAATTCATAGGGAAGGGATACTTAGGACGAGACGTCCCGCTTATCTCTTTCCTATCCCCATTTTTTTTATTCGAGAATGTCTAATTTAGGTGTGACGCCTTATTAGCATTCTCTTCCCCTCTCTGTCTCATATCGAAGTCGAGTTTAATTCGGATGAAACGTCCCATTGACCTCGCTTCGACATTCTATGTTTGTACAGTTCTCTCACTCCATTCTGTCGTTTTTAAATAAAAAATACAACAATAAAAGGGAAGAAACAAACCATCTTTTGTAAGGCTATTTATGTTGCGCATTTTCAATCTTGGTACTGTTTTTGACAGGCGATGTAGGGTGCTAATACCTTCCCTACACGTAACCGACTCCCGAACTTGAATCTCAATTTTTAACCAGTGCTTTACTGAACTTAGTTTTTTCCAATGTTTTTCCTATGGATAAAAACGTTGGTGGCGACTCCCTGTTTCATCCTACACCTTCTCTCTTTCTCGCCGCGCCGTCGTGATCCAGGTTGCGACATCGTCCCTTCCACAATTCATAAGGAGTCTTGTTCAGTATAGGTCTGATAAGGATTCTATTTTGAATATAACAAGAAGTGCTCACAGCCTTTACCTAGAAATATTTTGGAAGATCATTTTCACAAAGCATTATTCTGGCCATTTCTAGCAAAGATCTATTTTTCCTTTCCAACATATCATGCTGTTGAGATGTTCTTGAAGAAGAAAAACTATGAATTATGCCAAATTCATTACAAATTTTTTTAAAAACTTCATTTTTAAATTCTCTACCATGATCACTTCTTATTGTACCAATACATAATCCTTTTTCATTCTGAATTTTCTTGTAGAAAATATTAAATACTTTAACAGGCTCATCCTTATAGGATAGGAAGCATACCCATATCATTATTGTGTAATCATCAACAATGACAAATCCATACTTCTTTCCTGCCAGACTTTGTATTTAACATTGACCAAATAAATCTAAATGTAATAGTTCTAATGGTCTGGCAATGGAAACAACATTTTTCTTTTCAAAAGAGGTTTTGTGTTTTTCCCTCTTTGGCATGCTTCACAAGGTGAGGAGCTGTTGAAAGAAATTTTTGGCAGTCCCTTAACTAGGCCTTTTCTGTGAAGTTTTGAAATGTGTTTTAAACTTACATGCCCAAGCTTTTTATGCCAGATCCACTTTTCCTCGGAGTTTGAAAACAAACATGTTACATTTTGATCATTTAGTTCATTCAAGTCAACCTTGCTAAATTGTGATATCTGTTTGCAAAGAAGAGTGTGGTTCCATCATTATTGATGACAGTACACTGTTCTTTGTCAAAAGAGACCTTGTACCCACTGTCACAAAATTGACTAATGCTCAATAGGTTGTCTCAGACCTTCAACCAAATATACATTTTCAATAATAGGTGAAAGAACTTTACCAACTTTACCAGACCCTATGATGTTTCCAGTCTGGTTGCCTCCAAAGGTGATTGTTCCACCTTTAAACCACTCCAAGTCTAGGAACATAGACCTTCTTTCTGACATGTGATATGACCATCCATTGTCCAAATACTAGTGCTAATGCTTTGTCTTTGTCTTTAAGCACATCTACAATAGGAATAACCAATGATTTTGGTACCTAAATCTTCTTGGGTCCTACATGATTAGAAACCTTTCAATTCCTTTCTTTCTTTTCTATTAGTCATTTATCATATGACCATGCCTCTTGCAATAATTACACTTTGCATGTTTTTGTTTCTTTGGAACAGATGAAGGAGATGAAGATTGTAACATGCTGGATAAATTATAAGTGGAAAAATAAATAAATGGATGTTTTAGCTTAAAATAATAATAATTAGAAGGTAAGAAGTGAATTAAGTGATTAAAAGTAAATTTTGAAGGAGATGGTGAAAAAGGCTTAACGCGTAGCGTGGCAGTGGCGCGTAGCATCAGGATGAAATTTTAAAGTTAATGCGTAGCGCAATTGTGACGTGTAGCGTCATCGTCTAGATCAGTTTAAAATAAGACATGCAAAAATAGAAGCCTAAAATATCTTCCTCTTTTCTCCTTCCTCATTGTGAACCAAACCTTGTGGAAACTCTTAATTCCTTTGCATTTTGGACCTTGGAATTAAGGTAAGTCATGGAGGGCCCTTGATTTCGAAGTTCCTTTCTCTCATCTTCCTTCCTTTCACAAAACTGAATTGCATGTGGCCATGGGGGTCCAGAATTTATGTTTTATGGACTTGGCAAGTTTGGATATTGGTTCTCGCATGCTAAGGAAGGCAATGGACTAATGGATTTTTTGTTTCAGTGACCATAGGTGTCGGAAGAAGTGCCAAAGGACAATTGATGAAGTAGGTATTGTAACACCCTCAGTTAACTAGGACAATCCCTTCCACTAGATTGTTCTACTTAATTAAGAGGCTACTATTTTGATAAAAATATGGAAGTTTAAAAAATTTTGTTTTGTAAAACCAAATAATACATTGTAAGAACACTAACTCATAGAGTCAAATACAAAATAACCATAACATAAGCTAGATGTAACAACATAACATTTAAAACAACAAATACAAAGTAGAGCCGTGGTGGCTACTATCATAATGTATACATATCAGCACAAAATACAAGCTTCATCAGAGTTATCCTACTAACTTATAGGAGAACACAACTTCCTGGCTATATACAAACAAAATAAACAGAACATCAGCTCCAACTCTTTAATCCTCGTCACTCGAAGGAGAATTTGGGTGATCTGGTCCAAAAATGGGAAATGGCAGAGACAGGAATCCAACACCTGGCAACGACCCTGTACTCGATGAAGGCGGGTCGGGTGTAGGTGAAGGGAGCTGTCCATACCTATCATTATATGCCTCAAAAGCCCCTCTCAACAAGTCCCTAGCGGCAGGGGACATTTCATGGAAATGCTCTGTACCTCCATACATATAAGTCTGAAAGATTTCTCTGAGAACTAGCACGACTGGTCCCATTGCCTCCTAGTAAGAAAGCTATCCATCAGAGATACAATGGGAGGAACTAGAGGGGGAAGATCCTCCATCTGCATATCAAGAAGGTACATCCCTAGTGGCTTCACGGCCAAAGCTGCAGCAGAGGGAGAAAGAAGAGATGCGGCTACCATATCCATAAACTCCGAGGGTGGTAACTGTACTAGTAATGGAAGGAGGTCGGTCAGATCTGCCATCTCAACATCTTGTGGTGCTAGAATGGGTGTCGGTGTAGGTGCAGGTGTCGGCTTAGGTACTGGTGCGGGTGCCGGCTCCTCCATAGGTTCCTCTTCAGGGTCCTCATCTTCCTCTGAGTCAGTATCCCCACCCACGGATAGAGGAAAGTATACCGGAGATAGAGAATGTTGGTGACAATATGATGTAGTGGCAAGGGATGGAAGGGTAAGACCCCTAAATCAATAGCTACCTGCCTCCCGGTAATCTCCTTTAAATTTGTTGCACTGGGTGAAAAAGAAGGGTCACCATAACATCTGACGGTGCTCTCAATCACTTCGACATCCTTCTCAAATGGACATTCCGGCTCCTGGATCAGAGGAACCTCTACTAGTGGCTGCTCTGCTAGGGAATCCTCTGGGACCTTAAGAATTACAGGCAAACAAGGAAGTCCAAATCCTCCTTCAGCTGCAATCCTGGCACTCTCTTGACGGGTGTGATACCAAAAATGAATCGGTGGTCTGCAATAAGAGTAAGGGTGAGCTTTCTCTTCTAAACAAAATAGATGATGTCATTTTTGACGCCTTCTCAATCAACAATCAAACATAACTCAAAACAATCAGACTCAAGGGAAACCTATTTCTTCTAAGTTATCTCACACATTTCCATGCTCCTAAAGTTCCCTGTCTCATACCCAATTATCCTACTAATTCTTAGCACTTTCAAGAGGTATCTTATCACAATTATTAATCATTCATAATCATTATATATTCATGTTACGTAATGCATTGCATGAGTTCTTTAGTGGTATCCAAACCATTCACTCTTCTCATTAGCTCATATGAATGCATGTGGGCCTATTCTAATTCATATTCTCATCATTATTCCCAGAATCCATCCTGTACAGGTTGCCCCTGTACATAACGTTTCTGAACTAGAGATGGTCAGAGCCCACAAAGTCCTTTCATCTCATAATCGAGTATGAATTCTTAAGTCCACTCAATATTCATCATATCAATCATACTAGGACTTGGCTCTCCACGACCACAGCTACACTCCATCTTCAGTTGAAGTACATTAGGTTTGCCATAGACTGTCTAGCATTGGGCATGAATCTAAGCCGTTAGATGCCCTACCCAATTGTACTTCCAAGATCCTTCATAGGGATCGAACGCGAATGTCCTCTAGTATACCCTGGGTGTTAGCTCTAGTTTCCTTAATCAGTCATCATTATGTATGATGCATGGCTCACATAAGTTCTCATTCTTTCTCTTGATCTCGTCACTGGTAAGATCCCGTTAATGATTCATTTTTATTCTTAACACCTTTAATTTCATAGGTACTGTTTAAGTCTGAGGGTAGGTTTATAGGCTATATGGGTAAATCAAGGCTCACAATAGTTGGGCTTTTGAAGGTTGGGTATGGTTTCATATATTATCATATCCACATATATACATTCATATTACTACTTTCGTGACTGGTAATTGAGAATGAAAATGACCCAGCGTATCATTTCCATACTCATCGAGTACGAATCATTACTTCCATACTCATCACTTTCCACATCTTATACCTCGCTTTTCATTACAGGACTCGTTACCGTGACGGGTACATATTAATGTTTTCCTTCAGATGCATCAATAATACCTCATATTGCATAATGTATTTTTCACAGCATAATCAGTCATCAAGATATTATCACGGATGAATTCATACAGTTTATCATCATCAATCCATACTGAATCATTCACTTATCTGTAATTTAGTTTTCACCTATTCGTTCCTTTCCTCTCACCTTTATAGGTCTACCCGACTAGATCAAGTTATGTTTTATAGAGTTTATTATTTCCTAATTGTTATGACTCCTTCCTCTATAAGTATAATTTCTACGTTCAATTGAGTATCTTTTTAGAATAATTTTGTATATATATATATATATCCTTTCTCTCACTTTATACTACTTAGATATTTTACACATGGAATATTCTACTTAAGGCATCACTCGTTCCTAAAACTTATTCACTCCATTCTAATCTTATTATCCATCGTTGGTCACTTCTTTCACAAACAACTCTTTCTAATTTCTTTTAGATGTCGATCGTTTATTCGAGGCTAGTCTAACTGGTTTAGCGAATTATTATATACTTAAATCATGCTATGATTTATTTGAACATCTTGATCCTTAGTCTATTGAATCTACTAAGGTGATTTATAATTTAGTTTTATTATTGCTAAGTATTACCTTATTATTAAATCAATCGGTAACTATTTCTAAGTCCAATTTTGATTAACTCTTTATAGTTTTATTACTAGCAACTTACCAGATATTAATTTATTGAGTGATTATTTTATTCAAGTATTTACCTTAGCTACTTAATTTTATTCCAAACTTATTCTCATAGAGCCACGAGACTTAATTTCCGCAATGTTTAACTATACATATACAATCATTCTAAGTTATCTCTTCTAGTCCTTATTGTCATCGTTTTTATCTAAGCATGACATTTTTGTATTAATTAAGTTATTGATTATATAATTACTTATTAATCCCCTTAATTTCTAATATATCACGTAGTTCATTATTATACTATTTTTTACTTAAATTTTAGTATCATTTCGTAGATCTCAGAAAAGTATTTTTAAGAAATCCGGTAAAATAAATTAATCATCAAAATGTCTCGTCCGGTAGAATTTTTCAAAAATCGTGTACTTCTTGAAGACGGTTCTGGCCACTTAGCGATAAATTCAACTCTTAACTACGGGGCTTACCAGACAAAATTTATACAAATTACATCAAGAGTCATAAAAACATAAAACTTATTTATACAACCATATCGAATACTAACCGAGCCCGCCTAACACTAAAATCTGTAATTCTTCTATCTTAGCTCTACTCCCGGTAAAATTTCTTCTGATCACCCAATCGTCAATGCACGTATTACGAGATTTTATAAAACACACATTTTATTTTAAATTTCATTTTTATTATAGCAAGTAAGTATGTAATTAATGTTGAGTGGAGGCAGCAGCTAGTGATGGGATGGGAAACCATGAGTGGGTTGGTCTCTCCTGGGGTTGACACCTGCCCTGGGAAGTGGCTGGTGTGGTGGTAAGTTAAAAACCAGTGGCCAGAAAATTAAATTGTTACCCGATAGTTTCAGGTGTGCAGGATTTTTAGGAAATGAAAACCAGAGGCGTTAAAAATAAATACATGATCATTTATGGGGGCTGAATCTCAAAAAATGCCCACCATAAAACTTGTAGATATTCTCTTTCTCTTTGATTTGATATATCATTTACGATGATCCAATATTGGTAGCCTGAGATATGATCAAAACGAGATAGGATGTTCTATTCGTCCTTAGATCAGGTAGGCATGTAAAGATAAATTTTGTAAAAAAACATTTCTTTGAGGATTAGGCTTTGTGTCATTCATAAGACTTGTAGATATCCTTGATAAGAATCCACAACAAAAAGAACAAAGTGATTCTAATAACAGAAGAGGGTGATATGCCCATTGTTTTGGTACTAGTGAGCCTAGTGACATGATGAACAGGGATTGGAAAAGATCCTAAAAACTATACCAATCTGGGAGGATTTAGCTTTAGAGGTCTTCACAGAAAACGTAGATAATTTTATTACGGAGACTTTGACACTAAGTTTGCATGAATCAAAGGTTTTACAAAAAAGTTATGAATTTTTAAGTGAAGCATGCGCAAAGTAAAAACGCGACGACATGGTTTTAAAATGAATTTACTTAATCCGTGAATTTGAGCATGACAAAGTAAGAATTTGGGGTCGAGACCAGAAATAAGGATTGAAGATATCTTTGAAATAAAGTGAACAAGACTAGAATCATTCCAATCAAGCATTATTAGAGAAAGTTAGGTTCAAAATGCTTAGGACGCGCAGATTGAATTTCTGAAGAAATAAGGTGGCCTGAAAATAAGGTTGATAGAGTCCGAATCAAGTCTCGACCTCTTCAGAAAACATTCCTAACACGTCGAAACAAGTCACCGGGGACTGACCGTGTCACCATCGGATACCCCGAGGTATATGCATGATCAAACATAGGTGACATCGAAGGTTCTAATTGGTTCAATCAAACCCAATCAGTTATCTTCAATTTGTTATAAGGAAACCCTACTGTGACTAACCTCGTTTATGGAGTCATTATTCTCATATTAAGTTACCAGAAAAGTTTGACAACTGGGCCCCATAGTACAATACTGGGAAACCCTTAATATATTATTATTAAAATATTATTACATATTAATTAGAGTTTTAATAAAATATTATTTTAATATTATTATATACATATTTATATATATTACCGAATAATTTTAATTATTTTATAATTATATATATTAATTATATCTTTACTAGTTACCCCTAATTAACTAATTAATCTACATATAGTTTACTAAGAAAATAATCTAAATAACTAATTGTGATCTAACAAGATAATTTAGTTATTTTAATTAATCATCAACATCTATAATATTTTACTAATATCCGCACTCACTCATTTATTTCTCTACTCTATTATTCCTTACACATTTCTCTTTCTCTAGTGCGCCTTATCTTTCTCATAAATCTCTATTATCCTATTACACTTTTCCTTTTACTCATACTTAGCTTATTTGCTAGTACCTTGAACACTCTTTTTCCTCATCATTTCTAATTTCTCATAGTCACTCGGGATCAAGCTGAAGCTTCAACTTCCACTAAAATACTTATTAGAACACTCTCTGAGATCCTAAGAGTCTAGGCCCTTATTCTAAAAACTAGGGCTATTATAGGCATTGAGTTTGGAAGCGGAGCAGCGAATCAAGTAAGCGTAGGATGTCACACCCTGGTTTCCCAGACCTAAATCTCTACGTAATCAAGATAATTAATTAATAAAAATATGGGTAAATTTTTCGCGATTAAAAGAATTCCAAAACACCCCAACAATTACATCACGACCCGAACCACAAAAAACCAAAGAGTGAGATATATGAAATTTACATCTGGATCGCAAGATAAATCACCCATAAGTGTATACAAAAATAATAGAGTTTAAAAGGATCTATATATAGGGAACACGCCTAGTCCCATATATGAAGATGTAGAAAAAGCTCGGCAAAGCATGCAAATACATAACATAAACCTAATAGGCCACAATCAATCTTACACATAAGTCATAAACATGCAACGCCTAGAATATATATATATATATATATATATATATATATATATATATGGTCATGCAACACCCATCTCCAACATTCATTTCCACAATTGACCACGTTCAATTCAACCTCAAAATCATGTATCATCAACACTTATACATTACCCAAAAGGATCACACATCCAACGTCATTATATTTATCAAATGGGTATGAATTCCAATACCCCAAATATCAATATATCATTCACATATATGGTCGTTTACAATACATCCACCAATATCAATAATTATTAATATTATCATGTATATTTTATTCACAATATAATAAATTACAATCGCTACCCGCCAAGGCATTCCATTACCATTATTTACCTTCTCCAAGCTTTACTTTAAAATGCCTTCCCATCCCATGATATTCTTGCATCACAGTGCTAAAAGTAGACAACATGGGAGAGTGAGTTATACATTTCAAATGACGAATATGAATACAATTGAGATTATGTACATATGCATATCAACGTTATGTGTACTTTGCTTAAATCATCAATAGTCATCATAATTTATCATTTCAACAATATATACGTATATCATATTCATCAATCAACTCTAAGCAAAACAAGCACATATACACATCATCTCACAATGTCACAATGGACTAACACCAATATCATCAACCATACACAAGCATGCCCATCATCATATTGGGCCAACACACACATCATCATCATATACAATATCTTTTCATTGTATTCATATTTTACATGTTGTCTTTAGGTATTCATTTACCTATCTCATCATCATCATATCTCAGTCTCAACCATCATCATATATTAACATCAATCATCATCATGTCACAACACCTTTGGCATATCTCCATGCTATATGCAAATGCTCTTAGGCTAATGCATATGCACAATGGAATTAACAACAAATGCGGATCTGACTATGGGAATATAAACACCCAATGTGGGTTCAAGCATGATCATATAACCATGCCCCTATTGCAGTAGTATAATGTGTACACATATCTCTTAATGCATGCATAACACCAATTTTTACTGTACCAAACCGTATCGCCCATTTTGCAACACCAGTCATTTTCACCATGACCGTGGTAAACAACATAATTATCAACATAAGGCGTTGCGGGAAACCATGAATCATATCGTGGCAGCTGTGATCCAAAGGACCACCAGGGACACCTGCTCCTTAACAGCCACCCCCCACAGGGTTAACCACATGCAGCTCCCCAGCTCCCTGTAGCTAAGCTTCATGACTTACATACTGAGTCACAGAGGAACAACAAGAATGCTCATGCACAGAGCCGCCCTCCCACTGGGCCAACCGGGGGAATCCCCTAACATTCCTTAATGGCAGCGTATGATATGCCATGGATACAATGCAATGCAATTCAAATACATTCTCACACTATGCATCCTATCATGCTACTCATCAATCATCACCATCACCAACACCACCATATGATTCTTAGCAGATTTTATTATCGTTGGTTATTGCCATTGTTTCAAGTTTTAAGTGTGGTATTTCATATCAACATTCTTTATATCATTCATGCAAGTCAATACTTGCTACAATCATAATGACATCACAAACATCACAACATTCAACTATCTTACATCGATATTAAAGGAATGCCTAGCATCCGTATTCATCTTTATTCATCAATAACATCACCACATAATTCTTAGTGGATTTTCATCTCATTGATTATTACCATTATCCATATTTTGTTATGGCACTCACAACGATTCACCAATATAATTCAACCACACATACAAGATCACACTTGTATCAATCACAATGGCATTCAATGATCATCAATAAGAACATTAATCTTCCATTCAAGGAAATGACCAATAATATCATCCATTATTATTTATTATCGACATCATCTCTGATTCGTCGATTTACCACAAACACATTGTCATTCAATTGTCCCCTCATTAGTTTCATCATCAAACAAGGGTGTGTCTTACAACCACATCATTTAACTTTTTATTATCAATCATTATAATATATCATTAGTGGTGGAACATTCATGTTTTCATAATATGTCCCAGGAACATGCATATTTTACCAATATCTTAAATCAATAACAACCACCACTAAGGCACACCATAACATATTTTCTTGATATAATCACATGTCATTGTGTGATGAAACAAAGTTTGGATAATAACATTAATCTCATGGAAAGCTTCAACATTAAGGTATATGAGGGACATGACAATGTCATCATGTTTTGATTGCTAAATCATGTTTAAAATATACACAATCGAAAGCATAAACATGCCATGACTTAACCAAATCAAGCAACATCAAAACATAGTGAAAATTGGCCAAAAACACACAATGAATCGATTCAAGCAGGGCCATGAATCGATTCATGCATTGCTGGAATCCTAACAGCATAAAAACAGGGCTATGAATCGATTCCCACATACCAGGAATCGATTCTCATGTTTCCAGGGGACCATGAGTCGATTCCCATCATCCCATACTCCCATTCATCAAACCTAATATCAATCCTGCCTAAAACATTCATTGACGTGGAATCTTAACTCAACAAACCATATATCCATATACACACACATACTTTATCTTATCATGGATTATCCACCAACAAATGCATCATTCCCTTTAAAGGGATTCTAAAACTCTTATTGTCATTTCATATACATATTTATATAATTCCCAAAGCCAATAAATTGTCAATTGCCTCATTCAACAAATTATCATTCATCTCATCATTTTAACATAATCATGGTAAGGCAAGCATGAGTATAATCATATACATTAATCATTAATCATCCAACTCATGAAATTCAAATGTAAACTCCTCTCCTACCTTGAAAGAAGAACCGTAACAATTTGCATATTCCAAATGTTTTGCCATATTACCTGGAATATAATCTCTTATCAACATATATATATGTATGTATTCAATTAATGAGCCATCACAAGGCATCATCACAAGTTTAAATAATTGACACATCT
The DNA here is from genome assembly GCA_037962975.1 of Clitoria ternatea. NCBI lineage: Eukaryota > Viridiplantae > Streptophyta > Magnoliopsida > Fabales > Fabaceae > Clitoria > Clitoria ternatea. Next base: position 154,852,462 of record CM075671.1, read on the forward strand.
CTTAGAGTTCAATATCAAGTCCTAGATTTTGTTAAAACACCAATTCATATAATTGTGTTAGGTTTCGGGAATTCTTTTCCCAAAACCAAGATTCACTAGATCTTAAGGGTTAACCGTACCCAACAACCATCATATCACATCCTTAATCCATAATGCATCCAATCATCATATAAATCATCCAATTACTATCATTATCATTCAATTTCAACATAAGCCATCTTGGCTTCTTTTACTCCATTATCAATTAACAAATTCATATGGCATATATCATGGCCTAAGACCTCACTAAAACACCATCTTATTTTATTAATTCATCACAACCATTATTGGTTCCATCATCAATGGTCATCTACCATTATCCTTATCGCCTATCATCATAACTAACAACATCCACCTACAAACATTATATAGCCATCTCTAAACTCAATTCCTTGATTTTTCTCATAGACATCATTCAAACACTCAAAAGTTATTCTCATGACAATAGATTATCAATATCTTAAACTTTGTCAAAACCCTCAAATCATCAATTCTAGGGGTTTTCATACAACCTGGCAAGCATCATTTTCCAATAATTCATCATACATCATCAATGTGCAAATCAATTGTAAACAAAAATCAATGATCCCAATTGTCATCTAACCTAGGGTTTGAGTTTCACATGCATATACCATCATCCACATTAAAATTTGACTTAGCTCAAAATTCCATCATCATCAATAATTGATTCTAACCCTCAAAAATTCATTTTCTTTATATGAAATTATTCTAAAGGTACAAAATCATTAACACTATCAATTTTGCCAAAACCCCCAAAAATTCAACACTTAGGGTTTTCTCTAAAATCACCCAACAATAACCAATTTCCACCATTTCCATGAATCACCATAAACTCAATAACCTACATCTATATTTAGCATAAAACCATAATTAAGAGTCATTTCTCAAGCCATTCAAGCCTAGGGTTTCCATTTCCATCAACACCCATAATTTTCCAATACCACCATTTCAAGCTCAACAAAATCAAAACCATCAATGGGAAAAAGGAGTTAAGAATCATACCTCAAGCCTCAAGCTTAGGCCAAAAATGAAAATAAGGAAGGGGATGGAGAACCCATTTACTTTTTGCCCTAATATGCCATACAAGCTTCATAAATTCAAGTTTTGTTGTTGATTTTTGTAACAAAATGGAATGGAGAAGGGTGTGGACGGTTTTTTCCATTGGAGAGTGAAGGAAAAGAAGAAAAATAAAGAGTGAATGGAGGGAGAGAAGAGCCATACAGTTTTCAGAGGGAGAGAGAGGAAAGATGACCAAAATTGGTCAATAACCAATGGGTAAAAGGGTGCTTCAATTTATTTTTACCATTGGGTAATAATTCCCCATTGTCCAATGGGTAAAAGGACAAAAAAGAGAAAGGGGAAAATTCTATGGTTGAGCGAGGAGAAGAAAATGGGAATTTACATTTTCTTTTAATTCCATTTGGCTTGTATTTTCCCCATTTAATAACATACGTCATGTTTGAATAATTATCTCCTTAATACCAAAAATTATTTTAACTATACCACTATACCCATAATAATTTTCTAAGTATTCTAGACCCCTCAAATATCCAATTTAGCTTAGTGGGTCATAACACCATCCGTTAAATCATTTGGTTCTGGTAAATCTTAATTTACCGATAATTCACCTCTAGTGTCTAATTAATTTTCCCACATATATTGTACCACAAATAATTCATTATTATTATCCAATAATTTTATTTTCCCAAAATTTGGGATGTTACATAAGACGCGACTGACACCGCGAGCAACTCAAAGAAGCTTGGAACCGAGGTAAAGAGGTATTTGGGTCATAATTAAATAGAATGGGTATGTATATTAGGCTCGGGGTACGTTATAAAATCTTGATAGGTTACGAGAAGTTAGAAAAATTGACTAAATAGTAATTGCATGGGTATGTGTATATAAATATGGAATTGTATATATGTCTTAGTAAATTAAACTATGAATAAGATGAAAGTTATGAAATATAAGCGAAATAATTAACTAATCGACTAAAGTAATGATTTGAATTATAAGAAATATGTATATGTGTACCATATTGTGAATCATGAATTAAAATCATGATGCATATGTTTGAACATGTATATGCTTATGTGAGTATGAATGAGATGGTGGAATTATGAAAAGAAAATGGTGAATCGGTAAACATTGTGGCATTATGTTGGTGGGCTTGGCATGTTGGCCGCCTCGGTTGATGATTACGATATATTATTGATTAGCCACATGGTATATGATAAGTAAATTTGATGCTTATATGTGATTATGTGGTGTGGGACGGCCGACAATATGATTCACCCCTCGTTTTTGGCTCCCATGGTCCTTTAAGATCTACTTAAGCTACCCAATGGTCAAGTCAGACCCAGTGGTTGAGGTAGAGAGCCAAGTCAGGCTCGGTGAACTAAGTCAGGTTCACAGGGTGTCAAGTCAAACCCCCAGCTGAAGGTCGATCCTTTAGTATCCAGATATTATGTGTCAAATGATATAAGAGTCAATTGTTATGTATATGATTAGTTGAATATGATGTATGAAGTTATAATTATGATTTATGATAACTGTTATTATGAGTTAAACATTGAGAATAATGGAACTTGTATAAAGTTATGTAAAATACGTGTTATATAAGCATGACGGAATTGATTGGTTTATATTAGTAATAGGAAACTATTTAATTAAGTACTTTCGTTATTTATTTACCGTTCTAGATTAATCACGATATTCCAAATACTCACCCTTGTTGTGGTTTCCTCTAATTTAGTAACCAGTGACAGGGAGGGTGCGGATGCGACAAGCGGATGATTGATGCCAAGAAAGCTGTGGAAGGATGAATTTGTAAAATAGTTTGATGATAAATTGTATGATATTTACCTTGTGTCATTATAAGATTCTGTGAATTGATGTGTGATGACCATTATGTTCATTTTCGTTTAGCGGTGATGTTAGTTGTGATTTAATGACGACTATGCGTGATCAAGATGAAATATGATGATGGAAAATGAAATTTATGGTATATACATTGGTAGTGAATTAGTTTGTGAATTGTTTAATGTTTTATGTAATTATTGGCCTGGAGCCATGACTTGATGTTTGATTGATGATATGGATAGGTTTTGCCATATGTTGCGGATGTTGTGTGTTGTGATTGAGAAATGGATTAATGTTTTGATTATTTGATGATGTAATGCATGTCTTGCAAATAGGTGAAGTTAAGTGAAAATAGGAACTAATGAGGTGAATCTGAGATCCGAAGGGTTTTCAGACCCCCAGAAGGGACCAATAGGTTCCCTAGCATATTTGAAAACTGTGCATATAGGCCTTGGGCAATTTGGTGTCCATTTAGGTAGTTTGGCGCATAGGTTTGCATATAAGTTGACTTAAATGCATTTTCATGCATAACTCGCACGTATGATGGTATTTTGGCAAATAGACGGCTCCAACATTTCAAAAATGGGGAAAATAGGTGGCCTGTTAAGTTTCGTGGCAATAAGACCTAAAACGGGTCAATTGGGTAGGTCAAAAGTTAGCCGAATGGTCTAAAATGCATAACAACATCAGGTGTTTTCTATCATACTGACGTTGTGCGTTAGCTTGACGTATAGTATCAGGGCTGTGATGGGAGCTTGATGTGTACCATCAGGCCCCTGTTTTCCAAAACTTGAGTTTGTGTAACTTTAAATGAGTTTTGGGCCCTAAAATGCTATATTGGAATTATTTAAAGCCTTTAACAGAAAATAAATGTTTGATGAATATTGGACTATTAAATTAATTATTGTGTGAAAAATTTATTGTGAATTTTAATTAAATGTTTAAAAATAAGTGTAAATAATTAGAGGATGTCACAGGTGGTATCAGAGTCTGGCCTTTGCTAATACAGTATGGTTCGGGAATGAACCAGGCGGAAGCTGGTGGGCATGTGACATCCCAGCATTGTTGAGGGCGGAGAATGATCGTCGGTGCATGGGCACGGACAAGGAGAGGCTCCTAGCAGGCTTCTAACGGGGAATATGACACCTCGGGAACTGTTGAGGGCGCAGAGTGATCACCGATGTATAGGTAGGGACAAGGAGCGGCTCTTGGCAGGCTTCTAGTGGAAGGGACACATGAATGAACCGAATACATACCAGAATGAGAGGCATCCAAAGACTGTATAGGTATGGGACTATACAGTCGAGGATAGCTTAAAGGAATAAATTCATACTACCTATACCAACAAATGCATTAGCCTTTAAGTAGCCCATAACTTAAGGACTCCAAGGTTAAGCGTGCTTAACTTGGAGAAATCCTGGGATGAGTAATCTCCTAGGAAGTTCTCAGGAAATATGTGAGTGAGGATAAAAGCACACTGGAAAGGTCTCGTGTTGGTCTATGGGAGAGTCATTAATTCCTAAAAAGCGGTCAGGGCGTTACAGTGGTATCAGAGCGGTTCCTTTCAGGACCGAATAGGTAAGTAGATGTGATAAACTATGTAAGTCTTATATGGAACTATTCTTATATTTTATGTATACGTGTTTATGATATTGACAGGATAACTGGGCATCGCTTCCTTGGCACTCAGCGGTATTGTGTTTATATATGTATAAGGTAATGATTCTACTCCCTGGTGAATTATTGGTTACTAATATGTGTTTGGGTATTGTAGAACTGAATTATGGCGGAAGGATCTAGTTCTGGGGGAGGTGATGACTTCTTTTCCAGATTCTCACATATGATGAAGAGGTTTGAATCTGGCCCGACTCTTAATAAGTTCTTGAAAAGGAACCCACCTACTTACAAAGAAGGACACGACTATGATGGAGCACATGTTTGGCTACGATACATCGAGCAAGCTTTTGAATACTTCAAATGCTACAGGTGAACCATTGGTATGGATGAACTTCCAAAGGCGGTTTTTTGCCAAATATTTTCCAGATAACTACAAGATTCATAAAGAAATGGAATTTCTGAAATTAGAGCAAGGCAGAATGTCAGTGGCAAGTATACAAAAAATTTGATGAACTATGTGATTTCTACAATCCTTTCTCCTTGGAAGGTACTGAAGGCAGTAAATGTGCCAAGTATGAAGCAGGGTGTAGAATTAAATTATGCGGTGTGATTATCCCCCTTGAGATTCGAGACTATCATATCTTGGTGAACAAGGCCAGACTAACCAAAGAGATACAAGTACAGAGAGCTTCCCAATCAAGGGACAAGAAACCACTAAAGGCAAAAGGATTTAGTTTCAAGAAGATGGGTCAATTTTTTCGATAAGGTAAGTCTTCTACCATTTCTTCATCCTTTTTAAGGCGTGGTTCTAGTGGTCATTCTAGTGGCTATTTTGGGGGTCGTGCTTGCTATAATTGTGGCCAAGAGGGTCACCTTTCTAGGCATTGTCCAGCTAACCAAACTGTTTGATTCCAATATGGGCAATTAGGACACTTAAGGCCTGATTGACCACAGAGGCAGCAGTAGAGTAGGCAGGGCAACCGGGCTCTCACTTCTATGGCCCGTGATGGTAGTTTTAAGCATAGAGGTCGAAACGGCGATGGCTGTGGAGGCCAACATCCGAGAAGGTCTGATGCACAGTCCAATGGTGCTCAGAATGTTATGACTGGAAGAGTGTTTGCCTTTGATGCTTCTGAAGTCGCAAGAAATGACAACTTGGTGTAGGGTAAGTGTATCATTCATGGTTATCGTGTAAATATGATTTATGATTCTAGTGCTACGCATTTCTTTATTTCGAAAAGTTGTGTTTGACGGCTTGGCCTATTGGTGGTATTGATGGAGAATGCTCTTAGTGTCTCCACCTTTACTGGTTCCACATTTAGAGCAACCACTATATGTAGGGAGTTGGGAATGTAAATTGAAGATCGTCCTTTCTTGGTGAATTTAATATGTATGTCGCTGAAGAATCTGGATGTTATATTGGGTCTTGATTGGTTGTCGGCTAACCATGTTATGGCGGGTTGTTACCATAAGACCATAATCTTTTCTCAAGACCACGATACTAGACATGTGTTGAGTTGTGTTTCTGCAACATATGCTATTTTGTTTGCTACGGAAGGGTGGTATAATCTTAAAGCTGGTGATATTCTGGTGTATGTAATTTTCCTGATGTGTTCCTAGAAGATATTTCGGAATTGCCTCCTAACAGGGAGATTGACTTTGTCATTGATTTGATTCCTGGGGCAGAACCTATGCCTCGTGCACCTTATAGAATGTCTTCTATGGAGTTGGCTAAAGTTAAAAGACTAATGAGTTATTGGATGAGGGATTGGCCAAGTGCCTTACCTTGGGGTACTCTTGTATTATTGATGAAGAAGAAGGACAGTAGTATGCAGATATGCATTGACTATCAGCAATTGAATCGATTAACAATCAAGAATAAATATTTGTTGTCGTGAATTGATGACTTATTGGATCAACTGCGAGGTACTTACATATTTTCCAAGATTGATTTGAGGTTTGGGTATCATTAGATCAGAGTGAAACCCGAAGATGTTCCCAAAATGATGTTTCAAACTTGTTATGGCCATTTCAAGTATGTCATGATGTCGTTTGGAGTGACAAATGCTCCAGCTATTTTTATGGACTATATGAATAGGATCTTCTAGCCATACTTGGATCAGTTTGTGGTGGTATTCATTGATGACATCTTGGTGTATTCAAGATCTATTGAGGATTATGCCTAGCATCTTTAGATTATTTTGCAGGTATTACGAGAAAAGAAGTTGTATGTTAAGTTATCAAAATATGACTTCTGGAAGCAAATATGCAATTCTTGGGACATGTAATTTCCCATGATGGGGTATCTATGGATCCATCCAAAATTGAGGCAGTTATGGCATGGGAGAGGCCTAAATCTGTAACTGAAATCAAGAGTTTTCTGGGATTAGTTGGTTATTATCACCGCTTTATCGAGGGATTCTCGCATATTGCGCTTCCCTTGACTTGGTTGACAAGAAAGAAGACTCCGTTTGTGTGGACTGAGAAGTGTGAATTGAGTTTTTAGACTCTAAAACAATGTTTGACCTCAGCATCGGTACTTGCATTACCTGATGTGACAAAGGAGTTCATGGTATATTATGATGCGTCCAAGTTTGGTCTAGGGTGTGTATTGATGCAGGATGACAGAGTGATTGCATATGCTTCGAGGCAATTGAGACCACACGAGCAGAATTATCCTACTCATGATCTTGAGCTTACGGCGGTAGTGTTCGCTTTGAAAATAGGGCATCATTATCTGCATGGTTCTCATTTTGTGGTGTTTAGTGACCATAAAAGCTATATTTGTTTGATTAGAAGGAGTTGAACATGAGGCAAAAGTGATAATTAGAATATCTGAAGGATTATGACTTTGATCTGAGGTACCATCCTGGTAAAACGAATGTTGTTGTTGATGCTTTGAGCAGGAAAGTCTTACATTCAGCCTTCTTGATGGGAAAAGAACAGGAATTATTGGAGGAATTCTGTGACATAAACGTTGGGGTGGTCATGCAAGCCTAAAATCAGATGATTGTTGGAATGCTGAAAATCTCAAATAAGTTTTTGGAATCCTTGGCAGCAGCTCAGGGAGTTATTGAGGTTGCTTGATGTCAAAGCTAAGGGCAAGGAAATGAATTTGAATAAGGGACATGATGGTATTTGGCGATTTAGAGACCGTGTTGTGGTACTTGCGGTGGGACATTTTAGGTAGTTAGTGTTGGCTGAGGCACACCGGAGTTCCTTAAGTATTCATCCGGGCATTACAAAAATGTATCATGATTTGAAAAAGGAGTTTTGGTGGCCGGGTATAAAGAAGGCAATTACTGAGTATGTGAGATCTTATGTGGTGTGTCAGAAGTACAAGGTTGAGCACCAGAGACCTTCTGGATTGCTTCTGTAACATCCCAACTTTTATATAAATATCTAATTGAGAGAAATACATGACAAATAATTATATATGAAAAGATTAATGTTTCAAAAGTTTGGAAATGATTTAATTGGAATTTATTGTGATTTTTCATAATTTACTAAGCTTAAAAAGCTAAAATTAATACCCGGTTAAAAAATAGGTATCGACCAAGTATCTCCATTAAGATGCCATTGGTCAGGGCTGTTAAGAATATTATTGTGAATCTGAAAATATATTTGGAATAATTTTTAGATAAAGTATTGAGCCCGAACGGAGATCCTGTTTATTATAAAATAGAGAAGTTTTAATGAGGGGAAAATTTTAAACTAAAAATTCCTACTTTCCTTCTCATTTTCACGTTAACTTCCCTCTCCCTTGGCAAAACACATTTGGCTCTTTTTACTTCTCTTTTCTCCCATTAATCTTCATCTTTTTTCCACTCTCTAATACTTAGACAAGGGTTGTACATCTTCACCCCCTCATTTTTGAAATCTTCCATTGACCAAGAAGGAGACATAGTGGCTTGAAGCTCTCCTCCTTTTTCTTGCATTTTCATTACCTCTTCCCTCTCTCTTTATACCCACTTTCTTTTGTTGGCTTGAGGTAAGTACTCATCATTTTTAATGAGATAAAGCCCTAGGTTATGGGTTCTTGTTATTGGGAGAGTGTCTTAATGCATAAGGGTTGTTGTGGGAACACCTAAATATGTAAACCCTAAGATGGGGTGAAATAAATATAAACTTTTATGAGCATTGATAGGGGAACACAAAATTGCCATGGTAGATGGTGGAAATTATATGCATTTATGATGGTTATTGGGTTTTGATAAAACCCTAACCTTTGATTTTTGGGGAAATGTAGAATGTGAGTGAAAAGAATATTTAATGATGTTGGGGAATGTTATTAATGAAGAGAGATAGCCATTGATGATGGATAAAGATTATTAATAAAGAGTGAAAACCATTAATGATAGTGGATAGTTAATAAGAGTAGTTGAAACCCAATAATGAGAAAACCCACCAAGGATGATGGGTGAGAAATTGATATGTGTGGGTAACTTAAGTAGTTGTGTTATTGCCCATTTAATTATAATGAGTTTTAATTTAAGGGAAAGAATTCCTGAAACCTAAGAAAATAAGAAAGTGAAAACCTATTGCAAGTTATGATATAATAGGACTCATGTATGTATGCATTACTGATATGCAAGAAATTTGAAAATGATGTTGAATGAGTGATTGATGTGGTCCTATATGTATTTAATGTAGGATTTGATAATTCTTGTGAAGTGGGATCATCTAACCCAGAGGAATACTTCTCTTGAGGTAGGAGAGGAGTATATTTTCTAAATGTATGATCAATTATATGTTGATAATGTATATATTGATGCACATTTACATGTTCTTCCTTGAATGGATATACTACCTCTTGTGTGTGATATGAATTGAGATTGACTCCTATTAATGATTGGATGTTAGTTTGATACATTTGATGAGAATATAAAGTTAGATTATATTTGTCGACATGCTCTTGAATTCCATGTATGAATTGACATTGACATGAATCCTTGGCTAGTATAATCTTGAATATTGTGAGTGGTATACCTTGGAGAATGTTCTATATGATTATGTGCCATTAACTATGATGTTAAGTGCAAACTATACCCTTAAAAGAGAGGATGAGGAATCCTTGTGAAGCCAAGGATAGCATGTGCATTATTGCATTCATAACATGCATGACACAACATTTTATATGTGGTTGTGATCACAATGATGAAAGTCTTGCGGGACTATGAAAAGGAGTACCCTTGCATGGGGGAAACCAATATGAGAATGATTATAAGTAGTTGCGATCACTTGGTATATTGAGATGGTAAAGGTCTTGCGGGATCTTATGAAAAATAGACCCTTGTATGGAGGACATATATTTGATTGATTATAAATGGTTGTAATCACTTGATGTATTGAGATAACAGAGGTCTTGCAGGATCTTGTGAAAAGAACCCTTGCAGGGGGCGGATGCTTAAGCAACTATGCGTGGTTGCAAATATTTGATGAATCATGTACGTATGAGCTATGAGTAAATGTTTCAAATCAGATCTATTGCATAAGCATTTTATGGTAAGACATATGCATTAGCCATAGGGATATGGCATTTGAGTTAGGGAAAATCAAGAATGACGACATTTTATTAAGAGTGTAAATTGAGAGATAAAACCCACTTTTGGTCACTAATAAATTGCATATCGTTGTTGGTGTGACCTCTTTATATTGTTTATGGCTTTCGACAATAAGTATGGTGATATTATGATTTGGACACTCGACTCTACTTGGCAATGTCCTTGTTGATAGATTGTTATGTATGAATACTTATATTCAATGGAAAATGATTTGACATGTAACACTATTATTTGATTTAACTCCCTTGTAGGAGAATATGTTGAATTGTATTCATATATGTGTGTTATCATAATTTGATTGATTGTTCATCATTGAGAAAGTATTCTTACTCTCCATGTTGTCTACATTTTAGCTTTTGTGTTATAGGGCATGACCATGGAGTAAGGCTCTTCAAGAGATGAGGTATGGTGTGAAGGAAGAATCGGTAAAGATGCCTTGGCCAACATGGTTTTAAATTGATAGCCTTTATACATCCTTTTTGGAATGCTTGTATATGGTATTATTTTGTATAGCTATGTTATAGTTAAATGTCTTACGAGTATGAAGATGAATGGAAATTGATGACTTGACATCCTAGAATTGTAATTGATACATTAGGATCATTTGAAATGAGCTTGTGATCATTTTGTATCACCAATGTAATATATAATGATGTTTGACGTTGAATTTGTTAACTATTTTGATGGCATTGATGCTTTTGTTGATGAAAATCCATGGATGGATGAATTGATAAGTATGGAATTATGATTATAATGTTCATGCATGATTTAGAACCTATAGAAACTAGAATGGGCCAATTCCATTAAGAATTGACCCTTGTGTTGCATAAAAATGCCTTAAAACAGGCTAAACGCATTTTTACGCATAAGTCACTTATTTTTGGGTAATTTTGAGTGCGGTTAGTTGCTACACGTCACAAATGGTGTATAATTGGTTGTGCCAAAATTTGGTAGAGATTGGATTTCATATGAAAGAGTTAGAATGGTCGGAAGTTTGGCATTATAGCTTTTTTCTATGCATTCTACAGTCTACTACTGGTTCCAGGAACTCATGAATCGGTTCATGGCTTGGCCTGAATCGATTCATGACATACTGGTCTCTAGGGAGATATTTTCCAGGAACGCATGAATCAATTCATGGTATGGCTTGAATCGATTCATAACTTACTAGATTGTTGAGCTTGTTTTCCTATTCGCATGAATCGATTCACAGACATGTTTAAATCGATTCATAAGCTTCTGTTTTGTTGGCATGAACTTCTTTCACGCATGAATCGATTCATGGCCTTTCTTGAATCGATTCATAGCTTGATGTTTGCCAATCTTCCATAAGTTTTGATGCTTGCTTGTTCCTTTGCTTCATGGCACGCTTATGCAACTGAATGTACACATTTTTAATAAACTTCAGCAATCAATTTGGGTATCCTTGAATCTCTTCTCTGATCCATTCATACTTTCGAATTAATTTACATGTTTTGCAACTCCTTGAATGATGATTATGTAATTGATTATCCATGGAGGACTTTTCTTTTAAACCACATACCGTCTCATATCGTTATATATAGGATTTGTCTTTAAAGAGGTTTGGGGTTAATTGTTAAAGTTCTATTTCATGGTGTTCTTCATCCCTTGTTTGTTTTTGAAATCATAAAAAATTTATCCTCGCTTTTAATATCTAATTAATAATATCTTTAGTATTATTTACCAAATTAAGGGCGCCACATTGGGTGGTATGAGAGCATAACATGCGTATAGCGAATCATTGTCATCATTGTTTGATCTTGAATGAATTGATTGTGATTGATATTTGATTTATATAAGTTCGGCCAAGCTTTCTTTATACTATTCTCTCTAAATGATGAATTCTTATGTTTATATGAATGCTCATGACATTATAATGTGATAACATGCCTTTGATTGGTATTAATACGAATTGATTGACGTTGGACTCCATGATGGAGAACTAAGGGTTATTTATGTGGTGAAATGCTATAGTATGAGACTATAGGCATGTCTATGAGCTAGCTTACTAATATTAGTTAAACTTAATGTCATGGTTATAGATCTTGAGATGGCTCATCATCGCTATGATAGTGATGAAGCTATAGCTTGAGCTTTAAATCGCTTTGCTAACCTTCTTGAGTCGTAAAACCATGATAGACAAGGTGCAGAAAGGTAAGCTACTCTTGTTGCTCAAGGCACTCAAGCCCTTGAAAAATTCTTGAAGTGGAAACCTACTGAATTTCATGGTAGATTTATGCCCAAACAAGCCTATATTGGATCTGAGATGTTGAGAAGATCTTCGATAGCTTTGAATGCACTAAGCTCCAGAAAGTGGAGTATGTTATTTTTATGATGAGGGGTGAAGTTGAGACTTAGTGGAGACTCACCAAGAGTAGGATGATTGTTGCTGCTACTCCCTTGACTTGGGAGAATTTCAAGCTTGAACTTATGAGGAAATATATGCCAGAGAGCTATAAGAACAAGGAGCTTGAGTTTATGGAACTTAAGCAAGGTACCATGACTGTGGAAGAGTATGCTTCCAAGTTTGAAGAGTTGTGTGAGTTCTACCCTCCTTACGAACAAGAGGGGACTGAAGCCTCTAAATGTGTGAAGTTTAAGAACAGTCTATGCCTTGATATTCAAGGGCAATTTTTCATCAAGAGATCCGAAGCTTCACAGTACTTGTGAACAAGTGTCGCATCTATGAGGAGCATGCACCACCTCATCATTCTAAATTTGACTCTAAGCTAAAGGGTCAATCTTCTAGCTTCAAGAAACATGGGAACTTTAAGAAGGGGCGTTTCTTAAGGGGTGCTCACTCTAATGCCCAAGGAAGGGCCGATGGCCATGGTAACAGCTTTGGTCGAGGAAATGCAAATGCCAATGGGCCAAGATGCAATAGGTGTGGTGGACCTCATTAAGGGCGCCACAGCTTCAACCTCCAGAGATTCCAATTTGGAAATGGGAGAGTATCACGATGGATTTTGTATCCGGGTTTCCTCGAGCCTGTTCTGGATGTAATACTATTTGAGTGATTATGGATAGATTGACCAAAAGTGCCTATTTCCTGGCAATGAATATGAAGTGGTCATTGGATAGACTAGCCAGATTGTACATTACTGAGATTGTGAGATTATATGGTGTGCCTACGAGTATTATTTCCAACTGTGATCCCTGGTTCACTTCTAGATTTTAGGGGAGCTTACAGCAGGAGCTAGGGTCTGAATTGAGATTGAGTTTGGCTTATCATCCTCGAACTGATGGCCAGTCTGAGCAGACTATTCAGACGTTGGAGGATATGGTCTATGCATGTGTGTTGGAACAAAGTGGTTCATGGGAACGGTATTTACCATTGGTGGAATTCGCTTATAACAACAGCTATTATAGTAGCATTGGTATGGCTCCCTATGAAGCTTTATATGGTAGGAGGTGTCGTACACCTCTATGTTGGAATGAAAATGGTGATGTTATCCATCTAGGACCCGAATTGATCCAAGAAATGAATGACCAAGTCGCTATGATTCGAGAGAAAATAAAGATTGCCCAGGATCGTCAGAAGAGTTACTATAACAATCGTCATAAGATACTTGAGTTCCAGGCAGAAGATTGGGATTTCTGAAGGTTTCACCTACTAAAGGTGTGGGTCAGGTGCTAAAAAGTCAAAAACTTAACCTGAGATACATTGGACCGTATCAGATTCTAGAACAGATTAGAAAGGTGGCATATAGATTGGAACTTCCTCGATCTTTGACCAATATTCATGATGTATTCCATGTATCACAGCTGAGGGTGTACATTCCTTGTGATTCGATGATTGTGCTGAAGATTCCATTGAGCTGAAAAAGGACTTAACGGCGGAAGTAGCACCTATTTGCATTGAGGAATATCAGACTACGTAGTTAAGGAACAAGGAGGTTCTTTAATGAAAGTGAAATGGCAAAATCTAAATGGAATAACCTATACTTGGGAGTTGGAGTCAGAAATAAGGCGATTATATCCCAATCTTTTCCAATAAGGTATGTTAATTTCAGGGACGAAATCCCTTTTAGGGGTGGATATAACATCCTGGATAAATTATAAGTGGAAAAATAAATCAATAGATATTTTAGCTTAAAATAATAATAATTAGAAGGTAGGAAGTGAGTTAAGTGATTAAAAGTGAATTTTAAAGGAAATGGTGAAAAATGCCTGACGCGTAGCGTGCCAGTGGCGCATAGCGTCAGGATGAAATTTTAAAGTTGACGTGTAGCGCCATTGTGACATGTAAAGTCATTGTCTAGATCAGTTTAAAACAAGACATGCAAAAACAGAAGCCCAAAACATCTTCTCCCTCTATTTTCTTTCCTCCTTGCGGGCCAAAGCTTGTGGAAACTCTTAATTCCTTTACACTTTGGACCTTGGAACTAAGGTAAGTCATAGAGGGCCCTTGATTTCAAAGTTTCTTTCTCTCCTCTTCCGTCCCTTCTCAAAACCGAATTGCATATAGCCATGGGGGGTTCAAATTTTGCGTTTTATGGACTTGGAAAGTTTGGATATTAGTTATAGCATGGTAAAGGAAGGCAATGAACTAATGGATTTTGTGTTTCAGTGACCGTAGGTGCCGGAACAAGTGCCAGAAGGATAATTGATGAAGTGGGCGTTGAGTTTGGAAGTGGAGCAGCGAATCAAGTAAACATAGGACGTGACCGACACCACGAGTAACTCAAAGAAGATTGGAACCGAGGTAAGGGTGTGTTTGGGTCATAATTAAATAGAATGGGTATGTATATTAGACTCAAGGTACTTTATAAAATCTTGATAGTTACGAGAAGTTAGGAAAATTGACTAAATAGTAATTGCATGGGTATGTGTATATGAATGTGGAATTGTATGTATGTCCTAGTAATTATTAAACTAAGAATAAGATGAAAGTTATGAAATATAAGCGAAATAATTAACTAATCGACTAAGGTAATGATATGAAAGATAAGAAATATGTATGTGTACCTGTTGAAATATGCACTAAAAGCCTATAAAGGACGCATCATTTTGAATAAGGCATTTTTTTGTTAAATAGTTTAACAACCTTTATTTATCCTTGGAGTAATAGGTCATATGAGAGTTATTCATAAAATGTTCCTAGTCAAGTATTTACATGGGGACATGTAAATACATTAAGACTAGTGTGTAAGTGTACTGATGATCTGATCTCACAGATCATGGATATAGATGTTATCAAGTCTTCACATGGGTACACATTAAGAGTAATGATGTACTGGACAGACCCACCATAAGAACATTGCATAGATCGTTACATGAATGTCATAAACGATTCTCAATGTGATAATGGTATATGTAATCCTTCGACCTGAAGTCACTACAATTCTTACATAAGGAGTTTGTTGTTTTAATACAATCAAACGTCTTCTATAACAAGAGGACTATAAAGGTTGTGATTAGGCAATGAACAAATTATGTAGAGGGTTGATGGAGTGAGACTAAGGAAATGCATGGCCATGCTAGAAAGAATAAATATTGGATATTTATTCGGATAAAGTCTACTCTGGTATCAAGTAAAATAAATTGGACCATACAAGGATGATGCGACCATGCCTTGGGCCCAATTAGGATATCGTGACAAAAGGAACAAACATATAAAATAATTATCACTTATAGGTTATGTTGATGTATTGCTAGATGTCGCTCTTATTTTATATTAATAATAAAATAGTTTATTATTAATATGACCGAGTATTTTACCTATAGGGTCACACACACAGAGTAAGCCCATCAGAAAATAACCTTTATTTTAGTTGGACTAAAATAAAGCTATTGGGCCTAACTCATTTAGAATGAGTAAGGAGCCCACTCTTTAGAGAGAGAAAATTAGGTCAAACCTAAGCCTATAAATAGAGCATAAGATGCTCATAGGCGGCTAACCAAGAAGAGACACAAAATACAAAAGTTGCAAAAGCTACATGTCATCAAACTAGCATTTGGAAGGTGTAGCGTTTCTAGTGGGAGTACTCATGTGAACTCTTAAAGGACAAGGCTACGACTACTTCGATATTCTTCAAGAGGTAATCTTAAAACACAATATTTTTTTGTGTTTGTCTTATGTTTTGAAACATGGCATTTTGCAAATCCTATGGGAATCCTTGTATTTTCGCTGCTCATGCACTAGGGATTCCCTAACAGTACCATGTTGTGAATCATGAATTAAAATGCATGATGAATATGTTTGAAGAAGTATATGCTTATGTGAGTATGAATGAGATGGTGGAATTATGAAAAAATGGTGAATTGGTAGACATTATGGCATTATGTTGGTGGGCTTGACATGTTGGTCACCCCGGTTGATGATTATGATTTATTATTGATTATCCACATGGTATATGATAAGTAAATGTGATGCTTGTATGTGATGATGTGGTATAGCACAACCGACGGTATGATTTTCCCCTTATTTTTGGCTCATTTGGTCCTTTGAGATCCAGTTAAGCTACATGTGGTCAAGTTAGACTGATAATACATGATTTAACCTTAATTCCTCACTTTAAATATGTATAATTTGCTATCACTTATTGTGTAATATATTACATTTTAACACATTTTCATCATTTAAGCTTTATTTAATATTTAATTTTAAAATGAATTAAGGATTGATTTTTAATGGAAATAATAAAATCCTTATTTTTCTTATTTTGTAGTGAATAATTGAGCTTGTAATTGGAAAAGATTAACCAAGAATCAAGAGGAAGAAGACACAAGTGATTACATGTTCAAAAAGGGTCAATAAAGCAGAAAACAAGGGAAGAACAGGGCCAGGAATCAATTCCCAACATCCATGAATCGATTCCTACATAAAAAAAGGCCCAGGAAGTGAAAATGAAGGCCGTGAATCGATTCCCCACTGACATGAATCGATTCATGCATTAAAATGGCTTGGGAATCGATTCATAGCCCCTGGGAATCGATTCATACACCTGGGAATCGATTCCCAGCCCCAGGAATCGATTCATATGCTGTTTTTACCTTTGGGAATTGATTCCCACCCCTTAGGAATCGATTCATGCGTGGAATTTACCCAGTTTTGCCTAAATGAATCGATTCATGTACTTTTAGGAATCGATTCCTCCAGTGGAAACACCATTACGCAATATAAGGAAGTGGAAACAGCATTACAAGTTTTCTTCGCCGAAAGTTTCCACTGATCCCATGTTTTTCGCTCGTTGTTTCCTTCGCATCGCCTATAAATAGAAAGGGAAACCACGCTTCTCATCATCCCTTCAATTCATTCTTCCTTTCTTTCTTGGAGCATCAGAGGCTTTTCTCTGGAGGATTTCTTCCACTTCCTTCGTTGTAATTTCGGGTTCGGTTATTTTTATTTTTAATTTATTTCAATTATGGAGGGCTAAAACCCCTAGGTTGATTTTCTTGGAGAATTATTGTAATATGAGTTTGCGGTTCTTGTTTTTAATATAGTATGCTTTTATTATTATTTATTTCTTCATAATCTTACTCTGCTTATTTAATTTCATTTTGTTTAATTAAATTTGTATGCTTAATCGATTTAAATACAAATGGAATAAAATAAGATTTTTTATTAAAATGGATTAAGAAAGTATGCATGCTTAATGAATATTTTCATAATCACTTTTAATAATTATGGTTTGCTTAATTCCATAATTTGAGAATAGATTATGTATGTAGGCGATGTTCTTACATATGCTCAATAATTCCTAGATTTTATGATCTTGACTCCTTTTACTTAATTAGGATGCTTGATTAAAATATTCATTTTTAAATGAAAGTAAAGGAATTGTGAATTGAAAAAGATGTTTAGTTGATTAATTCAAATTGAGCTAAGAAATTAACAGTAATGAAAGTGTACAAATCATCTTTTGTGAACCAAGGATAAATCTAATTACAATACTCCAAGAAAATCAATCGATTGTTATTTATTGTTCTAAGTTTCATTATTTATGCTGTTTTAAATTTCTGTGACAATCAAACAAAACCCCCTAAATGTATTTGTATGTTTGTTGAACTTCTGTTTGTAAAAATTATTTTAAAACTTGATTTTCCTAAATTTTTGTGTTGATCTTCGAGAGAACGACCTAGTTTGACACCCTAGTACTACATTAATTATTTTTAATGTATTAATTTGATGGACCGTGGCAGTACCACGTCACGAACTCAGTGGTTGAGGTGGAGAGCCAAGTTGGCCTTGGTGAACCAAGTCGGGTTCACGGAGTGTCAAGTCGGACCCCTGGCTGAAGGTCGATCGTTTAGCATTCGGATACTATGTGTCAAATGATATAAGATTCAGTTGTGGTCTATCTGATTAGTTGAATATGATGTATGAAGTTATAATTATGATTTATGATAACTATTGATTATGAGTTGAACATTGAGAATAATGGAACTTGTATGAAGTTATGTAAAATACATGTTATTGTAATTTCTATAAAATTTGGTAAGTGTAATTTAGTGATAATGATAAATGGAATTATATAAGCATGACGGAATCGATTGGTTTATATTAGTAATAAGAAACTATTTAATTAAGTACTTTCATTATTTATTTACGGTTCTAGATTAATCACGATATTCCAAATACTCACCCTTGCTGTGGTTTTCTCTAATTTAGTAACCAGTGACAGGGAGGGTGTGGATGCCTTAAAGGATGCGCCAAGCGGATGATTGATGCCAAGAAAGCTGTGGAATGATGAATTTGTAAAATAGTTTGATGATAACTTGTATGATATTTACCTTGTGTGATTATGAGATTCTGTGAATTGATGTGTGATGACCATTATGTTGATTTTCGTTTAGCGATGATGTTAGCTGTGATTTAATGATGACTATGCATGATCAAGATGAAATATGATGATGGAAAATGAAATTTGTGGTATATACATTGGTAGTGAATTAGTTTATGAATTGTGTAATGTTTTATGTAATTATTGGCATGGAGCCATGACTTGATGTTTGATTGATGATATGGATAGGTTTCGCCATGTGTTGCGGATGTTGTGTATTGTGATTGAGAAATGGATTAATGTTTTGATTATTTGATGATGTAATGCATGTCTTGCAAATAGGTGAAGTTAAGTGAAAATAGGAACTAATGAGGTGAATTCGAGATCCGATGGGTTTTCAGACCCCCAAAAGGGACCAATAGGTTCCCTAGGATATTTGAAAATTGTGCATATAGGCCTTGGGCAATTTGGTGTCTATTAGTTTTGCGCATAGGTTTGCATATAAGATGACATAAATGCATTTTCACACATAACTCACACGTATGATTATATTTTGGCAAACAAACAGTGCTAACACTTCCGAAACAAGGAAAACAGGTGGCCCGTGAAGTTTCGTGACAATCGGACCTAAAACGGGCCAATTGGGTAGGTCATGCTGACGTTGAGCGTTATCCTGACGCATAGTGTTAGGGCTTCAACGGAAGCCTCACGCGTAGCGTCAGGCCCCTATTTTCCAAAACTTGAGTTTGTGCAACTTTAAATGAGTTTTGGGCCCTAAAATGCTATATTGGAATTATTTCAAAGCCTCTAACAGAAAATAAATGTTTGATGAATATTAGACCATTAAATTAATTATTTTACAAAAATTTATTGTGAATTTTAATTAAATGTTTAAAAATAAGTGTAAATAATTAAAGGACGTCACAAAGATTGCTTGAAATTATCTTTCTTTACATAGCCTAGACCTGGTCTACTATGGCCACCATGGGAATTACCCAAAAGCTTGTTCAAATTTTCAGTGCCATTTACAAACCTGCCTAGGTCTAAAGTAAGTGAACTCACTTGCTTTTGTAGTTTAATGATTTCATCAGCTTGAGAGTTAGAGCATACTTTGGAGTTTTCGAAATTGGTTTTTAAAATAAGATTTTCTTGTTTAAGTTTGTGCAACTCTTCAATGTGCATTCTTTCATTTTCTTCTATTTCATTTGTAATATTCTTATCAAAACCTTCTTATTTTGGTTTTGAAATCTGGTTTTCATAATCAGTGGTCATATCAACATGCTTCATTTTCAATTTCTTAAAATTTTTCAATAGCTTGGAAAACTCATTAAATAAAATATCATAATTTTCTTTAAGTTCAAAATAGCTTACTTTTTCAGATTCTAAATCACTTGAGTTGGCTTTTGAATCTAGTTCAATATCAGTCATAAGACAGATTTGGGCAAACTCTATCTCTTCCCCAGACTCGCTAGAGCTGGATGAATCCTCATCATCCCATGTGATTAATCCCTTTTGGTTCTTTGGAAATCTTCTCTTCTCCTTTCTGTCCTTCTTATCCTTGTTCAAAAGAGGACACTCTGCCTTCATATTTCCTGGTTTACTATAGTGGAAACATTCTAAGGTAGATTTTTCAGTCTTAAACTGAAATTTAGATATACCTTTATAATCTTTCCTTTGGAACTTGTCAAGTCTGAATTTCTTTTTCTTTAATAGCCTGTGAAACCTTCTTGTTATGAGAGCAAGTTCTTTATCTGTATTTTCTCCTGACTCATCAGAGTCTGGTTCTGAGTTGGTGGATTCTTCATCCTTGAGATCTTTGGACTTCTTGCTTGATTCTTCAGACTTCAAGGCAATGCTTTTGGAGATGGGAGGCTTATGGCTTTCTTAGGCTTCAACTTTATTTCATGAACTCTAAGAACTCCAAGAAGTTCATCTAGAGTGAGGGTGCTTAGATCTTTGGCCTCCTCGAGAGCTGAGCATTTAGCTTTAAATCTTTCAGGAAAACTTCCAAGAAGCTTGACATTTATATCTTCTGTGGATGGTGTTGTCCTAAGGGCATGAAGCTCATTCAACAAAGTTTGGAATCTTTCAAACATCTAGTCCACAGTTTCTTGATCCTCCACTTAGAATGTATCAACTATTTTATCAACAGTATCTTTTTAGATCTCTTCACATTGGAGATGCCTTCATAATTACGTCGAAGAGCATCTCATACTTTTTTAGCTGATTTATAGCTAAAAATTTTATTGTACTTTAATTTACTTAGAGCACAAGTAAGGAGAACTCTGGCTATGGCATTGGTCTTCATTCTCTTTAATTTAAACATTGTCCACTCATCTTTTGGTTTGGGTTTCCCATCTTCATCAACAGGAACTACATGGTCATAATTAGTGATGATTCCTGATAAGCCATATTGAGTGGATATAATGAACACCTTCTTTCTATCCTTCCAATATGGATAATCCTCATAAAAAAAAGGCTAGTGGCCTGTTAATGAAGGATCCTTCTGCTCTAAGCTGATTGTTTTGAGGAACTACCATGGATCGTGTTCCTTTTCACTCGTTGAAGTGATCAACCTAAAAGTGGAACTGCCATGAACACCTTTATTCCACTATTGTAAAAACTTCTTTTATAATTTCAGCATCAGACCATGCCACAAGTATTCTTGACTCCAACTACTTTTAGCTTAAACCTAAGTATTATTTCAAAAAGCCATTTCTGGCTGAATCCCAAGTATTCTTTCAAAAGCCTTTTAGGTCATAAATTGCTTTCCAATAGAAACTAAAGGTTGGCAACACACCAACTTTTACACAAATACAGATTTGAATGATAGATTATGTTTGGTGTTTCTGAGAACTTAATGTATGAAAAGATACAAGATATGAATAGATACACTAAGTAAGCTGGATGTATAACTACAAAGGTCTTTGTTTAAGATAAAAATTACAAATGAAGAAGATAACTTGTCAGCTGATTACAAGCTGATTTTCTCAAAGATCACAAAAATTCTTCGTTAAATTTTTTAATCTTTTCATATTTATAGTTCACTTCAAAGTGACCGTTTAATGATTTGATGAAGAGATATAGTCGTTGTGGATCCATTGAGAAAGTTGTAGTCATTGAGAGCACCAGACCTTAAGGAGTGAAGAGAGAGCAAAGGTCTGGTGTGAAGGAACATCAGAGCTTTGCACTAAAATGGTGTTCCTTGAGAATCTCAGAATAAAAGTCTTTCTATAGGCTTCCTTTTTTCAACGTAAAATCGTGCATAGCAAAAAGAGTTGACCTTTTGAAAGCATTCTGACACGCGTACTAAAATTTTGAAATGCGTAGAACTGTTTCTTAGTTTCTTCCTATAAAAACGCTTTGGCATTTGCACTATTTTGTTTCCTTTCTTCCTTTGATGATAAGTGCAGTTCTTTTTAATATGCACATAGTTCAGAGCCTCATCAAAATAAACTTTGATCTTTTTGTTGTATGGTTTGAATTTTGAGCAAATGTTTGCCTTCTTATCTTCTTTGATGATACGAGCAATCTTCAAAGAAAAAGGATTATTTCTAAACTATTTTCAAAGAGGGTTTGTTAAGCTTTGATACAAAGACAAGAATAATGTCTTTATATATTTGGAAGTCATGATTCTAAAGTCTGTAGAGAACAAAACATGTTCCACCTGAGACAAGACTTGATAATCAGACCCTGATGATGCAACTAGGTTGAGACTTCTCTTTGAATTTTCTTTAGTCCACTTTAGACTTGTTCATAAACATTAGACTTTTTGTGATAAGCTCCCTTTTTCATTTATAGCTTATGCCATACAGACTTTTGACTTGAAACACTTAATTAGAAGGTCAGATAACACGCGAACAGGCTTTATTTAATCAAATATCTTAATATGTTATTAACAAATCTTGGGATAAGAACCATCAACATTAGAATCTTTATAAAATAGACTTGGTTCTAATAGATATATATTTAAACATGGACAAATGATATGTATTTGAACATGATGTAGTAGTGTTTAAAGATTAACTTGTTGTGGTTAGTGATATTTTTTATCTAGTCAATTTTTGAGTGGTGTAATTTTTTGAGTAGTGCAATTTTTAAAATAGATAGAAATAAATTTATCACCTCTATTGATATTTTTACAAGTCATATATAGTATGGGGGCCTGCAATCAATTCTCTCATAGGGACACTGTGAAAGTATGTTAACATCACACACATAAGTGCCAACTCTGTTCTATCTATAAAGATAAGAAAAACAAATTAACAGAAACAATAACAACAGTACTTGTTACATTATAACAGGAATGATAACAACATAATGGCATAAGTTTAACAACAAACAACATACAACAATGGCATAGGCTCACTAAACAAGAATTATGACAAGACAACGACATAGGTTACACAACAGTATAAGCGCATGGCATGAGTTCACGTAATAGGAACAGTAATATACAATGGCATAGAGTCATATACCTTTCTAACTCAGTAAGAAGAGGACAACAAAGCAATATACAAAGGCAACATAATAATTTAACAACGAAAGGCAACAAGTAGTAGTGTAGAAAAAATGCAATGCATGAAGAAGAAACCGGAAACAGTGGCAAGCAAAGTTCACGCGTACACAACACAATAATAGTGACACAAGGAACAAGTGGCAAGCAAAACAATCAGGAAACACAGTACCAGTAACAGTCGAGTTATAAGAACTAACCTTTTTAAACACTTAGGAAGACAACGAGCAATGGAGGAAGAAGAAGACACACGTGAAATGGAAAAAGGAAAGTGGAAGCAAAGAGCAAGTAACGTAAGGATTTGAGAAGGAGAAATAGGGGGGAACGTTTGAAACAATGTTTGGGTTGTGAAGGGTTTTAAGGTTTAAGAGTGTGGATTTTTTAAGGTACAAACTCGGTTCAGGCCATAACCGAGTATTTAGATACAAGAAATTTGATCTATGAACTTGGTTATTTTGTGAACCGAGTTCACTGGTCTCCTAAAAAAAATATAAAAGGTCACCCTAAGAACTTGGTTGCTCGAAAACTGAGTTCTTAGTTTTGTTTTAAAAAATTTAAAATAAAAAATCCAAGACCTAAGAACTCAGTTGCATTAGAATCGAGTTCTTAATTCTTTTTTAAAAAAATTAAAATAAAAAACTTAAGACCTAAGAACTCAGTTGCACGAGAATCGAGTTCCTAGGTTTGTTTAAAATTTTTCAAGAAAGAATAACGACCTAAGAACTCAGTTGCATCTAAATCGTGTTCTATAGTTATGTGATAATTTCAAAATTGTCACCGCCTTTTTTCAAACACGTTTTCCATTAAACAAAGTTCATACCCTGTCGTAGCCCCTTTTTTACACTAGTGATATTGTAACATCCCGATTTTTATTAATTACCAATTAATGGTTAATTGGGGTTGTTAGCTAATTAGATTAATTAATAATAATAATAATAATAGTAATGCCTTGGTGGCATTAGAGAGAGTTTCAGTTCTCTCTCTCCTTTTCTTTCCTTTCCGCGTGGTCCCCATGTTGATGGCTGAATGCTTAGTTGGATGGAAGTAATGATTGCTGAGAGAATTAGCATTAAATGCTGATGGATTGCATTAATGAGGGAATGGACGGCTGATGGGAGAGAGTGGGACGCTGATGGGGCTGAGATGATAAGGCCTTGGTTGCATGTTTCCTCCTTACTCTCTCTTCAGTCTTCGTGGTGCATGTTATGGAGGAGAGAAACGCTCCTCCTTCTCTCTAGAATTTATCTGATCCTTCGTTCTCTGTTCTCCTTCATCTTCATCTTCTTCTTCCACTCACGCATGGTGTAAAACCGAGTGGAACTGCGTGGAGAGTGGAAACAGCATGGTGGCTGTGTGTGGAGGCTGGGTTCAGGTCCCTTTCCTGTTCCCTGGTGCTTCCTCTTCGTCTTCCTCTTCTTCTTCCTTCATATGATGGGCTCAGTTTGGGAGCCTGCTACAGCGTGGGTGTGTGTGTGCCTCGGTTGTGGAAAGATGATCCACTGCGTGAGGCTATGTTGTTTGTGTGAAGAAGGCAGAGATGGTATGGTGCATGGAAGCCTGGTTGTCCTCCATGGTGGTGAGGACGGTGCTGTTGGAAGTGTGGAATAGCTTTGTGTTGTGCTTGGGAGCTTCCCCACTGACTTGGTGGCTTTAAAGCTTATGTGGAGATTGTGTTGGTTCTCCATGGCTGTGAGCGTGTTGCTGGGACGACTGGGAGCCATGTTGGCTCTTCCCACGTTTGGAAGCCGAGCAGAGTGTTGCTGTGGCTGGGCCAAGTGGCCCATGTGATTGCTGGAACGTCATTCCAGGTAAGGGGGCTTTGCATCTCAAATGCATGGCTTATGGATGGATTTCCGGGTGACATAATTGCACTGCGTTGTGTTGATGTGTATTGTATGTTGTTGTTGAGTTGAACCCGGATGTATGTTATTTATTACTGCGTGGTATATGATTATCCGTCCATGATAAGTATGATGCTTGTTGATGATGTTCATGCTAGAATGTATGAGATGCATATGATGAATAAATGCTTGAGATGCATGTGATTATTAATGTTATGTTAAAAGCATTGGATGCATGATGTTTATGATCTGAATGCCGAGTGCATCTGTTTGTGGGATTAGGTGATTCCCGAGTGAAATATTGGCAAGGGATGATTACTAGTGTTGATTCCCGAGTGGAATTTTATATAAAATGATGTGTGAGGCTTAGAAATGCTAAATGTAACACCCTCGGTTAGATAAGACAACCCTTCTATAGGATCATCCTATTTAACTAAGAGTGTTAACAGTTTTCATAAAAAGTGAATATATTTTTTTTTAATTTTTTTTTTAAATAAAGAGATGGCAGATTAATGGAAGCAAATAGTAGATATATCAAATAGTCATTCACAAACTTAAAAATAATTGTACTCATAACAAAATGGGGCACGCAGGCAC
The DNA here is from genome assembly GCA_037962975.1 of Clitoria ternatea. NCBI lineage: Eukaryota > Viridiplantae > Streptophyta > Magnoliopsida > Fabales > Fabaceae > Clitoria > Clitoria ternatea. Next base: position 154,878,269 of record CM075671.1, read on the forward strand.
CCTTAAACATTATACAGTCATCCGGTGTCTTTGTCATTAATAAATATTCAAACTATATAAATTCTATCTTTAATGATCGCTCTCAGTGGGTTCAGCATATTGCTGTTCTTCACACTCGGGTTCTTGATTTTCTAATTCCTCTGAAAAATGGTCAACAGTAAGGGTGAGTATAACCCAAGACCCTGATGGTTAATCCGGTGCGGACATAATCCAGTTAACATACAATATCACATAAATCATACAATTAGTATATTCACAATTATAACAATCAAGCATGTTGTCATGGAATGCATGAGTTGAATTTATTATGGTTTATCTTTGGTTAAGTCTCATGATGCATGTGGGCCCAATAAATCATTTCTTCATCTCATTCTTTGGAATATCTCCATTCCATTCTAGAGCAATCAGGGTCCGCCCAAGCTCCCATAAGGTACAAATGAACTCATTGGTTCTCATCATTAATTTATATATTCTTGGAACTTGGATCCCTACGATCATAGTTACACTCCGTCATTTAGTCAAAGTACACTAGAATTGCATCGTCTCACCCGGCTATCAGGCGCGACTCTGATGCCATTGGGTTTCCGTTCCAGTTGTACTCCCAAGATCCTCTTGGGGATCGAACGTGAATGTCCTCCACTGTACCAAGTGTATGCTCTAGATTTTATTCTTTAGAAAAATATTTTCATGATGCGGAATGCATCTTTTTGTCTTTTGATTCTTTGGGTATTTATGTGTTTCCAGTCTCATCATACATATTCATAAGCTCTTGAATCTCATCAATTATTTAAACGTTGTAAGTCATTTTATTGTTGTATTTTGAGAAATTATATCAACTATTTACTGGTTGAAATTATACTTTGTAAAGAGTAAAATAATATATTCCGTATTTAATTACTTATAATTAAAGTAATAATAATAATAATACTAGTTAATAATAGTAAGAATAACAATAATAATAATAATAAGATTCTTAATATTAATAACAACAATAATAATAATAGAAATAAGAACGATAATAATAAGTGTAACGTCCCAATAATTTAAAAAATTAAGGAAGAGTTTCTAAATAAAAATCCGAGTGAAAAGTATGAAAAACAAGGTTTTTCCGAGTAGAACAAGGGTAATTCCGAGTGAAATAAGTATGATTCTGAGTGGAATCATACTGAGAGGGGTTTTCTAAGTGAACTGGCTAAAAATCCGAGTGAATTTGAACTGGAAAGTTGTTTTCCGACTGAAACAGGTCTGATTCCGAGTGAAATTGTTGGGAACCAGATTTTTCCGAGTAAAAATGAGTTTGAATCTGAGTAAAAATGATTTTTAGAGTAAAATGGTTTAATTCCGAGTGAAATAGATACTGGAAAGGATTTTCTAAGTGAAATACCTTAAATTCTGAATGAAAATGAATTTCTGAGTGAGATAAAATATGATTCCGAGTGGAATCAGTATGAAAAGAGTTTCCTGAGTAAAAATGTTTGTGAATCCGAGTGAAAATGAGTCTTTGAGTGAAATAAAATATGATTCCAAGTGACATCAGTCTGAAAGGAGTTTTCTGAGTGAAATTAAGATAAGTTCCGAGTGAAACATGTTTGAGGAAAGTTTTCTGAGTAAAATTAAACTGGAAAAATGCTGTCCGAGTGAAAGCAGACTGGGAAAAGTTTTTTGATTGAAATAAGGTTGTTTTCCGAGTGAAATTACTGAAAAGAGTTCTGAGTGAAAATAATTATGTTTTCTGAGTGGGATAACTATAATTCTGAGTAAAAATGATTGAGAAGAAGTTTTTCAAGTAAGAGAAGGGTTCTGTCTGAAATATATAATGTTTTACCGAACGAAATCATGTAAAGCCGATTGGATTTATATGAAACTGATTAGAAAAACTGATCGGATTTATATAAAACTGATTGGATTTATATAAAATGAATTGGATTTATATAAAATTGAGCTTGTTATCATTTATTTCATCTCCTTTTTACAATTCTTTACTGGAATACACATAAACACACATGATACTTAATATTTTCATAGTTCAGCATTCAAACATATTCAAGCAATAATCAAAATTTATCATAATCCATACAGATAATCGAACGTATTCATTGAATCATGGATTATACAGCCAATTGAACATGTTCATAGTAATAAAAATATATAAAAACATACATAAAATTAAAGCATGTTAATCAACAATTCCTGAACCTGTCCTGGAAAGGTGAGGAACAAGATTCCTTAACCCTTTCCTTCACACGGTTTTCCCACAGAGCACCCAAGAATATACCCCCTTACCTTAATGGAGTTCTTGGATGAGAAATTTATGTTCCCTCACTGTCTTGGCTCCAGTTCCGAGTGGGAGAGGAAAGGAATTGAGAGAGAGAAAGCTTGTTCGTAATAGGAGGAAGAAGAGAGAGTTGGTGTTAATTTTAGTAGGTTCTGAACTTGGGAATGAATGGTGGCATTGATTAATAAGGAGGAGACAAGTGGGAGACAGCTTTTCTCGTGACTGAAGGTTAGGTAGAAAATAATGGAAACTTTTGACCCTTTTCCATGTCAGCTTGCATTGATTGGAATGAGTATATAATAAAATATATAAAGGTGTTTTGTTTGGAGTGAAAAGTGCCTGCACGTGAAGAGAAGAGGAAACAGGACCGACTGCGTGGGTCCTTCACGCTGTGTCAGCAAGGCAAAATTCCACCTCGCTCAAGTGAATTCTGACTCGCTTGAGCGAGTCTTGCTGTCCTCGCTTGGGCGAAGGGAAAGGAACTGAGCGAAATGAGTGATTTTGTATCAGGGGTCCTTCTCGCTCAAGCGAAATCCGACTCGCTTGAGCGAGTCATGCATACTCGCTCAGAATTCATCTGAAACCGACTCAAGTACTTGGTTTCTCACTCGGTAGAATCTGTCCAGACCGAGTTCTCTCTCATTCAGACTTCCACTCGGTAATTTGTGCTGAATCCGAGTCTTCGTTCACTCGGGTTCCACTCGGTAAAGCCTTCCAAAACCGACTCCCACCTAATTGGACACTCACTCGGAACTGTCCTCTTGAAACACTCGGTCAGATCTTCCTTTCCGAATGGAACCACTCGGATTTTGTTACTCAGAAATGAGTTTTTTCTCCAATTAAACGTGCATCTCTCTGATTCTCACACTCAGGGGAGTTTCACTCGGAAAAGGAAGTACTTGCAAGGTTTGACTCGGAAACGAGTCATTCGAGGTTGTTTGACTCGGAAATTGCACCCAGAAGTGGTTCTCTTGAACACACTTCACTCAGAATTGCTTCTCAGGTCAGGACTCCACTCGGTGGTAGCCCTCTCAGTCATGTTTTACTCGAAAAACATGACACTGACTCGGAATTCCATCCTTCACTTGGAATTTCTAATTATTCACTCGGAATTTCTCTCTGTTACTCGGAACAGAGCCCTTTTTCACTCAGTTTTTGCATAATTTCACTAATGGTCCATATAAATTCCATTATTATGCACAAAAATGACATTTCTAAAATACCACAGACCATCAACAGGGTATATATTGACTTATTCTTACTTACAAACCTTCCATAATTCAAAAATTACAAGGGTAAAACTGTTTCTAAAAACAGGGATGTTACACTAAGGCCGAGTGGATCCCATGAAATAGCATGTGAGGCTCGTGGATGATGATAATCCGAGTGAATGGCATAGTGATTGCCGAGTGAATGGCATAGTGATTGCCGAGTGAATGGCATAGTGATTGCCGAGTGAATGGCATAGTGATTGCCGTGTGGATGTGATACAGGCTGAGTCATCTGACTTGCTGCGAAAATGCCGAGTGCATAGAGTGTTGAACACAGATTTCCGAGTGGGCAATCGAATGAATATGAGTTGAATGAATATGCATACGTGTTATTGAATTATTGTGAAATGAAACACCTTGCGGGGTGCCACGAAGGGTATAATCCCGAGTGAAGAGGACGTTGTCCTACTGTTGTGAATGATAATGAATATATCATCTTGCGGGGTGCCACGAAGGGTATAATCCTGAGTGAAGAGGACGTGGTCCTAATGTTGAATGTGATGAAAGACCTCGGGTTGGACTCGGGGCAGTGCCTGGGGCACTAAGCGTGAAATGAAACGCTTGATGAAATGTCGAGTGCATTGGCGTTGGACGCCGAGTGAATGAGACCGTATGCATCCGATTCGCCACTGGAATGCGTTGGACTTCTATTACCGATCGGTAATCAGATGAAAACATATGAATATGATTAAGTCCTTTGAGCTGGGCTCAGGCAGACTCCTTGAGCGTGGCTTGGAGAGTGAATATTATTTGATATAGTGTTGGGTTAGATTGGAATAAATTCTAAGTATGTGATATAAGTATAATCTGAGTGCATGAGGTTTTATACCCGAGTGATTAAGGTCTAAGCAAGTCCGAGTGGGGACTTAGCTTAATAGTTTCCCCGAGTGAGTAAGATATCATATGCCGAGTGATGAATGTGAAGTACATTCCCGATTGAATTGTGGTTAAATACACCGAGTGGTGTTTGGTTAGGAAATAACCCGAGTGAGGAAGTTTTGTGGAATCCGAGTGGGATGACCCTCTTTTCCCGAGTGGATCATATGTGTACTTTGGTGGATAAAATGTGGAACTAAGTTATGGGATGTATGTGCGTGGAGTCATTTCCGAGCGATTGAAACCCCTGACTCCGAGTGAATGGAACCCCGATTCCGAGTGATGGGAATGCCGAATGTAACTCCTCGCTTCAGCGAATGAAGGATTCGCTCCAGCGAGTGTGTGTTGTTGGAAGGCTTTTGGATCGGTCTCGCCTAAGCGAAGGGGCATTCGCCCGAGCGAGTTGGTCGGCCTCGCTCAAGCGGAGTCGGATCTCGCTTGAGCGAGTGCTCGCTGTATTGTGGTTCGCTCAGGCGCTGTTGTTCTTCCGCTATATGTCTTTTTTTTTTGGTCGGCTTTTCATTGCCTTTGCCTTCCTTTCCCTTTCTTTATATAATTGGACCCGGTTCTTCATGGTTTATGGACCTGGCTCTCATATCTCCATATATGAGAGTGGCTTTTTATTGATCCAGGTATTTTCTAAATAAAAATTGGGAAAACCTTCCCCTGTTTCGGGTTTTAAAATAAGGGCGTTACAGATATAGCCTTTAACTAACAAAAAAATTAAACGTAAGTATATGTCATTTAAATTTATACTAATAATTTAATGAATTATATTAATAAATAATTTTGTTAATATAAAGTTAAGTTATACTAATATTTATCAATACAATACACTTCATTGTTACTAAAAACCTAAAATATTTTTACTAACATTATATTTTTTTTGTTAGTTAAAGGATATATCAACAAAGATTTTTCTGATAACTTTCAAAACAAACAAAATTTATAAGTTGTTAGGAAAACTTTTGTTGACATAACCTTTAACTAACAAAATAAAGTGTTACTATAAGTTATTCGATTTTACACTAACGATTTAATAAATTATACTAATAAATAATTTTTAATATAAAATTAAATTATACTAATATTACGTCAATTGTTAATATTAATAAAAACCCAAATTATCTTTACTCACATTATATTTTTTTATTTAAAGGTTATACTAACAAAAAATTTCTTTTTTTTTGCATCCGTATCTGAGTCATATAGGTGCATGACTTAAAAAATTCTTTGAATCGAGTTTTAATACAAATTAAACTCTCAAAACCTTAAGTTAAAGCGATTTCTTATTATGAGACTGCATCATATACTCAAATAAACTTTAAAAATATAAATCATAAAACAGCTACACATAATTCATATAAAGTTTAAAACATGCTAAAAGAAAAATAATTTAAGATAATAAAAAACATAAAATTAATTTAAAAAGAATTTAATTTTAAAATTTGAAATGAAAGAGTATAACAATTAACTTCTCGTTTGGTTAATGTAAGTCTTTTTTTTCACCAAATGAAAAATATATTCACCGGAAATTCAACCCATAATCCTAACCACAATCCATTGGTATGATTTGGTTAACCTAGTTTTAGGTCAATAATTTAATTCAATATTATTTAATAAGAATCCATGCCAAAGAAGTTTATATTATAAATATAACCATAAAGTTTATTAAAAATAAGTTAAAATAATTTGTTTTTATAGGCTATATTAAAAAATCTATTAAAATAAATAAATAATTATAACTTATTTTCATAAAGTCATATATTTAATTAATTAGTAAAATTTTTTATTATCAGCAAAGGATTAAAACAATGATAACATAAATTTTCATTACTAATTTAATAATAAATTAAGTCTTTTAAGAATTAATTTCATGAAACTTGGAATCATTCTTAATCTTATTACTCCTTCCGTTATTTTTTATAAGTCTGCAAAATAAAAAGTGATATTACTTTTTATAAATCCCTAAAACAATTAGAAATATTTATTGTACTTTTTCTTAAAGTTTGACTTTAAATTAGATTATAATTAAAAAGAAAAAACTACCTTTATAAAATCCAAACAACAAAGCTGTGTATCTTTTAAAATAGAGGTTTATAAAAACTAATTGACGGATTATTGTGTAACCCTGTTGGAATACTTATTTAACTATAAATATATATTTTTGGTAAAATATTTAACTATATATAGGGTAGTATATTTATATTGGAAGACTACTTTCATTTTTTTTAAAATATTTATTCAAACATATTTATCTTATTTTTAATTATCAATTTTCATAAAAAAATAAATATCATATTATAAAATTAAGGAGTGATAATAAGAGATTTTAAAAATCATAATGATTAAATCCCAAATTTAATCTTGAGTGGGAGGATATACTCGGACGAATAGAATCCAAAGTCAGACCCAGACCCAGACCCAGATACCAAATACCAAGCTTGAAACTTTTTCATTCTACTCACTATACGGCGTCGCTCCCCACTTCGGAGTCAGCATCTGCAACTTCGTCGTTGTGGATTTGGGTCAATCCCAAGCTATCACCTTCAACCTGGTACCGTCACAAACTCACAACTCTAATCTTTTATTTTTCTCCTTCTGGGTAAGCCTTATGGATGCTCATAAAATATGGAAAACAAGAAAGTTTTAATTTTGTTTAATTCCATTTTTCTATTTGTAAGAAAATGCTATATATTCTGATATGTGTTATTTGGTTTGTGTGTATTATTACAATCAGTATAACTTAATGGAATAGTGAGTGAGAATTTGAGATTATTGAACAATGATCAAGTCTTGCTGTCAGTTTTTTATATATATAAAAAAATTCTGAACAATCTAGTTTCGTGGCTGTAGATTCACTAGATTGAAATGAGACTTTAGGGGTTATGATATTGCTCATTTACATTTTTATCTTTTGGCAGTGGTGCCTTCATTTATTTCTTTATAGAATCAACATGTTGTTAGTTAGTTAACTATTTATCATTCTTCACAATTTACGTGTACTTTATGTACCTTTTGGTACATTCTCAATACTAATAGAATTAGGAATAACTTAGCTTGTTATGTTAGTTCTGAATGTGATCCAAACCATGAACTAGAACTACTGCACAAGCATGGTGATGGTACCATCTAACTTAACCGTGTGTTATGCGTGGTTTGCATGACTGAGACTCCTTGATATGATAAATCTTAATTCTCTAAACCGTGTCTTACAACAAAAGTTTAATAAAGTGACGTTTTGTAGAAGTCCGCGTTGGTTTTGTTCCTTTGCTTTTGGCCTTTGGAGCAGTCTCTTGTTAGTTTCGATTTAATTCATCAAATTTATATTTAGAGCAGAGCTTTGGCTCCTTTCTTTATAATCCTTTTTGTAGCAAAATGTTTTTGTTTCAGATATGTGATGGTTGTTGCTAATTCGGGGTCTCTGATTGCTTTTCTTCTCAATATGTTCTTGTTGATTTATGCTTAAAAACAGAATATTTTCGTTTCTTGCAGCTATTCCTGTATCCATCTGAAGAGGACTTGTAGAAGTTGATAAGATTCTTGTTTGAGAGGATTTTGGAGTAATCTGAAAGTGGAAAGGTTGCTGATTATACATATACTAGTGCTGGAAAAAACTAAGATAACTTTTGAAGCATTTCTTAGGACTCAACTGAAAGGGGACATGGTGAAGGGATATCGGTGATTATTCTTAAGTTGAAAGCAGATTAATGATCTTGTATTCATAATGGATACCCAGACACCTGGAACAGAGGGTACTAAGGTTGTTGCTTGTATCAATCAGGCCAACAGAGATGGATCCAACTCCAAGATGGAAGGTTGTATTAAAGATGAATTGAATTATGTATTAAATGAAAAGGAATTAGCCAAAGGACTAGTTGGTGTTGGAAGAGGTTCATTTGAAGTTGAAGAAAATCCTTTTCATATTGATGATGGACATTTGACAGACTTGAAACAAAAGGTATCCTTCCCAAAGGAAAAATAATCTCACCATATTCTTAGCTTAAACTGATGATAAAGAAAATATGACTGTATTCAGCTCGTTCTTGTTTCTAGATCTAATATGTCCCTTAACGTGAAATGTGTATAGCAAAGAATTTTCATAAAATGTGTTTGAAGTCTCACATCATCCGCCTTATAATATATGGTATGATTTAAATATCTGTTAGGTTACTTCTCTCATTGCCAATTGGTTTTGAAATAAAACCTTAACATAGTATCAGAGTCAGAGCCTAACTTCTTTCCTATTGCCATGGGTCAAGAGTTGCACTTTCGTTATGGGTCAAAAATTATCCTTTATCTAATCTAGCAGGCTTCATTGAAGGGAGTGTGTTGGAAATCCCACATCGTTTGCCTCATAATATGTGGTATGGTTTAAATACCTGTTAGATTACATCTCTTATTACCAATTAGTTTTGAGATGAAACCTTAACAAAATGAATGTGCATAAAAGGTCTTATTTTGTCTTATGAATATTTTATATGCTAAATTGAGATTGAGATATATTGCGGTTGTGCTCCTTTTCTTTAACTTTAGGTCTGATCTAATGCTTAACTAGATAAGTTTGGAAACTGATAGATTTCGAATTCAGGAGAAGGAACTCTTTGATGAAGTAATTGTAAGAACTTCAGAACTAGAGCATCTTGAACAAGAATTGGAACTGATGAAGGAAGCAGCTGAAATGGCTTCTAATAACCAACATTCTGTTGACTTCTACCTTGATCAGTTGAATGAAAAAGTGCAAGCTAAAAGGAATTACCTTTTGACTTTGGAGTCAGAGTGGTAGGTCAAATTATTCACGTGATGACATTTACTGAAATTTATGTATTTGGTACTGATGTCTATTATGGGCACAACATAGAAGTGGTCAATGCTTCCCCACCCCCACCCCCTCAATAACCAGGGATGTGTGTGTGCCTGTACCTCACTTTGGTGCAATAAAAATGATATTTCTTGAGCACAGAAATAATTATTTTCTTTCCTTTCTTGTAATAGAGTGCAGCAGTGGAATGTTTGTTGACTTCACTGAATTTCAATGTCACAGGGACTCTGTAAGAAAACCCTTGGAGGAGAGAAAGAGAAGTCTTGAGGATTCTCTGTATTCAAACAATCCGAATGCGCTAGAAATGCTTCAAAAGTTGAGAGATGTGCAGCAGGAAGAGAAGTTCATTGTATCTGAATTTATGAAGAGGTACATATTCCAAAGTTCATTTCACATTGTTTTTGCCATCTGAAACAAAATTCTAAAATTAAGCAAAGAGAGGGTGAGAATGCAAAGTTTGACAATAGGTTGAGATGAGCCACATGTTTTCTAGTTTTGTTTGGGAATTGGTGGATCATGATAGGTATACAGCTTTTTACTGTGCCGTCCTTTTTTATTCCCATGACTGATGAATGATAGAAATGGGAGCTTTTTTTGAAGTTCTCTTTCTTATAGTTTTTTACGCATTAGGACTACTTTGCTAAATTTTCCAACAACTGAGCTCCCCTCTCATAAACTTTACATATGCGACTATGCATCCTTGAAACAGTCGACAAACGCATCAAAAGTGGGCAATAGCACCAGTGCATCAAGCTTCATTTCTTTTTTTGTTTAAATAATGTGTTGAATTTCTGTCTACTGCATCTTTAATTTGTAACTGAATCAAAACTACACTGGATTACCTAATGTAATGTGCTGAGTGTATCAAACGTTAAACTATTTTCGTCTTAACTGTGTATGTGTTCTAATATATTGATGTCCTCACAACCAGATTTACTAGTGAAGTGCATATGCCTTCTTGACTTTGTTCTCTCTTTCTCTCTCTCTAGGGAGGAGGAACATTTGAAACTTTCTGCAGATCTTGAGAAGCAGCAGAAAGTAGCATCAAGGAAATCATATACTGACAGGATAAAGGAGATTACAAAAAATAACTGGAAACAAGATGCCGATATTGAGCGGATCTTAAAAGATACCAGGGAGGTTCAACTTGAGAGTAATTTGATCCAGGAACGCTTGCATCGGACATATACAGTTGCAGATGAAATTGTCTTCAGGTATGAAAGTTATATAATTTTTGGCACATCCACATGCTTACAAAGATAACACTAATGACTATGAATTCTTTTCATTTTATGTTATAATTGATTTTGTTTTTCACCAAATGTGGTGATTTTTTTTCTCTTTATCTTTACAGAGAAGCAAAGAAAGATCCAACTGGGCTGCAGGTTTATAGGCTTTTGGTTAGCATCCATAAAGGATTTGAAGAAATATCAGAGAAAATTCTGGCCGCTGATAGAATTAGAAGAGAAATAGCTGAATATGAAATGAAATTGGCAGCCACATCTTCCAGAAGCTTAGATGTGAGTGAACTAAAAGCTAATCTGGATGGCATTGTTAGGGAAAATGAATACCCTTTATGACAGTTACAGGTGAGTGAAGTTTCAGCAATTCATTTGAAACTAGCAGCGACAACTTTGCACAAGCTCAATGTTATCAATTTACAAGCCATTTTGATACCATTATTATTGGGGAAAATGAATACCTTGAAGAATAGTTACAGGATACGAGACATTATTTCAAGTCATTGGGATCAACCATTTCTAGTCACCATTCTTTCATGTTATATTGTTGCAATGTTCTATATAGGAACGTATGAAAATTTTGTTTTGTATTTTCTGATTGGTTGAATGATTGAGGGGAGTGTTTTTGCTTGTTTTTGGGTTTGTCCATTGTGTTTTCCCTTGAATTTATCTAGAAGGGAATCTAATATTCAGTTCAGATATTCTAATTGAGTATAGGAATATAAGTTTACACAATATTTTTTAAAAGTTTGACTTGAATTTTTTTTTGTTTTCACTGTTTTCTGTGTAAAAGAAATTCAAGAAATAAAAAATAAAATGATAATTTTATAATAAAAATAAAAATAAAAATAAAGAATAAAACAAAAAACGTTTTCTGAAATCAAACTGCCTGGAACATTTAACTAGATTCTATTGATTATTGGACTGTAATTTGACACAACATCTTACATGCTAGAGGCTTAGGAAAATATGAACATACAACGTCTAAAGCAAATTATGACTACCAGACATTAAAAGATAAATGTTGGATAATACAACATATGAGCTCACCTACAATTCTTTAAGGAGTTGAAAATTATCTCTTACCCTTTGTGTTATTATGGGGAGAAAAAGTTTTTCCTTGTGTTATTTGTTCGGAAAGAAGAGTAGTGAAGAGATGGAAGAAGGAAGTGTGATTCATCGGGTATTAATGTCCTCTTAACGATGGAAGGAAATAGAAATATTTTTTTTTGTTTTATTTATTTTAATATTTAATAACTTAACAAATATTAAAAATTATAAAAAAACAAATAATTTTTATATACCAGAAATTATTATAATAAAAACAATATATATATATATGTAAATAATTTAATTTATTTTTATTCATATTCTTTCCATTCATCCAAACAAAAAAATATTTTTTACTTCTTTCTTTTTTATTTCTATACATCCAAATAACATTTTTTTATTTTATTTCCACCATATTTTTTTCTTATTTTTTCTCATCTCATTTATATTTTTATCCAAACAAAACCTTACGGGGAAACGGACATTGCAGGATATTGAATATGTATGAATTTTCAAACCAAAATCATACTCAATCTCGTTCTCCCAAGAGAAGGTTGCTCGCACCGCATAAGGGCTTCAATAAAGAAAGCTCCTAAAAGTTTAAACATAGTGTTACAGTAAATTGCACAAATAAAACAGAAATATATAAATAAATATGGACCATCTTGTAGCTAAGATGTACGCCAAAGACAACTCTCATACAGGTAACAAAATTGAAAATTTTAAAAATTAATATTAATTTTTCACGTCATTTGAAATATTTAAAATTCAATTTGACAGTTTAGTTTTTCTTTCTTTTACAAAACTCTATTTGTTTTTTTAACATTGAAATAAACATGCTGAATGTGGAAAATACAAAATGGCATCACTTCATTCGAATCTCAAAGCCCGTATACACTTAAATACTACATACAGTATTAGTACCTCATTGATGTATACACTCAACAAAAACTCTCAATTAAACAAAGATAAGATACAAGAATCAATATTTCCCAGGGAGTGAGATTTATGTAATGAGATGTTGTAAAATAAAGTTATATACAGATGAAAAAGTGTTTCAAGTTTATAGGTTTAAATGTTCTTTCTTAACCATCAAATAAACGAGAGGGAGAATCAAATTTCTCTCTACCATCCTTTTCTAGCAACCTAAAGTAAAGCAACATTGATTTCATAAATTAGTAAAGAAGGTAAAGCCTTAACAAATATCCATTTGGAGTTCAAACTTCATATATCTTGTGTTGTTTCCTGCAGAATGCCCATAAAAGCTAACTCACATATTATGAACACTAATTAAGTACAAACAGTGCTTACACTTAAAACTGTAATTGGCTTAGTCATCACACGTAAGTTGTTTTATCTATGTGCCAACTTTATTAACTACAGTTGCACATCGAGAAACTATGAGTGCATTTTATGTTGTAAACACTTAAATTGATAAGGTAGGTATTTTTGGATGCACACATTGAAAAAGTCCTTGTATAAACTTGTACATTTGGATGTAATAACACATAAATATTTAGAAGTATACTTGTCATAATTTTAGGAATTAAAATTTAAAAAATAAATTACAAAGTAAAAATTAATATCATGTTTCATGACACTATATATTTTATAAAATAAATCAACCAAAACCTATATTTTTTAACAAATAATTCACCATTCACATGCACGTTTAATAATTCCTAAAAAATTGAATAAAAACTAATCAAGTAATGATTAAAGAAAAAAAAGAAATCATGAATAAATCATGATTCAATAATAATACTAATAAAAAATAATTCAACTATGATCAATTTAGTTATATGTGACAAATCATGATTAAAAAAATGGAAAAATCATAAGTTTTAATATTGTAGAAACTTGCAAAAAATTGGAAAGCATCCATGCTTAAAAGAATGAGAAAATTAAATGATTATTTTGTATGACACTTTGGCTATCATAATAAACCACTACATTATTTTGTTTTAAACCTAAATTGCCCACCAAATCGTTAAGCCAAATAAGTTTCCTTCAATGTTTCTGCTACAACATATTTCAACTTCTACAATGGATAATGCGACAATAGACTATAAAGTTTCTTTCCAATTAATTGCATCACCCGAAAGCATAAAGATGTACCGGTCAAAGACCTCCTTTTATCAACATCTTTAGCATAGTCAAAGTCAACATAACCAATAACACCATATATAGTGTTACGACTCCTATCATATACCAAGGCAACATTAATTAATAGTACCTCAAACATATTGAAGTATCCATTTGAGAGCGTGCTAATGTATCTTACAAGTGTGCCCCATGTACATGCTAACAACGCTAATGACATACAAAGTATCAGGACAAGTGCAATCTATAATGATGAGGTTCATGGGTGAGCTTAGATTATACCTTTTTATTTGTATATTTTTAGGCTTACTAGTTAGGTTTGAGTCTTGCATTGCCATAATTTTTATTTTGGACCATTTTTGGGCCATGTAGCTTTAGGTTTTGGGCCTTGGGTGAAGCTTAAACAAGTCTACCCAAGTCAAGTCAGAAAATACATATTTGAGGGAAGTATATAAGCCTCATCTCCTTTGTAATTAGTAAGCTAAGATTTATTTGACAAATATTTAATGAGATTAATGTTGTGTTTAGTTCATAAGTTTTCTTAGAAAGATAGAAAATTATTCTTCGAAAAATTAAAAAAATAAAAACTATTTATTTACAAATTATTTAAATTTTTTTTTATTGAAAAATAGAAAACTGATTTTCTATTTTTTAAGAAAATCAGAAAACTCTTTTAAAAGGTTTTCTAAGAAAAGTAAAAAAATAGAAAAGGCAGTAATTGAATTACAAGATAAGGTAACTGAATTACAAGATAAAGACTGTTGTAACCAAATGAGAATATGAAATAAGTTGCTACTAATTCGAAAAGTCATACTGCTACTATTTTGAAATATATTTAAACACAAACTCATTTGCTCTCATTTTAATATTACTTTAAATTTTTGTCACAATTTTTATGTGATGCATATACTATACAACATTGTCATAAATAATATATATATATATATATATATATATATATATATAAGACATATCTCAATTAATTTGAATTAAAGAATGTTTGAAAAATATTTGGAAAACTGGGTGCACTTAAACAACTTTTTTAGTTTTTTAGTTTTCCAAATTGAAAAATTATCACATTATCTAAACGGATTTTCAAAATTTTTTTAGCTATTCTAGAAAATAAAAATTTTGGAAAACAAGCGGAAAACTTTTCATAGAAAACTAAAATAATTTTTTGTAACTAAACGCAACCTAAGTGTTTTCCTTTTTCTAGATTCTCTTGAGTGCTTAACTTTCTCCCTAAGTTCTTATCCTTTGGAATCCTCTCCCAAAGGTGGTGAACATCACTAGACTTATCTCTTTTAGCAAGAGAGTGACATCCCACACTACACTTTCTTGCCTCTCCATTCCTTCCATTTCTAGTTCCTAAATTCATTAGCAAGTTTCCTTAGGTTTCCACCAAAATTCCTTTCTATTTCCTATATAGCTAGTTTCGGCCATAACCATTTCATGTCCAACATTTCTCATTTTTATTGCAAGCTACCAAGGAGATGGCTTAGATCTAAGGAGAATCAAGATAAAAACTCAAATCCTAAGAAGATCCTACACCAATTGGTATCAACCTTATCTCTTGATTTTTTTTAGATCTACTCCATTTCATTTTGTATTTTTAAATTCCAGCAACATGTTCTTATTCTCCTCATTAATAGCTTTCATTTGACCTATCATATGTGAAATTTCAAGAAAATTTTAAAAATATGTCAAATCTTAGATTTTAGATCTACTCTTGTCCTTTTGGATTTTGGCAAAGTTGCTTCACAAATGTTGTTCCCTACCATGTGCATAACATAACCTCAAAGTTTGGTGCAATTTGCTGATTTTTTTTTTCAAGTTGTGTTCATGTTGCTTCCCTTCATTTCTTTGCTTATTGTTGTCTAGTGTGATTTCTTGGCTTATAACCTTTATTTCTTGTCTTATTTGTGTTTAGAAATAAAAATCCAGCGCTATATCCATATTATTTCATGCCTAATTGATAGTGTTTACCATGTGTTTGATGAAATGGTCAAGCCTGGAATGCTTCTAGATTTGTGTCTTTAAATGTTGGAGCTTGTTCTTGTTGTTTCTAGGTATTCTTTGCACATTTTTCTTTGTGTTTAATGGTTGGACTCTGATACATTTTAGACATATTTTCTAAAGTGTATTACAAACTCCGATAATGTATTAGGTCCTTTCATTTTTGTTGGACTTGTTAGCTCATCAATTTGTAGGTTTATTAGTGATTCTTGGGATTGTATCCAGTGTTTGATTTCAACTTCCAGCATCTTTAGGATTTCTTTTGCATGCTATTTTGCTACACATTTATTTACATTTAATGTCATAAATACATGCCTTTCATCATTGTTTCTTGTTGAAAGATGATGAAAGCTTAAATGCTACTTGTTGCCATTAATTGTTGTTGTTTTTATGCAAGTTTTGTGAGTCATTTTAGGGTTGTTTTCCATTCAGCTTTGGTGCAACTAAAAACAAGGTAAAAATAAGAGGGAAAGTATAAAAAATGTTAAAAAAAAGTTGCGAAAAGAAAAGACTTGAAAACGTCCTTGCATTACTACTAATTTTTAGATCCTTTCTTGACAAAATTAGTGCAAAAAAGAGTATGTACCCCTATACAAAAATTCCAGCACCTTGTTTTTTTGTTTAGTCCCTAAAGTGTTTGTATTCCCTTTTATTGTGTATATTTGAAAAGTAAAAAAGAGTTATGAAGTTGTTAAGAAATTTGTGGTGTTTTCTTACATTCTAGAGTTTTTAGTTTGCCTTTTGTGTGCTTACTTGTTTCTTGCATTCACTAGTGGAAAAAAAGGATATAATCACGGTTAAAAAAGGCCTTTATTCACGGTTAAAGAACCGTGGTTGTTGCAGCCGTGGTAGTAGATGATGGTCTTTAACCACGGTTAACAACCGTGGTAATAAATCACATCTAACCACGGTTAAGAACAACTGTGAATATAACTTACTATTTATATTCACGGTTATCGAGCATAACCGTGAATATAAGAACTAAAAGATGTCAGTTACATCCACTTATATTCACGGTTATGATGGACAACCGTGGATATAGATACATTTTATCCACGGTTGTCTATCACAACCGTGAATATAAGTATGGATTGGTTTCAGTTACAAACTACTTATATTCACGGTTGTGATGGACAACCGTGGATAAAATGTATCTATATCCACGGTTATGGTAGTAACCGTGGATAAATATAGTCTATATTCACGGTTGTTGCCATAACCATGAATAAATACTGAGGTTTTTTTTTAATATAGATTCTGTTTTATCGTTTCCCAACCCTGCATTCAGACAAACCAGTACAGTATACAGTATGCCACAGCAACACTATGCCGAAAGAATGGTATGTATATATATAACAATTTATTTTCTATATCAATTCATAACAACCTAAAAAATGAAAGTATATACAATTAAGTTGAATGTAATCTAATAAAAGTAAACCCTAAATCCTACTAGATACATATATAAAAGAATAAAGATCCTATATCTAGCTTTGCCTAAGTTCAATGAAGTGTGAGGCCCATTGCCTTCTAACATCATCCACAAGTTCCTTTGGGAAAAATGACCGGTCATTAAAGTACTGCAAACAATGCATAAAACAATTAGAACAAAAGCTTTATTTATTACATGAAATTGATGAAATTGGAGAAAAATAATCCAAATGATGAGAATTACCTCTGTCCATCCATCTACTAAATGATGTTGGACAATGGTCAGCATAGTGTGCATGACGAAATAGCCACACTCAAAGGTACCCTTCTGCCTGTAAGACTACAATGGACATATAGTATAGAATAAGTGAATTCGGAACTTAAAAAATATGTACTGAAGATTTGAATGAATACGATTGACTTATTTTTGGGTACACCCATACAACTGTTTTTCCTTTGGGCTTGTTTCCAATCAGTAGATTGTATCCAACCACCGCCCTGCGTCAAACAAAACACAAGATAAGTTAGAATTGTATAGTTCTAAAAATGATGTAATCGAATTTGTGGTTATTGTTTAGGGATGAACTTACCGGTCTACTATATCTTTCAAGTCTTGTGGAGCTGTCCGATGCAAACTATCAAAGTACAGAGCAAGATAGTCCTTCGGACAGATCACCAGAAGCGTCCAGTGAGCCCTGCAGTTACGAGTGATAAGTGAGACTTCAAAATGCAAAATATCATGACAATAATTATGGAATAGAGTATTACCCTTTATGATAGGGGCCCATGTATATAGACTTCCCAGACTCAAACATCCAATTCTGGATGTATGTCTGGGTGTTCTGCGAGGTGTTTCCTTACCTCTGTATGAGAGAGGGCTCTAAGAAACCGTAAGTTCCTTGGAAACCCAAGTCCACACAGAGTTTTGCCAGAAACCTAAACAAGTTAAGACATGGTTAGCGACAAATAACTTGTATAATGAAAAAATTGGACAAAACAAGGATATACTTATAGCTCCCACAACTGAAAGATGGAGCCGTTCAGCATCGACGTCCCCGTAATAATGTCACAAATGTCAGAATTTGTAACGTAAACTGGAAAATCACTGGGACGGCCGAACACTAGTGGCTGCCATGGGACCTGAACAGTGTCGTCAGCTTGCTCATACCCAATGCGCCATAGCATCCGGATGGGATCCTTGGCCGGGTCTGGCTTCTTCAATGTCTGTTCCTGTTGAACAATTGACAACCATCACATTTTGTACCATAATTGACAAGGAAATAAAGCTAGTTAGTGTTTAGGGTTTTTACCTGTCCAGGGGCAATCATCAGAAGTCTGTTGGGCCATATCAGAAAGTGGCCCACCGCCTGACCGACGGTCTTCACCTCCTGAGTTGCCACTGGCACAGCAGCATCCTCCTCGAGGATGAGCACAACCGAGACCCTGGACATACCATCAGGTAATGTCTGATGGTGAACCACAGGGCCTAAGTTGTACACCATACCAGTGGCAACTGGCTCCTCCGACCCGTCAATGAACAGGTCACATTGACGGGTGTCTGGTGGCTCGACCCCGTCATCGTCAGGGTCAGCCACAGCGCACGACCCCTTAGTGCTAACCTTCCGTACCTACATATTTACACATCAAGCAGAAGTTATTCAACAATGAAATAAAGTGATTACAAACAATAAAATTGAGGAAATTAAATAAAGAATCTAACTTGTGGGTCGCTGGCTGGTGCAGTAGTCTCCTGGTGGTGGCTGAGTGAGGCCTTCATCTCCTCCCTGAATCGGGCCATCTCCTGGTGGAGCCTAGATATCTCCTTCTAGTACTCAGCCTTCACAACAGCCACCTTTTGCTCCACCATTTGCTCAAGGGATGGGGCAGGGTCGGGAGCACCGTAATAGGCGTGGAGGCCTGTGAAATGTGAATGATTAGCCCATAATTGTTTAACAGATAACAAAATGAAGGCATAGAGTTAGTTAGCACTTACCTACACCTCGACCAATAGCACGCACTCTTCCTGGGTGCTCTGGCCTGCCAATGGTGGTAGTCAAAATATCCTCCCGTCCATGGGCTACGAAAGACCCTTGGGTTGATTGCTCAACCAAGGAATCCTAAAACCATGCCCAATCTGTTGGTTCCTTAAGCTCTATAGCCTTGCAATGGTGGAAGTTGCAATTGGAAATAAAACAACCACCCAGGAGCAAAATGGACCTTGCACCACAAACGAAAGCTGATGGGGAAATGGGGTTGGCTAAAGGGAGCTATGGACCACCGCCACAGAAATGTCGTTGGAGGATGCTGAACGGAGGTTGGTGAACATGGTTGCTGGAGCCAAACAGAAATGGTGGAAAACGTAGTTACTGAATGGAGTTAGGGTCCGTTTGGTTAAAAGTTGGAGTAAGGTTTGTGAAACGGGGTTTGGAAAAGTGAGGTTTTAAAAACGTGGTTGGGAAAATTGGGGTTTTGAAGATAGTGATTTGTGTTTAGATAGTTTGTTGTAAAAGTGAGTTGGAAAGTAGTAATTGTGTTTGGTTGGAAAATATTTTGGTAACCTTGGTTTAGAAAAATAGAATTTGAGGGTAAAATTACTAAAAAGGACATTAATTAAAAAAAGTAGTAAAGTAGTATATTTTTGTAAATAATATTAACAATTACACATTAAAATATTTCATTTATAATTTAATTAACAAAATATATTTATTAATAAAAATTAATAATAAATATATATTATTATAAATATATGTATTGCAACTAAAATTTAATATTATTAATATATATTAAATATATCAATAAATTCACATTTTTTGGTAATTTTACAACATACCATTATCATACAAAATTATAAAAAAAAACCCAATGTGAACACCTCTTTCGGTCCGGCCCAAATTGTTATAACACCGGACCCGGCCTTGAAGTTGGCAACACCGGACAAGGCTAAAATAACAGCGGACCGATGTCATGCGCCGGAGCAGAATGACACCGGTCCCAAATGACACCGGTACCAAAACCACTCCGCCCAACAGTCCTCGCTTAAAGAGTCCGCCCAACCTAAACCTCAACACTCTGCCCAACCTACACCTCGCCTTAACTTCGCCCAACCTAAGCCTCACCTTAACTCCGCCCAACCTAAACCTCGCCTTAACTCTGCCCAACCGTCCTCACCTCACACTCCGCCCAACCTAAACCTCGCCTCAACTCCGCCCAACCGTCCTCATCTCAACTCCGCCCTACCGTCCTCAAATCAACTCCGCCCAAACTTCCTCGCCCCAGGAGCCCCTTAATGGCCGATGTCGCGGATCTGACAAAAAAGACGAGTGAGTCCGGCCCAAGTATGAAACAACGATCTCGTGCGTGGACTCAGATCAAAAATTGGCAACACCAGACCCGGCCTTGAAGTTGGCAACACCGGACAAGGCTAAGATAATAGCGGACCGATGTCATGCGCCGAAGCAGAATGACAGGCCAGTCCGGCCCCGAGGAAAGTGGACAGATTAAGATAGGCACACCGGCCCGTGTGATTCATTGAAAGATTCAGCCGGTGTCAAGACACAGGTAATGGTTCTTAAGGCCCCACATCGGATCAGTGGAGACTCCGTCCAACCAATGGCTTTGCTAACCGGTGTCACAAATTTGACAACGGAGGGACGAGATCGGAAGCTTATGCGCGGTGACCTGGAATTGCACTTCCTGGAAAATGGCAGACAGGGAGGTGGAAGTGGGCAATTAAAAAACCCCCACTGAAAACCCTGCTCCCCACCAATGATAATGGCCAGAGCTGCACACCACTACACGGATGGGTGAGTGGGATTTCTGGTTGTCCCAAAACCCTCAGCCCATGACTCGAAGGCCCTATAAATGCCCCAACCAAGGAAGCTCAAGGGGTTGGTCTTCAGATTCTCCCTCTACGCGAGAAAACTCTAGAAATTCTCTCCGATTCCTCAAGATTCTTAACTGACCTCCCCACTTGAAACCAGTGACTTGCCTTAGTCACCACAAAAGATCCCTTAGTTCGAAAAGGTTTTTGAGTCTTTCTCACTAACACAAAGCCACTACTCTCACACCGTCCGTACCTCGAACACACCTCGTCATCTCAAAACCAACCCTGTCCCATTTCCCGCATCATTACCTCGTCCATCTCCGTTACTGCTCAACAGCGTTTCGCCTCGGATTAACTTCCCACAACACCGGTCGTGGCCTTCAGATTCCCAGATCGGGTCTAACTCCGGTCTATTATCCCTGTCAGCGTGCGAGTTCGAAATCAGTCTGACACCGTCACTGTGCTCAACCTCCCACATCGGTTCTTAGCTCGTCACACCGGTTCCACTCCTTTCCTTATTTCTTTTGCTTTCAGTTCCCCTTTTTTACTTTTCTATGAGTTTGCTGTTTTGTTGACTGTAATTGCCTGCGTACCATTAGTTTACTTTGTTAATATTTTTATCCTTTTCCATAACAAACAGACATAATAAAAAGGGCGATTTTGTAAAAATAGTGTCGTACGGGAGTACTCCTGTCTACACAACCCTCTTAGGATTCGTGCACGTGCGAAGAACTTTGCTTTGCATGAATTCTCCTCTTTAATGATATCCATCAACATCTTTCAGATCCCTCCCTAAAATAGCAATATTCAGAACTACGTAACCCTGATTTCTTGATAATTCAAGAATACGTAGGAGCAGGATTTTAACTCCTGTCAGGCCCATCTTTCTCATTTCCTTTTTTGCTGATTTACTGCTTTACTTTTTATGTTTCTTTCATAAATGTCCTTTTTTGGTCACTTCCATGAAAATCAATTTAGACGTGACGTCTTGTTGGTTTCCCCACAGTTTCTGCCCAAGCCTCGCCATAATTTCATAGGGAAGGGATACTTAGGACAAGACGTCCCGCTTATCCCTTTCCTATCCCTATCCTTTTATCCGAGGATGTTTAATTTAGACGTGATGTCTTATTGGCATTCTCTCACCCCCCTCTGTCTCATATCGAAGTCGAGCTTAATTCGGACAAAACGTCCCCATTAACCTCGCTTTGACATTCTATGTCTGTACAGTTCTTTACTCCATTCTATCATTTTCAAAATAAAAGGGAAGAAATCATGTTTTATTTAAGGCTATTTATGTTGTGCTTTCAATCTTGGTACTGTCTTTGACAGGCGATGTAGGGTGCTAATACCTTCCCTACTCGTAACCGACTCCCGAACTTGGATTTCAATTTTTTAAACCAGTGCTTTACTGAACTTAGTTTTTTTCCAATGTTTTTCCTATGGATAAAAATGTTGGTGGCGACTCCCTGTTTCATCTTTTCTCTCTTGTTCGCCGCGCCGTCGCGACCCAGGTTGCGACAGATGGCGACTCCACTGGGGACACTTAAGAGAGTCAAGCCAGTTTGATTGAAAGCGCATGTTCTTTTTATATAGCCTATGTTAGCTGGATTTCCTCCCCCTTTGTTTTATTATCTGTTAATTGTTGTGGGAGTTTGCTCTTGTTTTGATTGTATTTTGTTATTTGTTTCATTATCTATGTTCGCTAGCTTGTTGAACCCAAGGGTAGAAGACCATGTTACTTTTCCGCAAACATTGAACCCTAGGGTAGACGACTTTGTATATTTGCTCTGTGTTTGTTCTTTGTGCAGAATGGGTAAGGTATAAGGTATGGACTGCCCTTCCACACACTACACTCATAATTATTTGCACACACTTATGAGTGGCGCCCTATACCCGGGCCCCAAATGAAGCTTAAGTTAGGAGGGGTTGGTAACGGAATCGTATGGGATATACTTCCTATCCGGTATTCATGAGAACCTCAACCAGAGTTCGACCTCTCATGATATACGCACTTAGTGAATTCCTCACTGTTTGCGTCCCTGTCATGATTAGGATCTTGGCTCTGGTGACCTTCTAGATGTCTAGCGGAAGCCACCCAATGTGAGAAATCCACTGTTAGATAAGCTATAGGTCCCAGAAAAGACTTTCAGAAAAAAAACCTGGCTTAAGGCACAAAAGGGCGGACTTTACTATACCTTATCTCATTCTCGCTTTCCCTTTAAATCCAAAATTGATGAACTGCTTACGTGTTCAAAGGGTTACTTTATTCCAAACAAAGGGTGAATCATTTTTCTTTTTGAAAAAAATAGTAATCCTTTAACAAATAAGCAGTTCCCTCACTTTTTGTGTACTTATGAGTCCTGGGTTATAGATCTTCCCAATCGTCAAAATGAAAACAAAATTCTATTCAAGCAGATATTAATGACGTTGGGAAGATCCATAACCCGTGCGACTTTAGTTTCACATGAGTTTTGCCGACCGCTACTTCTCAAACTGAAAATGTTTTCCAATAAATTAATGAAGAAGTAGTGGTTCACAAAACATTAGCAGTAACTGACTTCTTTTTCTCTCTCTTTGCTCTTGCAGGAAGCTGTTTGGAATTTAGCGGGTACCTTTGAGCAATATGGAAATTAACATGAGATCTGATAGTCGTGACACAAATGTGACCGAGTTGAGGAAAGTATTGCACCTTAAGGCCAAGAAGATTGACATGGGTAGTCTGCAAACAATGGGGAGAAAATTAAACCTGACACAGAAAATGGCTTTTACAAGAAAGTATGGAAGGATTCTGAAGTTGTTAGAAGTGGAAGTGCAAACTGAGGCGATCACTGCCTTAGCACAATTCTATGACCCACCTCTCAGGTGTTTCACATTTAGAGACTTTCAGTTGGCCCCATCCATTGAAGAATTTGAACAAATCTTAGGGATGTCTTTGGAAGGACAGATACCTTATCGTCATCTTGACCATCATGCAACTATTGCTTCCATCGCCCGTGTCCTGAAGATCCGTCCCGACACCTTAAGGGATGCACAACTAAATAGAAATCAGATCCCCGGATTCACCCAAGAATTTCTCGAGAAACATATGCAGGTCTTGGCAGAAAGAGAAGATTGGGAAGCCTTTATGGATGCTTTAGCTATTACCATCTATGGTGTTATTTTGTTCCCCAACATTGATAACTATGTGGATTATGATGCTATTGCCGTATTCCTAGCTCGCAAGCAGAGGCTTGAGAATCCTGTCACGGCTGTGTTGGCAAATGTATACTGCACCATGGATTTCTGTCACACACAAGGTGGAAAAAGGGTGGTTTGTTGTCTACCTGTTTTGTATGTATGGCTCACATCACACGTTTTCCACCAAGTTTGTAGGGCCGAATGTCCGGTTTCTGATCTGAAGCTATGTCAGTTAACAGTGAAAAGTGGGCGCGAGTGGGCCAATCACCTCATAAGGCTCACAGCTGAGAAAGTTAGGTGGTATCCCCAATGGTTGGAAGTTGAATCGATTGTGCATCACTGTGGAAATTACCCAAATGTTCCCCTTATTGGTACGCAAGGATGTATCAACTATAATCCCATCATAGCCAAGCGTCAGCTAGCTTATCCTTTGCTTGAACCACCTGATGAAGAGTCTCTCATCCCTTTCATCTCATATTACTCGAAAGGAAGCTGTGTCCTTGTCATTCGGGATATAACAAATGCATGGAAGAAAGTCCACCGAAAGGGAAGAGAGCTGGGGGCCCGAAGCCATGCTGTCAAAGGAGAATATTATGAGTGGATCTTAAATAGGGTCTCTATTGTTAAATTACCCTTCAGGAGTCCCCCTCATCTCCAGGAAAATCCTCCTGCTCCATCGCTTGTTTTGGAGGATGAAGCAACCAAGGCGTTAAAGACCAAAATAGAAGAGTTAACTGCCAGGAACAAGAAGCTAGAGGAAGACTTATTGAGATGTCAGCAAGAATACACCCTTCAGAAAAGGGAGAACCTGGAGAACAAGCAAGCTGTTGAAGAGATTAGGAAGAAACGAAAGATTGATGAGAGCTACATGATAAAACAAGACCAATGTCTTCAAGCGGCCAATTCTCAACTAAAGATGAAGAACAAGCAAAGTGATACCATCCTGGCTGAGAAACATCTTCTGAAGGATATGCTGGCGCAATCAAAAGAAAATGAGCAGAATATCATGGTACAAAAAGAGCTCCTACAGACACAAGTCCACAAATTGGAACAACAGCTCAATGAAGTGGTAAAGGCTTGCGAGCAAGAGATAAGTAGGGAACGACAACGCGCCATAAACATTGAGCAAGATTGTCAAGAGACCATACGCCTCTTAGAAGCTGAACAAAATGAAACTATTCACTTGTGGATGGATCGCTTTGCTAAGCTGGCACACCTAGCCAACGGAGCTCTAGAAGATCTCCCATTTTTACTCAAACAAGCGGAAGGAATTGCTAACCCTGTCAACACTCCTAAGGAAATTACAACATTCTTAGATTACTGCAGAGGACAAATTTGTAAAATGAGGGAAATGATTGCCCGAACTAGGGATGGCTGATTTATTTTCCCACTTTGTAACTTGGCACTTTATGGCAATAATGTACTCTTTTCGAAATAATGGATTCCTTTGTCTTCACAACTATCTCATGTTAATTTCCATTCAATGCTTTACTTAGTACTCTTGAACGTGACGTTCTGAGGAACAGTCGAAGGATCCGTCAAGTTCCAACATTGCTTCCCGCGTAATCTCGTTTCACTTAATTTTTTTTCTTTAATTCGCTTATCTTTTCTAAATTTTCTTTTGTGTTTCTTTCTAAAGACATTACGGGTAAACATTCTTACGGGACCAGGATCAGGAAGAAACTCATGGCTGACATAGAACAAGAAAATGAGAATTTGAAGGCTGAGCTCGCCCAGGTCAAGGAACAGATGGCCGAGATGGCCAAGCTCCTGGAAAGGAGAGTCACAGAAGGGGGATCTTCTGCAGGGGTTGAAGACGCCCGGCAACAACCACCCACCTCTCATCACGGTCAAGATCCGGCTACAGGATCTGACCCCAGGACCACTGCACCTCCCCTCGTTGTTCGTATAAGGAGGCCAAATCCTGCAAACACACAATAACATACCTTTATGGATGAGGAAGGCAATGTTATTCCCTTTCCCCCGTATGGTTTGCCGCACGGATATTTCCCACCACTCTAGGAAGAACCTTGCCACCAAGACCAAGTTCCCATCACTGCCCAGCCTAACACTAATCAACCAAACAACCCACTTACCCAAGCGCAAGCCACCCAGATGCCACCCACTCATACTCAAGCCGCCCAAACACAAGCCGCTCAAGCGCAGCCGGCTCATACCATTCATATACCCCGAACCACTGCTAAACCGGATACCTTCATACCAAACACTGACCTGTTTCATTCCTACCAACAATATGGGAAGTTTGGTCAACACACTGCTGCCGGTCCGAGTGCTGTGGCTACCACCCAGGAAGAGAGGTTGGAATTCTTGGAAAGGCGTTTAAGGGAGATGGAAGGAACAAGTAAATTTGGGACAGGCACTGCTGCTGAACTTTGCCTAATCCCTGATGTCGTCATACCTCCTAAATTCAAGACGCCCGATTTTGACAAATACAGAGGGTTGACATGCCCAAAGAATCATCTAACCATGTACTGCCGTAAGATGGCTTCGCATGCGTCAAATGACCCTCTGCTGATTCATTGTTTTCAGGACAGCCTGGTTAGGGCTCCCCTGACATGGTACAATCATCTAGAGCGCTCACGTATACGCTGCTGGAAAGACCTAGCAGACTCGTTCATGCAACAATACAAATATAACCTGGACATGGCCCCGGATAGGGGACAATTGCAGAAAATGACTAAGAAAGATAACGAGACGTTCAAGGAGTACGCCCAAAGGTGGCACAAAGTGGCGGCACAGGTTGACCCACCTCTATCTGAAAAGGAGGTGATCACTATGTTCATAGATACACTTCAAACTCCTTTCTATGAGAAGATGATTGGAAGTGTCTCGTCCTATTTCTCTGATATTGTCACTATTGGAGAAAGGATAGAAAATGGGCTAAGAACCGGCAGGATAGTCCGAAGTCCATCTGGGATGGGAGCTGCGAGGAGACCTACACTTGGCGAAAATAGGAGAAGAGAAGGGGAGACCAACTTGGTCTCTCACAACCAGAGAAGGAACCTGGAAGGGCCACCTACCCCAGTTAGCCTTTCACCAGTATATCCCGGCGTGTCGCACCCGTATGTGGCAGCCATTCCAAACCATAACCCACCACAATTCAGACCAACCATTGTACGGCCACCTGCGCCACCACAGATACCACACCAAGCACCATAAGCCAACACACCGCCAAATATCCAAAGAAGGAACAATGACCGTGCTCCACCCCAGTTCGATCCTATCCCAATGTCCTATACCGAACTCTTGCCTCACCTCATTGAAAAAACTCTAGTAGTACCCTGTCCTTTGAGGCCACTACAGCCACCTTATCCTAGGGGGTATGACCCTAATGCCCGATGCGATTATCATGCGGGTGCACCAGGCCATTCTACTGAAAATTGTCTGGCTTTGAAATATAAAGTAAGGGACCTGATTCAGGCAGATTGGATAAGCTTCCGAGAAGGAAGTCCAAATGTGACAACAAACCCTCTGCCTAATCATGAAGGGCCCGGGGTCAATGCTATCGGGGAAGATGTGGAGTATACGTCCAATGTTGAGGACATTCAGATGCCTCTAAAAGAAATTCACTCCCTTATGTTTGAGGTAGGGTTAGTAAAGGACAAATGGGATGAAGACTTCGATGATGCCCAATCGACGAAGCAGCAAGAGTTTCGAAAAACTCTCCAAAGGTTTATGGACAGTCACACTATACGAGTCTGCAAGCGCCATGGCGATGAGGTAAATATGATACAGGGACAGACTGGTCTTCGGGCCCCAAAACCCCTGGTCATATTTTATAGTAAAGATACGTCGCTAACGCAGACCCCTGCCAGAACTACTATTACGGCACGGCCACCTGCTCCATTCCCGTATGATAACTCCCATGCCGTGCCTTGGAAGTATAACACGGACATAGTTGTTTCCAACCCCGTAATAGTTGATCCAGCGCCTGCTTTGTTGGTTACCAACATCGCCGGTGTAGGCGGAATGACCCGAAGTGGGAGAGTATATGCACCTTCAGAGCCAAAGCAAGACAAGACTGCCGCGGAAGGCAAAACCGGGAAGGTTGGGATCGCTGGCGAAGCAAAGAAGGTTGTGCCAGAAGAAGAGACTAAGGAGTTCTTAAAATTTATCCGCCACAGCGATTACCAGGTATTGGATCAGTTGAACTATACCCCCGCCAAGATCTCCTTATTATCTCTGCTGACAAGTTCTGAATCACATCGGAACGCGCTGATGAAGGTGCTAAGTGAGGCACACGTGAAACATGACTTGCCTGTTGATAAGTTCCAAGGTATTGTCGGACATATAGTGGCCAGTAACTATCTGACTTTCACAGATGACGAGGTGCCGGTGGAAGGGAAAGGACACAACAAAGCTCTCCATATCTCTATGAAGTGTCAAGACCATATTATGGCAAAAGTGCTTGTCGATAATGGATCATCCTTGAATGTGATGCCTAAGTCTACATTAGCTAAACTACCCATAGACGGGGCATGCATGAGACCGAGCTCCATGATAGTAAGAGCTTTTGATGGGACCCGACGGGAGGTCATAGGCGAAGTTGAGCTACCCATACAAGTTGGACCCCATGTCTTTCAAGTTCTCTTCCAAGTAATGGATATCATGCCCGCCTATAGTTGCTTGTTAGGGAGGCCGTGGATCCATTCAGCAGGGGTAGTTCCTTCCACTTTACACCAGAAACTAAAGTTCATCGTTGATAACAGACTGGTAATCGTTTCTGGAGAGGAGGATCTTCTGGTCAGTAAGACAGTTACTACCCCCTATGTAGAGGCAGCCGAGGAAGCCCTCGAGACATCATTCCAGGCTTTGGAGATAGCCAACGCCACAAGCATGCCTTTCCCAAAGGTACCGCTAGCAGTAGCAAAGACCATGCTACGAGGAGGATATAAGCCGGGAAAAGGACTCGGAAGAGAACTGGAAGGAAGAATTCAACCTGTCTGTCTCCCTGAGAACAAAAATAGGTACGGCCTGGGATACCAACCTACCACTGAAGACCAAAAAAGGGTAGAAGAAGAGAGGAGAAGGAAGAGGATTACTCGCCATACCGGGCATGCATTCAGCACTGCGAAAATCCCCATCTGTGACCTCTACCAGAGCTTCAGGAGCGCCGGAGTAATGTTTCCAGATCAAGTGGCCGTGATCCAAAGTGATCTTGATGAAGGCCCCGGATTTGTGTATGTTGGCTCACCTGGTCAGGAACTGAACAACTGGGAGGTCATAGAGTTCCCCACGATTTGTACCGTTTCATCAAAGTAATCATGTTTTCTGTTCGATCCTTTAGCTATGCTTCGGGATCTCATTTTGTAACAATAAAAAACTTGTTCGTTTGTTTGAATAATAAATGCCGTCAGTTTCCAAATAGCTTGATCTGTTTAGTAACCTATTATTTAAACCTTTCTCTTGCTTGTTTTCCTTCTCATTTGCTATGATACACTGAAAATGCAGATCCGAAAGCGATTCATCTGAGAATAGTGAGAATTCGGTCTTATTTCACGATTCTGACTGTCTAACTGATTGCGCCAATGAGGAATATGATGAAGACTACGATCCCTCGCCTGAGTTAACCCGGTTATTGGAACAAGAGGATAGGGAAATTCTGCCCTACTTAGAGATAGCCGAGGTTATCGATTTGGGAATTGGAGGAGTTAAAAAGGAAGTCAAAATTGGTACCTTGTTAAGTAAAGAACAGAGGCAGGAACTGATTGGGTTGTTGAGAGAGTTCAGCGATGTTTTCGCCTGGTCTTACCAAGATATGCCGGGACTGGACAATAGCATTGTCGAACATAGGTTACCATTAAAACCCGAATATCCGCCAGTAAAGCAGAAGCTGCGACGTATGAAACCTGAGATGCTTTTGAAAATCAAGGAAGAAGTCAAGAAGCAATTTGATGCCGGGTTCTTAGCCGTAGCAAAATACCCACAGTGGGTGGCAAATATCGTCCCGGTCCCGAAAAAGGATGGCAAAGTACGAATGTGCGTGGACTATCGCGATTTGAACAGGGCTAGCCCCAAAGATGATTTTCCCCTGCCTCAGATTGATGTTCTGGTCGACAATACTGTGCAACATACGATCTTTTCATTCATGGACGGTTTCTCCGGATACAATCAAATTAAGATGGCACCCGAGGATATGGAAAAAACCACATTTGTCACCTTGTGGGGAACCTTCTGTTATAAGGTGATGTCTTTTGGTCTAAAGAATGCCGGAGCAACTTACCAAAGGGCCATGGTAACCCTTTTCCATGACATGATGCACAAGGAGGTAGAAGTTTATGTCGATGATATTATTGCCAAGTCTAAAACGGATGAAGGGCATATGGAAGACCTAAGGAAACTCTTCGAAAGGTTGAGGAAATTCAAGCTTAGGCTGAACCCAGCCAAGTGCACCTTCGGCGCAAGATCTGGGAAATTACTGGGATTCATAGTAAGCAAGAGAGGCATAGAAGTCGACCCTGACAAAGTTAAAGCCATTCTTGAAATGCCTCCTCCCCGTATAGAGAAGGAAGTTAGAGGTTTCTTGGGGAGATTAAATTACATCGCTCGCTTCATCTCACAGTTGACGGCAACATGCGAGCCAATTTTCAAGTTGCTCCGTAAGAACCGACCAGTTCAGTGGAACGAGGGTTGTCAAAAGGCTTTTGAAAAGATAAAGCAGTACTTGCAGAACCCGCCAATTTTGATCCCACCTACCCCGGGAAGACCACTTATTTTATACCTTACAGTGTTAGATGAATCCATGGGTTGTGTGTTGGGGCAACATGATGAGACTGGGAAGAAAGAACATGCCATTTATTATCTAAGCAAGAAGTTCACTGACTGCGAGATGAGGTATTCTGCTCTGGAAAGGACCTGTTGTGCGTTAGCGTGGGCAGCCCGACGTTTGAGACAATACATGATAAGCCACATTACTTGGCTAGTTTCCAAAATGGACCCCGTCAAATATATCTTCGAAAAACCTGCCTTAACCGGGAGGATTGCTCGATGGCAGGTCCTGCTAACTGAGTACGATATAGTCTATGTCACTCAGAAGGCTATAAAAGGAAGTGTTCTGGCTGACTACCTAGCTCATCAACCCATAAGAGATTATCAGCCCATGCAGTTTGACTTCCCAGACGAAGATATCATGGCCCTCATTGATGAAGAAGGAGCCCAAAAGGATAAATGGACCCTAAGGTTTGATGGTGCTTCTAACGCATTAGGACACGGAATCGGAGCAATCCTCATTTCACCTGACAGAGAACTTATCCCCGTTTGTGCTCGATTATGTTTTGATTGTACCAATAACATCGCTGAGTACGAGGCGTGTTCTCTGGGAATCCAAGCAGCATTGGATGCCAAAGTAAAAAATTGGAAGTATACGGGGATTCTGCCCTGGTCATTCACCAATTAAAAGGAGAGTGGGAAACTAGAGACAGCAAATTAATTCCCTATGAAACTCGCATCAAAGAGTTGATTAAGAAATTTGATGATGTTTCTTTTCACCATGTTCCCCGGGAGGACAACCAAATGGCTGATGCTTTGGCTACCCTAGCATCAATGTTCAAGTTGAGCAATGATTACGACATGCCTCTCATTGAAATAGTGCGGCACCACGAACCCGCATATTGCCAGATGATTGAAAAGGAGTCAGATGGGAAGCCTTGGTACCACGATATCAAAAGGTATGTCCGAAATCAAGAATATCCCGAAGGCGCTACAGAGAATGATAAGAAAACCCTGCGACGGCTCGCCATGGGTTTCTTTTTAAACGGTGATGTGCTTTATAAGAGAAATTACGACTCTGTCCTTCTTCGTTGCATCGACACCGACGAAGCAAGTAAAGTCATGAGGGATGTCCACGAGGGATGTTTTGGAACTCACACTAACGGACACGCCATGTCAAGAAAGATTTTGAGGGCTGGATACTACTGGATGACCATGGAGTCAGACTGTTTTGCCTATGTTCGTAAGTGTCACAAATGTCAGATATACGCAGACCATATTCATGCTTCCCCATCTTCTCTGAATGTCTTGTCAGCACCATGGCCCTTTTCAATGTGGGGTATGGACGTCATTGGACCCATCGAGCCAAAAGCCTCTAACGGTCATCGTTTCATTTAGTCGCTATCGACTATTTCACAAAATGGGTAGAAGCTGCTTCGTACGCCAATGTGACAAGAAGTGTTGTGGTTAAATTTGTCAAGCGTGAACTGATATGCCGGTACGGTCTACCGAGTCAGATCATCACTGATAATGGCATGAATTTGAATAACAAAATGATGAAGGAACTTTGTGAAGATTTCAAAATCCACCATCATAATTCCTCCCCGTATCGCCCTAAAATGAATGGGGCAGTCGAGGCAGCCAATAAAAACATCAAGAAGATCGTACAGAAAATGGTTGTGACCTACAGAGATTAGAGTGAAATGCTCCCCTTTGCTTTACATGGGTATCGTACCTCGGTCCGAACTTCAACTGGGGCAACTCCATTCTCCCTGGTTTATGGAATGGAGGCAGTCTTACCTTTCGAAGTAGAGATCCCTTCTCTTCGAGTGATAATGGAAGCGGAATTAAAGGAAGCTGAGTGGGTCCAAGCTCGACATGACCAGTTAAATCTGATTGATGGAAAGAGATTAACCGCCCTTTGTCATGATCAGCTGTATCAGAAGCGTATGAAACGGGCGTTTGAAAGGAAGGTACGACCTCGACAATTCCAAGAAGGAGACCTAGTCCTCAAGAAAATCTTGCCAATCCAAAAGGACATCCGAGGGAAATGGACACCTAATTACGAAGGACCATACGTCGTGAAGAAGGCTTTCTCTGGAGGAGCTCTGATCCTCACCAACATGGATGGAGAGGATCTACCAATGCCTGTGAACGCCGACGCGGTGAAGAAATATTTTGCCTAAAAAAAAAAAAAGGGTGCTCGCTAGGCTGAAAACCCATGGGGCAGCCTAGGCAAAAATTAGAGCTGCTTGATGAGTCGAAAACCCGGAAGGGCGGCTCAGGTAGAATAAAAAGCCACAAGTTCAGGCGTAAGGATGTGAACTCTTCAGAGAAGGAAAACTGGTCAGGCAAGCGCATCTTTGTCAAAATCATTTCCCAGAAGTAAAATCAGAGGATGGTCTCGAAGTCGTGAGGGAAGATCCGGATTCTTATCACTCGCGGGGAGTCGCTAGAGGGTTCAAAAGGCCTTCTTTCTCTCCCACCTTTTAATTGTTTATACATACGTTTTTGTTACCTTTACCTTCATTACCAATGTACATACTTATATTCAATAATAAAATAAGCTTTCCCTTTCCTTCCCCTGAGTCTACAGCTGAATCTTATAAACGAACAAGTTTTTCTTAAGAGGAAATTTTCGAAATGAAAAGTGATGAAATGAAAAGTCGTGGTGAAACGAAATGTATCCTGGCGTCAGACCCGGCCCGTGAGAAAACATGACCAATTCTGTTAATTATGTTCCTGGAAGACAGAATTTGTCTCTATCTCATCCATGAGTTATCTTGAAAGCCTATCTCTTAGGAAAGGTCGCTTGAAATGTCAATTCTTTTGATTACTCGTGCTTCTAACCATCTGTTTTGAAGGGTGATGGAACTACGTCACACAGAAATGAGGAACCGGACACCAAAGCTCCGGACCAGAAGTTTTCCCCAAGAGAAATCAATAGATTGGCGTCCCCCAGTGAAATCACAAGCGCCAAAGCCGGCACTTCCCAAGTTCTCATTCCCTAGCGGAACCATAATCACCAAAAACTACACTTCCCAATCCTTCCCCAGTGGGACTACACTTCCCGGTCAACCCAAACTGGGGCATCTCCCTGGGTTTGTTCTTTCATTCAAGGGGCAGTTCCCCAAGATTTCATCCAATCATGTCAAACTGGGGCATCCCCCCGGGTTTTTCCTATCAGTCAAGGGGCAATCCCCCACCTTTATCTCTCTGCAAACCAAGGGCCACACCCCACATTTATCTTCCTGTCAGTCAAGGGGCAATCCCCCACCTTTATCTCTCTGCAAACCAAGGGCCACACCCCACATTTATTTACCTGTCAGTCAAGGGGCAATCCCCCACCTTTACCTTTTGCAAACCAAGGGCCACACCCCACATTTATTTACCTGTCAGTCAAGGGGCAATCCCCCACCTTTATCTCTCTGCAAACCAAGGGCCACACCCCACATTTATCTTCCTGTCAGTCAAGGGGCAATCCCCCACCTTTATCTCTCTGCAAACCAAGGGCCACACCCCACATTTATCTTCCTGTCAGTCAAGGGGCAATCCCCCACCTTTACCTTTCTGCAAACCAAGGGCCATACCCCACACTTATTTTCCTGTCAATCAAGGGGCAATCCCCCACCTTTACCTTTCTGCAAACCAAGGGCCACACCCCACATTTATTTACCTGTCAGTCAAGGGGCAATCCCCCACCTTTATCTCTCTGCAAACCAAGGGCCACAGCCCACATTTATCTTCCTGTCAGTCAAGGGGCAATCCCCCACCTTTACCTTTTACAAACCAAGGGCCACACCCCACATTTATTTACCTGTCAGTCAAGGGGCAATCCCCCACCTTTATCTCTTTGCAAACCAAGGGCCACACCCCACATTTATTTACCTGTCAGTCAAGGGGCAATCCCCCACCTTTATCTCTTTGCAAACCAAGGGCCACACCCCATATTTATTTACCTGTCAGTCAAGGGGCAATCCCCCACCTTTATCTCTTTGCAAACCAAGGACCACACCCCACATTTATCTTCCTGTCAGTCAAGGGGCAATCCCCCACCTTTACCTTTCTGCAAACCAAGGGCCACACCCCACACTTATTTTCCTGTCAATCAAGGGGCAATCCCCCACCTTTACCTTTCTGCAAACCAAGGGCCACACCCCACTTATTTTCCCGTTAATCAAGGAGCAATCCCCCGCCTTTACCATTCTGCAAACCAAGGGCCACACCCCACATTTATTTTCCTGTCAGCCAAGGGGCAATCCCCCACCTTTATCCTTCTGTAAATCAAGGGCCACACCCCACATTTATTTTCCTGTCAGTCAAAAGACAACCCCAGTTTTTTTACTCTTCCATAAATCAAGGGCCACACCCCATATTTTATCTTCGGTCAAGGGGCGATCCCCCACTCTTACCTTCCTATCTCCCACCGTATGTCAAAAAAAAAAAAAAAAACGGTGTTGATCCGATATAGGTAGAGGAGGTCCACTCTATTCCAAGACAAGTGGTGATCCAAAGGACGGTGTCATGACCCTCAAGGTCAAATGAAGTAGACCCTGTCAAGTTGCGGGGGACGGTGTCCCAATGGTTACACCGCTTACTACTTCGGGGCGTAACAAACGGTGTCATGAAACCTACCTCGGATAGAATTGGGTTAAGGGGTTGCCAAGACCGATGTCAGGCCAATTACACCGGAGGTTCGAAGGTTAATCGAAGTTGTGGACGGGGTGGCCATGATGCGCTAATCCGAGGTTCTATGCTTCACAAAAGACATTGTCCATGATGAAGTCCTAATTCTAAGTTGATGATTAGACGGTGTTACTTCAAGTCGTTACCTCATACCGGTCACAAGAGAGAGATACTTGGAAACATTTTGAAAGAAAAGAGAAGACAAGCAGATGGATGAAAATTGCATTGTATTAATAGAGGGCACTGAGGCCATTACAAAAATTAAAACTCTGGAGCCCATCCCGGAACAAGGCTAAGAAAAAAGAAAAAAAATCCTAAGAGTTGGGTGCTGGAGAGTCCGGTCTAGCGGAGGCTGTCCTCTCGGATTCCTCCGACACCGTCCTCAGTTCCATGCTTTGGCCTTCGGGGAGGGGCATCAGTTCATAAGGAATATCCTCAGGTTCCGAAGCCTGACCCCGGTCCATAGCATATAGGTGGCCACCATGAAATTCATAGTAGACACCTATACCGTTCAGGTTAAGTTGAACAGCGGAATTCCGGTGTACAACCTGGCGAACGGCAGAACTGAAGGCGACATCGGCCAGTACCGAAAATTCAGCCATCTGCTCCTCGGCTTCCATCTGCTCCTTCGCTTGTTCTTCCTGCACATCGGCAAGCTTCCCAGATAGTTCTTTGTTTTTCTCGTCCACCTCGGCCTTTGCAGCCTTGGCTTCATCCAGTTCGGTCCGGAGAGCTTTGAGAGCGTCCTCTGAAGCCTTAGCCTTAGCCTCAGCAGCATCTGCCCTCTTGGCAGCCGATGTGTAAGCAGCAGTGAGTTCGGACAGGTCCTCCTTGCTCTTGGTCAGCTCCTGCTCCTTCTGGGTCAAAGCAGTCTGAGCCTCGACTCTCAAGGCCTCAGCTTTCTTCATCCGGTCTAGGCATTCCTTAGCCTCGACTCCGGAGTAGTAAGAGCGGCCTAAAGAGCTGAGGACCCCAGCTGCCTCAACCAAATTAAAAATAGCTGCTTCGGCAGCAGACTGAGCTTCATAAGCAGGGAGATCGGCTTTGAGCTTGAAGGGGATATGGACCCTAGCCGGTGTCCCTCCAACATACTCTAGAAAATCCGAGAGGCGGGAGTTGACAACGATGTCCTCAGGTTGAGACCGGACTGGAGAAATATTTACAGGACCGGCCTCCTCCTCCCTTGGTACCTCTACCTCGGCCACAACCGTTGGAGCCTTGTGCTTTTTCGACCTGGAGGTTGTGCCGGGGTGGGACTTCCTTTTTATTGGGACTCTCTCAGCTGGCCCCAGATCCATCGCCCCAACATTTTCGGCCGGAATGCTCACCATCTTGGCCGGGGTGCGACGAGGAGTCACCCTATTCTCCTGTGCAGCAGCAGCAGCGTTCCGGGCTTCGGCAGCTTCCCTCAGTTTCCTGAGGATGTCTATCCGAGCCATCTCGCCTGAAAAGAAAGAGAAACGATGTTAGTACCGGTGTGAATATATAATAGAAGGGGGTGAGGTTAAACAATATCTACCAAGGTAAGCATCCCGGCCCGACTTCGTCCCCAAAAGCCTCTTGCAGGAAAATTTGGCGATGACAGAATAACCCTTCAGAGCGTCCAAGACCTTCTTGGACTCAGTCGACAAGGTACTCTCACTGACGATGTAGGCATTGCTTGTCAGGAGAAAGTGTTCATGAGTCCAACCGGTGTAAAATTTTCTGGAAAAATCAGAATTCTCCCAGAACACCGGCCTGCCAGCATTGACCTCGACTTTGACATAGGAGTGTTTGAAACTGACCCCGTCTGTCTTGGACGATTCGGTGTAACTTTCGAAGTTAACCACCTTTGAGTCGCAGCGGAGGTTGATGAAGCCTAGACCCCCTCCAGAGTTACCCCGGCGCATCACCCTGCAATAAGTAAAAAAGAGGGCCACTGTGGGGACGAAGTGGAAGTACTCCCCAAGCACTTCCAAGGACCTTACCAAGCCCCAGCCATTGGGATGAAGTTGGCTAGGAGCGCAGTCAAGAAACCGGAGTACCCCCATCTCAAACTTTGTCAATGGGAAGCGGACGCCGATCTTAGAAAAGACCATCTCATACATAAAGAGGTTCCTTGACCCCGGTTGATGGCAGATCCTGTCCGAGGTTTGGGGGCAGAATACAGTAAAGTCATTTTCATGCTCAACATCGGCATGAACAACGACATCTTCGATGGTGACATCGGCAGCATCTTCGGCATACCGGGAGACAATCGTCTTTGGGTCTTCATGAACCCAGAAGTAAGGATCCCTGGCCTTCTCAGCTAGCCAGTTGATCCGGTGTGCCAAGACATTTGTCTCAATAGGGTCAGTAATCACAGCAACACCGGTGGAGGAATTTTCAGAAGCCATTCGGACGGTGTGGCG
The DNA here is from genome assembly GCA_037962975.1 of Clitoria ternatea. Lineage (NCBI taxonomy): Eukaryota > Viridiplantae > Streptophyta > Magnoliopsida > Fabales > Fabaceae > Clitoria > Clitoria ternatea. Next base: position 154,916,159 of record CM075671.1, read on the forward strand.
AAGAAAGGGAATACAACTGTAAAAGGCCACATCGTCAGTAAGATATAAATCGGCACTACTTCCCCCTTCACTAGCAGTACCAAAGTTAAACGAGGAGCCTGACGATGTGTCAAACCCCTCTGTTTCCCACAAAGGCAATGCGGAGAAACGGTGCCCTGATGAGACGAACCGATGTGAAGCTCCCGAAGTTGCCCCACTTTGGTGACTCGGACCTCGGCTCGAAACTCCACCCGGCTGACGCCGGGATGTAATTGAAGGAGGACCAGACAGGACCTCAATGGAGTCATTACTCGAACCGGTGTCCCCCATGACCTATCTACGAAATTAAAGTGAAGGGTGGGATGGCTACCTGCTGAGGCGATGCGTACAGTTCTTTTAGTATGAGCCAGGACGTAACACCGGAGAAAAAACTTTAACGCCGGAGGAGAACTTCGAACACCGGAGAGGTTGAACGTCGGAGAGACAGCACTTCAATATCAAGAAAAGAGTGAAAATGATGGATCCCCGAATTTGCTTTTATAGAGGGAGGAGCGGAGATCCAGAACCTTCCGCATTCCGGCCCATGGCCCATTAAAAAGGGCCGACTTTTGGCATTCCGGCCCAATGGCGTGAATTTTAAATTTTGAAAAAGAGCCAGTTAGCTGATGACACGTGGAATGCTCAGTCACCCAGTGACGTGGACCACATTTGAGACACGTCGGCTGTTCAAAATGCCACATCATTAAGCCCCACACCGGATTTTGTTCCTACTTAGTCCCTACATCGGTGTTCATATCTTTACTCCCCTTTCACCTCGGAAATTTACATTTCTCTTGTGAAAGAGAGTAAAGAGGGGCATCTGTGAACACCTCTTTCGGTCCGGCCCAAATTGTTATAACACCGGACCCGGCCTTGAAGTTGGCAACACCGGACAAGGCTAAAATAACAGCGGACCGATGTCATGTGCCGGAGCAGAATGACACCGGTCCCAAATGACACCGGTACCAAAACCACTCCGCCCAACAGTCCTCGCTTAAAGAGTCCGCCCAACCTAAACCTCAACACTCCGCCCAACCTACACCTCGCCTTAACTTCGCCCAACCTAAGCCTCACCTTAACTCCGCCCAACCTAAACCTCGCCTTAACTCTGCCCAACCGTCCTCACCTCACACTCCGCCCAACCTAAACCTCGCCTCAACTCCGCCCAACCGTCCTCATCTCAACTCCGCCCTACCGTCCTCAAATCAACTCCGCCCAACCTTCCTCGCCCCAGGAGCCCCTTAATGGCCGATGTCGCGGATCTGACAAAAAAGACGAGTGAGTCCGACCCAAGTATGAAACAACGATCTCGTGCGTGGACTCAGACCAAAAATTGGCAACACCGGACCCGGCCTTGAAGTTGGCAACACCGGACAAGGCTAAGATAACAGCGGACCGATGTCATGCGCCGAAGCAGAATGACAGGCCAGTCCGGCCCCGAGGAAAGTGGACAGATTAAGATAGGCACACCGGCCCGTGTGATTCATTGAAAGATTCAGTCGGTGTCAAGACACAGGTAATGGTTCTTAAGGCCCCACATCGGATCAGTAGAGACTCCGTCCGACCAATGGCTTTGCTAACCGGTGTCACAAATTTGACAACGGAGGGACGAGATCGGAAGCTTATGCGCGGTGACCTGGAATCGCACTTCCTGGAAAATGGCAGACAGGGAGGCGGAAGTGGGCAATTAAAAAACCCCCACTGAAAACCCTGCTCCCCACCAATGATAATGGCCAGAGCTGCACACCACTACACGGATGGGTGAGTGGGATTTCTGGTTGTCCCAAAACCCTCAGCCCATGACTCGAAGGCCCTATAAATGCCCCAACCAAGGAAGCTCAAGGGGTTGGTCTTCAGATTCTCCCTCTACGCGAGAAAACTCTGGAAATTCTCTCCGATTCCTCAAGATTCTTAACTGACCTCCCTACTTGAAACCAGTGACTTGCCTTAGTCACCACAAAAGATCCCTTAGTTCGAAAAGGTTTTTGAGTCTTTCTCACTAACACAAAGCCACTACTCTCACACCGTCCGTACCTCGAACACACCTCGTCATCTCAAAACCAACCCTGTCCCATTTCCCACATCATTACCTCGTCCATCTCCGTTACTGCTCAACAGCGTTTCGCCTCGGATTAACTTCCCACAACACCGGTCGTGGCCTTCAGATTCCCAGATCGGGTCTAACTCCGGTCTATTGTCCCTGTCAGCGTACGAGTTCGAAATCAGTCTGACACCGTCACTGTGCTCAACCTCCCACATCGGTTCTTAGCTCGTCACACCGGTTCCACTCCTTTCCTTATTTCTTTTGCTTTCAGTTCCCCTTTTTTACTTTTCTATGAGTTTGCTGTTTTGTTGACTGTAATTGCCTACGTACCATTAGTTTACTTTGTTAATATTTTTATCCTTTTCCATAACAAACAGACATAATAAAAAGGGCGATTTTGTAAAAATAGTGTCGTACGGGAGTACTCCTGTCTACACAACCCTCTTAGGATTCGTGCACGTGCGAAGAACTTCGCTTTGCATGAATTCTCCTCTTTAATGATATCCATCAACATCTTTCAGATCCCTCCCTAAAATAGCAATATTCAGAACTACGTAACCCTGATTTCTTGATAATTCAAGAATACGTAGGAGCAGGATTTTAACTCCTGTCGGGCCCATCTTTCTCATTTCCTTTTTTGCTGATTTACTGCTTTACTTTTTATGTTTCTTTCATAAATGTCCTTTTTTGGTCACTTCCATGAAAATCAATTTAGACGTGACGTCTTGTTGGTTTCCCCACAGTTTCTGCCCAAGCCTCGCCATAATTTCATAGGGAAGGGATACTTAGGACAAGACGTCCCGCTTATCCCTTTCCTATCCCTATCCTTTTATCCGAGGATGTTTAATTTAGACGTGACGTCTTATTGGCATTCTCTCACCCCCCTCTGTCTCATATCGAAGTCGAGCTTAATTCGGACAAAACGTCCCCATTAACCTCGCTTTGACATTCTATGTCTGTACAGTTCTTTACTCCATTCTATCATTTTCAAAATAAAAGGGAAGAAATCATGTTTTATTTAAGGCTATTTATGTTGTGCTTTCAATCTTGGTACTGTCTTTGACAGGCGATGTAGGGTGCTAATACCTTCCCTACTCGTAACCGACTCCCGAACTTGGATTTCAATTTTTTAAACCAGTGCTTTACTGAACTTAGTTTTTTTCCAATGTTTTTCCTATGGATAAAAACGTTGGTGGCGACTCCCTGTTTCATCTTTTCTCTCTTGTTCGCCGCGCCGTCGCGACCCAGGTTGCGACACCCAACACCTTAAAAAAATATAAAAAGTTATTTAAATAGAAAAAGTTAACATGGTCAACATTTTTCAGTCCACACCCATGCACCCTAAATCCAATGTAATCTAAACCCTTAATTCCATCAGCCTTTAAGGTACACCCTAGTACATGAAGCACACCCATGGTGCACCATCCAAACCAATCATCCACCATTAAACCACTCAATTTTTACAGTACATCTCACCCCCCATACACACCCATGCACCACCACCATAAACCAATCACCATCTCAGATCTTCCAACATTTATGGTACACCAAGCCAAGAATCTCCACCAGTGCTCCATCTTCTCCAACAGGCAGAAGGGCAAAACCGTCCACAACACACAGAAATGCAAACGGAGATTCGGATGGTGCATAAACAGAGTTTAAACATAAACAGGCACATAAACAGAGTTTAAACAGAGGGTACCGAGGCTAAAAAATGCATATAACCAAACAGAGTTTAAACAGATGGTGCATAAACAGAGTTCTAAAAAATGCATATAACCAAACAGGCACATAAACAGAGTTTAAACAGAGTTTATAACTTAAGCTTTTGAACCAGTAACTATCGTGTCAGGAAACAAGGAATACCAACAGAGAAAGAATCAATATATTATGACAAACACGCATGACAATGGGGGTTCAGGGAACCTACCTGAATGAAGAAAGGAAGAAGATGCTGAACAGAGAGAAGGGCACGAAGCTCACAGATAATGGAGAAGACGACAACCAACGCGCAGAAGAAGAGAAACTGAAAAAAGAGTGAAAGGCGCGGCTTTTGAAGTTTCAGAAAGGATGTATATTCACGGTTCCCCTTGAAACCGTGAATATATTACACATATATTCACGGTTTAACAAACAACCGTGGATAAATGTTAACTATATATCCACGGTTACGATACCAACCGTGGATAAATATTAAATCTATATTCACAGTTATAGAAACAACCGTGGACATAGAGTACCCAGTGATTAAACCCTAAAACCTGAACTATATATCCACGGTTGGAAATACAACCGTGAATATTGACATCTATATATATATCCACGGTTAACATCATAACCGTGAACGTACCCATCAATATATATTCACGGTTGTGATTAAAACCGTCGATATATATTTCAGGTACTATATATCCACGGTTGACTCCTCAACCGTGAATATATATTGATGGTTACGTTCACGGTTATGATGTTAACCGTGGATATATAGTTTTCTCTGATTAAAACGTTCACCTTATAATTTCAAAAATGCCACCGCGCATGTTTTTATCACTGATCCTCTTCTACCCGTGAATAATATCCCGTTGTTATATCCATTTTTTCCACTAGTGATTTGTTTCTAGTTTGTCCTTATTGATTATAAGTTTGTCACATATTAATTCCTTTCTTGTGTGTACCTTTTTTTTGTCCCTTTATTGCTTGTCTAATTCTCTTGTTTGTCACATTCTTCATCCCTTTAGTTAGTGTTTCCTAATTGTGCTTTTATTGCTTGTCTTCTTTGATTTCTTGTTTGTCTTTAGAGTATTTCCTTTATTGACTTTCTTGAGATTAGTTGAAGTGTGACCTTACTTTGGAGTAACATTTTGAGGTGATTGATATTAGACTATAAGGATTGCTTTAAGCATATAAAGGTGGATAAAGAGTTAGTGGAGAGTACACACTTGTGAGAGTGTTTTTTTAATATTACTTTGTGCTAACCATTTTTTGTGTTCAAAGTTTTTCCTTGCTAGCTTGGTGGACCTTTGAAGACTTGTATTTGGAGAGCACATTTATGTAATGAATATTTGATACTTGTGTGTCTTTCGTATTTGATTTTCTCCTTGTATTTTGGGAGCATGTAAAAAATATATATAATTCTTTTAATTCATTTTTTTCTTAGTCCTTGTATTTGACTTTTTGATCTTTGGACTTTGGTACATTGGACTTTGGATTTTAATTAGTTGATTAGAGTGGTGCACTTAGGTCTTAGTTTACTTTTGTGCACCCCGACTAGTTTCTTGTTTTTTCACATGCTTTTAGGGTTAGTTTACTTGTTTTTTACAAAAAAAATGGCAAGTGGGGGTAACCATAGAGGGCACTCTGTTCCTTCCTAATTTGAGGCCCTAAACAACAATTAGGTGCTCTCCATGCTAGAATAGACTCATATGAGTCAAAGGGTGATAGTGCAATAAATAAAGGTCATGAGAGAAAGAAAAGAACAAGAGAGTCCTTAAGGATACCCATAGCAAAGTAAAACAATTATGGAAAAATATTTTAGAGTTTGATGATATAAGAAATAAGAAAATTAGGAAATGTAAAAAAGGGGAAAAGAAAGAGAAAATTAAGAAGAAAACATAATAAAGCTATGGAAGGAAAAATACAACATTATTTAAGAGAACATAATAGGTATGTGACAAAGAAGAAAGAGATAAAAAAGTAAAGATAAAAACAAAGAAAGTGAGGTGCATAATTGATAAATGCTCAAATGTGTATATATTTTGGTGTTAATTGGGCATAACGTTGATAGGTGTTTGTATTATCTGGACCATTTTGTGCATTGTAATTGATAGAAAGTGAAATCCAGATACTGTTTGACATGTTTGATGTAAATGAGTATCCTTATCCATGTTTTTGCTCAAATTTTAGGTAAAAAGAATAAAGAAGAGAAGAAGGAAAGATTAGCACTTAGAAATCCCCTTGAGAAAGCAAGAAAAGGCCAAAAATCAGAAGAACTCGCTTAAGCGAGCTTGAAATTTGCTTGAGTGACCCACTCACTCAAGCGGATGATAGTTTCACTTGAGCGAGTCACAAGAAGAAAGAATAAAGAGCATCAGTGAATATCTCGCTTGAGCGAGTCTTATCTCACTTAAGCGAGAATTGTCCAAAGAGAAAACCAAGAGGATTCGCTTGAGCAAAGGAGAAGTGGCCTGAGCAAAATTTAGCCAGAGACTGATGCTGAGGAATTCGCTTGAGCGAGGATCAAGACGATCAAGTAAAAATTGTCTAGAAACAAATTCAATTATAATTCACTTGAGCAAATCATGTTGTGGCTCAAGCGAATGGAACAGAGGAAACATGGGACTTCACTCGCTTGAGGAAGCTACTCGCCCAAGCGAGTCTGTGAGGGAATAATTAAGAAAAAAGGCTCCTTTAGGGTGAAGAAACCTGGCTCGCTAAAGCGAGCTATCTCTAGCTTAAGCGAGATAGGTAATATAAAAGGAAAACTTAGAGAATTATGGGGGAGCTTCACAGATTAGATCTTTTCACTTGGAACTCCTATTGAAGACCCATCTTTATCTTCTTCTTCATCTTTTTCTCTTTTGATTCTCAGTTGTAATGGCTACCACGTGTAGCTAAACCTTTCATTAGGATTGGATGTAGTCGAATCAAACCCCGACGCACACTTGTCATATATTTATATATTTGGTATTTTTGTTCTATCGCTTTTGGTTTTCCATTTTATGCTTAATGTTTGATTCTATTGGGAAATAGTTTCTTGATTTTGATTTCCATTTGACTATTGGAAAATAGCTTGCGAAAATGGATCTAAATGGAATGCTTGTTATGGAGACTATTAGGAATAATAGTCGACGTAATGAACGTCGAAACAATAGCTTTTAATGCTGGAATATTCTTAATGTGATTGAGGAATCAACATATTTAAGAATATTCTTATGGATTTCATAGTCGAGGAATCAATGCGAATGACTTAAGATTGTGACTAAAAAGCAATAGTTTGGAAACCGTTATATATAAATATATACAGTGTATTGAAGGGTAAGATAGATAAAGTCCAGTCCCAACTTTTATCACTTGATAGTCCGTAATTGTTATTGCTTATTTTAACTTATGTTTGTTTATGTTCAATCCTTAAAAATTTCAGCATGTTTACAAAAACAACATTTTGCTCTTACTAAGGTAACAACGAATCACTAATTAAAATACTGTATCTCAGTGGAACGACACTTTATTTTTACATATACTATAACTAGACAGTGGAACTTGCCATAGATAGTAACTATTTTCATAAAACTTCCATGGTAAGTTCCACTGTCTAGTTATAGTATATGTAAAAATAGAGTGTCATTCCACTGGGATACGGTATTTTAATTAGTGATTTGTTGTTACCTTAACACGAACAAAATGTTGTTTTCATAAACATGCTGAAATTTAAAGGACTGAATATAAACAAACATAAGTTAACATAAGCAACAATAATTACAGACTATAAAGTGATAAAATCTGGGACTAGACTTCATCTATCTCGCCCTTTAATACACTGTATATATTTATGTATAACAGTTTAAAAATAATTGTTTTTTACGTCAAAATCTTAAGTCATTCGCATCGATTCCTCGACTACGAAATCCATAAGAATATTCTTAAATATGTTGATTCCTCAATCACATTAAGAATATTCCAGCATTAAAAATGATTGTTTTGACGTTCATTACGTCGACTATTATTCCTAATAGTCTCCATAACAAGCATTCCATTTAGATCCATTTTCATAAGCTATTTACTAATTGTAACGTCCTAGGATATTTTTGCATTTATTTTTATTCAATTGATTACATCTTATGATAAATTTTTCCTTTTCTTGAAAATTAATCGAGGTTTAGTGAAATAGCATTTAGTTTTACTGACTTATTCAAGTGACAGCAGTCGCAGTCAAATTAAATAAATGAGATCTAGAAAGAAGAACAAGTTAATCTAAGCACAACGGATGGGGAAAAAGGGGATCAGGACCTCCCGCTTGAGCGGGGTCCCTACTCGTCTGAGCGAGATTCCGGACTCTCGCTTGAACGAGGTTTCTATTCGCTTGAGCGAATACCTTTCACACATCGGATTGGGCAAAACATGCAAATGGACTCCCGAAAAATCTCACCCTAAAATGATTCTGTTAACCAAAGGGTTGTCATAGCTACCATGAGAGCATATGTAAATGACAGTGATGTATTTTGAAATATAGATTTGCATCTGGTCCGGTCTTGGTTAAACACAACTAATAATAATGCTCGGAAGTTCTTATAAACACATATAACTCTATAGAGAGTCACTCAAAGTCACTCGGACCCTGGCACCGATCTCCCCCTTGGCGCGACTCCATGGCTCCTTCCCCCTCCCTGTCACTGGTTACTAAAAAAAAAGGCAAGGGTGAGTGTTTGGCATTGTAATTAATATAGAATGGAACTTAACAAATATACATACATAATTATATATATACATCAAGCATCATTCGAAAGTAAGCACAGTTTACTCAACAAGTACATCATTTGCAACCGTCAAAAGGGTTAGCCCATACTTAACAAGATATCAATTTTTCACTCGGAAATCTATCAAATTACACATAGAAACACAGTGTATTACATACGAAAACTATATTAACCCAACCAAGCAATTCCATCATATTCATCACAATCACCACTGACTCTCATACAATCTGACTCCTAGTATCCGGATACTAAAGGATTGGCCTTCAGCTGGGGGTCCTACTTGACACCCCGTGAACCCTGCTTGGTTCACCGAGTCCTGCTTGACTCTCCACCTCGACCACTGGGTCCTACTTGACCACTGGGTAGCTCAACTGGGCACGAAAACCACGGGAGCCGGAAATAAGGGGCTATCATATACCGTCGGCCATCCCACACCACATAGTCATTCAATAATTTATCTTTCACATAATAATATCAATTCCTCATCACTCGGGTAGCCTGCTTGCTAACCCGACGTCACATAACACTGATCATTTCAACATTAGATATCACAAGATCATAACATGATAAACTCAACCACACCCGATCCTCCACTAATTAATGTACCCAGTCACACATGCACAAGCATAAACACACAACTACGTTTAGCAACATTTTCCTTAACCTGTTTACACTACCTCAATGACCTGAATAAGAAGCGAGTCCTATTCTAATTAATTATAACCCGAACACCCCCCTTACTTTGGTTCCACGCTTCGATAATCTGCTCTCTGTGTCGATTCCTTCCTCTGAGCACTGGTTTCACAGTCTCAACTCCGTCACTCAGTCTTCCGTTGCTTAACCTACTACCTACGGATCATAAAGTACAACTCGTCACTTCAACGCCCTTAGTTCATGGACTGCATTTGGGCTCACACTCACCAGAGGAGTGGAGAACAACCTCGAATATAACCATGCATGGCCCTTAACCGCCAAAGAATAAAAGGGATAAGGGAATCACAATTGGAACGGATCAGTAGACTCACCTTGAAGCCTCGATCACAGGAATGGGATTCAATTGAAGTTTAGACACAAATGGAGTCCCTCTCCAGCGCATGCAACTCAGTGTTAAGAGAGGAGAAAATGAAAGAGAAGGGACAGACCAGCAGCAGAGGTAACTTGTAAATAATGAAGAGGGAAGGAAGAGAATCTCCTTATATATATATATAGCTCATGGACAAGATCATCTTTTCCTTTATTTTATTTGTATTCTTACTAAATTTAATCAATTTCACTATATTAAACTATTGCATAGTTATCAAATCAATTACACTTATTTATTCCCTCAACGTTTAATTATTCACAATTCTCTAATACTTCGCAAGAGTATAGGCCCAGTATGAATACCGGCCTACTGGCGTCCTAGCTTAGTGTTCATACCTCGGAAATCCGAGCTACAACCTGAGAGGTCGGATATCTCATCCGTGCACGCCTCTTGGTTACCTACACCCGTTGTTTCAGTCATTATGACGTTAATCCGGGCTATGACCCCGAGTGAGGCGCTCTCCTCACATCGGTTTGGACCAAACCACCTGGCCCTGTCCGCTCTTCTCTTACACTCCCGATCTTCAACTCCGCCTGCCCGTTCTTCTGAGACTGATCTCGACACCGGCTTTCCCGTCTCTGGCTCAGACAGAACAAATATTAAATAAAACTTCTAAAACATTTACTAACATTTCCCATTTCTTATAATTCTCATTAAAACATCAGGATGTTACATCCACCCCCCCTAAAAGGAGATTTCGTCCCCAAAATCAGTGTTCCGGTTGGAAAAGATGAGGGTACATTCGCCTCATATCGGATTCTAACTCCCAAGTGTAGTTCATCCAATGTAAATTCTGCTACTTCACCTTCACCAGCGGTACCTCCTTGTTCCTTAACCGTTTGGTTTGATGCTCTTCAATGCTGATCGGCACCGCCTCCACCGTCAGGTTCTCCTTCACTTCAATGGAGTCACTCGGTACAATCATGGTATCACACGGAATGTAGGCTCGAAGTTGCGATACGTGGAACACGTTGTGAATGTTAGTCAACGATTGGAGAAGATCCAGTCGATAAGCGACTTCACCAATCCGTTCTAGTATTTGGTATGGTCCAATATACTTCGGATTAAGCTTTTGGCTCTTCAAAATTCGACCTACACCCTTAGTCGGTGAAATCCTTAGGAACACCCAATCACTCACTTGGAATTCAAGGGGTCTGTGCCAATTGTCATAATAGCTCTTTTGCCGGTCTTGGGCAATTTTTATCTTCTTTCGGATTAAAGCAATTTGTTCGTTCATCTCTTGAATCATCTCAGGCCCCAGATGAAGGGCATCGCCGTTCTCATTCCAACATAATGGAGTACGACATTTCTGACCATAAAGAGCTTCGTATGGAGCCATCCCAATGCTGCTATGGTAACTGTTATTATATGCAAACTCTACCAAGGGCAAGTATTTCTCCCATGATCTGCCCTGTTCCAGTACACATGCCCTTAACATATCTTCAAGAGTCTGTATAGTCCGTTCTGATTGGCCATCGGTCTGGGGATGGTAGGCTGAGCTCAGTACCCAGTTGTTGTTGCAAACTCCCCCAAAACCTCGAAGTGAATTGGGGATCCTGATCGGAGATAATGCTTGAGGGCACACCATGCAGTCGTACGACTTCCGCAACGTACAACTTAGCTAATCGATCTAGCGACCACTTCATATTTATTGCCAGGAAATGCGCACTTTTGGTTAGTCGATCAACAATCACCCAAATCGCGTTGTATCCGATTCGAGTGCGAGGTAGTCCGGATACGAAGTCCATGGTGATACCTTCCCACTTCCAGATCGGAATTTCTGGAGGTCGAAGCAAACCTGGAGGTCGTTGGTGCTCAACTTTGCACTTCTGGCATATCACACAGGATTTCACATACTCGGTTATTGCCTTCTTCATGCTTGGCCACCAGAATTCCTTTCTTAAGTCATGATACATTTTTGTCACTCCCGGATGTATACTCAGAGAGCTCTTGTGTGCTTCTGATAGCACCGCCTGCCTGAAGCCTCCATGTGCAGGCACCACCACTCGGTTCCTGAATCTCCATATACCATCGTTACCCCGAGTTATCTCCACATTTTTGCCTTGGGTCTGAGTATCAATCAGCCTCAGTAACTCTTCATCGTCTTTCTGTGCAGCTACCACCGACTCCAGAAATTCGTTGGAGATTTTTAACATTCCGATTGTCATTCGGTTTGGCGCGTCCATAACAATTCCAACATTCATATCCCTAAAGCTTTCCAGCAATTCCTGTTCTCTACCCATCAGGTAAGCCACGTGTAATACCTTCCTGCTTAGTGTATCTGCCACAACATTCGCTTTGCCCGGATGATACTTCAAATCGAAGTCGTAATCCTTCAAATACTCCACCCATCGCCTCTGCCTCATATTTAGCTCCTTTTGATCAAATAAGTACTTTAAACTCTTGTGATCACTGAATACTACAAAACGAGCTCCATACAGATAATGGCGCCAAATCTTCAGTGCGTACACCACTGCTGCAAGTTCCAGATCATGAGTTGGGTAATTCTCCTCATGTGACCTCAATTGCCTTGAAGCATAGGCGATTGCCCGATCAGCTTGCATCAACACACACCCCAATCCAAATTTGGATGCATCACAATATACTTCAAATTCCTGTGTTACATCGGGCAGTGCAAGCACAGAGGCAGTCATTAAACATCGCTTGAGAGTTTGGAAGCTTAATTCACACTTTTCCGACCACACGAAGGGGTTTCTTTTCCTCGTTAACCGAGTCAGATGGAGTGCTATCCGAGAGAACCCCTCAATGAAGCGTCGATAGTATCCAGCTAATCCGAGGAAACTCCTGATTTCAGTTATTGACTTCGGCCTCTCCCAATCCATAACCGCCTCAATTTTTGTCGGATCAACTGAGATTCCCTCTTGGGAAATTACATGCCCCAAGAATTGTACACTACTCCCCCAGAAATCACACTTAGATAGTTTAGCGTACAACTTCTTCTCTCAGAGTACTTGTAAAACAAGTCGAAGATGTTGAGCATGCTCCTCGTCTGACCTCGAATATACCAAAATATCATCAATGAATACTACCACAAACTGGTCCAAGTACGGTTGAAAGGTTCGATTCATATAGTCCATAAAAATGGCAGGAGCGTTCGTTACTCCAAAGGGCATTACTACGTACTCGAAGTGCCCATACTGAGTTCGAAATGCTGTTTTTGGGGTATCCTCCGACCTCACTCGGATTTGGTGGTACCCCGACCTCAAATCGATCTTAGAGAACACAACGGCGCCTCGCAACTGGTCCAGTAAATCGTCAATCCAAGGTAGTGGATATTTATTTTTGATTGTCAGTTTGTTCAGCTGTCGGTAATCAATGCACATTCGTATACTACCGTCCTTCTTCTTTACCAGTAACACTGGAGCGCCCCAGGGTGAGGCACTGGGTCGGATAAAGCCCTGTTCTTGTAATTCGTTTACTTGTTTCTTCACTTCGGTCAATTCCACCGAAGACATTCTATATGGCGCTCGGGACACAGGTTCTGCCCCGGGAATCAAGTCAATAGAGAAATCAATCTCCCGACTGGGAGGTAGATTCGGAATTTCTTCCAGAAAAACGTCAGGAAATTCGCAAACAATTGGAATATCGCTCGGTAGGAGGTTATGCCTACCCCCCGAAGCGAATAAAACAACATACGTGGTTAGGACATCGCTCACCCCGTCCTTCATGTCAAGTTCCTGAGAGAAAACAATATTCTTCCGATAACAATCGACCAACACATGATTAGCAGCAAGCCAATCGAGACCTAGAATAACATCTAAGTCCTTCAATGGCATACAGATAAAATTGTTGTTCAAGTGGCCTCAATACTCAAGAGGGGGGGTGAATTGAGTTATAAAACTTTTGCTTGGAATACCTTTGAAATTGATTTCTATAACCAAGTTTATGAGATTATGCAAGTGAAAGCAAGTAACAATGATATGCAATGCACTACAAGAGGTAAGTATTGCTGAGGCAATTTAGCAAACACTTGGTGTGCAATGTCTAAAGTATAGCAAATTAAGCAAGTTCAAATATGTTCTTCTCAACCAAGCAATACCAATCAACAAGTATGCAATGTATGGAAGTAAAAGAGTAAGGAAGAGAAGCTTGCAAACCGATGTAACGAGTTCCACCCAATCCGGTGTACGTCTCGCCTCTAAGCAACCCACTTAGAGGATTTTCCACTATTGTAGACTAGAGATACAACTTTGAGCAATTGCGGCTTCCTAGTGTCCCACACTCAAGAACCCAATCCTCATAAGTATAAGGGCAACCCACCCAATCTCTCAATCTCACAATATCCCAAAGGTTGAGTCCACAACCTTTGTAACCACTCAATCCTAGAGTGAACAACCACTCAACCTAGAGTGAATAACTTGTGTGTTTGGAGTTTGTGTTTACAATCAATATACTCTCTTAATAGAGCAGATATACAAATGAAAAGCTCTCTAAATTCTAATCTCTCAAGATGAGAGGATATACAAGTGAAAATACAATATGCAAGAGATAGGCTTACAAAACACAAAATAGAGCTATGAATTGTTGCTTCTTGGTTGTGTGTTTGTGCTTGTCTTCCTCTTCAATTTATAGACCCAAGATAGCTGTTGAGGAGTGCCCTAGTCCATCATAGCCGTTGCAGTTAGTGGAAATTTGAAGAATGGTGGAGACATGACCTGGTTTCCCACTTAAATCTGTTTTTCCACTAGCGTAATCGATTACACCCTCGCGTTGTAATCGATTAGCTTCAAGTCAGAGACTTCCTAATCGATTATTTCACTTCCTCTAATCGATTAGCATCTTGTACCTGATGCATTTAATTTGTTTTCGCAGCATCCTAATCGATTAGCATGTCTTGCAATCGATTACCTTAAATTCCAGTGGCTTCTTAATCGATTGTATAGCTTCCATAATCGATTAGCCATCGTACCTGATGCACTTAGTTCCATTTTTGATTGTTGTAATCGATTAGTCTCTGGTGTATAATCGATTACCTTAAATTCCAGTGGCTTCCTAATCGATTGTATAGCTTCCATAATCGATTAGCCATCGTACCTGATGCACTTAGTTCCATTTTTGATTGTTGTAATCGATTAGTCTCTGGTGTATAATCGATTACCTTAAATTCCAGTGGCTTCCTAATCGATTGTTCAGCTCCCTAATCGATTAGCTTTCATACCTGATGCAATTTCTTCCAAAACAGAAAGCTCCTAATCGATTAGCATCTATGGCCTAATCGATTAGCTTCGCTGTTACTTCAATTCTGATTTCATGTCTTTGTTTTTGCATTGTTTCTTCAAGAGTACTTGTCATTATCAAAATCCTTGCACATCTTTTGGACCTGTTAACATATTCAAACACATTCTCCCCCTTTTTGATGATGACAACTATGTTCATCTCTTGAGGGTTGTTAGTTTGAATAATATAGGCTTATCTATTGCAAAAACAACTCTGCTACATTATTTCTTTTTCAAAATAGCAGATGACCAATTTCAAAAATCAATTCAGCAGCCAATATCTTATCTCATTTTATCTATTGTTTATTATCTCTTATCTATAATTCTCCCCCTATCAAAAAGAATTTAACAAACAGATAAGATTTTTCAAATTTTGTTAACAAAGCATCTATTATCCATATTATCAGAGCATATTATCAGAGCATATTAACAGTCAGAGCATATTATCAGAGCATATTAACAGAGCATTATCCAACATATGAACATATATTCTTCTCCCCCTTTGTAATCATCAAAAACAATTAGAGCAGTGAAGAGAAATAATATAAACTCAAATAAGATACTTTTATTGAATTAAATAACAAAGGGAAATACAAGAAGTAAAATTATTCATAATTCAGAAAATAAAACAAGGAACCAACAGAACATAGCTAAACAGAAAATCTAATTGTCCGGGTTGAAGAAGCGGATTTCTGCAATTTGGTGAGCCAGCTCCTCATAACGCTGCTGTATCATCTCAAAATGTTGCTGCTCGGTCATGGAAAACTCTTGGAGGGAGTTTTCAAGTCGATCGAAGCGGCGATCAAGATGGGCGTAGAGAGATGCAAAAGGGTCAGCTTGTGGGGCAGATGAAGAGGCTGCAGCTTGTGGTTGAGGTGGAGGAGGAGGAGGAGCAGGTGCTTCTTCAGCAGGAGCTTGGAAGGGAATGTTGGCATAAACGCCCTCCATGCGTGAGTACCATGCTCCATTTGAGAAAACAAGACCCATTTTGGTGAGGTGATGGGTGCCAATGCAAGCTCTAGGGGGCACTTTCTCAGAGAGTTCCCCTGCTAAATCTACTCCACAGAATTTGAAAATTTTGGTGAGGAGGATACCATAAGGGAGCTTTTGCTGGTCCTTGGCATGGCGCATGTGGAATTTGATCAACTGAACCCAGTTGATCTCTTTGTGGTTCAGCATGGCCCACATTAAGAGGACATCATCCTCTTCAACCAGAGCATAGTTCCCACCACGGGGAACAATCATCTTGACCAAGAAGAAGTGGAGCAGGCGGTTGTTCATGGTCAAGTGGCCAACTAGTTTGTGGTTGCTCCTAGGGCGGTCAGCTTTCCACAAAGATTGGCGAGCAGTAAGAGCATTGAAGCCCCATTCATCCTCGGGTTCGCCTCCATTAAAGTCAGCATTGTTGAGGGGCAGTTTGGAAATCTCTGCAAACTAGGCATTGGAGAGTTTGATGGTGGTGTTTTTCACCTTGGATTCAACCATCCCATTGACAAGGCGGAGGTTGCAGTAGAATACTCTCATAAGCTCAGGATAGTATTCTTCTTCTTTGAGGGATAGGAAAGGGAAGAGGTTGTAGTGGTTGAGGCTTTGGGTGAAGGTAAGGCTTGGGTTGTCAAAGGTGTCAGCAATGGTGTAGTGAGGAGTCATAATCTCCTTTTCAGAAAAATTCTTCATAAAATTCTGAAGATCTCTAGGAGAAGAGAAAAACCTTGAGAAGTCAAGGGGATTATGAGCTTGAGCAGCAGAGGACCTAGCTCTCTTGACATTCCTTGAGGTAGACATGGTGAAAAATGCAAAGAGAAGGAGATGAAGAGAGATGAGTGCTAGAGGGTTTTAGAGAGGTTTGGGAGAGAGGAGGTAGTGTGAGATGAGAAGGTGAATGAGGGGGTATTTATAGTTGAAAATTAGGTTTAGGAAGGAGGAAAGAGAGTTTTGGAAGGAGTGAAGTGAGTTAAGAGAGGGAGTTGTTCGAGTGAGCCTAGGAAATTGGAGTTTTGACTCATCAGAACGCATACTAATCGATTACGTGTCAGGTGGTAATCGATTAGATCACTGTTTCTGGGGAATTTCAAACGTTTCATACAGAGGGTAATCGATTATAGGCTTAGGGTAATCGATTAGTTTAGAAACAGAATCGTCCTAATCGATTGGAGCAAAGTAGTAATTGATTATGAAGAAGAGGAAACGTTTTGAACTTGAAACAGAAGCTTCGTAATCGATTATGGATCATGGATAATCGATTATCTTTGAAACAGAATGATTGTAATCGATTATGGCTGAGCTATAATCGATTAGCTTAGAAACAGAAGCTTAGTAATCGATTGGGATTAACAATGTAATCGATTATGGAGTCAAAAACTTTAAACATATTAAACAGCAAGGTTCTAAACATGAAATGTGATATATACCATGCATTATGCCATTCAACAAGGTTCTTATAAAAAGATTCAAACACAACTGGACATGTCAAGAATGCCTAGCTCTCTTCTTATGTGAATGAATTGCTCTCTAGCCAAGGGTTTTGTGAAAATATCCGCTAGTTGCCTAGAGGTTTCTACATGTTCAAGTACACAATCCCCTTTTAACACATGATCTCTAATAAAGTGATGCCTAATCTCAATGTGTTTGGTTCTAGAGTGCATTACTGGATTCTTGGAGATGTTAATGGCACTTGTATTATCACATTTAATGGGGACTTTATTCAAGGAAATACCAAAATCAAGAAGTTGTTGTCTCATCTAAAGAATTTGAGCACAACAACTACCAGCTGCTACATATTCTGCCTCAGCTGTTGACAAAGCAACACTTGCTTGTTTCTTGCTATGCCAAGAAACAAGGGAACTACCAAGCAAATGGCATGTACCACTAGTGCTTTTTCTATCAAGCTTACACCCCGCAAAGTCGGAATCAGAATATCCTAAAAGATTACATTCAACGCCTTTGGGATACCATAAACCAACGTTTTGAGTACCCACAAGATATTTCAAAATTCTTTTTACGGCAGTCAAATATGATTCTTTAGGACATGCTTGATATCTAGCACACATGCATACCGCAAACATAATATCAGGTCTACTCGCAGTTAAATACAGTAAGGATCCAATCATACCTCGATATTTGGTGATTTCAATGTCCTTACCCTTTTCATCTTTGTCTAGATAGCAGGATGTGCTCATGGGTGTAGCTATCTCGTTTGCCTTGTCCATTCTAAACCTTTTAAGTAGTTCCTTACAGTATTTGGTTTGGCTAATGAACGTTCCATCAATGGCTTGTTTTATTTGTAGTCCAAGGAAGAAGGTGAGTTCTCCCATCAAAGACATTTCAAACTCATTCTGCATAATCTTGGCAAATTCTTGACAAAGATTTTCATTAGTAGCACCAAATATTATGTCATCTACATAAATCTGTACCAAGAGGATGTCATTTTGTTTGCGTTTTATAAACAATGTAGTATCAACCTTTCCTCTTTCAAAGTTATGTTCTAAAAGGAATTTGCTTAATCTTTCATACCAAGCTCTTGGAGCTTGCTTCAAACCATATAAGGCTTTTCTCAATTTGAAGACATGGTTTGGAAATATATGATTTTCAAAACCGGGAGGTTGATCTACATAGACTTCTTCTTGAATGTAGCCATTTAAGAACGCACTTTTGACATCCATTTGATACAGTTTGAAATTCATACAACATGCAAAAGCTAGCAATAATCTAATGGCTTCTAACCTAGCTACGGGAGCATATGTTTCTTCATAGTCTATTCCTTCTTCTTGGTTGTATCCCTTTGCAACTAGTCTAGCTTTGTTCCTAGTTATTATACCATTTTCATCTAGCTTATTTCTAAAAACCCATTTGGTGCCTATTATTAGATGATCATTGGGTCTTGGCACAAGTTCCCAAACTTCATTTCTTTCAAATTGGTTTAACTCTTCTTGCATGGCCAACATCCAATGTTCATCAATAATGGCTTCATCAATATTTTTGGGTTCTATTTGGGATACAAAAGCCAAGTGATTGCATGCATTTCTAATGGCGTTTCGAGTACTTACCCCTTTGGTTATTTCTCCAATGATTTTGTCCAAGGGATGATCCTTCAATGTTACCCAATCTTGTTGTCTCTCAATTTGTGTTGCACCTCCATCATTGTTGACTTCTTCTTCTTCTTTGTCTTGCAAGTTCATTTCTTGGAAGGTACCTACAAGATCATCAACATCTTCCTTTCTCGGAGGGTTATGGCTATTTTCATCAAATTTGACATGAATAGATTCCTCAATAGTATTTGTTTGTTTGTTGAAGATTCTATAAGATTTACTTGATTGAGAATATCCTAGGAATATTGCCTCATCAGATTTTGCATCAAACTTTCCTAGATTATCCTTTCCATTGTTGAGCACAAAACATTTACATCCAAAGATATGAAAGTATGCAATGTTGGGTTTTCTACCCTTGTAAAGCTCATAGGGGGTTTTCTTTAAAATAGGCCTTATCAAACATCTATTCATAACATAACACGCGGTGTTTACCGCATCGGCCCAAAAATGTTTTGCAATATTGTTTTCATTTAGCATGGTTCTAGCAAGCTCCACTAAAGATCTATTCTTTCTTTCAACTACTCCATTTTGTTGTGGAGTTCTAGGAGCTGAAAATTTGTGATTAATACCATGTTTTTCGCAAAACTTTTCAAAGGATTGATTTTCAAATTCTCCCCTATGATCGGTTCTAATGGATGCAATTTTTGAGTTTTGCTCATTTTGGATAATCTTTGCAAGTTTCTTGAATGCATGATATGCTTCATTTTTATGAGCAAGAAACAATGTCCATGTATATCTTGAATAGTCATCTACTATAACTAGACCATAGTAATTACCTCCAAAGCTTTTGATTTTGGATGGTCCAAATAAGTCCATGTGCAAAAGTTGTAAAGGCCTTTGAGTAGAAACAATGTTTTTGGATTGAAAAGATGCCTTTACTTGTTTTCCCTTTTGACATGCATCACAAAATCTATTTTCAAATTTAAGCTTTGGTAGACCAATTACTAAATCTTTAGAAACAAGTTTGTTCAAGTGGTCTACATGTATATGAGCTATTCTTCTATGCCATAACCATGTTTCATCCTCTTTTGAAATGAAGCATTGCTCATCATTTGTAGACAAACTATCCATATCAATCATGTAAATATTATCAATTCTTTGGCCTACAAACTTAATTTCCTTGTTGGTCTTATGCTCAATTATGCAACAATTTGATTCAAATAAAACTCTATATCCTTTGTCACATAATTGACTTATGCTTAGTAAATTATGTTTGAGGCCTTCAACATACAATACATCACTTATGGATGTGGAAGAGTTCTTACCAATATTTCCAATGCCTAGGATTCTTCCCTTAGTGTTGTCTCCATAGGTGACGCTTCCTTTTCGTTTGGGAGTGAATGATGTAAATTTGGTTATGTCTCCCGTCATATGCTTCGAACACCCGCTATCCAAGTACCAATGGGTGTTGCTTGCCTTGAAGCATACCTACAAAACAAAATCATTTTAGAGAACTAGGTACCCATTTTATGTTGGGTCCTTTAAGGTTAGCTTGTGGGAACGTTCCTTTGGGAACCCACACCTTTCTTAAGACCTTTGGTCCTAGTTTCCTAACACTACACTTATATGCACTATGTCCTTTGGTACCACAATGATTGCATTTCATAAAAGGTGAGGAGGATTTGCTTGGTGGTGCAAAGAAGTTTTTGTAGTGCTTCTCCATTTTATGATTACTATGTTCTTGGTCATATCCTAGACCAGTTTTACTAAACATGCATTTTTGTTGCCCAAGTAGGATATTCAAATTATCTCTTCCATTAGTGAATTTCTCTAGTGTCCTATTTAGGTCTTCAACCTTGGTTTCTAACACAATGCACTTCTTTGCAAAATCACAAGGTTTATCCCTAGAGCATGTTTGAACTTTCTCTAGTTCTTCTTTTAAGCTCTCATTTTCTTTACATACTTCCATGAGATGCAATTCAAGAGTATCACTAGTTTTCCTAGATGCTTTGAGTTTACTAGAGATTTTTGTAAATTTATCATATAATTCCTCAAATGCATCTAACAGCTCATTTTTATCTAAGTCAAGAAGATTTACCTCATTTTCTTCTTCTTGATGATTTGCCATTAAGCAAAGATTGGCTTGCTCATCTTCCGAGTCGTCGGAGCTGCTCACATCGTTCTCATCCCAAGCAATATAGGCTCTTCTTCTTCTTTGTTTGTCCTTGCCCTTCTTTTTGAGGTTTGGACAATCGGCTTTGAAGTGCCCTTCCTTGCCACATTCAAAACAGCTTGGTGAAGAGGAAGTTTCATTAGAGGTAGATTTCTTACCTTGGGACTTAAAGTTCTTTTGGAACTTTTTGTTCTTCATAAATCTTCCAAATCTTTTTACGAACAGCCCAAACTCTTCTTCTTCATCTAAGTCACTGCATGATTCTTCCTCATGCATGGAGGTGGCTTTGAGGGCTAGCCCTTTCTTCTTGGTGGATTTCTCCTCTTCCTCGGCTAGCTTTAATGCTTTAAGTTCTTGATCTTGTTCTTGCAATTTTCCAAATAGTGTTGCAAGAGACATTTCATTGATGCTAGGAGATTGTTTTATTGCTGTGACAAGAGGTTGCCATTCCCTGCTGAGACTTTTCAAAATTTTGTGCACAAGCTCTTTGTTAGTGTACACTTTGCCAAGAGTAATAAGATGGTTAATAATAAGTGTAAACCTTTTCTGCATATCTACAATAGATTCTCCTGAATTTATCCTAAAGCATTCATATTGGCTAGTGAGAGTACTAATCTTTGAGTCCTTTACATCATTAGTACCTTCATGGGTTACTTGAAGAGTATCCCACATTTCTTTAGCGGTTTGGCATGTCATTATTCTAAAAAATTCGTCTTGTCCTAAAGCCATGGTAATGAGATTTTTGGCCTTGTAGCCATATTGGACTTTCTTTTCTTCCTCGCTAGTCCATTCATCTATGGGTTTTTCAACATTCTTGCTATCTATGGTATGCATTGGTATATAGGGACCATTTTCAATGGCATTCCATATTCTCAAGTCAATTGATTGAATGAAGATTTTCATTCTCTCTTTCCAAAAGGCATACCCTTCCCCATTGAAAGCGGGAGGTCTATTTATCGCACCACCCTCGGGAAAAACATTTTGAGAACTTGAGGCCATTTAATCTCTTGAAGCTGTTAAGCTTGATCTACCAAGAGTCAAGCTCTGATACCACTTGTTGTTCAAGTGGCCTCAATACTCAAGAGGGGGGGTGAATTGAGTTATAAAACTTTTGCTTGGAATACCTTTGAAATTGATTTCTATAACCAAGTTTATGAGATTATGCAAGTGAAAGCAAGTAACAATGATATGCAATGCACTACAAGAGGTAAGTATTGCTGAGGCAATTTAGCAAACACTTGGTGTGCAATGTCTAAAGTATAGCAAATTAAGCAAGTTCAAATATGTTCTTCTCAACCAAGCAATACCAATCAACAAGTATGCAATGTATGGAAGTAAAAGAGTAAGGAAGAGAAGCTTGCAAACCGATGTAACGAGTTCCACCCAATCCGGTGTACGTCTCGCCTCTAAGCAACCCACTTAGAGGATTTTCCACTATTGTAGACTAGAGATACAACTTTGAGCAATTACGGCTTCCTAGTGTCCCACACTCAAGAACCCAATCTTCACAAGTATAAGGGCAACCCACCCAATCTCTCAATCTCACAATATCCCAAAGGTTGAGTCCACAACCTTTGTAACCACTCAATCCTAGAGTGAACAACCACTCAACCTAGAGTGAATAACTTGTGTGTTTGGAGTTTGTGTTTACAATCAATATACTCTCTTAATAGAGCAGATATACAAATGAAAAGCTCTCCAAATTCTAATCTCTCAAGATGAGAGGATATACAAGTGAAAATACAATATGCAAGAGATAGGCTTACAAAACACAAAATAGAGCTATGAATTGTTGCTTCTTGGTTGTGTGTTTGTGCTTGTCTTCCTCTTCAATTTATAGACCCAAGATAGCTGTTGAGGAGTGCCCTAGTCCATCATAGCCGTTGCAGTTAGTGGAAATTTGAAGAATGGTGGAGACATGACCTGGTTTCCCACTTAAATCTGTTTTTCCACTAGCGTAATCGATTACACCCTCGCGTTGTAATCGATTAGCTTCAAGTCAGAGACTTCCTAATCGATTATTTCACTTCCTCTAATCGATTAGCATCTTGTACCTGATGCATTTAATTTGTTTTCGCAGCATCCTAATCGATTAGCATGTCTTGCAATCGATTACCTTAAATTCCAGTGGCTTCCTAATCGATTGTATAGCTTCCATAATCGATTAGCCATCGTACCTGATGCACTTAGTTCCATTTTTGATTGTTGTAATCGATTAGTCTCTGGTGTATAATCGATTACCTTAAATTCCAGTGGCTTCCTAATCGATTGTATAGCTTCCATAATCGATTAGCCATCGTACCTGATGCACTTAGTTCCATTTTTGATTGTTGTAATCGATTAGTCTCTGGTGTATAATCGATTACCTTAAATTCCAGTGGCTTCCTAATCGATTGTTCAGCTCCCTAATCGATTAGCTTTCATACCTGATGCAATTTCTTCCAAAACAGAAAGCTCCTAATCGATTAGCATCTATGGCCTAATCGATTAGCTTCGCTGTTACTTCAATTCTGATTTCATGTCTTTGTTTTTGCATTGTTTCTTCAAGAGTACTTGTCATTATCAAAATCCTTGCACATCTTTTGGACCTGTTAACATATTCAAACACAAAAATTCACTCGAAAAGTACGGGCTTCAATTTGCATTGGCAGTTCTCTACACACTGTAGTTGCACGAAAAGTGGAACCAGTTGGAGTGGAAACAATAAGAGCGTTCTCCATTAAACCGATTGGCAGACCAAGCCGTCGCACACAACTTTCCGAAATAAAGGAATGGGTGGCACCCGAATCATAAATTACATCAACCAGATAGCCACAGATGAGGCACTTACCCTGTACCAAATTGTCATTCCTCGTAGCTTCCGAAGCGTCAAACGCAAATACACGCCCGACCATGGCGTTCTGGGCACCGCTAGATTGGGCATCATATCTTCCCGATTGTTGGTTCCCTCTACCAGCTCTATTCCGGCCTCCCCTCGGAAAGTTGGAACCCCGGGTCCTAGAAGAATTTGTTCGGTTGTCCTGCCTGCCCTACGGCTGCCTCTGAGGGCAATCGGGCCTGAGGTGCCCTGGTTGTCCGCACTGGAAGCACACAATTTGGTTGGCTTGGCAATGTTTGGCAATGTGACCTTCCTGAACACAATTGTAGCATGCACGGCTACCAGAAGGATTACCCGATCGACCAGTGGAACCCCGACCGGAAGAGGATGAGGAGGTAGCAGAAGACTTACCGCCCCGGAAGAATTGACTCATCCTCTTGAAGTTGAATCCTTTTGCCTTCAGTGGCTTTTTATCTCTCGGCTGGGACGTCCTTTGTAACTGCACCTCTTCAGTCAGTCTTGCTTTGTTCACCAGGGTTAGGTAGTCCCTAATCTCCATCGGTACGATTACACTACGGAGTTCAATCCGTAGTCCAGCTTTGTATTTGGCACACTTGCTACCCTCAGTCCCTTCTAACGAGAAAGGGTGGTAAAAATCACACAGCTCGTCAAACTTGCTGGTGTACTCGGCCACAGACAGCCGGTCTTGCTCCAACTTCAGGAATTCCATTTCTTTCCAGATTTTGTAGTTGTCCGGGAAGTATTTAACAAGGAACCTCCTTCTAAAATTTACCCATACCAATGGCTCATTTGCTGCGTTCATCTGCACCTTCACTCGGGACCACCATACTCTAGCCTCTTCTTTTAGTTGGTAAGTAGCAAATAAAACCTTTTGCTCTTCTGAGCACTCAAAATATTCAAAAACCTGCTCGATATCCCTGATCCAGATGTATGCCCCGTCATAGTCGTGTCCCCCTTTGTAGATCGGAGGATTCCTTTTCAGGAATTTATCCAGAGTGGGACCGGACTCGGACCTACTCATCAGCTGAGTAAATCTAGAGAAGAAATCATCTCCTCCCCCAGAACTAGTTTCTTCGGCCATTTAGTAATTCAACAATGAGCAAACACATCACCATTAATAACCAAGGTCAGCCAGGGGATCGAAAATTTACCTTATATACAAAGAATACTACGCAGTGGAGTGCCAAGGGAATGATGCCAGACCACACACACAATCATGGTACAACGAAATACAATCAACCTTCATAAGACTAACACAATCACTAGACCGACCCATACACCGGCTCTAGAAAGAACCGCTCTGATACCAAGTATAACGTTCTAGGATATTTTTGCATTTATTTTTATTCAATTGATTACATCTTATGATAAATTTTTCCTTTTCTTGAAAATTAATCGAGGTTTAGTGAAATAGCATTTAGTTTTACTGACTTATTCAAGTGACAGCAGTCGCAGTCAAATTAAATAAATGAGATCTAGAAAGAAGAACAAGTTAATCTAAGCACAACGGATGGGGAAAAAAGGGATCAGGACCTCCCGCTTGCGCGGGGTCCCTACTCGTCTGAGCGAGATTCCGGACTCTCGCTTGAATGAGGTTTCTATTCGCTTGAGCGAATACCTTTCACACATCGGATTGGGCAAAACATGCAAACGGACTCCCGAAAAATCTCACCCTAAAATGATTCTGTTAACCAAAGGGTTGTCATAGCTACCATGAGAGCATATGTAAATGACAGTGATGTATTTTGAAATATAGATTTGCATCCGGTCCGGTCTTGGTTAAACACAACTAATAATAATGCTCGGAAGTTCTTATACACACATATAACTCTATAGAGAGTCACTCAAAGTCACTCGGACCCTGGCACCGATCTCCCCCTTGGCGCGACTCCATGGCTCCTTCCCCCTCCCTGTCACTGGTTACTAAAAAAAAGGCAAGGGTGAGTGTTTGGCATTGTAATTAATATAGAATGGAACTTAACAAATATACATACATAATTATATATATACATCAAGCATCATTCGAAAGTAAGCATAGTTTACTCAACAAGTACATCATTTGCAACCATCAAAAGGGTTAGCCCATACTTAACAAGATATCAATTTTTCACTCGGAAATCTATCAAATTACACATAGAAACACAGTGTATTACATACGAAAACTATATTAACCCAACCAAGCAATTCCATCACATTCATCACAATCACCACTGACTCTCATACAATTTGACTCCTAGTATCCGGATACTAAAGGATTGGCCTTCAGCTGGGGGTCCTACTTGACACCCCGTGAACCCTGCTTGGTTCACCGAGTCCTGGTTGACTCTCCACCTCAACCACTGGGTCCTACTTGACCACTGGGTAGCTCAACTGGGCACGAAAACCACGGGAGCCGGAAATGAGGGGCTATCATATACTGTCGGCCATCCCACACCACATAGTCATTCAACAATTTACCTTTGACATAATAATATCAATTCCTCATCACTCGGGTAGCCTGCTTGCTAACCCGACGTCACATAACACTGATCATTTCAACATTAGATATCACAAGATCATAACATGATAAACTCAACCACACCCGATCCTCCACTAATTAATGTACCCAGTCACACATGCACAAGCATAAACACACAACTACATTTAGCAACATTTTCCTTAACCTGTTTACACTACCTCAATGACCTGAATAAGAAGCGAGTCCTATTCTAATTAATTATAACCCGAACACCCCCCTTACTTTGGTTCCACGCTTCGATAATCTGCTCTCTGTGTCGATTCCTTCCTCTGAGCACTGGTTTCGCAGTCTCAACTTCGTCACTCAGTCTTCCGTTGCTTAACCTACTACCTACGGATCATAAAGTACAGCTCGTCACTTCAACGCCCTTAGTTCATGGACTGCATTTGGGCTCACACTCACCGGAGGAGTAGAGAACAACCTCGAATATAACCATGCATGGCCCTTAACCGCCAAAGAATAAAAGGGATAAGGGAATCACAATTGGAACGGATCAGTAGACTCACCTTGAAGCCTTGATCACAGGAATGGGATTCAATTGAAGTTTAGACACAAATGGAGTCCCTCTCCAGCGCATGCAACTCAGTGTTAAGAGAGGAGAAAATGAAAGAGAAGGGACAGACCAACAGCAGAGGTAACTTGTAAATAATAAAGAGGGAAGGAAGAGAATCTCCTTATATATATATAGCTCATGGGCAAGATCGTCTTTTCCTTTATTTTATTTGTATTCTTACTAAATTTAATCAATTTCACTATATTAAACTATTGCATAGTTATCAAATCAATTACACTTATTTATTCCCTTAACGTTTAATTATTCACAATTCTCTAATACTTCGCAAGAGTATAGGCCCAGTATGAATACCGGCCCACTGGCGTCCTAGCTTAGTGTTCATACCTCGAAAATCCGAGCTACAACCTGAGAGGTCGGATATCTCATCCGTGCACGCCTCTTGGTTACCTACACCCGTTGTTTCAGTCATTATGACGTTAATCCGGGCTATGACCCCGAGTGAGGCGCTCTCCTCACATCGGTTTGGACCAAACCACCTGGCCCTGTCCGCTCTTCTCTTACACTCCCGATCTTCAACTCCGCCTGCCCGCTCTTTTGAGACCGATCTCGACACCGGCTTTCCCGTCTCTGGCTCAGACAGAACAAATATTAAATAAAACTTCTAAAACATTTACTAACATTTCCCATTTCTTATAATTCTCATTAAAACATCAGGGATGTTACACTAATAGTCAAATGAAAATCAAAATCAAGAAATTATTTACCAATAGAATCAAGTATTAAGCATAAAATGGAAAACCAAAAGCGATAGAACAAAAATACCGAATGTATAAATATATGAGAAGCATACATCAGGGTTTGATTCAACTATATCAAATCCTGATAAAAAGTTTAGCTACACATGGCAGTCATTACAACCAAGAATCAAAAGAGAAAAAAATGAAGAAGAAGATAAAGATGGGTCTTCAATAGGAGTTCCAAGTGAAAAGATCTAATCTGCGAAGCTCCCTTATAATTTTCTAAGTTTTCTTTTTATATTACCTATCTCGATTAAGCTAGAGTTAGCTCGCTTAAGCGAGCCAGGTTTCTTTACCCTGAAGGAGCCTTTTTTTCTTAATTATTCCTTCGCAGACTCGCTTGGGCGAGTAGCTTGCTCAAGCGAGTGAACTCCTCTATTTCCTCTGTTCCATTCGCTTGAGCCCAGCATGATTCGCTCAAGCAAATTATCATTGAATTTGTTTCTAGACAATTTTCACTTGAGCGGCTTGATCCTCGCTCAAGCGAATTCCTCAGCATCAGTCTCTGGCTAAATTTTGCTCAGGCCACTTCTCCTTCGCTCAAGCGAATCCTCTTGGTTTTCTCTTTGGACAATTCTCGCTTAAGTGAGATAAGACTCGCTCAAGCGAGATATTCACTGATGCTCTTTATTCTTTCTTCCTGTGACTCGCTCAAGTGAAACTATCATCCGCTTGAGTGAGTGGGTCACTCAAGCAAATTTCAAGCTTGCTTAAGCGAGTTCTTCTGATTTTTGGCCTTGCTCTCTCAAGGGGATTTCTAAGTGCTACTCCTTCCTTCTTCTCTTCTTCATGCTTTTTACATAAAATTTGAGCAAAAACATGGATAAGAATACTTATTTAACATGTCAAACAATATCTAGATTTCTCTTTCTATCAATTACAATGCACAAAATGGTCTAGATAATGCAACACCAATCAAAATTATACCCAATTAACACCAAAATATATACACATTTGAGCATTTATCAACTCTCCCTGACCTAGAACTTTGCTTATCCTCAAGCAAAAGTAACAAAACATCAAAGTGGATAGGAAGATTTCTTTTAATCACAACTATGCATAACAAAAGAAACATTAAAACATATATACAAATGACAGATCCTGACACCAATTAAAATCCATCAAGGTAAATACTCAAGCCCTTAAAGCACCAAACAATTGAAAGTAACCAACGACTGTGAAAACAAGGAATCCACTCAATATCTCACAGGTGAATGTTTACCTCTTGCCATCACTAATCATTTGTTAGTCAGTATTGCATTTCATTTCATTTCAGAAGAACAAACACCTAAACAGCAAGGATCTAGAGGTCTTCAAAAGGGTTGTAATGTGGCTGGGCTAAACAACAAAATCCATGGTTTTTCGATGAATTCAAAAAGCTTGCTAAGAAGTGAGACGCCCCAAAAATACAGGAAATTTTTCGTGATTTAAAAGTCATTATTTAATAAAGAAGTGAGTGGTGGAGCTTTTAATTCGACACCCTGGATCTAAGAAAATCTGTCTCATATATGGGGATATGAGAAGGCAAGTCTAGAATGATTATTAGGAAGTATTTGATTAAACACAGCGGACAATTAATTAAAATGATGTTGTAAGATTGAATCTAGAGGAATTGAATTTCAAAAAGTTTAACGATTCATAACTTCATCACTTGAGATTTAAGGAATCATGTAAATTTTAAGTGTACAAGACTTGTATAACTGTGGCATAATCCAACAATACAAAAATGATGTGAAAATTGAGGAAATTTAGCAAGAACAGCACCATGAATCGATTCAAATCTAGGCATGAATCGATTCATGCGTTACTGATGTGCCAGGATCCAAAATTTGATTGAGTGAATCGATTCCCCCCCCCCCCCCCGCAGCTGAATCGATTCATGCAAATTTAAGGTACAAGATCATGTAAATCAGGGAAATGAATCGATTCCCCTCTTCATAGTGAATCGATTCACTCGAATTATGAGCATGAGGAACAGTGAAAACAAAAAGCAATGAATCAATTCATTGGTACAGTGTGAATCGATTCACACCTTGTTGCCAAATGAACAGTAATTCCAGAACATAGTGAATCGATTCATAGGCATGGTTGAAAATCGATTCAAACCTGTCCCCTGCTGCATTTTATGTAGAAAATCAACTAGATTCCAACTTCTAATCACCTTAACTCATTCAAATCAAATCCAATGGCCATCAAAATTTGACACAAGCTAAAATATATTATTTGTGACGTGTGGCCACCAGCCGCACTCAAAAATTCCTAGAAACGAGGGAGATATGCGCATAAATGTATTTATCTCATTTTAAGGCATTTAGAGGCAACAAAAGGGTCCTTTCTCCATAAAATTGGACCATTCCACCTCCCACAAATCACAAATAACATATTTAAGCTAATGGGCTTATTACATTGCCCCAAAACTTCATAATTCATAATTTGACCCTACTAGTTTCTTACTTATGCATGGCAATCATGAAATATCTTCAATTATGCAGCACATAAAGTCATCATTCACAATTCTCATCATTTGTTCATTAAATTGAGCAAAGTTCAAGCATTCACACATTGTCATCATACATCACCAAGGTCATAACCAAAAATTTGGTCATATATGTAGGTTCCAATTTTCACTCATGACCTACAAAATCATTATACATCATCCTAATTGTATTGGACATAATTCTTAACGTGGCTACACAAAATCAACAGTTTTACCGGCCAAGGCACTTCCTATACACCTATTTACCTCCTTCCACAAAATGTACTCCAAAAGAGTTTCACTCCTCCCATGAGTGTCCTGCATAACAAATCTAAAAAGTAGATAACATGGGAGAGTGAGTCATATATTCTAAAAGTATGAATGTGAATACCATGTGATTATGTACATATGAATCATACATGTATACTTTGCATTCACATACAACTTAACCTCAATCATCAATATATAAAATAAGCATCATCATGAAATAAGCAAAGTAATACACCGAACATATAATCTAGTCCTTCGATAGTTGGACTAATACACATCTCATCATTTCACACAAATTTATTCTTGGTATTCATATCTTTTATGTTGTCTTATTATAACTCCTCATCCACAACGCAATCATCAACACATATTGTAACACCCCTATTTTTATTTTTATATTGAAATTTTGAAGGAATTAAATTATGGTTCTTTAGAACTTTTTAATCTACGTATTATTTATGATTTTTTTGGAATTTTTGGAATTTTGGAATTTTTTTAATAAAATAATATTTTTTAAATAATTTTAAATTCATATAAGTGACTTAAATTAAAAATATTTATAAGAAAGTGAATTTAAATTATAAGAAAATTTTCTAAAATCTGTTTCAAATAGACTTATCTAAAAATTATCGGTTTGAGAAAAATCTTGATTTTTTCCAATCGTTAAAAAATTGGAAACGTATCAATAAATTTTTATTAACAAAAAATTTTAGATTTTTAAAATATCAGCTTTATATTACTTATTATAAAATTAGTGAGGACTGATATAATATCGCTAAATTTTAAAAAGGACTGATATAATATCGCTAAATTTAAAATATACCGAGTGAAGGGTTACTATTTGATTTAATAATTTTACCGATAGTTACTATGCAAAACACTGTGCATGTATGAAAATTTTAAAAGATGCACAGTAACCAGGAATAAAAAATTCAAAAATGCACAGTACTTTTATATTAAAATAATGAAATGCATAGTAAATTTTTTCCTATAAATACCGAAGGATTTCTTCTTTAGAATTCACAATTTCAGATTAAGTTTTCTTAATATAGTAGTGCTAGTGAGAGAGAGAAGTAACTTTTTTTGGGAGAAGGTTCTGCTAAAATCCTAAGGTAAGAATACTTCTCTTTTATATTTTTTGGGTTATTTTCATATCGTTTTTAGAAATCTGTTATTATACTAGAAATAATATTATTTTAAGTTACTATTCTACATAGTAAAACACTATTTTAATAGTAAATTACTATTCAAATAGTAAATTACTATTTACTATTACTATTTACCTTTACTATTCACGTTTTTACTATTTATCATTACTATTCATGATTTACTATTTACCGTTACTATTCATGATTTACTATTTACTGTTACTATTCACGATTTACTATTTACCGTTACTATTCACGATTTACTATTTACTGTTACTATTCATGTTTTACTATTCACTATTCATTATTCACTATTCAAAATTTACCATTTCTGTTTTAAGTAGTAATCTTAATCCTCATCTTATGCCTATACTAAAATAAGATTGATATTAATATTTCTAGAAATCAGAGGTGCAAAGCAAACTCTCTTTTGGTAACAACTCAAGGTAAGGGGGAGTGAGATAAGAGTATAATATGAAAAGACATAAGAATAATAGGAGGAGTCCCCTACTCCTTTTAAATTTAATAATATTATTATTTTAAAATATTAACTTTTTAACTTAAAATTTTTAATAAATTTTAAATTAAATATCTGATTTAAATAACTCTAACATACCTATGTAAGGACTTGGACCATTATGACCTATATGGACTGGACTATACCTATGTAAGGACTTGGACCATTATGACCCATATGGACTGAACAATACCTATGCAAGGACTGGATTATATGGACTTACATATACCTATACTAGGAATGGACAAAAGGAACTAAAAATAAAAAATAAAAAATCAACTATATTAATAATCATTAAATTTTGCATCATGATATGTATTTAATGATATTTAATTGATTTGATTATGATTAATTTATGATTGATGATGTTTAACTGTGATTGATAATATTTGATTGATGATATTGTAATGTGGAGTTTGAGCATATAGCGAGCATGACGAAAAGCTAAAATTCAGTAAGAATTTCTTACCTTACTCTTTAAATTTTTATTATCTTTTATTTCTTCTTAGAAATTATTTTTATATTTAGAATAAAAAATTAGTATTTATTTTAGAAAGTAGACATTTTATGAAAATTAATATATAACAAATTGAGATAATTAAATTTTGAATTAAAAAAAATTTTGTAAATTTAAGTATTTTTGGTTAATGATTTAAAGATTATTCTCTTTTAATAAAATAAAATTTTAAAAGAAAATTATTTTATTTTTCTAACTTAATAACTAAAGATATTTGAAAATAATTGAGAATTTGATCTTGTTAAGATTTAATATGAAAAGGTTTTGAGATATTTAAGGCTTAGAAACTCAATTTCAGTGAGAATTAAAAACTGTACCAAATTTATTTTTTGTGGGACAGAAATTCAGAGAATTGAGAAAATGTACAGTTTATAGAAATGATGTTGTAAACCTTTTAAGGTATTTAATAATTGAGTTTCTAAAAGCCTTAACCAACTAAATACGCGAGTAGTTCATGCATCATGAATCATTAAAGTGATATAAAATGATATTGTCTGGGGACGGATTATAGAAACCGAGGATACATTAGAGGAGGCTTAATTACGAGCCTTGGGATGAGAGGGTGTGAAAGGGTGCTTCAGGGGACCTAGGGTAGCTCCCTAGTGTCGGGTACTTTCACAATAAAAACTTTCTCAATCTGACTAGTCTCTAAGTGTTTCCATGCCAGTTGAGCTGTTCATATTATTATTATCCGGACTTATGGAACAGTGTAAACTCCTGGTTGGCCCAGTGCAAATTAAAATTTAAGGGCCTACATATATAGGTAAGTTATGATGAAGATATTGCATAACATTCATGCATTCATAATTAATTGTGTATGTGATTGTGATTGATATTATTATGTATTAGTTTGTGAAAACCCTTTGTTGTTTATGTCTTATTCGGAAATATTATATTCTGTTTCTCACTCCTTTCTCTGTGTTTTTGTTTCACATGTTTTAAATTGATGGTTCAGAGGAAAGGATCGAAGAATCTCGACAGTAAATATAGTACGTTCTAGAAAGGGAGCTTGGTATGAATACCGTGGTCCAATGAATAAATAATGTTATTAAGTAACTGCTTCTGGGCCATGGAGTTTCCTCTCTTTCTTATAATGTTTAATATTTATTTTCATTGGATGAATGTAAAAATTACTTTATAAAGTTTTAATAATATTTATGAGGTATTTCAGAAATAATGTACATAATTTATTCCGATAGTTTCTTTTTAACAATTATATCTTTAGTAAAAAAACAATTACAAATTTTTCTAGAATTCATTAAGTTGTAACAGAGGGTGTTACAAAGTAGTATCAGAGCAGTTAATCCAATAGGCCTGGGGAAAAGGTCTATCTTACTTTGTCTGTAAACTCTGTATAGGTGATAGAGAATAGAATATCTGACTTGGTAGTAACTGTGATTGATGTGACAAATCTCAGTTACTGTGAAACAGGAAACTAATGGCTGGAAACGATCTTGCTGGAGTTGTAGAACGCTTAATCAATGCAATGGGAGCACGTGAAGGTCAAGGTAACGATGCCTTGAGAAGGCTGGACCTATTCGAAAGGCACAATCCACCTCGTTTCAAGGGAGGATATAACCCTGATAGAGCACAAATCTGGATTCGAGAGATAGAGAAGATCTTTCGAGCATTGCAATGAAATGAAGCTGATAAGGTAGTCTTCGCTACTTATGCCTTATCTGAGGATGCCGAACATTGGTGGGATAGTATGCGTAGACAATTCGAAGTCAACAACATGGAGATCACTTGGGATTATTTCAAGGATATGTTTCTGGAGAAATACTTTCCAGCTGACGTTAAAGAGAAAAGACAATTCGAATTCCTGTCGCTGACCCAAGGAAATATGACCGTTGGAGAGTACGCATCCAGGTTTGAAGAGCTATCTCGTTTTCATTCTCATTATAATGATGCTACTAATGAAAGAGATCGGTGTGCAAAGTTTGTAAATGGATTGCGGCCAGAAATTAAGGAAGCTATATGAATGCAGGAAATCCGTGAATTTTCTGTATTGGTAAATCGCTGCAGGATCTTTGAAGAAGATCATAAGGATAGAATGACCAAAAGTCGTGAGCCCATTCACAAGGTAGGAGAAATGAGAAGTGGAGGACCTCACCATCACCAAAGAAGAGACTTCAGGAAAAATAAGCCTTACCAAGCGCCATTTCGCCGGTTTGGAGTAGCATCTGTTCCTAACAGACCCCAAGCTTCAACTGGAAGCTATTACCCGACATCTGCACCAAATTTTAAATGTTTTATCTGTGGAGGACCCCATTTGAAAAGGGATTGTCCTAAAAACGCTTATGTTTGCTTTAAGTGTAACAAACCAGGTCATCACATCAAGGATTGTCCAGAGATGAAGAGGGAAAACCCTAAAGGTGTAAGTACAAGCATAAATACTCAAGGAGGCATGCACAGTGCAGTCGGAAGGCCGAAGGCAAAAGGAAAGGTTTTTGTAATCACTGGAGAAGAAGCATCTCATTCTGATTCCATGGTGGAAGGTAAGTGTATCATTAATAAGATTCCTTTAACTGTTATGTATGACTCAGGTGCATCACATTCCTTTATTTCCAATGACTGTGTAGAAAAACTAAAATTACCTGTGATAGAACTACCATTTGACTTATCTATACATACTCCTGGAAACAATCCTATTGTCACTTCTAAAGCCTGTTGGAAATGCCCTATTGTCATAAATGGTAGGGACTTTAAGGCTAATCTTTTCTGTTTACCCCTTTCTAGTTTAGAAGTTATTATTGGGCTAGATTGGTTGTCTGACAATCATGTTCTAATAGATTGTCATAATAAAACCATAATGTTTAAAGAACCAGTGAATTTGAATCCTGAGGATTCGAGATTTCTAACCGCCAACCAAGTGAGTGCCTCTTTAAAAGGAGGGGCTCAAGGATTCATGCTATTGCTTTCAACAAAAAGAGAGCAAGAATCAAAAATCAAAAATCTGCCAGTTGTGTGTGAATTTCCTGACATTTTTCCTGAAGATATCCCTGGTTTACCCCCAGAAAGAGATGTGGAATTCGCCATTGATCTAGTACCTGGAGTTGGACCCATTTTAATTGCACCATACCGAATGTCACCTCTAGAATTAGCAGAGTTAAAGAAATAACTTGAAGAGATGATAGAGAAGCAGTTTATACGACCCAGTGTATCCCCCTGGGGTACACCAGTGTTGTTGGTTAAGAAAAAGGATGGTAGCATGAGATTGTGTGTAGATTATCGGCAACTGAACAAGGTGATAATCAAGAACAGATACCATCTGCCAAGGATTGACGACTTGATGGATCAGCTGCGTGGTGCCACGGTGTTCTCCAAAATTGATTTGAGGTCTGGATACCATCAGATAAGGGTGAAGAAAGAAGATGTACCAAAAACTGCTTTTAGAACACGCTATGACCATTACGAATATCTAGTAATGCCTTTTGGTGTAACTAATGCACCAGCCGTATTCATGGATTACATGAATAGGATTTTTCATCCATATCTAGATAAATTTGTAGTGGTGTTCATTGATGATATATTAGTGTACTCTAAAAGCAGAGAAGAACATGTTGAACACTTGAAGATTGTGTTGGAAATCTTGAAAAAGAAACAATTGTATGCAAAGCTGTCAAAGTGTGAATTCTGGTTGGAAGAAGTGAACTTTTTAGGACATGTAATTAGTTAAGGAGGAATAGCTGTAGACCCTTCCAAGGTGGAGGCAGTTTTAAAATGGGAGAGACCAACCACAATCACTGAGATTAGAAGTTTCTTGGGTTTGGCTGGATACTATAGGAGATTCATTGAAGGATTTTCAAAGCTAGGATACCCATTGACTAAGTTAACACGGAAAGGACAACCTTTTGTGTGGACGACACAATGCGAGAATAGTTTCCGAGAGCTGAAAGATCGACTTACTTCTGCGCCGGTGTTAGTACTCCCTGATCCACATCGAAGTTTTGAAGTTTACTGTGATGCGTCTAAACAAGGACTAGGAAGTGTACTTATGCAAGACAAGAAGGTTGTAGCCTATGCGTCGCGCCAATTAAGACAACATGAGATTAACTACCCTACCCATGACTTAGAGTTAGCCGCTGTAGTTTTTACCTTAAAGATTTGGAGGCATTATCTATACGGTGCAACATTCGATGTGTTTAGTGATCATAAGAGTCTCAAGTATTTATTCGACCAAAAGGAGTTAAACATGAGGCAACGAAGATGGATGGAGTTCTTAAAGGACTACGATTTTGAGTTGCAATACCATCCTAGAAAAGCGAACGTAGTAGCTGATGCTTTAAGTCGAAAGTCTCTACATGCGTCCACGATGATGATTAAAGAGCTAGAATTGATAGAGAACTTCAGAGATCTTAACCTAGCAGCAAAGGTTAATGCTAACAGCTACAGATTAGGAGCGTTGTAAGTGACAAATGAATTCCTGAGGCAAGTTTTAGAGGCTCAACGAGATGATGAATTCCTACAAGAAAAGAAAGAACTTTTGAAACAAGGAAAAGAAGTCGAGTTCAATGTAAGAAATGACCAATTACTGAGGTATAAGGATCGAGTGTGTATCCCTGATCAAGAGGAGTTGAGGAAAGCAATTCTGGAAGAAGGACACAAAAGTTATATGAGCGTTCATCCCGGAGCTACTAAAATGTATCAAGATTTGAAGAAGTTATTTTGGTGGCCTGGAATAAAGAAAGCGGTGGCAGAATACGTGGCTGCATGTCTAATTTGCCAGAAGGTTAAAGTGGAACATCAAAAACCCCCTGGAATGCTACAATCAATGGAAATACCAGAATGGAAATGGGATAGCATTACCATGGATTTTGTGACTTCTTTACCTAAAACTCCATTAGGACATGATTCAATATGGGTAATAGTTGATAGACTAACAAAGTCTGCCCACTTTATTCCCATCAATATTCGTTACTCTATGGAGAAGCTGGCAAAATTATACATCGAGGAGATTGTGAGATTGCATGGAATTCCTTCAAGTATCATTTCTGATCGGGACCTCGTTTTACATCACAATTCTGGAAGAGCTTGCACAAGGCTTTGGGAACAAGACTGCGTCTGAGTTCAGCATATCATCCTCAGACGGATGGACAATCAGAAAGAACGATCCAATCTCTAGAGGACTTGTTACGAGCTTGTGTGTTAGAGCATAAAGGAAGTTGGAATCAATTCTTACCATATGTGGAGTTTACCTACAACAACAATTTCCATGCTAGCATTGGTATGGCACCTTTTGAAGTATTATATGGAAGAAAATGTAGGACCCCGCTATGTTGGTTTGAGACTGGTGAAAACTTGATGCTAGGACCAGAGTTGGTACAACAAACCACGGATAAAATCAAAATAGTTCAGGAAAAGATGAAGGCAACACATAGCAGGCAGAAAAGTTACTATGACAAAAGAAGAAAGCCGCTCGAATTTCAAGAAGGTGATCATGTATTCTTGAAAGTCATACCTATGACTGGGGTCGGTCGGGAAATGAAATCTCGAAAACTAACTCCTAGATTTATTGGTCCATATCAAATAATTCATAAAGTTAGTCCCCTTGCCTACCAAATAGCATTACCAACTTTTCTTTCT
Source organism: Clitoria ternatea (assembly GCA_037962975.1). NCBI lineage: Eukaryota > Viridiplantae > Streptophyta > Magnoliopsida > Fabales > Fabaceae > Clitoria > Clitoria ternatea. The sequence goes on from CM075671.1 coordinate 154,954,398, forward strand.
AATATCCATAATGTTTTTCATGTGTCAAACTTACGAAAGTATATATCTGATCCTACACATGTTATTGAACCTGATGCCATACAAGTTAAAGATAATTTTACATATGATGCACCACCTGTTTGAATAGGTGATAGAAGAATAAAAAAATTAAGAGACAAGACAATTCCTCTTGTAAAGGTCATTTGGAGTGAAACGAGAGAAGAAGATGCTACATGGAAACTAGAAACTAAGATTAAAGAGTCTCATCCTCATTTGTTTTACTGAATAATGTAAATTTTGAGGACGAAATTTTCTAAGGGGAGTAGAGTTGTAACACCCCTATTTTTATTTTTATATTGAAATTTTGAAGGAATTAAATTATGGTTCTTTAGAACTTTTTAATCTACGTATTATTTATGATTTTTTTGGAATTTTTGGAATTTTGGAATTTTTTAATAAAATAATATTTTTTAAATAATTTTAAATTCATATAAGTGACTTAAATTAAAGATATTTACAAGAAAGTGAATTTAAATTATAAGAAAATTTACTAAAATCCGTTTCAAGTAGACTTATCTAAAAATTTAAATTATACCGAGTGAAGGGTTACTATTTGACTTAATAATTTTACCGACAGTTACTATGCAAAACACTGTGCATGTATGAAATTTTCAAAAGATGCACAGTAACCAGGAATAAAAAATCAAAAATACACAGTACTTTTATATTAAAATAATGAAATGCATAGTAATTTTTTTCCTATAAATACCGAAGGATTTCTTCTTTAGAATTCACAATTTCAGATTAAGTTTTCTTAATATAGTAGTGCTAGTGAGAGAGAGAAGTAAATTTTTTTGGGAGAAGGTTCTGCTAAAATCCTAAGGTAAGATTACTTCTCTTTTATATTTTTTGGGTTATTTTCATATCGTTTTTAGAAATCTGTTATTATACTAGAAATAATATTATTTTAAGTTACTATTCTACATAGTAAAACACTATTTTAATAGTAAATTACTATTTAAATAGTAAATTACTATTTACTATTACTATTTACCTTTACTATTCACGTTTTTACTATTTACCATTACTATTCATGATTTACTATTTACCGTTACTATTCACGATTTACTATTTACCATTACTATTCACGATTTACTATTTACCGTTACTATTCATGATTTACTATTTACTATTACTATTCACATTTTACTATTCACTATTCACTATTCAAATTTACCATTTCTGTTTTAAGTAGTAATCTTAATCCTCATCTTATGCCTATACTGAAATAAGATTGGTATTAATATTTCTAGAAATCAGAGGCGCAAAGCAAACTCTCTTTTGGTAACAACTCAAGGTAAGGAGGAGTGAGATAAGAGTATAATATGAAAAGACATAAGAATAATGGGAGGAGTCTCCTACTTCTTTTAAATTTAATAATATTATTATTTTAAAATATTAACTTTTTAACTTAAAATTTTTAATAAATTTTAAATTAAATATCTGATTTAAATAACTCTAACATACCTATGCAAGGACTTGGACCATTATGACCTATATGGACTGGACTATACCTATGCAAGGACTTGGACCATTATGACCCATATGGACTGAACAATACCTATGCAAGGACTAGATTATATGGACTTACATATACCTATACTAGGAATAGACAAAAGGAACTAAAAATAAAAAATAAAAAATCAACTATATTAATAATCATTAAATTTTACATTATGATATGTATTTAATGATATTTAATTGATTTGATTATGATTGATTTATGATTGATGATGTTTAACTGTGATTGATAATATTTGATTGATGATATTGTAATGTGGAGTTTGAGCATATAGCGAGCATGACGGAAAGCTAAAATTCAGTAAGAATTTCTTACCTTACTCTTTAAATTTTTATTATCTTTTATTTCTTCTTAGAAATTATTTTTATATTTAGAATAAAAAATTAGTATTTATTTTAGAAAGTAGACATTTTATGAAAATTAATATATAAAAAATTGAGATAATTAAATTTTGAATTAAAGAAAAATTTTGTAATTTTAAGTATTTTTGGTTAATGATTTAAAGATTATTCTCTTTTAATAAAATAAAATTTTAAAAGAAAATTATTTTATTTTTCCAACTTAATAACTAAAGATATTTGAAAGTAATTGAGAATTTGATCTTGTTAAGATTTAATATGAAAAAGTTTTGAGATATTTAAGGCTTAGAAACTCAATTTCAGTGAGAATTAAAAACTGTACCAAATTTATTTTTGTGGGACAGAAATTCAGAGAATTGAGAAAATGTACAGTTTATAGAAATGATGTTGTAAACCTTTTAAGGTATTTAATAATTGAGTTTCTAAAAGCCTTAACCAACTAAATACGCGAGTAGTTCATGCATCATGAATCATTAAAGTGATATAAAATGATATTGTCTGGGGACGGATTATAGAAACCGAGGATACATTAGAGGAGGCTTAATTACGAGCCTTGGGATGAGAGGGTGTGAAAGGGTGCTTCAGGGGACCTGGGGTAGCTCCCTAGTGTCGGGTACTTTCACAATAAAAACTTTCTCAATCTGACTAGTCTCTAAGTGTTTCCATGCCAGTTGAGCTGTTCATATTATTATTATTCAGACTTATGGAATAGTGTAAACTCCTGGTTGGCCCAGTGTAAATTAAAATTTAAGGGCCCACATATATAGGTAAGTTATGATGAAGATATTGCATAACATTCATGCATTCATAATTGATTGTGTATGTGATTGTGATTGATATTATTATGTATTAGTTTGTGAAAACCCTTTGTTGTTTATGTCTTATTCGGGAATATTATATTCTGTTTCTCACTCCTTTCTCTGTGTTTTTGTTTCACATGTTTTAAATTGATGGTTCAGAGGGAAGGATCGAAGAATCTTGACAGTAAATATAGCACGTTCTAGAAAGGGAGCTCGGTATGAATACCGTGGTCCAATGAATAAATAATGTTATTAAGTAACTGCTTCTGGGCCATGGAGTTTCCTCTCTTTCTTATAATGTTTAATATTACTTTATAAAGTTTTAATAATATTTATGAGGTATTTCAGAAATAATGTACATAATTTATTCTGATAGTTTTTTTTTAACAATTATATCTTTAGTAAAAAAAAATTACGAATTTTTCTAGAATTTATTAAGTTGTAACAGAGGGTGTTACACATATCATCACCTTTGGCATACTTCCTTGCTATATGCAAATGCTCTTAGGCTAATGCATATGCACAACGGAATATTTCAACAATTGCAGATCTGACCGTGGGAATATAAACACCAAATGTGGGTTTCAAGTATGATCATCTAAACATACCCCTACTGCAGTAGTAAAATATGTACACTTATACTCAAATTGCATGCATTATCACTAATTGTTTTACTGGTACCAAACCGCATCGCCCATCTTGCAACACCTGGTCATTTTCACCATGACCACGGTATACAACATATTCCTATATGGTTTTGCGGGCCGGCCAAATCTTAAGTCATGGCGGCTATGATCTCAAAGACCACCGGGGTCACCTGCTCATCAAGAGCCACCCCTCATAAGGGTCAGCCACATGTAGATCCCCGTGGCAATACATGGGCGGCTTCGTGACTTACACACCAAGTCACCGGGGAAATAAAATTTGCTCGTGCACAGAGCCACCCTCCCACTGGGTCGGCCGAGGGAACTCCCCTAGTATTCCAACATCGGCGGCTATGCAGTATGCCATGGATACAAATGCCAATCATATGCACATCTCACTCTATGCATCCTATACATACCACTCATATTCATTATTATCACCTCCACTAACATCACCACAAGGTTTTTAGTGGATTTAATTATCATTAGTTTAGACATTTATGTGGCATTACAATAGTTCTCAACCAAACATCATCAATATTCATGTTACATTCATGGCGGATACAAGCATAACATCATATTATTGATCATTCTACACCACTATATAGCACACCATGATTATTCTAAATGCATCAAAGCATGTTGCCAAATATATCATCAACACCATACACAACATTACAATTTTTCATAACATTTCAAGCAAGGAAAACATGCATACCAATACATATGGCAATCAAATAACATTTAAATTCATGCATTTAGAACATAAGGACTCATCTCCTACTTTAAGAGAAGAATTCTGATAGATACGACGCACCCGCCTCGTCGTTCGGAATAGGTCCTAAATTAATATACGTGTAAAACCTTAATCAATTAACTATTCAAAAGACAATTCAATTCTAATTGACTATTATCACATCAACAATTCATAACATGCATAAAACATGTTATAAACATCATTTCCATTATTTGTTAGGCTTCGGGAATTCCTTCCCATCAAGCCACATTCATTAAATTCAAGGGCCACCAACAACAATAGCCCTACATTCATCCAATTTCCTTTATCAACACCTATACCCATCAATGAAATACATTCTCTCTTAAAGTACACTCTTGAACCAACATTATTCATTTTCCCTAATTCCTCATAGCTAGGGTTTCCACCTAAAACCCAACCACCCATTAATACATCATCATTCTTCATCTTTTTCCAAAATAAATGCATCTAATACACTTATCCCTCATTAAAACCTTATATTTATGCCCACCTAACTTAGGTCTCAAGCTTTAAGTGCCTCTAATATATACCCATTCACATGCATGACTCCCCCAAATCATAACATCACATAATCTTAACATTAACCCATTCAAAAATGGTGAGAGAAGCTTACCTCACCCAAAAATGAAATGGGTTCCAAGAGGGGGAAAAAGCCAATGAAAATGAAAGAAAAGAGGGAGAAGATTCCAAGCTCCAAGCTTCCCTTAAGCCCCTTGGAGAAACGAAAATGGAAGATGAAGAAGGAGCCACCACCTTTTGCCAATGGTTTTGGAAGGAGAAGAAGAGAAGAAGTGGAGAAGAAATAGAGAGGAAGAAGAAGTAAAATGTGTTTGCCAAAGGGTCACGGTGCATAGGTAAAAATAAGAAGGGAAGTGAAGGCTTTTAGTTTTAATTTTTAACCTTTCATTAAAAGTCCATCGTTTTACCACAAACAGGATCTTTGTTTGGGCTTAATACTTTGTCTAAAAATTATTCCGAATATATATTCGGACTTCCAATAATATTCTTAACAGCCCTGACCAATATCATCTCAATCAAAGATACTTGGTCCGACACCCATATTTCAATCGGGCTTATTTTCAGCTTATCCGGTCTCCATAAATCACCAACAGTCCCCAAAAATCTTAATTTAATTATTTCCAATATTTTGGGATATCAAATGACTCACATTCAATTATTCAATATTTATTTCCTTAATTTATTCTTTTATTTTTTAAAATCTGGGATATTACAAGAAGAGCAAAAATCATGATATTTGTACATACTTAGCTTGCCTAATCATAACAATTTTTGTTTCATCCAGCTCATGTGTTATTTTTCATTTTATTTTCAAATTCCTCTTCTTATAACATTCTTGTATTTCCAATGATTTCAATTGAGGAATTTTCTTTTTCTTTTCATTTTCACTTTTCTCATCACCATTTTTTTCTTGCCATCTGAATCCATCAAGCATAACATAACCCTCTTTATATACAAAATATCATGTTCCCTTATGCTTTTAGCATGCTATACAAGTAGGGATTTAAATTTTTAACCATGTTGTAGATAAGGGTTTCAGAACAAAAAATTTTCAGTTTAAAGGGTTACAACAAAATAGAATTCAATTTATGTACAGGTTGGCTTTTTGGCTCTAGCTTAACTTATTTCTACACACAATTGCCTTTATCATATCCTTGCTTATTTCAGTGATGTTTTCTGAAAAAAATCATGCAATACAACTACACAATAATTAGCAAACTCTTAGTGTTTCATATTCACTCACTCTTCCGGTTAAAAGGCCTAATTCCTTTGTTTAAACAACAAAAGATTCAAACATCATCCAGTTACCTCACAACTTGAGATTCAACTTGATTTCAATTAAGATTAACTAAGATACTAACATTTCAAAATGAAGTTGCTTTTTAGCTTATGCATCATATGATTATTTACCATTTTTAATCCAATTTAGAGCTTTTTAATTACTAACTATATATAAAAAGATATATTCACATAATATTAAAAGAAATACCGCGCCTATATATATAACACCAGCGGGTAACCATATAATCCCAAAACAAGATGTATACCAAAAACTATAAACTACTTAAGTAAATGCAAATGCAAACCAAAATAAAACACTGAATGTAAAAATTAAAAGTAAAGAACTGGAAGTAAATAAATAAATCAAAACAAGGGCACCCGGGTGAAGTGTCCATTAGTCATCAGTCACAATGCTGCTGACAACTTGATCTAACTGTGCCACAAACTCTTGGTCACCCTCCTGCTGCTGTGGACTATCCCGAGGGGCTGTCTCAACTAATACTGGTTCTGTAGCTGCCCCAGGCTCTGTCACTAGCTTAGTCTCTGTAGGTGCAGCTGCGGATGCAGCTAGCGTAGTCATTGGCTCTGATGGACCTGCCTCTCCCTATAAAATAAACCTGTCCCTAGGCCAAGCAACTCAGTCGACATACTCATATGGAGCCAAGAATGGTCCAGCTGGATGACTGTAGCAACTGGCTCTATACAGGTAGACCATACCGCGATGGATGGAAGCCTCCTGCTGTTGAATATGGAGGAAATAAGCCAGGAGAAAGGGATCTGTAGTGGGTAGTGGTGTAACTAGTGGAGCTGGTGGTGTTGTAGGTGTTGGTGGAGTGGTAGGTGGTGGTGGTGCATCTGGCTGAATAGGTGCCGATGGAGTGTAGTACTGTTGTATGAATCGCCAGTCAATAGAGGGTCTGATAGGTCTGGTCGAATGGACTTCAATACCATGGGCTGCGCAGAATCCAGTAATGATGGCAGGGAACCCCAAACTTCCCTTCAGCTTCTACCTTGAAGTGAAGTCTTCACTTCCATCCTGGTAAACTTATGAATTTCGTCCTGAATGACACAAGCTATATCCATAATTGTGTGAGGGGATAAGATGGTCTTCAAAAGATGACACTTCTGGTATGTAAGATCTGAGACATGACCACTAGAGGTCATATAAGCTAATAGGAATGCATTCCAAACACTGGTCAGAAGGTTCATATCCTTCCGAAGGATGCGGAGAGGATTATGATCGCCTTGGCCTATCTAAAAGTGGCGACCTGGAAGGCATAAAGCGGCCTCTAACTCAGAAGGGGGATAAAACTTGAACTGTTCTTTACTAGGGGTGTAAAAGTATGGTTGATGAACAATTTAAAATGTACATGTAATGTCAATCTGGTACAAGGAGATATTTGTAAATGTGCAAGTATGGAGTATCCTTGTATACTGGGGCGGAATATAATGCACTCTGGGCGGTGTGACAGTCCGCCTGAAGTAACCTCCTTTGCCTTGACACAATTGGTGGTGGTACCTGCAATTATTCTTCAACGCTCAAGTCAGTATTCTGAAATACTGTAAGACTTAGAAAGCAAATCTGAGAGAATTATGCAAGTAAAAGTGTAAGGTTCAGAATTGAGAGAGAATCTCTTTACCTTTTTACTGAGGTTTATATACCTGTTACTGGTGCTCCATTATTGGTAGGACCCGTTCCTTGTTTTCTGGCATAATGCAAGAAAGGTAGTGGGTCCCTGTGTCGTTCACGAGCACCATCGCTGTAGTGGGTATTTCCACTTGCTTGGAAAGCGTTAATGCCTTATTATTTTATTCATTGTTCCCTTTTATGCGTGACAGCGTGATTCCCATTTTCAACCTCTCAAGACAGAGTCAATCTCGTGCTGGGGTTATAAGTATGGGCTCGCTACGCAATATAGGAAATTCAATATTCCGCCTATAGCTTGGCGGAGTAGTATGCATTGGAAATACTTTGTGCATGTGTATAAGATATCCAATATTTTCCACCTTGGCGGAGTAATAAGCTTTGGCGGAGTAACGTGCCTTGGCGGAGTTACGTGCCCTGGCGGAGTTACATGCCATGGCGGAGTAACGTGCTTTGGCAGTATGTACTCCGTATAAAAGTAATTATAAGGTATTTGAGACGTACTTCTCCTGGGCAAAATGCTGATCTGGCAAAGCATTAAAACCATGCTTTTGGGGACCGGTGTTGGGACCGGATCATATGCCCCCTAGCTTGTTATAGTGACTGACGGAGTTACTTTAATAAGCTATAACACTTTTAGCTTTTATAGGCATGGGTTTAGGCGGCGTTTGCTAGTTCAGGATTTTCGGACAAGTGTTTTCGTGCATTTAATGCTTTCATCATTACTTGCCATGCCTGTCATTAATGCGCCTCGAAACTGCGTTTTGCCGCTTCAATCTCTCACTGCCATGTATGCCCTCGTAACGATTGCCATTCCAATGATGGGACATAAATGCGTGGGATAGCAGTTGAATACATTTTCGAGGTTATTACCATGGGCCTTGGATTTTGAAAATACGACCCAAAAAATGCCTGTCTTGAGATTCATCCAATGGCTGTAGTTGCGTTTCTAAGATTAGTGAGGCTTTACGTGTTTCCCCCCAAGCCATGCCTATAAATAGGTAAACTCTTAGGAGGGGAAACTTTTCGCTTCATCTTCTTCTCTGCGCTTTCGTATTAGAACTGCCTTTTGAACGTTGCTTTCTTGCGAGTCGTTTGTTGTTGTAGTTCTTCAGTTCTTCAGAAACTTAAGGTAACTCTCTTGTTCCTCTGTTTTCTGTCTTCACTATTATTGGGTTGGTTTTTTTTTTTATATGTGTGTTTGTTGAAGCGAGGATGAGAGGAAAAAAGTCAGAGTGGTGCTCTAGGGTTTCTGTTCGCCCCATGTTTTTGGATATTGAGAGTGAAGATGAGGCTTTCTATACTGGGAGGGATTCAACATTTTACAGCAGCGTGGCGTGTTTTAGTAATGCTGTACATTCGTTTGTATCAGGAGGTATTTCCCAAATACAAGTGATAACAATGGCAGAATGTCAGAATGTTGTGTTGCATGGGTTGGACTGGGAAAAGATGCTTGAAACTGACCCTTATTGTTGGGTTGAGGAAGATGTTAAAGATGCTTCCTCTCGTCATGCAACAACAAGTGGTGGGGTGATGGAGTTGTCTGTGCCAATCTGGAAGGATGAAAGGTTTGAAAGGAGGTTCATCGTCCGTTCACCGAAGACGTTTGAACGTATATGCCATCGTCCTCAAGATGAACGTACATTATACATGTACGATATTTTGTTTACCCAGCTGGGGGTACGATTTCCGCTGAATAAGTTCCAGATGGGTGTACTCAGATTTCTAGACTGCGCCCCTTCTCAATTGCACCCTAATGGTTGGGGGATAGTTCGCAGCTTTGAAGTGTTGGCTGAACACCTGGAATTCACGCCCACTGTGGCATTGTTCTTTTCCTTTTGCCGCATCATGAGGAGGATGAATGTAAGGACTAGCGGCATGGGCTTTGTGACTCTTCGGGCGGAGCCGAAGATTGTGAACTTTAAGGCGTTCGTTGACTCCGCCAAAGAAGGCGGACTTCACTTTAGAATGAGCTTTATAAAAGTCTCTGTGAAGAAGAACAAGTCCGTCTTCTGGCGGAGTAAGGAGGGAATCGATTAATTCCCGGTAGCGTGGACTCACGAGCACTTCCTCTTGACAAAACAAGCCTATGAAGTTGAGGAGAGTGCCTTATCAGCTACCTCTGTGAAAGTACTCTGGACGTTGAAGGAGTACAACTCCGTCCACAAGCAGATCTTATGTCGAAGGCTGCTTGGGCGGGATGCTGAGGGATATTTAAGTAATTCTTTAAGACTTGTTGCTTGAATATTACTCCTGTTGTTTCCTGCAGCTTCTAATCGTATCTATGTATGTTATTTTGCAGGAGAGATCGCTGAATTTCCTAGGATGGAGCGTATCAACCAAATTTGCATGAGTCGCCAGGAAATTGATACGGAAAATAATGTGCAGCCTAGGAGGAATCTGGCTGCTGCTCTAACAAAAACTCTTCCATTTCCTGCATCCACTAACGTAGTGACGTTGGAGGGCGGTGCAGGGTCCTCGATAGTTAAGGTTGAAAGGCGATCTAAAAAACGCCAAGAACCAGAAACTGTTGAGGAGGAGGAAGTGGACCCACAACCCCTGCTAAAGAGGAAGAATAAGGGTAAGGGAAAGGTGGGGGAAGGGGCGTCATCTGATGCTTCTATTGAAGTGGGAGTGACTCCGGAGGTACCAGCTTTAGGTATCCCTGCTGACTTGGGCGGTGTTAAGGGCGCCCCTGAAGAAGTTGTTGTCGAGGAGGAGACGGAGGGAATTCAAGCTTCTCCAGTCCGCCAAGCTGAGACGGAGGGAATTCAAGCTTCTCCAGTCCGCCAAGCTGAGAGTCCTGCCCTGGACTTGATTACTCGAGGAACAACAGTTTTCCTTATTGATGTTCCAGGGGAATCATCCAGGCGATCCGTCTGTCTTCCTGTGGCGGGGTCTCGTCTGAACCCCTTTTTGTATTTCACGAATGTGGGATCCCGCCAATCAGAGAGGCGCGATCCGGACTTTATTCTTCGTCCCGACATCGACTTTGAGGACGTTGCAGATGCCACTGCTGCTGCAAGGTGGCATCTTGCTGAAATTGACGGTTTCCTCGCTTCTGTGCCCTGAATTGCTGAAGTCGCTGTTGAGGCTGCCATGTTTCAGGAATCATATCAAGATTCCACTGAAAAGATTCGCAGCCTGGAGCACGACAATGAAATGTTGTCGGAGGTGGTCAAGGCTAAAGAGAAACATCTTGACACCGCCGACAATGATAGGAAGAAGCTTGAGGAGGAGCTGGCTCGGGTTAAGGCTGACAAGGCCCTGCTGGAAAAGCAAGTCTCGGACTTGAAAGAGCAAAATGTAAAACTGGGCGAAGAGGTGGGCGGACTATCTCAGGTGAAGGCTGATAATGTTCTGCTGAAACAACAAATTTTAGATCTGAATCAGCACAACAAAGAACTGGGCGAAGGTGTGAGCGAACTTCAGCAGAGGTTGGTTTCCTTTGAAATAAATAAGTCCGTTGCTGAAGACGCCTGGGCGGTGGAGTTGGACCAAACAACCACTGCATACAGTAACCTTGAAATACAGGTTCAAGAGCTGCAAGTTGAAAAAGCCACTTCAGATGCTACCAGTAAGAGGCTTGATAAGGAGTTACAATCTGCCTTGGATGCAGCTGAAGCGGCAATTGATGATGCTTTCAGCATGGCTGTTCGCCAACTCCGTCATCGCAACCCAGGCGTTGCTCTCAACACTGCAGGCATTCATCCTTACTATGAATTCATCAATGGCGAACTGATGGTGCCTGTTCAGGGGGGTCATGTTCCTGCGCCCAATGTAGAGTATGTCCTAGCGGACTTGCCCCCCTCGCAAAGTTTATCCAAGCCTGGTGAAAGTCAACCCAGCTCCGCCCAACAAGAGGGGGTGCCATCCGAGCCTTGAAGACTAGCTCCGGAGTCCGTTTGCAAGTTTTGTTTTTCTTTGAATTTTAATGATATTACCTTGTTCCAGGATAGGCTCTGGATCTTTATCAACTTTTGACAATATTCAATAAAATATATTCTTTATAAATCTATACTTGTTCATATAAACAATGTCTAAGTCCGTCGAATTTGTGCCTTATAAAACGATATTAAGAAGGCAAAGTAATCATTTGAGGACTTAATGAAATATGACTAAGTATATTGAGGCGGAATAACCCCTTTGGGAATTTGGCGAAGTAAAATTCAGTAATGAGGCGGGGTAGCCTCTTAGGAATTTCAATGAGATAAATTTAGTAATGAGGCGGAGTAGCCTCTTGAGAATTTCATTGAAGTAAATTGTGTAATGAGGCGGAGTAGCCTCTTAAGAATTTCATTGAAGTAAATTCTGTAATGAGGCAGAGTAACCTCTTAGGAGTTTCAATGAAATAAATTCTGTAATGAGGCGGAGTAGCCTCTTGAGAATTTCATTGAAGTAAATTGTGTAATGAGGCGGAGTAGCCTCTTAAGAATTTCATTGAAGTAAATTGTGTAATGAGGCGGAGTAGCCTCTTAAGAATTTCATTGAAGTAAATTTTGTAATGAGGCGGAGTAACCTCTTAGGAGTTTCAATGAAATAAATTTTGTAATGAGGCGGAGTAGCCTCTTGAGAATTTCATTGAAGTAAATTGTGTAATGAGGCGGAGTAGCCTCTTAAGAATTTCATTGAAGTAAATTGTGTAATGAGGCGGAGTAGCCTCTTAAGAATTTCATTGAAGTAAATTCTGTAATGAGGCGGAGTAACCTCTTAGGCGTTTCAATGAAATAAATTCTGCAATGAGGCGGAGTAGCCTCTTGAGAATTTCAATGAAGCACAATTTTTACAAGTAGTATACTTACTTGAACTTGTTGATAGTGCTTGAGTTTGTTGATTATGTACTCCGTAAAACATTGGCAGTTAGGCGGAGTCAAGTTTTGGATGAAGCGTTCATCCCTTTGAATTTGAATTGGAGTGTAACTCTTGATCAAATGAAATATGTTGAATCCAGGATTGGTATGGTGCAGCATATAGCTGTGACACCAATTCTTTCCGCAGGAAATTTGCTGGACTTTGGGGTCGGTATGGTGCAGCATATAGCTGTGACACCCACTCTTTCCACAAGAAGCCTGCAGTACCTTGGGGTCGAAATAGTGCAGCATATAGCTGTGACACCAATTCCTTCCACAGGCGGCCTGCAGGACCTTGGGGTCGGTATGGTGCAGCATATAGCTGTGACACCAATCCTTTCCCCCCAAGGATATTTTTGTACCTTAGGGTCGGTATGGTGCAGCATATAGCTGTGACACCAATCCTTTCCACAAGAAGCCTGCAGTACCTTGGGGTCGAAATGGTGCAGCATATAGCTGTGACACCAATTCCTTCCACAGGCGGCCTGCAGGACCTTGGGGTCGGTATGGTACAGCATATAGCTGTGACACCAATCCTTTCCCCCCAAGGAGTTTTTTGTACCTTAGGGTCGGTATGGTGCAGCATATAGCTGTGACACCAATCCTTTCCCCCCAAGGAGTTTTTTGTTGACTCCGTTTGTGAAGCTGTGTTGCATTTTGGTTGATCTTTATGGAAAAGAGTTATGCATCTATGCTTCAATTTTTGGAGTCGTTGTCTTATCTGCATGGGAACAAGTTCTGCCATGGATAATCAATTCAAAGTTAGAGTGAAGATTGAATGTAGGAAGGCATTTCATTAATAATGGAACTACATAAAGGGCTGAGTTGGGGTATGTCTCTTCGAAACCTTCTCAAGGAAAGTATATCTAGGAAGAACCTTGAGTTAGGAGGAAAAGATCATACCATATTACCCAACTAGCTGTAATATATGCGTAAATTTAAAATGTTCCATTTATTCCTGACCGGAGTGCCATCTAAGTTTTCTAGGCGGTATGTGCCTTTGCCCAGAATTTCGACGACTCGGTATGGACCTTCCCAGGTTGGTGCCAATTTGCCTTGGTGTGCAAATTTGTTACCGATATTGGCCCTTCTCAAGACCAAATCTCCTTCTTTGAAACGACGTTCAGAAACACGTATGTTATACCGTTTGGCGGCCTTTGCTTTAACGGCTTGGTCCCTTACAAAGGCTTCCTCTCTCAACTCCGCCAAGACCTCGAGTTCATGGGCGAGGTTCTGTTGATTGGCTTCTTCGTTGAAATAGAGGACTCGAGCTGATGGGGCTGCCAATTCAATGGGAATAACAGCTTCGACTCCATATGTCAGCCGATATAGAGACTCATTTGTGGTGGAGTGAGGGGTTGTTCTATATGCCCATAGAACGTGGCATAATTGATTTGCCCAATCTCCCTTTGCTTCACCAAGGCGTTTCTTAAGGCCTTTCAAGATTTCTCTGTTGGCAACTTCAGCTTGGCCATTGGTTTGAGGGTGTTCCACAGAAGAGAAAATCTACATAATGCTGAGATTTTCCAGGAGTTCAGTGAACTTACGATCTGTGAATTGGGTGCCATTATCAGTGACTATGCATCCAGGGACTCCGAAACGTGCAATGATATTTTCATATACGAATCTGCGAGTCCTGGCTGATGTAATATGCACCACTGCCTCTGCTTCAATCCATTTGGTGAAGTAATCAACACCAACTATCAAGTATTTGATACCGCCGGGCGCAGTTGGGAATGGACCCAAGATATCCATGCCCCATTGATAGAAAGGCCAAGGCGTTATTGATGATGACATTTCTTCCACCGGAGTATGGTGGAGATTTGTGAATCGTTGACATTGATCGCACTTTTGAACATACGAGGCGGAGTCATGCTTCAAGGTGGGCCACCAATACCCCGCTCTGAGTATTTTTCTCATTAGACTCCGTGCCCCTGGATGGTGTCCACACTGCCCTTCATGGACTTCTTCCAAAACAGCTTGCACCTCATTTTTGTTTATACAAATTAAGTAAGGAACAGAAATTCCTCGGCGGTATAACTGTCCATCTAGGAGTGTATAATAAGGTGCTTCTTTCTTTAGTTTCTTTCGCTCAAGATCATCTGTGGGTAATTGTCCATTAACAAGATAACGAACTATTGGTGCTACCCAGGAACTGTCATCAAAGGAGCAACTTTTAATCATATGTACTGAGGAAGGAAAGGAAATGCTTGGCTCCGCCAAGGTACTCTGTACAACCGTAGTTGTGCATCCTGCCTTCTTTGTGCTGGCTAACCTGGAGAGGATATCAGCACGTGTATTTTCTTCACGGGGTACATGCTTGAAAGTGACTTCATCGAAGCGCTGCTTTAACTCATTGACGCAGTCTAGATATTGTTGTAGCAGAGGTTCTTTAGCCTAATACTCACCAAGAATTTGTGAGATTACTAATTGAGAATCACTGCATAGGGTGACAGTTTTGGCCCCAATATCTTGTGCTGCTCTGAGTCCGGCCAAGCAGGCTTCATACTCCGCCTGATTGTTAGACGTAGTGAAGGTAAAGTGCAGTGAAATTTCAAGGTGTACCCCGTCATCACTTTCCACAACAATTCCTGCTCCACATCCTTTGCTATTGGAAGACCCATCTACGTATACCGTCCAGTGTGAGTGATCTGCATCTGGGCTAGAACCTGTTAATTCAACTACGAAATCTGCTAGGACTTGTGCCTTGATAGCAGTTCTTGGTTCGTAGGATATGTCAAACTCAGAGAGTTCTATGGCCCATTTGATCATCCTTCCAGCTAGGTCTGGTTTGAACAGTATAGTACGAAGTGGCAAGTCTGTGTGAATCAGGATGGGATGGGCATGGAAATATGGTCTTAGGCGTCGTGAGGCCCAAACAACTGCAAGTGCTGCCTTTTCAATCTTCTGATAACGGTATTCTGCACCATGCAGTGTTTTACCAGTGAAGTACACCGGCCGTTGGCCTTCAACTATCTCCTTGACCAGAGCCACTACCAGCGCTTCATCTGAAACAGACAAATAAACAATGAGTTGCTCACCTGGGCTCAGTTTTACCAGGATTGGAGGGCTGGCAAAGACATTTTTCAAGCTTTGGAAGGCCGTCTCTTGCTCTGGGCCCCAACTAAATTTCTTGTCCTTCTTCAGCATTTTGTACAAGGGAAGAGAGCGATGAGCCATTTTTGGCATGAATCGTGCTAGAGCAGCGATTTTGCCGTTGAGGGATTGTACCTCTTTCAATGTTTTGGGGCTCTACAACTTTTGGATTACGCGACATTTATCAAGATTAGCCTCTATGCCTCTTTGTGTTAACATGAAACCCAAAAATCTGCCTCCTGGTACAGCAAATGTACATTTTAATGGGTTGAGTCTCATGTTGTATTGCTGTAGGCGTTGAAAAATGAGGCGTAGGTCTTCAACATGGTCTCCTCCCTCCGGGGTTTTGGCTATAATATCATCAATATAAACCTCTACCAACTTTGTGTGCATACCCTTAAAAACTTTGTTGATCATGCGCTGGTAGGTTGCCCCGGCGTTCTTTAGCCCAAATGGCATGACGTTGTAACAAAAGACCCCTTTGTCATTAACAAATGCTGTCTTCTCTTGATCATCCTCACACATTGGAATTTGGTTGTAACCGGAGTAAGCATCCATAAAAGATAGATACTTGTATCCTGAAGAATCGTCAACCAATCTATCAATGTTGGGGAGAGGGTATGGATCCTTGGGACAACATTTATTCAAATCAATGTAGTCTATACACATACGCCACTTGCCATTGGCTTTCTGTACCCTAACCACGTTGGACAGCCAGGAGGAGTAACGGAGTTCCCTGATGAACCCCGCCTTGAGGAGCTCCTCCGTTTGTTCACAAGCAGCTTTTTGCTTAGCAGGACCCATACTTCGTTTCTTTTGTGCCACTCGCCTAGTTTCAGGATACACCGCCAGGCGGTGGCAACAAAAGTTAGGATCCATGCCAGGCATGTCTGCAGCGGTCCAAGCAAAAATCTCTTTGTACTCAAGGAGAAGTGCAATTAGTCTTGCTTCCATGTTAGCCTCCAGTTTGTCATTGATGTTTGTTATTTGTTCCGGGGTGCTGCCTAAAACAATAGACTTGGAACCACCATCAGGAGTTGGTTTCAAAGGGTTCAGTGGGTCTATAGAAGACTCCGCCCTGGGGTCAAGATCCACCAAATTGACGGATGCCGCCGCACTGCTTCCTTCGTTCAATTTTCTTTTCTTAGACATGGTTTCAAGCTTCACCATGTTAAGACTCAAATTGTAACAATAACGAGCCATTTCCTGGTCACCCCTTACAAATGAGACTTGATTATCCTTATCAATGAACTTGATTAACAAGTGGGGGGTTGAAACGATGGCTTCCATGGCATTCAGGGTAGGCCGCCCAATGATGCCATTGTATGGAGATTTAACATCAATGACAAGAATCCTGGATTTCACAGTCCTTGCTCCAGGTTCACCATCAAAAGTAATCCTTGTGTCCAAATAGCCTTTAGTGGGCTGTTTGGCGCCATTAAAGGCTGTAAGGTCCTGTGTATAAGGCTGCAAATCAGCATCAGTTAGCCCCATGCGTTTAAAACAGTCATAAAAGATAACATCGCAGGAACTTCCCTGATCAATTAGGATGCGTTTTACATCCATATTAGCGATTACCGCAATAATCACTACTGCATCATCTCCCTCAGGAATAGTAGGGCCAAAATCATCATCTGTAAAGGTTATAGGCGGAGTCTGGACCCCGTTCCTAAATGGGCGATATTCTTTGCTCTTGCCCTGCACAGACAAAATCATATGATGATGATTTTTTCTGGCGGTGTTTGAGAGTCCGCCCCCGGCGAAGCCTCTAGCAATCATATCTACAACCTGCCTTTTACCCCGCGATCTGGGTTCAGGGCTTGGTTCCCTTTGGGCGGACTCCAGAACAACGCCTTTTTGTTTTTCTGTTGCCGCCGTACGTTTTGGCTCGCGAATATTATCAGGATCCGGAGAATGATCACGATGTCGTTTTTCAAACTTTTCTGGTTCATCATGAGACTTACCCTTAAACAAATAGTGTTTCAGTTTGCCTTCACAAATAAGCACCTCAATGGTATTTTTGAGTTGCTTACACTCCTCCGTGGTATGGCCAACTGACTCGTGGAACTCACAATATTTCTTTGGGTTTCCACCGCGCCTGATTGGAGGTGGACGTTGGATCCCATAAACGTTGAGGGTAGTCCATCCTATTTCACGCAAGATTTGTTCATATGACGTGTTCAGGGGTGCATAATGAGCAAAATTGAACACACGTCTATCTTGCTGTTTGAAGGGTTGGTTCCCTACTTTGTCTTTTTGGTGGAACTTGTCATTCTTGGATGATTTTTCCTTGTCTTTGTCATGATGTGGAGCTGCTGTGGGTGGTTTACTGCGAGATGCAGTGGCTTCCAGGTGCATCTCAATACCCACATACTTGGACGCCTTCCTGCGAAATTTCTCCATCGTGGATGGAGGTCCCTTTGCCAATGATAGAGCAAAAGGTGATTTTGGCTGCATAGCCTCGATGAGGATATGCAACTGGATTGCTTCTGTCAGATTAGGAACCATGGCTGCCTCTTTATAAAATCTCTTAAGGAAATCCTTCAGAGATTCTTTGTCACCTTGCTTGATCTGAGCCAAGGTATGAGAGGTTCTAGGTGTATCCCTAGAAATCACGAAGTCGCTGCCAAAAGCTGTGGCCAAGTCCTCCCATGAATCAATGGAACCTGAAGGTAAGCTCTTGAACCAACTAAGAGCTTCACCTGTGAGGGTCCTGGGGAACATTCTGCACATGACATCCTCTTCTGCTCCTAAGAACATAGCCTCGTAGATGTAAGCATCTAAATGCTTAGAAGGATCTGTTTCCCCAGTGTATTTTCCTATAGAAATGGGCTGCATAGTTTGTAAATGTCTGGGTACATGTGCATTCATGAGCCTTTTAGAAAATGGGATACTCATCTTGTATCCCGAGGGGGGTGCATTTGAACCTGCTCTCCTTCCTTCTTGATGTTGAGCATTTGCCAGTGGGAGGCTTCGTTGCTCTTCCATGTAAGTAGGGATGCGAGAGTATCTAGGAGTACTTGATTCCTCCTGTCCGTGTAATTCATGGTGTGGCTGTCTTGCAGGGCCAGCTTTCTCGTGCATGGGGTTCGCCTTTTCACAACGAAGCTCTGTGATTTCTTCTCTCAACATTCGAATCATATCATCTTTCGGATCTGGAGAGTCAACATGCATTGCTTGTTTATGAGCATCATTGTCGAAGTTGAGACGTCTAGGATTGCGTGGAGGAGAATCCTTATTCTGCACTTCTGGTCCTGGTCTCTCCATTAATGATGAGTGTGATGGAAATTGATCAAAGATTATGGGACTACCAAATTTACAGGTCCTACTAGGCGTGCCAATGAACTGTTCTTTACTGGGGGTGTAAAAGTATGGTTGATGAACAATTCAAAATGTACATGTAATGTCAATCTGGTACAAGGAGATATTTGTAAATGTGCAAGTACGGAGTATCCTTGTATACTGGGGTGGAATATAATGCACTCTGGGCGGTGTGACAGTCCGCCTGAAGTAACCTCCTTTGCCTTGACACAATTGGTGGTGGTACCTGCAATTATTCTCCGACGCTCAAGTCAGTATTCTGAAATACTGTAAGACTTAGAAAGCAAATCTGAGAGAATGATGCAAGTAAAAGTGTAAGGTTCAGAATTGAGAGAGAATCTCTTTACCTTTTTGCTGAGGTTTATATACCTGTTACTGGTGCTCCATTATTGGTAGGACCCGTTCCTTGTTTTCTGGCATAATGCAAGAAAGGTAGTGGGTCCCTGTGTCGTTCACGAGCACCATCGCTGTAGTGGGTATTTCCACTTGCTTGGAAAGCGTTAATGCCTTATTATTTTATTCATTGTTCCCTTTTATGCGTGACAGCGTGATTCCCATTTTCAACCTCTCAAGACAGAGTCAATCTCGTGTCGGGGTTATAAGTATGGGCTCGCTACGCAATATAGGAAATTCAATATTCCGCCTATAGCTTGGCGGAGTAGTATGTATTAGAAATACTTTGTGCATGTGTATAAGATATCCAATATTTTCCACCTTGGCGGAGTAATAAGCTTTGGCAGAGTAACGTGCCTTGGCGGAGTTACGTGCCCTGGCGGAGTTACATGCCATGGCGGAGTAACGTGCTTTGGCGGTATGTACTCCGTATAAAAGTAATTATAAGGTATTTGAGACGTACTTCTCGTGGGCAAAATGCTGATCTGGAAAAGCATTAAAACCATGCTTTTGGGGACCGGTGTTGGGACCGGATCAAAACTCATTATGCTCCCTTATAAAATGGTAACCATAAGACTTTGCCTGTGTTGCTATCAGTGGGCTACCCAAATAATGATTAATGGTCTCCTAGTCATAGAATATCTAAACACCTCTCATAAATCTCCTGTAATCACCAAAACTGTCCTTTGGCCAAGCATTTACGTAAAATTCCCTTACAATGTCAGTATCAAACTGGGGGCTGGGGTTGGCCAACCTTAACCACTTCCTGTCACGAAGCACTCCTATAAAGTCATCACATTGTCCTTGCCTTAAATCTACCCTTCACTCGGCAATAAAGTTCCATTGTTGAATTTCCTCAAATCTATTCGCTCTGTCTTTATCTCTGAATTTTTGGTTCCGATGTGGAGAAGGTTCGGATGTGCATTGTCTCTTGGCACGCTCCTTACATGATGGATTGAAGGAACTAGGATTGGTGGAAGTAGGAGGTGGTCTGTTCGTCTTAGTACGTGCAATCTGTAATAGAAGCATAAATTTAAAGCACAAAACGGAGCAATACATAAAACCAAATTGTGAACACCCATTGAACTAAAAATAGAGCATATCAACTCACAAGAAGACTTAGCTATCAAACTAGAATTTACAAGAACTCAATCACCTCACTACGACATTTAATAAAACAATAAACATTCAGCAACTCTATATTCACCACTAACGTCAAAAACAAGCACCATCGATACTAACAAAAATGAACATCCTTTTGTCCCAGCCAAGGTGACAAAGGAGTGAAAGAAGGAAAACACAGGGAAACTTAAGGATATTAATATACAGCCAAAAATATAAGCTACTTTTAGAGAAACGAAACAACATTCAGAGTATCAAAGAAAAGGGCAAAAATTACAAAAATAGAGCATGGGACATAGGATAGATGGAAGAGAAAGAAAAAGAATGAAGATACTTACTTACGTTTGGAGATGCGATAGATGGAAGAAGAGAATAAGAAGAAGGTGAAGAGATATGAGCTGGGTTGTACCGAGAATTGAAGAGAGACTCTTTTAAGGGAAGAAGAAATATGTTTAAAAGAATGAAACTGCTCTTTTTTTTATTAAAATCCCCTTTAATGGTTTGTAGCCGCTTAACCTCGCTCAGGCGAAGTAAGTCACTTAAGCGAGGTTTACTTCTTAAAAAGTGTAAAGACGTGGATTCGCTTAAGCGAACTAAAGCCGCTTGAGCAAAATTTGGGCAGAATCAAATTCTTTGGATTCTCGCTTAAGCATCTTCTAGTCGCTTAGGCGAGCTAAAGTATGAAACAGCTCCCTGTTCTTCCAGTGAAGTTTCGCTTAGGTGAGTTAAGCACGCTTAAGCAAAAATGAGACAAAGCTTTTAATAGCAAGTCGCTTAAGCGGTCCAATTTCACTTAAGCAAAATTTTACTAGAATCCAAATAAGATAGGACTCGCTCGAGCAATTGAATTTCCCTTGAGTGAGTTTCAACTCTGATGCCCCCTGATGCTATTTAAACATTTTCGCTTAGGCTAGGTATTTATGCTCAAGCGAATTTGTGACAGTGTTAATACAAAAGTAATTTTGCTTGGGCGAAACAAATACGCTTGAGCGAATTTCTCAGATAAACTTTTAATTAACTTTTTGCAATTTTTGCTTAAGCGACTAAGACCTCGCTTGAGCGAGTTACACGAAATTTGCTTAAAATCAACCTAAACCTCTACCTTGCTTTTTTACCTTACATGCAGCTTCATTGTTCTTGACCATTTGCATAATTTTAGACAAGATTTGATCCTTAATTCTCGCCCCCATGTCATGATTTGTTCCCATTCTTTTGAAATTTGAACAATTTTATACAAAGTTTATCATCATCAATCATTGGTATACATAAAATTTCTCAGTTTATCATTATCAAATGGCCAAATTTGAAATTTGAACAATTTTATACAAAGTGTTTCAAGTAGAACACCACAATGCAAGCATAATCATAAGTGCAACACAAAATTTAACATTATCACATGGCATTCTAAACTTAACACTAAAATTGGCTGCATAGTTCACATGTCTAACTCTACATTCCATTCTTGTTTTCCTAAACAACTTCTTATCATTCTTCTATTGTAGAGTTCATTCTTCCAATCATACTTCCATCATGCATAAAGACAAACATAACGATTTCTATACAAAACTCATCAGAAAAACTGGGTTGCCTCCCAAGAAGCGCTTGTTTAATGTCATTAGCTCGACACCTTTCTACTTTTCAAGGGTCATGCAAGTGGATGAGCATAGCAAGCCTCTCCACTTCACCACCAATGTAAGGCTTCAATCTTTGCCCATTAACAGTCCAAGATCTCTTTGATTCTGGATCTTGCAATTCTATAGCTCCATAACTTTTGACTTCTTTGACCAAGAAAGGTCCAGACCATTTGGATTTCAGCTTTCCAGGGAACAATTTCAACTGTGAGCTAAACAATAACACAGATTGGCTAGGATGAAAATTCTTTTGAAGAATCCTTTTGTCATGATACATTTTCATCCTTTCTTTGTAGATGCGAGATGACTTATATGCATTAAGTCTCCATTCATCCAATTCCTACATCTGTAACTTTCTTTTTTCACCTCCTGCTTAAGAATCAAAGTTTAACAGCTTTATTGGCCAATAGGTTTTATGTTCCAATTCCACCGGTAAGTGGAAGCTTTTACCAAAAACAAATTGGTATGGAGAAATACCTATAGGTGCCTTGGAAGTTGTCTGATAGGCCCATAAAGCTTCATCAAGCTTCTTGCCCAATCTTTCCTACTAATTGAGACAGTCTTCTCCAAGATCCATTTGATCTCTCGATTAGAAACTTCTACTTGCCTGTTTTCCTGTGGAGGATAAGAAGATGTCACCTTATGTCTCACTCCATAATGTTCTAAACATTTTTGAAATTAAGCATTACAGAAGTGAGAACCTCCATCACTTATCAAAACTTTGGTGTGCCGAATCTACAGAAGATGTTCCTTTTTAAGAACTTAATCACTATTTTAGCATCAACTTTAGGGTTGGCAATGGCCTCAACCCATTTTGACACATATTCCATAGCCACTAAGATATATTCATTTACAAATGAAGCAGGCAATAGTCCTACAAAGTCAATTCCCCAGCAGTCTAATACTTCACCCTCTAGAATAGTATTTAGAGGCATCTCATTTCTTCTTGAATATTCTTTGGAAGCTATCACGTGACTACACATGAGCATGTGCATCTTTAAACAGAGAAGGCCAATAGAAAGTTGAACAACCTTTGCTGCAGTTCTTTCTCCATTGAAATGGCCTCCACATACTGAATTATGACAATGCCATAGGATACTTCTTGCCTCCTGCTGGGACACATACCTTCTCAGGATATTATTTGATCCAATTTTAAACAAATATGAATCATCACAAATATATTGCTGGCCTTCTTCAAGAACTTCTTCTTCTGTTGCCAGGTAGGATTATCAGGCATTATTCCTGTAGCCTTAAAATTTGCAATATCAGTAAACCATGACCTTTCTTGAACTAGCAACAATTTTTCATCAAGAAAAGCATCATCTACTTCAGGTTGAGCATTCATAACTGCCTTGTTGGAAAGCCTTGAAAGATGGTCTGCTATGTAATTCTCACTTCCTTTCTTGTCTTTGATAATCAAGTCAAACTCCTACAACAATAAAATCCATCGAAGCAATCTGGGCCTCGAGTCAAGTTTATTCAACAAATACTTGAGAGTTGCATGGTCACTATACATAATTACAGTAGATCCAATCAAATAAGGTCTAAATTTTCTAAGCCATACACTACTGCTAAAAGTTTTTTCCAGTTGTAGCATAATTTATTTGCCCTTCATTAAGAACTTTGCTAGCATATGTATAGCATGAAAAATTTTAGACTTTCTTTGGCCAAAGACTGCTCCTATAGCATAGTCACTCGCATCACACATAAGTTCAAAATCAAATTTCCAATCTGGAGCGACCATTATAGGAGCAGAAATTAATTTTTGCTTTAGCATCTCAAAAGTAGATAACAAAGCATCACCAAAATTAAATAGTGTCCTTATTCAAAAGGTTACTCAAAGGTTTTGCAAGCTTTGAGAAATCCTTGATGAATCTCCTGTAGAATCCTATATGTCCTAAAAAGCTTTTGATTCCCTTTACATTGACGGGTGGTGGATGTTTTTCAATAACTTCGACTTTTGCTGGGTCGACTTCAATGCCTCTACTAGAAATTTTGTGACCTAGCACCACACCTTCCGTGACCATAAAATGACACTTCTCCCAATTGAGAACCAAATTCGTCTCCACATACCATTTTAGAATGATGTCCAAATTATGCAAGCAGTGATCAAATGAAGATCCAAACACAGAAAAGTCATCCATGAATACTTCAATGCATTTTTCAACCAAATCAGAAAAAATAGCAAACATGCATCTTTGGAATATAGCTAGAGCGTTACAAAATCCAAATGGCATTTCTGTAAGCAAAAACACTAAAAGGACATGTAAAGGCTGTCTTCTCTTGATCTTCTGAAGCAACTATCTGATTATATCCTGAATAGCCATCCAAAAAATAATAATAAGCTTGTTCTACCAACCTCTTTAGCATTTGATCCATGAATAGTAAATGAAAGTGATCTTTTCTGGTAGCTTGGTTGAGTTTCCTGTAATCAATGCACATCCTCTACCCTATGATTGTTCTTGTTGGAATCAACTCATTCTTTTCATTGTTTATCACAGCCATACCACCTTTCTTCGGAACCACTTGAACCGGGCTAACCTAAGCGCTAGAAGAGATGGGATAAATCATGCATACTTCCAATAACTTTATCACTTCCTTCTTCACAACCTCTTTCATAGTTGGATTTAATCTCCTGAGGCTGGGCAACTTGCTTGTATTCTTGCTCCATGAAGGTTCTGTGCATGCAATAGGAAGGACTAATTCCTTTTAAATATTGCAAGGTTTATCTAATTGCTCCCATATTTCTTTTCAACACTTTAACCAATCGCTCCTCTTCTAATTTAGATAAACTACTACTAATCACCACTGGTTTCTGATTATCATCCTGCAAGAAAACATATTTCAGATGAGATGGTAAAGCCTTTAATT
This sequence comes from Clitoria ternatea, assembly GCA_037962975.1. NCBI lineage: Eukaryota > Viridiplantae > Streptophyta > Magnoliopsida > Fabales > Fabaceae > Clitoria > Clitoria ternatea. The sequence continues at coordinate 154,979,269 of CM075671.1, forward strand.
TAAGCTTCTAAACTTTACTCTCATTTTTCTTTGGTAACTCTTCTTTGGATTCTTGGCTTAGTGAGATGAATTTACTAGTATCAAAATCTTTCAAGATTTCTTCAACAGCTTCAGCTTCATCATCATTAAGTTCATCAATAACACATACAAGAGCTTTCTCAAGACTGCTAGAATTATTCATCTTGGACATTTCCTTTTCAATAGCTTCATCTTCTGCTTTAATTCTAAAACAATGTTGCTCATGTGATGGATGCTTCATCATTTCAAAGACATTAAAATTCACCTCCTCATCCTATCATTGTATAACTAACAACCTTCCTATAAAACCTAAGTTGTTTCAAAAGCTTCTCAGTTTCACACGGATTCAAGTCAACATTTACAATGATAGGATATGTAGAGTTGGGTCCAAGAAATTCATACCTAAGTAAAGCTAGTAAAGGCTTCAATTCAACAGTTGAGCTTACCGCTTTCTCACATATGACTTTAGTATCATGTGTAAGCGGGGTGTTCTCTTCCAAACAATCTGATGTTCCTACAGGCTCAATTAATAAAGCAAATTCAAGTGGATCCTTAGGAAGAGTTTCTTCCTTCAACACTTGGTTAATAAAATCCACACAACATTTTGTGGGTCTTGCTCCATTTCCACCATTGGCTCTTAAATGCCTTATGGGTCTTGAATTTCTTGAAGTTCTACTTTCCTCCCACTAATTCTTGTAGAGATGAATTCCCTTTCTAAGAATACAACATTTCGAGCAACAAACACTTTGCCCTCAGTAGGATTGTAAAAATAATAACCCTTAGTTTCTTTTGGGCATCCCACAAAAAGACATTTATCTGACTTGGGCTCGAGTTTATTAGAATTTTGACACTTAACATAAGCTTCACAGCCCTAAATCTTGAGAAAAGACATACTAGGTCGTTTCTCAGTCCATATCTCATATGGTGTCTTTATGACAGCCTTTGATGGAACACGGTTAAGTGTGAAAGTTGTTGTTAACAAAGCATGTCCTCAGAAGGAGTTAGGGAGGTCAGTTTGACTCATCATTGATCGAACCATGTCCAATAAGGTTCTATTCCTCCGCTTAGAAACCCCATTCCATTCTGGTGTTCAAGGGGGGTAAGTAGAGATATAATCCTATACTCTTTAAGATATTCATCAAACTCTAGGCTCAAATATTCACCACCTCGATCAAATCAAAATGCCTTAATTGTCTTGCCAAGTTGGTTCTCTACTTCATGCTTAAACTCCTTGAACTTTTCAAAGGATTCTGATTTATGTCTCATGAGAAAGACAAATCCATATCTACTGAAATCATCAGTAAAAGTGATGAATTAACTAAAACCTCCCCTAGCCATTGTCCCTATAGGCCCATATACATCACTATGTATCAAGCCAAGAAGATCACTCGCCCTTTCACCTTTCCCGGTAAATGGGGTTTTAGTCATTTTCGTCAATAAACAAGATCCATATGTATCTATTGATTCAAAATCAAAAGATTCTAAATATCCATCTTGATGGAGTTTAGAAATATGTTTCTCATTTATATGTCCTAGTCGACAATGCCAAAGATAAGATGGATTTAGATCATTTGTTTTAACCCTTTTAATATTAATGTTATAGATAGAGGTTTCGAGATCTAGAACATAAAGTCAATTACTCAAATTTTCATAGTAATAAAACATGTCATTTAAATAAACAGAACAACTATTGTTATTTATTATAAAGGAAAACCCTTTTTTATCAAGACAAGAAATAAAAATAATGTTTCTCCTTATTGGCGGAACAAAATAACAATTTTCCAATTCAAGGACTAACCCTGAGGGCAAGGATAAAAAATAAGTCCCTATAGCTAATGCAGCAATTCTTGCTCCATTTCCAACGCGTAAGTCTACCCCGCCCTTCATCAACTGACTACTTTTTCTTAGATCCTACACATTAAGACAAATGTGAGATCCATATCCAATATCTAATACTCATGATATTGAAGTTGACATGTTAATTTCTATAACAAAAATACCTGAAGTGGAAGTCTCATTTCCTTTCTTCTTAAGATCTTCTAGGTACTTTGGATAGTTTCTCTTCCAGTGTCCCTTTTGTCCATAATGGTGACATTTACCTTCCTTAGCCACCCCGCCCATAGGTTTTAGGGCTGATCTACTTTGCTTATCCTTGCCTTTCCAAATTTTCTTGCCATTTCCTGTAATGGCCTTTCCTTTTCCTTTATACATGCCTTTTCCTTTACCTTTGTTAGAATTGACCATTACTATGGCCTTGCCCTTTCCTTTAAAAATATTGGGCTTAACAGTCCTCAACATATTGAGTAGCTATAGCAATGATTTATCCAATGCATTCATGTTATAATTCATGATGATTGGCTTAAAACTGTCAGGTAATGACTTCAAAATGAGATCAATAGCTAACTTCTGAGAGAAAGGGAATCCTAGCCTAGCTAGATTCTCTAAGTACCCAATTATTTTGAGCACACGAGGTCCTACAGAACCTCCCTCTTTAAGTCTACAGCTAAACAGGGCTGAGGAGACTTCATATCTATCCTGGTCAGCTTAACCTTGATATAGCTTCCTTAGGTTTTCGATCATATTGAAAGCTTCCATGTGCTCATGTTGCTTTTGAAGTTCAGGAGACATGGTAGCCAACATAAGGCATTGGACATCTAAAGCATCATCCGGATGCTTCTTATAAGCATCCTTGTCAGCTCTAGAGGCGTTTACAGTGGGTGGTTCCGGAACTAAACTTTCAAAGACATACTGCTTTTTCTCTTGTTTAAGGATAATCCTCAAGTTTCTATACCAGTCAAGGAAGTTGAACCCAAATAATTTTTCCTCGTATAGGATTGATTGCAACGAAAGGTTCGAAGGTGTGTTTGACGTCATGGTTATCTAAAATAGAAAATATGTAGTAAGTATCATTTTTCAATTAAGTTAAATATGTCTCCCACTATTTTGATTCAAAACAAAATACCCTCCACGAATAAGAAAATCCCGTTGGAAGATTTTCTAGTGGGCTAAGATCCATGTTCTAGCAAGTGTTAAGTCGGCTTTGGCTGATCACCTAATACTTGGTTATTTAGGTAGGAAACCCTTTTCCAATTGTATCTTTATACAACTCTTAGACATTGGGTTAAGTAACCATTACTGATTATTCATCTTATGAATATTTAGCCTAATGTTTATGCCTCTAAGTTATATTCAATCCAATTGAAAACTTAGTTAAGTTAAAGCCCAATAAAATAGTTTGGATATTACCATCATCCCATCGCATCTTACTAATATAAATGATAGTACCCTGCTTTAGCAGACCCACTATTTATTGACATTAGTATTGACGAGTGTACTTATTGGAAGGCATTTTAAAACAATATTTATTTTGAGGGATTTAGGTTATTTAAAATTACCATTTTTTTAAAACGCTTTAACGTATAAAATAATCCCCAAAACACATAAATGAAAAATGTGAGATGGTTATGGTTTTCCTAGAAAATAAAATACAATAAACCTAAAGGAACTATGGTGCTTGACTTTATGAAGTCTTACTTCTTGAAACCACCATCCTCCTGGAGTCACCACTCCTTTGTTCCTTTCAAGATCATATCCAGCAAGAGTCACCACTCTAGGTATCTTCTAGGTCTCCACCTTGTTGGCTTCTTCAAGATTACAATATAATAATGAAACTCGTTTTACATATGAGTGAAAGGTTGAGAGAAGAAATTCAAGAACAAAGAAAGGCACAACACATAGGCTGTATTTAAAAATTAAATAAAAAATCTAAGACCATAACCATTCACCATTGGATGTGTTAATTAATCAATTAATATAGCCATTAATAGAAATTTAAAACTTTAAAATGGGCAATTAAACACGTGCTGTCAGTAATAAGGCGCTACGTAGAAAATGTATGGGGGTCCCGGGAAAGATAGGTGGGTCCGGTGTGACCGCTTAAGTATCAAGTCTTTCCTAGCCAGAACGTCCCTCTGACCATTAACAGCTCTAAAATTTTGGCTAAGGTTTCAACCACTTTGAAACCCTAATTCCTTATTGCAAACGCTTCACAACGTAGTCATCAAGGCACATGTCTAGGGTTTTAAAACCTAGAATTCAACTTGCGCCTATGCCAACATGCAATGCCTTTTGATGATGGCCGTCTAGGTTTTGAATCTTGAACCCTAGATTAAGGAACGACCAAAGTTTAACACTTAAATCTTATCACTCAACGCCCCATAACATGAACCATTCATGTTCGCAGATCAACTCAATTGATTCATAATTTGTATGATGCCCATAATATGAGTAAAAAACATGTATCAAATATGAAAATTTCATAAACTCATACATCATGCAAATTTAATTGGCAACAACATGCATACTAAAATTGAGAAACTCTATAACATGCATTCCATATGATTTCTAAAGAATATCTCAAAAGCATATGTATCAACCCAAAAACAGAGATCATACCATATACACAATTAATCAATGTAATAATATGCATCACATACGATAACCCGAAATAGCAACATAATCATGCTTGCTCATTTTCTAATCCTAGTTTCACAAAGCAATTTTGCAAAACAAAAATGCAAAGCTTCAAACACAAGACAATTTTGTAAATCATATTTTCTAAAAGCTCTTGCAAAGGAAAACATATCATGAAACACAAACAAATGCCCAAAACACAGATTTGTAATCAGGCTCTGATACCACTGTTAGGGAATCCCTATTGGATACGCAGCGGGAAAAACAATGATTACCATAGGATTTGCAAAGCGCCGTGTTTCAAAGCATAAGACAAACAAAAAAATTATGTTCTAGGATTACCTCTTGTAGAAAAGAAATTTGAAGAAGTCCTAGCCTCGCCCTTTAGGAGTCTACACGAGCACTCCCACCAAAAATGCTACACTTGCCAACTGCTAGTTTGACGGCGTGTAACTCTTGCAACTTTTACGTATTTGTGTCTCTTTTTGGTCCATCACCTATGAGCATCGTATGCTCTATTTATAGGCTTAAGTTTGACCTAATTTGTTCTCTCTAAAGAGTAGGCTTCTTACTCAATCTGAATGAGTTAGGCCTAATAGCTTTATTTTAGTCCAATTAAAATAAAATAAAACCCAATATTTTCTGATAGGTTTACTCTATGTGTGTGACCCTATAGGTAAAATACTCGGTCATATTAATAATAAATTATTTTATTACTAATATAAAATAAGAGCGGCATCTAGCAATGCATCATTATATCCGAATATTATTTAATATCAACATAACCTATAAGTGATGCCCATGCCCATTGGCTATTTATTCTAAATTAATCTCACTCTCACTTTACAATTTTAGTTATCAGTTATAACTTTGTCTGTTGCTCTTCAGCCCTGCCTAACTAGTAGTTGCTCCTTCACTATATTTTTTGTTGTATTATAGGTATTTTATATGTTTGTTCCTTTTGTCACAATATCCTAGTTAGGCCCAAGGCATGGTCGCATCATCCTTGTATGGCCCAAATTATTTTACTTGATACCGGAGTAGACTTTACTCGAATAAATATCTAATATTTATTCTTTCTAGCATGACCATGCATTTCCTTAGTCTCACTCCATCAAGTGGCCTACAGATATCACTCCTGTCACATAGGAGAGACAAATCCCATCTATATTACTCACATCCCTCTACATAATTGTTTATTGCCTAATCACAACCTTTATAGTCCTCTTGTTACAGAAGATGTTTGATTGTGTTAAAACAACAAACTCCTCATGTAGGAATCTTAGTGACTTCAGGTCGGAGGACTATATATACCATTATCACATTGAGAATCGTTTATGACATTCATGTAACGATCCATGCAACGTTCTAATCATGGGTCTGTCCAGTACATCATTACTCTTAATGTGTACCTGTGTGAAGACTTGATATCATCTATATCTGTAAGATCAGATCATCAGTACACTCACACACTAGTCTCAATGTATTTGCATGTCCCCACGTAAATACTTGACTAGGGATATTTTAGGAATAACTTTTATATGACTTATTACTCCAAGGATAAGTACGTTTTAAAATAATTTTAAACTAAAATACTTATTTTATTGATAAGTAGAAAAATGATACAAATGGAAAAAACATAAAAGCTTATGGTGTATACACAAACAAGGACTTTGGAAATGAAACCAACATTTCCCAGTCTCATCAGTACACACCAATTTACTAGAATGGAAAATGAGGATCCTTATACTCATCTTGCAACATTTTATGAATTGGTTAGAACAATGGGATTTGGACAAGAGGACATTAAAGCGTCTTATTTGAGATTATTTCCTTTTTCTTTAGCAGGAAAAACTAAAGAGTGATTGCAGTCCTATTTGAATCAGATCCTAAATAATTGGAGTGTAGTGGAGGAGACATTTTTGTAGAGATTCTTTCCTCCTTCCCGTTTCATCAAAGCAAAGTCTGATATCTCTACCTTTAAACAAGGCCCAAATGAACCATTTTGTGAAGCATAGGAAAGATTCAAGTCATTATTAAGGAAATGTTCGAACCATGGATTTGAAGACATTGCATAACTTATTATCTTCTACACTAGTTTTAAACCAGATACTAAAATGATCTTAGATGTTGCCGGAGGAATAATGATGACCGTAGATGTGGAGCAAGCCACAAGAATCATTGATGCTTTGTCGTCTACAGATCATCAAGCTCTGGATATGAGCACCACTGATGCCATTTTGGATCAGAATAAAATCTTGACCAAGCAAATGGAAGCATTAACTAAACAAATGGCCAAGTTACCACAAAAGTTACATGCAGTCTATTCTTCAGAAACAACCACCATGAACCTTCAACAATAATTGAAATGTAATTTTTATGGAGGTGTTCACTCAAATGGCCAGTGTTAATATCACTCAAATGAACAACCCAATACGATAAGGTAATTTTAATTCTGGTAATTATGCTAATAATTTTTCACAAGATTAGAGAAACAATCAAAATCCAAATGTTGGATGAAGACAAAAAGCATGACCTTCCAACCGACAATAACCATATCAGTCAAATTATTCTTCTTTGTATGAAAAGACTTCCAAACTAGAGGACACTTTAGAAAAGTCATGCAAGCTTCCCTCACCAACCAAAAGAATTCTAAAGCATCAATCAGAAATCTAGAAACTCAGCTGGGACAATTGGCACAACAGCTGTCAAATCAACAAGGAGGGTCTTTCTTAGCCAATACTCATCCTAATTCTAAAGATCAATGCAAAGCAATTACCACAAGTAGTGACAAGGTGTTTGGGAAGGAAGTTGGTGAGAATGAGAAAATTAAAGAATAAATGTTGAGAGAAAAGAAACAAAAAGAGAAAGAATGTGTGAGTAAGGAGGATCAAAATAAAATAGAGGTTATGAATAAAGAGTTAGAAAAAAGAAAACAAAAAGAGAATAAAAAACAAAGAGAAAAGAGTGAGAATCACATTCCTCAGCTAAAAAATCTCCCATATCTAAAGAATCCTTCAAAGCAAGACAAATAGAGGTAGTTTGCCATATTTATGGATATCTTCAAAAGGTTGTAGATTAATATTCCTTTTGTAGAAGCTATGGAGCAAATGCCAACTTATGCAAAGTTTATAAAGGAGCTGTTGACTAAGAAGAAAAGATTTATAGAGGAAACTATAGAGCTGGAAGTAGGATGTAGTGCCATCATTCAGAAGGCACTACCACTAAAGACCAAGGATCCAGGCAGCTTCACTATCATAGTTACCATTGGTACCTTACCAGTTGGAAAAACTTTATTGGATCTAGGGGCTAGCATTAATTTGATGCCCTTGTCCTTGTTGAAAAGGATTGGAGATCTAGAGGTTAGACCAACAAGAATGACATTGCAGTTAGCTGACAGATCAGTGAAATTTCCTTATGGGGTGACTAAAGATGTTTTGGTGAGAGTCGACAAATTTGTGTTTCTAGTGGATTTTGTAGGAATTGATATGGAAAAGGACTCGGAAGTACCTTTGATTTTGAGGAGACCTTTCATGAAATCTGCAAAGGTTATTATTGATGTGGATGATGGAAAATTAAAGGTAAGAGTCCAGGATGAGGAGGTGAATTTTAATGTCTTTGAAACGATGAAGCATTCATCAGATTCGCAACATTGTTTTAGAATTGAAGCAGAAGATGAAGCTGTTAAAAAGGAAATGTCCAAGATGAATAATTCTAGCAGTCTTGAGAAAGCTCTTGTATGTGTTGTTGATGAACTTAGTGATGATGAAGCTGAAGCCGTTGAAGAAATCTTGAAAGATTTTGATGCTAGTAAATTCATCTCACCAAGCCAAGAATCCAAAGAAGAGTTACCAAAGAAAAATGAGAGTGAAGTCCAGAAGCTTGAATTAAAGGCTTTACTATCTCATTTGAAATATGTTTTCTTGTAGTATGATAATTAAAAACCAGTGATGATTAATAGTAGTTTATCTAAATCAGAAGATGAGCGATTGGTTGAAGTGTTAAAAGGAAATATGGGAGCAATTGGACGGAACTTGCAAGATTTAAAAGGAATTAGTCCTTCCTACTACATGTGTAGAATCTTCATGGAGCAAGAATACAAGCCAGTTGCCCAGCCTCAGAGGAGATTTAATCCAACTATGAAAAAGGTTATGAAGAAGGAAATGATGAAGTTACTAGAAACGTGCATGATTTATCCTATCTTTGCTAGTGCTTGGGTTAGCCCGGTTTAAGTGGTTCCAGAGAAAGGTGGTATGATTGTGGTAAAGAATGAAAAGAATGAGTTGATTCCAACAAGAATAGTCACAGGTGTTAATAACTTATTAATGCCAAACTTGATATGAAAACGAAGCTTGATGTGGTGTTTTGGAATGGTAGCTTTTATGAGAAGAATCAAGTTTGTATAATATGCGTGCCAAGTTTAAACACGGACATTGTAGTGATAGAAAGATGTCATTCCACTCAGGAGGGATTAGTTTGGAAGCTTAGATTTATGAATTGATTTGACAAAGAGTTTTGATTTTTACAAAGAATGGTGGTAAAAATAATCAACTGACAATAATAGACCTTCATAACAGAAAGAGCAAACAATGTTAAATTTTAATAAAAATAAAATGTGTCAAGCTGGGATTAGTTTCATCTATCTCACCTATCATAAGTTGTGTAAATCTGTATGTATGGAATTTGAAATGATAATTTTTACGTCATACTCAAAGTCATTTGCATCGATCTCTCGACTACAAAATTCATAAGGGTGATTCCAAACTATTGATCCCTCAATCACTTTGAAAACACTCCAGCATTAATGTGATAAAGGTTAATCAAGCATTACATTCAAGTGTTTATTTGAATTATTTTTGTAAGAAATAGAAGTGAATGGATTGATAAATAAAGAAATTTATCATGAAAATTGAAAATGAATGAAATTATTGAGAATTGGAAAAATTTTCTTAAAAACTCTTGAGAAGTGTAGGAATATCAAAAGTTAGAGAAAGGTCAACAAAGGCAACATCACACATCATGCTTAAGTGAAGCATTCCCTTGCTTAAGCGTGATCGGGCTGGAACAAGACCCTCAGAAGGCATCACGCTTGAGCGTGATTAAAGAAGCTTGAGCGCGAATGAAGGCACACTTGAGCGTGAATGAAGGGAGCTTGAGCGTGTTAGGATGGAAGCACTCGTGCTTAAGCATGAATAAGAAGAAGCTTGAGTGAGGAAGTTACGCTCAAGTGAAAACAAGTCAGTGATCAAAATTTCTCTCACGCTTGGGCGTAACCAGAGGCGCTTGAGCGCAACATCAAGGAAGCTTGAGCTTGAACCTTACACCCAAGCGTATGAAATCCAAGAAGTATCAGGGGTCCTCCACGCTTGAGCATGGCCATTTGAAGCTTAAAGCCCAGCCACGCTGAATCGAAGGAGAATGAGCCACTGAATTAATTATTGACCAACAGTGCGATCCCAGCTCACCCACTCCTACATGTTTCTAACCACTCCTGCATGGGCTCTTAGTTAGTGGGGTTTCGCTTAAGCATGAAAAGGAGAAGCTTAAGCGAGACTCCTCTTTAAATAGAGATTAGGAAGAGAACAGAAAGATAGGGATCACATCATCTTGATCACTTGAATCATTCATCCACCATTCTTTCAGTTATTCTTTCTTGTACCATTTTCTTTCCGATATTCTTTCAGATATTGATTAGTGAAAATTCAAGCCATAAGTAGCTAACTCATTCATTAGGATTGGTTGTAATCCATTCAAACCCCACATAATGCTGTTGTAAGTTTTATGTATGGTAACAAGATTTGATAGTTTTTCTATTTCATTAATGCTTGAAAGTATTTGATCACTATTTTCTTGTCTATAGTTTTCTTAAGTGTATTAGAAAATAACTTTTGAAAGTAGATCTAAATCAAATACTTGTTGTGTAGCCGATAGGGATGGTATCTATTGCACATCTAAACAATCGGGCATTAATGCTGAAGTGGTTTCAAGGTGATTGGGGGATCTGCAGGTTGAAACCATTCTTATGAATTTTGTAGTCGAGAAATCGATGCAAATGACTTTGATTATGATGTAAAAATTATCATTTCAAGTTACATACATGCAAAGTTTACATAGATTATGAAAGGTGAGATTAGATGAAACCAATCCCAGTTTCCATAATTGATTTTTGTTAAACTTAATATCGTTTGTTCTTTAGATTTATTACTCTTGTTTGATCATTTCCATTATCATCCTTTACAAAAAATTAAAATGAATCTTTTGTTGGATCAATTCATAGATTAAGGTTTTCCATACTAACACCTCCTCAGTGGAACGACATCCCTTTTTACTATAACTCTAGTGTTTAAACTTGGCATTAATCTTTCATTGAATCCATATTATACAAACTTGATTCTTTTCTTGAAACTTTATTCAAGTTTCCCTTTACTAATTTCTGGTAACATCAAATAGTAACCAAGTTTTGAAATCAAGTTTTGTATGATAAAACACTTACCAAGTTTTGGCGCCACAACCGGGGAGGTGATTCAAGGTTGAAAATCTAGCATTGAATTGAGAAGACTTTGTGAATAATTTTCTGTTTAACTATTTTTTTTGTTTTTGTTGTAACCTTGGCTGAATAAGTGCTTGATTTATGCTTTTAAGAGGACAGGGATCAAAAGAACAACTTGCATTTGACCCAGAAATAGATAGGTTCCTTAAGAAGATCAAGAGAAAAGCAAAGAAAAAGTAGAACTTCCACATAGGTGAAACTTCTCCCTCAACACCAGCTGAGAAAATGGTGGAAAACAACAGCCACAACCAAAATCCACCAAGGAGGACACTTGGAGATTATGCCTTACAACAAGGACCCAGACATTTTTCCAGCATTGCTATTCCAAACACTATAAGAGCACTAGAAATGAAACCTACTTTTCTAAGTTTAATTAGTTCCCACCAATTCCATGAAACGTCAAGTGAAGATCCATATACTTACTTCGCCATATTCTATGAATTGGTTGGAACAATAGGATTTGATCAAGATGTAATTAAAGCTGCATATCTAAGATTTTTTCTTTCTCTTTAGTAGGTAAAGCAAAGGAATGGTTGCAATCTCATCCAAATCAAAGTTTGAATATCTGGAATGTAGTTAAAGAAAAATTCCTACAAAGATTCTTTCCACCATCCAGATTCATCAAGGCCAAATCAGATATCACAACATTTAAACAAGGCCAAGATGAACCCTTTTGTGAAGCATGGGCATGTTTCAAATCTCCCCTCAAAAAATGCCCAAACCATGGTTTTGAAGATATTGCACAACTTAATATCTTCTATAATGGACTGAGGACTGACACTAAAATGATATTGGACGCAGCAGTAGGAGGCACAATGATAATAGTGGATGCAGAGCAAGCCACCAGAGTTATTGAAGCATTATCTCCATGGACTACCAAGCTCAACATGACAGATCCTAAGTCCAAAAGAAGGGAGTACTAGAGCTAAATACTACAAATGTCATTGTAGCTCAAAACAAGATACTGACTCAACAGATTAAAGCTCTCACACAACAAATGGCAAAATTACCTTAGCAGCTACATGTAGTACAAACTTCTCATTTTGTAGGAAATCAGAAGTCATAATTAAAATGTGATTTTTATGGAGGAGATCATCAAAATAGACACTTTCAAGGAGAACAACCTGACGAATCCATCCTGTACATGAACAACCAAGGAAAGCAAGGTAATTTCAATAACAATGTTTATTCTAACAATTTTTCACAGGGTTGGAGGAATAATCAAAATAGTGGATGGAAACAAGAAGCGAGCACATCCAATAGGCAACAACCATATCAATAGGGCCATCCTCCTTTGCATGAGAGAACATTAAAATTGGAGGACACCCTGGAGAAGTTCATGCAAGTTTCCATTACCAATCAGAAAAATACAAAAGCTTCAATAAGGAATCTAGAGACGTAAGTTGGACAACTAGCTCATCAAATTGCAGAGCAACACAATTTGCAATTTGGAGCTAATACCCACCCAAACCCAAAAGAAAATTACAAAGCAATCACCACAAGGAGTCGAAGGGTTGCTGAACAAGAATCAGAAAAGGAAGAAAAGAGTCCTGAAAAAGAATCAATAAAAGAAAGAGTTATAGGGAGGAGTAAGGAAGAAGAAGTAAATAAAGAAAATGATGTTGTACATATAGAGAAAGAGGACATCATTGAAAAAAATAAAAAAAGAGAAATAAAAGAAGGGAAGAAGAAGGTAGACGATCTAACACCACAGCTAAAAAGTTTACCTTATCCAAAGAATCCCTCAAAGAAAGACAAAGAGAGGCAATTTGTGAGGTTCATGGACATTTTCAAAAGGTTGCAAATAAATATACCTTTTGTAGAATCCATGGAGCAAATGCCTACCTACGCAAAATTCATGAAGGAACTATTGACAAAGAAGAAAAGATTCTCGGAGGAAAAGTAGAGCTCGAAGCGGGATGCAGTGCTATTATTCAAAAAGCATTGCCTAAGAAAACCAAAGATCCAGGCAGCTTCACAATCCCAGTCACTATTGGTACACTACCAGCAGGGAAGGCACTTTTAGATCTTGGATTCAGCATCAACCTGATGCCTTTGTCAATGGTAAAAAGGATTGGAGATTTGGAGGTGAAACTAACATGGATGACTCTTCAATTAGTGGATCGATCTATGAAATTTCCATACGGGATAACAGAAGACGTGCTGGTGCGAGTCGATAAATTCGTGTTCCCTGTGGACTTTGTCATCATGGATATTGAGGAAGATACAGAGGTTCCTCTCATTTCAGGCAGACCTTTCATGAAAACTACAAAGGTGATATGATGGAAAGCTCAAGGTGAGAGTGCAAGATGAAGAGGTGAATTTCAATGTATTTTACGTAATAAAGCACCCTATGGAGAAGCAACAGTGCTTCAAAATTGATGTTGAAGATATGGCCATTGAAGAAGAAGCAAACAAATGGCTCAACATAGACCACTTGTAAAAGGTATCAATATATGCCTTAGAAGAAGTAAATAAAAAGAAGAAAGAAGAAGTGAAGGAGATTTTGAAGGAGCTGGAGTTTAAAAAGTCTATTACCCAAGGAGAAAGTCATTATGAGGAGCTGCCAGAAAAAGCAGAAACCACTATACGGAAGGTGGAATTGAAAGTTTTACCTTCATACTTGAAATATGTTTTTCTAGATAAGGAAGGATAAAAGCCTATTATTATTAAGAGCCAATTGTCAGAATCTAATGAGAAACGATTAATTCAAGTGTTGAAGAACAACTCAACCGCAATCGGATGGAGATTAGAAGACTTAAAAGGAATCGGCCTAGCGTATTGCATACACCAAATTTATATAGAGCAAGAATTCAAGCTGGTTGCTCAACCTCAGAGACGTTTGAATCCAACTATGAAGGAGGTTGTTAAAGGAGAAGTAATGAAGCTGCTGGAAGTCGGAATGATCTACCCTATTTCAGACAGTTCTTGGGTAAGTCCAGTACAAGTGGTTCTAAAGAAAGGGGGCGTGACTGTTATAAAAAATGATAAGAACGAATTGATCCCTAGAAGAACAGTCACAGGATGGAGAATGTGCATTGACTATAGGAAGCTCAATACAGCAACAAGGAAAGACCATTTTCCCTTACCCTTCATGGATCAAATACTGGAGAAGTTAGCAGGGCAAACATATTATTGCTTTCTTGATGGTTACTCAAGATATAACCAAAGAGCTGTTACACCAGAAGTTCAGGAGAAAACGATATTCACATGTCCTTTTGGGGTTTTTACATACAGGAGAATGCCCTTCGGATTATGTAATGCTCTAGCAACATTTCAAAGGTGTATGCTAGCTATTTTCTCAGATTTGGTGGAAAAATGCATTGAAGTCTTCATGGATGATTTCTCTATTTTTGGATCATCATTCGAGCATTTCCTGGAAAATTTGAACATAGTATTAAAAAGATGCGTGAAAACTAATTTAGTTTTAAATTGGGAGAAATGCCACTTCATGGTGACTGAAGGAGTTGTATTAGGACATCAAATTTCCAAAAAGGGCATTGAAGTAGACAAAGCTAAAGTGGAAGTCATTGAAAAATTACCATCACCTGTGAACATGAAAGGAGTTTGAAGTTTCTTGGGCCATGCGGGATTTTATAGAAGGTTCATCAAGGACTTCTCCAAGATTGCAAGACCCTTAAGTAACCTCTTGAACAAAGATACTCCTTTCATTTTTGATGATTCTTATTTGCATGCATTTGAAACTTTGAAAAATAAGTTAATATGTGCACCTGTGATAGTTGCTCCTGATTGGGAATTAGATTTTGAAATAATGTGTGATGCTAACTACTATGCAATAGGAGCATTATTGGGACAAAGAAAAGCTAAAGTTTTTCATGTCATCCACTATGCTAGCAAGGTTTTAAACCCTGCTCAAACTAATTATGCAACAATTGAAAAGGAATTGTTGGCAATAGTGTATGGCTTAGAGAAATTTAGATCTTATTTGATTGGTTCCAAAGTCACTGATAAGTGCTTTTTAATATAATAAATAAGATCTAGTTTGCTTAGGATTTTAGTCATTATCCACTGTATTTCCTTTTATTTATTGCGATTTTTACTTTCTTTCCACTCTATTCTACTTGGGTATGTTATTTTGCAGGAATTAAGGAAATAAAGGGTCAAAAACAAGAGAAAACCGACCTACTCCACAAACTCCGTCCTCAATCCAGAACACCGCCCAGACTTTTCCCCAACCAACACCGCCCAAGCTCCTAATCCATGACACCGCCCAAGTTCCTAATCCATGATACCGCCCAAGCTCCTAATCCATGACACCGCCCAAGCTCCTAATCCATGACACCGCCTAGATTCTTCACCCAACCAGACTCCTCTCCTTTCCATCAACAACACCGTCCCATTCCCTATCCGCTGTCCCCTTCTAATCTATACCACACACCGTCCCACTTTACCTCTCCTTTCCAATACTCCACACCGCCCAACAATCCTCTTCAACACCTACACCGCCCATACTCCTTTCCTTTCCAACACTCTCAACTCCGCCCAACCGTCCTCACCTCAACACACCGCCCAACTTCCCAACACCGTCTCCCTTTCTTCTTCTAATACATAACACCGCCCAGTAACCCTCTCAACTCCGCCCAGACTCTCAAACCACAACACCGCCCAGACTCTTAAACTACAACACCGTCCAGCAGTACTCTCCACACCGCCCAGACTCTCTTCACAGGCCCAACACCAGATCAATTGAACACCGCCCAGTAACTCACTCAACACAACACCGCCCAGCAACACTGGCTCCATCCACCACACCGTCCAGTAACTCTACTGTCCCTCATATCACCATACCTGCCACATACAAACCAACAACGCCCAGTAACCAACACACCGTCCAGTACTCAGCAAATCACCCTCCAGCAAGCTTTCACTCGAATTTGTGGGAGAATAACGTTTTTCCACTCTGAATTTCTTTATTCTGCACCGATCTTCACTAAAATCCAAGCACCGAATTATTGGATATATTAAAATATGCAGATTGGAAACAAGTTGGCACAGCTGGAATTCACATGCACCGAAAGTTTCTTCCACTTGCAAATTAAACGCGTTTTCCTTAGCTGGATTCATTCATCCATTCGCCTATAAAAGGAAGAGCAACCAGGAGCAAATGAGCAATCACTTCCATCAACCATCAGATTTCTTTTCTTCGTTTTCTCTTTAGTTTTCTTCTTTTCTATTTTTTCTTTCTCTGTCCGTTTTTTTTCTCTTTCTTTTTATTTTCTTTTCTTTCTTTTATTTTGTAAGAGTGTGAGGGCTGTAAAAGTGAGAATTTAAATTTGTAATTGGTGGAGGAATATTGCAACAAGGAAATACAGTGGTAAATTATTCTGAGCTTTTGGAGAAACCCGTAAGTCTTTATTTTTTACCATGTCTTGTATGTTTTATTTTTCCATTATTTATATGAATTTAAATTATTTCATGAGTAGCTAAATTAATTATCTTGGGATGAAGGGGGTATGATAATATTTTATTTTAATGTTATTTTGACTTGGAATTAAATAAATTTCTGTTTTCCATTTAGTTCAATTATGCTTAATGCTTTTAGTAATTCCTAACAAGAACCTAAATGATAAAACTGTATACTTACGGGTATATTAGTAAATTTAGGTAATAAATAGAATCGAGAGATTTATTTTTACCAGAAAGCTTTGAACTAAACCTAAGATTTTTGAAATGCTTTATGTGACCTCGGTAAAACCGTGAAAGTAATCAAAATTCTTTTGAGGAAATAAAAGGGATTTTCATAAAACGATAATGGGCCTTTCTGAGGATTAAGCAGCGCTTTCCATAGGTTAGGTACATTAATAGGATTCCGAAAGGAACATATTAATTAGCTTTTGGAAAATTCGCCTTGGAAAACTTAATTCAATTCTTATTTATGAAAAGTTAAAATTCATTAACATAAAATAGAATCTTGATCCCCCGAAATCCCAAGATACTCTCAACTCTGATTTTTAGGTGTCAAGTAAATTTTATTTTGTTTGTATTTATTCGTATTCTGTGCAACTTAATTTTGCTTTATTTTACAAAAACCTTAAAAATTAATTGTGTGGATAATTAAATTTCAATATGCTGGTACTTTGAACACAGTCCCTGTGGAGAACGATAATCTTTTATATTACGCGACATAACCCGTGCGCTTGCGGGCCCCGTCAGTCACTGTCTTTACTGATCATGCTGCCATAAAATATCTGTTGAACAAAACTTACTCCAAACCTAGGTTAATTAGATGGATTTTGCTATTGCAAGAGTTCAATCTAATAATAAAGGACAAGAAGGGTAGTGAAAGTTTTATTGCAGATCATTTATCTCGACTTGTCAACAAAGAAGTCACAGTATCACAACCTGAAGTAAATGAAGAATTCCCAGACGAGAAGCTGTTATTGGTGAAAGAAAGGCCATGGTTTATAGATATGGCCAATTTCAAAGTAGAAAGAGTAATACCAAAAGAACTTACATGGCAACAGAAAAAGAAGTTCCTGAAAGATGCACGTCAATTTGTCTAGGATGATCCATATTTATTCAAGCTTGGTTCAGACAATATTCTTCGAAGATGTGTATCCCAACAATAGGCCAAGAGCATATTATGGCATTGTCATAGCTCAGCCTATGGAGGCCATTTTAGTGGAGAAAGAACAACTGCTAAAATCCTACAGTCAAGTTTTTATTGGCCTTCTTTATTTAAAGATGCTAATGTTTTTGTGCAGAATTATGATGCTTGCTAGAGGTCAGGAAGTATATCCAAAAGGAATGAGATGCCACTAACAACCATCCTAGAAATAGAATTTTTTGATTGCTGAGGTATAGACTTTGTTCGTCCATTACCTACTTCATTTTCTAATGAATATATTGTTGTAGGAGTGGATTATATCTCAAAATGGGTAGAAGCAACGGCCTGTGTTAAGGCTGATGCCAAAACTGTGATTAAATTTCTTAAGAGAAACATCGTCAGCAGGTTTGGTACCCTGCGTGTGCTAAAAAGTGATGGAGGTTCTCACTTTTGTAATATGCAACTTCAACAGTGTTTAGAGCATTATGGAGTAAAGCATAAGGTGACGTCTCCATATCATCCTCAGGCCAATGGTCAAGTGGAGGTAACCAACAAAGAGATTAAGAGGATCCTGGAAAAGACAATTTCCCAAAGTAGAAAAGATTGGTCTTTAAAGCTTGATAATGCTTTATGGGCATATAGGACAACCGTTAAAGCACCAATTGGATTTTCACCTTACCAGTTGGTATATAGGAAAAGTTGTCATCTTTCTCTGTGGAGCTTGAACACAAAGCCTATTGGGCAATGAAATTGCTCAATTTTGACCTGAAGGCATCAACTCAAGAAAGAAAAATTCAGCTGCAGAAGTTAGGAGAATGGAGATTGGAAGCTTATGAGTCTTTAAGGATTTATAAGGAAAGGATGAAAGCCTACTATGAAAAACAAATTTTGAAGAAGAGCTTCTATCCAGGACAATCTGTGCTTTTGTTCAACTCAAGATTAAAAACTATTCCCAAGGAAGTTAAAGTCCAAATGGTCAGGGCCATTCATAGTAAAAGAAGTCAAGTCTTATGGAGCCATTGAGTTGCAAGACCCTAAATCTGAAAGAACTTGGGTTAAATGGCCAGGTGAAGTGGAGAAGATCACCACCCTCATTCATTTGCATGATCCATGATTAAGAAGTTTAGGCGTCAAGCTAATGACGTTAAACCAGCGCTTTTGGGAGGCAACCCAACGCTTGTGTTTTTCAATTTTTTACTTTCAATTCAATTCTATTTTGTGTGTTTAATGTTTTGATTTTCAATGTTTAGGAATAATGACTCAAGAATTAGCATATCACGCTCAAGCTTCAAGTCAACCGCTTAAGCGTGAAAAGAAAAATACATGTTCAAAGGTAATCACGCTTAAGCGCATACAACCCAGCCCAAGCATGAAGAAGCATAATGGATACTGCCCCAAATTTGCTTAAGCACAGGTAAGGCACTCAAGAGAGGAAAGGTAAGATGGGTTCTGGTCTAATTTCGCTCAAGCGAATTACTTCCGCTCAAGCGTGGAACCTTAATTTTGATTCTGACTTATTTTCGCTTAAGCAAATAGTTTCACACCTGAGCGGGGTAAGCAAAATAGTATCAGGGGTCCAGTCGCTCAAGCGAAAACTATTACGCTTAAGCAAAAGAAAACACTTAGTAAATCACGCTTGAGCGTGACCACCCAAGCTTAAGGAAGGAAGCCAAAAGGAACATCAGATGTCCAATCCCCAATCGTGCTTGAGCGCATTATTGTTTAATATTCGCTTTACTGTGATATCCAATATACAAGAGCGTGTTTAAGTTTCAAAGAAATCAACTTCCTTTATTGTTTGTTTGTATGCTAAATTGTTCTCATTCACTTCATCATGCTTTGATGCATTATTTCCCATGAATGATTCAGAGAATATTGTGAGCAAAGTAATCCTATTTTTGATAACGTATACCAACTGTTCGATGAAAAGCCTCTAATCTAATTGTTCTAGTTTTTATGGAATACACTCAATTGGTACTTGATGCATGATATTGATAAGGGCATTGTTGTTCATTTGGTTACTCTAAAATCACATACGCTTGCATGAAATGGAAATGAATGTTTCCTGTTAGGAATCTATGCTCTAGGCTCACTGTAAACACTAATTGTTAGAAGCTTGACTTATGTTTTTCCATCAATATGATAATTGTTTAAGTGTTTTCAGATGTCCAGAACCAAGCAGGTTGCACCTAGTTCTCTTGCACGTACTTCCCCTCCAGTAGGAGGCTCATCCAGAAGGAACAAGGGGAAATAACCATGCATTAAGGGTCAAGCTGCTGGACCAAAATTCAGGGATAAATTAAGAAGTAAACGATATGAGGATATCCAAAATTGGACATTCATCCCTAAAAGAAAAGTAGATTTGGCCCTTGGAGATTGTGACCCCTTTCTATAGGTAATTAGGAGAAGAAACTGGTTGAAGATCTGCTATCCAAGAGATAGGTATGACCTTGAAATTGTTAGAGAATTCTATGCCAATGCATGGCCTAAGGAGGGTGCAGGTGATCGAAGGACTTATGTGAGAGGCCATTGGCTTTCATATGGCAGGGATGAGATCAACACCTATCTAGGTAACATTGTGAAATTAAGGGAAGAAGAGTCCTGTGATTATGCTGCTATGAA
Organism: Clitoria ternatea; assembly: GCA_037962975.1. Lineage (NCBI taxonomy): Eukaryota > Viridiplantae > Streptophyta > Magnoliopsida > Fabales > Fabaceae > Clitoria > Clitoria ternatea. The sequence goes on from CM075671.1 coordinate 154,999,500, forward strand.
ACAAAGGAATGAGTTCATTATAACTTATGACATTGAAGCTGTAATATGCATACCAGGACACCATTTTTAGTTGGGCTAGGGAGAGAATCCATTACGTATCCTGAGAAAGGATATGACCACTATTTCTCAAGTTTGGATAACCTTTTTGCTTGCTAACGTGGCCCCTAATGCACATGTCTCTAATCTAATTTTTAGCAGGTGTTATTTGTTGTACTGCATTCTGTAGGATGATATCTCTATTGATTTGGCCCAAATTATATTTTTGATGAAATCCACAAGTTTGTGAGGGCTGATCAGAAGATATCCCAGGATGGAAACAAGGTAAAAGGGAGTCTAGGATTCCCTACTTTCATCATTGATTTTTGTGTAGGACATGGAATTGAGGTATAGGACCTCAAACCTATCAAGCCACCCATTGATAGGCGTTTCATTGAGCACCATTGTAGTGTCCAGGCACAACCTACACCAGCTGCACCTCCACCACCTGGCCCGTATGCACCATCATCACAACCAGCAATAGCAACAGCACCTACTCCCTATTCTAAATACAGAAATGGAAATGCTTTTTCAAGCCATTTTCCAGCTCAACCTACAACAAAATAATATCCTGGCACAATAGAGTGCCAATCACAGAGGTCTTATGCACTTACACCATGGCCTGTATCATAGTATTCCTGTGGGCCTATTTAACCCTTGGATGGACCCTACCTAGTTTGTAGCCCATATTGCATGGCCTGGGGACAGTCCTATTTTACCAGGGAGGGGTGAGAATTCTTAGACCAGACCAGGACCCTCATCACAGGCACCTCTAGCCAAAGAATAGACACCAGAACCTGAGCAGGATGCAGATACAGAAGAGGACACAGAGGGTGATGAGTGAGGGGTTGAATCATTGCTATTAACATTATTTCATGATTTTTATTTTGGTTTATTTTTTATTCTCTTTTAATACTTTTTAACTTGCTATAGATATTTTGTTTTGGGGTATTTAGTTTTAAATTTTTAGACAAATTCATGCTTTAATTAATGATTTTTGCTCGATTGGTTTGATCTGTACATGCTTGAAATTTAGCTGTTATGCCTAACTAAGAACCAACCATACACAAGAAAGTAAAATGCATGCAAAGATTCATTAAGTTATAACAACAATTTATAAGATAGTAACACTATTTTTAAAAAGGACAATTGGCTGAATTAAGAACCAGGAAATTGAAATAAATGAACTTTTGAATTTTTTTTTACATGCTTGATCCTCTTACTATTAGAAAATTGGAGTATGGCCTTATAACCTTGTGAGAAGCGAGCAATCAAATAGTGAGAGCCTCATTAGTGATTGTTAAGTATGCATTGCCTAATTTTCTGGTTAACCTTTTTCTAAAGAGATAAGCAAGGAAATGATCAAGGAATTTTTGTAAACATATAAAGCTAAGAGCCAAAAAGCCACCCTTAATAAAATATCCCATTCTTTGGTAGCCCATTTAAGCCTAAAATTTTATTTCATAAATCACCCTAACCTAAGCATGAAAAACTAATCCCTACGTTATCAGCATGCTTAATGCAAAAGAGCATAAAATACTTCTTTTCTAATAAGGGTGATGCAAGAAATTGAGGCTGAAAAAGAAATTTTAAATTAAGAAGAAAAATAGTAAGTTCTCCAGAAATCTTGAACAAAAGGAGAGCTCATAGAAATCAAAGAAGAAGGCTTATAAATCATGAAACATTCATTAACTACTTATGCTCTTCTTTTTGCATGTAAATTGAACTCCGAGAAAAACTAGGAATTCTTGTTAGTCCAGCCCCATTACAACCTTGCTAAAAGACCTTTCTGATCCTTACTGCTCTTTTGATTATGGTTTGATTAGAAATGATTGGCAATGTCAACTAGGCAATTCTGATGATGAATGTGTGAAACAGAGACCTCGTGAGAGATAATGAGAAGCTCATTGTTCTTGCAGTGTTAGGTTACTTGCTTTAGGAAAAATTAAATTGTGCATCACATTTTAAATGAATGGGTATTAAGGATGCCATATGTCTAAAGAAATTGAATTGTAAATACTGTCTTAATTTTGTTTTTAGAATATGAGCATCATGACTATCTTCTAGTTTAAAACATCATTCTTTTTGCTTGAGGACAAGCAAAACTCTAGGTTGGGGAGAGTTTGATAAAGGTTAATCAAGCATTACATTCATGTGTTTATTTGAATTATTTTTGTAAGAAATTGAAGTGAATGGATTGATAAATAAAGAAATTTATCATGAAAATTGAAAGAATGAAATTACTGAGAATTGGAAAAATTTTCTTAAAAACTCTTGAGAAGTGAAGGAATATCAAAAGTCAGAGAAAGGTCAACAAAGGCAACATCACACATCATGCTTAAGCAAAGCATTCCCTTGCTTAAGCGTGATCGGGATGGAACAAGACCCCCAGAAGCCATCATGCTTGAGCATGAGTAAAGAAGCTTGAGTGTGAATGAAGGGACGCTTGAGCGTAAATAAAGGGAGCTTGAGTGCGTTAGGATAGAAGCACTCACACTTAAGCGTGAATAAGAAGAAGCTTGAGCGAGGAAGTTATACTCTAGCGTAAACAAGTCAGTGAGCAAAATTTCTCTCACGCTTGGGCGTAACCAGGGGCGCTTGAGTGTAACACCAAGGAAGCTTGAGCTTGAACCTTACACTCAAGCGTATGAAAGCCAAGAAGTATTAGGGGTCTTCCACGCTTGAGCATGGCCATTTGAAGCTTAAAGCGCAGCCCCACTCAAGTGAGAATACTCCACGCTTGAACAAGGAGAATGGGCCACTAAATTAATTATTGACCAATGGTGCGATCCTAGCTCACCCACTCCTACATTTTCTGACCACTCCTGTATGGGCTCTCAGCTAGTGGGGTTTCACTTAAGCGTGAAAATGAGAAGCTTAAGCGAGACTCCTCTTTAAAGAGAGAATAGGAACAGAACAGAAGGATGGGGATCACATCATCTTGATCACTTGAATCATTCATCCACCAGTCTTTCAGTTATTCTTTCTTGTACCATTTTCTTTCCGATATTCTTTCAGAGATTAATTAGTGAAAATGCAAGCCATGAGTAGCTAACTCATTCATTAGGATTGGTTGTAATCCATTCAAACCCCACATAATGTTGTAAGTTTTATGTATGGTAACAAGATTTGATAGTTTTTGTATTTTATTCCGTACTTAATGCTTGAAAGTATTTGATCATTATTTTCTTGTCTTTAGTTTTCTCAAGTGTATTAGAAAATAATTTTTGAAAACAAATCTGAATCAAATACTTGTTGTGAGTAGCTGCCAGGGATGGTATCTATTGCAATAAATGTCTAAACAATTGGGCATTAATGCTGGACTGGTTTCAAGGTGACTAAGGGATCAGCAGGTTGAAACCATTCTTATGAATTTTGTAGTCAAAGAATCGATGCAAATGACTTTGATTGTGACATAAAAATTATCATTTCAAGTTACATAAATACAAAGTTTACACAGCTTATGAAAGGTGAGATAAGATGAAACCAATCCCAGTTTCTCACAATTGATTTTTGTTAAACTTAATATTAATTGTTCTTTAGATTTACGACTCTTGTTTGATCATTTCCATTATCATCCTTTACAACAAATTAAAATGAATCTTTTATCGGATCAATTCATAGATTAAGGTTTTCCATACTAACACCTCCTTAGTGGAACAACATCCCTTTTTACTACAACTCTAGTGTTTAAACTTGTTACTAATCTTTCATTGAATCCATATTATACAAACTTGATTCTTTTCTTGAAACTTTATTCAAGTTTCCCTTTACTAAGTTATGGTAACATCAAATAGTAACCAAGTTTTGAAATCAAGTTTTGTATAAGAAAACACTTACCATAATGCTCGATTGTTTAGACCTTTGTTACATTAGATACCATCCCTAGCAGCTACTGTAACAAGTATTTAATTCAGATTTATTTTCAAAAGTTATTTTCCAATACACTTAAGAAAACCAAAGTCAAGAAAATAGTGATCAAGTATTCTCAGGCATTAAGCATAGAATAAAACACAAAAACCATCAATTCTCATTACCATACATGTAAACTTACAGTAACATTATGTTGGATTTGAGTCGACTACAACCAATCCCAATGAATGGATTAGCAACTCATGAATTTCATGTTCACTAATCAATTTATGAAGGAAATGAGGAAAGAATAACAAAAATGTTATGGGTGAAGAAAAAATAAAACTCTGATGTTGTAGGATGTCCCTCTATTCTCCTTTCTTCTCCTTTTAAATAAGAGTCTCGCTTAAGCTCCTTTTTTTTTGCTTAAGTGAAACCCCACTTGGTGATAGCCCATGCAGGATTGGTCAGAAACATACTAAGGTGGATGCACTGGGATTGCACCATTGATCAATAATTAATTAAGTGGCCTATTCTCCTGCGATCATGCTCAAGCAAAGGGTATTCTTGCTTGAGTGTGTTTGCGCTTAAGCTTCCTGTGGCCATGCTTAAGCATGGCGGGGCACTGATTCTTGTTTGCTTCAATATGCTTGAGCGCAAGGCTCAAGTTTAAGTCTCTGATGTTTTACGCCCAAGCGCCCCTTGTCACGCTCAAGCGTGGGAAGAATCTGATGGTACTTACTTGTTTTTGCTTAAGCTTGTGATTCACGCTCAAGCTTCACCTTTCACACTTAAGCTTGACTCTTCACGCTCAAGCTTGCTTTACTCACGCTTAGGCGTGATGGCTTCATATGGTCAGGTTCTAGCCCGACCACGCTTAAGCTAGTTAATTCTTCGCTTAAGCGTGGTGTATGCGTTGCCTCCTTCAGCTTGTTGACTTTCTTCTTTGACTTAGAATTTCTTGCAACTTTTCAAGAGTTTCAACATAAATTTTCCTATCTTCAACATATTCATATATTTTCAAGGTTCATGCTCAATTCCTCCATTTATTAATCAATTCAATTCAAATCTTTACAAATTTAGTTCAAATGAAAACATGAAATTAATGCTTGATCAATACTTATCAAACTCTCCCCAACCTAGAGTTTTGCTTGTCCTCAAGCAAAAATATGGGATCTTAGACAAAGAAAGAAGTCATGATGCTCATTTATAGGTACAAACAAAGTTAAAGAAAGTATTCAAATTTCAATCTTTTTAGGATATATGGCTTCCTTTATATCCATTCAGTTGAAATGTAATGCACAATTTATAACACCCTAATTTTAATTAAATAAATAAAATCAACGGGGAAGTTTTTCCAAATTTTAAAGTTAATAAACCGTACATAATCTACTCCATTAACAAACCGGGTCCAACGAGGAAAGAAGGGAAGGAGACAAGGAAAGAATTCATGCACAGCGGAAGGAAGAAACGCTTAAGCGAACCCAATGGCACCACGTACACTCGCTCAAGCGAGAGCTAACTACGCTCGGGCGACTCTACTCAAGATCTCCAGTCCGTACTACGCTTGCTGAAGTGATGCTACACTCAGCATCCTGTCATTCCACTCGGTTTTTAGCGTATGGTTCACTCGGTAAATCATCACGCTCGTGCTTCACTCGGGAATTTACACAGCTCCTATTTCACTCATATAGGTCTTAAGTATAACCACTCAGGAATGACTCCCTCAATTCTACCACTCGGGATATTTCCCAATCGAACGTCACTCGGGTATACGATACCTTACTCACTCGGGAACATGAAGTAAGTCCCTTTCGGACTTGCTCTACGACTCACCACTCGGAATATGGAACCTCGTTCACTCGGGTTATGCTTATGTCACATACTTAGATTATACTCCAAACTAACCATTACAACAATTCTTCCTTCGGAAGAGGGCTCACTCGGGGTTCCCACTCGGAATTATTCCAACCCCTTTCCTGCTCGGGACCTACACATATTTTTCACTCAGGATAATCAAGCCTAGCATTTCACGGGAATCCTCCCATTAAATTCCACACAATAAGTTCAAGAAATTTCTCAGAATCCTCTGTCTTCTCTACTTGGAAAGGAATGCCAGACACTATAGCCTCACTCGGAACGGCTCGGACAATAATAATTCACTCGGAATTCTTCACCTTAACATTAATTCTCTCATCAACAACCCTCAAATCATTGACAACACATTCCAGTCGGAAAGACGCATCAAATTAACATAAAACACTTATACGCATATTTATATATTCATACACTCGGAATATTTAGCAGTTTAACATTATTCATTCATTAACCCCCATTATCCGATACAAGTACTTGATACCAATATAAACTATATATATATATGTATAACACGCATTCGGATTACAAAACATATATACTCGCATTCGTTATACAACACTACTATATGAGCCGGCCAAGGCTTAACACTGACTAAATATAGCATAAATTTACAAGGAATGCACTCAACAGTCGGAGTGTACCCCACTCGGACTTGAGTCCTTCACATCCTTCCCGACCGACCTACATATACTGAAAAATGGTGTAGGGGGTGAGCTTTCACATATACAATGATAGTTATTGGCTCGGCTTAGCATACATATTCCCTTTCAACATACTCTATCTATCTTAGTCAATACTAGCATTTACTAACATTTAATAAAGCATCTACACAAGTCACTAGTCGGATTACTCAAGTCATTCATGGTTATCTAACTCCTACTATTCACAACAACATACCCCTTAACAATAACATCAATAATACTTAGCCTCAGCGTCAAACACACACACAAATCCAGTCGGAATTCATTAATAGCATTCACAAATTTTAAGGAACATGTTACAGATCCCTTTTCTGGCCCCTCGTCCGATAGCCCTTACCGTGTGGTACCGGTCTCCCAAGGACGTCTCGAGACTTAACTCTAGCTTCCACGGCTACCACGGGTCCTCTCGGAATCTAGCCAAGGGTCTGTAGCGGGAAATCATCTCATTGGGTTCCTGACCTTCCACGGGTCACCCTCTATCCATAAATGCAACCTCATGCATGTCACGGCAGTCATCTACACTCAGCAAGTTCATCTTAAGCAATTCATATCGTATCCACCCGGAAGTCAACAATAGACCACACAATGTGTTTGACATTCATATTACAATTAACATGCAACTCATACATTAACTCTACATCATCACCAATGTAATCATACATCTCTAGGACAGCCATAGTCATACACCACCCAGATAATAATTATCATTCATCCGGACTCCACTCAGCAGCACGCACAATATATATATATATCAAACAACACATCCTGAACGCATGCATGTGAATACGAAATAATCAACAGGACTCTACTAACACATACATACGATATCCAATGATCAATGGTCAAACACCTCACAGAGTCATCATAATCATAATCATACAAACACATAAGGTAATACGTTCACTCGGACCGTCCAAAAACTATGCATTTGACATGCAGAGCACCCCCTACCTGGGATGAAGATTCCAAAGGCTCCAAGGGCTTGCAGCTCCAATCGGTTGCTCCGCTCAGCCCATTCACTCGTTCTCGATAGAACGACCCTGCATCAGTCATCCACCATTACACTTGGCTTTGGAGGAACTCCGAGCCACTCCCACTCTTAAACAGTTCTACATGCAAGATTAGCGGGGAGGCCCAAGCCTCCAAGGCACCACATTGACCTTCCACTTGGTCCAGTGTGGATTTCCAAGCTTCCGAGACTCCCAGTTCTCTGCTCGCTCTCTTGAGCAGCTCCATCATAACGCTGGTGAACGCTCCAACCTCTTTGAAGCTCTTCGTGGTGCAGATCTTCACTGAGACTCGACAGCCTCGAGCAAGGAGAGGGAGAAAGAGGAAAGTCGACGAAGGAACCGTAGGGAAGAAGACTGGTTGCATGCAGGGAGAAATGCACACCCTTGCCCTCTCTGGTTCGTCGAGTCAAGAAGGAGGACTCCGATCCTCGGCCACCACTGTCACGAGCTTACAGGAATAGAGAGCAGAGAAGAAAGGAGAAGAAGAGAAGAAGAATGAAAAGCAGAGAAGAAGAAGAGAAGAGAGGGCAGAAAGGAGAGAAGTCTGAAGGGGAAAACATGAATGATAGGGTGGCCCAGTAGCCCATATACGCATGCACAGAGAGAAGGGGAAGTGGGGTGGGAAAGTGTGAAGCAGTACACCAATCACAATCAGCCAGTAATTATTAATTAATCACTCTTAACCAGTCATTATTTCTTAAGTTGAGTTAATTAAGTTAATTATAATTAATAAATAATTTTCCTACCTTGCAATTATTATTTCAATGATTTATTTTCATTCGACAATTAATTATTAAATCGGGATGTTACACAATTGAATTTCCACATAGAAAGTAACCTAACACTGTAAGAATAAGGAGTTCTTTTTATCTCTCATTTGGCTTTTGTTTCTCTCGCTCATTATTAGAATTGCCTAGTTAGCATTGCCAGTCATTTCCAATCAAACCAAAATCAAAAGAGCAATAAAGATCAAAAGGACTTTAGTAAGGTTGTAATGGGGCTGGGCTCATAATAATTCTTGGTTTTTCTGGGAGTTCAAATTGCATGAAAAAAGGGATGAGAATAATCATTAATGACTTTCATAATTTGTGATCTTGCTTCCTTAACTTCATCTCCACATTCTATTTTAGTTCTTCATTCACTTTTTCTTTCTGTTTTAGTAGTTCTCCTTTTGTTTCAATGATTTCTTTTGGGTTATGTAAGGAGAACCACTTTCTTTTCTTTTCTTTTCTTTTCCAGCTATCCATCTCTTGCATCACCTTAATTATTTTAACAAAAGTGTTTATGCTCTTTTACCTTAAGCATGCTATTAGGGTAGGATTTAATTTTCTTATGTTTAGGTTAGGGTGATTTATAAATAAACAATTTTAGGCTCAAAAGGCTACAAAAGGATAGGTTAATTACTTTTATTATGGGTAGCTTTTTGGCTCTGGCTTAATTTGTTTTACAAAAATGCCTTAATCATCTCCCTACTTAACTCCTTAGATAAAGGTTAACTAGAAATTTAGGCAATGCATATAGAACAATTACTAATAAGACTCTGAGTGTTTACTTGATCACTTGCTCACATAGTTATAAGGTCAGCCTCCAAAATTCAAATAGTAAGAGGTTCAAGCATATGCAAAGATTTTCAAAAGCACACTTATTCCATTTTCCTAGATTTAAATTCAGCCACATTTGTCCTTCTTAAAAATAATTTTTACTGTCTTAAAATTTGTTGCTATACCTAATGAATCTTTGCATGCATTTTATTTACCTTGCTTAAAGTTGGTTCTTAATTAGGCATTCAAAACAATTCAACTTCAAGCATATCATCAGATCCAAAGAATCAAACGCAATCATCATAAAGTATGAGAAAATTTATCCAGAAATTTTAAAACTAAATACCCAAATTAACTGTAGCAAGATAAAAAGTATTAAAACTGAAGAGAACCGAGACTAGAAATCATAAAATGTTAGTTTGGAAATGGAAATGACTCATCCCTCACTCATCATCCTGTGCATCATCCTGTGCATCATCCTGTTATGCATCTATATCCTATTCTGGATTGGGCTCTAGAGCATATTCCCTGGCTAGAGGTGGCTGTGATGATTGTCCAGCTTTGGTAGGTCCACCCCTTCCTGGAAGAATAGGCCTGTTGCCAGGCCAAGCAATGTGAGCTGAGAACTGAGCAGGTTCTATCCAAGGGTTGAACTAGCGCACTGGGATGCTATGATATAAGCCATGGTGAAGGTGCACAAGACCTCTATGATTGGCACTCTATTGTGCCAGGATGTGATTTTGCTGTAGGTTGAGATGGTAAATGGAATGAAGAATCATTTCTGTCTGAGTTTAAAGATGCTGTTGGTGCTTGTGATGCTGGTGCTGGTAGAGGTGGTGCATTTTCTGGTGCAGCTGGTGCAAGGGTGGTGTAGTAGTGCTCTATAAAGCGTCTATCAATTGGTGGCCTTATGGGTATAATATTCTGAACATCAACCCCATTTACTGCATAAAAGTCAATGATAAATGCAAGAAATCCTAGACTCCACTTTACCTTTTGTCCTCCCTATGAAATCTTTTGGTCAGCTGTCATAAATTTATGAATTTCATCTAAAATGATCTAAGCCAAATCTATTGTAATATCATCCTACAAAATACAATACAGTAAATAGCATTTGGCATAAATCAGATTAGAGACATGTGCATTAGGAGCCATATTTGTGAGTAAAAATAATGTCCACACTTGGGAGATAGTGGTCATATCCTTTCTTAAGATTCGTAGTGGGTTATCTCCTTAACCAGTTTTGAAGTGACGCCCTACAATGCAAATAGCTTCTTTTATTTCATGAGTTTTAATAAACTTATTCCTTTGTCTCATGGAAGCATACTCACACATTTCACCATCAACCAATTCCATTATGTTCCCCAAATAACTGTTTATCTCATTTCTACCATAGGAAAGCCATGTTCCCCTCACATAGGTCCTTCTATCACCTACACCTTATATGGGCCATGCATTGGCATAAAACTCTCTCATAATCTCTGGGTCATATTTGTCTCTTGGGTAGTAGATTTTTAACCAATTTCTCCTCCTGATCACCTACAAAAAAGGATCACAGTCTCCAAGAGCCAAGTTTACCTTTCTCTCAGGGATGAATGTCCTATTTTGGATATCTTCGTAGCGCTTGCTTCTGGCTTTGTCCCTGAATTTTGGACTTGCATCTTGATCTTCAGTGTGGGGTCTTTTTCCTTTGTTTCTTCTACTGGAGCCTCCAGCTGGAGAGGAAGTAGGTGCAACCTGTTTTGTTCTCACCATCTGAAATCACTCAAGAAATTGTTACACTGATGGAAGAACATATATGAAGCCTCTAAAATTTGGAATTTATAGTAAATATAGAACAAAGACTTCTTAGTTAATGTAACAGTATGCATCACTCCAAAAAGTATTTAAAGAACATGGTACGGATGCATATTAGTGAACATGTAGTAGAGACCTTTCATTTCATTTAGCATTATGCAGCATGTACCAATTGAATGCATACCATAGAAAATACACATGTCAATCATATTAGAAACATTTCATTGGACAGTTGGTATGCAGCAGTAAAAATCAAGATCAAAGTTCTCAAAATTACCTCTCAATCACTCATGGAAACCAGTGAATCAAAGCAATGATGAACATTATCAAAATATAATCATGCATGTGAGGAATAACGGAAGTTGAATATTATGATAACCAAACATATTCTTGCATGCAGGAAGGTGCCATTCATCAAAAGGAAAAATAATAGCATGCGGAAGCTTTAAGGAAAGGAAAGAGAGTTACCTTGTTCTCAGAATAAACAGAGTAATGGATGCAACAATGAAAAGAGATGTAGTTGGAATTTTGAATGGTGCACGAGTAAAGGTGTAGGAAAAATGGTATAATCAGAGAATTTGAAATGGACTATGGGAGTTAGACATTCATAACTATGCAAATGAGTGATAATGGCCCTTAATTTTTGTAATAAATGGTATCAGGCATGGCAGTTTTAAAACTGCTCGCTCAAGCTTGAAGATCATGCTTGACCCCTAATGCAAAATTAATTTCCTCGCTCAAACGTGAAAGCGCTCGCTCAAGCTCGGTCGGGTTTGAGCCTCAAAGGAGTTTGTTGTGTGCCTGGGATTCGCTTGGGCTTGGACACCTCGCTTAAGTGATTTAAGCGTAAGGGACCTCTAATGCAAAATTTAGTTTTTCACTCAAGCGTGAAAACTTAAGCTTAAACACGCTCGGGCTAGGATATGAAGAGACTTGCTGTGTCCTAGGATCTCGCTTAAGCTTGAGATTCTCGCTTAAGAGAGGTATGTAGAAAGGATCCTCTGATACTATTTTTCTTTTCTCGCTCAAGCGTGGAGCTATTCTCTTAAGTGAAATTAAGATAGAATCAAAACTAAGGTTACACGCTTGAGCGCATTACTCTCGCTTGAGCAAAAATAGAACAAAATCAACCTTACCTTATCACGATTAAGCATTTTACCTATGCTTAAGCGCATTTGGAGTAGAATCAATTACACAGGTTCATGGTTGAGCGTGAATGTACGCGCTTGAGTGAAATTTTCAGAGATTCAGAGTCAGAGGCCTCAGGCTTGAGCTGGGATGAATTCGCTCAAGCGTGATTTCCTTTGAACATGTATTTTTCCTTTCACGCTTAAGCGATGGAGGCAAGCTTGAACGTGATTGAAACAAGCTTGAGCGTGACATGTTGTATCTTGCTAATTCTTAAGTCATTGCACTATTCCTGAACATAAGTAAAACCAAAAACATTAAACACACACAGGATATAACTGAATTGAAATATATAAATGAAAAATAAAACAGAAGTGCTTGGGTTACCTCCCAACAAGTGTTTGTTTATCATCATTAGCTTGACGCCTGAATTTGTTAATCATGGATCATGCAGATGGATGAGAGTGGTGAGCTTCTCCACTTCTCCTCCCAAATACAGCTTAAGCCTTTGACCATTCACTGTCCAAGTTCTCTCAGATTGAGGGTCTTGCAACTCAATAGCTCTATAAGGTCTGACTTCTTTGACTATAAATAGCCCTGACCACTTGGACTTCAGCTTTCCTGGAAAGAGTTTTAATCATGAATTGAAGAGAAGCACAGATTGACCAGGATGAAAGCTTTTCTTCAGGATCTTTCTGTCATGATAAAACTTCATTTTTTCCTTGTAAATTCTGGAAGATTCATAAGCTCCAAGCCTCCATTATTCCAACTCATGCATTTGTGATTTTCTTTTCTCACCAGCTTATTGAGGATCAAAGTTAAGGAACTTCACAGCCTGATATGCTTTGTGCTTTAGCTCTACTGGCAAGTAACAACTTTTGCCAAAAACCAATTGATAAGGGGAAAGGCCAGTTGGTGACTTATATGCAGTTTTATAAGCCCAGAAAGCTTCATCCTACTTCTGTGACCAATCCTTTTTGCTCTGTGAAACTGTTTTCTCCAAAATCCTTTTTATCTCTCGATTAGATACTCTTGCTTATCCATTTGCTTAAGGATGGTATGGAGATGTCACTTTATGCTTTACTCCATAATATGCTAGACATTTTTATAGTTGAGTGTTGCAGAAATGTGATCCTCTATCACTTATTAAAATCCTTGGTGTGCCAAATCTGTAGAAAATATTCTTTTTCAAAAACTTAATCACTGTTTTAGCATCTGCCATTGGACTAGCAATAGCTTCCACCCATTTGGACATATAGTTTACTGCTACCAAGATGTATTCATTTGAGTATGAAGTGGGCAATAGTCCAACAAAATCAATACCCCATCAATCAAAAACTTCAACTTCCGGTATGGCACAAGGGCATTTCATTTCTTTTGGAAATACTCCCTGATCTCTGACATTTATCACAATATTTAGCATGGACATGAGCATCCTTAAAAAGTGAAGGCCAATAAAATCTAGATTGAAGGACTTTTGCAGTTGACCTTTCCCCATTAAAATGGCCTCTATAAGCTGAGTTATGACAATGCCATAGAATACTTCTTACTTCACCTTGAGATAAACATCTATGCAAAATATGGTCTGATCCAATTTTGAACAAATATGGATCATCCAAAATAAATTGTTGTGCATCTTTCAAGAATTTCTTTTTCTGTTGCCATGTGAATTCTTCTGGTATTACTCCAGCTGCTTTGAAATTTGCCATATCTGCAAACCATGGCCTTTCTTGAACTAATAACAGCTTCTCATCTGGGAATTCTTCATTCACCTCAGGTTGTGTAACTGTGACCTCTTTGTTGACAAGTCTTGATAAATGATCTGCAATAAAATTTTCACTACCCTTTTTGTCTTTGATTGTTAGATTAAATTCTTGCAACAGTAGAATCCATCTAATCAATGTAGGTTTAGAGTCAGTCTTATTCATCAGATACTTCATAGCAGCATGGTCAGTGAAAATAGTAACTTGAGAACCAATTAAATAGGATCTAAATTTTTCCAAACCATACACTATAGCCAACAATTCTTTCTCAGTTGTTGTATAGTTAATTCAAGCAGAGTTTAAAACTTTGCTGGCATAGTGAATGACATGGAAAATTTTAGCTTTCCTTTGTCCTAATACTGCTCCAATTATATAGTTACTAGCATCACACATGATTTCAAAATCCAATTCCCAGTCGAGAGCAACTATCATAGGTGCAGAGATTAATTAATTTTTCAAAGATTCAAATGCACATAAACAAGAATTATCAAAATTGAAAGGAGTATCTTTGTTAAAGAGATTACTCAGAGGTCTTGCAATCTTTGAGAAGTCCTTGATGAACCTTTGATAAAATCCTGCATGGCCTAAGAAACTCTATACTCCTTTCATGTTCACTGGTTGTGGTAGCTTTTCAATGACCTCCACCTTGGCTTTGTCCACTTCAATGTCTTTCTTGGAAATTTGATGTCCTAAGACAACTCCTTCAGTTACCATGAAATGGCAATTTTCCCAATTTAAGACCAAATTGGTTTCTACACATATTTTTTAATACCATATTCAAATTCTCCAGGAAATGCTCAAATGATGATCCAAAAATAGAGAAATCATCCATGAACACTTCAATACATTTTCCACCAAATCTGAGAAAATAGACAGCATGCATCTTTGAAATGTGGCTAGAGCATTACACAATCCAAAAGGCATTTTCCTATATGCGAAAATCCTAAAAGGACATGTAAATACAGTTTTCTCTTGATCCTTTAGAGCAACAGCTACTTGGTTGTACCCTGAGTATCCATCAAGAAAGCACTAGTATGCTTGTCCTGCTAACCTCTACAACATCTGATCCATGAAAGGTAATGGAAAATGGTCCTTTCGGGTTGCTATATTAAGCTTCATGTAATCAATACACATTCTTCACCAGGTGACTGTCCTTGTAGGGATCAATTCATCCTTGTCATTTTTAATAACAGTCATGCCTTCTTTCTTTGGAACCACTTACACTGGACTCACCCAAGAACTATCTGAAATTAGGTAAATTATTCCTGCTTCAAGCAACTTCATTACTTCCCCTTTAACAACTTCCTTCATAGTGGGATTCAAACACCTCTGGAGTTGAGCAACTAGTTTAAACTCTTGCTCCATATAAATTCAATGCATGCAGTATGCTGGACTAATTCCCTTCAAGTCTTCTAATTTTCATCCAATTGTGGTTGAGTTATTCTTTAACACTTGAATTAATTGTTTCTCATTAGATTATGACAATTGACTGTTAATGATAACAGGCTTTTGTCCTTCCTCATCAAGAAAAACATATTTCAAGTGTGATGGTAAAACTTTCAATTCTACCTTCCGCGTGGTGGTCTCTGCTTTTGCTGGCAGCTCCTCATAATGGCTCTGTCCTTGGGTGATAGGCTTTTTGCACTCTAGCTCATTCAAAATTTCTTCAACTTCTTCTTTCTCCTTCTCATTTAATTCTTCTAAAGCACTTCGCAATGGGTCTATATTGAGCCATTTGTTTGATTCTTTTTCAATAGCCATATCTTCAACATCTATTTTGAAGCATTGTTGCTTCTCTGCAGGGTACTTCATTACATCAAATACATTAAAATTTACTTTCTCATCCTGTACTCTCACCTTGTGTTTTCCGTCATCCACATCAATAATCATCTTTGCTGTTTTCATGAATGGTCTGCCCAAAATAGGAGGTACTTTTGTGTCTTCCTCAATATCCATGATAACAAAATCTATAGGGAAAACAAATTTATCGACTCTCACCAACACGTCTTTTGCTACTCCGTATGGAAACTTCATGGATCAATCTGCTAGTTGGAGAGTCATCTATGTTGGTCTCACTTCCAAATCTCTAATTCTTTTCACCATTGACAAAGGCATCAAGTTTATGCTAGCTCCAAGATCTAAAAGTGCTTTCCCTACTGGTAATGTACCAATAGTGACTGCAATTGTAAAGCTACCCGGATCCTTGGTTTTCTATGGCAATACTTTTTGAATGATTGCACTGCTTCCTTCTTCCAGCTCCAATGTCTCCTCATAAAATCTTTTCTTCTTTGTCAACAGCTCCTTCATGAATTTTGCATAGGTAGGCATCTGCTCCATTGCTTCTACAAAAGGTATATTTATTTGTAACCTTTTGAAAATGTCCATGAACCTAGCAAACTGCCTCTCCTTATCTCTCTTTGATGGATTTTTTTGATAAGGCAAACTCTTCAGCTGTGGTGCTGGGTCATCTACCTTTTTCTTTCCGTCTTTTATTTCTTTCTTTTTAATTTTTTAATGATGTCCTCCTTCTCCACATGTACACCATCATTTTCTTTATTCACTTCTTCTTCTTTATTCTTCTTCACAACTCATTTTCCTTCTTTTGACTCTTTATCAAAAAACATTTCTTCTTCCATCCTCTCTTCCTTCTCTAATTCTTGTCCAATAGCCCTTCCACTTTTTGTGATGATTGCTTTGCAATGCTCTTTCAGGTTTGTGTGAGTATTAGCTCCAAATTGAGGATTTTGTTGTTCCACAATTTGACGAGCTAATTGTCCCACTTGAGTCTCCAAATTTCTGATTGAAGCTTCTGTATTTTTCTGATTTGTGATAGAAGCTTGCATGAATTTCTCTAGAGTGTCCTCCAATTTTGAGGTTTTCTCATGCAAAAGAGAATAGCCCTGTTGGTATGGTCGTTGCCTGTTGGATGAACTTGCTTCTCATTTCCATCCACCATTTTGGTTTTGATTGTTTCTCCAACCCTGTGAAAAATTATTAGAATAAACATTATTATTGAAGTTACCTTGCCTTCCTTGGTTGTTCATGTACAGGATGGATTCATCAGGTTGCTCTCCTTGGCAATGTCCATTTTGGTGGTCTCCTCCATAAAAATCACATTTCAAGTATAACTTCTAATTCCCTGGAAAATGAGAAGTTTGTACTGCATGTAGTTGTTGAGGTAATTTTTCCATTTGCTATGTTAGAGCCTCAATTTGCTGAGTTAGTATCTTGTTTTGAGCTAGAATGGCATCTGTGGTATTCAATTCCAGTACTCCTTTCTTTTGAACTTGAGATCTATCATGTTGGGCTTGATAATCTATGGAAGATAGTGCTTCAATAATTCTGGTGGCTTGTTCTACATCAACCATCATGATTGTGCCTCCTACTGCTACATCCAATATTATTTTGGTGTCTGCCCTTAGTCCACTATAGAAGATATTAAGTTGTGAAATATCTTCAAAACCATGGTTTGGGCATTTCCTGAGAAGTGATTTGAAACGTTCCTATACCTCACAAAAAGGTTCATCTTGGCCTTGTTTAAATGTTGTAATGTCTGACTTGGCCTTGATGAATCTAGATGGAGGAAAGAACCTCTGTAGAAATTTTTCTTTAACTGTGTTCCAGCTATTTAAGCTTTGGTTTGGGTAAGATTGTAACCATTCCTTTGCTTTTCCTGTTAAGGAAAACAGAAACAATCTCAAATATGCAGCTTCAACAACTCCTTGGTCAAATCCTATTGTTCCAACTAATTCATAGAAAATTGCCAAGTGAGTGTATGGATCTTCACTTGACATTCCAGTGAATTGGTGTGAGCTAATCAGGCTAAGAAATACTGGTTTCATTTTTAGTGCTCTGATAGTGTTTGGAACTACGATGTTGGAAAAATGTCTTGGTCCTTGCTATAAAGCATAGTCTCCAAGTGTTCTCCTTGGTGGATTTTGGTTGTGATTATTGTTATCTACCATTTTCTCAGCAAGTGTTGAAGAAGAAGTTTCTCCTATGTGGAAACTTTGCTTTTTCTTTGCTTTCCTTCTGATCTTCTTGAGTAGTCGATCTATTTCTAGGTCAAATACAAGTTCCTCTTTTGATCCCTATCCTCTTAAAAGCATAAAACAAACACTTACTCAAGCAAGGTTACCACACGTTAAATCAAAACAACAAAATAAACAATGAAGCTATTCACAAAGTCTTGTCAATTCAAACTAGATTTCCAAACTTGAATCACCTCCCTGGCGGCAGCGCCTAAACTTGTTAATAACTTGTTAATGCCAAACTTGATATGAAAACGAAGCTTAATGTGGTGTTTTGGAATGGTAGCTTTTATGAGAAGAATCAAGTTTGTATAATATGCATGCCAAGTTTAAACACGAACATTGTAGTGATAGAAAGATGTCGTTCCACTCAGGAGGGATTAGTTTGGAAGCCTGGATTTATGAATTGATTTGACAAAGAGTTTTTATTTTTGTAAAGAATGGTGGTAAAAATAATCAACTGATAATAATAGATCTTGATAATAGAAAGAGTAAACAATGTTAAATTTTAAAAGAAATCAAATGTGTAAAGCTGGGATTGGTTTCATCTATCTCACCTTTCATAAGTTGTGTAAATCTGCATGTATGGAATTTGAAATGATAATTTTTACATCATAATCAAAGTCATTTATATCGATCCCTCGACTACAAAATTCATAAGAGTGGTTCCAAACTGTTGACCCCTCAATCATTTTGAAAACACTCCAACACTAACGCTAAATTATTTAGACATTTGTTACATTTGATACCATCCCTAGCAGCTACTGTAATAAGTATTTGATTTAGATTTATTTTCAAAAGTTATTTTCTAATACACTTAAGAAAACTAAAGTCAAGAAAATAGTGATCAAGTATTCTCAGGCATTAAGCATAGAATGAAACACAAAAACCATCAATTCTCATTACCATACATGTAAACTTACAACAACACTATGTTGGGTTTGAGTCGACTACAACCAATTCCAATGAATGGATTAGCTACTCATGAATTTCATGTTCACTAATCAATTTATGAAGGAAATAAGGAAATAATAACAAAAATATTATGGGTGAAGAAAAAATAAAACTTCGATACTGTAGGATGTCCCTTTGTTCTCCTTTCTTCTCCTTTTAAATAAGAGTCTCGCTTAAGCTCCTTTTTCTTTCGCTTAAGTGAAACCCCACTTGGTGATAGCCCATGCAGGATTGGTCAAAAACATACAGAGGTGGATGCGCTGGGATCGCACCATTGGTCAATAATTAATTAAGTGTCCCATTCTCCTTCGATCATGCTCAAGCGAAGGGTATTCTCGCTTGAGCGTGTCTACGCTTAGGCTTCTTGTGGCCACGCTCAAGTGTGGAGGGGCCCTGATGCTTGTTTGCTTCAATACGCTTGAGCGCAAGGCTCAAGCTTAAGTCTCTGATGTGTCACGCCGAAGCGCCCCCCGTCATGCTTAAGCGTGGGAAGAATCTGATGCTACTGACTTGTTTTCGCTTGAGCTTGTGATTCACGCTCAAGCTTCACCTTTCACGCTTAAGCTTGACTCTTCACGCTCAAGCTTGCTTTGCTCACGCTTAAGCGTGATGGCTTCATATGGTCAAGTTCTAGCCCGACCACACTTAAGCAAGTGAATTCTTCACTTAAGCGTGGTGTATGGCGTTGCCTTCTTCAGCTGGTTGACTTTCTTCTTTGACTTAGAATTTCCTGCAACTTTTCAAGAGTTTCAACGCAAATTTTCCTATCTTCAACATATTCATATATTTTCAAGGTTCATGCTCAATTCCTCCATTTATTAATCAATTCAATTCAAATATTTACAAATTTAGTTCAAATGAAAACATGAAATCAATGCTTGATCGACGCTTATCAACAGGGTGGAAGATGTGCATTGATTACAGGAAACTCAACCAGGCCACCAAAAAAGATCACTTTCCTTTACCATTCATGGATCAAATGCTAGAGAGGTTGGCAGGACAAGCTTATTATTGTTTTCTGGATGGCTATTCAGGATATAATCAGACAGCAGTTGCTTCTGAAGATCAAGAAAAGATAGCCTTTACATGCCCTTTCGGTGTTCTTGCTTACAGAAAATACCATTTGGATTTTGTAATGCTCCAACCACATTCCAAAGATGCATGTTTGCTATTTTTTCTGATTTGGTTGAAAAATGCATCGAAGTATTCATGGATGAATTTTCTATGTTTGGATCTTTATTTGATCACTGCTTGTATAATTTAGACATCATACTAAAATGGTGTATGGAGACGAATCTGGTTCTTAATTGGGAGAAGTGTCATTTTATGGTCACGGAAGGTATGGTGCTAGGTCATAAAATTTCTTACAGAGGCATTGAAGTTGACCCAACGAAAGTAGAAGTTATTGAAAAACTTCCACCACCCGTCAATGTAAAGGGAATCAGAAGCTTTTTAGGACATGCAGGATTCTACAGGCGATTCATTAAGGATTTCTCAAAGCTTGCAAAACCTTTGAGTAACCTTTTGAATAAGGACACTATTTAATTTTGATGATGCTTTGTTATCTACTTTTGATATGCTAAAGCAAAAATTGATTTCTGCTCCTATAATGGTCGCTCCAGATTGGAAATTTGATTTTGAACTTATGTGTGACGCGAGTGACTATGCTATATGAGCAGTCTTTGGCAAAGAAAGTCTAAAATTTTTCATGCTATACGACTGCTGGGGAATTGACATTTTAGGACCATTGCCTGCTTCATTTGCAAATGAATATATCTTAGTGGTTGTGGACTATGTGTCAAAATGGGTTGAGGCCATTGCCAGGCCTAAAGCTGATGCTAAAACAATGATTAAGTTCTTGAAAACGAACATCTTCTGTAGATTCGATACACCTAGAGTTTTGATAAGTGATGGAGGTTCTCACTTTTGTAATGCTCAATTGCAAAAATATTTAGAACATTATGGAATGAGACATAAGGTGATATCTCCTTATCATCCACAGGAAAATAGGCAAGTAGAAGTTTCTAATCGAGAGATCAAGCAGATCTTTGAGAAGACTGTCTCAATTAGTAAGAAAGATTAGGCACAGAAGCTTGATGAAGCTTTATGGGCCTACTGGACAACTTTCAAGGCACCTACAGGTCTTTCTCCGTACTAATTAGTTTTCAGTAAAAACTGCCACTTACCGGTGGAATTGGAACATAAAGCCTATTGGGTAATGAAGCTGCTAAACTTTGATTCTCAAGAAGTCAAGGAAAAAAGAAAGTTATAGATGTAGGAATTAGATGAATGAAGACTTAATGCATATGGGTCATCTCGCATCTACAAAGAAAGGATGAAAATGTATCAAGACAAAAAGATTCTTCAAAAGAATTTTTATCCTAGCCAATCTGTGCTATTGTTTAACTCAAGGTTGAAATTGTTCCCTGGAAAGCTAAAATCCAAATGGTTTGGACCTTTCTTGGTCAAAGAAGTCAGAAGTTATGGAGCTGTAGAATTGCAAGATCCAAAATCAAAGAGATCTTAGACTATTAATGGGAAAAGATTGAAGCCTTACATTGGTGGTGAAGTGGAGAGGCTTGATATGCTAATCCACTTGCATGATCCTTGAAAAGTAAAAAGGCGTCGAGCTAATGATGTTAAACAAGTGCTTCTAAGGAGGCAACCTAATTTTTCTGATGTGTTTTGTATAAAAATCTTTATGTTTGTGTTTATGCATGATGGAAGTATGATTGGAAGAACAAAATTTGCAATGGAAGAATAATAAGAAGTTGTTTAAGAAAAAGAGAATAAAATGTAGAGTTAGACATGTGAATTATGCAGCCAATTTTAGTGTTAAGTTTAGAATGCCATGTGATAATGTTAAATTTTATGTTCTACTTGTGATTATTCAAAATTCAAATTTGGCCATTTGATGATGATAAACTGAGAAATTTTGTCTTATGCCAATGATTGATTAAGTAAATTTGTATGTAGAGGTTGATGCAAAAGAATTGGAATAAATCATGATATGGGGATGAGAATTAAGGATCAAATCTTGTCCAAAATTATGTAAATGGTCAAGAATAATAAAGCTACTGGTAAGGTAAAAAAGCAAGGTAAAGGTTTAGGTTGATTTTAAGCAAATTTCACACAACTCGCTCAAGCGAGGTCTTAGTCGCTTAAGAGAAAATTACAGAAAGTTGATTAAAAGTTTATCTGAGAAATTCACCCAAGCGTATTTGTTTTGCCCTAGCAAAATCACTTTTGTATTAACAGTGTCACAAATTCGCTTGAGCACAGATACCTAGCCTAAGCGAAAATGTTTAAATAGCATCAAGGGGCATCAGAGTTGAAACTTGCTCAAGTGAAATTCAATCATTCGAGCAAGTCCTATCTTATTTGGGTTCTGGAAAAAATTTTCTCAAGCAAAATTGGACCGTTTAAGCGACTTGCTATTAAAAGCTTTCTGTCTTATTTTTGCTTGAGCGTGCTTAACTCGCCTAAGCGAAACTTCACTGGAAGAATAGAGAGTTGCTTCATACTTTAGCTCGCCCAAGCGACTAGAAGACGCTAAAGTGAGAATCCAAAGAATTTGATTCTGCCCAAATTTCGCTCAAGCGGCTTCAGTTTGCTTAAGCGAATTCACGTCTTTACACTTTTTAAAAAGTAAATGTCACTTAAGCGACTTACTTCGGCTGAGAGAGTTAAGCGGCTACAAACCATTAAAGGGGATTTTAATCTAAAAGGAGCAATTTCATTCTTTTAAACATATTTCTTCTTCCCTTAAAAGAGTCTCTCTTCAACTCTCAGTACAACCCAGCCCATATCTCTTCACCTTCTTCTTCTTTTCTTCTTCCATCTCTCGCATCTCTAAACACAAGTAAGTATCTTCATTCTTTTTCTTTCTCTTCCATCTCTTCTATGTCTCATGCTCTGTTTTTGTAATTTTTGCCCTTTTCTTTGATAGTCCAAATGTTTTTTCGTTTCTCTAAAAGTAACTTATATTTTTGGTTGTGTATTGATATCTTTAAGTTTCCCTGTGTTTTTCTTCTTTCACTCCTTTGTCACCTTGGCTGGAATAAAAGGATGTTCATTTTTTTGGAATTGATGGTGCTCATTTTTAACGTTAGTGGTGAATAGAGTTGTTGAATGTTTACTGTTTGATTAAATGTCATAGTGAGGTGATTGAGTTCTTGTAAATTCTGGTTTGACGGCTAAGTCTTCTTATGAGTTAATATGCTCTGTTTTTAGTTTAATAGGGTGTTCATAATTTGGTTGTATGTATTGCTCCGTTTTGTGCTTTAAATTTGTGCTTGTATTGTAGATGGCATGTAATAAGACGACCGAACCACCTCCTACTTCCCCCAATCCATCACGTAAGGAGCGTGCCAAGAGACAACGCACCTCCGAACCTTTTCTACCTTGGAACCAAAAATTCAAAGATAAAGACAGAGCAAAGGGATTTGAGGAAATTCAACAATGGAACTTCATTACCGAGCGACGGGTAGATTTAAGGCAAGGGGAATGTGATGACTTTATAGAAGTACTTCGTGACAGGAAGTGGTTAAGGTTAGCCAACCCCATCCCTTAGTTTGATCCCGACATTGTAATGGAATTTTACGTAAATGCTTGGCCAAGGGACAGTTTTGGTGATTATAGGACATTTGTGAGAGGTGTTTGGATATCCTATGACCAGGAGACCATTAATCAGCATTTGGGTAGCACACTGACAATAACACAGGAAGAGTCCTGTGGTTACCATTTTATAAGGGAGCATAATGAGTTTTATCCCACTTCTAAGTTAGAGGCTACTCTGTGCCTTCTAAGTCACTATTTTTAGATGGGCCAAGGCAATCATAATCTTCTCCGCATCCTCCGGAAGGATATAAAACCTTCTGACCAGCGTTTGAGCTATATTCCTATTAGCTAATATGACTCCTAGTGGTCATGTCTTGGATCTTACATACCAGAAGTGTCATCTTTTGAAGACCATATTATCCCCTCGCGTAGCTGTGGATATAGCATGTGTCATTTAGAACGAAATTCATAAGTTTACCAAGATGGAGGTGAAGACTTCAGCTTTAGGGCAGAAGGTGAAAGGAAGTTTGGGGTTCCTTACCTTCATTACTGGATTCTGCATAGCCCATGGTATCAAAGTCCATTCGACCAGACCCATTAGACCCTCTATTGATCGGTGCTTCATACAACAGTACTACACTCCACCGATACCTGTTCGGCCAGATGCACCACCACCACCACCACACACCACTCTACCAACACCTACAGCACCACCAACTCCATTAGTTGTACCACCACCCACTATAAATCCCTTTCTTTAGGTTCATCTTATCCACATTCCACAACAGCAGACTGTCATCCACCGTGGCATGGTTTACCTGTATAGAGCCAGCTACTACAGTCATCTAGTTGGACCATCTATGGCTCCGTGTAAGTTTGTTGACTGAGTTGCTTGGCTTGGGGACAGGCTTAGTTTATAGGAGGGAGGTAGGCCCATCAAGGCCAGTGACTGCGCCAGATGCATCTACACCTGCACCTACAAAGACTGAGCTACTGACAGAGCCTAGGGTAGCTACAGAATGAGTATTAGTTGAGACAGCCCCTCAGGACAGTCCACAGCAACAGGAGGGTGACTCAGAGTTCGTGGCATAATTAGATCGAGTTGTCAGCAGCATTGTGGATGATAATTGATGGACACTCCACCTGGGTTCCCTTGTTTTTATTTATTTATTTACTTTCAGTTCTTTACTTTTAGTTTTGACGTTTAGTATTTTATTTCGGTTTGTATTTGCATTTACTTATAGTAGTTTATAGTTTTTGGTATACATCTTGTTTTGGGATTATATGGTTACCCGCTAGTGTTATATATATATATATAGGCACGGTATTTCTTTTGATATTATATGAATATATCGTATTGTATATAGTTAGTAATTAAAAAGCACTAAAGTAGATTAAAGATGGTAAATAATCATAGGATGCATAAGCTAAAAAGCAAGTTCATTTTGAAATGTCAGTATCTTGGTTGATCTTACTTGAAATTAAGTTGAATCTTAAGTTGTGAGGTAACTGAATGATGTTTAAACCTTTTGTTGTTTAAATAAAGGAATCAGGCCTTTTAACGAGAAGAGTGAGTGAATATGAAACACTAAGAGTTCGCTAATTGTTGTGTAGTTATATTGCATGATTTTTTGTCAAAAAACATCACTGAAATAAGCAAGGATATGATAGAGGCAATTTTGTGTAGAAATAAGTTAAGCCAGAGCCAAAAAGCTAACCTGTACATAAATTGAATTCCATTTTGTTGTAACCCTTTGAGCTGAAAATTTTTTGTTCTGAAACCCTTATCTACGGCATGGTTAAAAATTTAAATCCCTACTTGTATAGCATGCTAAGAGAATAAGGGAACATAATATTTTGTATATAAAGAGGGTTATGTTATGCTTGATGGATTCAAATGGAAAGAAAAAAATGGTGATGAGAAAAGTGAAAATGAAAAGAAAAAGAAAATTCCTCAATTGAAATCATTGGAAATACAAGAGTGTTATAAGAAGAGGAATTTAAAAATGAAATGAAAAATAACACATGAGTTAGATGAAACAAAAATTGTTATGATTAGGCAAGCTAAGTATGTACAAATATCACGATTTTTGCTCTTCTTAGCATGCTTTTTGAATTTATCAAAAAACCATGGATTTTGTTGTTTAGCCCAACCACATTACAACCCTTTTGAAGACCTCTAGATCCTTGCTGTTTAGGTGTCTATTCTTTTGAAATGAAATGAAATGCAATACTGACTAACACATGATTAGTGATGGCAAGAGGTAAACACTCACTTATGAGATATTGAGTGGATTCCTTGTTTTCACAGCCGTTGGATACTTTCAATTATTTGGTGCTTTGTAGGCTTGAGTATTTACCTTGATGGATTTTAATTGGTGTCAGGATCTATCATTTGTATATATGTTTTAATGTTTCTTTTCTTATGCATAGTTGTGATTAAAAGAAATCTTCCTATCCACTTTGATGCTTTGTTACTTTTGCTTGAGGATAAGCAAAGTTCTAGGTCGGGGAAAGTTGATAAATGCTCAAATGTGTATATATTTTAGTGTTAATTGGGCAAAATTTTATAGGTGTTGCATTATCTAGACCATTTAATGCATTGTAATTGATAGAAAGTGAAATCCAGATATTGTTTGACATGTTTGATGTAAATAAGTATCCTTATCCATGTTTTTCCTCAAATTTTAGGTAAAAGGGATGAAAAAGAGAAGGAGAAAGGAGTAGCACTTAGAAATCCCCTTGAGAAAGAAAGAAAAGGCAAAAAATCAAAACTCACTTAAGCGAGCTTAAAATTGTCTTGAGCGACCTACTCACTCAAGCAGATGATAGTTTTGCTTGAGCGAGGCACGAGAAGAAACAATAAAGAGCATCAGTGAATATCTCGCTTGAGCGAGTCTCATCTCGCTCAAGCGAGAATAGTCCAGAGAGCAAACCAAGAGGATTCACTTGAGCGAAGGAGAAGTGGCCAGAGTGAAATTTAGCTAGAGACTGATGCTGAGGAATTCGCTTGAGCGAATCATGCTAGGCTCAAGTGAATGGAACAGAGGAAATAGGGGACTTCACTTGCTTGAGCGAGCTACTCGCCCAAGCGAGTCTGTGAGAGAATAATTAAGAAAAAAAGGCTCATTTAGGGTGAAGAAACCTAGCTCGCTTAAGCAAGAAAACTCTAGCTTAAGCGAGATAGGTAATATAAAAAGAAAACTTAAAGAATTATGGGGGAGCTTCACAAATTAGATCTTTTCACTTGGAACTCCTATTGAAGACCCATCTTTATCTTCTTCTTCATTTTTTCTCTTTTAATTCTTGGTTGTAATGGCTACCATGTTTAGCTAAACCTTTCATTGGGATTAGATGTAGTGAATCAAACCCCAACGTACGCTTGTCATATATTTATGTATTCGGTATTTTTGTTCTATCGCTTTTGGTTTTCCATTTTATGCTTAATGCTTGATTCTATTGGGAAATAGTTTCTTGATTTTGATTTCAATTTGACTATTGGAAAATAGCTTACAAAAATGGATCTAAATGGAATGCTCGTTATAGAGACTATTAGGAATAATAGTCGATGTAACGAACGTCGAAATAATCGCTTTTAATGTTGGAATATTCTTAATGTGATTGAGGAATCAACATATTTGAGAATATTCTTATGGATTTCATAGTCGAGGAATCGATGCAAATGACTTAAGATTGTGACGTAAAAAGAAATAGTTTGGAAACCGTTATATATAAATATATACAGTGTATTGAAGGGCGAGATAAATGAAGTCCAGTCCCAACTTTTATCACTTGATAGTTCATAATTGTTATTGCTTATTTTAACTTATGTTTGTTTATGTTTAGTCCTTTTAAATTTTAGCATGTTTATGAAAACAACATTTTGCACCTGCTAAGGTAACAACAAATCACTAATTAAAATACCGTATCCCAGTGGAACGACACTCTATTTTTACATATACTATAACTAGACAGTGGAACTTGCCACAGATAGTAACTATTTTCATAAAACTTCCATCAATCATAGTAGCTTATTTTTAGACAACCGTAGTGCTTCAAGAGAATGTCACCTCACTAATAGTTTATGTACCCTTATCATTAGTTCTTATCCTCAAGAAGACCATAAGGTGGTAAAGGAATTTCTTATAAATTCTCCCATTCCTTATGAAAAGACTTGGCCACTCATTATATATAGTTCCCTTAGGGTTAGTAGTAGGATGTACATAGTTACCAATAGGTTCTTATAGGGTTGGGATCTGTCTATACTCCTTTGAGTTGACCTTCCTAAGACTTATGTCTTTTGTTATTTTTCTTGTGTCTAGGAATTTTATAGGTTTAACATTTTGTGTAACAGCCCTAGTTTTTAGAGTAAGAGCTTAGACTCTTAGGATCTCTGAGATTGCTCTAATAAGTTTCTTGAGGAAGTTGAGGCTTCGGTGTGATTCCCTGAATGACTATGATAAAGAAGAAATAATAAGGAAAGAAGTCCTCAAGGTATTAATAGAACGTTAAGTATGAGAAATAAAGAAGATATAGTAGAAAATAGAGATCTATGAGAAGGATAAAAGAGTAATAGAAAGATAACGATGCGTAATGAGTAATATAAGAAAATAAGAGATGAGTGATTGAGAGTGATAGTAGAATAAAGGAATAAACAAAATAATAAAAATAATAATAAATTATTATAAGTAATAGTAAGTAATCGACTATTAATTTATCTTAAACTATAATTAATTACTTAATTACCCTTTAATGATTTATGTTTAGATTAATATATTAATTAAGGGTAATTAGTGAAGATTTAAATAAATATATATAATTATAAGTAATATTTAATAATTATTTGAAAAAAAAATATAATATTAAAGTAATATTTTATTAAGTTTTTAATTAATTTATAAATAGATAATAATATTTAAATAATAAAATATTAATGGTTTTCTCGATATTATACTATGGGACCCAGTTGTCGAACTTTTCTGGTAACTTGATCTGAGACTAATAACTCTGTAAAGGAAGTTAGTCACAGTAGGGTTTCCATATAACAGATCGAAGATAGCTGATTGGGTTTAACCAGACCAATCAGAAACCTCGATGTCACCTACGTTTGGTCGTGCATATACCTCAGAGTATCTGATGGTGACATGGTTACTCCCTGGTGACTTATTTCGACGTTTTAGGAATGTTTCCTGAAGAGCTCAAAACTTGATTTGGACTCTATCAACCTCATTTCCATGCTATCTCATTTCTTCAAAAATTTGATCTGCGCGTCTTTGGCAATTTGGACCTAACTTTCTCAAACAATGCTTGATTGGAATGATTCTAGTCTTGTTCACTTCGTTTCGAAGAGATCTTCAATCTCTATTTCTGGTCTCGACCATAAATCCTTACTCTGTCATGCTCAATTTCACGAATTAAGTAAATTCATCTTAAAAACCATGTCCTTCACTTTTTACTCTGCGTATGGTTCTTTCAAAAAATCATACCTTTCTCATACGACCTTCGATTCATGCAAACTTGGTGTCACAATTTCTGTAACAAAAGTATCTACATTTTTTATGCGGACCTTGAAAGCTAAAACCTTCCACATTGATACAGTTTTTAGAATCTTTGCCCATCTCTATTTATCACGTCACTACACTGACAAGTTTTAGAAAAATAGGCTTATCACCCTCTTCCAGTGCTTTAATCATTCCGTTCTTTTTTCTATAGATCTGTATTAAGGATATTTACAAGTTTTATGAAGGGAATAAGTCCTAATTGTCAAAGGAAAAATTTATATGACTTTATCTTTATAGCCCTACCTGATTCGAGGGTGAATAGGACATCCTGTCTCGTTTCGATCATAACTAGGGCTACCAATATTGAATTGTCATGAATAATATAACAAATTGAAGGGAAAAATAAGATCTACAACTTTTATGTTAGGCATTTTTTGAGATTCTGCTTCCACAAATTATTCTATATTTATTTTTAACACCCTTTGTTTCCTATTCCTAAAAATCCTGCACACCTAAAATCGTCGGGTAACAATTTAATTTTTGGCCACCGATTTCCGTCAACCACCACCACCCACCACCTCCTGGGATAGGTGTCATCCCCAGGAGGGACCTGCCTATGCATGCCACACACCTCACCTACCAGCTGCCATCACTTAGCTAACAAACTTATCATTAAAAATATTCCCTTTGCAATTAAATAAATTTCACATTTCTCCTCAACACCTGTCCCCCATGTGTCACGCTATATTCATTCCCTTCTCTCATAAGTTCCATCACTTGCTTCAAGCAAGCCAACTTCCACCCATGCCATACATCATAACATGTCATCATTACCATGACATTTCCATGCCATACATATATATATAATCACGCTGCCTTGCTTCCAATTTTCCTTCTTTCTTCATTCTGCATTCACGGCCAGGAATCAAAACAAACTCCCTTCATTCCAATTCTGAAATCAGCTACTTCCAATTTATAATAAATGATAACCTCTTTGAAATTATAAAATCAATTGCTTTAATAAATCCATACTCTCATTTCCTTGTGTCATTCACGGCCAGAGCTTATCAAATTCTTCTCAATTCAAGTTTGAATTCAGCGACTTCCATAAAATCTTAAATATTAACCTTCCTAAAATTTTGACACTTACCTTGTTAAAAGAAATTTTACATTCTTCTCTTCTCATCCTACTAGCTCCCCACCTGGACCTCTACACTACTCCCTCTCATTTTAAAATCTAAAGCTTTAACTCATTCCTTCTCCCCTTCAAGCCACCGTCAGCCACCCCTCTTCCACCCTGGACCACCAAAAATCACGCCACCACCACCATCTACTTCCACTCCTCCACACCTTCTAAATTCTCTTCTTCTCTTGTCCTAAAACCGTGTTCAACCCCTCACCATCCAGCCCTTCAATTCTGAGTTCTTGCATGCATGGCTTTTAGAATGTCACTCCATTTTCTTGCTTGAAGGGTCTTCCAAAAATCGTGAGACTCTTAGGAAAATTTTAGGTGAGCCTAGCAAATATTCTTCTTAATCAATGCTCTTAATTTTATTTGGTCTAAATTCTGTTTGTTATTGGAAAATTTCTAGTGATTTTCTTTGCTGTTTGGAAACAAAACCGTGATCACCTCCTCCCCACTTAATCATGCATACTGCATTTTTTTTAGAGTCAGGGTCATCGAAGCTTGCCGAAGGATGATCGGAGGTGTTTAATGGAATTTCGGCAAACCACCCCTTTTTCTTCCTCTAAATCTGAGACCCACCATAAGGTAAGAGGGGTCTCACTTCGTTACCTCTCATTTTAATGTTCGTTTGGCACCGGGGGTAACTCTTTCAAATTTCATTATGATCTGACATTTAGATCTAAAGTTACGTAATTTTTCATTATCCTTATAAATTATAACTTTCCGCCTTTATTTAAATTTTTGTTAATTAATGAATATAATGGTCGGTATTGCCGCCTTAATCCCTAATATTTCTTTGTTTAATTCATGTTATTTTAATAAGCTTAATGATCGGCTATGCCGCCTTATAACTACTATTATTGTTATTATCAATTCTATCACTCTTATTATTATTATTACCATTATATTATTATTATTATTATTATTATTATTATTATTACCAATATATTATTATTATTGAGTATGATGGCTGGCTTTGCCGCCGCTCTTAAATTATTTCTTTATTAAATTATGTTTCTATATTATTGAGCATAATGGCTGGCTTTGCCGCCGCTCCTAACAATTTCTCTGTTACTTATATTATAGAGCATAATGGTCGGCTTTGTCGTCGCTCTTAGTGTTCTTCTTATTTAATTCTATCATTTATATTATCAAATATAATGGTCGACCCTGCCGCCTTATAATTATTATTGTTATTATTAAAACTACCACTCTTGTTACTAATATCATTATTAGTATTATTGTAAGTAATAAACGAGTATTTCCTTAAATTAAAGCGACACCATTTAATATTTCTACTATTTTAATTACTAGTCATAAAATCCAAGATCTGATTGCTTTCCAAGATAGATGATACTTAAGCTAAAATGTAGCTGTTACATTTCCTAAATGAATATAAAAATAACCCTAAATGTCCAAAAAATAAGTAAGACCTAACAACTCAATAAATAAATAAATAAATAAATAATTGACATAAGGGGAATACATAGATACTTAGGAGTCAGAAGAATGGTAATAAAAATATAAAGATAAAGATTAAGAATTTTGAGGATTTAGTATATTCTGACAAATAACCATAATAATAAACTACTAAGTAGACCCTAAGAGTAAAACTTAGTATAAAAGGACTAAAAGGAACTAAAAGGTAATTGATAGGCTTGATAAAATTTTTGATAATGAGACGTAGAGTTTTCTAAGCCAAGTTCAAGATTTAGTTGTCAAGGACAATAGCTATGTTTTTAGCTAATAACGAAATTATAATAAAGAAAGAGGAAAAATTTGAGTTATAATTAGGTAACATAGAATTAGTCAAACAGGTACACCAAAAAGGGTGTAAAATAGCTAAGATAATTAACTTAACAAATAAGAATATAGTTTAAAAGTGGTAATTAGAAATATATATAGTAATTATATAAGTAAAAAGGGAATTAGACTTAGATTATGCATAATTAACCACTTAAGAATAATAATATTTAATTAAAGAATGAACAGGCTTGAAGAAATAAGGGTTTCATGCATTTAAAATTAAGTGTACAACTTAGTCCTTCAAAAATTAGATTAGATCAAGTAAAAGGATAGCTTATATACATATGATTGATAACTAGGTATTAAATAAATAAGAAGATTGAGCTAAACAAGCTTAGGCTAGTAATAATTTATAAGATGGATTAATGAAGATTAAATATAATCAGTCTATTTAAAGGGAGAAATTATCTAGTTGACAGGAATAACAACTTAATAATAATAAACACGTCAATAAAATCTATATAAGATCAGTATTTAAAAAGGAACAAATATACAGCTGACAGGGATGGTAACCTGACTAAATATGATAACAATTAGATATAAAGTAACTAGTGAATGCACTTACAAATGTAATTTATAAATATAGTCAGACTACACAGAAGACTATACCTGGAATTGTAGATACTCATAGTGGTTATATAAAACAAATTCATCAAAATTTCTTAAGTGTGGAGGCTGTAGTTATAAAAGACAATAATATCTTATGATTAGTCTTGAGAGAATAAATCGTAATATATAATCAATTAGATAAAGTAATCTGTGTCTATCTGATGGATGAATTGCTTATTAACTTATGTAAATTACTTGTTACTTGCGATATGAATGTATGTATAAAATATGATAGATTAAATAAGCACGATGAGATGCATGTTGGGTGAATGTGTTCATTGAATGAGTGATATATGCTTAATCAATCAATGTGCATGATTATGAGGAGTATGTGTTCTTGTTGGTATAATAAATGATATGATTTTGATGAAATATATGATGAAAGGAATGAATCTTGTATGATGCATTAATAAAATGTTAAGTAAAGAATGAAAGCAAGAATATGTCTAGGTAGGAATCCTTCCATGATGTAAAAATAGAATGATGGTGAAATGTGGATAGATCCGATGAGATGAGGATGCTCTGAGACGCAAGTTTGTACCCGAGAATTAATGAATGTGTATACTTAACTTCCCTTTCATTCTTAATTATCGGAAGGAATATACTATGATAAGCATTAAAAAGAAATAATGACAATAACAAAAGATAGTATTCGTAAATGAATTAGACTGTCAGTCAACTATTAATAGAAACTAAGTATACACTTACACAGCCAAATAACCCATACCCCTAGAATAATCCTACCCAACAGTGATAAGATTATACCACAATTAACTTAGAGTAACCCATGACTAGTATTATTTCCTCTAAAAGATGATTAGAAGAAATTTAAAGAATAGTATGAAATAAGTTTGATGTTAAGAATGAAAGTGGTTATTAAGGGGACCTTACCGATGATGAGCATAATGGAAAATGAAAGAATATGTGTGAGACATGCATCATTTGCATATGAATTGATAAGGACTAGAGCAAGCAGTGAGGGGTACGCTGAAGGATATAAGGGTTCGATCCTTGATGTTGGATCTTGGGAGTGTAACGGGAGGGGACCCCCAATGGCTTGGTGGTAGTGCCCCAATGTCGGGAAAAACCATGCAATCCTGGTGCACTTCGACCCAGACCAGTATCACTAGGACCGTGAAGAGCCAAGTCCCATTATAATATGATTATACATGTTGGATCCATGATATTGGGACTGTGAGTCCATGTATTGAGACACCCTAAAAATAAGGGTAAATTTTTCACGAATTTAATATTATTGATTTATGAAAAATGTAAGTGGTGAAGCTATCATTTGATACCCTAGATCTATGAAAGACCTATCTCATATATAGAGACATGAGAAGGTAAGTAAAAGAAACCATGAATGAGGAATCCTCAACCGAAAACAACGGAGAAAATTATTCAAAGTGATGCTATATGATTGAGTTCAAGAGATCAACCATTATGAAAAATTAAGGCGATCAAATTACGCCCAAGGTGTTTATAAAATGATGCAAAACCAAGATATAATGTAAAGAAAAGGGAAAATAATTTAAATAAAATAGTTTGAGGGATCAGGGCACCCCTCGCTCAAGCGAGAGCCACATTCGCTTGAGCGAGTCCCAATTGGACGCTTGGGCGAGACATAGAATGAATTGAGCGAAAGGAATAAATGGAGGATCAGGGGACGACTCACTTGAGCGAGCCCTATCTCGCTTGGGTGAGATTCTCAGAAGTCACTTGGGCAAAGCAAGCGAGCACGGGCGAAAATCATCCAGAACCTACCCAATGCTCACTCGCTTGAGCGAGCATCACTCTCAAGGTTCTTTCGCTCAGGCAAAATTCATCCAGTGGCGAAATTCCCTCGCTCTCGCTCGGGCGAGTTACCTCCAGTAGCCAAACACTGATGCTAGGGTAGTCTCGCTTGAGCGAGACACACTCTCGCCTAAGCGAAAATTGACCAGTGGCCATACACCATCACAGGGGTATTCTCGCTTGAGCGAGAATCCCTCTTGCTTGAGCGAGAATATCAGTAAAAATGCAGAAAATACTGGAATCACTCAACACATCATACCGAAATTCAATTTAATCCATTTCATTTAAATTCATCATATCTTATTCATCATATTTAACATTTAAAGCTTGTTCTAATTGATCTTACCCATAGATTTACCTTCCAATTCATGAATTTCATCTCAGTCTAACTTACTACTTAGTATAGTCTATAAAGTGAAATCTTTCATGTAACTAGCTTTCATTCATAAGTTTCACTACATCCAAACTTCATTTTTTTCAAATATCCAATCTAGGCTAAGGTCATTAATGAAAATGGGCCATAAACTCTAGGATCTCATTTTCCTACATGACCTTCCAAAATTACCAATATATGTTCATCATCCATACAAGTATCTATGACAATTCAAGGCTGTACAAAATATGTATAATACTATACACATTACAAACATTCCACACAAACCATAAAATCAAAATGTTGCCGGCCAAGGCATTCTTTACCCAAAATAGGCTTCCTTCACACCACTTCACTAAACCAAAGCTCTATAAGCAACCCTACAGCACATGAGCTAAAAAGATATACCACATGGAGAGTGAGTATACTTTCTCAATGATGAAAATCTACAATTGTGATAATATATACATGAATGCAATATAAACATTCCTCCTTAAGGAAAATTCGATCATCACCAAATCAAACATTCATCAAATTCACTGAACACATATATCCATTTAAATTCATAAGAACACATCACCATTAACCCATTTTCAGTTAGTAATAAAAGGGAGTTCCATCTACTCTTTACACAATCTCCTCTACAGGATATCACTCTATGCCATGCTCCTATGGCTAATGCACATGCTAGTGTTTAGGATGCATATGCACGGATCCGATTTCATACCAACACGTGATCGCAACCACCATAATCATTCATTCATATTCATGGGTTTCCCGCCTCGTAAGGGGTACTCCCGCCTCATGATCGCAACCATGGGCATTTAATCTCAATGGTCATGCAGGGCCTTTCATTTCAAACACCAGGTGATCGCAACCACCGGTCCAATAATCACAGGAACTCGTAAGCCCTTTTATATTTCTAACATCATGTGATCGCAACCACTTATCAACATCATCATGATATGCATACCATGCCATGTATGCAATGCTTATGCATGCCTCAATATCATAAGGGGTATCTCACCCTCTCATTTAGAGTACACTCATACTCAATTACAACATTAATTTCCCAAAGTCAACATATCCATTTATATATTCCATTCATAAAATTTCAAGAATCCATATAGTCACAGATTTCAAGCATTCATCAAGCCACACATGGATTCCATAACACTTCATCACATATTATACCACTCCTAGTCTCATTAAGGCTTCAATCCACAATCAATCATTTTAAGCACCAAATTTAATTTCACATCACAACCACATGATACCACATTCATTCAAGTAAACATGCCACATTACATTATCATATACATTATCATCATACATGTTCTCATACATTTAGAAAATACACCCCTCTCCTACCTCAAGAGAAGTAGACTTCTGGGTTTGATATTCCCGTCTCACAAGCGTTATCAAGTCCTACACCAATTGATTATAGGACCACATTAATTATTCATTCAAAGACCTTTTCAATATACACACATATATATATATCTATATATATATATATCTATGTATACATGATTCTCATCATGTGGAAACTATTCATGAATTTTTATTCATTTACCCATTTAGGCTTCGGGAATTCCTTCCCTTAATTCACCATTCATTATTATCAAGGTAACAACCCAATTAGTTAGGCTACCCCATTCACCAACCTTACATTTAACTCATTCTAAGTGGGTTTTTCATTTATGGTTTCCAACCATCATCTCCAATCATCATTTATAATTATACTCCAACATTAAAGACATTCTCACCATTAATTAAGGTCCATCTACCCACACATTATATTTCCCCTAATTTATAAGGTTAGGGTTTCACCATAACCCATCAACATTCAAAAATAATCATACATTCTCCTCTACTTCCTACTATAAATGCATCTACCCCATTAATACCATTTAAAGCTTGTATTTATAACACCCACTTTAGGGCTTATGCATTTAATGTCTCCATTCACTACCCACAAGCATTTAATACACCTCCAAGCCACAACCTAGGTTCCAAGCACAAGAGAAATGATAAAGAGCTTACCTTGCTCCAAAATGAAAATGGCAGTCAAGAGGGAGAAAGATGGTGACGGAAATGGAGAGAAGGGAGGGAGAAGCTTCAAATCAATGTCACCTCCTTCAAGCTTCAATAGTGAACGAAAATAAGAGAGGGGAATGTGGGTTTACCACTTTGGCTTAGGTAAGGGGGGAAGAAGATGAAAAGGAAATAAGAGAGGAGAAGAGGAAATGAATGTTTAGTGTTTAGAAGAAGGTAACGTGAGAGTGAGGAAGAAGTAGGGAAAAGGGAATTAAAATTGATGCCCTCACTAACACTTCTCCGTTTCTAAACAAACAGGCTCATTGTTCGGGCGCAATATGTATTCTAAAAATTATTCCAAATACATATTCGGATTCCCAATAACATTATCTACAGCCCTGACCAACGGCATATCAATCGGAGATACTTGGTCCAACACCTATATTTTATCCGGGTCAGTTTTCAGCTCATCCGGTCACAATAACTCACTAACAGTCTCAGAAAATCTTAATTAAATTATTTCTAGCATTTTTGGATATTAATTAGTCCATATTTAATTATTCAATATTTATTTTCTTAATTTAACTTTCTATTTTAAAAATTCGGGGTGTTACAATCCACCCCACCTTAAAAGAAATTTTATCCCCGAAATTTGACATACCGGATTCGAATGCATAAGGATACCGTTCACGAATATCATCCTCACATTCCCAGGTGAGGGTATCAATGTTCCCATGCTTCCACGCTACCTTCACCAAAGGTACCATTTTATTCCGTAGTCTCTTCACGGAATACTAGACAATACGAACCGAAACGGGAGGAACGGACAAGTCGTCCCGCACATCAACATCATCAATAGAGATCACGTGCAAAGGATCGTAAACATACTTCCGTAACTGCAATACGTGGAACATGTTATGTAGGTTTGCAAGATGTGGAGGGAGCGCAATCCGATAAGCAATATCTCCAATCCGCTCCAAGATCTCATAAGGTCCGATGAATTTAGGGCTTAATTTTCTACTCTTCAAAGCTCTTCCAATACCCTTTTCACACGAGACTCGTATGAACACATGATTGCCAACTTGAAATTCAAATGGCTTCCTTCTTTTGTCATAATAGCTCTTCTGCCGGTCTTGAGCGATTTTCATCTTCTCTCGGATCATCTTGATCTGTTTAGTAGTTTTCTCAACAATCTCAGGTCCTAAGGCCGAGTTCTCACCAACTTCAAGCCAACATAAAGGGGTTCGACACCTCCTTCCATATAATGCCTCGTATGGTGCCATACTAATACTAGAGTGAAAACTGTTGTTGTAGGTGAATTCGATCAGAGGCAAATATTTCTCCCACGAACCGTCGTGCTCCAAAACGCAAGCACGCAGCAAGTCCTCAAGACTCTAAATAGTCCTCTCAGACTGTCCATCAGTTTGAGGATGGTACGCCGAACTTAGCTTCAATTTTGAACCCATTGCTTCATGTAAGCTTCCCCAAAATCAGGAAGTGAATCGGGGGTCACGATCAGACAAAATACTTGATGGCATACCATATAACCTCACAATCTCCTGAATGTATAGCTGAGCTAAATCCTGTAAGGAACTCTTCATACTAATTGGTAGGAAATATGCACTCTTTGTCAAATGATCCACTATCACCCAGATTCCATCACATCTGGACCTCATCCTTGGCAATCCGGTCACAAAGTCCATGGCAATTGCATCCCACTTCCAAACAGGGATATCAAGTGGTCTCAAAGTACCCGAAGGTCTCTGATGTTCTACCTTTGCCTTCTGACAAGTAAGACACGAAGCTACAAAATTGGCAATGTCATGCTTCATTCTGGGCCACCAAAAATTCTTCTTTACATCTTGGTACATTTTGGTTGCACCAGGGTGAATGCTAAAAATGCTTTGATGTGCTTCCTCAAGCATCGTGTGTCTCAAATCTCCGAATGAAGGTACATACACACGACCCTTTACTCACCATAAGCCATCAACACCTTCCACAAGGAATAAATTTTTCCCATTGTCTTGAGATCTTCTCATTTCTTGTAAATAATCATCATCCCCTTGTTTTTCCTTTACAAGCTCTAAGAACTCATTGCATATCTTTAAGGTAGCAAAACATAGTTTCTTGGGAGATTGTATCTCGGTCCCAACATTTAAATTCTGAAATTCCTCAATCA
Organism: Clitoria ternatea; assembly: GCA_037962975.1. Lineage (NCBI taxonomy): Eukaryota > Viridiplantae > Streptophyta > Magnoliopsida > Fabales > Fabaceae > Clitoria > Clitoria ternatea. The sequence continues at coordinate 155,038,239 of CM075671.1, forward strand.
ATTCAAATTCTTTGACCATCATGGCTGACACATATAAGGACTTCCGACTAAGAGCATCGGCAACAACATTAGCTTTCCCTGGATGGTACATCAATTTAAAATCATAGTCCTTCAGGAATTCCATCTATCTCCTCTGGCGCATATTTAATTCTTTTTGGTCAAAGAGGTATCTTAAGCTTTTGTGATCACTAAAGACCACGAACCTCGACCCATAAAGATAATAATGCCAAATCTTCAAGGCGAACACAACCGCTGCCAATTCCAAGTCGTGAGTCGGGTAATTAACTTCATGAGGTCTCAACTGGCGTGAAGCATAAGCTATGACACATTCCTTCTGCATCAAAACACACCCAAGTCCATGCTTAGAAGCATCACAGTACACCACAAAGTCTTCTTGTAAATCAGGCAATGCCAAGATAGGCGCAGAAGTCAGCCTCATCTTTAACTCTTCAAAGCATCTCTTACATTTAACCATCCATACAAAAGGTTGGTTCTTCCTTATCAAGTTTGTCAAAGGTTTAGCAAGACGAGAAAAACCTTCGATAAACCTCCGATAATATCCGGCAAGTCCAAGGAAACTCTGGATTTCCGTAACTGATGTAGGTCTAGGCCATGCCATAACGACTTTAACCTTGGAAGGATCCACTGAAACACCTTCTTCGGATATCACATGACCAAGAAACTGGACGCTCGACAACCAGAATTCACATTTAGAGAGCTTAGCATACAACTGGTGTTAGGGAATCCTATTAGGGTCAGGCAGCGGAAACACAAATGATTCCCAAAAGAATTGCAAACACGTATGTCTTAAAGCATTATGCTAAATTAAAATTTTTAATTAGGGTTTACCTCTTGTAAACGTAAAACAAGATCCTCGATCGAAGCAATTGTAGCTTCGCCCTTAGGAGTCCACACGAGCACTCCCACCAGAAAAATAGAGCTCTAAATGCTAGTACGGAATTTTGTTTTGGTCTAATTTCTGAGCAGTAGTCTATGAGCATCTCATGCTCTATATATAGGCTTAGGTCTTGACCTGAGCTCTCATTAAACATTGGGCTCCTTACTCATTCTAAATGAGTTAGGCCCAAATAGTTTTATTTTCAGTCCAACTAAAATAAAACTATCCTCTGGTGGGCTTACTCTATGTGTGTGACCCTATAGGTAAAATATTCGGTTATATTAATAATAAACTATTTTATTATTAATATAAAATAAGAGCGGTATCTAGCAATACATCATTATGTACGAATATTATTTATCATCGACATGACCTATAAGTGATAATTATTTTATATATCTATTCTTTTTGTCACGATATCTAATTGAGCCCAAGGCATGCTCGTCGTCATCCTTGTATGGCCTAATTCATTTTACTTGATACCAGAGTAGACTTTATAGAATAAATATCTAATATTTATTCGTCCTAGCATGGCCATGCATTTCATTAGTCTCACTCCATCAAGTGGCCCATAGATATCACTCCTGTCACATAGGAGAGACAGATTCCATCTACATCACTCACATCCCTCTGCATAATTTATCTATTGCCTAATCACAATCTTTATGGTCATCTTATTACAGATAACGTTTGATTGTATTAAAACAATAAACTCCTTATATAGGAATCGTAGTGACTTCAGGTCGAAGGACTACATACCATTATCACATTGAGAACCGTTTATGACACTCATGTAACGATCCATGCAACGTCCTCATGGTGGGTCTGTCTAGTACAACATTACCCTTAATGTGTACCCGTGTAAAGACTTGATATCATATATCCATGATTTGTGAGATCAAATCATCAGTACATTTACACACTAATCTTAATGTATTTACATGTCCCCATGTAAATACTTGATTAGGGACGTTTTAGGAATAATTCTCATATGACCTATTATTCCAGGATAAATAGCATTTGTCTAAAACTGAAAATACTAATTTTATTAATAAGTTAAAATTGATACATTAATAGCTCGTAGTGCATACACCAACAACTGGTTCTCTCTAAGAACATTCAGCACAACCTTCAGATGTTCCTCGTGTTCCTCGCGGCTCTCAGAATACACTAGGATATCATCGATGAATACCACAACAAAGCGATCCAAGTATTCGTGAAAGATATGGTTCATGTAGCTCATGAACACCGCTGGAGCATTAGTCACTCCGAATGGCATTACAACATACTCATAATGGCCATATCACGTCCTAAACGCAGTCTTCGGAATGTCTTCGGTTCTCACCTGAATTTGATGGTAACTAGAACGTAAATCAATTTTCAAAAACACCACCGCACCTCTTAATTGATCCAATAGATCATCGATACATAGTAAGGGATATCTATTCTTTATCGCCAGCTTGTTCAATTGGCGGTAGTCAACACATAACCGCATGGTTCCATCCTTCTTTTTGACCAATAAAATAGGAGCCCCCCAGGGTGACACATTGGGTCGAACAAACTCCTTCTCAAGTAGCTCCTCAACTTGCTTCTTAAGTTCAGACAACTTCATAGGAGACAACCTATAAGGAGCGATAGACACTGGTTCCGCACCAGGTACAAGATCAATAGTAAATTCAACCTCCCGTGGAGGTGGTAAACCGGGTATCTCCTCGGGAAACACATCCAAAAACTCTAACACTACTGGGATATTAAGGGGATCGGGATTATTTGTCCCACTGGCAAGAGATAATAATATGCAAAGTTGAGCTATACCTTACTCATCAAATTTCCCCATATCAGAAGAAGGGAAATGACAGTCCGTGTTGACAGTCAACCAAAACCTTATTGGCGGAGAGCCAATCCATACCAAGTATGATCTCCAATCCCTTCATAGGTAAGCAAATAAAAGACACAACAAATCTTCTCCCTTCTAGGAGCATATCAACATTATTACACCGGTTAACCGATTTGAGACAAGTAACGGTTGGGGTGGTAACCACAAGGGCATTTTTCATTAAACACACCGGCAATCTCAATCGCCGAGCACAATCATCGAATATAAAAGAGTGAGTTGCACCTGAATCATAAATGACATGAATTGAGTTTTTGAGAATTTTGCACTTTCTTTCAACCAAATTATCTGCTTGTGCTGCTTCCTCACTGGTCACGGAAAACACCCTTTCGACATTTGGTTGAACATTTCCACCATTCCTGTTTACATCACGAGCACCATTGCTATTTCCCCGACCGTTGCCATGCCTTCCACCATTATAGCCTCCTCGGCCACCATTTCGGCCACCATTGTTTCCATTACCACGGCCCCGACCACTATTCCATGAGCGGGTACATTAGCACGGTTGGGAGTATTAGCTTGTACCGGAACCGGTCTCATAAGCATAGGGCATGCAGGATGGATATGTCCCACTTGATCATAATTAAAACACACCACATCCTCATGGTGTACACATTCATGAACATAGTGTGGACCACCACACCTATAGCATCTCGGCCCATTGGCATTTACATTGCCCCGGCCAAAGGTGTTACTGTTAACCAAGTGGCCTCAAGTACTCAAGAGGGGGGTGAATTGAGTATTAAAATTTTTTTACTTTGAATGCTTTTGAAGTTGATTCTTTAGTTACTATGTTTATTAAAGATGATAAACTTAATGGTAAGTAGTAACAATTTATACACAAGACAAAATAATAAGCACTTAAAAGGTCTAAGTAATATTCAAGAAATGGAATCAAATTAATCACAACACTATTTATGGTTCTTAGAAAGATTTCAAATTAATTCAAGAATATTACTTAAAGCTAATTTCAACAATGTTAATCGAAATAATTTACAACTTAATATAACATGCACTTAGTCCAAATTAATTGGCAATAATACAATAAACCAAGCAAGCAAGTTAAGTGCACAAATTAAATGAGTTTAGGGAAGAGAGATTTGCAAACCGATATATACGAGTTCCACCACACCGGTGTACGTCTCGCCTCTAAGCAAGCCACTTAGAGGATTTCCACTATTGGAGATTAGATATACAATTTTGAGAAATCGCGGCTTCCTAGTGTTCCACACTCAAGAACCTAATTCTCACAAGTACAAGGGCACCCCACCCAATCTCTCAATCTCACAATTTACAAGGTTGAAACCCAATCCACAACTCTAAGATTTTTGTTGTTTAAGTGTACAAGAATAACTCTCCAAAAGAGTGGATATACAAATTTAAGCTCAAACAAATTGGTAACTCTCAAAGAGAGGATATGCAAATTTTAGCTCACTCAAAATATTTTCCTCACAAGCTAACTCTCAAAATAATATTTCAAACAAAAATTAAAACAGAGAGTAATTTGACTAAGAAAAGAAGAAGTGAACGCTGGAGGAGAAGAGAGAAAGCAAGAAAATGTTTCGTTGTTGGGATTATTTAACCCTTCATTTCCTTCCTCTATTTATAGTAGCTGAAGGTATGATTTTTGCAATTAAAGAATCATAGTAGAGCATGGTATCGTTGCATTCTTAATTCCCTGCAGCATGGAGTGGTTTGGTGGAGCATGGTTCTTCGAGTATAAAATTGGTAGTGCGATCCATAATTTGCGTAGTACGATCTGTGCTGTCTCTATTTGAATTTAAACTGAATGAGTCGTTCAATGAATTGATTCCCAGCGTGAATTTTGCCCCTGATACAGCATGTGAATCGATTCCTTGAAGGAATGAATGGATTCCTTCGTGAGATACATAGCCATGAATCGATTCTTTAAGCTTTGAATGGATTCCCTGGGCAAGTAAGAACGGGTGAATCGATTCCTTTTAGGGATGAATTGATTCCTACCATTCAAAATGCAATCTTGGACCTAATAATTCGTGTGAATCGATTCCTCTTGGTATTCATTGTATCATGAATCGATTCATGTTATGCAAAATGTAATTCTGGACCTTTCTTTAAGTGGGAATCGATTCATGTGGCCTTGTGTTGCTTCATGAATCAATTCATGCACCTGTTGCATGATTTCTTGTGCTTTGTTTTACCCATTTGAATACTTGATTATGTACGGTTTGGTTTCTTTGATACTTGGCATTTTTGTTGTTCATATTTTACTTGATTTAGCCCTTTGTAAATGCCTTGACTCAAGTCCTTTTGTTGTTCATCAAAATTGATAGCTTGATCTTCATGAATTGATTCTTAATTAATCGCTTTGCATAACATCCTTAATATATCTTCATTTGTTGTATCATTATCAAAACCTACATTAACATATAAATACATTCTCCTCCTTTTTGATAATGACAACAAATGTTCATCTCTCAGGGTGTTAGTTTCATAACAATTCAAACATATAATTGAATACCACTTTGTCAATTACACATGCAATTGGATATCACTTGTTGTAAAGAAATATTATAAGGCTTCGATAGATAGAGATGTTGATTCTAGATTTTATCTCCCCCTTTGTAAGATACTTTATGCCATTTAGAATGTATATATTTATTTTCTCCCCCTTTGGCATCATCAAAAACTTTTAATAATATATAGCACTTTAAGACAGATACATTTTATAGAGATAGATATCATTTGCATATAAAGCTCCCCCTAAAACATGCAACATATATCACACAAAGTAATTCAAGGCATGTAGGCAGGTAATGTCTCATGGGTGTTTTGTGAGAAGTTATACAAGGATTAAAATTTTGCAATTTGCCAATGATTTTTGTTGCACAAGAAAGTCAAGAAAATCAAAGGTCATTTGCCATTTGTTTTTGAGATCCATGTGGTACATAGGAGATTATCTTGTGTCAAAAATGTGTTTTAATTAAATAGATGCTACTCGGGAATAAAACAAGTGATTTGTGGAGCATTAACATGATTATTGAAAACGTGATTGGCTTTTTAATGAAGAGATTTAACCATATATCACAAAGTAAATCATTATGTTCAAAGGAATGAGAATTTAAAAAGATAATTTAAAATCTTTAAGTTAAAGATTTGTAAAACTATGTTCAAAGAGTAAGAAAATGTAATAAGAATAAATCAATTAAGCAATTTCCAAAATTCCTAATTCCCTTCTAATATTTATAAATTGTTCTTTTGGAAGGGGTTTAGTAAAAATATCCACCAATTGTTTTGAAGTTTCAACATATTCAAGAACACACTCTCCTTTCAAAACATGATCTCTTATAAAATGATGTCTTATTTCAATATGTTTAGTCCTAGAGTGCATGACAGGATTTTTTGAGATATTTATGGTGCTAGTGTTATCACATTTAATAGGCACTTTGTTTAAAACAACACTAAAGTCAAGAAGTTGTTATCTCATCCAAAGAATTTGAGTACAACAACTGCCAACGGTTACATATTCTGCCTCAGCTATCGATAAAGCAACACTTACTTGCTTCTTGCTATGCCAAGAAACAAGGGAACTACCAAGTAAATGACATGTGCCACTAGTACTCTTTCTATCAAGTTTACAACCAGCAAAGTCAGAATCAGAATATCCTATGAGAATACATTCAACGCCTTTGGGATACCATGAACCAACATTTTGAGTACCCACAAGATATTTCAAAATTCTTTTTACGGTAGTGAGATGTGATTCTTTAGGACATGCTTGATATCTAGCACACATGCATACAGCAAACATAATATCAGGCCTACTAGCTGTTAAGTAAAGTAAGAAGCCAATCATACTTCGATATTTAGTTATTTCAACGTCTTTACCCTTCTCATCTTTGTCTAAGTAGCAAGATGTACTCATGGGTGTAGCTATTTTGTTTGCCTTATCCATTTCAAATCTTTTGAGTAGTTCTTTGCAATATTTTGTTTGACTAATGAAAGTCCCTTCATTTGTTTGTTTGATTTATAATCCAAGGAAGAAGGTGAGTTCTCCCATCATGGACATCTCGAATTCATCTTACATAATCTTGGCAAACTCTTGACAAAGAATTTCGTTAGTAGCACTAAATATTATGTCATCAACAGAAACTTGTACCAAAAAATTGTCATTGTTTTTACGTTTTATAAACAGCGTAGTATCAACCTTTCCTCTTTCAAAATTATTTTCTAAAAGAAATTTACTAAGTCTTTCATACCAAGCTCTTGGAGCTTGTTTCAAACCATATAAAGCTTTTCTCAATCTAAAAACATGGTTTGGAAATTTGTGATTTTCAAAATCGGGAGGTTGATCTACATAAATTTCTTCTTGAATATAGCCATTTAGAAAAGTGCTTTTGACATCCATTTGATAAAGCTTAAAATCTATACAACAAGCAAAAGCTAACAGTAATCTTATGGCTTCTAATCTAGCTACAGGAGCATACGTTTCATCATAGTCTATTCCCTCTTCTTGATTATATCCTTTAGCAACTAATCTAGCTTTATTTCTTGTTATTATTCCATTTTCATCTAGCTTATTTCTAAAAACCCATTTAGTACCTATTATTAGATGGTCATTGGGTCTTGGCACAAGTTCCCAAACTTCATTTCTTTCAAATTGATTCAATTCTTCTTGCATGGCCAACATCCAATGTTCATCAATAATAGCTTCATTGATATTTTTGGGTTCTATTTGTGATACAAAAGCTAAGTGATTGCATGCATTTCTAATAGCGTTTCGAGTACTTACACCTTTTGTTATTTCACCTATGACATTGTCCAAGGGGTGATTCTTTAAGGTGATCCATTCCTTTTGTTGAGGTTCGTCATTTTGTGTTGTATCTCCTTTATTTTTATTTCCTTCTTCATCTTCCAAGTTCATTTCTTGGAAGGTACCTACAAGATCATTAATTTTCTTTCTCGGAGGATTTTGGTTAAGTTCATCAAATTTGACATGTATAGACTCTTCAATTGTACATGTTCATTTATTAAAGAGTCGATATGCTTTATTAGTAGATGAATAACCTAAGAATATTGCTTCATCAGATTTTGCATCGAATTTGCTGAGATTATCCTTTCCATTGTTTAAAACAAAACATTTGCATCCAAATATATGAAAATAAGAAATATTTTGTTTTCTTCCTTTATAAAGCTCATAGGGGGTTTTCTTTAATATAGGCCTTATCAAACATCGGTTCATAACATGGCAAGCAGTATTTACCGCATCGGCCCAAAAATGTTTTAAAATGTTACTTTCATTTAACATAGTTCTTGCGAGCTCCGCTAAAGATCAATTTTTCCTTTCAACTACTCCATTTTGTTGTGGAGTTCTTGGAGCCGAAAAACTATGATCAATGCCAAATTTTTCACAAAACTTTTCAAAAGATTGGTTTTCAAATTCTCCCCCATGATCAGTTCGAATGGATGCTATTTTCAAATTTTGTTCATTTTGGATGACCTTGGCAAGTTTCTTAAATGCATGATATGCTTCATGTTTATGAGTAAGAAACAGAGTCCATGTATACCTAGAATAATCATCCATAATCACAAGACCATAATAGTTTCCACCAAAACTTTTAATTTTTAAAGGTCCAAATAAATCCATATGTAAAAGCTGTAAAGGTCTATTTGTTGAAACAACATTTTTCGCTTGAAAAGAAACCTTTACTTGTTTTCCCTTTTGACATGCGTCAAAAAATTTATTTTCGAATTTCAATTTTGGTAAACCAATTACTAAATCTTTCGAAACAAGTTTATTTAAATGGTCTATATGAATGTAAGCAATTCTTCTATGCCATAGCCATGATTCATCCTCTTTAGTTATAAAGCATTGCACATCATTTGAAGAAAGACAATCAAGATTAATCATATAAATATTATCAACTCTTTGACCAATGAATTTTATTTCCTTGTTTAGCTTATTTTCAATTATGCAACCGTTTGATTCAAAAACAATTTTATAGCCCTTATCACATAATTGACTAATACTAAGCAAGTTATGTTTGAGTCCTTCAACATATAAAACATCATTTATCAAAGTGGAAGAGTTTTTACCAACATTCTCGGTTCTTAGGATTCTTCCCTTTGTGTTATCTCCATATGTAACGAATCCTTTATTTCGTGGAGTAAATAAAATGAAATTACTTTTATCTCCCATCATATGTTTTGAACACCCACTATCCAAATACCAATAGGTGCTATTCGCTTTAAAGCATACCTACAAAACAAGTCAAGTTAGAGAGCTTGGTACCCATTTTATGTTGGGTCCTTGTAGGTTAGTTTGAGGTAATGTTCCTTTAGGAATCCATACTTTTCTCACAACCTTTGGCCCTAGTTTTCTAACATTACAATTAGATGCATTATGTCCTTTAAAACCGCAATGATTATATTTCATGAAAGGTGATGAAGTTTTACTAGGTGGTATAAAGAAGTTATTATAATTCTTTTGTTTCTTAACGGCATTGAAACCTAAACCTGTTTTATCAAACATACACCATTGTTTACCAAGTAAAACATTTAAGTTGTCTTTACCATTTGTAAATTTTTCTAGAGTTCTATTCAAGTCCAAAACCTTAGTTTCTAGCATGTCACATTTGTTTACAAATTCACAAGGTTTAGTCCTAGAGCATGCTTGAACATTTACTAATTCATTTTTCAAACATTCATTTTCTTTACAAACTTCCATAAGATGCATCTCAAGAGTGTCAATGTTTTTTCTAGATAATTTATGCTTATTAGACACTTTCATAAATTTATCATACAATTCTTCAAGAGCATCAAGTAGTTCTTCCTTATCTAAGTCATGAAAGTTTACCTCTTCTTCATCTTGGTGATTGGCCATAAGACAAAGGTTCGCTTCTTCATTTTTCGAATCGTCCGAGCTACTTATCTCATTTTCATCCCATGCGATATATGCTCTTCTCCTTTCTTTTCTTTTTTTGTTTTTCTTCTTTAGGTTTAGACAATCTATCTTGAAGTGTCCTTTCTTTCCACATTCAAAGCAAGTAGGTGAAGTAGAATTTTCTTTAGGATTAGGTTTCTTAACTTGTGATTTGAAGTTCCTTTGGAAGCATTTGCTCTTCATAAGCTTTCCAAAACGTTTTACGAATAGGCTTAACTCTTTATCCTCGTCAAGATCACTCTCAGATTCATCTTTAACAATTGAGGTGGCTTTGAGAGCTAGCCCTTTCTTCTTAGAGACTTTTTCTTCTTCCTCCGCTTGTTTCAAGTCTTTCAATTCTTGTTCTTATTCTTGGAGTTTACCAAACAAAGTGGCAAGAGACATATCATTTATATTGGGAGATTGCTTGATGGCCGTAACAAGAGGTTGCCATTCCCTAGTAAGACTTTTTAGAACTTTTTGGATAAGTTCCTTGTTAGTATAAGATTTACCAAGTGTAATAAGATGATTAATAATCAAAGTAAACCTCTTTTGAAGTTCTAAAATAGATTCATTGGAATTCATTATAAAGCTTTCATATTGACTAGTTAAAGTACTAATCTTAGAGTCTTTAACATCGCTAGTTCCTTCATGAGTTACTTGAAGGGTATCCCACATATCCTTAGCAGATTTACATGTAACTACTCTAAAGAACTCATCGAGACCTAAGGCTAAAGTGATAAAATTTTTTGCTTTGTAATTATATTGTACTTTCTTTTCTTCCTCACTAGTCCAATCATCCATAGGTTTTTCAACTTGTTTATCATTAACAGTATGAATAGGTACAAAAGGACCATTTTCAATAGCATTCCATACTTTCAAGTCAATTGATTGCACAAAAATTTTCATCCTTGCTTTCCAAAAAGCGTAGCCCTCACCATTGAAAGCGGGAGGTCTATTTGTGGCACCACTCTCGGGAAAAAGGTTTAGAGAATTTGAGGCCATTTGTTCTCTTGAAGCTGTTAAGCTTGATCTACCAAGAGTCAAGCTCTGATACCACTTGTTAACCAAGTGGCCTCAAGTACTCAAGAGAGGGGGTAAATTGAGTATTAAATTTTTTTTACTTTGAATGCTTTTGAAGTTGATTCTTTAGTTACTATGTTTATTGAAGATGATAAACTTAATGGAAAGTAGTAATAATTTATACACAAGACAAAATAATAAGCACTTAAAAGGTCTAAGTAATATTCAAGAAATGGAATCAAATTAATCATAACACTCTTTATGGTTCTTAGAAAGGATTCAAACTAATTCAAGAATATTACTTAAAGCTAATTTCAACAATGTTAATCGAAATAATTTATAACTTAATATAACATGCACTTAGTCCAAATTAATTGGCAATAATACAATAAACCAAGCAAGCAAGTTAAGTCCACAAATTAAATAAGTTTAGGGAAGAGAGATTTGCAAACCGATATATACGAGTTCCACCACACCGGTGTACGTCTCGCCTCTAAGCAAGCCACTTAGAGGATTTTCACTATTGGAGATTAGAGATACAACTTTGAGAAATCGCGGCTTCCTAGTGTTCCACACTCAAGAACCCAATTCTCACAAGTACAAGGGCACCCCACTCAATCTCTCAATCTCACAATTTACAAGGTTGAAACCCAACCCACAACTCTAAGATTTTTGGTGTTTAAGTGTACAAGAATAACTCTCCAAAAGAGTGGATATACAAATTTAAGCTCAAACAAAATGGTAACTCTCAAAGAGAGGATATGGAAATTTTAGCTCACTCAAAATATTTTCCTCACAAGCTAACTCTCAAAATAATATTTCAAACAAAAATTAGAACAGAGAGTAATTTGACTAAGAAAAGAAGAAGTGAACGCTGGAGGAGAAGAGAGAAAGCAAGAAAATGTTTCGTTGCTGGGATTATTTAACCCTTCATTTCCTTCCTCTATTTATAGTAGCTGAAGGTATGATTTTTGCAATTAAAGAATCATAGTGGAGCATGGTGTCGTTGCATTCCTAATTCCCTGCAGCATGGAGTGGTTTGGTGGAGCATGGTTCTTCGAGTATAAAATTGGTAGTGTGATCCATAATTTACGTAGTGTGATCTGTGCTGTCTCTATTTGAATTTAAACTGAATGAGTCGTTCAATGAATTGATTCCCAGCGTGAATTTTTCCCCTGATACAGCATGTGAATCGATTCCTTGAAGAAATGAATCGATTCCTTTGTGAGATACACAGCCATGAATCGATTCTTTAAGCTTTGAATGGATTCCCTAGGCAAGCAAGAACGTGTGAATCGATTCCTTTTAGGGATGAATCGATTCCTACCATTCAAAATGCAATCTTGGACCTAATAATTCATATGAATCGATTCCTCTTGGTATTCATTGTATCATGAATCGGTTCATGTTATGCAAAATATAATTCTAGACCTTTCTTTAAGTGGGAATCGATTCATGTGGCCTTGTGTTGCTTCATGAATCGATTCATGCACCTGTTGCATGATTTCTTGTGCTTTGTTTTACCCATTTGAATACTTGATTGCGTATGGTTTTGTTTCTTTGATACTTGGCATTTTTGTTGTTCATATTTTACTTGATTTAGCCCTTTGTAAATGCCTTGACTCAAGTCCTTTTGTTGTTCATCAAAATTGATAGCTTGATCTTCATGAATTGATTCTTAATTAATCGCTTTACACTACATCGTTAATATATCTTTATTTGTTGTATCATTATCAAAACCTACATCAATATATAAATACAGTTACCATGTCCACCGTGTTAGTCCTCAAATTTTTAATAAAAGCTTTAATAAAAATTTCATAAAAATTACAAAAATTAGTTTAATTTGTTAGAAAATTAGGATTTAAATTCAATAAATGAATGTTGTTGGAAATAATCTGCCCTTGATCAATTTTCTCTAAGTTTTGCAGTGAAAAAGTTAAGAAATCAAGAGAAAATTACACTGGAGGAGCTGACGCGTAGCCTCACCCCACGCGTAGCATCAACAACTATTTTTGATGCTGACGCTACGCGTCACAGCCATGCGTAGCGTCAGTGCTGCGTGGACTCCACATCCAACTTGGCTAAGCACTCAGCTTTGACCCAATAATGGCCACCCCACTCAGCACCAAGGGCCACCGCACTAAGCACAAATGGCAAAAATACAGTGGAAACACGTCCAAGTGGCCAGGCATGATCATATTTAATAATTTGAAGTGGCCATTATCAGCTGTTTGATGGAAGCTGAGTCAGGGGTGTGACACGTAGCGTCACACTGACGCGTAGCGTCAGCACCCTTGCTCAGCCCTATAAATAGGGCCATCCAACACCATTCTAGATCATCCCCATAGCATCCCATTCTCTTCTTTTCTCTCTTGTGCTCGACTTTGAGTAATTTTGTGAGTTGTAGTTCTAGAATAGTTTTCTAGATACTTGAGTGTGTTTTTGGTGTATTGTGATCATTGTATCGTGAAGTTCCCATCGTCTTCATAATGTCAAACTCTGTAAGTGTTGTTTTTACTTTCACCATGTGTAACTAATTTATTTATGTTGGAATTGGTGAACTAATCTATTGAGTATAATGTTGTGAATTCGACCTCTGCATGTTTATGATTCAAGTCCATGTTAGTATTTCAACCTTTTATTAATATGAACATCAAACGGGAGAATGATTTTCATGTGTATTGAAACTTGTTTTATTAGTATGAATCTCAAATGGGAGAATGATTGTTCATGCCGTATTGAAACTTGTTTTGACGAAAGTAAAAAGTTGGAATACCCTTGGTATCTCAATTCTATAGCGGTTGTTAACCATTGTTGCCATAAGGCCAGGTCTTAATGCAAGTTTTTATTGAGAAAGCTCACGAGGGATCGGACTTTACGGTGAATTCTTAGAATTTATATCACGAGGAATCAGTTATAATGATTTTAAGCTGCAATGACATGAAACTTGATGATTAAATATCCATGTCTTGAGTTCCTCATTGTTATTCTAGATTAGGGATCCAATTTCCAACATAATTTGTTTATCTGTGTTTATCTTAAGTATCTTACCTATTCTAAATTGCAACTCAACTTTTTAGGTAGATTTTATTTTCTTTTATCTTATGAACTACTCAATCATGCTATCCTGTGAATATTGTATAAATTGTATATAAATCATTCTTTTATCTATAACTTCCTTCATATTTACCATAGTAAATAGAAAATTACTGTTGTTATTGAACTTTCAATCCCAGTGGAACGATATCTAAATTTTGAAAACTACAAACGATTGGTGCGCTTGCCAATTAACAACCCGGTGGTGGAAACGAACTATTGAGACGCTATTTCCGGGTTAACAAGTTTTCTTGGGCCGTCGCCAGGGATTGAATTGTTTCAGTAAAACAGTAAATTTTTAATTACCGTGGTAAATATTTTTTTACCTTAGTTAACTTTTTGATTATTTATTTTTTACTTATTGTTACAACTAACCTTCTTTGTCTAGTTTGTGTATGCAAACTCGATCTACCCCAGGTAAAATTTATTTTGATCCTGAGATAGAAAAGTTTGTAAAGAAAATGAAGTCTTTGAAATCTAAAACACAAACTAAATCTTCTTCTACTTCTAATTTTGAAAATTCAAATATGGCTGCTGAAAGGAGAACATTGGGACAGTTTGCTGCTATTAATGGTCCACCCCGAGTTTCGGGTATGTTTCAAGGACCTGTTGTACCAGTGGAGATTAAACCTGCTACTTTAAATATTATTCAAAACAATCAATTTGCTGGTTTAAATCATGAAGAACCATATGAACATTTAACTATTTTTTATGAGTTATGCAGCACAATTGGTTTTGAACCCAATCAAGAAGAGTCTGTTTACATGAGACTTTTTCCTTTTTCATTGATTGGTAAAGCAAAAGAATGGTTTAAATCTTGTCCACCGGGTAGTTTTACAAACTGGTCCGATGTTGAAAGAAAATTTTTGGAAAGGTTTTATTCTCCTTCGAAATATTTTGAAGCAATGACAGCCATACACTCTTTTTCTCAAAATAATGATGAATCACTAGGAGAGACATGGGAACGATTCAAGGCACTTTTGAGAAAGTGTCCAACTCACAACCTGAATGATGCCGAAAAGATAAGAATCGTTTACCATGGTTTATTGCCTCAGTTCAAGATGATGTTAGATACTTGTACAGGTGGTTCTTTAATGAACAAAACTATGGAGGAAGCTATTGAGATATTGGAATCAATGGCTATCAGTGGCCGCCAAGCAAAACATGAAAGAGGTAATGTACAGAGGAAGCCAGGAATGCTCGAATTAGGAGTAAATGATGCGGTGTTGGCTCAGCAAAAATTACTGACCCAACAAATTGAAGTTATGAGCAAGCAATTGGAAAAACTCCAAATTGCTCAAGTAGCATCACCACCTGCTCAACTTAAACAATGTATGCACTGCATGGGAGAAAAACCATGTGGTTACTGTGGAAATGAGCAAGAGCAAGCCAATTTCATGAACCATCAAAGAGCACCCTTAGGTAATTTTCCTTTCAATCATGGAAATTCTTTTCCTAACAATTACCTGCAGGGTTGGTAAAATCAGAATATTGGCTAGAGACAGGACACTGGACCTTCCAATAGACCTCCTAACAATCAGTTTAAGCAACAACAAACTGACAATGCAAGATTGACAAGGATAGAAGAATCTATTCAACAGTTATTGCAGTTTGTGGAAACAAATGAAGCTGCCCGAAAAGCATCAGACATACAAATGGGACAGCTTGCAAAAGAAATAGCCGAATTAAAGAGTTCTGGGTTTACTGCAAACACTCAAAACCCAAGGGAACAATGTAATGTTGTTTCTTCTGATATTGTAAAAATTGATTGTAAAGAAAAGAGTGAGAAAAAGAAAGAAGAAGAAGAAAAAGAAAGTGAAAAAATAGAAAAAAATGAAAAAAATGAAAAAGAAAAAAATGTGCAAGTAAATACAGAGTAAGAAACAAACTGTATAACCCCGAAAAAATGTAAAGATCCGGAGAGTTTCACCATTCCTGTAACAATTGGAAATATCAACATCAGGAATGCGTTATTAGATTTAGGGGCTAACATCAACTTGATGCCCTTAGAATTAATAAAGCGCATTGGTGAATATGAGCTAAAAGAAGCAAAGACAGAATTACAGTTTGCGGATCGCTCTATCAAAAAGCCTTTTGGGATTGTGGAAGATGTACTGGTAAAGGTTGATAAGTACCACTTCAGAGTTGACTTTGTGGTACTGGATATGAAGGAGGATACTGAGATCCCCCTGATCCTAGGAAGACCTTTCATGAAAACTGCAAGGATCAAAGTAGATGTTGATCTAAGTATGGTTGCAGTCAAGGTTTATGAAGAAGAAGTAAGCTTCAGTGCTCATGAACACCTCAGGACAAGTAATGAGGAAAAAGTTTACCCTTCAATCGAACCAGGTATATCTCTTCCCAATCAATTAAATTGTTTTAAATTAACCGATGTCTTGAAAGATGAAAAACAGGTAATAAAGCATCGAAAAAGAAGAAGGAGGAAGAAAAAGACAGGTGAATCCTCAACGAATATTGGGAGACCACCTGATTAATCAGAGGTAATGTCTGGCTGGAGACATTAAATCTAGCGCTCAATGGGAGGCAACCCATTTTGTTATTTGTTTATTTTAATTTATGTAAAAAAATAAAAATAAAAATAAAAATAAAATATAAAAAAATAAAAAAAAATTTATCAATCAAATTTTTTGTTAGTAAGTTAATACACTTAGAGTTTTTACACAATGAAACTTAATTTTGTAAAATCAATTATTAGTTCTTTATAACTTAGGAATTTTGATAAATTTAATTACAGTAGGTTTATTAACCATCAAGCAAATTTTGATAGCCCGGTGAGCAGAGAGATATCTTTTTATATACTTGAGGGTTTAATCGACATATTTTCAATTTGAATTGATTTTGCTTTAATCTCTGATTTGTGTTGTTGTACAGAAAATTCAGGAAAATGATCAAGGCACATTTTTGGTGAAAAAAACCTTAGGCCAAACAGCTTACCTTGGTAAAAATTCTTTTATACTTTGCAAGCCAATTTGAGCCTAAAATAAAATTCCTTGGTACCCTTAAAACTAAATGTAACATCCCAGTTTTGAAATTAAATGCTGAATGAAGAATAAACCATTAAGACTTGATTTCAACTAGAAATAACTGTTAATTGCATTTAACTAAGTGGGTTTAAGCTATTAAAGTACAAAAAATGGTGCTGGTCAGGGATGGGGTGGAGTGCACGTGGCTGCTGCAGCACACACTCTCCCATCCCACTCTTTTCTTAGTTATGCGCATGTACGCACATATATATATATATATAAGCGTGAGCCCTTGGCAGAGAAACGCACTTGCTATTTCTTCAGACTCCCTCCTCCGTCACTTCATCCTCTACTTCCTCTCTTCGTCTCCATTCTTCTTCTTCTTCTTCTTCTATCTTACTCTTCGCTCCTGGAGGTCTGGGTTACAGTACTGGAGAACGGATCACACTTCATCCCAGAATCAGGCGCAGGGTACGACAAAGCCAAGGAAGACCGGACGAACCAGGAGAAGGACATCGGACCCAACAACAAGAACGAAAAAGGTTTCTGAGGATTCTTCTAAAGGTAGGGGGCGCTTGCATGTCGAATGCATGGTCTAAGAACGGTACCGGATGAATGTATTGCTGAATGCGGGTGTGTGTGTGCATGTTTTTATAATTATTAGAACTGATGCTGTGCATGTGTGCATGTATTCACAATTACTAAAACTGATGCATGATTTGAGATTCCGATAGTGATCTTCGTGGCGATGGCGTAGTCTGCTCGTGGATGATAATGATGGATCTATTTTGTTGTCACTATGAAAAGTATGTATGTGCATGTTCTTATTTGGATTGCTCAATGTTGTTAGTCTGATGACCGATTGTAATATGCGCTGGTGTGACTGATTGAATGAAGACGAGTAGTGGAGGATATTCATTCTTACTTAATGACCACGGTAAGGTGTTCATGGCGCAATGATGTGTAATAATGAATGTGTTAGTTGCATGAGTAAGAGTGGGGTGACCCATGGAAGGTCAAGAACCCCAAGGGAAATGACTTCCAGTTACCAACCCTGGCTAGATCCCAATAGAGCTCGTGGTAGCCGTTGGAGCTAGAGAAGAGAGTCTCGAGACGCCGTGGGAGGCCGGTGCCACCTGGTAAGAGCTGAGGGACGAGGGGCCAAAAGAAAAAGGGGGCTGTAACTGAGAGTCTTTACCCGAGTCGGATCCGCAGACATGCATATAGAAATAAGGCTGATTGTGTGATGTATAAATATATATATATGTGCATGTGTATGAGTTTGAATGCATGAATATATGTATTTAAATGTGGAATAAACTCTGTGAATTATGAGTGTCATGAATGTTGTTTGAATTGTATGAATTTGGTTACTTGAGAAAGGTTGAATGATAGCAGGAGCGCGTACTGACGCTGATACCGAGTCTGTGAGTATCATTTTACATGTAAAAGCTCACCCCTGCAGTGGCCATTTTCAGTGAATGTCTCCCGTGAGGAGGATCAGAAGCAGAGCTGGAATGCTGGGCGGAGTGCTGATGCATTTCGAAGGTTTAATTAAGGCGTTGTTAGACGAAGCCCGGACTGGCTCATACCGGATGTTAATGTTTTGTGATGAATAGAACTTTATGAACAAGTAGAAGTCTGATTTTGCATTGTAAATATTAATATACACTTTTATGTATGTATATAGATGTATGGTTTTGGTGTGCGTGATGCTATGTGCTGCCTTGTTTTATAAACGTGCTTAATAGATACGCAGGGACAGTATGATTGAGCAGGCTATAGCCAAGTCAGAGTAAATTGAGAATTGTATTAGGAAAACTTATGTCGGATACGTTGGGCGGAGCCGTACCCCGCCCGAAGTATGGGAGCAATTCGCCCAGGCGTAAGGATTCGCGCTGAGGCGATGTAGTTATTAGAATGAGATCCCGGTGTTGACTCCTGATCTGGGCGTGATGGCTGAGTCCGCCCAGGCGTTGTCATAATTAATTGAGTTGGGCAGAACAGGTTCAGACTCCTCCTTTCTCCATAACCTACTATCGTATATGTACCCTGTAACTTCTCGTTTTCTGAGTAAAATGCGAGTGTGAGGATTTACTTAGTGAACCCTTGTCCAGACCCGATGGAGGAAATTACCTTGTAGTTGTGTTAAAAAGACGTTATGTAGATTTCGTTAGACGGCGTCATACCTCGCCCAAGTAACTAGGACAGCCCGCCCAAGATAAATATACCCCGCCTAGCCAAGTAGGATGATTCTACTCCGCCTTCCACCGAAAGCTACGCGTGTGAATGTATTAACATATTTCCCTTATTTATTCCTCCTGTTGAGTAACCAGCATTACTCGAAGGGAAGCCTCATTGCGAAATCTCCTCTATCCGCTGCTGCATTACCATACTCCGCCTGGACGGTGTTGTGCAATCCGCCCTAGTGTTGGTGCGTTACGATAAACCCATCGAGCCGGCCTCAGTTTTTGGCTTCCCTGTAGGTTGCCTTATGCGCGTGAATGTTCTTAGTTTTTCCCCATTGCCTGCTCTCTTCTACATCAAATGTTACGTGACTGTTTTTGTGAAAAATTTTCTCATATTTTGGGACTTATTAGTTGCAAATAATTAGGATGTTACATTTTGGTATCAGAGCGGACCGAAAAGTCCAAGGCCAAAGTATGCTTACCAAGTGTAAGCGGTGGTGTTTGTGTCTTTTTGATTGAATGGTTGAAATTGTTCTGATGCTGGTTGACTTGATTGATGATTGTCTTGACGACAAGGGGTTGTTTTCCCCTGGTCCGATTGTGTGTATGACTTAGGCGAATGACATAATGTGCTAAGTTATTAATTGTTGGACTAATAACTAGATCGGTAGTAAGTGGCTCCGTATACTTATCCTTAAATGCCGATTTCAGGATAAGAAATGGCGCATCGTCAAAGTATGGAGGCTATAGCCACAGCATTCCAACGCTTTGCTGATGTGTTTGAAAGGCAAGGCCAAACTCAACCTGAGGATGGCCATGTGCTGGACCGCTTCCTGAAGAGGAAGCCGAGTGAGTTCTTAGGAGGACGGAACCCTGAGGCGGCGTTCAAGTGGACTCAGGAATTAGAGAGAATTTTTAGGGGTCTTCGATGTACCGAAGCCCAGAAGGTGGAATGCGCAGTGTATATGCTGCGAGATGAAGCGGAGAATTGGTGGAAAATAGCTAGAAGCCAATTCCCCGAAGACGATAATCAACTGACGTGGGACGATTTCAAGGCCTGCTTCTTGGACAAATACTTTCCCGACACAGTGAGGAGTCGGAAAGAGCTGGAGTTTATGGAGTTAAAACAGGGCTCCATGACTGTGGAAGAATACGCGACCAGATTTGAGGAATTGTGCCTATTCTATCCGCCCTTCCAGCAGCCAGGAACGGAGCACTCCAAGTGTCTTAAGTTTGAGAACGGACTGAGATCGGATATTAAGAGGGCCTGCAGATACCATGAAATCCGGAGTTTCCCTGCCTTAGTGAACAAGTGTAGAATATTCGAAGAGGATGACAGGGCCCATTCGGGCCAGTGCAGCAGAGCTAACCAGCACTTGAGGCCTCAGCAATCACGTTTCAAGAGGCCAGGGAACGTGAGGAGGAATGAACCCTTCACCAGATATCAGAACCAAAATGACCGAGGGAGACAGATGAGTGGGCGACCAAGGTATGGCGGATGCTTTAAATGTGGCGGTGATCATTTTGCTAAGGAATGCAATGATACAAATGTTAAATGCTACCACTGCGGAGAGAAGGGACACGTTCGCCCCGACTGCCCCCAACTCCGCCAGGCAAACACCAATGTGCGTCAAGGAGGATTTCAAGATCGAACCAGAGTGAATGATAACCAACGACCTGGTGGCAGAGGCAACGGAACCAGAGGAAATATGATGCGTACCCCGAACAGCCGAGAAAGGAACACCGGCCCAACAACGACAGGAAGGATCTACACCATCAATGCAGAGGATGTTGCACCAGCAAACGATCTAGTACAATGTAAGTGCTCACTTGGAACGAATATGCTTAATGTTGTTTTCGATTCGGGAGCAACCCATTCTTTTATAGCTGATGAGTGCGTGAAACGGTTGAAGCTACCAACTGTGTCTATGAACCGGACTTTAGAAGTGGCCAGCCCCACTGGCCCTAGTGTGTTCACATCGTTATTATGTAAAAATGTGGCATTTGAGTTGTATGATCGGAGTTTCACCTTCGATCTGATTTGCATGCCCTTAAAGGGTCTTGATATTGTGCTTGGAATAGATTGGCTTTCAGCCAATAAGGTATTAGTAGATTGTAGAAACCGAGAGATAGTTTTCCCAAAACAACTCACTGAAGATGGCACGGCACTAGGTATAACCCAACTATTTATGATGCTTTGTCTAACCAAAGATGAGAATGAGCCCCTAGTGAACGAAATTCCGGTTGTCTGCGAATTCCCAGAAGTGTTCCCAGAGGACGTCCCGAGTGTACCTCCCCATAGAGAAGTTGAATTCTCTATAGACTTGATCCCTGGAGCCGAACCGGTCTCCAGTGCACCCTATAGAATGTCCTCAACTGAATTGGTAGAATTGAAGAAACAAGTGGATGAGTTACTTGAGAAGCAGTTCATTAAACCAAGCGTGTCACCATGGGGCGCACCTGTGCTACTTGTTAAGAAGAAGGATGGCAGCATGAGACTTTGTATAGATTATCGACAGCTTAACAAGCTCACAATTAAGAATCGATACCCACTGCCTAGAATTGATGATTTAATTAACCAGCTGCGTGGAGCCTCAGTCTTCTCGAAAATCGACTTACGATCAGGATATCACCAAATCCGAGTGAAGGACTCGGACATTCCTAAAACTGCCTTTAGGACCAGGTATGGTCACTATGAGTATGTAGTGATGCCGTTCGGTGTGACAAACGCCCCTGCTGTTTTCATGAATTACATGAACAGCATATTCCATTCCTTCTTAGATCGGTTTGTCGTTGTCTTCATCGATGATATTCTAGTTTATTCTAAGACATCAGAGGAGCATGAAGGACATCTCAGGACGGTACTCCAAGTATTGAAGGAGAAGCAATTGTTTGCAAAGCTTTCAAAGTGCGAATTTTGGATGGATGAGATCCACTTCCTCGGGCATGTGATCTCCAAGCGAGGCGTCTCGGTGGATCCTGCGAAGGTAGCTGCTGTAATAGCGTGGGAGAGGCCCAGATCGATCTCGGAAATAAGGAGTTTTATGGGCTTGGCAGGTTATTATAGAAGGTTCATCGAAGGTTTTTCTAAGTTGGCATTACCCCTGACTAAATTGACTCGGAAGAACGTTCCTTTTGTATGGAGTCCGGAGTGTGAGAGCAGCTTCCAAGAGCTGAAGAATAAGTTGACAACTGCTCCGGTGTTGGCATTACCTGAGTTACGAGAAAGCTTCGTGGTCTATTGTAACGCGTCCGGACTCGGATTAGGAAGTGTACTCATGCAGAAGGATCGAGTGATAGCATACGCCTCTCGACAATTGAGACCCCACGAACAACATTATCCGACCCATGACTTGGAGTTGGCAGCAGTAGTTTTTGCATTAAAAATCTGGAGGCATTACTTGTACGGATCCAAATTTGAAGTGTACAGCGATCATAAGAGCCTTAAATACCTATTCGACCAAAAGGAGCTGAACATGAGGCAGAGAAGATGGATTGAGTTTTTGAAGGACTATGATTTCGAGTTGAAATACCACCCAGGTAAGGCGAATGTCATAGCAGACGCATTGAGCCGAAAATCCCTCCACATAGCCGCCATGATGGCAAAAGAAGTTGAGTTGTTGGAGCGGTTCCGAGACATGAACTTGCATGTTGACGCCCCTTCCTCTCAGAAGATGACAATCGGTACGTTGAGGATTGCCAACGAATTCTTAAAATCCGTGTACGAGCAGCAACAGGCGGACTCTTACCTAGCTGAAATGAAGGAAATTCAGGCTAAAGGAAAGGATTTATCCTTGGCAGAAGGGTCAGATGGGATCTTCCGGGTGAGGAACAGAATATACATACCAAGTGAAGGGAGATTGAGAAGAATGGTGCTTGATGAAGCCCACAAAAGCCTACTCAGCATTCACCCAGGAACCACGAAGATGTACCACGACTTGAGAAGACAGTTCTGGTGGCCCGGACTAAAGAAGGATGTGGCGGAGTACGTGGCCCGGTGTATCACTTGTCAGAAATCGAAGGTAGAGCACCAAAAACCGTACGGTGCAATGCAGCCTCTAGAGATCCCCGTGTGGAAATGGGACTCAATTGCGATGGATTTTATCATGGGATTACCCAAAAACCGAGCGGGCCATGATGCCATTTGGGTCATTGTTGACAGATTGACGAAGAGTGCACACTTCTTACCTGTAAATATGAAGTACCCATTGCATAAATTGGCTCGAATCTACATTCAAGAAGTTATTCGATTGCATGGCATACCTACTTCCATCGTATCGGATAGGGACCCTAGATTTACGTCCAGATTTTGGACCAGCATGCATCAAGAATTGGGGACGAAGCTTTGGCTTAGTTCTGCCTACCACCCCCAATCGGATGGACAATCCGAGCGAACAATTCAGAGTCTAGAAGACTTATTGAGAGCGTGTGTGTTAGAGTACGGTGGGGACTGGGAGCAGTACCTTCCCTTGATCGAGTTTACGTACAACAACAGCCATCATCACAGCATTGGCATGGCACCTTACGAGGCATTATATGGGCGTAGATGCCGAACCCCACTCTGCTGGTCGGAAACGGGTGAAAGTCTATTACTGGGACCAGACATCGTGAAGCAAACCACAGAACAGATCCGAGTAATAAGGGAGAAGATGAAAGCATCACAAGACAGGCAGAAGAGCTACCATGACAAACGCATCAAGCCATTGGAATTTCAAGTCGGAGATCGAGTGTTTCTGAGAACCTCTCCGAGTAAAGGAGTTGGACGAGCCTTAAAAAGTGGAAAGTTAAGCCCTCGCTACATCGGACCTTATGAGGTAGTAGAACGGATTGGCCCCGCGGCATACCGCCTCGCGTTGCCAACTCACTTGTCCCGATTGCACAACGTATTTCACGTGTCTCAACTAAGGAAGTATTTGCATGACCCCAGCCACACGATGCCTGACGACGAGGTAGAAATTAAGGAAGACCTAACCACTGTGACTACACCGGTTGGGATCGTGGATCAATCGGTAAAGCGCTTAAGGAACAAGAACGTAAGGCTGGTTAAGGTGGAGTGGCAGCAAGGCAAGATCACCTCCTACACGTGGGAACGCGAAGACGCCATGCGACAGCAGTACCCCGAATTGTTTACCTACGTAAGTACCGACTGAATTTCGGGGACGAAATTCTTTTTCAGTGGGGGAGAACTGTAACATCCCAGTTTTGAAATTAAATGCTGAATGAAGAATAAACCATTAAGACTTGATTTCAACTAGAAATAACTGTTAATTGCATTTAACTAAGTGGGTTTAAGCTATTAAAGTACAAAAAATGGTGCTGGTCAGGGATGGGGTGGAGTGCACGTGGCTGCTGCAGCACACACTCTCCCATCCCACTCTTTTCTTAGTTATGCGCATGTACGCACATATATATATATATATAAGCGTGAGCCCTTGGCAGAGAAACGCACTTGCTATTTCTTCAGACTCCCTCCTCCGTCACTTCATCCTCTACTTCCTCTCTTCGTCTCCATTCTTCTTCTTCTTCTTCTTCTATCTTACTCTTCGCTCCTGGAGGTCTGGGTTACAGTACTGGAGAACGGATCACACTTCATCCCAGAATCAGGCGCAGGGTACGACAAAGCCAAGGAAGACCGGACGAACCAGGAGAAGGACATCGGACCCAACAACAAGAACGAAAAAGGTTTCTGAGGATTCTTCTAAAGGTAGGGGGCGCTTGCATGTCGAATGCATGGTCTAAGAACGGTACCGGATGAATGTATTGCTGAATGCGGGTGTGTGTGTGCATGTTTTTATAATTATTAGAACTGATGCTGTGCATGTGTGCATGTATTCACAATTACTAAAACTGATGCATGATTTGAGATTCCGATAGTGATCTTCGTGGCGATGGCGTAGTCTGCTCGTGGATGATAATGATGGATCTATTTTGTTGTCACTATGAAAAGTATGTATGTGCATGTTCTTATTTGGATTGCTCAATGTTGTTAGTCTGATGACCGATTGTAATATGCGCTGGTGTGACTGATTGAATGAAGACGAGTAGTGGAGGATATTCATTCTTACTTAATGACCACGGTAAGGTGTTCATGGCGCAATGATGTGTAATAATGAATGTGTTAGTTGCATGAGTAAGAGTGGGGTGACCCATGGAAGGTCAAGAACCCCAAGGGAAATGACTTCCAGTTACCAACCCTGGCTAGATCCCAATAGAGCTCGTGGTAGCCGTTGGAGCTAGAGAAGAGAGTCTCGAGACGCCGTGGGAGGCCGGTGCCACCTGGTAAGAGCTGAGGGACGAGGGGCCAAAAGAAAAAGGGGGCTGTAACTGAGAGTCTTTACCCGAGTCGGATCCGCAGACATGCATATAGAAATAAGGCTGATTGTGTGATGTATAAATATATATATATGTGCATGTGTATGAGTTTGAATGCATGAATATATGTATTTAAATGTGGAATAAACTCTGTGAATTATGAGTGTCATGAATGTTGTTTGAATTGTATGAATTTGGTTACTTGAGAAAGGTTGAATGATAGCAGGAGCGCGTACTGACGCTGATACCGAGTCTGTGAGTATCATTTTACATGTAAAAGCTCACCCCTGCAGTGGCCATTTTCAGTGAATGTCTCCCGTGAGGAGGATCAGAAGCAGAGCTGGAATGCTGGGCGGAGTGCTGATGCATTTCGAAGGTTTAATTAAGGCGTTGTTAGACGAAGCCCGGACTGGCTCATACCGGATGTTAATGTTTTGTGATGAATAGAACTTTATGAACAAGTAGAAGTCTGATTTTGCATTGTAAATATTAATATACACTTTTATGTATGTATATAGATGTATGGTTTTGGTGTGCGTGATGCTATGTGCTGCCTTGTTTTATAAACGTGCTTAATAGATACGCAGGGACAGTATGATTGAGCAGGCTATAGCCAAGTCAGAGTAAATTGAGAATTGTATTAGGAAAACTTATGTCGGATACGTTGGGCGGAGCCGTACCCCGCCCGAAGTATGGGAGCAATTCGCCCAGGCGTAAGGATTCGCGCTGAGGCGATGTAGTTATTAGAATGAGATCCCGGTGTTGACTCCTGATCTGGGCGTGATGGCTGAGTCCGCCCAGGCGTTGTCATAATTAATTGAGTTGGGCAGAACAGGTTCAGACTCCTCCTTTCTCCACAACCTACTATCGTATATGTACCCTGTAACTTCTCGTTTTCTGAGTAAAATGCGAGTGTGAGGATTTACTTAGTGAACCCTTGTCCAGACCCGATGGAGGAAATTACCTTGTAGTTGTGTTAAAAAGACGTTATGTAGATTTCGTTAGACGGCGTCATACCTCGCCCAAGTAACTAGGACAGCCCGCCCAAGATAAATATACCCCGCCTAGCCAAGTAGGATGATTCTACTCCGCCTTCCACCGAAAGCTACGCGTGTGAATGTATTAACATATTTCCCTTATTTATTCCTCCTGTTGAGTAACCAGCATTACTCGAAGGGAAGCCTCATTGCGAAATCTCCTCTATCCGCTGCTGCATTACCATACTCCGCCTGGACGGTGTTGTGCAATCCGCCCTAGTGTTGGTGCGTTACGATAAACCCATCGAGCCGGCCTCAGTTTTTGGCTTCCCTGTAGGTTGCCTTATGCGCGTGAATGTTCTTAGTTTTTCCCCATTGCCTGCTCTCTTCTACATCAAATGTTACGTGACTGTTTTTGTGAAAAATTTTCTCATATTTTGGGACTTATTAGTTGCAAATAATTAGGATGTTACACTAAATCTGTTTTTACCATTCCCTATACTTGATTGATTAAAAGAGCAGTTGAAATCAATGAAAAAATATTTTGAGTGTTCTCACAAAAATGGGGAGTGAAAATAAGCAACTTGATTCTTTTTAGAAAAAAATAAAGTATGGAAAAGAAAAGTCAAAAATAGTGAAAAGAATCAAGTTGGGGGTATTTATTTTTCATCAACAAAAGAAATGAGAGTTTGGGTCAAGAGAAAGCCTAAAAAAAATTATAAAATGCTCTTTTATGATTTCAGGTTTTTAAATTCCAAGAAAAACCATTGATTCTTGTAAACCAAGCCTCATTACAACCCGTGAAAAGACCTTGTGATTTTTGAACTAATTCTGTATAAATAACCATTGATTAGATGACAAACAAAGTTAAATTCGTTTGATCTTATGATTGATTGAGTGAAACAGGTTACCTATTACATAGAGATAAACACCTGTGAGGTAAGCCTGAAATTCTGCTTGATTGTTAATAGAATATTGTAAATAAATTTTATCATTAAACCTTTGTTATACTTGATACTAATTTTTGATTATTACAAAGTTAGTTAAATTGTGAAAATTACTTTTTGTTGTAAATTCTCGGACTAACTCAAAAATTTGATTCCAAATTTTTATTTTTCTTATTTTTTCTCTCTTGCTCGAGGACGAGCAATGTCTCAAGTTGGGGGTATTTGTTAGTCCTCAAATTTTCAATAAAAGCTTTAATAAAAATTTCATAAAAATTACAAAAAATTAGTTTAATTTGTTAGAAAATTAGGATTTAAATTCAATAAATGAATGTTGTTGGAAATAATCTACCCTTGATCAATTTTCTCTAAGTTTTGCAGTGAAAAAGTTAAGAAATCAAGAGAAAATTACACTGGAGGAGCTGACGCGTAGCCTCACCCCACGCGTAGCATCAACAGCTATTTTTGATGCTGACGCTACGCGTCACAGCCACGCGTAGCGTCAGTGCTGCGTGGACTCCACATCCAACTTGGCTAAGCACTCAGCTTTGACCCAATAATGGCCACTCCACTCAGCACCAAGGGCCACCCCACTAAGCACAAATGGCCAAAATACAGTGGAAACACGTCCAAGTGGCCAGGCATGATCATATTTAATAATTTGAAGTGGCCATTATCAGCTGTTTGATGGAAGCTGAGTCAGGGATGTGACGCGTAGCGTCAGCACCCTTGCTCAGCCCTATAAATAGGGCCATCCAACACCATTCTAGATGATCCCCATAGCATCCCATTCTCTTCTTTTCTCTCTTGTGCTCGACTTTGAGTACTTCTTTTGTGAGTTGTAGTTCTAGAATAGTTTTCTAGATACTTGAGTGTGTTTTCGGTGTGTTGTGATCGTTGTATCGTGAAGTTCCCATCGTCTTTGTAATGTCAAACTCTGTAAGTGTTGTTTTTACTTTCACCATGTGTAACTAATTTGTTTATGTTGGAATTGGTGAACTAATCTATTGAGTATAATATTGTGAATTCGACCTCTGCATGTTTATGATTCAAGTCCATGTTAGTATTTCAACCTTTTATTAATATGAACGTCAAACGGGAGAATGATTTTCATATGTATTGAAACTTGTTTTATTAGTATGAATGTCAAATGGGAGAATGATTGTTCATGCCGTATTGAAACTTGTTTTGACGAAAGTAAAAAGTTGGAATACCCTTGGTATCTCAATTCTATAGGGGTTGTTAACCATTGTTGCCATAAGGCCAGGTCTTAATGCAAGTTTTTACTAAGAAAGCTCATGAGGGATCGGACTTTACGGTGAATTCTTAGAATTTATATCACGAGGAATCGGTTATAATGATTTTAAGCTGCAATGACATGAAACTTGATGATTAAATATGCATGTCTTGAGTTCCTCATTGTTATTCTAGATTAGGGATCCAATTTCCAACATAATTTATTTATCTGTGTTTATCTCGAGTATCTTACCTATTTTAAATTGCAACTCAACTTTTTAGGTATATTTTATTTTATTTTATCTTATGAACTACTCAATCATGCTATCTTGTGAATATTGTATAAATTGTATATAAATCATTCTTTTGTCTATAACTTCCTTCACATTTACCATAGTAAATAGAAAATTACTGTTGTTATTGAACTTTCAATCCCAGTGGAACGATATCTAAATTTTGAAAACTACAAACAATTAGTGCGCTTGCCAATTAACAACCCGGTGGTGGAAACGAACTGTTGAGACGCTATCGTCGGGTTAACACACCGCCTCTAGCTTGGACATTAGAATGAGCACTCCTCTAAAAATGTCCCCTTCTGAAATTTCCCTACCTCTTGAAACTAGAAGATTGACCCTTCAACTTAGAGTCAAATTTAGAATGCTGCGGGGGAGCATGTTCTTTATAAATGTGGCACTTATTCACAAGTACAGTGAAGCTTCGGATTTCTTGATGACAAATGGCCCTTTGAATATCAGGGCTTAGACCATTCTCGAACTTCACACATTTCGAGGCTTTAGTTCCCTCTTGTTGATAAGGAGGGTAGAATTCATAAAGTTCTTCGAATTAGGAAGCATACTCTTCCACCGTCATTGTGCCTTGTTTGAGTTCCATGAACTCGAGTTCCTTCTTACTCTTGTAGCTTCCGGGCACATACTTCCTCATGAGTTCATATTTAAAATTTTCCCAAGTCAAGGGAATAGCAGCAGCATTCATTCTACTCTTGGTGAGTCTCCACCAAGTCTCCGCTTCATCTCTCAGCATGAAAATAACATACTCCATTTTCTGGAGCTCATTGCACTTGAAACTATCAAAGATCCGCTCAACATCTCGGATCCAAACATAGGCTTGTTCGGGCCTGAATCCACCATGAAACTTAGATGGTTTCCTCTTCAAGAACATGTCAAGGCCTTGAGTACCTTGAACCGTAGGAGCAGGTTGTCTTTCCGCTTCTTGCCTATCGCGGTTTTATGACTCAAGGAGATCCGCAAAAAGATTCAAAGCTTTAGCTATAGCATCATCGTTATCTTGACGACGATGGGCCATCTCAATATCTATAATCGTAACATGAGATTTAACTAACATCAGTAAACTCATTCATAAAACTCCTCTATAGTCTCATACTATAGTACTCCATCATAAAATTAAGTTATGGCCCTCCATCATGGAGTCCAATATCAACCAATTCATATCAAAGCTCATAAAAGCACATCATCTTATCATGGCATCGTATGCGTTCACAAAACATAAGAATTCATCATTGAGAGAGAATAGTGTGAAGAAAGCTTGGCCGGACTGATAGCAATCACATTTAATCCATAGTCAATTCATACATAACCAAGCAAAAATGGCAATCACTCATCAATTGCATATCATGTTCCAATAATAATAATTAATCACAACAATAAAGAGTAAATAATGCTCTGATACCAGGTTGAGACACCCCAAAAATAGGGGTAAATTTTTCACGAATTTAATATTGTTGATTTATGAAAAATGTAAGTGGTGAAGCTATCATTTGATACCCTGGATCTATGAAAGACCCATCTCATATATGGAGATATGAGAAGGTAAGTAAAAGAAACCATGAATGAGGAATCCTCAACCGAAAATAGTGGAGAAAATTATTCAAAGTGATGCTATATGATTGAGTTCAAGAGATCAACCATTATGAAAAATTAAGGTGATCAAATTACGCCCAAGGTGTTTATAAGATGATGCAAAACCAAGATATAATGTAAAGAAAAGGGAAAATAATTTAAATAAAATAGTTTAAGGGATCAGGGCACCCCTCGCTCAAGCGAGAGCCACACTCGCTTGAGCGAGTCCCAATTGGACGCTTGGGCGAGACATAGAATGAATTGATCAAAAGGAATAAATGAAGGATCAGGGGCCGACTCGCTTGAGCGAGCCCCATCTCGCTTGGGCGAGATTCTCAGAAGTCGCTTGGGCGAAGCAAGCGAGCACGGGCAAAAATCATCCAGAACCTACCCAAGGCTCACTCGCTTGAGTGAGCATCACTCTCAAGGGTCTTTCGCTCAGGTGAAATTCGTCCAGCGGTGAAATTCCCTCGCTCTCGCTCAGGCGAGTGTCGCGACCGGGATCGCGACGGCACGGCCGACCCTCAAAACGATCTTTTTTGTTTGAAAAGAAAAATAGGGAGTCGCCACCAATATTTTTTAGGATAAAATACCGGGAAAACCTTTCATTAAAGCGCTACTTATAAAAATGAAATTCCATGTTCGGGAGTCTAATTACAGGTGAGGAAGGTATTAGCACCTCACAACTGTCCGTTATAAAAACGGTTACCTCAATATGATAGCGCGCATTATAATTAACCCAATAATTATTTTAACTTCTTCATTAAAAAGAAAATACACGAAATGACAAAATATATATATATATAAATAAACAAAACAAACACGGAATTTTTACATGAGATTAACAGGACGTCTCGTCCAAATTAAACTCGCTCCACCCTTTTTTTAAAAAAAAGAAAAATGAGATTAACAAGACGTCTCGTCCAAATTAATCTCGTTCCGCCTTTTTAAGAAAATAGAGAAATAGAAATTACAATAATAATGAGAATAATAATATTCATTACAATCTTTTTTCTAGTCCAAATAGAATGTATGAAGCACTCATTTTTTGTTACATATTTATTACAAACCTAGAAAGGGGTAAAAAAGAAAAGAAAAGCAATTTATTTAAGTGGGAAAATGAAATTCCGAGTGAAAAGGTGAAAAACCGAGTGAAAAATGGAAAAACCGAGTGAAAAAGTGGAATACCGAGTGAAAAAGTAGAATGCCGAGTGAAGGTTGAATACCGAGTGAAAACAGTGGGCTGACCGAGTGAAAGAGGGACGGTATTGGAGTTAATAGGAGAGGGACAGTGTTGGTGAGGATTTCTGAGGGGGGCAGTGTTGAATGAGAGGAAATAGGACGGTGTTGGGATGAGAAGAGTTTGGAGTGAGGAGCTGAAGACGGATGGGTGAAAGGGAGCTGGGTGAGGTCGGTTTCAGTGAGGATGAGGACGGTTTGGAGGGAGGACAGTTTGGAGTAAGGACAGTTTGGAGTGAGGAGTTGAGGACGGATTGGAGGGGGGTGTGAGGTATGTGTGTGGTTTAGAGGGGTTGTGAGGTGTGTGTGTGTGTGGTTCGGTTTGAGAGAAGAAGAGGAAAGGGAGAGTAGGGTGAGAGAGGGTGAGGGAATGGGACGGTGGAAGGGGGCTGTGAGGATGGTTGGGAGAGGAGAAGGAGGTCGGTTGGTGTGGGATTTGAAGGAGGTGGACAGTATGGTGTGAAGAGGGGGCTGTAAGGATGGGACGGTGTTGGAGGCTGTGAGGAGGGGTGAAGAGAGCTGTATGGAGTGGGGGACAGTGTTGGGATGAGGAGGAGAGGGGACGTTGCTAGGGTTTTGAAGGAGGTGGACAGTGTGTTTGGAGGAGGAAGTGAGGGAGAGTACGGTGAAGGAGAGTGTCAGGTGTTTCCAAATAACAGTTCCTCTTTTTTTTTTGAGAAGGCTCTCCTCTCTATTTATAGAGGTCTTGGGCAGTCTCAATCGGTGGCAAGTGGACTTCTTTATTATTTTTCCTTGCCAGCCACCCCACTTGACCAGCCGCCCCACTTGGCCAGCCTGGATGGAGTTAGTGGACACAGCTTGCACCTAGGCAGCTATAGGGGTCGGCAGCTAGTCTTTGTAATTTTGTCAGCCGCCCCCCATAAGTCAAAGATCCACTTGGATAGTGGAAATCCAAGTCAGCAAGGGCACTCGGTGGGAATATGGGTCGGATTTTATGTTCTCTCCAAAATCTGAGTGGAAAAGGTGCCTTTTGTGCACAAAACCGAGTGGAAAGGTGTAGTTTATACAAAAACCGAGTGAAGAATGACTCGGAACCGACTGAAATGTTTGGAGTTTGACTCGGAATGGTTGAATAATGACACAGAATTGGATGAAAGATGACTAAAAAATGGCTCGAAAACTGACTGAAGAGGATTCACTCGGTGCTGACTGAAGAAACTTCACTCGGTGCTGACTGAAAAGTCTTCACTCAGTGCTGACTGAAGAGTCTCACTCGGTGCTGACTAAAGAGTCTTCACTCGTTGCTGATTGAAGAACATCACTCGGTGCTGACTGAAGAGTCTTCACTCGGTGCTGACTGAAGAACATTACTTGGCAACTTGAAGGGAATTTAATCACTCGGAAAAAACTTATTCGGATTTGCTTTTAAGTCATTCAGTAGACTCTTTCTTCCCTCGGAAATCCGACTGGCTTCTCACTCGGATGTGTTCATTCGGAGTCGGCTTTGTTGTCAATCAGCACTTAGAACTTGGACATATTCACTCGGAACCGACCTCGGGAGTCGGTCTCATCTTCCAATTAGAATGGAACTTGGACATTTGCACTCGGTTTTTGCCTTCTCCTCACTCAGAACTTGGAAATTTAGCAACTTTCACTCGGAACTTGCCTATTTTCCACTCTGGAATTGGAATTTGAACATTTTTACTCGGAATCTGCCTTCTTCAGTCAGAACTTGGAAATTGGACATTTTTCACTCAGAAACTGCCTTCTTTCCACTCAGAATTTGGAAACTTTGACATGTCCACCCGAAAACCGCCTTCTTATCAGTCAGAAATTGGAATTTGGCAATTTCACTCAGAATTGGCCTTCTTTCCACTCAGAAATCGGAATTTTGGCAATTTTCACTCGGATCCAGCCTTCTTCTCACTTAGAACTTGGAAACTTTGACATGTCCACTCGGAAACCGCCTTCCTTCCACTCAGAAATCGGAATTTTGGTAATTTTCACTCGGATCCGGCCTTCTTTCCACTCGAAAATTGGAATTTTAGCCATTTTCACTCGGCAAAATCCTTCTCCTCATTCAGAACTCGGGATCTTGGGAATTTGCACTCGGATAGTCTCATTTTGCTTGGAATTTCTTTCCCTGAGTCCTTTCTTGAAGCTTTTTCTTCATTTTTTTGAAATTTTCTTGAAGCCCAATCAGAATATCACCTTGCCACGTTTCACTCGGAGCTTCTTTACTCGGAAATGATCATTCCGAGTCATCTTACTAGGAAATGATCATTTCCGAGTCAGATTTTTTTTTATTTGTATTCTTTTCTTTTTTTTCTTCTTTTTTTTCTTTTCTTTTTTCTTCTTGTATTCTTTTCTTTTTTCTTTTCTTTTTTTTCTTCTTTTTTTTTCTTTTTTTTTTCTTTTTTTTTACTTGTATTCTTTTCACTTGTGGATATCAATCGGACTGAAATAGGTGTTCACAACGAGATTCCACTCACCTGGGCGAGTTACCTCCAGTAGCCAAACACTGATGCTAGGGTAGTCTCGCTTGAGCGAGACACACTCTCGCCTAAGTGAAAATTGACCAGTGGCCATACACCATCACAGGGGTATTCTCGCTTGAGCGAGAATTCCTCTCGCTTGAGTGAGAATAGCAATAAAAATGCAGAAAATGCTGGAATCACTCAACACATCATACCAAAATTCAATTTAATCCATTTCATTTAAATTCATAATATCTTATTCATCATATTTAACATTTAAAGCTTGTTCTAATCGATCTTACCCATAGATTTACCTTCCAATTCATGAATTTCATCTCAGTCTAACTTACTACCTAGTATAGTCTATAAAGTGAAATCTTTCATGTAACTAGCTTTCATTCATAAGTTTCACTACATCCAAACTTCATTTTTTTCAAATATCCAATCTAGGCTAAGGTCATTAATGA
Source organism: Clitoria ternatea (assembly GCA_037962975.1). Lineage (NCBI taxonomy): Eukaryota > Viridiplantae > Streptophyta > Magnoliopsida > Fabales > Fabaceae > Clitoria > Clitoria ternatea. The sequence goes on from CM075671.1 coordinate 155,072,717, forward strand.
AAATGGGCCATAAACTCTAGGATCTCATTTTCCTACATGACCTTCCAAAATTACCAATATATGTTCATCATCCATACAAGTATCTATGACAATTCAAGGCTGTACAAAATATGCAGAATACTATATACATTACAAATATTCCACACAAACCATAAAATCAAAATGTTGCCGGCCAAGGCATTCTTTACCCAAAATAGGCTTCCTTCACACCACTTCACCACACCAAAGCTCTATAAGCAACCCTACAGCACATGAGCTAACAAGATATACCACATGGAGAGTGAGTATACTTTCTCAATGATGAAAATCTACAATTGTGATAATATATACATGAATGCAATATAAACATTCCTCCTTAAGGAAAATTCGATCATCACCAAATCAAACATTCATCAAATTTACTGAACACATATATCCATTTAAATTCATAAGAACACATCACCATTAACCCATTTCCAGTTGGTAATAAAAGGGAGTTCCATCTACTCTTTACACAATCTCCTCTACAGGATATCACTCTATGCCATGCTCCTATGGCTAATGCACATGCTAGTGTTTAGGATGCATATGCACGGATTCGATTTCATACCAACAGGTGATCGCAACCACCATAATCATTCATTCATATTCATGGGTTTCCCGCCTCGTAAGGGGTACTCCCTCTAGCAGCCTCGCAAGATGCTTTCTCGTGATCACAACCACGTTCAACAATTCATAATGGTTTCCCGCCTCACAAGGGGTACTCCCGCCTCATGATCGCAACCATGGGCATTTAATCTTAATGGTCCCGCAGGGCCTTTCATTTCAAACACCAGGTGATCACAACCACCGGTCCAATAATCACAGGAACTCGTAAGCCCTTTTATATTTCTAACATCATGTGATCGCAACCACTTATCAACATTATCATGATACGCATGCCATGCTATGTATGCAATGCTCATGCATGCCTCAATCTCATAAGGGCTATCTCACCCTCTCATTTAGGGTACACTCATACTCAATTACAACATTAATTTTCCAAAGTCAACATATCCATTTATATATTCCATTCATAAAATTTCAAGAATCCATATAGTCACAGATTTCAAGCATTCATCAAGCCACACATGGATTCCATAACACTTCATCACATATTATACCACTCCAAGTCTCATTAAGGCTTCAATCCACAATCAATCATTTCAAGCACCAAATTCAATTTCACATCACAACCATATGATACCACATTCATTCAAGTAAACATGCCACATTACATTATCATATACATTATCATCATACATGTTCTTATACATTTAGAAAATACACCCCTCTCCTACCTCAAGAGAAGTAGACTTCTGATAAGAGTCTAGTTTGCATTAGTTTTAGAGTTATTTTTGTTTAAGTTTTCAGGTTATTCATGCTAGTTTTCCCCTTTATTCCAAGTATTTTCTTTTGTTCCATACATGTTACTTGGGTGTCTCTATTTTGTAGGAATAAATCTATTTCAGGTCTATAAACTTGGAAAATATGGCATTTGATGAAGCATTGAATGAATGAAGAAGAGTTCAAGCCATTTGAAGTTCAAAAATAAAGCAATATGACCCTTGAAATACAAGATAGAGAAAAGATATACCTAAAAGAACATTTCGGGACCTCAAAGCGCTGTCAAAGAACAATTTTTACAAGGTCCAAAAAAACCCACTGCCAGTGGGTTTTTCCCACTGGCCGTGTTTCCCTCTGCCCAAAAACCCACTGCCCGTGGGTTCCTCTGCCTGGAAGTGAAAAATAGGGATCCTGGACCCCCTGCCACGATCCACTGGCCGTGGGTTTTTCCCACTACGAGTGGGTTTTGCACGTTCTGCATTTTTGTCACTTTTTGGGAGCGGTTTCTGGGGTTAAGAGGCAGTTTTCAAAAGGGAAAAAATACAGAGACATTGAGGGACATTTTTTAGGGGAAAAAAAAGAGCTTTGCCAAGGATTTTCGAAGGGGATCAACGCCAAAACGTCAAAGGAGATCAAATTCTGCAGATTTGGGAGAAAGATTTTGGGAGATTTAGTGAGAACTTCTTCTTATATTTTCTGAATCCCTCTTCATCTTTTGATTTTCCTTCTATATTTGGTTTGAATTCCTTGTATTGTAGTATTGTTATAGTTGTTTCCATGGCACATTAAACATTTCTCTTGGGAATTAAGGTGTAGCATTTATGTGAACCCATATGTGATGTTCTTCATTCTTGATTATTGAATTGTGTTCTCATTCGATTTTGTGAGTTCTTAATGCTTCCATTAAGCTTAAAGATAAGTATGGATGATTGTAAACGGTATGGGTAATCGAAAGATTAGCGTATAGTTTGAATTACACAAAATCAAACCTAGGGATTCGGGTTACGAAAGTGAAGGAAACTCTTTGAGGGATATCTGAGTTTTCATAAAGCTTAAAGGACCTAATTAGTGAATTAAACGTGGTTCTTCAATAATTAGGTATGTTAGTGAGGTTTCGAGAGAAAGTCACTGATCAATTTAGGAAAACTCGCCTTAAGAAACATGATTTAATGATCTAGAAATCGGATTGCATTAAATATTGGCACCCACTTTTATGTGAACCTTTACTTCCCAAGAAATTAATCTGCATCGTTTCCAAGTCAATCCTTTTATTGTCGTTGCTTAGTGTTCTCTGTTTATGTCATTTAGTTCTTTGCATTATAAATTTCTGAACCAACAAATGATTTGTCTAGATAATCAAAATGCTATAATCCGGTAATTGGGAACAATCTCTATGGGACGATAATTTTATTACTACGATACCCCATGTGCTTATGGTAGGCTATCAAGTTTTTGGCGCCGTTGCCGGGGATTGTCCCCCAATATTGGCTAAACGGTGTTTTGATTAGACTAGATTCTTTTATTTTATTTTTTTTGCATAATTTTTCTACATTATTTTATTTTTCTACATAATTTTTCTGGTTTTTGTTTTAATTTTTCTACAGAATTACGCTTGGGTATTTGTGTGTTTGTGGATTGTGCAGGTTCCTTTATGCGAAAGTGTTCTAGCTTCGAACACATCTTCAACCCTGAAATCGAACACACACTAAGGAAAATCAGAGCACTTCAGAAACAACTTGAACAAAACAAGCAACAAGCTTCGAGTTCAAACACCGAAGAGCAAATGGATAACCCTAACAACCGAGCACTTCATGATTTTGCAGCACCCAATGCAATAGGTAGGAGGCCTAGCATCACAAGGCCAACCATTGAGGCTAACAACTTTGAATTAAAGCCATCCTTGCTCTCAATGGTCCAACAAAACCAATTTGGAGGTTTACCATCCAAAGATCCGAATCTACACCTCCAAATCTTCCTTGAGTACTGTGATACACTCAAGGTGAATGGCGTTTCAAGTGATGCAATCCGGCTCCGGCTTTTCCCATTCTCTTTGAGGGATAAGGCTAGAGCATGGTTGTATTCACTTCCGGAGGGATCGATCACTACTTGGGAGTAGCTATCTCATGCCTTCCTAAACAAATACTATCCACGGAGCAAAACTGACCAACTGAGGAAGCAGATCATCACTTTCACCCAAAAAGATAATGAGACACTATATGATGCATGGGAAAGGTATAAAGAGTTGCTTCGAGAATGCCCACACCATGGAGTGGAAAGATGGTTGACGGTCCACATCTTCTATAATGGTTTGACCCCGAACCAAAAGGTTACATTAGATGCTACAGCTGGCGGCACTTTTATGAGCAAGAATATGGAAGAGGGGTACAATCTTATAGAAGAGGTGGCACAAAACACCTACCAGTGGTCATCTGAAAGGAGTTTACCATCAAAAACTCCAGGTAAGTATTCTTTAGATGCAATTTCCCTTCTAACTGCTAAGGTAGAAGCTCTTTCTGTTAAATTTGATAAGTTAGGAAGAGGTGTTTCTAATGTGGTTTGTGAATTGTGTGGAGTTACAGGTCATAGCATAACAGGTTGTCAGCTTGGTGTATCCCAAGGCCCCGAAGCCGAAATGCAACAAGTGGATGCTATTGGGAGCTATGGTGGAAATTTTAGGAATAATTACAGATAACAAGGCCTACCAGGATTCCAATATAGACCTCCACCATTCCAAGGGAATCAAGGCAACCGGAATAACTTCAGGTCACAACAAGGACCCTATGTTCCACAGAAATCAAAATTATAGTCCTTGATGGAGACATTTTTGACCACTCAAATTAAGCAAAATGATGAGTTCTCTGAGGCTATCAAGAAGTTAACCTCCAAGGTGGACTCTCTTGCCACTCATAATAAGGTGTTGGAGAACCAAATTGCCCAACAAGCCTCATCTTCAACAAGAATGCCAGGAACTTTTCCTGGAAAGCCTGAAACAGGACCATCCAATCAAACCATGGCTATCACTCTTAGGAGTGGCACACAGTATGATGGTCCGGTTGGGATAACTGAAGGGGAGGCCAAGAAAGAGAAGAAAGGGGAAGAGTCTTCTTCTCATCTGTTAATAGAGGAGGAAAAACAGAGTGAGAAGAAGGAGGAGGTGAAACCTTATCAGCCTCCCGTTCCATTCCTTCGGCGCTTGGCTAAGGCTAAGTTGGATAAATAGTTCGGTAAGTTCCTTGAGGTTCTTAAAAAACTATACATTAATGTTCCTTTCACTGATGCTTTACAGCAGATGCCCACTTACGCAAAGTTCTTGAAGGACATCTTGTCCAATAAGAGGAAATTAGAAGAGGATAGAACTATAGCACTTACTGAGGAGTGCAGTGCACTAATCCAAAAGAAGCTACCCCCCAAGCTTCAGGATCTAGGTAATTTTTCTATCCCTTGTGTGATTGGTGACATGGCTATTGATAGAGCATTATGTGACTTAGGAGCTAGTGTTAGTCTTATGCCATTGTCTATTTCTGAGAAATTGGGATTAGGAGAACTAAAACCTACTAGGATATCTTTACAACTTGATGATAGGTCTATTAAATACCCTGTAGGCATTTTAGAAGATGTTCCAATAAAAGTAGGAAAGTTTTTTATACCTGCCAACTTTGTGGTCCTTGAAATGGATGAGGATTCGATGATCCCTATTATCTTAGGCAAGCCATTTTTGGCAACCGCGGGTGCAGTTATAGATGTTAAGAATGGGAGGTTGTCTCTGACTGTGGGACACCAAAAGGTGGATTTTAACCTGAAAAACGTTTTAAAAAAGCCTTTTAATGATGATGTTTGCTGTAGTGTGGATTGTATTGACCAAGTGGTGAAGGAAGAAACCCTTCTTGATGAACCACTTGAATCTGTTTTCTTGATTGAGCCTGCAGGAACATCAAGTTGCTTTGAAGGAGAAGCACCACCAAGGCATGATACTGAGGTCATGCATGATAAAGACATGGGTCCCCAACTAGAATTGAAGCCTTTACCGGCTTCATTGAGGTATGAATTCCTTGGCCTGAACTCTACATATCCTGTGATTGTGAGTGCTGAATTGAATGCTATGGAAACTAAAAAACTCCTAAAACAGCTTAGGTTGTATAGGAAGGTTATCGGGTATACCATGGATGACATAAAGGGGATTAGCCCTTCATTTTGCATGCATAGGATTACTGTAGAGGATGAGAGTAGGCCAACAGTAGAACCACTTATGAGACTAAATCCTAAAATGTAGGAAGTGGTTAAGAAAGAAATCCTGAAATTGTTGGATGCTGGTGTCATATATCCCATTGCTAGTAGCAAGTGGGTAAGTCCAGTACATGTGGTTCCTAAAAAGGGGGGGATAACTATTGTGAAAAATGATAAACAAGAATTGATTTCAACTAGGATAGTTTCTGGGTGGCGCATGTGTATTGACTATAGAAAATTAAATAGCACCACCAAGAAAGACCATTTCCCTCTTCCTTTCATTGATCAAATGCTTGAGAGGCTTGCTAAGCATTCTTATTTCTGTTACTTGGATGGGTACTCTGGTTTTCATCAAATCCTTATCCATCCATCTGATCAAGAGAAAACCACTTTTACTTGCCCTTATGGGACATATGCATATAGAAGGATGCCATTTGGCTTGTGTAATGCGTCTGCGACTTTTCAAAGGTGTATGTAGGCCATTTTTTCTGATTTAATTGAGAATGTCATGGAGGTATTTATGGATGACTTTTCTGTACATGGTCTTAATTTTGATAATTGCTTGACAAATTTGTGCAAAGTGTTGCAGCGTTGTAAGGAGACCAATTTGCTCTTAAACTGGGAGAAGTGCCATTTCATGGTACGAGAAGGCATAGTTCTTGGGCACATGGTGTCTGAGAGAGGAATTGAGGTTGATAAAGCTAAGGTGGAGGTGATTGAAAAATTACCCCTACCAACCAATGTGAAGGGCATTAGAAGCTTTCTTGGGCATGCCGGGGTTTACCGGTGGTTCATTAAAGACTTCAGCAAGATCACCAAGCCTCTGACTAACCTTTTGGGTAAGGATGTTCCTTTTATTTTTGATTCATCTTGTCTTGAGGCTTTTTGCAGGATTAAGCAGGCATTAATTTCCGCTCCTATAGTACAACCCCCCGATTGGGAACTCCCATTCGAACTGATGTGTGATGCTAGTGATCACGCAGTGGGGGCTGTACTTGGGCAGCAAAAGGATAGGAAGGTGCACATGATCTATTATGCTAGCCGTACTCTTGATGTGGCTCAGGTAAACTATGCTACCACCGAAAAGGAATTGTTGGCCCTTGTTTTTGCTTTTGATAAGTTTAGATCATACTTGGTAGGTTCACATGTTACTGTATATATAGACCATTTTACTATCAAGTATCTTTTAAATAAAAAGGAAGCAAAACCTAGGCTAATTAGGTGGATCTTGATTTTGCCAGAATTTGATTTAGAGATAAAGGATAAGAAAGGTACTGAGAACCTTGTTGCTGACCTTTTGTCTAGGTTGCCATCTGAAAAAGAGGATATGGGTGATGTTGTTCCCATCAATGAGTCTTTTCCAGATGAACAACTCTTAAGTCTTAGCATTCAACAAGTCCCTTGGTATCCTAATTTTGTCAATTTTCTTGCATGTGGCATTGTACCCCCTGACCTTGGTTTTCAGCAGAAAAAGAAGTTTTTTGCAGATGTCAGGCACTACTATTGGGATGAGCTCCTCTTATTCAAACAGTGTGCAGATGGATTGATTAGGAGATGTATTCCTGAGACTGAAGTTTGAGACATCCTAGATCATTGCCATTCTCTCTCTTGTGGAGGCCACATGAGTACATCTAAGACCGCCTCAAAAGTGTTGCAAGCAGGGTTCTATTGGCCAAATATATTCAAGGATGCGCGTAAGTATGTCCTCACTTGCGATGCTTGCCAAAGGGCGGGTAATATTGGTAAGAGGCATGAAATGCCACTTAATAGCATTTTAGAGGTTAAGTTATTTGATGTGTGGGGTGTTGACTTCATGGGACCCTTTCCCTCTTCTTTTGGAAATCAGTTTATCCTGGTAGTAGTGGATTACGTGTCTAAATGGGTGGAAGCCATTGCTTCCCCTTATTCGGATGCAAAGACTGTTATAAAACTTTTAAAAAGATTATTTTTCCGAGGTTTGGGGTCCCTAAATGCATCATTAGTGATGAAGGGTCTTATTTTATTGAAAAATCCTTTCAGACCCTCCTAAAAAAGTATGGGGTAAGACATAAGGTTGCTACACCTTATCACCCCCAAACTAGTGGCCAGGTTAAGGTATCTAATAGGGAGATCAAAAACATTCTTCAGAAAGTGGTTAATACCTCCCGTAAGGATTGGTCTATTAAATTAGACGATTCCTTATGGGCGTATCGAACCTCTTATAAAACTCCCATTGGAACCACACCCTTTAAACTAGTCTATGGGAAACCCTGTCATTTACTTGTTGAATTAGAATACAAATCCTTTTGGGCTATCAAAATGCTTAACTTTGATATAAAGGTTACAGGTGAAAACAGGTTGTTGCAGTTGAATGAGCTTGAAGAGCTCAGGTTGGATGCCTATAAAAATGCCCGCATATATAAAGAAAAAACCAAGCAATGGCATAATCGACACCTCCTTAGGAGGACATTCCAACCAGGTGACATGGTCCTACTCTTCAACTCTAGGTTGAAGCTTTTCCCTGGTAAGCTAAGGTCCCGATGGTCAGGACCATTTAAGGTAATAAAGGTTTTCCCATTTGGAACCGTTGAGGTATGTAGTGAGAAGTCTAGTCCATTTAAGGTAAACGGACAAAGACTTTAGTACTACTTGACGGGAGAACCGATACAACAGGCAAATGTCTTAGACTTGTTTGATGTATCAGTCTCCTAAACTCAATGGGTGCTAAGCGTCTGGTTGAAGACGTTAAAATTAGCACTTGTGGGGAGGTAACCCATTTCTTATTCGTTAACTATTTTTCTTATCATTCAAATAAAGTTTGTTTATTTCATTCAAGTAATTCCAATTTAGTTTGTTGCATGTTTATTTTCCATTCATAAATAAAGATTAATAGTCCCAATGCGTTGCATTGTTTTTTTGGGTTGTTTTTTTTGCATATTCCTCTTTTTAATTTGTTATATTGATTGCATACATGTGTTTCCATTGGTAAGCTGCATAAATAAATGCAAGTCGTTATGCAAATTAAAAGAGTTTTAATGTTACAAAATAGTAAAGTCCACTACCAGTGGGTTTTTCCCACTGGCAATGGGATTTTTACCAGGGTCAAATGTAAAAAGGAAAGATTTTTCTGGGAAAAAACAGAGGAACCCACTGGCCGTGGGAATTTCCCATTGCCCGTGTGTTTCACACAGGTTCAAGGTGGCAAAATTTTTAAATCCAGGACAGTGAAACCCATTGGCCGTGTGTTTTTCCCACTGGCCGTGGGTTTCAAACAGGTCCAACATGCAATTTTTAAAACCCATGGCAGCGAGACCCATTGGCCGTGTGTTTTTCCCACTGGCCGTGGGTTCTCATACAGCTACAGGTTTTGCTTTTAAATACACACACTGACCATGGATACCCCCTCCACTCTTGCACACTCTCTCATTTCTTCATACTACCTCTCCTAACTTGAGAAATTGCTTGAACCCCACTCATTTTTCCACCAATTTCTTTCACTAATCACCAAATCTTCATCACCCCTCTCTATTTTTTTCATCAAAGTAAGTTTCACTCTTCATTCACATCTTGGGGTTCTTTCTTTTAGTTTGGGGTTATTCTTTTACTTGCTACCTTGAGTGGTTTTTGATGAAATTGATCATGGAAACATGTTTATATATGTTCATATGTGTTTATTTTGATGAAAATTTCATGTGGGTACTCTATCAAACTCTTGTTTGGGTTTCTCTTATTCATCATGTTCATCATTATGCATAGAAACCCACATGTAATTTTTCTTCATGATTGACACCCCATGAAACATAATGGACATCTGTTGCATTATTGTTCATGTGTGAAGTGTGATATGTGAAATTGGGAGACTTGGTAATGCATGTTTCATGGATTTCTTAGTTCATATTTTTATGCCCACCAAGTGTTTGACAAAATGCCAAAAATAACTCTTTGTTCTTCCTTGTACATACTTATAGGTTGTTTTATCCTCTTTGGGCCTTCATATGCTTATCCATCATGGTACTTCCATTTTGTTGATTATATTGACATATTTGGTGGATGAATTTAAATTTGGATTTTAGGTACCAAGAACATGTCTTTCGAAAGAACTAAAAATGTTTACAAAAAGAGAAAGACCAAAGGTAAGTCATCTAACTATTCTAGTATAGATGACATTGAGTGCACATCGGATGACCAAAGAATGCACTTAGCTTCTTTGGCCTCTAGGGAAATTATCTCCTCAAGGTTCTTTTGCAAACAATCTTTACTTGAGCTTGGACTATATGGGGACACTTACAAACTTTGTCAAAATGTGGGGTGGGAAACTTTTATTGAACTATTTGAACCAAGTTATGAATGTACCACCCTAGAGTTCCTTAGCTCAATTGATATTAAACCCTGTGCAAATGATTCCGGTTGGGAGATCACTTTTAGGCTAAATAATTCTGATTTTAGGATGGATTTAGCAGATGTGGATGCCATCTATGGTTTTCCCCCTGTTCCTGAAAAGATGTATGCTCGTGTGAATGCTTCTCGCATTCCTAGGGACTTTAAGGCTAAATATTTTTGGTCCCAAATTTCACGAGCCAAAGATAACTATGATCCATCCTCAACCAAAGCCTCCCTTATCCATCATCCAGTTTTTAAATACTTGCAAAGGTTTATGGCCCGTTCCATTTTCGGGCGATTTGACAGCCCAGGTACTATTAGGGCTACTGAATTATACTTTTTATATGCCATGATTCATGAGCTCCCCATCCATTCCACTAAATGGCTTTTTAGCCAATTCGCTAGAGTTGGCCGGGCCACCTCCGGGAAGCTCATCATAGCTGGTTACATTAATCCACTTGGTAGATATGTGGGAATAAATTTGGATGATGATACTCTGTTGTGTCAACCTAAGAGGGTTGATATTGATAAAATGATGCACATAGGTATGATTGTAATGGAACGTAACATTTATTGTTTAGTTATTCCTGGAATTTCTGTGCCTCACCCCTTTCCTGACCCTAGCTTCACTAGCCTGGAGGGCAAGACTTCTTTCTTGTTTTCAGGTACTGAAGAGGATACCCCCTTCCACACCGAGATGCCCCTTCCTCATGACCACTCAGTTAGCCCGTCCCGATCCACTTCCGACACCGGTTTTCTATGGAACGGATGTATTCCTTGATGCAAGGAATGAACACCCATCTAGAGTCCTTGTCTATTGAGAAACTTCGGCAAGGGAGTAGGATCGATGACATAGCCCAGCGAGTGGATGCTATGTATGATTGGCACTCCCAGCAGGGGCATTTCCCACCTTCTCCATGATAGGTGCTCTTATTCGAATAAGTATCTGTTTACCCTGGTTTTTCTCTTACTGAACACTGAGGACACTGTCCATCCTTAGTTTGGGGTAGTGGTAACAGAAACTTATTCTGAATCTTTGTGCTTTTATTTTTTGTAGTTGCATTCTGTTTGCATTTTCTTTGTATTTTGTCTGCATGTTTCTGTTTAGGATAACATAGCTTGTCTTCTTGTGATAACTGTCTTGCAAGTGTGTGTCAATTTAAAGGATAGAACTTCAGCCCTCTTAGATTCTAAATAAATAAATAAATAAATAAATAAATAAATAATAAAAAAATAAAATGAGTTTTATGATTGCTTGTTTGGATGGACCACTCATGATGATTCCTTGTTTGCTTAGACATTGACTAATTACCATTATGAAGAGAGCTTTTGGGCCTAAAGGGTAAAATATTTTAAAAAACAAAGACCCTTATTTCTTTTCTTTTTAAGTGAATCATGCATTCTAGGCATTCTAGAACTTGGCTTATGACCGATTCAAAATGATTTGTGACAACATGTTATGGAATGAAAAAGGCAATATAGGCTTTGTTCTTTAACCTTAGAGTTTGAATGCTTTAATTACCATTAGTTGGCCCTTATTGAGCTTAAAGTTTATCTTCTTGAAAGCCATTGATATACAGTTTTCTAAATTTCTGAGAAAATCTAAGGAAGTCAACTAGATGAAAAAGCAAAAAGAAATTGGTTTGATTTGGGAAATGAAAATAGTAGAATTATAAAATATGGGTACAAATATTATATAAGAAAGGAAGAAAAAGGATGATAGTGAGAATATAACAAGGAGTCATGTTAAAAATGAAAATGAATAGGACTCCTGAGAAGTTTTTGAATAAGAAAGAAAAGGTGTTTTCTGGTCTGCTTCCTGAAACTCAGAATCTCATTGTTGAAACCCTTTTGAATTTCCTTTTTGTTTCTTGTTATCCAGCCCTGTTCTGTGAACCCTTGGCCCTATTACAACCAATTAAAAGACCTTTAAACCATAGCATATTTTCTAGATAACTATAGAGATTAGGGTCACTTGCCAAGCCTATGGTATTGTTCTGGAATGTTATGATTTTGAGTGATGCTTATACACAAGCCTAAAACACTTAGAGAGAAATGGAAGGATGTGTATCCGTAGTCTGGTCCTAGCAAGAAGGGTATCAATGATGATGTGGTTTCTGTCTCTACAATTTTATAATCAGTTGTCAATAATGATCTAGATTTGGATCTCTGAGTTGGTTGAATTCTTAAATTTTTATTGTTCATGCTCACGATGATTGTAATTGCTTGAGGACAAGCAATGTTCTAGTTTGGGGTATTGATAAGAGTCTAGTTTGCATTAGTTTTAGAGTCATTTTTGTTTAAGTTTTCAGGTTGTTCATGCTAGTTTTCCCCTTTATTTCCACACATGTTACTTGGGTGTCTCTGTTTTGCAGGAATAAATCTATTTCAGGTCTATAAACTTGGAAAATATGGCATTTGATGAAGCATTGAATGAATGAAGAAGAGTTCAAGCCATTTGAAGTTCAGAAATAAAGCAATATGACCCTTGAAATGCAAGATAGAGAAAAGATATACCTAAAAGAACATTTCGGGACCTCAAAGCGCTGTCAAAGAACAATTTTTACAAGTTCCAGAAAAACCCACTGCCAGTGGATTTTTCCCACTGCCAGTGGGTCTCACTGGAGTGGTAACCTGGGCACATAATAACCCACTGCCAGTGGGTTTTTCCCACTAGCTGTGTTTCCCTCTGCCCAAAAACCCACTGGCCATGGGAATTTCCCACTGGCCGTGGGTTCCTCTGCCTGGAAGTGAAAAATGGGGATCCTGGACCCCTGTCACGATCCACTGGCCATGGGTTTTTCCCACTGCTAGTGGGTTTTGCACGTTCTGCATTTTTGTCACTTTTTGGGAGCGGTTTCTGGGGTTAAGAGGCAGTTTTCAAAAGGGAAAAAATATAGAGACATTGAGGGACATTTTTTGGGGGGAAAAAAGAGAGCTTTGCCAAGGATTTTCGAAGGGGATCAACGCCAAAACGTCAAAGGAGATCAAATTCTATAGATTTGGGAGAAAGATTTTGGGAGATTTAGTGAGAACTTCTTCTTGTATTTTCTGAATCCCTCTTCATCTTTTGATTTTCCTTCTATGTTTGGTTTGAATTCCTTGTATTGTGGTATTGTTATAGTTGTTTCCATGGCACATTAAACATTTCTCTTGGGAATTAAGGTGTAGCATTTATGTGAACCCATATGTAATGTTCTTCATTCTTGATTATTGAATTGTGTTCTTATTCGATTTTATGAGTTCTTAATGCTTCCATTAAGCTTAGAGATAAGTATGGATGATTGTAAACGGTATGGGTAATCGAAAGATTAGCATATAGTTTGAATTACACAAAATCGGACCTAGGGATTCGGGTTACGAAAGTGAACAAAACTCTTTGAGGGATATCCGAGTTTTCATAAAGCTTAAAGGACCTAATTAGTGAATTGAACACGGTTCTTCAATAATTAGGTACGTTAGTGAGGTTTTGAGAGAAAGTCACTGATCAATTTAGGAAAACTCGCCTTAAGAAACATGATTTAATGATATAGAAATCGAATTGCATTAAATATTGGCACCCACATTTATGTGAACCTTTACCTTCCAAGAAATTAATCTCCATCGTTTCCAAGTCAATCCTTTTATTGTCGTTGCTTAGTGTTCTCTGTTATGTTATTTAGTTCTTTGCGTTATAAATTTCTAAACCAACAAATGATTTGTCTAGATAATCAAAATGCTATAAACCGGTAATTGGGAACAATCTCTGTGGGACGATAATTTTATTACTACGATACCCCGTGCGCTTGCGGTAGGCTATCAACTTCCGGGTTTGATGTTCCTGCCTCACAAGCGTTATCAAGTCCTACACCAATCGATTATAGGACCACATCAATTATTCATTCAAAGACCTTTTCAATATACATATATATATATATGTACACATGATTCTCATCATGTGGAAACTATTCATGGATTTTTATTCATTTACCCATTTAGGCTTCGGGAATTCCTTCCCTTAATTCACCATTCATTATTATCAAGGTAACAACCCAATTAATTAGGCTACCCCATTCACCAACCTTACATTTAACTCATTCTAAGTGGGTTTTTCATTTATGGTTTCCAACCACCATCTCCAATCATCATTTATAATTATACTCCAACATTAATGACATTCTCAACATTAATTAAGGTCCATCTACCCACACATCATATTTCCCCTAATTTATAAGGTTAGGGTTTCACCATAACCCATTAACATTTAAAAATAATCATACATTCTCCCCTACTTCCTACTATAAATGCATCTACCCCATTAATACCATTTAAAGCTTGCATTTATAACACCCACTTTAGGGCTTATGCATTTAATGTCTCCATTCACTACCCACAATCATTTAATACACCTCCAAGCCACAACCATCTATCCCCTAGGTTCCAAAAACAAGAGAAATGATAAAGAGCTTACCTTGCTCCAAAACGAAAATAGGAGTCAAGAGGGAGAAAGATGGTGACGGAAATGGAAAGAAAGGAGGGAGAAGCTTCAAATCAATGTCACCTCCTTCAAGCTTCAATAGTGAACGAAAATAAGAGAGGGGAATGTGGGTTCACCATTTTGGCTTAGGTAAGGGGGGAAGAAGATGAAAAGGAAATGAGAGAGGAGAAGAGGAAATGAATGTTTAGTGTTTAGAAGAAGGTAACGTGAGAGTGAGGAAGGAGTAGGGAAAAGGGAATTAAAATTGATGCCCTCACTAACACTTCTCCGTTTTTAAACAAACAGGCTCATTGTTCGGGCGCAATACATATTCTAAAAATTATTCCAAATACATATTCAGATTCCCAATAACATTATCTACAGCCCTGACCAACGGCATCTCAATCGGAGATACTTGGTCCGACACCCATATTTTATCCGGGTCAGTTTTCAGCTCATCCGGTCACAATAACTCACTAACAGTCTCAAAAAATCTTAATTAAATTATTTCTAGCATTTTGGGATATTAATTAGTCCATATTTAATTATTCAATATTTATTTTCTTAATTTAACTTTCTATTTTAAAAATTTGGGGTGTTCCATGTATACCCTGTGTTGTGATGTAGGGACTTGGTGGTAGGGATGGAAATGGGCCAAGCCGTCCGTCGGGGGCCTATGGCCCGGCTCGTTTAAAGCCTACATAGGCCAGGCTTGTCGAGCTAAAAGGTCAAGCTTAGGCTTTTAAAAAGGCCTTTTTAACTAAACAGGCCAGGCAACAGGCTTTCTGAAAGGCTTTTGAAGCCCAACAGACCGACCTATTTAATTAAATTAATTATTAATTAGTTATATATATATATAATATTTATATCATAAACTAATATATATATTACATATTTACATTTATACAATATAAATTAATATTACAAGTTTCAATTAAAAAAATTAGGAGGGAATGGAACACAAATTTCTTTTAGGTTGGTTTTAGTATTTTAAAAGTTTCACTATAAACAGGCTTTTAAACAGGCCAGACCTTCAAACAGGCCATAACATACCTTAAAAAAAGGCCTATGATAGGCTAATAGGCCAAACTCAGGCCTTGAAAATTTGATGTAGGCCAGGCTCAGGCCTTTCAAAGTCCGGCCCGGCCTGGCTTATTTCCATCCCTACTTGGTGGGCTCCGGTCGCTCTAGTATAGAAACGTTGTATTCAGATGCAGTCTGAATAGGACGGATTTTAATTATGAGTATGAGATTGATGAGATTGAATTGGGCCCACATGCATTCATGATAAACAATGAAAAGATTAACCGAAAGTAATGGAACCCATGCATTGCATTACATGATTCTAAGATATTGTATGTGATTGTGATGGTTATTGAATATGTGAATTATTTTATAATTATTAGTGTCGAATATGAGAGGAGGAAGGGGAAATGATAGGTAGGACTGAATGGTGACAGATAACTTAGAGAGATGAGAAACCCGAGACGAGGAAGGATTGTGTGAATACTTGTTTGGATGTTGTGGTAGGACGTCAGAAATGACAAACCTCTGATTTTATGGAAGAGAGACTCACCTTTACAGTTTATTTTTACAGACCTCTGACTGGACCACGCACTCGACATCGGGGAGATTAGCGCAGACTTCACATCAAGGAATAACTAGACATTCTTGGACCGAGGATAATTACCTTAGTTGATTTTCTTTTCCTATTAAATGGGAGCCTGCATGCCCCTGATTTTCAGTATGTACAATATGTTGAATATGACCATGTATTGTGTATGACTAAAGTGTATATAAGACATCTGTTCCACCAAATTTATTGTATAAAAAAAATTCCACATTTTTTTAAAACTCGTAACCTCTCAGTTAAGTAGAATGATCTAGTGGAAAAGATTGTTCTAGTTAACTGAGGGTGTTACATTTTGTCCATTACATAACATGCTTATCTTATTACATCTAGGATCATATAGTACATATGATCATGTTGATATTATTCACTTTCATAAGGGGTTATATAGAGAGTGGTACCTTTACATGACATGCATACTCTAGTTCCAAGTATGAATGTTATTATTCATTATGATCCTCTTAGGGAATTCCATCTTATACCTTCTTAGGACATGCCAATGTTTAGTCATATATTACATGATCATCTAACTACATCTCATATTATCTTTATTCCATTTCAAAGTTAGTACCATGGCTGGGTTACATAAGGGTCTCCACAATTTGGAATGTGCATTCTTATATGACCTTTTCATTGTGTTCTTTGCTGACATTTTTTATTTCATCATGGCAAAGGTAAAAGGTGATGGTTCAGAGTCAGACTTAGAAGGGGGTTAAATAAGTCTAAAACTCTTTTTGCGTGGAACTTAAGATTTTTCAAACGTGAAGTGTAGCAGCGAGCTTATGAACTAAACTTTAAAAGACAAGGGCAAGAGACATAACACAACAAATTTATACTAGTTCACTTCCAACGCTGAAGCTACGTCCAGTACCTTCAGACCTAAAGGATTTCCACTATTGTAAAAACGTCTTTTTATAATCACAGCACCACCCATGCCACAAGTATTCTTGACTCGAGCCACTCCTGGCTTAATCCCAAATATTTTTTCACAAGCCACTCCAGACTCATACCCAAGTATTATTTCAAAAGTATCTTCAGGCCAACAACTATTTCCCAAAAAAACCAAGGCTAGCAACACACCATACTCTTACACAAGAAAATATTTGAAAGAGTACTTATGTTTGAGTTTTGAGAACTAAGATTATAAAGAGATACAAGATAAAGAGTAGATACACTATGTATAGAAAATAAAGACTATGGTCTACTAGAAGCAGAACAACAAATAAAGTTTTTGCATTAGAGGAGAAAGCTTAGACAGAGAACTTGAAAATGTAAAGAGAAACTTTCGAGTTTCTAATTTTTAGAGACATGAACTTCTTCAAGGTCTGGATTCTCTTCGTATTTTAAGCTAAGAAAGGTGACCGTTGTGAATCAGTTCAAGAGAGATAGTCGTTGTAAGCATTAGCCCTTAAAGCTGAGATGAGGGCAAGAGGTCTAAAACTAGGTTCTATAGAATTTTCACTAAATTGGTGTTCCTCGAGTGCTTTAGAGCAAAAGACCTTCTATAGGCTTTCTTCTTCCAACAAAAATGTGTAGAACATACAGGGTTGACCGTCTAATTGCTTTCTGACACAAGTATTGATTTTCATCAACTTTTTTGAAATACACAGAATAGCTTCCTCAATCTTCTATCCATGCGGTCATTGGTTCTTGCACTGATTTGTCTTTTTTCCTCTTTTGATAATAAGAGAAATTTCTCTTAATAAGAGCTTAGTTCAAAGAATCTTTAAAAATGTTGATTTTTGTTTGATATAAGCCTTGGAGTAATGTTCTTAATGCTTCAAAAGTTTGGGGTCTGTTTGATGGAACAAGTACGCGTGCTAAGTTAGCAATCCAAAAGTCTGAATGGGCGCGCTTAAATCAGACTCTTCTTGAGCGTTGTTCTAGGGTCAGACTTTTCATGGGACAAGCTTGTACACAGACTATTTTTTATCCCAAGCAAACTTGGTCTGAAATAACTTGCACGGCTTAAGGCAGACTTTTTATTTGTGGACCCCCTCTTTCATTTATAATCTATGCATCATAGATTTGTCACCTGAAACACTTAATTGAATAGGTTAGATAACATGTAGGTAGACTTTATTTAATTAAATGCCTTGATGTGTGTTATTAACAAATTTTGGAGTTTGGTAAATAATAACCACTGATTTAAAAATCCTTTACAAACCAGACTTGGTTCTAACAGAAAGGTTAGTATTTGACTCTAGTTGTCATTCCCCTTCCTTCCTTTCTTTTACCTTTGTTTTCTCCTTTTTGTTTTCTTTTAAATTTTTTATTATTGTGGACTCATTTTGTTTTCCTCCTTTATCTTGTAGGGTCCCTGTTTCCTTGAGAGTTAGGGAGCATGATGAGGTCTATGGGTGAGCTTAGATTAGACCTTTTCATTTGTATATTTTTAGGCTTAGAAGTTAGGTTTGGGCCTTGCACGGCCATAATTTTCATTTTGGGCCACTATTGGGCCTTGTATAGGTATATACTTGCTTTGGGCCATGTAGCTTTAAGTTTTAGGCCTTGGGTAAAGCTCTAACAAGCCCAGCTAAGTCAAGTCCAAAAATACATATTTGAGGAAGGTATATAAGCCCTATCTCCTTTGTAGTTAGTAAGCTAAGATTCATTTGACAATTTTTTAGTGAGATTGAGTGTTTTCCTTTCTCTGGACTCTCTTGAGTGTTTAGCTCTCTCCCTAAGTTCTTATCTTTTGGAATCCTCTCCCAAAGGTGGTGAACATCACTAGACTTATCTCTCTTTGCAAGAGAGTGGCATCCTATACTTCACTTCCTTACCTCTTCATTCCTTCCATTTCTAGTTCCTAAAATTCTTTAGCAAGTTTACTTACGTTTCCACAAAATTCCTTTCCATTTCCTATATAACTAGTTTCGGCCATAACCATTTCATGCCCAACATTTCTCATTTTTGTTGCAAGCTACTTGAGGAATCAAGATGAAGATCCAAATCCTAAGAAGATCCTACATCACATAACATGGATAATATTTCCAATTACACTTGCATAAGAAACATGTGACATTTGTTTCTTCTTTTTTTAGCAAACTAGTTAATTATAGTTAATAGTCTAAAATGGGCTGTCAATGAAGTGCTCACACTCACAGTCTTTGCATTATATGTTGCAAAGTGTTGTAGTACTTTCTTATTGTACTTCCCTTAAGACAAATATAAATTTCTCACACATCGATCTTTATAAATTTCCATGCATAAAAATTGTTAGCAACTCCTAAATCTTTCATTTCAATTTCACCTTTATGTTAAGTCACCAATTTTTGACTTGTGGCGTACTCTTAACAACAATGGACATGTCATTAAACTAGAGCAACAACTAATTGATAAATTATCTAGGAGCCTTTTATGGTACACACAACCATCATAATCATTTCTAGAATAATTTTCACTTAACATAAAAGTATTAATGGATATGAGTTAGACTTAGAAAGGGTGGTTTAATAAGTCTTAGACTCTTTTTACGGAATATAAAACTTTAAAGTTCAAGCAATCAGAATTTTTGTAATAAACTTAATAAAGGCGAGGAAAGAATGAATGAATATAATAGCCCTGATTTTTAGGATAAGAACCTAGAGCCTCAAAAACCCTGAGGGTGTCCTGTTAAGCTTTCTGTAACACCCTGAAAATAAGGGTAAATTTTTCACGATTTTCAAAATGTTTAAATATAAAAGAAACCGCGATGCAAAACTTAAACAAATACCTTGGATCATTAAATAACCTCACTCATATATAAAGATATAAGAAGGTACCAGAGTGCTCCTTGGACAATCGGACTCAAGATCGTCACAAGGGAAAAGCGGAAGATTGGATTAAATTTAAGAGTTATCAAAATTTATGTGAGGAATGGGATGAAAGATGCCTCATCAACTAGTTAAACATTAGTAATATAATTTCATAGTAGAAACATTATTTATATGATATATGGGTTCCAAGGCAAGCAAGAAGATTGAGCAAAGAGGCAAAAATAAAGAAACTGGGAACAGGGCCACTCGCTTGAGCGAATCCCTGTCTCACTTGAGTGAAACCCACATGGGTCGCTTGGGCGAGGCTAGCAAGCATGAGCGAAAATGCTCCAAAACCATCACTATGCTCGCTCGCTTGAGTGAGGCACGCTTGCTTGAGTGAAAAAGGGACAGAACCTCACTACCCTCATTTTGCTAGAGCGAGGCCAGGCCCGCCTAAGCGAATTTAGCGAAGGCAAGCCTGCTCGAGCGAGGAATGTCCAGAATGCACACACCAAGTGCAGAGTCATCTCGCTTGAGCGAGAACCACTCTCGCTTGAGCGAGATTAGGCCAGAGACCATACTACTGATACAGGGGATTCTTGCTTGAGCGAGGATCCATATCGCCTAAGCGAGATTATCAGTTCATACGCAGAAAACATGAAAATCTCACAACCTAATATACAAAAACTCATCCCAAGCAAAATTGATCAAAATTAACATATCACATACATCATATTAAGTATTTAAAACTTGTGTCAAGTATCCATATTCAATAATTTCCATTCCAATTCATGAATCAATATCACAATTAAGCTTATCACCTTATATACTTTATAAAACACAAAATCTAGAGAAATATTTCATTCATTCATTAATTCTAACAGCATTCCACATCATGTTTGTCATCCATACATTGTCAAGGTCATTAATGAAAATTAGCCATACATACAAGGGTCTACTTTTCCTACATGACCTCTAAAATCATCATCCATCACATTAAATTACAAAATTAAGCATATATATACATCATATACTCTACAAAATGACAATATACCGGCCAAGGCTCACCCATTTTCCTTCCATATTTACCTTCATCAATACTCGACCTCCAAAAGAGTATGAATTGCATCACACCTACATCAAACTTAAAAGTAGCAACTAGGAGGTGAGTAACGTAATCCCAAATGTATCAAAGTCATACATTATGATGATACTTATTCATGCCTACATATAATACATTTCTCAAGAAGCATTACAAGTTTTGTTTACATACTATATGATTTCATTTCAACATGTTACATATTTGAAGCAATACATCCACAACACACTTATCCACATCATTGGCATTCTCAATAACGTCATCATACACATAATGTTAGTACCACATTTTTTCCCCTTTATTTATCAATCATCCATCTCCACCACGGGCTATCAACTAGGCATATCTCCGGCTATATACAAATGCTCTTATAGCTAATGTATATGCACAAAGGAATTATTATCAAATACGGATCTGACTATGGGAAAACAACAACATACTAAATGTGGGTCAAGCATAGGTGTGCTACTATGCCCTTACGGCAGTAGAAAAATATGTACACATATACCTCAATTCATGCATGCTTAATAGCATATTTTACTGGTACCAAACTGTTCTCGCCCATCTGTAGCACTAGTCACCCCGTGACTTGCGGATCAACATCATGGCCTTACTTGCCAAAGTGCTACGGGCCCCTCCCGAACACACATCGAGAGAGCCGTGCCTCATCGGATATCAAGGTAACTTGCTCATCACAGAGCCGCCTGCCCACTGGGCCTGCCACATAGGGCGTCTCGTCACCAAACTATACACAGCTTCGTGATTCCCAAAATCACTAAGGAAATACAACATTATACCCATGCACTGGGTCACCCTCCCACTGGGCCCGCCTAGTGGAACCCCTAACATTAGACATAGACAATGTATGATATGCCATGGATGCAAATGCCAATCAATGCATTCTTACTCTATGCATCCTATCATGTCACTCTATATTCAACAATTCACCACAACCACTTAGTGGATTTCGTATACTCATCATTCTCCACCACCACCAATATTCATTGGATTTTATACATATAATTAGTTAGTGGAAATCAACATTTATTGACTCACACATTATAGGATGTTTAATAACCTATCACTCAATACAACCATGGTCTCAAGCCATTCATAACAAATTCATTAACATGAATCAAAACAACACCATACTCATCATCCCAAAAGTATATGCCATATTACATCAATCATTCTAAATGCTTTTCAATCATAAAATCATTATATCATCCACTCAACCCAATCTATCATAACATAATCATATATATTCACATAATCAATGGATGAAATCATGCATTTAGAATAGTTACCCCCTTCTACCTCAAGAGAAGTAGTAATCAACGCGGTCCGAAGATCCCTCCTCATTGATAGGGTTATTTCCTATATCATACAATATACCACATAATTAATTTTTTATCCAACCACTAAGACTCAAGGGTTTATATATATTCAATAACTTGGTGTTTGTAACATTTTAAGTTTCAAGTCTCATTTATTTCATTTAACCCACCATAACCACCATGGGTTAGGTGCTCACATTCATTATTATACATTTAAAGCTAAACCCATTCATGGGTGTTCCCATTAATGGTTTCCAACAACCATCATTAACCATCAAATTTCATTAATGGCATCCATCATTTATGACACCACTTTACCTTATTAATAACATTTATCTAACATAATAAATGTTTCATTACACATATTCCATATTTTCCCCAAATCTTAGGGTTAGGGTTTCACTAGTAGAAACCCAACAACCATCATCAATGCCCATCATTTTCCATCATCTTTCTTGCCATATACACCCACTCATAAATACCCATTTATAACTCTCATCAATGTCACCCCACCTAAGGGTTTCCCATCATAAATGCATTCCATTATTATTCTCATATACATTACCCCTCCTAAAACCATAAGAACCCATAGCCAAGGGTTTAGGCTTGTGAACACCTATTTCGGTCCGGCCGGTGTTAGATCCAACTGACACCGTCTGTAAGCAATAAATAATAGGTGACATTGTCTGATGTCCAATGTAACACCCTAATTTTAATAAATAGATACAACCCAAGAACAGGGAAAATTTTTCCCAAATAAACCAAGAAGAATCGGCACAAAAGAAATAAGGGAGAGGAAGACAAGAGGACCAAAAACCGACCCAAGAAGGTAGACAGTGGGAGGAGAAACGCACAGGTGGATCCCACAAACAAAGCCCACTCGCTCAAGCGAGGTCCAACACGCTTGAGCGAGGTAGCCCAACTCGCTCGGGCGGAGTACCATACGCTTAAGCGAACTACCCAAAAGCCTTCCAAGTCCACACGCTCGCTGGAGCGAATCCTTCATTCGCTGAGCGAGGAGCTACACTCGGCTATCCAGACACTCGGGACCCAGAGTTATCATACAACTCATTCACTCAGAAAATGATAGCTACTCCACTCGGCATTGACAACTTATTCGCTCGGGGAAATCATTAAGTCAGTCCCTACTCGGTTTTCTTCTAATCTTAACCACTCAGAAATATTCAGTTATTCTACTCTCGGGAAAATCCTAACAGTTATCACTCAGTAAGTATCTAGATCAATCCTCACTCGGTGTCCCGTGCTCTCATTCACTCGGTAATACTTAAACTCTTCTACACTCAGAATAAATCACGGTCTCACCTCCCATATCAACTCTTAACCCTATTTCTACCCATAGCTATACCAACCTCACACACTCCATAAGTATGCATACATATATTACTTGGATCATTCACGCAATATAGAACAACACACAGTATGATAGATATAGAGAGGGATATAAATAATTACAGGCACAAAATCACGTCTTCTACCCAAGAGGGTTCAAGTTCTAGTATAAAGAGACTACGACTGAAATACGAGTCGGCCAAGGCTTAACAAGACATATACACAGCATATACATAAACATATAATTTCCATAGTGCACCAGCACTTCGTTCGGCATTCAGCTCCTCTTTCATTCATCATTCCGATAGACATTCACTAAAAAATTGCCATAGTAGGGGTGAGCTTTTACATTTAAATGATAGTTAATGATTCGGCATCAGCATTAATACTTGCCCTCCCGTTAACTCGGTTTGCATTCAATTTGGATTTCAGTCATGCAGAATATGGTACTTTCAAAGACATATACTTACATACATATCACGTAAGATCAATTTCAATCATACAAGTATACAACAACTCATTCGGAATTCACTCATATCATTCCGAGCCATTCCATTCGCTCTACCCTAACCAACGTTTCATCTACATGCATGCCTGCGGATCCGACTTAAGCAATGATTTTTAGTTACAGGTTCCCTTACTGGCCTCTCGTCCATTAGCCCTTCCCGCATGGTATCGGCCTCCCATTGACGTCTCGAGACTTAACTCTAGCTTCTACGGCTACCACGGGCTCTCACCGGATCTAGCCAAGGGCCTGTAACTGGAGATCATTTTATTGGGCTCCTGACCTTCCTCGGGTCACCCCATTCCCCTACATGCAGCCTATATGCTTAAGCAACGAGCATCCTCAAGTATCTGACTCATTCTTTGTAACCATGAGTGTCACATCCGATCCAATATATTTCCTACGTTCAGTCACTCATCGTACTAGCATGCACAGTATTCAAACGGTTCATGTGTATAATATCTTAATGAAATCAGCCAACAATCACACATACATATCCTCTCGGTATTAACAATAACAAGAACATGCATTACATGCTTTTAGATAAAACCAATTATCAGAATTCAATACAACGACTCTAAATACTTGCATGCAATTGTATAACCATAATCAGGACCCTGCAATCACACACATGGCATTCAAGGATTCACAATCATGCATTGCACATAGTCATCACAGACACCTTCATACACACGCAAGGTAATACGTTTATCCGGTACCGTCCATCGACCATGCATTTTAACATGCAAACGCCTCCTACCTTCTGGAGAGACTCGAGAAGCTCTTTTGCTTTTTGACGTTTGGTTTGATTCTCTGTCTGCCTCGTTCAGTCTTCTTCGCATAGTCGTACTCTGCAATCGGTTTGGGGATAGGAAGTTGTTCTTCCTCTACTTCGAGGATCGTCCTTCTCCAGCCGGAGGAAGCTCCAACTCTTATGCAGTAGCGTCGTTGTGGGCTTCCAGTGGCAGAAAATAGAGACAGAGAACAGGGGAGAAGAAGAAGAAGAAGAAAGAACAAAGAAGAGGGGAGTGGCGGAAGAGAAGGGCTGAAGGAAAAATGAATGGCAAAGAGGCCCAGTAATCCTATATATATGCATGCACGAAGAAAGAAGAGTGGGGTAGGAAAGCGTGAGGTAGCAGTCTGCTTACATCACACCCAGTCACAATCAACCAATAATTAATAATTAATCACACTTAATCAGCCATTTATTCTCTCAGTTAAATTAATTAAGTTAATTATAATTAATAAACAATCTTTCCACTTGCAATTATTATTTCAATGACTTAATTTCACTCGGTAAACATCGGGATGTTACAGTTCTCCCCCTCTCAAAGAATTTCATCCCCGAAATTCACTCGGTAACTCACCTTAGTAAACAACTCGGGGTATTGCTGACTCATGGCATTCTCACGTTCCCAGGTATAGGAAGTACTCCCGTCTTACTGCCACTCCACTTCAACCAGTTGTACGTCCTTGCTTCTCAAATGCTTTACCGATTGGTCTGCGATTCTAATCGATACTGTTACAGTGGTCAGGTCCTCTTTAATCTCCACTTCATCATCCGGTATCGCGTGAGTGGGATCATGTAGATATTTCCTTAGTTGGGATACGTGAAACACGTTATGCAATCGGGATAAGTGGGTCGGCAATGCGATTCGGTATGCCATGGAACCGACTCGTTCCAATACCTCATAAGGCCCAATGTATCGGGGGTTCAACTTTCCACTTTTCAAGGCTCGCCCGACTCCTTTGCTCAGTGAAATCTTTAGGAACACTCTATCTCCAACTGAAAATTCCAGTGGTTTAGTGCGTTTATCATAGTAGCTCTTCTGTCTGTCCTATGATGTCTTCTTCCTTTCCCTTATTCCTTGGATTTGTTCTGAGGTTTGTCTCATAATTTCCGGCCCCAAAAGTAGACTTTCACCTGTTTCCGACCAACAGAGAGGGGTCCGGCATTTTCGTCCATACAAGGCTTCGTAGGGTGCCATACCAATATTGCTGTGGTGGCTATTGTTGTACGTAAATTCGATCAAGAGAAGGTACTGCTTCCAACATCCACCATGTTCCAGCACACGCTCTCAGTAAGTCCTCTAGACTTTGTATTGTTCGCTCGGATTGTCCATCCGATTGGGGGTGGTAGGCAGAACTTAACCAAAGTTTCGTGCCCAACTCCTGGTGCAAGCTGGTCCAAAACCGGGATGTGAATCTAGGATCCCTATCCGACACGATAGAAGCTGGTACTCCATGCAGTCAGACAATTTCACGAATATAAATCTGAGCCAACTTATGTAACGGGTATCTCATGTTTACAGGTAGGAAGTGTGCGCTTTTCGTCAATCGGTCAACTATGACCCAAATCGCATCATGACCCGCTTGGGTTTTTGGCAACCCCATGACAAAATCCATGGCAATTGAGTCCCACTTCCACACGGGAATCTCCAGGGGTTGCAATGCACCATACGGCTTCTGGTGCTCATTTTTTGATTTCTGACAGGTGATACACCGAGCCACATATTCCGCTATATTTCTCTTTAATCTGGGCCACCAGAATTGTCGTCACAGGTCGTGGTACATCTTTGTAGTGCCCGGGTGAATACTCAGCAGGCTCTTATAGGCTTCATCCAGTACCATCCTTCGTAACTCACCCTCACTCGGCATATATATCCTATTCTTCACTCAGAAAATCCCATCCGATCCTTCGGTCAAGGACAAATCTTTACCCTTGGCCTGGGTCTTCTTCAATTCAGCTAAGTAGGGGTCTGATCTCTGCTGCTCAATTACCAGTTTCAGAAACTCATTGGCAATCTTCAGTGTACCGAGCGTCATTCTCTGAGACGAAGGGATGTCAACATGCAAATTGATGTCTCGGAATTGTTCCAATAACTCCACCTCCTTCACCATCATTACAGCCACATGGAGGGATTTCCGACTCAACACGTCGGCAACAACATTCGCTTTACCCGGATGATACTTTAACTCAAAGTCATAATCCTTCAAAAATTCCATCCATCTTCTCTACCTCATGTTCATCTCTTTCTAGTCGAATAAATATTTAAGGCTCTTGTGGTCGCTGTACACTTTAAATCTGGATCCGTACAAGTAATGCCTCCATATTTTCAATGCGAAGACCACAGCTGCTAATTCCAAGTCATGGGTTGGGTAATGATGTTTGTGAGGCCTCAATTGCCGAGAGGCATAAGCTATCACGCGGTCTTTCTGCATTAGTACGCATCCCAATCCAAGTCCCGACGCATCACAGTAAACCACGAAGCTCTCTCGCAAGTCAGGCAATGCCAATACTGGAGCGGTCGTTAACTTGTCTTTTAGCTCTCGGAAACTGCTCTCGCACTTGGAACTCCACACGAAGGGAACATTTTTCCGGGTTAATTTAGTCAGTGGCAAGGCTAGCTTAGAAAAACCATCAATGAACCTCCTATAATAACCAGCCAGGCCCATAAAGCTCCTTATCTCCGAGACCGACTCGGGTCTCTCCCATGCCATTATAGCTGCCACCTTCGAAGGGTCTACCGAGACACCCTTCTTGGAAATCACATGTCCGAGAAAGTGGATCTTATCCATCCAGAAATCGCAGTTTGAAAATTTTGCAAACAGCTGCTTCTCCTTCAAGACTTGAAGTACCGCTCGGAGGTGCTCCTCATTCTCTTCAGGGGTCTTGGAATAGACTAAGATATCATCAATAAAAACTACTACGAATCGGTCTAAGTACGGGTGGAATATGTTGTTCATGTAATTCATGAATATGGCAGGGGTGTTTGTCACACCGAACGGCATTACTACATACTCGTAGTGGCCATACCGAGTCCTAAAGGCAGTCTTGGGAATATCCGAGTCCTTAACCCAGATTTGGTGGTATCCCGATCGTAAATCGATCTTAGAGAAGACTGAAGCACTACGCAGTTGGTCAATCAGATCGTCGATCCGGGGCAACGGGTATCGGTTCTTAATCGTGAGTTTGTTTAGCTATCGGTAATCTATGCATAGTCTCATGCTGCCATCCTTCTTCTTAACAAGTAGTACGGGTGCGCCCCATGGTGATACACTCGGCCTAATGAATTGTTTACCGAGTAACTCATCCACCTGCTTCTTCAGCTCGGCCAATTCTATTGGGGACATTCTATAAGGTGCACTGGAGACTGGCTCGACTCCAGGAATCAAGTCTATAGAGAACTCAACTTCTCTAGTTGGAGGGACACCCGGCACATCTTCCAGAAACACCTCTGGGAATTCACAGACAGTCAGAATATCGTTCAGTCGGGCTCTACTCTCACCCTCAGTTAGACAAAGCATCATAAATAGCTGAGCTATACCTTGTACCGTGTAGTCCTAATTGCTCTGCCTCGGAAAAATTATCCTGTGGTTTCTACAGTCTACCAACACCTTGTTGGCTGAAAGCTAATCTACACCGAGTACAATGTCAAGGTCCTTCAGAGGCACGCACACCAGATCGAAGGTAAAACTCCGATTGCCCAATACAAATGTTACGTCTTTACACATCGATGATGTCAACACCTTAGTGCCAGTCGGATTGGCTACTTCCAAAGTCCGATCCATATACACAGTCGGCAACTTTAAATGCCTTACACACTCATCAACTATAAAAGAATGGGTGGCTCCCGAATCAAAAACTACATTAAGTGTATATCTACCGAGTAAGCACTTACTTTGCACCAGATCATTTGCTTGTGTAGCCTCCTCCGTGTTGATGGCGTATACCCTCCCAACGGCCGGTTGGTCGGTATTTCTCCTTCGGTTGTTTGGGGCGAACATCATATTCCCTCTGGCTCCATTATCTCTGCTTTCCGATCGTTGGCTACCATTCCCACGGCCTCTCCCTCGGAGGCCTCCACGATGCACGTGGGCGTTTGCTTGGCGTAATCAAGGGCAGTCGAGGCGGATATGCCCATTCTCATTGCAATGAAAACATATGACATTTCCTCCACCATCACAATTCTGAGCAAAGTGGTCGCCACCATATTTAAAACACTTGCCAAATCTTGGACGTCCACCGGTCTGCCCCCTTCGACTAATCCGATCCTTATATCTAGCAAAGGGTCCACTTCTCCCGACGTTACCTAATCTCTTAAAGCGTGACTGTTGAGGTCTCAAGGAGGGTTCTGTCCTACTGCTCTGACCCGAATGGGCCTTGTCATCTTCTTCGAAAATCCTACATTTATTCACCAGCACTGGAAAGCTTCTAATCTCTTAGTATCTGCAAGCTCTTTTAATGTCTAATCGCAGTCCATTCTCAAATTTGAGGCATTTAGAACTCTCAGTCCCGGGTTGTTGAAAGGGCGGATAAAATAAACACAGCTCTTCAAATCTGGCTGCGTATTCCTCTACAGACATGGAACCCTGTTTCAGTTCCATAAATTCCAATTCCTTCCGACTCCTCAATGTGTCGGGGAAATACTTTTCTAGGAAGCATGCTTTGAAATTTTCCCAAGTCAGCTGGGCGTCGGCATCAGTCAGTCGGTTTCGGGCGATCTTCCACCAATTTTCTGCCTCGTCTTGCAGCATGTACACTGCGCATTCTACCTTCTGGGCCTCGGTACGGTGAAGACCCTTAAAAATCCTCTCTAACTCTTGAGTCCATTTATAAGCTGCCTCGGGGTTACGTCCTCCTTGAAATTCAGTCGGCTTCCTCTTCAGGAAGCGGTCTAACACTTGGCCATCTTCAGCTCGAGGCTGGCCTTGCCTCTCAAACACGTCAGCAAAACGTTGGAAGGCCGCGGCTATGGCTTCCATGCTTTGGCGATTCGTCATTACTTATCCTGAAATTAACACCCCTTCAAGGATGAGTATACAAAGTTGCTCACCACCGATCGGATTTCATCCCAACACTCAATAACTATAGCACATTACACTATTCATGTATATATATATATATCTCATAATTAATCGGACCAGGGAATAATCTCCCGTCCTCAAATCAGTGTTTCCACATCATTCATGTCCGACCGAATATCACAACAATGATGACCACTTGGTCATAATGCACACAACCGCCTACACTCGGTAAGCATACCTTGGCCTTGGACCTTTTAGGTCTGCTCTGATACCAAAATGTAACACCCTAATTTTAATAAATTGATACAACCCAAGAACAGGGAAAATTTTTCCCAAATAAACCAAGAAGAATCGGCACAAAAGAAATAAGGGAGAGGAAGACAAGAGGACCAAAAACTGACCCAAGAAGGTAGACAGCGGGAGGAGAAACGCACAGACGAATCCCACAAACAAAGCCCACTCACTCAAGCGAGGTCCAACACGCTTGAGCGAGGTAGCCCAACTCGCTCGGGCGGAGTACCATACGCTTAAGCGAACTACCCAAAAGCCTTCCAAGTCCACACGCTCGCTGGAGCAAATCCTTCATTCGCTGAGCGAGGAGCTACACTCGGCTATCCAGACACTTGGGACCCAGAGTTATCATACAACTCATTCACTCAGAAAATGATAGCTACTCCACTCGGCATTGACAACTTATTCGCTCGGGGAAATCATTAAGTTAGTCCCCACTCGGTTTTCTTCTAATCTTAACCACTCGAAAATATTTAGTTATTCTACACTCGGGAAAATCCTAACAGTTATCACTCGGTAAGTATCTAGATCAATCCTTACTCGGTGTCCCGTGCTCTCATTCACTCGGTAA
This sequence comes from Clitoria ternatea, assembly GCA_037962975.1. Lineage (NCBI taxonomy): Eukaryota > Viridiplantae > Streptophyta > Magnoliopsida > Fabales > Fabaceae > Clitoria > Clitoria ternatea. The sequence goes on from CM075671.1 coordinate 155,103,452, forward strand.
TACTTAAACTCTTCTGTACTCAGAATAAATCACGGTCTGGCTTCCCACATCAACTCTTAACCCCATTTCTACCCATAGCTATACCAACCTCACACACTCCATAAGTATGCATACATATATTACACGGATCATTCACGCAATATAGAACAACACACAGTATGATAGATATAGAGAGGGATATAAATAATTACAGGCACAAAATCACGTCTTCTACCCAAGAGGGTTCAAGTTCTAGTATAAAGAGTCTACGACTGAAATACGAGTCGGCCAAGGCTTAACAAGACATATACACAGCATATACATAAACACATAATTTCCATAGTGCACTAGCACTTCGCTCGGCATTCAGCTCCTCTTCCATTCATCATTTCGAGAGACATTCACTGAAAAATTGCCACAGTAGGGGTGAGCTTTTACATTTAAATGACAGTTAATGATTCGGCATTAGCATTAATACTTGCCCTCCCATTCACTCAGTTTGCATTCAATTTGGATTTCAGTCATGCAGAATATGGTACTTTCAAAGACATATACTTACATACATATCACATAAGATCAATTTCAATCATACAAGTATACATCAACTCATTCAGAATTCACTCATATCATTCTGAGCCATTCCATTCGCTCTACCCTAACTAACGTTTCATCTACATGCATGCCTACGGATCCGACTTAAGCAATGATTTTCAGTTACAGGTTCCCTTACTGGCCTCTCGTCCATTCGCCCTTCCCGTGTGGTACCGGCCTCCCATTGACGTCTCGAGACTTAACTCTAGCTCTTACGGCTACCACGGGCTCTCACCGGATCTAGCCAAGGGCCTGTAACTGGAGATCATTTTATTGGGCTCCTGACCTTCCTCGGGTCACCCCATTCCCCTACATGCAGCCTATATGCTTAAGCAACGAGCATCCTCAAGTATCTGACTCATTCTTTGTAACCATGAGCGTCATATCCAGTCCAATATATTTCCTACGTTCAGTCACTCATCGTACTAGCATGCACAGTATTCAAACGGTTCATGTGTACAATATCTCAATGAAATCAGCCAACAATCATACATACATATCCTCTCGGTATTAATAATAACAAGAACATACATTACATGCGTTTAGATAAAACCAATTATCAAAATTCAATACAACGACTCTAAATACTTGCATGCAATTGTATAACCATAATCAGGACCCTACAATCACACACATGGCATTCAAGGATTCACAATCATGCGTTGCACATAGTCGTCACAGACACCTTCATACACACGCAAGGTAATACGTTTATCCGGTATCGTCCATCGACCATGCATTTTAACATGCAAACGCCCCCTACCTTCTGGAGAGACTCGAGAAGCTCTTCTGCTTTCTGACATTTGGTTTGATGCTCTGTCTGCCTCGTTCAGTCTTCTTCGCATAATCGTACTCTGTAATCGGTTCGGGGATAGGAAGTTGTTCTTCCTCTGCTTCGAGGATCGTCCTTCTCCAGTCGGAGGAAGCTCACACTCTTCTGCAGTAGCGTCGTCGTGGGCTTCCAGTGGCAGAAAATAGAGACAGAGAACAGGGGAGAAGAAGAAGAATAAGAAAGAACGAAGAAGAGGGGAGTGGTGGAAGAGAAGGGCTGAAGGAAAAATGAATGGCAAAGAGGCCCAGTAATCCTATATATATGCATGCACGAAGAAAGAAGAGTGGGGTAGGAAAGCGTGAGGTAGCAGTCTGCTTACGTCACACCCAGTGACAATCAACCAATAATTAATAATTAATCACACTTAATCAGCCATTTATTCTCTCAGTTAAATTAATTAAGTTAATTATAATTAATAAACAATCTTTCCACTTGCAATTATTATTTCAATGACTTAATTTCACTCGGTAAACATCGGGATATTACAGTTCTCCCCCTCTCAAAGAATTTCATCCCCGAAATTCACTCGGTAACTCACCTTAGTAAACAACTCGGGGTATTGCTGACTCATGGCATTCTCACGTTCCCAGGTATAGGAAGTACTCCCGTCTTACTGCCACTCCACTTTAACCAGTTGTACGTCCTTGCTTCTCAAATGCTTTACCGATCGGTCTGCGATTCTAATCGGTACTGTTACAGTGGTCAGGTCCTCTTTAATCTCCACTTCATCATCCGGTATCGCGTGAGTGGGATCATGTAGATATTTCCTTAGTTGGGATACGTGAAACACGTTATGCAATCGGGATAAGTGGGTCGGCAATGCGATTCGGTATGCCATGGAACCGACTCGTTCCAATACCTCATAAGGCCCAATGTATCGGGGGTTCAACTTTCCACTTTTCAAGGCTCGCCCGACTCCTTTGCTCAGTGAAATCTTTAGGAACACTCTATCTCCAACTGAAAATTCCAGTGGTTTAGTGCATTTATCATAGTAGCTCTTCTGTCTGTCCTGTGATGTCTTCTTCCTTTCCCTTATTCCTTGGATTTGTTCTGAGGTTTGTCTCATAATTTCCGGCCCCAAAAGTAGACTTTCACCTGTTTCCGACCAACAGAGAGGGGTCCGGCATTTTCGTCCATACAAGGCTTCGTAGGGTGCCATACCAATATTGCTGTGGTGGCTATTGTTGTACGTAAATTCGATCAAGAGAAGGTACTGCTTCCAACATCCACCATGTTCCAGCACACGCTCTCAGTAAGTCCTCTAGACTTTGTATTGTTCGCTCGGATTGTCCATCCGATTGGGGGTGGTAGGCAGAACTTAACCAAAGTTTCGTGCCCAACTCCTGGTGCAAGCTGGTCCAAAACCGGGATGTGAATCTAGGATCCCTATCCGACACGATAGAAGCTGGTACTCCATGCAATCAGACAATTTCACGAATATAAATCTGAGCCAACTTATGTAACGGGTATCTCATGTTTACAGGTAGGAAGTGTGCGCTTTTCGTCAATCGGTCAACTATGACCCAAATCGCATCATGACCCGCTTGGGTTTTTGGCAACCCCATGACAAAATCCATGGCAATTGAGTCCCACTTCCACACGGGAATCTCCAGGGGTTGCAATGCACCATACGGCTTCTGGTGCTCATTTTTTGATTTCTGACAGGTGATACACCGAGCCACATATTCTGCTATATTTCTCTTTAATCTGGGCCACCAGAATTGTCGTCACAGGTCGTGGTACATCTTTGTAGTGCCCGGGTGAATACTCAGCAGGCTCTTATAGGCTTCATCCAGTACCATCCTTCGTAACTCACCCTCACTCGGCATATATATCCTATTCTTCACTCAGAAAATCCCATCCGATCCTTCGGTCAAGGACAAATCTTTACCCTTGGCCTGGGTCTTCTTCAATTCAGCTAAGTAGGGGTCTGATCTCTGCTGCTCAATTACCAGTTTCAGAAACTCATTGGCAATCTTCAGTGTACCGAGCGTCATTCTCCGAGACGAAGGGATGTCAACATGCAAATTGATGTCTCGGAATTGTTCCAATAACTCCACCTCCTTCACCATCATTACAGCCACATGGAGGGATTTCCGACTCAACGCGTCGACAACAACATTCGCTTTACCCGGATGATACTTTTACTCAAAGTCATAATCCTTCAAAAATTCCATCCATCTTCTCTACCTCATGTTCATCTCTTTCTAGTCGAATAAATATTTGAGGCTCTTGTGGTCGCTGTACACTTTAAATCTGGATCCGTACAAGTAATGCCTCCATATTTTCAATGCGAAGACCACAGCTGCTAATTCCAAGTCATGGGTTGGGTAATGATGTTTGTGAGGCCTCAATTGCCGAGAGGCATAAGCTATCACGCGGTCTTTCTGCATTAGTACGCATCCCAATCCGAGTCCCGACGCATCACAGTAAACCACGAAGCTCTCTCGCAAGTCAGGCAATGCCAATACTGGAGCGGTCGTTAACTTGTCTTTTAGCTCTCGGAAACTGCTCTCGCACTCGGAACTCCACACGAAGGGAACATTTTTCCGGGTTAATTTAGTCAGTGGCAAGGCTAGCTTAGAAAAACCATCAATGAACCTCCTATAATAACCAGCCAGGCCCATAAAGCTCCTTATCTCCGAGACCGACTCGAGTCTCTCCCATGCCATTATAGCTGCCACCTTCGAAGGGTCTACCGAGACACCCTTCTTGGAAATCACATGTCCAAGAAAGTGGATCTTATCCATCCAGAAATCGCAGTTTGAAAATTTTGCAAACAGCTGCTTCTCCTTCAAGACTTGAAGTACCGCTCGGAGGTGCTCCTCATTCTCTTCAGGGGTCTTGGAATAGACTAAGATATCATCAATAAAAACTACTACGAATCGGTCTAAGTACGGGTGGAATATGTTGTTCATGTAATTCATGAATATGGCAGGGGTGTTTGTCACACCGAACGGCATTACTACATACTCGTAGTGGCCATACCGAGTCCTAAAGGCAGTCTTGGGAATATCCGAGTCCTTAACCCAGATTTGGTGGTATCCCGATCGTAAATCGATCTTAGAGAAGACTGAAGCACTACGCAGTTGGTCAATCAGATCGTCGATCCGGGGCAACGGGTATCGGTTCTTAATCGTGAGTTTGTTTAGCTATCGGTAATCTATGCATAGTCTCATGCTGCCATCCTTCTTCTTAACAAGTAGTACGGGTGCGCCCCATGGTGATACACTCGGCCTAATGAATTGTTTACCGAGTAACTCATCCACCTGCTTCTTCAGCTCGGCCAATTCTGTTGGGGACATTCTATAAGGTGCATTGGAGACTGGCTCGACTCCAGGAATCAAGTCTATAGAGAACTCAACTTCTCTAGTTGGAGGGACACCCGGCACATCTTCCAGAAACACCTCTGGGAATTCACAAACAGTCGGAATATCGTTCAGTCGGGCTCTACTCTCACCCTCAGTTAGACAAAGCATCATAAATAGCTGAGCTATACCTTGTACCGTGTAGTCCTAATTGCTCTGCCTCGGAAAAATTATCCTGCGGTTTCTACAGTCTACCAACACCTTGTTGGCTGAAAGCTAATCTACACCGAGTACAATGTCAAGGTCCTTCAGAGGCACGCACACCAGATCGAAGGTAAAACTCTGATTGCCCAATACAAATGTTACGTCTTTACACATCGATGATGTCAACACCTTAGTGCCAGTCGGATTGGCTACTTCCAAAGTCCGATCCATATACACAGTCGGCAACTTTAAATGCCTTACACACTCATCAACTATAAAAGAATGGGTGGCTCCCGAATCAAAAACTACATTAAGTGTATATCTACCGAGTAAGCACTTACTTTGCACCAGATCATTTGCTTGTGTAGCCTCCTCCGTGTTGATGGCGTATACCCTCCCAACGGCCGGTTGGTCGGTATTTCTCCTTCGGTTGTTTGGGGCGAACATCATATTCCCTCTGGCTCCATTATCTCTGCTTTCCGATCGTTGGCTACCATTCCCACGGCCTCTCCCTCGGAGGCCTCCACGATGCACGTGGGCGTTTGCTTGGCGTAATCAAGGGCAGTCGGGGCGGATATGCCCATTCTCATTGCAATGAAAACATATGACATTTCCTCCACCATCACAATTCTGAGCAAAGTGGTCGCCACCACATTTAAAACACTTGCCAAATCTTGGACGTCCACCGGTCTGCCCCCTTCGACTAATCCGATCCTTATATCTAGCAAAGGGTCCACTTCTCCCGACGTTACCTAATCTCTTAAAGCGTGACTGTTGAGGTCTCAAGGAGGGTTCTGTCCTACTGCTCTGACCCGAATGGGCCTTGTCATCTTCTTCGAAAATCCTACATTTATTCACCAGCACTGGAAAGCTTCTAATCTCTTAGTATCTACAAGCTCTTTTAATGTCTAATCGCAGTCCATTCTCAAATTTGAGGCATTTAGAACTCTCAGTCCCGGGTTGTTGAAAGGGCGGATAAAATAAACACAGCTCTTCAAATCTGGCTGCGTATTCCTCTACAGACATGGAACCCTGTTTCAGTTCCATAAATTCCAATTCCTTCCGACTCCTCAATGTGTCGGGGAAATACTTTTCTAGGAAGCATGCTTTGAAATTTTCCCAAGTCAGCTGGGCGTCGGCATCAGTCAGTCGGTTTCGGGCGATCTTCCACCAATTTTCTGCCTCGTCTTGCAGCATGTACACTGCGCATTCTACCTTCTGGGCCTCGGTACGGTGAAGACCCTTAAAAATCCTCTCTAACTCTTGAGTCCATTTATAAGCTGCCTCGGGGTTACGTCCTCCTTGAAATTCAGTCAGCTTCCTCTTCAGGAAGCGGTCTAACACTTGGCCATCTTCAGCTCGAGGCTGGCCTTGCCTCTCAAACACGTCAGCAAAACGTTGGAAGGCCGCGGCTATGGCTTCCATGCTTTGGCGATTCGTCATTACTTATCCTGAAATTAACACCCCTTCAAGGATGAGTATACAAAGTTGCTCACCACCGATCGGATTTCATCCCAACACTCAATAACTATAGCACATTACACTATTCATGTATATATATATATCTCATAATTAATCGGACCAGGGAATAATCTCCCGTCCTCAAATCAGTGTTTCCACATCATTCATGTCCGACCGAATATCACAACAATGATGACCACTTGGTCATAATGCACACAACCGCCTACACTCGGTAAGCATACCTTGGCCTTGGACCTTTTAGGTCTGCTCTGATACCAAAATGTAACACCCTAATTTTAATAAATAGATACAACCCAAGAACAGGGAAAATTTTTCCCAAATAAACCAAGAAGAATCGGCATAAAAGAAATAAGGGAGAGGAAGACAAGAGGACCAAAAACTGACCCAAGAAGGTAGACAGCGGGAGGAGAAACGCACAGACGAATCCCACAAACAAAGCCCACTCACTCAAGCGAGGTCCAACACGCTTGAGCGAGGTAGCCCAACTCGCTCGGGCGGAGTACCATACGCTTAAGCGAACTACCCAAAAGCCTTCCAAGTCCACACGCTCGCTGGAGCAAATCCTTCATTCGCTGAGCGAGGAGCTACACTCGGCTATCCAGACACTTGGGACCCAGAGTTATCATACAACTCATTCACTCAGAAAATGATAGCTACTCCACTCGGCATTGACAACTTATTCGCTCGGGGAAATCATTAAGTTAGTCCCCACTCGGTTTTCTTCTAATCTTAACCACTCGAAAATATTTAGTTATTCTACACTCGGGAAAATCCTAACAGTTATCACTCGGTAAGTATCTAGATCAATCCTCACTCGGTGTCCCGTGCTCTCATTCACTCGGTAATACTTAAACTCTTCTGTACTCAGAATAAATCACGGTCTGGCTTCCCACATCAACTCTTAACCCCATTTCTACCCATAGCTATACCAACCTCACACACTCCATAAGTATGCATACATATATTACACGGATCATTCACGCAATATAGAACAACACACAGTATGATAGATATAGAGAGGGATATAAATAATTACAGGCACAAAATCACGTCTTCTACCCAAGAGGGTTCAAGTTCTAGTATAAAGAGTCTACGACTGAAATACGAGTCGGCCAAGGCTTAACAAGACATATACACAGCATATACATAAACACATAATTTCCATAGTGCACCAGCACTTCGCTCGGCATTCAGCTCCTCTTCCATTCATCATTCCGAGAGACATTCACTGAAAAATTGCCACAGTAGGGGTGAGCTTTTACATTTAAATGACAGTTAATGATTCGGCATTAGCATTAATACTTGCCCTCCCATTCACTCAGTTTGCATTCAATTTGGATTTCAGTCATGCAGAATATGGTACTTTCAAAGATATATACTTACATACATATCACATAAGATCAATTTCAATCATACAAGTATACATCAACTCATTCAGAATTCACTCATATCATTCCGAGCCATTCCATTCGCTCTACCCTAACTAACGTTTCATCTACATGCATGCCTACGGATCCGACTTAAGCAATGATTTTCAGTTGCAGGTTCCCTTACTGGCCTCTCGTCCATTAGCCCTTCCCGTGTGGTACCGGCCTCCCATTGACGTCTCGAGACTTAACTCTAGCTCTTACGGCTACCACGGGCTCTCACCGGATCTAGCCAAGGGCCTGTAACTGGAGATCATTTTATTGGGCTCCTGACCTTCCTCGGGTCACCCCATTCCCCTACATGCAGCCTATATGCTTAAGCAACGAGCATCCTCAAGTATCTGACTCATTCTTTGTAACCATGAGCATCATATCCATTCCAATATATTTCCTACGTTCAGTCACTCATCGTACTAGCATGCACAGTATTCAAACGGTTCATGTGTACAATATCTCAATGAAATCAGCCAACAATCATACATACATATCCTCTCGGTATTAATAATAACAAGAACATACATTACATGCGTTTAGATAAAACCAATTATCAAAATTCAATACAACGACTCTAAATACTTGCATGCAATTGTATAACCATAATCAGGACCCTACAATCACACACATGGCATTCAAGGATTCACAATCATGCGTTGCACATAGTCGTCACAGACACCTTCATACACACGCAAGGTAATACGTTTATCCGGTATCGTCCATCGACCATGCATTTTAACATGCAAACGCCCCCTACCTTCTGGAGAGACTCGAGAAGCTCTTCTGCTTTCTGACATTTGGTTTGATGCTCTGTCTGCCTCGTTCAGTCTTCTTCGCATAATCGTACTCTGTAATCGGTTCGGGGATAGGAAGTTGTTCTTCCTCTGCTTCGAGGATCGTCCTTCTCCAGCCGGAGGAAGCTCCAACTCTTCTGCAGTAGCGTCGTCGTGGGCTTCCAGTGGCAAAAAATAGAGACAGAGAACAGGGGAGAAGAAGAAGGAGAAGAAAGAACGAAGAAGAGAGGAGTGGCGGAAGAGAAGGGCTGAAGGAAAAATGAATGGCAAAGAGGCCTAGTAATCCTATATATATGCATGCACGAAGAAAGAAGAGTGGGGTGGGAAAGCGTGAGGTAGCAGTCTGCTTACGTCACACCCAGTCATAATCAACCAACAATTAATAATTAATCACACTTAATCAGCCATTTATTCTCTCAGTTAAATTAATTAAGTTAATTATAATTAATAAACAATCTTCCCACTTGCAATTATTATTTTAATGACTTAATTTCACTCGGTAAACATCGGGATGTTACATCCAAGAAAGGAACACCGGTCCAGGGTTGTTGAAATGACATCGTCCGTTGTCCAAAAAGGTAACACCGGTCATAGCTATTAAAGTGGTGACATCAGCTTGATCAAAGAATACCGTCTGTGGAACCGGTGTCCCCTACGATTCGATGTCGTGACTCTCATGAACCTAACATCGGATTGGCAAGACCGGTTGCCCATGTTGTGACTTGGAATCACACATCCAAGCCAATCCTTGAATCCTGGGAGTGGCAGACAGGGAACGGAAGTGGAAATAATTAAAAATTCCCCACTAGCCGCTGCTCCCCATAATTAGTTAGTGGCCAGGCTGGCCCCACTACGCACATGGGTGAGTGGAGGCTTGAGCTATCCAAGCACTCAGCTAGCACCCAGAAGCTCTATAAATGCCTCAGCTGAAGAGGCACAAAGGTCGACACTCTGAATACAAAAACTCCCAGAAAACTTGCTTTGAACTTTGAATCCCTGAGCCCCTGTTGGAGAACATCTTGACTCCTAAAGCTCACAAGTTAAGACACCCGCCCAGGCCCAGTTTGCAGTAAACCTCTCTGTTTCCCGGATATCGTCCAGAATGCATAAATCCCTCATCAAGTTCACATCGGCTCTTCCACCAAACCCCACACCATCCTTTTGCTAAATCCTACACCGGCGCCATACTGCGCTCTACAGCTACAGCAGCATTACTCCGGCTATTACTGCTCAAGCCCACACGGCCCACATCCGCACTCCGGTCCCCAGCATCCTTTCTACACCGGTTACATTTTGTCGCCTCTTCAGTTCATTTTGCCTGCTTTCTTACTGCCTTGTTCTTTTTGATGAATCTGCCCTTTTGTTAATTTAGTTCTTTTGGTTAAGATTGTTCTGTTAATTTATGTTATTTCTACTCCATAACTAATAATAGCAAAAAGAAGCAAATATTTTTGTGTCCCTCTCCACCAATGTAGAAGCTATTTTTAGCCAGTGTCATACGGAAGTACTTCCGTCTATGCTACTTTCCTAGAACTTGTACACGTGCGAAGAACTTCGCCTTGTATGAGCCTTTCCCAAGGACATCATCCACTATCAACCTCTTAATTTTTCCTGAAAGCCATCATCAAGAACTACGTAACCCTGATTTCTTGATAACTTGAGAATACGTAGGAGCAGGACTTAACTCTTGTCAGGCCCACTTCTTTTCCTTTCTTATTCTCTCTCTTAGAAAATTAACTAAGCCCTTATCATCTTGATGGAAGTCAATTTAGACGTGACGTCTTGTTGATTTCCTCCCTTTTCCCTGGTCGTCACCACTCTTTACAAAAATCAAATTAATTTGGACGTGACGTCCTGTTAATTTCTTCCACCGACCAACTTTATATCCTGATGGAAAATGACTAATTCGGACGAGACCTCCTGTTAGCATCCTTCCTTCTTCGCACATCTCTCCATTAAGAGTCGAGATTAATTTGGATGCGACGTCCTGTTGATCTCTCCTTTCCTGATTTGGTATCTTGACGAAAGGATGGCTAATTTAGGCAAGATGTCTTGTTGGCTTCCTTCCCCTTTTTTACGTTACCCCCATCAAAGCCAGGATTAATTTGGACGAGACGTCCTGTTAATCTCGCCCTAAGCTTTTTCATTCATCTCATCTGCCTCCTTTGAAAATTTTTTAGGAAGAAGAAGTAAATGCAATTTTAATGCTATTCATGATGGGCATTTTTAACTTTGGTACTGTTTTTAACAGGCGATATGGGGTGCTAATACCTTCCCCACTCGTAACCGACTCCCGAACTTAGAATTTCATTTTTATAACCAATGTTTTGAAAGAGGTTTTTCTTGATATTTTTATCCTAAAAAATATTGGTGGCGACTCCCTGTTTTCTTTTCGAAAGGACTTCAAAAAAGCTGTTTTACGCTCATGGGTCGGCCGTGCCACCGCGATCCCGGTCGCGACAAGGATTATGATAACAACTAAGAGCTTACCTTAGGAGAAGAAAAGAGAGGGTTCCCAAAGGGGGTGTGGAGTCACACGAAAATGAGGGGAGAGGAAGATGAGGCTTCAAGCTCCAGGCTCTCCTTACAAGCTCCAAGGAATGAAAATGGGAGGAGGAAGGGCACACCACCTCTTTGTGGATTTTTGAAGAAGAAGAAGATGAGTGGGGTAGTAGAAGAAGAAGAAAAGGAAGAGTGTTTGCTAAGAAAAAGAGAGCCAAGGTGAAGTGTAGAGGAAAAATAAGAATTTTAGTGTCTTATTTGATCTCCTCATTAAAGATTCTCCATTTTAAATAAAACAGGATCTCTGTTCGATCTCAATACTTTATCTAAAAATTATTCCAAATACATATTCGGATTCCCAATAATATCCTTAACAGCTCTGACCAATATCATCCCAATCAGAGATATTTGGTTCGATACCCATATTTTAATCGGGTATTATTTTAGCTCATACAGCCTCAATAAATTATAAATAATCCTCAAAATATGAGTTTAATTATTTTCAATACTTTAGGATATTTATTAATCCCACATATAATTATTCAATATTTACTCTCCTCATTTAATCATTTATATAAAATTTGAGATATTACACTTAGTATGGAAAGCATTAGGTTTCGGCCTACCCCTTGAGCTACCCTTAGTATTAGAAAATGATGAGAGTTAAACCCAATTAAGATGTTGAGTGTGAGATGTAGGGATGTCAAGAGAGTGTGAGTAACGAGAAACCCAGTTCAGGGAGATACAGAGACTATGAGGATAGGTAAGGATGTGTGGCGATAGTGAAAGAGGAGCTAAGATGCGAGAATAATAAGAAACAGTAATATTTAATAATGTTGTTTAATTAAGTGATAATACATTAGTTTAATATTCATTAATATTTAATAATAATAACCTTGTTTAATTAAGTATTAATTAGTTAATAATTTACTAATAACATTTAATTATATATAATGATAATTAATAATATTTAATATCTATATTATTTTAATATCTAATCAATATTTATTTAATTTTTGAAATTATATAATTATAATTAATAATATTTAGTACTTAATTTTAAATTTTAATAATTAATTTTTAATTTTAATATTTAATTAATATTTATTTATTTAAGAAATTAAATTTGAATTTATATATATTAATAATGATATTTTATTTAATTAAAAGGTAATATTTAATTATTTGATAATTATATTCAATAATAAAATATTACCGGGTTCTCAAATTTAACTATGGCACCCAGTAAATGATTAGGTATTGACGATTTGGCCCGCGACTAGTGATCCTATAGGGAAGCTAGTCCTGTTAAGACACTCTCGCAGTAAATCGAGGAAGTGAGGTTCGGTCTGGTGGGTCCGACCTATACCTCAGGTACCTCCTACGTTTTGATCGTGTATGCACTTTCGGATATCTGATCTCAGCATGGTTAGTCCCTAATGAACCGTTTCAACAATCTAAACACTTCTCCTAAAGGGACTCAGTTCAAATTCGAGCCCTATCGAACCTTTTCTTAAGAAAACATTTCATTAACTTTTTCATATGATATAGAAATTAATGGATCTTGTTTAGGTTTATTCATTATGAAAAACCTAACAATCTTTATTTCTAGTCTTGAACTCCAATTCGTAACCTATTGTAACATCCTAAATTTTATATAAATGATTAAGTGAGAGGAACAAATATTAAATAATTACATATGGGTAAGTTAATATCCCAAAAATGTTGAAATACTTAAATTGGGATTTATTATGATTGTTCATAATTTGTTATGGCTTTAAGAGCTAGAATTAACCCGATTAAAATATGGGTGTCGGACCAAGTATCTCCGATTGAGGTACCGTTGGTCAGGGCTATTAAGAATGTTATTGTGGATCTGAATATATATTTGGAATAATTTTTGGATAAAGTATTGAGCCCGAACGGAGATCCTGTTTATTATGAAACGATAAAATTTTAATGAAGGGTTGGAAATTAAAACAAAATCCTCTTTCTCCTCTCTTTATTTCACGTTGATTTCCCCTTCCAAAGGGCATTCACTCTCTTTTCTTTTCTCCTTCACTCTTTCTCTTCATTTTCTCCCTCTCAAAAACCTAGCAAGTGTTGTGCTCTCTCCCTTCTCCATTTTAGTTTTCCATTAACAAGGAGGAGAAGCTTGTAGGTTGAAGCCTTTCCTCTTCCTCTCCCATAATTTTCGTCACCCATCTTCCTCCTTTTGAAGCTCATTGTGGTTTATTGGTTGAAGTAAGTCCATTTCCATTTCTAATGAGTTTATGCCTTAGAATATGGGTTTTGGTTGTTGGGTAAGTGTTTGAATGCATAAGGATATTAAATGGGAACCATTAAATATGGAAACCCTAAGGTGGGGTGTATTAAATGTAAGCCTTTATGTGCATTTAATGTGGTACACAAAAATATGGTGTTTGATGATGGAAAATGATGGAAGCTACTGTGTATTTGTGGTGGTTATTGGGTTTTTGGTGAAACCCTAACTCTAAAAATTAAGGAAAATAATAAATGTTGGTTGGAGAATGTATTTTGAGATAAAATACATAATATTGAGAGTGTGAGTGTTATTAATGGTGATGGGAGAATATTTATTGGTGATGGTTAATAGCATTAATAGTGTTGGATGGTCATAAATGGTGGTTTATGGCCATTGGTGTGTGAATCCATTGTTGGGTGTGGCTTTAAATGCATAACAATAAATATGAGCACCAAACCCATGGTGGTTGTGGTGAGATTAATAAAATGGAAAATGGTTTAATGATGATAATGTTATGAACACTAAGTATTAGATTTAGAATGTGTAAGTCTTGGTATTTTGAATAGAAAATAATATTTTGCTATACCATGTGGTGTAGGATCTATTCCGAACGACGAGGCAAGAACGTCGAATCGCTCATACTACTTCTCTTAAGGTATGAGAGGAGCTTTATATTCTAAATGCATGAATTAAGTATGGGTTGATTGTCATATATGACAATACACATGTTTACCTTGCTTATGTGTGTTGATGAAAAGTGAAATGATGATTAATGTGATATTATTTGTATGCTTGGGAATGTGTGGTATGCATTTGGAATATTGATGTTATGCTATGTGATGATGTCATTGGTTGGCAAATGTTATGCCTTGAAATATTAAGAATGCATTTATATCAGTACAATATTGAATAATGATTATTGATGAATGAGTATGAGAATGGATATTGAGCATACCTTAAATGTGGATGAAAGATTGATAAGTATGGTTGATGATTGTGATGCCATTGTGATTGATACAAGTATTGACTTGTATGTGTGAGATGAGAATTATGTTGATAGAAAATTGTTATGAATGCCACATTTAAAATTTGAAACAATGGCAATAACCAATGATAATAAAATCCACTAAGAATTGTGTGGTGATATTGGTAATTGTGATGATTGATGAGTGGCATGATAGGATGCATAGTGTGAGAATGCATATGATCTGCATTTGCATTGTATCCATGGCATATTGCATAGCTGCCGGTAATGAAATGTTAGGGGTTCCTCTGGTTGGCCCAGTGGGAGGGCGGCTCTGTGCATGAGCATTACTGTTGTATCCTTAGTGACTCGATGTGTAAGTCACGAAGCTGCCCATGTTTAGCTACGAGAGTTGTATGTGGTTGACCCTATGGGGATGGCTCTTTGAGGAGCAAGGATTCCCGGTGGTCCCTTGGATCACAGCTGCCATGGTATGAATCATGGTTGGCCCGTAACACCATATGTTGTTTATGTTGTTTACCGCAGTCATGGTGAAAATGACCGATGTTGCAAGATGGGCGATGCGGTTTGGTACCAGTAAAATATTATGATAAGTGTACATATTTTACTACTGCAGTAGGGGCATGGTTTTATATTCATGCTTGAACCCACAAATTGGTGTTTATATTCCCACAGTCGTATCTGTGATTGTTGTTAACTCCGTTGTGCATGTGCATTAACATAAGAGCATTTGCATATAGCATGGAGTGCCAAAGGTGATGAGATATGATGATGGTTGAGATTAGGTGAAAGAATACCTAACGATAACAAATAAATTATGAATACAAAGAAATGACTTTGTGTATGGTGATGTTGTATTTGTTTGCCTAATATGATGAGGGGCATAAATGTGTGTATGCGTATATACTTTGCTATGGATCATAGAGTATGAGTAAGATATGTGAATGTTGATGGAATGATGTAATTATGATGATACTTGATATGTTGATGCAAAGTATACATGTCGTTGAATACATATGCACATAATTACAAATGTATTTATATTCGTCACTTGGAATGTATAACTCACTCTCCTATGTTGTCTATTTTTAGCCTTGTGATACAGGGTATACATGGGGTGAGATTACATATATTTTAGAAGTGTATTTTTTGGTCATGGAGGTAAATTAGTTGTATAGGAAATGCCTTGGGCGGCAACCAACGATTTTGTATAGCATATGATGTTAATATATGCTCATTATGTATTTGAATGATGGATATTCATTTTGTGGGTCATTCGTGAAAATTAGTCCCTTGTGTTATATGGCTACTTTTTTATTATGACCTTAACAATGTATATTGACAGTTGTAATACTTGATTTATGCCTATATGATGAATGGATGGTGATTAATTATGAATTACAACCTTTTATAAGGCATGAGTGAGGAATTATGTTGCTTGAAGTGCTAATGTGTATGAATATTAAGAAGTGAATAGCTCGTATTCCTATGGAATGACTAGAACCTTAAATATGGTCACTCATAGCTTATATTGGATACATACGACTTGTGTGTATGTGTAGTTGTGGCCAATTAGGCCTAGATAGCAAATTGACATGCTTGGTTTAGCTAGAAAGTGCATAAAGTGCCACAAGAGTGTATCTTGATTTAGGAATGGAGTTATTGGATGTGACTTGTTAGAATAAGTCACCTATACACATGTGAATGTAGGTTCCTAGAGAATTCGGGTTGAGACTTAGTCATTTGTGATTTGAAATAGCCGGTAAAATGCCCAAAATATGTGTAAAACAACCCTATGGCTTAGATTTTGATCGGGGTAGGATTTGTAACACCCTCAGTTAAATAAGATAGTCCCTTCTGTAGGATCATCTTATTTAACTAAGAGTGTTAACAGTTTTCAGAAAAAGTGAATATTTTTTTTTTATAAAATAAAATCATGGCAGATCAGTGGAAGTAAATAATAGATAATTCATATAGTTATTCACAAACTATAAGTAATTGTACTCTTAACAGAATGGGGCACGCAGGCACCCTTAAATAATTATACAGTCATCCATGGTCTTATTATTCATTAATAAATATTCCACTACATATATTCATCATTTAATGAGGGCTCCCAGTTGGTTTAGCATATTGTTGTTCTTCGTATTCTTGTTCTTGGTTTCCTAGCTCCTCTGTTATTAATCAACAGAAAGGGTGAGTATAAACCCCAGACCCTGGAAGTTCCTGGTGCGGACATATCCAGTCAACAGATAATATCATATAAATCATACAATTAACATATTTATAAATATAACAATCAAGGATGTTATCATGGAATGCATGAATTTGATTTATTATGATTTATTTTTAGTTAAGTCTCATGATGCATGTGGGCCCAATAAATCAATCCACCATCACCATTATCTCATTCTTTTGCAGTCATTCTGCTCAATTTGCCTCTTGGGCACATCATTTCCATTCTAGAGCGATCGGAGCTCACCAAGTCCCCCATTCATTATCATAAGGTACGAGTGAACTCACAGGTTCTCATCAATATATTATTTCATCTTAGGACTTGGCTCTACACGATCATAGATACATTCCGTCATTTAGTCAAAGTACACCAGAATTGCATCGTCTGACCCGGCTCCAGGCGCGACTCTG
This sequence comes from Clitoria ternatea, assembly GCA_037962975.1. Taxonomy (NCBI): domain Eukaryota; kingdom Viridiplantae; phylum Streptophyta; class Magnoliopsida; order Fabales; family Fabaceae; genus Clitoria; species Clitoria ternatea. The sequence continues at coordinate 155,120,462 of CM075671.1, forward strand.
ATGCCATTAGGTTTTCGTTCCGGTTATACTCCCAAGATTCTCCTCAGAGATCGAACGTGAATGTCCTCCAGCGTACCAGGTGTATGCTCTAGTTTTACTCCCTCAAAAATATTTTCATGATGCGAAATGCATTATTTTTATCATTTGATCCTTGGGTATCTTATGTGTTTCCAGTCTCATAATATTTATTCTCAAGTCCTTGGGTCCCATCAATTTTTCAGACGTTGTAAGTCATTTTTATTATTATTCTAGAAAATATATCGGCTATATCTTGACTAAAATAATGCTTTGTTTAAAGAGTAAGTAATATGTTTCTTATTCCATTACTCATAATTAAAACAATAATAATATCAATAACAATAATAATAGTTAATAATAATAATAATAATAATAACAATAATAATGGTAATAATAATAGAAATAAGAATAATAATGATAATTGTAACATCCCAATTTTTATGATTTTTATAAAAATAATTTAAAAAGGATTAAAGAAGAATTTCTGAATGAAAATCCGAGTGAAAAATGTCGAAAACCAGATTTTCTGAGTAAAATGAGTTTGATTCCGAGTGAAAATGTTAAAAACCAGATTTTTCGAGTAAAATGAGTTTGATTCTGAGTGAAAATGTGTTTCCGAGTGAAATAAATATGATTCTGAGTGGAATCAGACTAAGAAGAGTTTTCTGAGTGAAATAACTATGATTCTGAGTGAAATCAGACTGAGAAGAGTTTTCTGAGTGAAATAACTATGATTCCAAGTGAAATCAGACTGGGAAGAGTTTTTCAATGAAGTTAAGATGTTTTCCGAGTGAAACGTGATTGAAGAAGAGTTTCTGAGTGAGGAAATGTTCTGTCTGAATGAGACACATTCAAGTAAGGTAAAATCCGAGTGAAACCGAAACATCTCCGAGTGGAATGCTTCCGAATGAGTTGTTTCCGAGAGAAGTGGGAGTACCTCTCGGACCGATATTTCTAATTAAGTAAACTCCCGAGTGAAGTATATCTGGGTGGATGGTTTACCGAGTGAAGTGTCTCTGTGACATTTCCAAGTGAAATATTCCGAGTAAGTTTTTCCAGGAATGATGTTTCTGGATAAAGGACTCTAATTCCGAATGAATGTGTTTCTGAGTGAATAATTCCGAGAAGAATAAACATCTGAGTAATCCTTTCAAGTGGAATGATCCGATCAGTTTATGTAAAACATCTGAGTGAAATTATGTATTTGTATATTTTAGATGATCCGGTCGGTTTATGTAAAATAGATATTTAATTCAAAATCTGTTTGAAATTTAAATAAATTATTTGTATTTTTAGATAACCAGTCGGATTGATATAAACCCGAGCTTGTTATTTATTGAATCCGACTTCTATTTTATAATTTCTCACTAGAATTCACATAGACACCCATGATTCTTAATATTTTCATAATTCAACACCAATCATATCATTTAATTCATCATTGTTAATAATAATCAACACAGCCAGTCGAACATATACATAGCAATCAAAATTATATAAAACATACATGTAAAAATTAAAGCATATAGATATAACAGCAATTCCCGAACCTGCCCTGGAAAGGTGAGGACCAAAGGTACCTTAACCCTTTCCTAACACTCGGTTTCCCCCAGAATACCCGAGAATATACCCCCTAACCTTAATGGAGTTGAGGACGTTCTGTTATTATCCTTGCTTCAGCTCACAGTGAGGAGAAAAAAAAATGAGAGAGAGAGAGAGGCTTGTACGTAGAGAAGAAATAAGAAAGAGAGCATTTTTCCTAATTTCTGTTGGTTCAAAAAGTTTTGGACTTAGAGATGTGTTGTGGTATTGGTTTAATAGTGCAAGAGACAAGTGGGGGGACAAGCTTTTTAGTGATTGAAGATTAGGTGCGTTAATTATGGGAATAATGGAGACTTTTGGATAGAAAGTGAGCTGTATTTGACCATTTCCACCACCAGCTTGCATGATTGAAGGGAATATATATTAAAATATATAAAAGATGCTATGATTGGAGTAAAAAGGTGCAAGTCTGATAATGGAACGGCCCACTTGGCCACTAGGAATGGATATCACGTTAACTGATTCCATAAGTCGGTCAGATTCTAGCTGGTGAGTGCACCAGTTGGTCGGATTTCTTAGAGCAGTGATGTGAACGCTGATAAGTGCATAAGTCAGTCGGTTTCCATTGATCAAGTCCCCTTTCCATTCTGACGTTGGTCGGCTAATTGTTTCTGAGAGTTACTGGAGTTTGAAAAATGAAAACAGACTCCTTTGAATCACGCCTAAGCGTGGCCTCTCGCGCTTGAGCGTGAGTGTGCTATCACTCTTGGGCACACTACCTTCACGCTTGAGCGTGAGAAAAAGGAAGAATCGGGACTCGAGCGCTTGAGCGCAGAACGCTCGCTTGAGCGTCGTTCAGCATAGCTTCGCTCGGAAGGGATTTCGCTCGAAAGTGTTTCTTCTTGAAACACTCGGTCGGCTTTTCCTTCCTTGGAGATGACTCAGTCGGAATTGTCTCACTCAGACTCCCTCGGAAAATATCTCACTCGGATATATATATATATATCCATCTGACAATGTTCTCAGTCGGCCACTTATCCTTTCTGAATGGATCCTCTCGGAATTGTCCACTCAGATATATCTTGACTGAATTAATTATTCAAAGTCCCCCCTTCACTCGAAATACTTCACTCGGAGGTGCATAACTCAGAATTCAAATTACCGAAAGGATCATTCGAAATTGTCACTCGGAAATGTTACAATTGAGAGGTCATTCAGAGTCAACCTTTCTCTGTTCCAGAGTACCTCACCTGAAGTGACTCACGTGGTATATGTATCAGTCGGCGTCAGGTAAATTACACTCAACTCGGAGATAACCCACTCGGTTACTTATTACTCGGAAATGAATTTTTCCTTCAGTTGGACGTACTTCTCTTCGGAAACATTGTACTCAGAGAAGTTTCATTCGGAAATGAGGCACTTGACGATGTTTGACTCGGAAACGAGTCATTTGAAGATGTTTGACTCAAAAACGAGTCATTCGGAGGCGTTTGACTTGGAAACGAGTCATTCGAGGAAGAAACAAGTCATTCGAAGGTCTTGACTCGGAAATGAGTCACTTGGACCTTTCACCCAGAAGTGGTTTTCTCGAACACACTTCACTCCAAATGTCTCCGAGGTCAGGACTCCACTCGGTAGTGGCACTCTCGGTCATGTCTTACTCAGAAAACATAACCTTCACTCGGAATTTCAACCTTCACTCAGAATTTCTCTCGGTCACTCGGAACAGATCCCTTTCTTCACTCGGACAGTCTTATCTAAGACATGTTTCACTCGAAAAATGGGTAATATCATTAATGGTCTATATAAATTCCATTATTTTACACAAAAATGAAATTTTTGGGATATTACAGACCATCCTCATGGTATTTATTCACTTATTAGCTCTTACAGACCTTCCATACTTCATAATTTACAGAATAAGACTACTACTAAAAACAGGGATGTTATAGGATTTGGCTGTGAAACTTTGCCATATAATTGATATTAGGGTAGGTAAGTTGTATATGAAATTTCGTGCAAATTGGAGTTGAATAGCCTAGTGAAAAGGGGATCCAAAGTTGGTGAAAACATAGGGTGCAAAAAGCTGTAGAAGGGTCTGATGGCCAGTGATTGGGCGTACCTATGCTGGTTTTAGGCGTAGGCATGCTGGCACACTAGTTCGTGGTGCAGCCCTGGGCGTAGGCACGCCTGACCTGGTGTTGGCATGCTAATTCACTAAACTCAGGGTCTAATGGTGTGCCCTTCAGCTTAAGCACGCTGATTCTTAACGTGGGCACGCTACATGACTAGGTGCTTGGATGGTGCCTGGACAGTGGTTGGGCGTACTTACGCTGGGGTTTAGCATAAGCACACTGGTGGACCTGCGTGCTGGTATGCTGGTACGTTGGTCTGACCGTTGGCACGCATGGGTTCTGTTTTATGGTCGAGTCATTAGGTGTGGGTACGGCAGGAACCAACGTACGTACGTTGGTGGGTTCCTTGTCAGCTTTTGTAATTCTTTCTTTTTCTTGATTTCCTTTCCCATTTTTGGGCCTTTTCTTATATCTCCATATATGGGACTAGGCATATTTCCCTGTATGCACATTCTTTTCGCTGTAAACTCAAACTGTTTCATATACACCATAAGGCTTTACTTTATCGATCCAGATTGTTAAAAATCTTAAAACTCTCACCCTTTGTTTTTATGATTCGGATCTTGATGTAATTATTAGAGTGGTGAACCTCTCTTCAAACACAAAAAATTTACTTGCATTTTTATAAAATCAATTATTTTAATTACATTGGATTCGGGTTATGGAAATCAGGGTGTGACACCTATCATCGCCAATATGAGAAATCAGGAATTCGTACTCTGAAAACCCGTTATTTAATCCCGTTAAATCATACTAGTTTATGAAAAAAATCATATTTTTTTCATATGAGCTTAGAATTATTTTGTTTCAATTTCTTTATTCACATATCGAAGCCCTCAACAATTCTTGTGAAGAACTAGAAAGCTAATTTCTACTCTATCATCCCACAAAACTTAAATTTTTCAGAGTAAAATCAATTTTGTAATAATGCAGACCAGACCCATAAAAACGTGCATATCTCCCTCATACGATGTCGAATTTACTTCGTTCTTTTTTCTATGGTGATGGTTCAGAGAACAGACTTAGAAAGAGGGAGGGTTGAATAAGTTTGTTCACCTTTTCAAACCAAAAAGTGATATTTAAACGTAAAAGCGTTTTGTACAATGGACCAGACTTTTCAGAGACAAAGAGCATACGAGAGAGAGTAACAGACTTATGTAAAAAATAGGGGAAAAGAAAAACACACAAGTGATTTATACTGGTTGACTTTCAACGAGGAAGCTATCCAGTACCTTCAGATTTGAAGGGTTTTTCCACTATGTAAAATATCTCTTTTACATAATCAGCTCAAACCGAGTCCATGAGTATTATTGACTCCAACCATTCCTAGCTTAAGCACAACCCGTGCTTCTAAGTATTTTAGACTCCAGCCATTCCTGGCTTAAGCTGAGTATTCTTTTGCAAGCACCCACTCCTGGGCAGACCCAAGTATTCTTTCACAAGCCTTTCCTGGCTTAAACCAAAGTATTCTTTCTAAAGCCCCTTTAGGCCAACAATGTTTCCCAACAGGTCAATCAGACCTATGTTTACAAAAGATTGGAAATATTAATACAATTAAAATTATCCTTCTTATTTTGGGGCTTTTGTACACAAACATTTAGGGCTTATGTGTGTTCTCGTTTTACTTTGATCACACTATCTTTCGTGCGATATGCCCATTTTTGTTTTTCTAAAATGCTCTCAAGCTCTCTCTTTTTTTCTTTTCTTTTCTATGATCTTCTAACTTAAAGATCTCTTTTGATATTTTTGCCTTCTTACATTTTTCTCTATCACTCTTAATGAGTCTCTCATGCATGCTCATCTATTGAGAAAAGAATTGTAATATATAGGATTTTTCTTTTGAGAGAGATAGATCCGTTGGATGACCATTGAAAAGTACATCACTCAAATGCTTGAGAGGAGTCTCTTTAATGAATATGATCTTTGGAGAAAGTTGTTCTTTATGATGGGCATAGAGCAGAGACCTTTCAAAATTTATGCAGTTATAGGTATAGAGTTAGTTTCACTAAGAAGGAAAGTTCTTCATCAAGAGATGGATCTTAAACTGCTCTGCTTTAGAGTTTTCCTTTCTTATGATAAGTCTTTATGTTGAGAAGGAAAGATGTTTTGTTGAGTCATCATATATAGGTCCATACTTGATTTGTTTAGAGGGAACATCTGAAACTAGATTGAGGTCTGGTGAACCGTAAGGTGTTGATGATGAGACTCATACTCAAAAAGTAATCAGATCCTTTCTTACGAGCTTGAAAGAGGTCTGAAGTAGTTTCTATGTAAGGATAGAGTTTGGTTGATGAAGATTTCCTTAAGCAGTGAATCCTTCCAAATTATTTGACGCTTGCTATAAGACTTGATAGGTCTAGTGCACGTCCAAATGAGCACTTTTTGAGAAGCTGTTAAACCTTAATACTGTTAGGTCTTTTAATTGGCAAGCGCACCAATCGTTTGTAGTTTTCAAATTTAGATATCGTTCCACTGAAATTGAAAGTTCCAGTAATTCATAGTAATTTTTATTTACTATGGTAAATTTATCAAAACTTATTCACAAAAGAATGCTTTATAAACAATTTATACAATATTCACAGAATTTGATGATTGATTTGTTCATAAGGTAAAAAGATGGTAAAGATAAAATCTATCTAGAAAGTTGAGATGTAATTCAGAATAACTCAGATACTTGAGATAAAAACACAGATTGACAAATTATGTTGAAATTAGGATCCTCGCACTTAAATATAATGAAATGATTACAAACATACATATTTAATTATCAAGTTCATGTCATTGTAGCTTAAAATCATTATAATTGATCCCTCGTGATATAAATTCTAAGTAGTCACCGTAAAGTCTGATCCCTCGTGATCTTTCTCAGTAAAAACTTTCATTAAGTCCTGGCCTTATGGTAATAATAATCGCCAACTCTATCCATAGTAATTGGCATATTAAGGGTATTTCAACTTTTACTTTCATTAAAATAGATTTTAATTCGGCATGAATAATCATTCTCCTGTTTGACATTCATACTAATAAAATAAGTTTCAATATGCATGAAAATTATTCTCTCGTTTGATGTTCATACTAATAAAAGATTAAAATACTAACATGGCACATAAATCATAAACATGCAGAGGTTATAATCACAATATCATATAATAGATTGATTCACCAAATTCCAACATAAACAATTTAGTTACACATGGTAAAAGTAAAAACAACACTTACAGAGGTTGACATTACAAAGGCGTGGAAACACTTCACGATACAAAAACTCACAATGCTACACAACACTCTCAAGTATTTAGAAATCACTCTAGACTTACAAACTCACAAAAGAATGTAACACCCTCGGTTAACTAGGACAATCCCTTCCACTAGATTATCCTGGTCAACTGAGAGGTTACGAGTTTTAGAAAAATGTGGAAGTTTTTTTTTATACAAGGAAACTTGGTGGGACAGATACACCTTATGTACAACATATCATATATAATACATGGTCGTAACAGTAACTGTACATACTGTAAGTGAAGGAGCACGCAGGCTCTCATAAATGAAAATAAAATAATTTATCCTAATTCCCGTCCTCGATCCAATAAGAGCTCATGTGATCTTTGATATGCAGTCTGTATGATCCTCTACGGTGTATGGTCCAACCTGGAAGTCTGGAAAAATAGCTGTAAAGGTGAGTCTTCACCTCTATAATAATCGGGAAGGTGTCTCATCGACACCTGCCCATATACAATACAAATAATCCAAGATCGAGTCCCACCCACTCTCTTTAGGATTCTTAAAATACACTCTAAGTTATCTCACCACTCTTGTTCTCACTGACCATTCCCAATTCCTCATTCACCTCTCAAGGATACTAAAATTCATACAATCATACTCAAATCATGAATAATCACAATTTCAACACAACGATGCAATACATGAATTCATTATATTATTTCTATTCTTTTGTTAGTCATCATGATGCATGTGGGCCCGTCTCCTCCTCAACAATCTTATATACCATATCCATGTGCACAACAACGCCACCCTTATCTCCCCTCCCCAACTAGAGCGACCGGAGCTCTCCTCGTTTTGGTTTTCATAAATGGGTAAGGACTCTCAGTACCAACATCAAAATGGCCAATCATACATATCACACATCACCACAGAACGGGCACTCCACGGTCATAGAAAATCCCGCCTCTTGTCGAAGTACACCAGAGTTTGCAACTTAGAATTCCCGCCTCCGGTGATACTCCCTACACTGCCCTCGGGTATCGAGGCGTGGCAGATTCTTCAGTGTACCCATCACTGTATGCTCTAGGGGATCATTCCAACATCCCTCCTCAACTTCCATGAATGATGCATATAACACAAAATTTTATTTTCACTAGTCATCGGTAGGGTCTTTCAATGACTCCGTTTCATTCCTAACGTCGGGTCTATTTCAATTAATTCTTCCTTTGTTTTCAAAATTCCCTAATCCATGATGATCCTACCCGACATTTAGAAATAAAATGAGACTTTATATTTTTTCAGAAAACCATGGGTATATTGGTGCTACAATACCCATTATCACATCGTATCCGATCTAGTCTCATCACACTAATTTCACAATTTAACCATCTCAAGACCCCTACCAAGACCTTTCTTCATTTGTTCTTCTCTTATTTATTTTTGACATATTTAAATGCATCATACCAGTGCTATTCATCATATCACATCGCATATACACATTGTCACAAACATCGCATATCACATATACACATTGCACAACAAATACACACATACATTCATCGTACTTAAGAAACCATCACACAATTACTTAGCACACCACATATCAAACACGTACGTATTCATGAGGTCTCATTGTCTTGGTTCACCTAGTAGTACGTGGCTTAATTTCTTATCAACTCGGTAGCCTTTTAAGTGTAATTAAAACCATTTATGATTCTCCATGATCTTATTAAGTAGAATTAGTCCATTGGAATGTTTATTTTACCATTCAACATTCCTTGTTAAATTCTTAGTTAGTTTTTGATTACCTTTGGTAACTATTGTCTTATCTTAGTTCCTTACACATAATCACAATATTTTCTTTAACTTAGTTTTTCACTAGATTAAATAACTCTTCCTTAATAACTTAAATAGTCAACCCACTTTCTCTAACTATATTCAATCCTTTTTCTCTTGGGATAATTTACTTTACCTACACACGAACGTTGGACTTCTCTAATTCAAGGTATCTTAGTCATTTAAGGAAATCAATATTTAGCCTAATTACTTTCTCTTTTATCATACACTAAAATTTTGTGTAACTAACTTTCATGCCTTCGTCGTTAACCATTTTAATCTAGACTATCTTTCCCTTTGGTTTCTTTCTTTAATCATAATGGTTAAATTATTCCCTTATTAATTCATTGCCCTAAGAAGTAAAAGAATATCCTAAAATAATTAGTTCTAAATTCATTCTTATTACCCGGTTCTCTTTAAAGACTTCTATCTCATTTCCTTAGTCTCTAAAGTTATCACTCCCTTCCCTTAATTGATCACCAAAATAGTCACTAAAATGGTGGCTAAAGTTAATCATCAACGTTTTCTTCTTTTCCTAACAATACTTATTACTTACTTTTATTCCCTCCAAGAATCCCTATATGATCCAAAAAGAAAAAAATCTTCAATTTATTTAACTATACTGTCATACACATTTTTTTATTTTTTTTGAATTAAATTACCCAAATACCAAAGTATATCTATTTACTTGCTTTAAAAAAATTTCATTTTTAAGAGCCAAACTTTTCATCACCACCTTAATTAATTTTCTCTAAATTAAATCTATTTATTCCTATTTTGATTTATATCATCATAAGAAACTTTTTAAAAATTTAATTTCTTTACTTTAACTCTAGAAAACTTTTTCGCGACTAACGATCGAAGATTCTTTTATTGTACGAAATATTTTTTAAAACGATTCGGTAACGATAAATAATGAATTAACTATCTAATGGTGGGGCTTACTGGATAGTGTTCTACAAATTACATAATAATTTCCAACAATTGAAATTTATTAGCTACAACCATATCGAATGAAACCGAGCCCGCTTAACGTTAAATTTTTCCTAAATTCCTTTTTGAACGTCCGATCGTGAGAGAATTCTTTCAGATATACGAACATCGTGTTGTACCAAATAATTTCAGAATATTAATTATTTCAAAAACATAAGTTTTAGGTTGTCGGTTACGAAAATTTCTACGGTTTGGAATCCAACCATCGGATCGTGACGAAACTTGAAACGTGTGTTCCTAAATACGTAATCACCATCATAACACAACTAGGATTGCAAACAAATGAGATGGGTACCCCCTTTACCTCATGGTTTCGCTGCTTCCCAGAGGAGAATTTTGAAGATTTTGTCAAAAATTTCGCCGATTGGTCCTAACGTACTCCAGTCGTCGTCTAGGCTCCCGAATCTTTAGAAAGTTTTGGCATGCATGGTTTGATCTAGGAAGACAGCCACGATTTTGGCTTCAATTAGCAAGGGTCCAGCATTTTAATGTTTTCCAAAACAAGGACAGCATTAATTACAAGAAATCAAAAGCAATGATCAAAAGAAAAAGGTGACAAATTTACCTATGATGGTTCTAGGAGTGCTCACGGTTTTGGAAGCTTCAACAATGGGGTGGATGATTACTTTTTCAAGCTTCCAATCAGCAAGGTAAATGCCACTAAATTTCCAAAATAAAAACAAAATTTAAATCACTAAAAGAGTCAAGGGTAGCAGCCAAGGAAAAATTGTCATACTCACCTTGAGAGGTCCCTAAATGGCTCACCGCCTTGGAGCTTCGTAAATGGAGTGGATGATTGAAATTTCTAATCTTCAATCTAATGAGGAAATGCCATTATTTTCTGGAATACAAAACAGCACCTTAACTAGAGCATTTTAAGAACAAAAGTAAGAAGAAAATTTTGCAAACTCACCTAGAGTATCCTTGGAGGAGCTCACGGTTTTGGAGCTCCAAGAAGGGATGATAGAGTTTGTTTCTCTAAGTCCTTTGCATGCAAGTGAGATGAGGTTGGAAGAATGGCGAAGAGGTGGCTGGACGTGAATGATGAAGCAAGGAGAAAAAGATAATAGAATCTAGGTAAGTGTAGATGGATGATGGTGAGACATGCTCTTGAAAATGGAAGAAAATTGGAAGTTGAGTGGTGCCGTGAGGTGGTTAGGGGAAGAGGAGGATTGCTGGAACTTTTGAGTTACTAGAATGATAAGAGATTGTAGAAGGGTCTGGATGTTTTGGCTGGAGGAAGAGAAGAGAATAGTGAAGTGGAGGCATGGTGAGGTGATGGGTAAAGTGAGTGGGATGATGGGCAGCAATATTGCATGAAATCTGATTGGCCAAGGGAGAGGTTATGGGCTGAGTGGAGAGGAGTGGGCAGAGGTTGACACCTTTCTAGTGAAGTGGCAAGGGCTGGTGATGCATGGGAGAGGAGTTTTAGGGCTAGACAAATGTCCTATGAGTGAGAGGAGGTGATTGGCCAAAGTTGCATGGAGAAGCTGGGCTGTCCAGCTCTAGGGTGTCACTTTGTGTAGACCTTGTGGGGCCTTTATGGGCCAAATTCGAAAATGGCCCAAACATAAAAGTTGTAGGAATTTTTGTGCTCTTTAAATCCATATAAAGTACAAAAACTCCATCAAGAATTGAGTGAGATATGGCCCAAATACGGAACTAGTGCAGGGCTGTGATGGGATTTTTGTCCCTTGCACAAATAATTCCTCTGTCCCAAATGGGCTGCTAATTAGACTTTGGTTTCTTCATCAAAGTTGTGTAGAAATGTGTTCGGAAAATTTTGGTGAAGTCCTCATTCAATTTCATGGCCATATGAGAGAGATATGTGGAAAATACTGTTCCAAGTGCAAGCTATTGCTGGAGACACGTGAATTGGTGTAGTGTTTTAAATTCTGGGATTTATGGAGTGGGAATTTGATTTCAAGCCTTGCATGACGTTTTTAGATCTTCATTTCCTCTTTAATTTGATATATCATTTACGGCAATCCGATACCTGCAGCCCGAGATATGATCAAAATACGACAAGATACTCTAATCGCCTTCGAATCAGGTGGAGCTGTAGAAATAAATTTGTAATTAATTCTCCTTTAAGAATTGGCCTTCGTGATCTTCATAATAATTATAGACATTTTTGATACGGATCTATACCAAAAATAAAGAAGTGAGTTGAGTCCCGGAAGAGGGTGATATAGCAATTTTTCTGGGGCCTATCAGCATAGTGACATGAAACTCATGGGCTGGCAAAGATTCTAAAACCTGTACCAATCTGTGAGGATCTAGCTTTCGAAGTCTTCACAACAAATGTATATAATTTCATTATGGTGACTTTGACACCAAGTTTGCAAGAAACATAGGTTGTACGAGAGAGTTATGAATTTTTGAACGAACCATGCGCAAGATAAAACGTGAATAATCATGGTTCTATGATGATTTTAATAAATTCTTGAATTTGAGTATGACAGAGTAGGAATTTGAGATCAGGACCAGAAGTAAAGTTTGAAGATATCTTTGATGAAGTGAACGAAACTGGAATTACCTCAATCGAACATCGTTTGAGGAAACTATGTCAAAAACGTCAGAAACACGCAGATTAGGCTTCCGAAGAAATAAAATGACTCATGGATGAGGTTGGTAGAGACCAAATCGAACTTCGAGCTTTGCATGAAATATTCCTAAAATGTTGAAACGGGTTATTAGGGACTGACCATGTCGCTATTGGGCACTCTGAGGTATATAAACAGTCAAAAGTAAGAAACATTGAGGATTTTGATTTGGCTGGTCAAGCTAAGTCAATTACCCTCGATTCTTCAGGAAGTGATCCTAAGAGGACTTGTTTCCTTAGTGGATCATTAGTCTCGATTCAACTGGTTAGAGCCTGACCTTAGGTGGGGCCCTACCATTTAATTCTTGAGAAACCGAACGTCGTTTATTATTAAAATACAGTAATTAAATAATCTCTTTAACTAAAATATATTATAAATATATATATATATATATTTTGTATCCTAATCTTATCACAGATAATGTTAAACACTAAAATAAGGATTATCTATTTATTTCATTTTATATTAATTAACTGAACTCTTCAATAACAACGTCTGTTTATCTGCTGATATCCAAATAACGTATTATTCTGTGATCATTTTATTAAGGAGGTTTAGTTAAGTTTTATGAAATCTTGGGCTCTAATAATCATTTATCCTCTAAATCTAACTTGATACTTAAATGGATCTACTTATTCTTAATCTGTTCCTAATCAGGTAATTGACCACCACTTATAATCTATCAGAATTAAATATATATCATAATTCATTAATTCTAGCATCAATAACAGAATACATTCACGAATACAGTACTTTATTAATGAATTGATTACTGAATCAAACATAATTATCTCCATATAAATTGTCAGTAATTCAGCAAGTCTCTCTAGGGGTTACTATTGTACACAACCTCCCTTACTCACTCGTCTCCGTTTAACTGGCTATCTGTTACTCACATCCTCTCAATTCTTGTTTTCCTACATTCTCACAATGATCTAAGGATCAAGCCTAATCCTTATTCTCTCAAAATACTTAGCATGATACTCTCAGGGGTTCTGAGAGCTTGGGTTCTTATTCTGAAAAACCAGGGTTGTTATAAAGAACACTCAAAACTCGAGTGAAAAGAGAGGAAGGAAGTTCTGAACTTTAGAATGGGATGGGATGGATGGATTGAATGCCTTGGAAGTGGCCTATTTATAGGGTTGAGGAAGGGACCTGACACGTAGCATCAGCTTGGCGTGTAGCGTCAGGTTCCTGACTCAGCCTCCATTAAACACGTGATTATGTGGCCATGATTAAGAATTTTTAATTCAATAATGCCCAGACATGTCCCCTCTTTCGGCTTGGCACTTAGCTGAAGTGGATTGGCCAATTATGGGTCAATTGGCTGAGTGCTTGGCCACCTGTAAGTGGAGTCCACGTAGCTTCTGACGTTACGCGTGGGTGTGACGCGTAGCGTCAGCATTAAAAATTCCCACGCTACGCGTGGTGTTAATGTTACGCGTCAGCTCTCCATATCTTCAATTTTCTCTTGAATTTCTTTAATTTTTCACTACAAAACTAGAGAAAATTGATCAAGGCAGATAAAATCCAATAATTTCCCTTTATTACAATTAAAACCTAAATTTATAACAAATTAAACTAATTTTTATTATTCTTTTACAAAATTTTATTAAGAAAATTATTGTAAATTTGAGGACTAACAAATACCCCCAACTTGAGACATTGCTCGTTCTCGAGCAAGAGAAAAACTTAAAAACAAATTTGGGATCAAATTTTGAGTTAGTCCAAAAATTTGCCACAAGAAATAATTTACAACTTACCGTTTAAAATAATCAATGAATAAATATCTTAATGTAAGAAAGACTTAAAAGATAAAATTTACACAATATCATATTAATAAATCAAGCTTATTTCAAGGTTTACCTCACAAGTGTTTATCTCTAAAAAGGGCAACCATTTTCACTCAATTGATCATAAAATCAAGCAAATTTAATTTTGATTTTCATCTAATCAATGGTTAATCATACAGAGTCAAACTAGAATCACAAGGTCTTTTCAAGGGTTGTAATGAGGCTTGGCTATAAGAAATTATGGTTTTTTCTTGGAATTCAAACACTTGAAATCATAAAAGAGCATTTCATAATTTCTAGGCTTTTTCTTGGCCCAAATCTCACTTCCCTTTTTGGTGAATACCCCCAACTTAATCCTTTTTATTATTTTCTTTTTCTTTTTATGCATATATTTTTGTTTTCAATTTATTTTACATGCATCATTTTAGAAAACGAATAAAGTTGAAAAATTTTCACTCCCTAATTTTGTAAGAAGGCTCAAAATATTTTTCTAATTTGATAATTTGCTCTTTTAATCAATCAAGTAAAGGGAATGGTCAAAAATTATTAAGGGCTAAAGGTACCAAAGAATTTATTTCTTAGGCTCAAAATTGGCTTTCAAAGGAAAATTACGATTTTACCATGGTAAGCTTTTTGGCCCAAGGTTTCTTTGTGGTTACCAAAAATATGCCTTGATCATATTCTTGAATCCTCTGTACAATAACACAAATCAAAGATTAAAGCAAAATCAATTTGAATGAAGTTATGTCGAAACCCTCAAGTGTTTAAAGATCTCTCACTCACTGGGTTTTCAAAATTAGCTTGATTATTAATAAGAGTATCGTATTTTAATTTTATCAAAATGCCTTAGTTACAATTAAGATTTTAATTATTGATTATGAAAAATGGTTTATTGTATAAAATTTCATGTAAGTAAAAATTTTCAAATTTTTTTTCAAAATTTGATTATTTTATTTAGAAATATACTTAAAAACTTAAATAAAACCTAATTATCACATATTTCACACACATAATAAAACAAATCTAAATATATATAATCCAAAAGATAATGTAAATGTAAATATCAAATTAAACTAAAATGTATGAGAAGAGTAATAAAAATGTGAGATAACACCATCAATCCTCCATCTGGTCATCCTCATCATCACCCTCCTCATCAGCATCACCCTCAGTTTCGGCATGTGCTCCAGACGATCCACCAGCCTCCTGATATGTAGGCAAATCCTATACTGATAAAATGCATCATGTAAGTGTATATAAGCATGGTGAGAAGCAGCCATCATCTGTATCATATGTTGATGCTCTATGGTCATCCTAGTAAACCCCTTAGTAATAGTATCAGTAAATGGTGGCTGGGCTGGTCTCCTGTGTCTAGGTCTGGGCTGAGCCTCCTGCCTCAGAGGTGGAAGCTCGCACTGCTGAACAAAATAATCTCTGTTCACTGAAACCTTGGGGACTCTCCCCAAAGAGCTATGAACTCTGGTGACGGTACAATAACTCCTTGCCTCCTCAGTAAGGTAGAAATGATGAGAAGGAAAGGCACAGGGCAATTCACCTTATACCCGAGGGTATAAAGGTGAATCTGCTCAGATATAAGCTCAACAATATCAATGGTATGGCCCTGAAGGATGGAATAAAGAAGGCAGCAGTGATCAACTAGAAGAGAAGAAAGGTGGGTGACAGAGTGATGTTATGAAGAATGAGATGAGACCATGCCTGAGCTATAGGGGTCAGCTGGGTCTTAAGGAGGTTCTATGGAGTTCTTCCAACCTTACTAAGGTTAAAGAAGATTCCATCTTTGCTCAAGAAATGAGCAATTTGATCCAGGAAGTATCCTAGATCACCATCCTCAGTAGCAACCTTGTTTCTATTTTCCTTCCAGAAACAAGTGTCACTCTCGGGAGTAGGCTCCCAAGGATTACCCAGTAGGGTACTAATAGTGTCCCTGTCATAAGTGATGTGCCGACCCCTCACCAAGCTCATCCTCTATTGGCTGATGTTCGGTTAGTCCTGGCGTGTCGTATAAGCATTAGCATAAAACTCCATGATGATAAGTCTTGAAAAGAATTAATAATTTCACCTTCAATTTAACTTCATCCATTAAATATTGTTTAGTTTGGCACTATTATTTAATAAATTGTCAATAATTCTTATTTTATTTATTTATTTCAAAAGTATTTAATTTATGCAAGAAAATGATTAAAAATAATTAGTTAAGGAAATTTGTTTATTTATAAATTCACTAACCCAGCGTACATAGCTGGACAGCCAGCGTACATACGCTAGGAATTTATTTGTTTGCATGTACAGGTGCAATTCACGCTCAAGCTTGAAAGCTTCACGCTTAAGCTTGAAATCCATGCAATCTACATAAAAAGAGAGAAAAGAAAACACGATCACACTCAAGCGAGCATCACTCACGCTCAAGCGTGACTTCACCATAACACCCACACCCAAGCGTCCCACATTCACGCTCAAGCGTGAAGACACAATGCAGTAATAATCTCGAGCGTGCTTAAGTGCGAGCCCTTCACGCTCAAGAGTGAAGGTGGTTATTTAACTTGCTGTTGTTCCCTCTAAACGAAATGTTTCGCTGTTTTTGTTTTCCATTTACTGCTGTACATTAGTAATTTAAGTATTGAGTGTAATTAATTATTTACTTGTAATTATGTATTTAGATTAGTTACTTTAATTATTAATTAAGTTTCCTTTGTAATTAATTAAGTTAGTTAGTTAGTTAGTTAGTTGTCTATATATATACTTGTGCATACTCTGTAAGGGGGTGGACGAGTACAGTGGGAAAACACACAGAAATAATAACACAATTCATTTTCTCATTTCTAATCTCTCTCTAATTCTTTTCTCTCTCTAAATTCTCTCGTCTATGTCTCTCCACGTTCCTTTGACAGAATCCATTTCCATGGGTTTCTAAACCCCTAGGGTTGGGATTGCTGAAGCTTCCGATGGAATCTTGAAGCTGCATTGAGGAAATTATCTTCTGAAGTAAGAGAAGAACAAGCTGAGAAGTGGATCTACTCTGCTGAATTAAAAAATTCAGATCCAAATGAAGAAACTCACCAGTGAGGAATCATGGTTGAGGCTTAGGTAACTTCTGGCTTCCTAACTAATTCAGACCTAGTAATTAGTTGAATAGTTAGGGTTCAACCCCCAATTTCACATTAGATTTCTCTGTAATTGAACACCTAAGGGCTTAGGGTTTAATGCTTAGGAATTAGTGTTATTCACCTGAGGGATTAGGGATTAACAAACTATGAATTGTCCTCTTGCATCTGAAGCTTAATTGAACCTCAATTGCATGTTTCTTGATGAAGTGTAAGCTGAAGTAATCCTAACCTATCTTCCATTAATCACATTTCACATTTTGTACTGCTTCTGAAAATACAAAAACATAAAAGATATAAAACAACAGAAAAATAGAATGAATTGCATCTACTTGCATTGGTTCAGCTTGTACTAGTCTAAGATTGCGGTAATTACCACAATCCCTATGGGAACGATCAAATATATTACAAATTTAACGTTTGGTGCGCTTGCTAAAAGAAAATAAATCCTCTAAGAGTCACACAATAAGTCGATAATAATTCATGATTTTCACACCAAATTAATGGCTCAGGATTTATGCATCAAGTTAATGGTGCTGTTGCCGGGGATTGTTGAGTAATATCAACAATCCTTGGACCGGTACTAGACTGAACCATTTAATTTGTTTTTTCATTTGGTAGTAGTTTAATTCTTGTTTTTAGTAAAGCAATAGTTTGGGTGTAGTAGTATCAGTAGCTTTGAATTATTCGTGTTTAATAGTTGGTGTATGCAGTCAAGGAACAGAGGAGAGCCCTTCTTCTTTGATCCTGATATTGATTTGTTAGAGCGTAATCTTAGAAAGGAGAAAAAACAAAAAGAACAGTAAGAAATGGAACAGAGGAGAGTTACACTAGGTGACTACTCTAGGCCTACTGAAGAAGGATCGTAATCTAGCATCCTTAGGCCTCCAATTGCAGCTAATAACTTTGAACTCAAACCATCTTTGCTGCAGTTGGTTAGAAATGATCAATTCGGAGGAAGTGAGGTTGAGGATCCAAATTTTCATCTGGCAACCTTCCTCTAAATCTGTGATACTGTAAAAATGAATAGAGTCCCTGAAGAGGCAATAAGACTGAGATTATTTCCTTTTTCTTTAAGGGACAGGGCTAAGGCTTGGTTGCAAAGCTAACCAAGAGGTAGTATCTCTACTTGGGAGGATTTACAAAGAAAATTTCTGATTAAATATTTCTCTCCTTCCAAGTATGCCAAGTTGCACACTAAAATCACTTATTTCTAGCAGAGAGAGGGTGAATCTCTGATGGAAGCATGGGATAGGTATAAAGAGAGTTTAAGGAAATGTCCTCACCATAGGATTCTTGATGTGTAGCAAGTTACCATATTCTATAATGGTGTAAGACTAGCAACTAGGGTCTTGATTGATACCTCAGCTAGAGGTTCACTAACCACTAAAACAATTGAAGAGGCTATAGAATTGATTGATGTAATG
Source organism: Clitoria ternatea (assembly GCA_037962975.1). Classification (NCBI taxonomy): domain Eukaryota; kingdom Viridiplantae; phylum Streptophyta; class Magnoliopsida; order Fabales; family Fabaceae; genus Clitoria; species Clitoria ternatea. The sequence continues at coordinate 155,139,156 of CM075671.1, forward strand.
GCTTCCAATGAATGTTTAGTTAGTGAAAGAAGCCAAATCCCTAAGAGAGGGATATTAGAATTAGAAGCACAGGATGATTATTTGGCTCAAAGTAAGTTGATGACTCAGGATTCGGAGAAATTAAGTGTACAGATTTCAGAACTTCAAAAGCCTAGTCAAGTTTGTATGATGAGTTGTGATTTTTATGATGGAGATCATGAAAATGGCATGTGTGATCCAAATGTGCCTGCTGAGCAAGTGAATTACATGGGGCAGCAATAATTTCAAAGGAATTATTCCTCTAATTCATTTAATCCTAACTATAGGAATCACCCCAATTTTTCATGGCAGAAAGGTCCATATTTGAATCAAAACATGCCATAAAATCAAACCACAACTAGATTACAACAGCCTTCTCCCCCTCCCTCTAAGGAAAAGTCTGAACTTGAGAATGTTCTGTCTCAGTTCATTCAGGCCAGCTTTAAAAATCAAGAAGCGTCCATTCGAAATTTAGAAAATCAGGTTAGACAGCTGTCAAAACAATTAGCTGAGAGACAATCAGGCAATTTTCCTGGAGATACTGAGGTAAATCCTAGGGAACATTGCAAAGCGATAACTACTAGGAGTGGGAAAACTCTTCTCCCACCTCCAAGTCATGAAGTGAGTTTAGAAAAAGAAATAATCAAAGAAATAGAGCAGGAAAGTGAGCAAGTGTTGATAAAACTGAAAATAAAGTAGAAACAGAGAAAGAAAAAGAAAATCAAGTCCATCAAAAGAAAAAGAAAAAGATTGATTTGATCTTGGAGGAAGCTGTCAAGCTAACTCCTGAGAAATTAAAGAATGCTCCATTTCCACATAGATTTAAGAAACAAATAGAGGAGCAAAAGTTTGCTAAGTTCTTGGACGTGTTTAAAAAGCTTCACATAAATATTCCCTTTGCTGAGGCATTGCAAGAGATGCCTTCATATGCTAAATTTTTGAAAGAACTTCTGTCTAAGAAGAGAAAGCTTAAGGAAGATGAGATGATTGCTCTCACTCAAGAGTGCAGTGCAATTATTCAAAAGAAACTCCCTCAAAAGCTGGAAGATCCTGGATCTTTTACAATACCTTGTGCAATAGGGGATGTTCATGTAAGAAGTACTTTATGTGATCTAGGGGCTAGCATAAACTTGATGCCTTTGTCTTTAATGAGGAAGTTAGGAATTAACGACCTGCAACTAACTCGCATGTCTTTGCAGTTGGCTGATAGGTCTATCAAATATCCTCATGGGATGCTGGAAGATCTGTTAGTTAAGGTAGATAAGTTTATCTTTCCAGCAGATTTTGTAGTGTTAGATATGGAAGCTGATAGAGAAATTCCTTTGATTTTAGGAAGACCCTTCTTAGCTACAAGTAGAGCTTTAATTGATATAGAGAAGGGAGAACTCATGCTGAGAGTTCAAGAGGAGCAGGTAACTTTTAATGTTTTCAATGCTATGAAACATCCAGCTGAGAAGATGAATTGTTTTATGATTGAAGAAATTAAATGTTATAAGACTCCTATGCTGTTAAGAACTAAAGAAGAGGTTTTACAAGCCTTTTTGGAGGATGATTTTGACTCTGAGACTGAGGAGTTAAATGACTCACATAATGAGTTACTGAACCTACTAGAAGCATGTGAAGTAGGTGAATTAGAAAATGAAAAGAAAGGAAATTTGAATAATACTGAACTTGAGAAAGGTAAGGAAGTGTTTGAAGAAAAACATGAATGCTTAACATCATATTTTACAGGTACCAAACCGCTATCGGCCATTTGTAGCACTAGTCACCCTGTGACTTGCGGACTCAATAACATGGCCTCACTTGCCCCAAGTGCTACGGGCCTCTCCCAAACACACAGAGAAAGCCGTGCCCCGTCAGACACTGAGGTAACTTGCTCAACACAGAGCCGCCCGCCCACTAGGCCTGCCACACAGGGTGCCTCACCACCAAACTAAGGGCATCTTCGTGATTCCCAGAATCACTAGGGAACAACAACAATTTACCTGTGTACTGGGCCTGCCTATTGGAACCCCTAACATTTCATATAAGCAGCGAATGATATGCCATGGATGCAAATGCAATGCAAATCAAATGCATTCTTACACTATGCATCCTAAATGCCATTCCACCATCAATAATTCATCCTCAACACTTCAATGGAACTCTAGGTTCTCATCATTCTCAACCATTACCAATATTCATTGGATTTCATACACATACTAGTTAGTGGCAATCACCAATCATTAATTCACATATCATGGAATGTTCAATAACAACGTAATCAATACAATCATGGTTCCAAGCCATCACAACAGCTCTCATCAATCATGAGTCAACTCAACATCATATTCATCATTCCATAAACATAAGCCACATAACATCATTCACTCTAAATGTAATTCAATCAAGTAATCATCAAATCATTCATCCAAGCCAAATTAGCATATCATAATCATATATACACATCACTAATGGATGAAATCAAGCATTTAAAGAATGTTACCCCCTCCTACCTCAAGAGAAGTAGAAATCAACATGGTCCGAAGGTTCCGCCTCGTCGACGGGGTCATTCTCAACATTATACAATATACCATATAATCAATTTTTATTTGAACTACCAAGTCTCAAGTGTTCATATTTGTTTCTTGGTGTTTTCATACCATTTTAAATCCTCAAACTTTATTTACCTCATCTCATCCACCATAACCACTATAGGTTAGGTGTTTAATCTTATTATTGTGCATGTAAAGCTAAACTCATTCATGGGCTTCCACATTAATGAAGTCCACCAACCATTTACCATCATTAATGGTCATTACTCATCATAAATAGCATCTACCATTAATAATAAATGCTCATCTACCCACAAATCATATTTCCCTCAATTCTTAGAGTTTTATCAAAAACTCAATAATCACCATTTATGTTCATCATTTCCATCACCTTCCACGCCATTTTTGCACACCCATCAATACCCACATAAAACTCACATTAAAGCCACCTCACCTTAGGGTTTCTCATCATAAATACTCCTCATTCATAACCCATATGCATTAACTCTCTCCCAACAACCAATACCCAAAACCTAGGGCTTAGAGCTTATGTAAATGAAGATAAATCCTTACCTTAAGCCAAAAGAGAAGAGCTCTAAGAATGGCAGATGAGAAATACGAAAATGAGAGGGAGAGAAGAGCTCCAATCACAAGCTTCACCTTCTTGCTTGATGAGGAGAACGAAAATGGAAGGTGGGAGCAATGGCACACACCATACTTGTGGGTTTTTAGAAGAAGAAGATGATGAGTAGGAAATGGAAGAGTGAAGGGAGAAGAAGAGTGTTTTCCTTAGAGGAAAAAAGGTCACTTGAAAATAAGAGGGAGAAGAGAAGAGTTTGTGTTTTATTTTAACCTCTCATTAAAAGTTTCCCGTTTTAGATCAACAGGATCTCAGCTCAGGCTCAACACTTTATCTAAAAATTATTCCAAATATATATCCGGACTCCCAATAATATTCTTAACAACCCTGACTAACGGTACCTCAATCAGAGATACTTAGTCCAACACCCATATTTTAATCGAGTCCAATTTTAACTCATAAAGCCCCAATAAATTATGAATAACCCCAAAAATCTTAATTTAATTATTTCTAATCTTTTGGGATATTAATTCACTCACATAATTATTTAGTATTTATTCCCAATATTTAATCATTTATATAAAATTAGGGATGTTACAATCTTCAAGTGACCTTATTGTCTATTCTATTTTATCAATCTAGTTAAACTTTATTTATTGAATAACTTATTTTCTTGGTCACTAAACGGGTCACTAATCCTTTAGGTTCTCGTAGCGCTTTAGCGATGTTTTTCTTTAACTTAATATTACCAAATTTTGTAACTCTTACTTCATTATTCTTAACTAAATTATTCCCTTTATGAGTATCCATTAACTATTTAGAAATCTAGGTACTACCTTGATCTTAATATCACAAACTAAGTCTACTATTACTTAGTTACTAAAAGTTACTATTTAATTAATATGTCCAGTTTCTTTTCACGATAAGTCTAAGATTTAGTCCTAAAACCCTTTCTTATTAATTAGTATTTCAGGATAGAACTCCATTTATCCCAACTTAATCTCTTACATCTCAATAGTGGTATCTTTGTTAAATGTGACTTTGCTAGATTCGATAATTTCTTTCTTTAGTGACTAGATTGATTAGTTTGTTTCTTTAACTATAATTAATTTCTTTTTCCATATGATTGTCCATTTGCTACTCAAAGGCTTAGAAACCTCTTCAATTTGAAACGTCATAACTTGGTCTAATATTATTTAGTCACCCAAAAGTCACCAATTAATTGGTAAGTCCTATTGGTTTTTATTTTAAGTTTAAAAGCTAGTATACCCAAAAATTCATCTCTTAGCTACTAACTAATTTGTTCTAGGCGTAAATTTTCCTTTAATCTTTTTTTCTGCTTTTAATGGCTTCCTAAATTTCTAGTATAACATTATTTCTTTTTAAAATTCTAGATTTTAGACTTAATTCATTTAAGTAAATAATCCTATTCTTGATTAATTTATTAGAAACCTTTCCTATAACTTATCCAAATTAAATTCTAATTATCCATTTTTTCTTTATTCTTAGTCTAATTAATCTATTAAAATATTTAACCCTGAAATTTTTCACTTCCTAATCAGGTTTCTTTTACCACATTTATTTCATTTCATTAAATTTCTAAAGTTTCTATTTCTTTTTACTCTAAGTCATCTCAAAAGTGGTCACTAAATTTGTCACAAAATTCTTTTATAATTTCTAACACTAAAACTCCATTTTTTTCTTTTTTGTTCTTTTCTTAACTGATGAAACTTTATTGGGCCTTAGTCATAAAATTTTGAAAAGTCCCCATAAGTAAAAATTCAATTTATTTAATTAACTTACTATGTTCTCTTTTTCTTTGATCTTTAAAACACTTTTCAAATATATCATTTTGAGTAACCTTCTAAAAATTAATTTATTTTAACTCCTTCATTATATTTTTAAAAAAAAGGACATTACTTTTTACAACTTAATAAAAGAAAAATACTTTGAATCGTCCGATAGATAATTCCTTTTGTCATGCACAATATTCTCAAAACAACTCCGATGACGCTTAAATGGTCAATTAAATTTCTAATGGCGGGGCTTATCGGAGAATTAAGTTACAAATTACATAATAACATCATAAATTACAAATAGTTAATACAACCATATCAAATAAAGCTGAGCCCACCTAAACGCTAAATTTTCTAAATTTCTTTTTGGTTATCCGATCGCGACAAAATCTTATCAAGTACGTGGACGTCGAGTTACGCTAAATAATTTTTTTAAAAAATATCAACAAATTTAAAAATGTAAAGTTTTTAGCTGTTAGTTACGAAAATTTTTACGGTTTAAGATTTAACCATTGGATCATGACGAAATTCGAAACGGAGGTCCCCGAATACACAAACAACAATATAGCACAGCCAAAAATACAATCAAACAAAGAAGAGACCCCATTTACTTCATGATACCGTTGCTGTCCAGAGATGCGAAAATGGTGGTGACGTTAAAAATTCCCTCCTAATGCTCCTAAGCTTCCGATTCCTAAAGCAGCTAACAATCCATCAAGGAAACACCAAAAAGGGGGTCGCGGTTTTGACCTTTAAATAACAAGGAAATTATCACAAAATTCCTAAATGAAAACTCATTTTGAGCCAAAGGAATCTAAGAACAAGATTCAAGACAAAGTGCCAAAGTTTTCACCTTAAGTTGTCTTGGGTGATTGGCGATTTTAGAGGTCTCCAAGCAAGGAGTTGGACTTTAATTCTTTAAGGTCATTTCATGCAAGAAGACTTTTGAGGAAGCAAAGAAAGGAAAGATCTATTAGGGAATCCATCAGGGTAAGACAGCGGAAACACAAAGGATTCCCAAAAGAAAGATTGTAAAAATAGATGTCTTAAAGCATTATGGAAAAATTAAATTTTGTTTCAGGGTTTACCTCTTGTAGATGCAAAGCGAGTTCTTCAATCGAAGCAATTGTAGCTTCGCCCTTAGGAGTCCACACGAGTACTCCCATCAGAAACTGAAATTCTGAATGCTAGTATTGAATTCAGAGAGTAATCTAATTTCTGAGCAGTAGCCTATAAGTATCTCATGCTCTATATATAGGCTAAGGTCTTAACCTGATGAGCTCTCATTAAACATTAGGCTTCTGACTCATTCTAAATAAGTTAAGCCCAATAGTTTTATTTTTAGTCCAACTAAAATAAAACTATTCTTTGGTGGGCTTACTCTATATGTGTGACCCTATAGGTAAAATATTTGGTTATATTAATAATAAACAATTTTATTATTAATATAAAATAAGAACGACATCTAGTAATACATCATTATGTCTGAATATTATCTATCATCGACATGACCTATAAATGATAATTATTTTGTATATATATTCCTTTTGTCACGATATCTAATTAGGCCCAAGGCATGGTCATCGTCATCCTTGTATGGCTTAATTCATTTTACTTGATACCAGAGTAGACTTTACAGAATAAATATCTAATATTTATTCGTCTTAGCATGGCCATGTATTTCATTAGTCTCACTCTATCAAGTGGACCTTAAATATCACTCCTATCACATAGGAGAGATAAATTTCATATACATCACTCACATCCCTCTGCATAATTTGTCCATTGCCTAATCACAATCTTTATGGTCATCTTATTATAGATGACGTTTAATTGTATTAAAATAACAAACTCTTTATGTAGAATCGTAGTGACTTCAGGTCGAAGGATTTTATACCATTCTCACATTGAGAACCGTTTATGACACTCATGTAACGATCCATGCAACGTTCTCATAGTGGGTCTATCCAGTACAACATTACTCTTAATGTGTACCCGTGTAAAGAATTGATATCATATATATCCATGATTTGTGAGATCAAATCATCAGTACATTCACACACTAGTCTTAATGTATTTACATGTCCCCATGTAAATACTTGATTAGGGACATTTTAGGAATAATTCTCATATAACCAATTATTCTAAGATAAATAGTTTTAAAATAATCTTAAAACTAAAAATACTAATTTTATTGATAAGTTAAAATTGATACATTAATAGCTCGTAGTACATACACCAACAAGATCAAGGTTTTGAATGGATGGAAGTAGAGTAATTGTCTTGGCCTCATTTTTTTAGAACTCAAAAGAAAGAGATTTGTGATTATTATATGAAGAAAAGAGGCTTAGGGAGCTGGCTGGTTCTAGCCGAGAATAGAATGGAAAATGGAAGAGAAGTAAGTACAAGAGTTGAGATGTGATGATGATCACTTAAGTTACATGAAATTTTATTGGTCAAGAAGGGAGATAGCATGGTGTAAGGTCATGGTAGCATGGTTATGTCATGATAACATGACATCCTATCCTCCTTAGGAAACAAGTAGTGTAAGCTTTCTGAAGAAGGGGTTCAAGAAGGTGAGATAAGTGTCCCATGGATGGAAGATGGTGATTGGTTCTTGTTGCATGAAGGGGCTGAGGTGTCTAGTTCTAGGGCGTCCATTTGTGCGTACGTTTAAGGGTCTTTATGGGCCAAATTTGAAAATGGGTCAAACACAAAAGTTTTAGATATTTTTGTTATCTTTAATTTGGTATATGGCATAAAAAAATTTCATTAAGAAATATGGGAGTTATGGCCCAAATACGAAAGTAGTGCAAAGCTATGACGGGATTATTGTTTCTTGCAAAGATTAATTTTTTGGGAAATATTGGTGAGGATTTTGACTTTGTGCCCTCCATCAAAGTTATAGGAAATTAAGTTAAGAAAATTTTGGCAAAAGAATCATTTGATTTCATGGTCATACAAGGGCGAAACGTGAAATATACTGAACATATATAGTGCAAGCTGCCATTAGGAAAACGTGAATTAGTGTGGTATTTTCAATTTTGGGATTTATGAAGCAAGAATTGGATTTTGAGCCTTCATGAAGATTGTATATCTCTCTTTTATATTTAATTTGATATATTATTTGAGATGATCCAGGATCGATAGCCTGACACATACCCGATTTACGACAGGGTGCTCCAGGAGCTTCCCAAATCAGCTATGTCTTTGGAAATAAATTCACCATTAATTCTCCTTTGAGAATTTAGTTTCTTTCTCTTCAAGAAAATTGTAGAGGTCTATGATATAGATCCATAGCAAAAAGAACGAGGTGATTCAAGCACCAGATGAAGGAGATATGCGAATTTTAATAAAGGTTGCCTGCATGATGACAAAACAGCTAAGGGGTTACAAAGATCTATTAAACTGTACCAATCTAGAAGGATTTGGCCTACAAAATCATTAAAAAAACATGTATAATTTCCTTACGGAGATTTTGACACCAAGTTTACGCGAATCGAAGGTTGTATGAGAGAGTTATGAATTTTTTTGTGAACCATACGCGGGGGGAAATGTTCAAACGGTGGAATTTTGAGACGAATATACTTAATCTTCAATTTTGGGGTTGACAGAGTAAGAATCGGAGTTTGGGGCTAGAAATGGAGATTGAATATCTTTTCAAAAAGAAAAGATTGAGACCAAAATCATTCGATTCCAAGATTGTATGCAAAATTTGGGTCCAAAACACCAAAAGTATTCAGGTCGAGTTTGAAAACGATTTATGAAGAAACTAATTTATGGAAAAACGAGGGTGATAAAGTCTGAACTGGATTTTGGCCTCTTCAAGAAAGGTTCCTAAAATGTCAAAATGAGTCACCAAAGACTGATCGTACCACCATCGGATATCCCGAGGTATATGAACGGTCAAATGTATGAGACGTTAAAGGTTTTGATTGGGCCGGTCAGGCTAAGTTAGACACCCTTAATCCTTTATGAAATGATCCTAACAGGACTAGTTTCCCTACTGGATCACTAGTCTCGGGTCAAACGATCAGGGTCCGACCTCAGGCTGGGTCCTATAGTTCAAATTCGAGGAACTAAGCGATATTTTATTATTAAATATAATTATCAAATAAATAAATAATTTTAAAAACATAATTTCAAAATATATTATTATTATAATTATTTATCTATTAAATATTGTCGACTGGAAATAATTATCAACTAAGTATAATTATAAACCAATCAGGACAAAATAATCGACATTATTATATTATTTTTAATTAGACAGTATGGTCGAACGTTATTAAGGTTCTTACCATTTTCTTATGTCTGCTTCTCTTATTGGTTATGTTCTCTCGGTATTCTTATATTTTATCTTAAATATCTTAACTAGCTTCAGTTTTCACTAATTTTCATATGCTGAATTACTCGGGGAATAAGCCAAAGCCTCAAGCTTCTTACTGAAAGCTTAACAGAGTATCCTAAGGAGTCCTAGGGGTCTGATTTCCTATTCTCAAAAATCAAGGTTGTTACGGGACTCGTTAGGTAATGCAAAATTATAATAACATATATGACAATATAATTATAGTAATTATGGAAGATGCTAAATCAATAATTACAAAATAGAAGATTTCATAAGATCTCAAAAATCCCAAATAACCTCTATCAAGTTAGCGCAGATGGGTTACAGATGCCCAACTTGGACAATATGCAATTAAATTGGGTTTTTCCTAAAGCTTTGGTGAAGATATCTGCCATTTGAGTATGAGATGGCATATGATGTGTACTAATACTTCCTTGCAAAAGTTCAATATGGACAAAGTGAGAGTCCAACTCGATGTGTTTAATGTGCTCATGAAAAACAAGATTAGTAGCGATGTGTAGAGCAGCCTGATTATCACAATAAAGTTGCATAGGTCTAGAATGAACACAACCAAGACATTACAAGAGTTCCTTCAACCATTTTAATTCACAAGTGGTAGTAGCCATAGATCGATATTCTGCTTCGGTGAAAAAGCGAGAGACTTTATGTTGTTTCTTAGTTTTCCAAGATACAAGAGAATTACCAAGAAGAATAAACCAGCCAATAAGATATCGCCTAGTCAAAGGACAACTGGCCTAATCTAAATCACACCAAGCATACAACTATAAATCATAATCAGTACATAATAAAATTCCTTGTCCAAGATTACCTTTCAAATAACGTATAATATGTATGGCAGCATCCCAATGTTCTTGTCTCGAATGTTTCATGAATTAAGCAAGTATATGCACACAACAAGAAAGCTCAGGCCTTGTAACAGACAAGTAAATTAACCTACCCATAACCTACGATAACGTTCTAGATCTAGAAGGAGAGTACCTTTAGCAGAAGGTAACTAGTGATGTTGATCCATGGGAAAACCAGCAGGCTTGGCTTCCAACAATCCTACTTCAAATATGATATCTAACATATATTTACGTTGACACAAGAAAATGCCATTAGAGTTACGAGCCACCTCAATGCCTAAAAAATATTTTAGTGTTCCAAGATCTTTCATATGAAAGCATGCATTCAAGTATAGTTTGAAGGCTTTGATGGCAGCATTATCATTTCCTGAAATCACCAAGTCGTCCACATAAACCAGCACATGAAGTTAAACACATTCACGTTGGAGAGTAAAGAGTGAATGATTAGAAGAGGATTATGCAAACTCATAGCGTTTCAAAGCGCCAGCCAATTTGGCAAACCAACATCGGGAGCCTATTTTAACCCATACATTAACTTGTGAAGTCTACAATCCTTACCTGAAGCTTGAGATCAAAATCCTTGAGGAAGTTTCATATACACCTCTTTTTCAAGATCTCTGTGTAAGAACGCATTATGAACATCAATGTTAAAAAAAGTTTGGTTGAAAATAAAATTTTAAGTTCTTTGGACTAGACCCCAGATCTTATATATTCCTGAATTTGTTTATACCATTCATCAAGTATTTTCACTAAAAGAATAAAGTTTATACTATTTATAATGTTTCTCTATGTACCCAAGTAATTCCAGGATACGAATATTAGGCTATGAAAACAAAGACGGAGCATAAGTGTTATAAAAGTCAAATAGAACAACACAAGCCTGATGGAAGCACTCTGATCAAAGAACTCTTCTTCACCGTTCATAAATTCTATTTTGGTGATGCTTTGGGAGTAATGCTCTTATCATATTTACGTCTTTATCACCAAAGAACATAAAGAACAAAATCAATATGAGCAGCAGCTGTCAGTGTACCTACCTCTGCATATTCTGATCACAATCAGATACTTCGTCAGAACATCTCATAAAGCAACTTATCAATCAATCAAGAATTGGTTCACAAATGGTTTATACATAGAAATGCATGAGAAACTATTTTCATGAAAATGCTAAAGAAATGAACCAGGCATCTCTCAAGCTTAATACCTTGTCAAGGTCTGATAATAATGAAGCTTAAGGCAAAATACCTTCAAAGGATTTCCAACAACTATATCTCCTTTCAAGAAGCAATAATGGTCATATTCTCCTATCTCTATAAATACCAAGGAAGTTTGAACATAAATGATAGAGATAGAGACACAAGAAAATATCGAGAGAATTTCTTCAAGCTATTATTCAATCTTATCTAAGCTCAAAATTTTCTCTTGTTCATTCTTTGTAAGAAAAAGACCTTATTCATTTTTCTTTTACCTCTAGCAGACTCTGGTCTTACGTCAAAAACTTAGTGGCCAAACTTAAATTGTTTATCACTTGTACACTAAGTTCTAAAAACTTTTTTTCATTCATTCAATTTGTAAAAGTCTGGTATATTACCAGAACTAGTTTGTGTGGGAAACACTTTGGCGTGAAGAGGCTTTCGAAAGAATACTTGGGTTGAGCCAAAAGTGGCTAATGTCAAGAATACTTGTGCATGGGTTTGGTGTTGTTATTGTAAAGGAAATTTTACAATAGTGGAAATCCTTAAAGTTAGAAGGGACTGGACGTAGCTTGTGTTGGAAGTGAACCAGTTTAAACTTTGTGTGTTTATCTTTCCCATTCATTACTTGCTTGATTACTCATTTTTAATTTGGTTCCACGAAAAAGAGTCTAAGACTTATTCAACCCCCTTCTAAGTCTAACTCTGAACCATCAATTGGTATCAGAGCTTCTCCTTTGGGTTGATCACTCCCTCAAGTGAAAAAGATCAAGATCTATGGCAGCTTCTCAGAGTAATCAATTGATCACAAAAGGGTCCTTCATCAATAGACCCCAGCCTTCTTTGGTGAAGACTATCCTTATTGGAAGGATAGAAGGGAAATGTTTATAAATTCTGCTCAATATAATCTTTGGGTAGTCATCATTAATGATGATCATGGCCTTCCTATAAATGGTAAAGGTCAACCTAAATTAGAAAGTGAATAAAGCTTTGATGAAATCAAAAAAAATGGAGATCAATGCTAAAGCCAGATTTCTTCTCACATGTGCTCTTAGTAAGTCTAAGTACAATAAGGTATTCAGCTATAAAATAGTTAAAGAAGTCTGGGACGCTCTTCAACGCAACTATGAAGGAACGTCAAATATCAAGAGATCCAAGAAGATATTGTTGACCAAACAGTATGATAACTTCAAAATGGAGGAACATGAATTAGTAGATCAGATGTTTGGAAGATTCCAAACCCTACTAAATGGACTAAAATGTCTTGGAACCACTCTCTATAGAAGATATAAATGTTAAGCTTCTTGGATGCTTACCTGAAAGGTTTGATGCAAAATGTTCTGCTCTAGAAGAAGCTAAGGATCTAAGCACCTTCTCTTTAGATGAGTTGCTTGGAGTTCTCAGGGTTCATAAGCTAAAGCTGAAATAGAAAGAAACCAACAAATCATCTTCCATCAAGAGCATTACCGTAAAGTCTAATGAGAAAAAAAAGGCAAGGTTTTGAAAGCAGAGGAATCATCTAATTCTGAACCAGACTTTGATGAGTCAAATGATGACACTGATGAAGAATTAGCACTTGTAACTAAAAGATTCCATAAATTACTAAGAAAGAAAAGTTTAGACCGGAAATGCTCCAGAAGAAAGACTATAAAGGTAAAAGTTAATTTAAGTTTAAAACTAACAAATCTACTCTAGAATGCTTTAATTGCAAAAAACCAGATCAATAAAAGCAGAGTGCCCTCTTCTAAATAAAGATAAAAAGGATAGAAGGGAAAGAAGAAAGTTTCCTAAGAAATAAAAAAGGTCTGATCATATGGGATGATAAAAGATTGTCTAGCTCAAAAGAATCTGATGAAGAAAATGAATCAGCCCAAATCTGTCTCATGGCAAGTAAGGAATCAGACTCAAGCCAATTTTAATGACCCAGACTCTGAAGAGGTAAGTCACTCTGAACTTAAATAAAATTATAAACTATTATTCAATGTTTTCTCCAAACTACTAAAAACTTTTAAGAAACTAAACCTGAAGCATGTTGACATGATTACTGATTTTGAAAATCAAATTTCGTTGTTAAAAGAAGAAAAATGTGGTACAAATGTCTTAAAAGAAAACAAAGAGATGCATCTTGAAGAATTAAGCAAACTTAGAAGAGAAAACACCTCTTTAAAAACAGATTTTGAAAAATCTAAGATTTGTTGTAACTCTCGAGATAAAGAAATCATTAGGTTAAAGAATCTTGTCAACTCTCTTACCTCAGACCTAGGGAAGTTTGTTACTAGTACAAAAAACTTGGATGCTTTGTTAGGAATATCCAAAGGAAATCAAAAAGATCTTGGTCTGGGTTATGTGGAAAAGAAAAATGTTTCCAAACTAAAAGCTTTTAAGTATCTTTTAGCTTCTATATTTATTCTTGAAGGACAAAAGATTATTAAATGTAATTATTGTAAAAATCATGGTCACTCTATTAATGAATGCAGGAAAAGAAAAAGAAATGAAAAATCCACTAACAATATAGGACCTAGAAGAATATGGGTACCAAAATCATTAATCATTCCTTTTGCAAATATGCTTAAAAACAAAAACAAAAACTCTGCAATTGTATCTAGACAATGGATGCTCGCATTACATGACAGGAAGAAGGTCTATGTTCCTAGACCTGGAGCAATTTAAAGGAGGATTTGTCATCTTTGGAGGGAACCAGACTGGAAGAATTATTGGATTTGATAAAGTGGGTAAACTTCCCTCACTTGTCATTAATTCTTGTCGAAGGTCTGAAACATAACCTACTGAGCATTAGTCAATTTTGTGACACTGGTTACCAAGTTTCTTTTGACAAGAATAAGTGTACTATCATTAATCATGATGGAACCACATTATTTAATGCAAATAGACAAAACAACCTCTAAAGGTTGGTTTGAATGAACTAAATGATCAAAATGTAAAATGTCTATTTTCAAACTCTGAAGAGAGATAGATCTGGCACAAAAAGCTTGGGCATGTAAGTGTCAAACTCATTTCAAAACTTCACAGAAAGGATCTTGTTAAAGGATTACCAAAAATTTCTTTTAACAGTTCCTTACCATGTGAGGCATACCAAAGCGGGAAGCAACACAAAACTTCTTTTAAAAATAAAGACGTTGTGTTAACATCTAGACCTCTAGAACTATTACATTTAGATCTATTTGGTCCCTCTCAAGTACAAAGTCTGGCAGGAAAGAAATATGGATTTGTCATTGTTGATGACTACACAAGACTAACATGGGTATATTTCCTAGCCCACAAGGATGAGTCTATAAAAGTATTTAAAATCTTTTGCAAGAAAATCAAAATGAGAAAGGTTATTCTATTGGTACAATAAAAAGTGATCATGGCAGAGAATTTGAAAATTAAATTTTTAAAAAATTCTGCAATGAGTCTGGGATAACTCACAGTTTATCTTCACCAAGAACGCCACAACAGAATGAAGTTGTGGAAAGGAAAAACAAATCCTTGCAGGAAATGGCCAGAACCATGCTTTGTGAAAATGATCTTCCAAATATTTCTGGGTAGAAGTTGTGAGTACTTCTTGTTATATTCAAAACAAAGTTTTTATTAGACCAATACTGAATAAGACTCCTTATGAATTGTGGAAAGGTAGAAAACCCAACATCTTATACTTTTATCCCTTCAGATGCACCTGTTATATTTTGAATACTAAGGATTATCTTGGAAAATTTAACCTAAAATATGACAAAGGCATATTCATGGGATACTCTACCACATCAAAATCCTACAGAGTATTTAATACTTAAACGCAAACTATAGAAGAATCTATGCATGTAAGATTTGATGATCTTCAAAAGACTGAAAGGAAACAGACAGATCTAGATTCTGATGATGTAGGAATTTAGCAAGAGGAAGAGCAATCAACGAAACAACCAACTGCAAATGATAGATCACAACCAACAAACTCTGAAAAATCTAAACAAGATCAATTTCATAAACCAAAAGGGCCAAAGGATTGGAAATTCAAAGTATACCATCCTTCAGACCTTATAATTGGAGATCAGGCTGCTAGAGTTAGGACTAGATCCAGTCTTCAAAATCAGTCATCAGTCATTTTTATCTCAGAAGTAGAACCAAAGAATATTTTGGAAGCCCCAAAGGATGTGGATTGGGTTCTTACTATCAAGAAGAGTTAAACCAGTTTGAGAGAAGTAAAGTATGGACACTTGTTCTTAAACCCAAAGATAAAAGTATAATTGGAACTAAGTGGGTATTCTAAAATAAACTAGATTAAGATAGAAAAGTTATTAGAAACTAAGCCAGATTAGTAGCTCAAGGCTATAATCAACAAGAAGGTATAGATTTTACTGAAACGTTTGCTCTTATCGCCAGACTTGAGGCTATTAGGATACTTCTTGTGTTTGTAGCTTTTAAAGGTATTACATTATATCAAATGAATGTAAAGAGTGCTTTTTTAAATGGTTTTATCGAGGAAGAAGTTTATGTAAAATAGCCTCTAGTTTTGAAGATGTGTCTCTTCCTAATCACATTTTGAAGATGTGTCTCTTCGTTGCCTCATGTTTAACTCCTTTTGGTCGAATAAATAACTGAGACTCTTATGATCGCTAAACACATCGAATGTTGCACCGAATAGATAATGCCTCCAAATCTTTAAGGCAAAAACTACAGCAGCTAATTCTAAGTCATGGGTAGGATAGTTAATCTCATGTTGCCTTAATTGGCGCGACGTATAGGCTACAACCTTCTTGTCTTGCATGAGTACACTTCCTAGTCCTTGTTTAGATGCATCACAGTAAACTTCAAAACTTTGATATGGATCAGGGAGTACTAACACTGGCGAAGAAGTAAGTCAATCTTTTAGCTCTTGGAAACTATTCTCGCATTGTGTCGTCTACACAAAAGGTTCTCCTTTCTGTGTTAGCTTGGTCAGTGGGTATGCTAACTTTGAAAACCCTTCGATGAATCTCCTATAGTATCCAGCCAAGCCCAAGAAACTTCTGATCTCAGTGATTGTGGTTGGTCCCTCCCATTTCAAAACTGCTTCCACCTTGGAAGGATCTACAGCTATTCCTCCTTGACTAATTACATGTCCTAAAACGTTCACCTCTTCTAACCAGAATTCACACTTCGACAGCTTTGCATACAATTATTTCTTTTTCAGGATTTCCAACACAACCTTCAAGTGTTCAACATGTTCTTCTCTGCTTTTAGAGTACACTAGTATATCATCAATGAAAACCACTACAAATTTATCTAGATATGGATGAAAAATTTGATTCATGTAATCCATGAATACGGCTGGTGCATTAGTTACACCAAAAGGCATCACTAGATATTCGTAATGGCCATAGCGTGTTCTAAAAGCAGTTTTTGGTACATCTTCTTTCTTCACCCTTATTTGATGGTATCCAGACCTCAAATCAATCTTAGAGAACACCGTGGCACCACGCAGTTGATCCATCGAGTCGTCAATTCTTGGCAAAGGATATCTTTTCTTGGTCGTCACCTTGTTCAGTTACTGATAATCTACACACAACCTCATACTACCATCCTTTTTCTTAACCAATAACACTGGTGCACCCCAGAGGGATACACTGGGTCGTATAAATTACTTCTCTATCATCTCTTCAAGTTGTTTCTTCAACTCTGCTAATTCTAGAGGCGACATTCGGTATGGTGCAAATGAAATTGGTCCTACTCTAGGTACTAGATCAATGCAAATTTCACATCTCTTTCTGGGGCTAAACCAGGGATATCTTCTAGAAAAACATCAGGAAATTTGCAAATGACCGGTAGATTTTTGATTTTTTGTTCTTGTTCTCCTTTCATCGAAAGCAATAGCATGAATCCTTGAGCCCCTCCTTTTAAAGAGGCACTCACTTAGTTGGCGGTTAGAAAGCTCGAATCCTCTGGATTCAAATTTACAGGTTCTTTAAACATTATGGTTTTATTATGACAATCTATTAGAACATGATTGTCAGATAACCTATCTAGCCCAATAATAACTTCTAAGCCAGAAAGGGGTAAGCAAAAGAGATTAGCCTTAAAGTCCCTACCATCAATGACAATTGGGCACTCCCAACAGGCTTTAGAAGTGACAATGGGATTATTCCCAGGAGTATGAACAGATAAATCAAATGGCAATTCTATCACGGATAATTTTAGTTTTTCTACACAGTCATTGGAAATAAAGGAATGTGATGCACCTGAGTCATACATAACAGTTAAAGGAATCTTATTAATGATACACTTACCTTCCACCATGGAGTCAGAATGGGATGCTTCTTCCCCATTAATTGAAAAAACCTTTCCTTTCACCTTCGGCCTCCCGACTGCACTTGGCACGCCTCCTTGAGTATTTATGGATGTACTTGCACCTTCAGGGTTCTCCCTCTTTATCTCTGGGCAATCCTTGATGTGATGACCCGGTTTATTACACTTAAAGCAAATATAAGTGTTTTTAGGACAAGCCCTTTTCAAATGGGGTCCTCCACAGATAAAGCATTTAAATTCTAGTGCAGGTGTTGGATAATAGCTTCTAGATGAAGCTTGGGGTTTGTTAGGAACAGGTGCTGCTCCAAACCAACGAAATGGCGCTTGGTAAGGCTTTTTTCTCCTAAAGTCTCTTCTTTAGTGATGGTAAGGTCCTCCCCTTCTCATTTCTCCTGCCTTGTGAATGGATTTGTGGCTTTTGGTCATTATGTCCTTGTGATCCTCTTCGAAGATCCTGCAGCGATTTACCAATACAGAAAATTCATGGATTTCCTGCATTCATATAGCTTCTTTGATTTCTGGCCACAATCCGTTTATAAACTTTGCACACCGATCACCTTCATTAGTAGCATCATTATAATAAGAATGAAAGCGAGATAGCTCTTCAAACCTGGATGTGTATTCTCCCACGGGCATATTTCCTTGGTTCAGCGACAGAATTCGAATTATCTTTTCTCCTTAACATTAGCTGGAAAGTATTTTTCCAGGAATATATCCTTGAAATGATTCCAGGTGATTTCAACGTGGTTAACTTCGAATTGTCTATGCGTGCTATCCCACCAATGTTTGGCATCCTCAGATAAGGCATAAGTAGCGAAGACTACTTTATCAGCCTCAGTATATTGCAATGCTCGAAAGATCTTCTCTATCTCTCGGATCCAGATTTGTGCTCCATCAGGGTTGTATCCTCCCTTGAAATGAGGTGGATTATGTTTTTCGAACAGGTCTAACCTTCTCAAGGCATCATTACCTTGACCTTCGCGTTCTCCCATTGCATTGATTAAGCGTTCTACAACTCCAGCAAGATCGTTTCTGGCCATTCTTTTCCTGTTTCACAGTAACTAAGACTTATCATATCAATTACAGTTACTACCAAGTCAGATATTCTATTTTCTATCACCTACACAGAGTTTATAGACAAAGCAAAATAGACCTTTCCCCAGGCCTACAGGATTAACTGCTCTAATACCATTTTGTAACACCCTCTGTTACATCTCAATAATTTCTAAAAAATTCATGAAATTTTTTTTACTAAAAATATAAATGTTAAAAAGAACTATCAGAATAAAATAACATACAATATTTCTGAAATACCTCATGAATATCATTAAAATTTATAAAGTAGTTTTACATTTGTAACACCCTAATTGTTTGCAACTAATAAATCCCAAAATATGAGAAAATTTTTTTTTTTTTTTTCACAAAAACAGTCACGTAACATTTGATGTAGAAGGGAGCAGGCAATGGGGAAAACTAAGAGCATTCACGCGCATATAGCAACCTACAGGGAAGCTAAAACTGGGGCCGGCTCAATGGGTTTATCGTAACGCACCAACACTAGGGCGGATTGCACAACACCGTTTATTCGCTCAGACGGGGTCTGACACCGTCCAGGCGGAGTATGGTAATGCAGCAGCGGATAGAGGAGATTTCGCAAGGAGGCTTCCCTTCGGGTAACACTGGTCACTCAACGGGAGGAAAGAGATAAGGGAAATATGTTAATACATTCACACGCGTAGCATTCGGTGGAAGGCAGAGTTAGAATCATCCTACTTGGCTAGGTGGGGTATATTCATCTTGGGCGGGCTGTCCTAGTTACTTGGGCGAGGTATGACGCCGCCTAAACGAAATCTACATAACGCCTCTTTAACACAACTACAAGGTAATTTCCTCCATCGGATATGGACAAGGGTTCACTAAGTAAATCCTCACACTCGCATTTCACTCAGAAAAACGAGAAGTTACAGGGTACATATACGTTAGTAGGTTGTGGAGAAAGGAGGAGTCTGAACCTATTCCGCCCAACTCAACTAATTATGACGATGCCTGAGCGGACTTAGCCATAACGCCCAAATCGGGGTTCAACACCGGGGTCTGGATTGCGTTAGCATCACAACGGATAGGAAGGATAATTGGACGGTGTCCCACCCTAACAACTACATCGCTCCAACGCGAGTCCTCTCGCTTGGGCGGATTGCTTCCATACTTCAGGCGGGGTACGACTCCGCCCAACGTATCCGACATAAGTTTTCCTAAGACAATTCTCAATTAACTCTGACTTGGCTATAGCCTGCTCAATCATACTGTCCATGCGTATCTATTAAAGCACAATTATGAAACAAGGCAGCACATAGCATCACACACACAAAACCATAGATCCATATGTACATAAGAGTGTATATTAATATTTACAATGCAAAATCGGACTTCTTCTTGTTCATAAAGTTCTATTCATCACAGAACATTAACATCCGGTATGAACCAGTTGGGGCTTAGTCTAACAACGCCTTAATTAAACCTTCCAAATGCTTCAGCGCTCCGCCCAGCATTCCAGCTCTGCTTCTGATCTTCCTCTCGGGAGACATTCACTGAAAATGGCCACTGCAGGGGTGAGCTTTTACATGTAAAATGATACTCACAGACTCGGTATCAGCGTCAGTACACGCTCTTGTTATCATTCAACCCTTCTCAAGTAACCAAGTTCTTACAGTTCAAACAACATTCATGACACACATAATTCACAGAGTTTATTCCACATCTAAATATATATTCATGCATTCAAAATCATACACATGCATATACATAGATTTATACATTACCACAATCAGCCTTATTTCTATATGCATGTCTGCGGATCCGACTCGGGTAAAGACTCTCAGTTACGGTCCCCTTTTCTTCTGGCCCCTCGTCCCTCAGCTCTTACCAGGTGGCACCGGCCTCCCCACGGCGTCTCGAGACTCTCTTCTCTAGCTCCAACGGCTACCACGAGCTCTATTGGGATCTAGCCAGGGTTGGTAACTGGAAGTCGTTTCCCTTGGGGTTCTTGACCTTCCATGGGTCACCCCACTCTCACTCATGCAACTAACACATTCATTATTACATATCATCGTGCCACGAACACCTTCGCCGTAGTCATTAAGCAAGAACGGATTTCCCACACTACTCGAAACCATTCAGTCAATCATACCAGCGCATGTTACAATCGGTCATCAGACTAACAACATTGAACAATCCAATTAAGAGCATGCACATACATATTTCTCATAGTGACAAGCAAATAGATCCATGCATATCATCCATCATTATCATCTACTAACAGGCTACACCATCGCCACGAAAATCATTAACAGAATCTTAAACCATGCATCAGTTTTAATTATTATAAATACATGCATACACACACACCCACGCTCAGCAGTACATTCATCCGGTACCATTCTTAGACCATGCATTCGACATGCAAGCGCCCCCTACCTTTAGAAGAACCTCAGAAACCTTTCTGTTCTTGTTGTTGGGTCCGACGTCTTTCTCCTGGTTCGTTCGGTCTTCCTTGGCTTGTCGTATCCTGCGCCTGATTCTGGGATGAAGTGTGGTCCGTTCTCTAGTACTGGAACCAAGACCTCCAGGAGCGAAGAGTAAGATAGAAGAAGAAGAAAAATGGAGACGAAGAGAGGAAGTAGAGAATGAAGTGACGGAGAAGGGAGTCTGAAGAAATAGCAAGTGCGTTTTTCCACCAAAGGCTCACGTTTATATATATATATATATATATATATATATATATGCATGCGCACAGTAAAAGAAGAGTGGGATGGGAGAGTGCGTGCCCAGCAGTCACGTGCACTCCACCCCATCCCCTGACCATCACCATTTTTAATATTTTAATGGCTTGATCCTAATTAGTTAAATGCAATTAACAGTTATTTCTTAGTTAAAATCAAATCTTAATGGTTTATCCTTCATTCAGCATTAAATTTTAAAACTGGGATGTTACAGTTCTCCCCCACTGAAAAAGAATTTCGTCCCCGAAATTCAGTCGGTACTTACCTAGGTAAACAATTCGGGGTACTGCTGTCGCATGGCGTCTTCGCGTTCCCACGTGTAGGAGGTGGTCTTGCCTTGCTGCCACTCCACCTTAACCAGCCTTACGTTCTTGTTTCTTAAGCGTTTTACCGATCGGTCCACGATCCCAACCGGTGTAGTCACAATGGTTAGGTCTTCCTTGATCTCTACCTCGTCGTCAGGCATCGTGTGGCTAGGGTCATGCAAATACTTCCTTAGCTGAGACACGTGAAATACGTTGTGCAATCGGGACAAGTGAGTTGGTAACGCGAGGCGGTATGCCACGGGGCCAATCCGTTCTACTACCTCATAAGGTCCGATGTAGCGAGGGCTTAACTTCCCACTTTTTAAGGCTCGTCCAACTCCTTTACTCGGAGAGGTTCTCAGAAACACTCGATCTCCGACTGAAAATTCCAATGGCTTGATACGCTTGTCATGGTAGCTCTTCTACCTGTCTTGTGATGCTTTCATCTCCTCCCTTATTACTCGGATCTGTTCTGTGGTTTGCTTCACGATGTCTGGTCCCAATAGTAGACTTTCACCCGCTTCCGACCAACAGAGTGGGGTTCGGCATCTACGCCCATATAACGCCTCGTAAGGTGCCATGCCAATGCTGTGATGATGGCTGTTGTTGTACGTAAACTCGATCAAGGGAAGGTACTGCTCCCAGTCCCCACCGTACTCTAACACACACGCTCTCAATAAGTCTTCTAGACTCTGAATTGTTCGCTCGGATTGTCCATCCGATTGGGGGTGGTAGGCAGAACTAAGCCAAAGCTTCGTCCCCAATTCTTGATGCATGCTGGTCCAAAACCTGGACGTAAACCTAGGGTCCCTATCTGAGACGATGGAAGTAGGTATGCCATGCAGTCGGATAACTTCTTGAATGTAGATTCGAGCCAATTTATGCAATGGGTACTTCATATTTACAGGTAAGAAGTGTGCACTCTTCGTCAATCTGTCAACAATGACCCAAATGGCATCATGGCCCGCTCGGTTTTTGGGTAATCCCATGATAAAATCCATCGCAATTGAGTCCCATTTCCACACGGGGATCTCTAGAGGCTGCATTGCACCGTACGGTTTTTGGTGCTCTACTTTCGATTTCTGACAAGTGATACACAGGGCCACGTACTCCGCCACATCCTTCTTTAGTCCGGGCCACCAAAACTGTCTCCTCAAGTCGTGGTACATTTTCGTGGTTCCTGGGTGAATGCTGAGTAGGCTTTTGTGGGCTTCATCAAGCACCATTCTTCTCAATCTTCCTTCACTTGGTATGTATATTCTGTTTCTCACCCGGAAGATCCCATCTGACCCCTCTGCCAAGGATAAATCCTTTCCTTTAGCCTGAATTTCCTTCATTTCAGCTAGGTAAGAGTCCGCCTGTTGCTGTTCGTACACGGATTTTAAGAATTCGTTGGCAATCCTCAACGTACCGATTGTCATCTTCTGAGAGGAAGGGGCGTCAACATGCAAGTTCATGTCTCAGAACCGCTCCAACAACTCAACTTCTTTTGCCATCATGGCTGCTATGTGGAGGGATTTTCGACTCAATGCGTCTGCCACGACATTTGCCTTACCTGGGTGGTATTTCAACTCGAAATCATAGTCCTTCAAAAACTCAATCCATCTTCTCTGCCTCATGTTCAGCTCCCTTTGGTCGAATAGGTATTTGAGGCTCTTATGATCGCTGTACACTTCAAATTTGGATCCGTACAAGTAATGCCTCCAGATTTTCAATGCAAAAACTACTGCTGCCAGCTCCAAGTCATGGGTCGGATAATGCTGCTCGTGGGGTCTCAATTGTCGAGAGGCATATGCTATCACTCGATCCTTCTGCATGAGTACACATCCTAATCCGAGTCCGAACGCGTCACAATAGACCGCGAAGCTTTCTCATAACTCAGGTAATGCCAACACCGGAGCAGTTGTCAACTTATTCTTCAGCTCTTGGAAGTTGCTCTCACACTCCGGACTCCACACGAAAGGAACGTTCTTCCGAGTCAATTTAGTCAGGGGTAATGCCAACTTAGAAAAACCTTCGATGAACCTTCTATAATAACCTGCCAAGCCCATAAAACTTCTTATTTCCGAGACCGATCTGGGCTTCTCCCATGCCATTACAGCAGCTACCTTCGCAGGATCCACCGAGACGCCTCGCTTGGAGATCACATGCCCGAGGAAGTGGATCTCATCCATCCAAAATTCGCACTTTGAAAGCTTTGCAAACAATTGCTTCTCCTTCAACACTTGGAGTACCGCTCTGAGATGTCCTTCATGCTCCTCAGATGTCTTAGAATAAACTAGAATATCATCAATGAAGACAACAACAAACTGATCTAAGAAGGAGTGGAATATGCTGTTCATGTAATTCATGAAAACAGCAGGGGCGTTTGTCACACCGAACGGCATCACTACATACTCGTAGTGACCATACCGAGTCCTAAAGGCAGTTTTAGGAATGTCCGAGTCCTTCACTCGGATTTGGTGATATCCCGATCGTAAGTCGATTTTCGAGAAGACTGAGGCTCCACGCAGCTGGTCAATTAAATCATCAATTCTAGGCAGTGGGTATCGATTCCTGATTGTGAGTTTATTAAGTTGTCGATAATCTATACAAAGTCTCATGCTGCCATCCTTCTTCTTAACAAGTAGCACGGGTGCGCCCCATGGTGACACGCTTGGTCTAATGAACTGCTTCTCAAGCAACTCATCCACTTGTTTCTTCAACTCTGCCAATTCAGTTGAGGACATTCTGTAGGGTGCACTGGAGACCGGTTCGGCTCCAGGGATCAAGTCTATAGAGAATTCAACTTCTCTATTGGGAGGCACACTCGGGACGTCCTCTGGGAACACTTCTGGGAATTCGCAGACAACCGGAATTTCGTTCATTAGGGTCTCACGCTCATCTTTGGTTAGACAAAGCATCATAAATAGTTGGGTTATACCTAGTGCCGTGCCATCTTCAGTGGGTTGTTTTGGGAAAACTATCTCTCGGTTTCTACAATCTACTAATACCTCATTGGCTGAAAGCCAATCTATTCCAAGCACAATATCAAGACCCTTTAAGGGCATGCAAATCAGATCGAAGGTGAAACTCCGATCATACAACTCAAATGCTACATTTTTACATATTGACGATGTGAACACACTAGGGCCAGTAGGGCTGGCCACTTCCAAAGTCCAGTTCATAGACACAGTTGGTAACTTCAACCGTTCCACGCACTCATCAGCTATAAAAGAATGGGTAGCTCCCGAATCGAAAACAACATTAAGCGTATTCATTCCAAGTGAGCACTTACATTGTACTAGGTCGTTTGCTGGTGCAACATCCTCTGCATTGATGGTGTAGATCCTTCCTATCACTGTTGGGCCGGTGTTCCTCTCTCGGCTGTTCGGAGCACGCATCATATTTCCTCTGGTTCCGTTGCCTCTGCCACCAGGTCGTTGGTTATCATTCACTCTGGTTCGATCTTGAAATCCTCCTTGACGCACATTGGTGTTTGCCTGGCGGAGTTGGGGGCAGTCCGAGCGAACGTGTCCCTTCTCTCCGCAGTGGTAGCATTTAACATTTGTATCATTGCAATCCTTAGCAAAGTGGTCACCGCCGCATTTAAAGCATCCGCCATACCTTGGTCGTCCACTCATTTGTCTCCCTCGGTCATTATGATTCTGATATTTGGTGAAGGGTTCATTCCTCCTCACGTTCCCTGGCCTCTTAAAACATGATTGCTGAGGCCTCAGGTGCTGGTTGGCTCTGCTGCACTGGCCCGAATGGGCCCTGTCATCCTCTTCGAATATTCTACACTTGTTCACTAAGGCAGGGAAACTCCGGATTTCATGGTATCTGCAGGCCCTCTTGATATCCGATCTCAGTCCGTTCTCAAACTTAAGACACTTGGAGTGCTCCGTTCCTGGCTGCTGGAAGGGCGGATAGAATAGGCATAATTCCTCAAATCTGGTCACGTATTCTTCCACAGTCATGGAGCCCTGTTTTAACTCCATAAACTCCAGCTCTTTCCGACTCCTCACTGTGTCGGGAAAGTATTTGTCTAAGAAGCAGGCCTTGAAATCGTTCCACGTCAGTTGATTGTCATCTTCGGGGAATCGGCTCCTGGCTATCTTCCACCAATTCTCCGCTTCATCTCGCAGCATATACACTGCGCATTCCACCTTCTGGGCTTCGGTACAGTGAAGACCCCTAAAAATTCTCTCTAATTCCTGAGTCCACTTGAACGCCGCCTCAGGGTTCCGTCCTCCTAAGAATTCACTCGGCTTCCTCTTCAGGAAGCGGTCCAGCACATGGCCATCCTCAGGTCGAGTCTGGTCTTGCCTTTCAAATACATCAGCAAAGCGTTGGAATGCTGTGGCTATAGCCTCCATACTTTGACGATGCGCCATTCCTTATCCTGAAATTGACATTTAAGGATAAGTATATGGAGCCACTTACTACCGATCTAGTTATTAGTCCAACAATTAATAGCTTAGCACATTATGTCATTCGCCTAAGTCATACACACAATCGGACCAGGGGGAAACAACCTCTTGTCCTCAAGTCATCATCAATCAAGTCAACTAGCATCAGAACAATTTCAACCATTCAATCAAAAGACACACACACACCACCGCTTACACTGGGTAAGCATACTTTGGCCTTGGACTTTTTGGTCCGCTCTGATACCAAAATGTAACACCCTAATTGTTTGCAACTAATAAATCCCAAAATATGAGAAAATTTTTTTTTTTTTTCACAAAAACAGTCACGTAACATTTGATGTAGAAGGGAGCAGGCAATGGGGAAAACTAAGAGCATTCACGCGCATATAGCAACCTACAGGGAAGCTAAAACTGGGGCCGGCTCAATGGGTTTATCGTAATGCACCAACACTAGGGCGGATTGCACAACACCGTTTATTCGCTCAGACGGGGTCTGACACCGTCCAGGCGGAGTATGGTAATGCAGCAGCGGATAGAGGAGATTTCGCAAGGAGGCTTCCCTTCGGGTAACACTGGTCACTCAACGGGAGGAAAGAGATAAGGGAAATATGTTAATACATTCACACGCGTAGCATTCGGTGGAAGGCAGAGTTAGAATCATCCTACTTGGCTAGGTGGGGTATATTCATCTTGGGCGGGCTGTCCTAGTTACTTGGGCGAGGTATGACGCCGCCTAAACGAAATCTACATAACGCCTCTTTAACACAACTACAAGGTAATTTCCTCCATCGGATATGGACAAGGGTTCACTAAGTAAATCCTCACACTCGCATTTCACTCAGAAAAACGAGAAGTTACAGGGTACATATACGTTAGTAGGTTGTGGAGAAAGGAGGAGTCTGAACCTATTCCGCCCAACTCAACTAATTATGACAACGCCTGAGCGGACTTAGCCATAACGCCCAAATCGGGGTTCAACACCGGGGTCCGGATTGCGTTAGCATCACAACGGATAGGAAGGATAATTGGACGGTGTCCCACCCTAACAACTACATCGCTCCAACGCGAGTCCTCTCGCTTGGGCGGATTGCTTCCATACTTCAGGCGGGGTACGACTCCGCCCAACGTATCCGACATAAGTTTTCCTAAGACAATTCTCAATTAACTCTGACTTGGCTATAGCCTGCTCAATCATACTGTCCCTGCGTATCTATTAAAGCACAATTATGAAACAAGGCAGCACATAGCATCACACACACAAAACCATACATCCATATGTACATAAGAGTGTATATTAATATTTACAATGCAAAATCGGACTTCTTCTTGTTCATAAAGTTCTATTCATCACAGAACATTAACATCCGGTATGAACCAGTTGGGGCTTAGTCTAACAACGCCTTAATTAAACCTTCCAAATGCTTCAGCGCTCCGCCCAGCATTCCAGCTCTGCTTCTGATCTTCCTCTCGGGAGATATTCACTGAAAATGGCCACTGCAGGGGTGAGCTTTTACATGTAAAATGATACTCACAGACTCGGTATCAGCGTCAGTACACGCTCTTGTTATCATTCAACCCTTCTCAAGTAACCAAGTTCTTACAGTTCAAACAACATTCATGACACACATAATTCACAGAGTTTATTCCACATCTAAATATATATTCATGCATTCAAAATCATACACATGCATATACATAGATTTATACATTACCACAATCAGCCTTATTTCTATATGCATGTCTGCGGATCCGACTCGGGTAAAGACTCTCAGTTACGGTCCCCTTTTCTTCTGGCCCCTCGTCCCTCAGCTCTTACCAGGTGGCACCGGCCTCCCCACGGCGTCTCGAGACTCTCTTCTCTAGCTCCAACGGCTACCACGAGCTCTATTGGGATCTAGCCAGGGTTGGTAACTGGAAGTCGTTTCCCTTGGGGTTCTTGACCTTCCATGGGTCACCCCACTCTCACTCATGCAACTAACACATTCATTATTACATATCATCGTGCCACGAACACCTTCGCCGTAGTCATTAAGCAAGAACGGATTTCCCATACTACTCGAAACCATTCAGTCAATCATACCAGCGCATGTTACAATCGGTCATCAGACTAACAACATTGAACAATCCAATTAAGAGCATGCACATACATATTTCTCATAGTGACAAGCAAATAGATCCATGCATATCATCCATCATTATCATCTACTAACAGGCTACACCATCGCCACGAAAATCATTAACAGAATCTTAAACCATGCATCAGTTTTAATGATTATAAATACATGCATACACACACACCCACGCTCAGCAGTACATTCATCCGGTACCGTTCTTAGACCATGCATTCGACATGCAAGCGCCCCCTACCTTTAGAAGAACCTCAGAAACCTTTCTGTTCTTGTTGTTGGGTCCGACGTCTTTCTCCTGGTTCGTTCGGTCTTCCTTGGCTTGTCGTATCCTGCGCCTGATTCTGGGATGAAGTGTGGTCCGTTCTCTAGTACTGGAACCAAGACCTCCAGGAGCGAAGAGTAAGATAGAAGAAGAAGAAAGATGGAGACGAAGAGAGGAAGTAGAGAATGAAGTGACGGAGAAGGGAGTCTGAAGAAATAGCAAGTGCGTTTTTCAACCAAAGGCTCACGTTTATATATATATATATATGCATGCGCACAGTAAAAGAAGAGTGGGATGGGAGAGTGCGTGCCCAGCAGTCACGTGCACTCCACCCCATCCCCTGACCATCACCATTTTTAATATTTTAATGGCTTGATCCTAATTAGTTAAATGCAATTAACAGTTATTTCTTAGTTAAAATCAAATCTTAATGGTTTATCCTTCATTCAGCATTAAATTTTAAAACTGGGATGTTAC
Organism: Clitoria ternatea; assembly: GCA_037962975.1. NCBI lineage: Eukaryota > Viridiplantae > Streptophyta > Magnoliopsida > Fabales > Fabaceae > Clitoria > Clitoria ternatea. Next base: position 155,168,134 of record CM075671.1, read on the forward strand.
AACATTCATCCAAAGAAAATAAATATTAAACATTATTAGAAAGAGAGGAAACTCCATGGCCCAAGAGCAGTTACTTAATGACATTATTTATTCATTGGACCACGGTATTCATACCGAGCTCCCTTCCTAGAACGTGCTATATATACTATCGAGATTCTTTGATCCTTCCCTCTATATGAACTATCAATTTAAAACATATGAAACAAAAACACGGAGAAAGGAGTGAGAAACAGAATATAATATTCCCAAATGGGACATACGCAATAAAGGGTTTTCACAAACTAGTATAGTAATATCAATCACAATCACATACACAATCAATTATGAATGTATGAATGATATGCCATATCTTCATCATAACTTACCTCTCTATATATATATATATATATATATATATATATATATATATGCGGGCCCTTAAATTTTAATTTGCACTGGGCCAACCAGGAGTTTGCACTGTTCCACAATTCTGGATAATAATAACATGAACAACTCAACTGGCGTGGAAACACTTAAAGACTAGTCAGATTGAGAAGGTTCTTATTGTGAAAATACCCGACACTAGGGAGCTACCCCAGGTCCCCTGAAGCACCCTTTCACACCCTCTCATCCCAAGGCTCACCATTAAGCCTCCTCTAATGTATCCTCGGTTTCTATAATCCCTCCCCAGACAATATTATTTTGTTTCTCTTTAATGATTCATGATGCATGAGCTACTCGCGTATTTAGTTGGTTAAGGCTTTTAGAAACTCAATTATATTATCGGGGCCTACAATTCGCGACATAGCCACCCCAATAAACTGTACTTTTTCAAATTCTCAAATACACACATAGAATTTTAGTACAGTTCCTTTTCAAATCACAAATCAAATCTCCTTATAATTTGAGTTTCAAAGCCTTAAATATATTTCACAACCTTCTTTAGAAAATTTATAAGTAAATTCAAAATCAATTATTAAAAACTCAAATTCGGAATTATCAATCTTTAAAACCTTAGTACTTGAAAATTTTGTATAATATTTTTATACAATTTGTAAATAATATATATATATATATATATATATATATTAAGAGTTTAAAGTAAAATATTAGTAAAAATTTATTTTTGTAAAATAATTTCTCTTTCTTTTTCTTTCACTAACAAGAAACCTTAATTTTAGTAAATATATACATATATATTTTTTAAAAGATAAAATGAGATTTCTAAGAACTTATGTAGTTTTATTGAAAACTAAGAAATTTCTTAAAAGTAATTTGAATAAAGATGAATAAGTAATAAAGAAGTAGGAGATAAGTAAATTCTTACTGAATTTTAGCTTTCCGTTATGCTTGCTATATGCTCAAACTCCACATTACAAGATCATCAATCATAATTAATTATTATCAATCACAATCAAACATCATCAATCACAAATAAATATTAGCAATCATAATCAAAATCAAAAAATTAAACATCAGTTATAAATATCATAATTCAAAATTCAATGGTTATTTAAATTAATAAAGTTTGTTTTAAGTCCTATAGTCAATTCCTCGTACAGGTCTATGTAAGTCCAAGATATTCCAGTCCTTGCATAGGTCTAGTTCAGTCCATATAGGTCATAATAGTCTAAGTCCTTGCATAGGTTCAGTCCAATCCGCATAGGTCATAATAGTTCAAGTTCTTGAGAGTTCTTCAATGAACCTTCGATAGCAACCAGCTAATCCCAGAAAACTCTTAATCTCTATCACCGTCATTGGTCTTTTCCATTTTAACATTCCTTCCACTTTAGAAGGATCTACAACGAGTCCTCCTTGACTGATGACATAACCAAGAAAGTTGACTTTTTCTAGCCAAAATTCACATTTAGACAACTTTGCATACAACTGCCTTTCTTGTAAAACTCCTAACACTATCTCCAAGTGCTTCATGTGTTCTTCTTGACTCCTAGAGTATATCAAAATATCATCGATGAAAATAACCATGAATTTATCCAAATAAAGGTGAAAAATTCTATTCATGTAATCTATGAATACAGTAGGAGAATTATTCATACCAAAAGGCATTACCAAATACTCATAATGTCCATAACAAGTCCTAAAAGCAATTTTGGGTACATCTTCCTTCTTCACCTGTATTTGATGATATCCATACTTTAGATCAATTTTAGAGAATACTCTAGCACCACGAAATTGATCCCTCTAATCATCTATTCTTGGAAAAGGGATATCTATTCTTAATTGTCACCTTATTGAGTTGACAATAATCTACACACAGCCTCGTACTACCACCTTTCTTCTTCACCAACAAAGCTGGTGCACCCCAAGGAGATACGCTTAGTCTTATAAATTGATTTTCTAGCAAATCCTCCAGTTGCTTCTTTAACTCCAGTAATTCCAATGGTGACATCTGATATGGTACCCTTCAGATTGGTTCAGCTCTAGGAATAAGGTCAATGGAAAACTCCACTTCTCGTTCGGGTGGTAACCCAGGGATATCTTCCGGAAAATCTTCAGGGAATTTGTTTACAACCGCCAATTCTTCTATCTGAGATTCTCGTTCCTCTTTTAATAAAAGTAACATCATAAATCCTTGAGCTTCTTCTTTTAACGAAACATTCATTTGATTAGCAGATACAAATCTTGAATCCTTAGAATTTAAATCTGTTGATTCGTTGAATACTATTGTCCTATTATAATAGTCTATTAAGACATGATGTTTTGCCAACCAATCTAATCTGAGAATAACTTCTTGAATAGAAAGTGGTAAAACAAAATAGATTAGCTTTAAAATTCCTATTATTTATGACAATAGGACATTCCCAACAAGCTTTAGAAGTAACTATGGAATGGTTCATAGGAGTATAAACAAATAACTCAAAAGGCAACTCAATCACATGCAAGTTTAACCTTTCCACACAATTATTGGCTATATAGGAATGAGATACGCCTGAGTCATACATGATAGGAAAAGGAGTCTTATTGATGATACACATACCTTCTACCATTGTATCTTGGCGGGATGTTACCTCACCACTGATAGCGAAAACTTTTCCTTAAGTCGTGGGCTTTTCCATTGCATTATTAGAGCCTCCACAAGTGTGATTACCGGTGATGGTACCTTTGTCATTTTCATTATTTCTAAATAATTCCTCAGTAGATGTCCCTTTTTGTTGCACTTAAAACAAACTTAGGTAGGGTAATCCTTCCACATGTAAGGTCCTCCATCAATATAACATTTAACTTCAAATGCAACTGGCGTGTAATAGCTTCCAAATGCAACTCAAGGATTTGCATGTGCATTATAGCCTTTATGTGAAACTTGATAGCGAACGGGGAAAGATGTAGCACCAGGATGACGTGATTGAGTAGGATATGGCTTTTTCCTTGCAAAATTCTTGTTTTAGAAACGTTAAGGTCCATAAGTCCATATTCCATTGGATTTAGGATCATATTCTCTAGCCTTTAACAACCTATCCTTATGGTCCTCTTCAAAAATTCTGCAACGATTAACTAACACAAGAAATTCACGAACTTCTTGTATCCAAATAGCTTCTTTTATCTCTAATCAAAAACCATTAATAAATTTAGCATATCTGGCTTGTTCATTTGTAGCATCAGCATAATGTGAGTGAAAACAGGACAACTCTTCAAATTTTACAGCATATTCTCCAACTTATTTGCTACCTTGGGTGAGAGATAGGAATTTCATTTCTTTCTTTTCCCTGACATCATCAGGAAAATACTTTTCCAAAAATTTTTCCTTGACTCGTTCCCAAGTGATTTCAATCCCACTTGCTTCAAATTGTCTTCGAGTACCTTCCCATCAATGTTCAGCATCCTCTATCAAAACATAAGTTGTAAAAATTACCTTATCAACCTTTGAACATTGAAGTACATGAAAAATCTTCTCCATCTCGTGAATCCACAGCTGAGCTCCATTAGGATCATAGCCTCCTTTAAAATAAGGTGGATTGCATTTTTCAAAAAGATCTAACCTCCTTAATGCAAGATTACCCTAAGCATTTTAGTTCACTTGATTTTCATCCATTGTAATGATCTAACGCTCCACTACAGCTACAAGTCCAATTTCTTGTTCTACCATAAGTTGTTGTTGTTGTTCAAGTGGCCTCAATACTCAAGAGGGGGGTGAATTGAGTGTTAAAAAATTTTCTTTAGAATGACTTTGAAATTGATTCATCTTTCACAAAATATACTTGTATGCAATAGATAGCAAATGTAGTGCAAGAATCAATGTAAAATAATGTGCAAATGTCACTTAGGCAATATATCAAACACTTAGTGTGCAACACTTTAACACAAGTTGTTCAAGCAAATATAAGAGGGGCTATCACAATCAACAACAATAATCAAGCCAAAAGCAATATGTAAATACAAGAGAGTAGGGAAGAGAAGCTTGCAAACCAATTTAACGAGTTCCACCAACCCGGTGTACGTCTCGCCTTCAAGCAACCTACTTGAAGGATTTCCACTATTGAAGTTTAGAGATACAAGTTATGAGAAATTGTAGATTCCTAGTGTCCCGCACTCAAGAAATCAATCCTCACTAGCACAAGGGCAACCCACCCAATCTCTCAAACTCTCAATACCCAAAGGTTGAACCCCAACCTTTGTGACCACTTAACCTAGAGTGAATAACCTTGGTGTTTTCGTGTTTGGTTTTACAATCAATAAACTCTCTCTATAGAGTAGATAAACAAATAAAACCTCTTACAAATTCTAAACTCTCACAAGAGAGGATTTACAAATATAAGCTCTAAGTTTCAGAAATTGAAACTACACAATGAAATAGAACTCACAAGACTCAAGATTTGATTTCCCTTTGATGGATTTGGATGCTTAGAGTAGCTTGAATTAGTCTTGCATTTATAGGCCTTGGAGAGGTGCCCTAAAGTCTTCAGAGCCGTTACATAGTATGGGCATTAGAGTAACAATGGAGAAGTGAGCTGGTTTCCTACTTAAAAACGCTTTCCCTAAATTCTAGCACTAGTGTAATCGATTAGGCCTCGAGCTATAATCGATTACACTTTGAATTCTTTAGTGTAATTTGTCAGGTAATCGATTAGCCTTTCCCATGTAATCAATTAGCTAAGAGACAGAACCTTGCTAATCGATTGTCCTTTACCTTGTAATCGATTGTGAATGGCACCTGATGCATTTAATTGTGTTACACAACATAGTAATCGATTATGACTCATGTGCAATCGATTATTGGACAAACAGAAACTCTGTAGTCAATTAGTTCTTTAATTGTAATCGATTAGTGGCCTTACAGAACATTGGTAATCGATTGTGTCATCCTTGTAGTCGATTAGCAGATGCACCTGATGCTTTTAATTCATTTTCTCAGCTTGGTAATCGATTGGCCTCCTTGGTGCAATCGATTAGGTGACAAATAGAAGCTTCATAATCGATTAGTGTTGATGAGGTAATCGATTAGGTGTTTGATAGAACTTCAGTAATCGATTATATGAGGTCCTGTAATCAATTAGGCTTCGTGTTTTTACAGGTCTAATGTTGTCTTCTCTATTTTTCTCTTTGTATGTGTTCTTTTTATGAATACTTGAACTCTTTGCCATGATTCTTCAATTGCTTTTTGATCTCTTTGTCATTATCAAAACTATACAACCTGAAACACATATTCAAACACATTCTCCCCCTTTTTGATGATGATAAATAATGTTCATCTTATGAGGGTGTTAGTCCAAATAAAATTTCCTCCCCCTTTCTTAAGGAGTTTATGCATACATTTCTTGTTGGTTTGATTTTAGAACCAGTTAATAATTATATAGAATTAAAGCCAATTGAGAATCAATATGTGTTAGCTGTTTGTTATTAATCCACTTGTTTATTATCTAAAATAGATGAACATTGATTTTTTCTCCCCCTTTGTAATCATCAAAAACAATTAATGGATTATAACATAGAGAGAATAGTAAAAGGAAACATTCATTTATTCATTGATAAAGGAAATTACAGAAGCAAAGTACAGAAATTGAAATTGCATAACAAAAGGAAACAACCATAACAAAACAAGAAGGATCTAATTATCCAGATTAAAGAAACGCATTTTAGAAATTTTGTTTGAGAGCTCCTTATAACGTTACTCCATGAGCTTAAAATGCTGTTGCTCAGTCATTTGAAATTATTGAAGAGTGTTGTCAATTCTTTCAAAGCGCTAATCGAGATAAGCATATAGAGAGGTGAAGGGGTCAACGGGAGCAAATGGTTCACCTTGTGGTTCTTGAGTTACAGGAAGGGCAGGATCATTGGCTAGAGCTTTAAAGGGAATGTTGCCATGAATGCCTTCCATCTTAGAGAGCCAAGCTCCATTGACATGGACTATACCCATCTTGGTGAGATGATGGGTGCCAATGCATGCCTTTGGAGGTATTTTCTCAGGAAGTTCTCCAGCAAGGTCAACACCAAAAGCTTTGAAAATTTTTATGAGGAGGATGGCATACGGAAGCTTTTGCTGTTCCTTGGCCTTGAGCATATGCAATTTTAACAGCTGAATCCAATTAATTTCTTTCTCATTTTGTATAGCCCACATCAAGAGCACATCATCCTCTTCAACCAAGGCATAATTACCATCACGAGGGATCAAGAGTTTAACCAAGAAAAAAGTGAAGGAGACGATTATTGATAGTAAGATGGCCTACCAATTTGTGATTGCTTCAGGGACGGTTAGCTTTCCAAAGGGATTCGCGAGCAGTGATGGCATTGAAATCCCACTCATCCTTCGGATTTCCACCAGCAAATTCAGCATCGGAGAGGGGAAGTTGGGTTATTTCCGCAAGCTGTGCATTTGTGATCCTTAGAGTCACATTCTTGAATCTAGCCTCAAGTAGCCCATTAACAAGCCTTAAATTACAGAAAAAGACTCGCATGAGTTCCGGGTAGTATACCTCCTCTTTGAGAGTGAGGAAAGGAAAGAGATTGTAGTGGTGAAGGGAGTGAGTGAAGGTGAAGCTAGGATGATCAAAAATCTTAGCATTGATGTAGTGAGGGGAGATGATATCCTTTTCAAAGAATTTTTGGATGAAGTTTTAGATGTCTCTAGGATTGGTGAAAAACCTTAAAAATTCAAGGGGTTATTAGTTTGGGCAAATAAGGACCTAGCTCTTTTCACATTCCTAGAGGAAGACATTGTGAGTTGAGAAGAAAAGATAAAGGAGGTTGAGAGGTCTTTGAGAGATTGGAGGAAGGAGGAGTGTTGGAGGTGTGAGGTGGAAGAGGTGAAGGAGGGTGTATTTATAGGGTTTAGAGGTGAGAAATAGGGTTTAGCAGGGTGAGTATGGATTGGACCAAAGATTAGCACATGGATTCTGCATTAAATCACCCATCTGATACGCGTGTAATCGATTACGGGGTTACTCGTAATCGATTACACCCTTTCAGAATTTGAATCGTTAGGTGTTCTAATCGATTGGGTCAGGTAGGTAATCGATTGCATTAAAAATAGAACCTTGGAAATCGATTAGGAGGAGTATGTAATCGATTAGCTGGAAGACAGAGCGTCTCTAATCGATTTGGCATGTATGCTAATTGATTATCTGGAATACATAGACTCTCTAATTGATTAGTTGAAGTGATCTAATCAATTATGGAAAGGACAGAACGATTCTAATCGATTGGAGGAAGCTAACTAATCGATTATGACAGCACAAAAATGCTTAAAACACATGTTCTTCAATCAAAAAGCATCAAGAGCTCAATTTTCATGGAATAAAATATGCTTATTTCATTAATCAACCAATTTTCACTTTTCAAACACATTGTAACTCAAGGAATCATCAATATCAATCAATATTTAAACACAATTGGAAATGTCTAGAATTCCTAACTCTCTTCTTATGTGTATGAATTGGTCTTTTGCAAGTGGTTTTGTGAAGATATCAGCTAATTGCTTAGAGGTTTCAACATGTTCAAGCACACAATCACCCTTTAACACATGATCCCTAATAAAATGGTGTCTAATCTCAATATGTTTGGTTCTAGAATGCATCACAGGATTCTTAGAAATATTAATGGCACTTGTGTTATCACATTTGAGAGGCACATGGTCTAACATAACACCAAAGTCTAAAAGTTGTTGTCTCATCCAAAGAATTTGAGCGCAACTACCAGCTGCAACATATTCTGCCTCAACTGTGGATAATGCAGAACTTGTTTCTTTCTATGCCAAGATACAAGAGAACTACAAAGCAAGTGACAATTACCATTGGTACTTTTTCTATCAAGTTTACATCCTGTAAAATCGGAATCAGAATATCCAACAAGAGTGCATTCAACCCCTTTGGGGTACCATAAACCAACATCTTGAGTTCCAACTAAGTATTTCATTATTCTTTTTACAGCAGTAAGGTGTGATTCTTTTGGGCATGCTTGGTATCTTGCACACATACAAATAGCAAACATGATATCCGGTCTACTAGCGGTTAAGTAAAGTAAGGATCCAATCATAACTCTATACTTTGTGAGCTCTACATCCTTACCTTTCTCATCCTTATCCAAATAACATGAAGTGCCCATAGGTGTGGCAATTTCATTTGCCTTGTTCATGTTGAATTTCTTAGGCAACTCCTTACAATATGTGGATTGACTAATGAATGTACCTTTTTTGGTTTGCTTAATTTGTAGCCCAAGGAAGAATGTAAGTTCTCCCATCATGGACATTTCAAATTCATCCTGCATTAACTTAGCAAACTCCTTGCAAAGTGATTCATTAGTAGCACCAAAAATGATATCATCTACATATACTTGCACCAATAGTATGTCATTCTTCTTATGCTTAATGAATAATGTTGTATCAACCTTTCCTCTTTCAAAATTGTTTTTCAAAAGAAATTTGCTCAATCTTTCATACCAAGCTCTTGGAGCTTGTTTTAAATCATATAATGTTTTTCTTAGTTTGAAAACATGATTTAGAAGTTGATAGTTTTCCAAACCAGGAGGTTGATCAACATATACCTCTTCTTGAATGTATCCATTTAAAAAAGCACTCTTGACATCCATTTGGTACAATTTAAAGTCTTTACAACATGCAAAGGCTGATAATAATCTAATGGCTTCTAACCTAGCTACAGGTGCATATGTTTCTTCATAATCTACGTCTTCTTCTTGATTGTATCCCTTAGCTACTAGCCTAGCCTTGTTTCTAGTGATTATACCATTTTCATCAAGTTTATTTCTAAAAACCCATTTAGTACCTATTATTTGGTGATCATTGGGTCTTGGCACTAATTCCCAAACTTCATTTCTTTCAAATTGATTTAGCTTTTCTTGCATGGCCAACATCCAATGTTCATCAATAATAGCTTTATTAATGGTTTTAGGTTCAATTTGCGATACAAACGCTAGATGATTGCAAGTATTGAAAGAGCATCGGTTACTTACACCTTTAGTGATATCACCTATAATGTTGTCCAATGGATGGTCTTTTGAGGTGATCCATTCCTTTTGTTGAACTTCCACACCTTGTGTTGTGTCTCTTTCTTTGTTGTCTTTTTCTTCTTTGTCATTCAAGTTCAATTCTTGGAGAGTATCTACAATATCATCAAAATCTTCCTTTCTCGGGGAGTTATGGCTATTTTCATCAAATTTCACATGAATTGACTCCTCAACAATGTTTGTTTGTTTGTTAAATACTCGATAACATTTACTTGATGATGAATATCCAAGAAAGATTGCCTCATCAGATTTTGCTTCAAACTTTCCTAGATTATCCTTTCCATTGTTAAGTACAAAGCATTTGCATCCAAATATATGAAAGTAGGAAATGTTTGGTTTTCTTCCTTTGTAAAGTTCATAGGGGGGTTTTCTTTAGAATAGGTCTAATCAAACATCTATTCATCACGTGACAAGCGGTATTTACCGCATTGGCCCAAAAATATTTCGCAATGTTATTTTCATTTAACATGGTTCTTGCAAGCTCCACCAAAGATCTATTTTTCCTTTCAACCACTCCATTTTGTTATGGAGTTCTAGGAGCTAAAAAATTGTGTTCAATACCATGTTTTTCACAAAACCTTTCAAATGATTGGTTTTCAAATTCTCCCCCATGATCGGTTCTTATGGATGCAATCTTTGAATTTTGTTCATTTTGGATAACCTTGGCTAGTTTCTTAAATGCATGATATGCTTCATTTTTATGAGCAAGAAACAAGGTCCATGTAATAGTTATCTACAATTACTAGACCATAGTAATTACCACAAAAGCTTCTGATTTTGGAAGGTCCAAATAGATCCATGTACAAAAGTTATAAAGGCCTTTGAGTAGAAACAACGTTTTTAGCTTGAAAAAATGCCTTTACTTGTTTTCCCTTTTGACATGCATCAAAAAATTTATTTTCAAATTTGAGCTTTGGCAAACCAATTACTAATTCTTTAGAAACAAGTTTGTTTAGATAGTCTACATGTATATGTGCTATTCTTCTATGCCATAACCATGATTCATCCTCTCTAGTCATGAAGCATTGTACATCATTTAAAGACAAACTATCAACATCAATCATGTAAATATTATCAATCCTTTTACCAACAAACTTAACTTCCTTGTTTAGCTTATTTTCAATTATGCAAAAATTAGACTCAAATAATACTTTGTATCCTTTATCACATAATTGACTTATGCTAAGCAAGTTATGCTTGAGTCCTTCAACATATAATACATCACTAATTAAAGTAGAGGAATTTTTACCAATGTTTCCAATACCAAGTATTCTTCCTTTGGTATTATCCCCATAAGTGACGCTTCCTTTTCTTTTGGGAGTGAAAGTTATGAATTTGCTTATATCTCCCGTCATGTGCTTTGAACACCCACTATCCAAGTACCAATGGGTGTTGCTTGCTTTGAAGCATACCTCATCATCTTCATCTTGATGATTTGCCATGAGGTATAGGTTGGCTTCCTCATTTTCAGATTCGTCTGAGCTACTTATCTCATTTTCATCCCAAGCAATGTAAGCTCTTCTTCTTCTTCTTTTCTCTTTGTTCTTCTTCTTAAGATTTGGACAATCCACCTTGAAGTGCCCTTCCTTGCCACACTCAAAGCAATTTGGTGAGGAAGAATTTTCATTAGAGATTGGTTTCTTACCTTGAGGTTTAAAGCTCTTTTGGAAGTGTTTGTTTCTCATAAATTTTCTGAAACGCTTCACAAACAGTCCAAACTCTTCTTCTTCATCAAGCTCACTATTGGATTCTTCTTCATTGATAGAAGTGGCCTTGAGAGCTAGACCTTTCTTCTTGGAAGACTTTTCTTCCTCTTCCGCCATCTTCAATTCTTTCAACTCTTGTTCCTGTTCTTGTAACTTACCGAATAGTATAGCAAGAGACATTTCATTGATGCTTGGAGATTGTTTGATGGCGGTGACAAGAGGTTGCCATTCCTTGGTAAGACTTTTTAACACTTTATGAATAAGTTATTTGTTAGTGTAAGTCTTGCCAAGAGTAATTAGATGATTTATAATAAGGGTGAACCTCTTTTGTATATCAACAATTATTTCTCCAGAATTTAATCTGAAGCTTTCATACTGACTAGTTAAGGTACTAATCTTAGAGTCTTTAACATCACTTGTGCCTTCATGGGTTATTTGTAAGGTATCCCATATATCCTTGGCGGATTTACATGTAACTACTCTAAAGAATTCATCAGGGCCTAAAGCTAAGGTGATTAGATTTTTAGCTTTATAGTTATATTGGACTTTCTTTTCTTCTTCGCTAGTCCAGTCATCCATCAATTTTTCTACTTGTTTACCATCTACAATATGCATGGGTATGATAGGACCATTTTCAATTGCATTCCAAACTTTAAGGTCAATAGATTGTACAAAAATTTTCATCCTTTTTTTCAAAAAAGGGTAGCCTTCCCCATTGAAAGCAGGAGGTCTATTTGTAGCACTATCCTCAGGAAAAAGATTTAGAAAATTAGAGGCCATTTTTCTCTTGAAGCTGTTAAGCTTGATCTACCAAGAGTCAAGCTCTGATACCACTTGTTGTTCAAGTGGCCTCAATACTCAAGAGGGGGGTTAATTGAGTGTAAAAACGTTTCTTTAGAATGCCTTTGAAATTGATTCCTCTTTCATAAAATATACTTGTATGCAATACATAGCAAATGTAGTGCAAGAATCAATGTAAAACAATGTGCAAATGTCACTTAGGCAATATATCAAACACTTGGTGTGCAACATTTTAACACAAGTTGTTCAAGCAAATATAAGAGGGGCTTTCACAATCAACAAAAATAATCAAACCAAAAGCAATATGTAAATGTAAGAAAGTAGGGAAGAGAATCTTGCAAACCAATTTAACGAGTTCCACCAACCCGATGTACGTCTCGCCTTCAAGTAACCTACTTGAAGGATTTCTACTATTGAAGTTTAGAGATACAAGCTATGAGCAATTGCAGCTTCCTAGTGTCCCACACTCAAGAAATCAATCCTCACTAGCACAAGGGCAACCCACCCAATCTCTCAAACTCTCAATACCCAAAGGTTGAACCCCAACTTTTGTGACCACTCAACCTAGAGTGAATAACCTTAGTGTTTTAGTGTTTGGTTTTACAATCAATAAACTCTCTCCATAAAGTAGATAAACAAATGAAAGCTCTCACAAATTCTAAACTCTCACAAGAGAGGATTTACAAATATAAGCTCTAAGTTTCAGAAATTGAAACTACGCAAAGAAATAGAACTCACAAGACTCAAGATTTGATTTCCCTTTGATGGATTTGGATACTTGGAGTAGCTTGAATTAGTCTTGTATTTATAGGCCTTGGAGAGGTGCCCTAAAGTCTTCAGAGCCATTGCACAGTATGGGAATTAGAGTAACAATGGAGAAGTGAGCTGGTTTCCCACTTAAAAATGCTTTCCCAAAATTCTAGCACTAGTGTAATCGATTAGGCCTCGAGCTATAATCGATTACACTTTGAATTCTTTAGTGTATTTTGTCAGGTAATCGATTAGCCTTTCCCATGTAATCAATTAGCTAAGAGACAGAACCTTGCTAATCGATTGTGAGTGGCACCTGATGCATTTAATTGTGTTACACAACATGGTAATCGTTTATGACTCATGTTAATTGATTATTAGACAAACAGAAACTCTGTAGTCAATTAGTTCTTTAATTGTAATTGATTAGTGGCCTTACAGAACATTGGTAATCAATTGTGTCATCCTTGTAGTCGATTATCAAATGCACCTGATGCTTTTAATTCATTTTCTCAGCTTGGTAATCGATTGGCCTCCTTGGTGCAATCGATTAGGTGACAAACAGAAGCTTCATAATCGATTAGTGTTGATGAGGAAATCGATTAGGTGTTTGACAGAACTTCAGTAATCAATTATATATGTAACACCCTCGATTAACTAGGATAATCCCTTCCACTAGATTATCCTGGTCAATTGAGAGGTTACGAGTTTTAGAAAAATGTAGAAGTTTTTTTTTATACAAGGAAACTTGGTGGAACATATACTCCTTATATACAACATATCATATATGATACATGGTCATAACAGTAACTGTACATACTGTAAGTGAAGGAGCACGCAGGCTCTTATAAATGAAAATAAAATAATCAATCCTCATCTTCCCATCCTCGATCCAATAAGAGCTCGCGTGATCTTTGATACGCAGTCTGTATGATCCTCTGCGGTGTATGGTCCAACCTGGAAGTCTGGAAAAATAGCTATAAAGGTGAGTCTTCACTTCCATAACAATCGGGAAGGTGTCTCATCAATACCTGCCCACATACAATACAAACAATCCAAGATTGAGTCCCACCCACTCTCTTTGGGATTCCTAAAATACACTCTAAGTTATCTCATCACTTTTCATCTTAGCTGAATATTCCCATCTTCCTAGTCACCTCTCAGGGTTATTAATATCTATACAATCATATTTAAACAACAAGCAATCGTAATCTCAACACAGTGATGCAATGCATGGATTCATTTTGTTATTCAAATCTTTTATTAGTCATCATGATGCATGTGGGCTCATCTCCTCCTCAACAATCTCATATACAATATCCATGTGCACAACAACGCAACCCTTATCTCCCCTTCCCAACAAGAGCGACCGGAGCTCTCCTCGTTTTGGTTTTCACAAAAGGGTAAGGACTCACAGTCCAATCATCAAAATGGCCAAGCACATATCTCAACAGAACGGGAACTCCATGGTCCTGACAATACTCGCTCTGAGTCGAAGTATACTAGATTTGCCACGGACTATCCCGTCTCGGGCGCGAATCTGAAGCATTAGACGCCCGCTCCAGCATACTCCCAAGACCTCCCACAGGGTCGGAACGCTAGCTGTTCCCCAGTGTACCCATCACTATTTGCTCTAGGGGATCATTCCAACATCCCTCCTCAACTCCAATTCATGATGCACAATTCAGTAATTCATTTTTGTTCAATGGTCCTCGGTAGGGTCCCCTAAATGACTCCCCTCCATTCCTAATGTCGAGTCCTTTTCTTTACTAAGTGTAACCAAGTCTTCTTATTTTCTTTATTATAATACGTGCTCGACACTTAGGAATGAAGTAGGGTTTTACACTTTCTTAACAATTTGGGTACATTGGTGCTTCAACGCCCATATTTCATCTCGGATCCGAGTCTCACATAATTTCATATTTAATCATTCCGGGACCTCTACCGATACCATTTTCCAAATCTTTTATTTACAAATTCCTCATCTAGTTATCCATGCAATATACGATGTTCACAACCATACCACATCAACAAGTATACAATAGCATCATACCAGTGTTATTCATCACGTCACATCGCATATACACATTGTCATAAACATCACACATCTTATCACATATGCACCTTGCACAACTAGCACACACATACATCCATTGTTCTTAAGAAGTCATCACACAATCACTTAGCACGTCACATATCAAACACGTACGTATTCACAAGGTCTCATTGTCTTGGGTCACCTAGTAGTACGTGAATCAAATTCTTATCAACTCGGTAGACTTTTAAGTGTAATTAAAAACCATTTATAATTCTCCATGATCTTATTGAGTAAAACTAGTCCATTGGAAATTTTACCATTCAACATTCCTTGTTAAATTCTTAGTTCCTTACACATAATCACAATATTTTTTTTAACTTAGTTTTTCACTAGATTAAATAACTCTTCCTTAATAACTTAATTAGTCAACCCACTTTCTCTAACTATATTCAATCCTTTTTCTCTTGGGATAATTTATTTTACCTACACACGAGCGTTGGACTCCTCTAATTCAAGGTGTCCTAGTCATTTCAGGAAGTTAATATTTAGCCTAATCACTTTCTCTTTTTCCCTACTCCAAAATTTTGTGTAACTACTTTCATGCCTCTGTCATTAACCATTTTAATCTAGACTAACTTTCCTTTTGGTTTCTTTCTTTAATCATAATGGTTAAATTATTCGCTTATTAATTCATTGCCCGAAGAAGTAAAAGAATATCCTAAAATAATTAGTTCTAAATTCATTCTTATTACCCGGTTCTCTTTAAATACTTCTATCCCATTTTCTCAGTCTCTAAAGTTATCACTCCCTTCCCTTAATTGGTCACCAAATTAGTCACTAAAGTGGTGGCTAAGGTTAATCATCAACGTTTTCTTCTTTTCCTACCAATACTTATTACTTACTTTTATTCCCTTCAAGAATGCCTATATGATCCAAAAAGGAAAAATCTTCAATTTATTTAACTATACTATCATACCCATTTTTTTGAATTAAATTATCCAAATACCAAAGTATATCTATTTATTTACTTTAAAAATTTCATTTTTAAGAGCCAAACTTTTCATCACCACTTTAATTAATTTTCTCTAAATTAAATCTCTTTATTCCTATTTTGATTTATATCATCATAAGAAACTTTTCTAAAATTTCAATTTCTTTACTTCAACTCTAGAAACCTTTTTTGTGACTAACGATCAAAGATTCTTTTATCGTACAAAATATTTTGTGAAACGATTCGATAACGATTAATGATGAATTAACTATCTAATGGAAGGGCTTACCGGATAGTGTTCTACAAATTACATAATAATTTCCAACAATTGAAATTTATTAGTTACAACCATATCGAATGAAACCGAGCCCGCTTAACGCTAAATTTTTCCTAAATTCCTTTTTGAACATCCGATCGCGAGAGAATTCTTTCGGGTATACGAATGTCGTGTTGTACCAAATAATTTTAGAATATTAATTATTTCAAAAACGTAAGTTTTAGGTTGTCGGTTACAAAAATTTCTACGATTTGAAATCCGACCGTCGGATTGCGATGAAACTCGAAATGTGTGTTCCTAAATACGTAATCACCATCATAACACAACTAGGATTGCAAACAAATGAGATGGAGACCCCCTTTACCTCATGGTTTCGCTGTTTTCCGAAGGAGAAGTTTGAAGATTTTGTTGAAAATTTTGTCGGATAACCCGAACGCCTTCCGATCGTCGTTAGTCGCCCTCCAGAATCTGATCGTTTGATATATCGCGCCGATTGCTCCTGATCGCCTCCGAGGCTCTTAGGTGGCTTGGGTGAGTGGCGGTTTAGAGGTCTCCAAAGCAAGGAGATGAACTTCAATTCTTCAAGGCCATGGCATGCAAGAAGATTGAAGATGAGATGATTTATGGTGGTTGGCCGTGAGTGGATGGAGCAAGGAAAAGAGATGATAAAATTTGGATGAGTGGAGGTGGATTGTGGTGGTGTTGGGCCATGAAAATGGAAGGTTTTGATGAGCTTGGTGGTGGCGTGAGGTGGTCAAGGGAAGAGGTGTTTGTGGCTGGAATTTTGAGAAGTGGAAGGGAGGAGAGTGGACTGGTCTGGCCGTGAATGGAAAATGGGAGAGTGAAGGGAAGTGAATGTTAGGCTTTAGGTGTAATGATGGAGGTAGATTTTGCATGAAATTTCATTGGATGGAGAGGGAGGTTGGCAGCTGAATGGAGGGGGAAAACATAATGGTGACACCTCTTAGGGGAGGTGGCTAGGGATGACAAAACGGGCTGGCCCGTCGAGCCCTGGCCCGCCCTACCAAAGCCCGCCAAAAAGCGAGCCGGGCTGGCCCGCCCCGCCAAGTTAAACGGGCCAAAATTCAGGGCCCGCCCCACCTAAGGCGGGCCCGGCGGGCTGGCGGGCCGGCCCGCCAAAGTTAAAATTGTAATTTTTTTAAAAAAAAAATATGTCAAATTAAGATTAAAAAATTAAAAAAATAATTTTTTTAAAAAAATTAAAGAAAGTATTATTAAAAGAAATGTATAAATAGTAAGAGATGTTACTTTTTTTTTAATTTTAGAAAATCAAAGTATATATTTTAATAAAATAAAGTATAAATTAGTAATATTTATATTTTTTTTCTTTTAG
The DNA here is from genome assembly GCA_037962975.1 of Clitoria ternatea. Classification (NCBI taxonomy): domain Eukaryota; kingdom Viridiplantae; phylum Streptophyta; class Magnoliopsida; order Fabales; family Fabaceae; genus Clitoria; species Clitoria ternatea. The sequence continues at coordinate 155,185,504 of CM075671.1, forward strand.
CGGGGGCCCGTCGGGCCGGCCCGCCCCACCAAGGTTTTGGCCCGCCAAATTGACGGGCCAGGCGGGGCGGGCCTTGGCGGGAGGCGGGCTAAAAATTCTTGTCCGCCCCGCTAAATTTGGCGGGCTTGGCGGGCCAGCCGTTTTGCCATCCCTAGAGGTGGCAAGAGGTGGTGAAGCATGGAGGGAGGAGTGTTTAGAGCTAGACAAATGTCCTATGAGTGGGAGGAGGTGATTGGCCAAAGTTGCATGGAGAAGCTGAGTTGTCCAGTTCAGGGGTGTCATCTTGCTCGCCATTTTAAGGGCCTCTCTGGGCCGAATTAGAGAATGGCCCAAACATACAAGTTGTATAACTTTTTGTCCTCTTTAAATCCATATAAAGAACAGAAAAATCCATCAAGCATTGAGTGAGATATGGCCCAAATACTAGAAGGATGCAGAGTTGTGATGGGATTTTTGTCCCTTGCACAAATAATTTTCTGGGCCAAATGGATTGCGAATTGGACTTTGGTTTCTTCATCAAAGTTGTATAGAAATGTGTTAGGAAAACTTTGGTGAAGGTCTCATTCAATTTAATGGCTATATGAGAGAGTTAAGTGGAAAATACTGCACCTAGTGCAAGCTGTTGCTGGAGAAACGTGAATTGGTGTAGTGTTTTAAATTCTGGGATTTATGGAGTGGGAATTTGATTTTGATCCCTTAATGACGTTTTCCGATCTTCCTTTCTTCTTTAATTTGATATATTATTTGTGGCGATCCGATACCTGTAACCTGAGATATGATCAAAATACGACAAGATGCTCTAATCGCCTTTGAATCAGGTGGAGCTGTAGAAATAAATTTGTAATTAATTGTCCTTTGAGAATTGACCTTCGTAATCTTCATAATAATTGTAGATATTTTTGATACAGATCTATACCAAAAAGAACGAAGTGAGTTGAGTCTCGGAAGAGGGTGATATAGCAATTTTCTGGGGCCTGTCAGCATAGTGACATGAAACTCATGGTCTAGCAAAGATTCTAAAAACTGTACCAATCTATAAGGATCTAGCTTTTGAAGTCTCCATGAAAAATGTAGATAATTTCTTTACGGTGATTTTGACACCAAGTTTGTAAGAAATGGAGGTCGTACGAGAGAGTTATGAATTTTTGAACGAACCATGCGCAGGATAAAAACGTGAATAATCATGGTTCTATGATGAATTTAATAAATTCTTGAATTTGAGTATGACAGAGTAGGAATTTGAGATTGAGGCCAGAAATAGAGTTTGAAGATATCTTTAAAACAAAGTGAACAAAACTAGAATTACCTCAATCGAACACCGTTTGAGGAAACTATGTCAAAAACGTTAGGAGCACATAGATTGGGCTTCCGAAGAAATGAATTGACTCGTGGGTGAGGTTGGCAAAGACCAAATCGAACTTCGAGCTCTTCATGAAACATTCCTAAAATGTCGAAATGGGTTATTAGGGACTGACCGTGTCACCATTGGACACCCCGAGGTATATAAACAGTCAAACGTAAGAAACGTTGAGGGTTTTGATTTGGCCGGTTAGGCTAAGTCAATTACCCTCGATTCTTCAGGAGGCGGTCCTAAGAGGACTTGTTTCCTCAGTGGATCATTAGTCTCGATTCAACTGGTCAGAGCCTGACCTTAGGCGGGGCCCTAGTATTTAATTCTTGAGAAACCGAACGTCGTTTATCATTAAGATACAATGATTAAATAGTCTCTTTAACTAAAATATTATATATATATATATATTTGTATCTTAATCTTATCACAGATAATGTTAAACACTAAAATAAGGATTATCTATTTATTTCATTTTATATTAATTAACTGAACTCTTCAATAACAATGTCTGTTTATCTACTGACATCCAAATAACGTATTATTCTGTGATCATTTTATTAAGGAGGTTTAATTAAGTTTTATGAAATCTTGGGCTCTAATAATCATTTATCCTCTAAATCTAACTTGATACTTAAATAGATCTACTTATTCTTAATCTGTTCCCAATTAGGTAATTGATCATCCACACTTATACTCTATCAGAATTAAATATATATCATAATTCATCAATTCTAGCATCAATAACAGGATACATTCACGAATACAATACTTCATTAGTAATTTAATTACTGAATCAAACACAATTATCTTCATATAAATCGTCAGTAATTTAGCAAGTGTCTCTAGGGTTTACTATTGCACATAACCTCCCTTACTCACTCGTCTCTGTTTAACTGAACTATCTGTTGCTCACATCCTCTCAAATCTTATTTTCCTACATTCTCGCGATGATCTAAGGATCAAGCCTAAGCCTCATTCTCTCAAAATACTTAGCATGATACTCTCAGGGGTTCTGAGAGCTTGGGTTCCTATTCCGAAAAACCAGGGTTATTACAATATAAGGTCCTGTAATCGATTAGGCTTCGTGTTTTTGCAGGTCTGATGTTGTCTTCTCTATTTTTCTCTTTGTATGTGTTCTTCTTATGAATACTTGAACTCTTTGCCATGATTCTTCAATTGCTTTTTGATCTCTCTGTCATTATCAAAACTATACAACCTAAAATACATATTCAAACACAGCTGCTCATAATCAAAGTCATTATATTCAGAACTCGAATTATCAAACATTATCGCATAACCTTTATACCTAAACATTTCAAGATATAAACTAAATAAGTCAAACCTCTCCCCAAGCCTATGGGATGAACTACTCTAATACCACTTTAGAACATCCTTAATAACTACCAAAGTTTAAATAATACAAAAAATTCACATAAATAATTAAGCAATTTCATGGACATAACTACATATATCAAAAATATTTTGAAATATAAACATTTATATAAATATATACAGAATTGTACATAAGTTTGATTTTTTTAATACATTAGTATAAAAGACCAATGTAGGTTAGTAGCAACTCCAAAGGTCAAACGCTAACTATACCAAAATAGACTCCAAAACATGTAAGTAGTTAAATACTATAACAAAAAGGTCTACCCAACCAACAAGCACAACTGGAGTCATTACCAAAAAAACTACCCATAACATCCTACTGGGTTAACTATGGCTATCTAAGCGACATCTATAGTGGAGTAGCTCCCAGAGGAAGCTTTCTCCATATCTTCTTCATCAGCTGGCGGGAGTACGGGTGGTTACCCACAGAAAGGATCATTATCATGAAGATCTAAAATAAGTCTAGCTCGAAAAGAGAATGAAAGAGCCCCTAGAGGACCAGGCAAACCAATAATAACCTATGATAACCTCACAGTAACTATACCATAGTATATATATAAATTCCCAATATCTAGGAATCTCCATCTTCCTAATCCATCCTGGCTAGGCCTGATCCTTACATTTATCATCTGTGGAAAATTATTTATAGCGAAAATCTGTACAAGTTCAAAATTTACACCAAGGAAAAGGGTTAGAAAAAGAAAATACCAATATTATACAAGACACATGTAAATAATAGATTTTCACAAACAATAACAAATCCATACATATTATTTTGTAACATGGAATGAGAATGTAGGCATGATTGACGATTTCTTAATTTTTAATTAATTAATGATAAAGATGCAATGCATGTGGGCCCTTAAGTCTTCTTTTGTTGAGAGCAGTCAAGAGTTGACATTGTTTCATGATAAAATCTACCAATATGGGAAATGAACAACTCCACTGACCATAATATGCACTTAGGGCCTAATGAGATTGGAAAACGCTTGCTGTGAATTTACCCGACACTAGGGAGCGATCCCAGGTCTCTTAGGCCTCTCTTTACACCCTCTCATCTCAAGGTTCGTTATTGAACCATCCCTAATACATTTCTCAGATTATAATCGTATCTCCCAAAATATTCTTGTCTTTCACTTGTTACATGATGCATGTCACATACTAAATTAGTTTGAACTTTTAGCACATACTTTTCATTCTTGCTCACAAGATATATCAGAATTTTAGTAAAGTTTCCTCTATAAATTGAATATTTCTAACTTTTGTTTTTGACCTGCTACACTCAGAAAAATTCACAAACAGTATAATATATATTTTTGATTTAAGCATCAAACTTTACATAGTCTAACAAATATAAATTCTCATTATAAAATATATGCAAATACCAAAGTATGACATATAAATAACAATTGTAAATAAGTAAAGACACAAAAATAATAACTGAAATAAATTTTAAGAGGGTTAGGGAATCCCTTCTATTATTCTACATGTCTTATATTTAGCATATTCATATCTCACCCTTTCTTTACCTGAGTACTTGATTTCCAAGAAAATCTTCTCGCCTGGATTAGCTATCCTAAACACATAGGTTCTTATTGTTAGTGTTAATTTCATTTTATTCTACTTTTGTTTCATTTGGCACTTAGCGTAGCGATATATTAATAATGAGAAAAGTTTGATAATTAAATAGCCATTATAATAACATAATTGATATTAATAATGGTAATGTCATAAATTTTAAAAGTGTATAATAATAACAAAACATTCATTGAATATTATAAAAGACAATAAGTAAATAAATGATTAAAGAATAAAATAAATAATTAATTAAATAATTAAATAAAATTTATAAATAAGTAAATAAACATAATTATATAACAATACAAACTAAACTATAGATGACAACAATAATAAATTAAATAAATAATTAATTAAATAAGTACATAAATAAACAAATAAGTGGATAAAAATAATTAAACAATAAATAAATAAGTAATTAAATAAATAAAATAAATAAATAATTAAAGAATAAAATAAACAATTAAATGATTAAATAAATATATAGACAAATAAATAAATAAATATTAAATACACATAAACCAATAAATGAACAAAAGGGTAATAATAATAATAATAAATGATAATAATAAAACTAAAGAGAATGATAAATGAACAAAAGAGTAAATAACCAAAAAAAGTTTTAAAAATAAACAAATAAGTAATAATAACTAAAATAAAATTAAATATATTACAGTAAAAAATTAATAAATGAACAAATAATTAACAAACAAATGAATAAGTAAATAAATAACTAAATAAGTAAATAAATAAATCAACAGCAATATTATACATATTAATATGCAACATCAATGCATATCTTAATTTCTATATATATATATATATATATATATATATATATATGAAAAGGGAAAAGGCTAATTTGCTACATATTATACAAATGGTAATGGAAGAAAAAAATTAACATAAGCGGAAAAAAAAGTGAAGTAAAGAAAGCAGTAAGAAGAAAATAGCGTACTTGCTATCAAAAAACACCACGGGTAGGATAGGTGAAAATGAGACAAGGTTTAACGTGTATATATAGGAGAATAATCCTATTTTTATTTAAAAATTAATTGTAAATATGATATTTATCCTAATTATATAATATAATATTCATTTGAGTATTTTTTATGAGATAAATTTTATACTTAAAATTTTGTTATGAACTCTCAGGATGTACTTAACAAAATAAATGTAAGGTTTTTAATGAGTTTTTTGACTCTAAATATCTCAAATACTAAATGTTTAACTACCCGCTTTTATAAGTTTCTTGGTTTACTTTTCTAGCCAAACGACCTCTAAATGTTACAAAATTTTAAACATAAGCTCACATGCATGAGTCTAAACTCTCTACCAAGTTCATAATTTTTTGATAACATTTCCTATACTGGTTTAGACCCAAACGACTCTATTTTGGACTATTTTCACTTATCTCTAAAAATATCTAAAAAACCCTAAAAAATCTTATAAATTTCAATGATCAATCAATTCTAAAGAATCTTAAGCTAATTTTGTTAAAATTGTAAAATTATAATTTTCCTTGCAATTTTATCTTTTTATGGAAAAATAGTAAAACTGTAAGATGTTATAGAAGACTTTGCTAGTTTTCTACAAAATAACCCATTTAATTGATATAGGTTTTGAAGGCTTTACTTAATCCAAAGGCTTTCTTCAATAACGTCTAGTAGGAGTTTATGTAATCTTAATTTAAAACTTTCATTTTCAAATATTACTATTACTCATTTAAAGCCAAATCATAGACCATTTTTAGTTTGGTTTCCTTAAATTCAGAATCTCAACAGTGGTCGAAGACCTTTTCATTTTCTAGCCTTTTGATCTCTCATCCTACTTTTAACTCATCAATTGCTTCTCTTTGGTGCAATGATAAACCATGGTTAGAAGGTATGCGATCTTTGAGAGTTGGATTGCAAAAATGGAACGAAGAGGTTCATGGAAATATTTTTTTATAAAAAGAGGGAGAAGTTACGTATGTTAAATGGAATTGCAATTTAGAACAATTTAAATCCCTTTCTTGCTAATCTTCAAAATTAATTATGGAAGAAGTATGAAGAACTATTAATTCAAGAGGAACTTTTATGGTTTCAAAAGTCCAGGTTGAAATGGTTACGATTTGCTTATAAGAATACTCAATATTTTCATGGAACTACAATTGTTCGAATGAGGAAAACCCATTTTAATAATATGCAAAATATTGAAGGTAATTGGGTATCCAATCCTAGTTAATTGGAAACCTTAGTTACTAACTTTTATAAACTTCCACTCATAGAAGATTTAGCTTATGTTCCTTTTTATCTTGAGGGTATGTTTCCTATGCTAGAACAACATAATTTGGATAAACTTGCTGCAAGAGTGTCTAAGGAGATACGACACTATTTATTTGCTATAGGTGGTATAAAGGCTCCTGGCCTAAATGGATTTAATGCTTTCTTTTACCAATCCCAATGGGATTTAGTAGGGGATAAACTTGTGCTTTTGGTGGATGGAGTGCTTCAGAATCTTAATTTAGTGGTGGCCCTAAATGCCATTTTGCTTGTTTTGATTCCAAAACTGGATAATGTGGTGAATTTGAAGCAGTTCCACCCGATCAGTTTATGTATGTACCTACAAGCTTATTACAAAAAAAATTTGCTAATAGGTTACATCCATTGATGAGTTCTTGGGTGTCCCCTACTCAAATCAGCTTTGTTTTGGACTAATTAAGTTAGGACAATGTCATCATTATGCAGGAAGTTTTTAATACTATGAAAAAGAAAATGGGTTAAAAAGGACTCATGGCAATCAAAGTTGATTTTAAGAAAGCCCATGACCGTTTAAAATAGAGCTTCATTTAATAAACTTTTATTGATATTGGAATTCCTCAGAATTCAGATAATTATTTGATGTGTTTCATCGAGTAATATAAGGGTCCTTTGGAATAAGGATGTTCTTAAGTCTTTTACTCCAATAAAAGGGATAAGACAAGGTGGCTCTATTTCACCTTATCTTTTCATTCTTTGTTTGGAAATATTTTCTTGGCTTATTGAGGTGGTTGTGTCTCAAGAGTTGTGGAAACCTATAAGGTTATGGAAGCATATAATTCTTGTGTATGTAGGCAGGTTTTGATAATGGCAAACCTTAGGATATCCTAAAACAAAGTGAAATAAGACAAGGAAATAAATCTAAGAGGCAAGTAAGTTATTCTAAGACGCACTTATATCTAAGAAGTCCATGTGTAAAGCTTCTAATCTAAGGACCAACAAGAGCTTCAAGTGGTTGATGTGTTTTTAGGGTTTGCCTTAGTTAAAATTCTTTGCTAAGATGGTAAAGACCTAAAAATGAGCAAACACGAAAATTGATCTATATTTTAAAAATATTTTTTAGGATAAAAAATAAGACAGAACTAAAAAAATAAGCGTTCTTGGTCAGTTAGATCTGTTTGGGCCATTTTTGCGGTAGCATGGTTTGAACCATTGAGGGAGTTAGTTCAAACCAATATGCTTACCTGGAGCTTGGTTTTGGGCTTTTATCTTATTTCTAAAAACTTGTCTTATTTCTAGAAATATAACATATTTTGTTACCTTTTTGGATGGCATTTTTTCCTATAAATTAACTGTCTAGGCTTCAAAAATATTCATTCCACTACTCAGTTATTCTTACATTAGTCAATTTTTTCTCTCTTGCTCACTTTAAGTCTTTTATGTCGTAAGATTCTTTTGTAATCTTTGTTTTGAGTTGAGCTCTTAGACTAAGAGTGTTTTAGATCTTGGGTGAGAGAAAGCCTTCGCTAGGATACCAATGAGACTAGTGAATCCTTGTTGGAATTGGAAACGGGTTGTGAGGAAGCTTTAGACATTGGACAAGTAGTCCAAGAGTTGTAAATGGATACCCTTGTAACTATTTCAAATTATATAGAAAAATTCTAGGTCTTTTGGGTGGGAGACTAGACTAGATCACAGTGGTGGTGATTGACTAGAATATATCATGGTTTGCTCTTTCTTTTCCCTACTATTTTAAATTTTTCATTTATTTATTTATTTACTCTTGCCTTATCATGTTTATTTATTCTTTTCTTCTCAACGTCTTCTTAAAGATCCTTTAATCCTTTTAAGAGTCATTTAAAATAAAAATTCTTTTAATGCTTCTATAAATAGTAAGAAATTTTCAAGACTTAATGCACCCCCACTTTTAAGTCTGAGGCCACTTTCCAACAAGTGGTATCAGAGTTTAATCTCTTATTTTAAAGCTTCACAACTTGAGAGAATGGTATCAAAAGAAATGTTAGGAAATGGTGCAGCTATTAATAGATTGTCGGCCTTTAATGGCCTTATATATACTTTTTGGAAAGTTCATATGTAAATCTTTATCAAGTCATTCGATGAAGATATTAGGAGTGTTAATTTACATGGCCCTAATTTACCTATGCATATTGTTGATAGTAAAACAGTTGAAAAACCAAAGGATCTTTGAACAAATGAAGAGAAAAAAAAAGTAAATTAGATTTGAAAGGTAAGAATATTATTTGCTCTGCTCTTGGTCATGGTGAATTTTTTAGAGTTACTAATAGAAAATCTGCTAAAGAATTTAGAATGCTTTATTAGTTACCCATGAAGGAACTAGTGAAGTTAAAAAGTCTAGAATAAACACCCTTAATCATGAATTGGAATTATTTGAAATGCTTTTAGGTGAATATATTTTAGACTTGCAAAAACATTTTGTTCATATTGTTAACCATCTCGTGACATTATGAAAATCCTTTCCCAATGAAGATTTGATCAATTGTGTGTTAAGATGCATGAGTAGGGAATAACAACCAATTGTTACCATAATAAAGGACTACAAAGATCTAGAAAGTATGTTCTTAACGGTATTGTTTGGAAAACTTCTGGAGTATAAGCAAAAATTGTAATTACTTAAAAAATCTAAGGAGAATGCAATAAAAAGGATGAACCTAGCATTCAAAGTGTCTAAGCAAAAGGAACCAACTAAGAAAGATAATGGTGATGAGAACAATGAAGCACCCGACCTATTTATCAAGAAAATTAGAAAGTTCATGAACAACAAGAATTTCATAAAGAATGGCCAAAGAAAAAAGACAATAAAGAATGCCAACATCACATGTTTTGAATGTGGCAAGGAGGTTAAAAGAAGGATGGGATGGCAATTTAGCAAGTTCATTGGACTCATCAGACGATGAAGAGGCAAACTTATACCTCATGACAAATCATCAAGAAGATGAAAATGAGATAAGTAACTTTAGCGAAATCTCTTATGATGAATTATTTGATGCTTTTCATGATTTGCAAAAAGAGTTTTTGAAAATGGGTAAAAATGAAAAAGGGGAAATGATCATATCTTTCTTTTTGAAAAACAAATGGATTTCTGTTATTATCACTAATAACGATTTGGTTAAAAAGAATTCTTCACTTGAAACATCTCTTTTTAAAACCAAATTAGAATCCTTTGTATTCAATTGTTCTAACTGTAAATATTTAACAAATGATATCGAGGATTTGAAAAACATTTTGGCCAAGTTCATTTGTACCAGCCATTCCAGTGTGGTTGAATTTTCTTCAATAGCCCAAGGAATGTTCGCCCTTGTTATGTTATTTCCACTGCTTGAAGTGATTGTTACGACCACGAAGAAACGACGAATCCCAACTACGGATATATAAGAGCCAAAACTTAATGTCAAAAAGAACTTGGATATTTTACTTGGTAATCAAATATGTGTCTTTGATAAAGCGGGTATTAGTGATAAGCCTAGAAAACAACAAAAGACTTTTAAAAACCTTTTTGGTGACCAACATAAAACAACCTTTATTTCTCAAAACAAATCCAAAGGCTCATTTATAAAATGTTATTATTGTGGAATAAAAGGACACAAAGCTTCTATATGTAATACTAGAAAAAGGATGCCTTTAAGCAAAGTTTTTGGGATAATGGTCCCTCTACTAACTCTCAAGGACCTAATAGGAAATGGGTACCTAAAAATAATAATCAAAGATGTTCTTGTGGATGTGCTTCATGTTGTTCAAGTGGCCTCAATACTCAAGAGGGGGTGAATTGAGTGTTTAAGATTTTCTTAAGAATGCCTTTAAAATTGATTCCTTTTTCATAAAGTATGTTTGTATGTAAGAGATAGCAAGTGTAATGCAAGAGTCAATGTAAAACAATATGCAAATGTTATTTAGGCAATATGTCAAACATTTGGTGTGCAACACTTTAACTTAGCCTAATTACTCAAGTTCAAGCAATAATATCATAATCAAATCAATATACCAACCAAATCCAATAAGTAAATGCAAGAGAGTAGGGAAGAGAAGCTTGCAAACCAATTTAACTAGTTCCACCAACCCGGTGTACGTCTCGCCTTCAAGCAACGCACTTGAAGGATTTCTACTATTGAAGTTTAGAGATACAAGCTATGAGCAATTGCAGCTTCCTAGTGTCCCACACTCAAGAACTCGATCCTCACTAGCATAAGGGCAACCCACCCAATCTCTCAAACTCTCAATACCCAGAGGTTAAACCCCAACCTTTGTGACCACTCAACCTAAAGTGAATAACCTTGGTGTTTTGGTGTTTGGTTTTACAATCAATAAACTCTCTCAATAGGGTAGATAAGCAAATGAAAGGCTCTAACAATGATTACTCTCAACAAGAGAGGATTTAAAAATTTAAGCTCTAAGTTTTAGAAATTAAAACTACACAAAGAAATTGAACTCACAAGACTCAAGATTTGATTTCTCTTTGATGATTTTTGGATTCTTGAGTAGCTTGAATGAGTCTTCCATTTATAGGCCTTAGAGAGGTGCCCTAGAGTCTTCAGAGTCGTTGCACAACAAGGGCATCTTATTGAAAATGGAGAAGTGAGCTAGTTTCCCACTTAAAAATGTTTTTCCCAAAGATCTGGCACTATCGTAATCGATTATGCCTCAAGCTGTAATCGATTACACTTTAAATTCTTTAGTGTAATTAGACTGGTAATCGATTAGCCTTTCCCATGTAATTGATTAGCTAAGAGACAGAACCTTGCTAATTGATTGTTCATTGCCTTGTAATCGATTGTGAATGGCACCTGATGCATTTAATTGTGTTACGTAGCATTGTAATCGATTATGACTCATGTGCAATCGATTATGGGACAAACAAAAACTCTCTAATCGATTAGTTCTTGTCTTGTAATCGATTAGCAACATTACAGAACATTGGTAATCGATTGTGGCATCCTTATAGTCGATTAGCAGATGTACCTGATGCTTTTCATTTATTTTCTCAGCTTGGTAATCGATTTGCTTCCTTGGTGCAATTGATTAGGTGACAAATAGAAACTCTCTAATCGATTAGAGTTGATGAGGTAATCGGTTAAAGTTGATGAGGTAATTGATTAAGTGTTGGACAGAAGCTCTGTAATCGATTATATAAGGTCTTGTAATCGATTAGGATATGTGTTTTTGTAGGTCTAATGTTGTCTTCTCTGTTTTTATCCTTGCATGTGTTCTTTTATGAACACTTGAACTTTTTGCCATGATTCTTCAATTGCTTTAGTCATTATCAAAATTATACAACCTGAAACACATATTCAAACACATTCTCCCCCTTTTTGATGATGACAAATAATGTTCATCTCATGAGGGTGTTAGTCTAGGCAAAAATTTCTCCCCCTTTCTTAAGGAGTTTATGCATACATTTCTTGTTGCTCTGATTTTAGAACCAGTTAATAACCATTCGTTATTGTAGAATTAAAGCCAATTGAATTGAGAATCAATATGTTAACCATGTTAACCACAAATTATTAATTAATATTTTAACCATGTTAACCACTTGTTATTGACCACTTGTTTATCATTGATATAGATAGATGAACAATAATTTCTCCCCCTTTGTAATCATCAAAAACAAATAATGGATTACAACACAGAGAGATAAGTAAAGGGAAAAATTCATTTATTCATTAATAAGGGAAAGTACAGAAGCAAAGTGCAAAAATTGAAATTGCAAAGTAAAGGAAACAGACATGACAAAACAAGAAGGATCTAATTATCCGGATTAAAGAAACGCATTTCTAAAATTTTGTTTGAGAGCTCCTCATAACGTTGCTCCATGAGCTTAAAATGCTATTGCTCGGTCATTTAGAACTGTTGAAGAGTGTTATCAATTCTTTCAAAGCGTTGATCGAGATAAGCATAGAGGGAGGTGAAGGGGTCAGCAGGAGCAGATGGTTCGCCTTGTGGTGCTTGAGGTACAAGAGGAGGAGAGGCAGGATCATTGACTGGAGCTTCAAAAGGAATGTTAGCATGAATACCTTTCATCTTGGAGAGCCAAGCACCATTGACAAAGACTATGCCCATCTTGGTAAGAAGATAGGTGCCAATGCATGCCTTTGGAGGTATCTTCTCAGAAAGTTCTCTAGCAAGGTCAACACCATATGCCTTGAAATTTTTTGTGAGGAGGATGGCATATGGAAGCTTTTGCTGCTCCTTGGCCTTGAGCATATGCAATTTTAGGAGCTGAATCTAATTAATCTCTTTTTCATTTTGCATAGCCCATATCAAGAGTACATCATCCTCTTCAACCAAGGCATAATTTCCACCACGAGGGATCAAGAGTTTAACCAAGAAAAAATGAAGGAGGTGGTTATTGATAGTAAGATGGCCTACCAATTTATGGTTGCTTCGGGGATAGTCAGCTTTCCAAAGGGATTAGCGAGCAGTGATGGCAATGAAATCCCATTCATCTTCCGGATGTCCACCAGCAAATTCAGCATCAGAGAGGGGAAGTTGGGTAATCTCAGCAAGTTGTGCATTGGTGATCCTTAGAGTCATATTTTTTACTCTAGCTTTAAGTAGCCCATCAACAAGCCTTAAATTGTAGAAAAAGACTCGCATGAGTTCCTGGTAGTAGACTTCCTCTTTGAGAGTGAGAAAAGGAAGGAGATTGTAGTGGTGAAGGGAGTGAGTGAAGATGAAACTGGGATGGTCAAAAATTTCAGCATTGATGTAGTGAGGGGATATGATATCCTTTTCAGAAAATTTCTGAATGAAGTTTTGGAGGTCTCTAGGATTTGTGAAGAACCTTGAAAAATCAAGGGGGTTATTGGTTTGGGCAAGAAAGGACCTAGCTCTTTTCACATTCCTTAATGAAGACATTGTGAGAAGAAGAAGATGAAGAGGATTTGGAAAATTTAGAGAGTCTTGGAGGAAGGAGGAGTATTGGAGGTGTGAGGTAGAAGAGGTGAAGGAGAGGGTATTTATAGGGTTTAGGAGTGGAAAAATAGGGCTTAGAGGGGTGATTTGGATTGGGCAAAAGAGGCACACACAGATTCTACATTAAATCACGCTTCTGATACGCTCGTAATCGATTATAGGTTTGCTTATAATCGATTACACCCCTTCAAAATTTGAATCGTCAGGTATTCTAATCGATTATGCCAGGTGTGTAACCGATTGCGTTAAAACAGAAACTTGGCAGTCGATTAGTAGGAGTGTGTAATCGATTAGTCGGAAGACAGAAAGTCTCTAATTAATTTGGCATAGACCCTAATTGATTAGTGATAACTCAAAAGCTTTCTAATTGATTATGAGCTGAAGTGTAATCGATTATGGACAAAACAGAATGCTTCTAATCGATTATGACAACCCAAAAATGCTTAAAACTCATGGTCTTCAATCAAAAAGCATTAAGGACTCAACTATTATGGAATAGAACATACATATTTCATTAATCAATCAATTTTACTCATCAAACACATTGTAAGTCAAAGAATCATCAACATTAGTCAATATTCAAACACAATTGAAAATGTCTAGAATTTCTAACTCTCTTCTTATGTGTATGAATTGTTTCTTTGCAAGTGGTTTGGTAAAGATATCAGCTAATTGCTTAGAGGTTTCAACATGTTCAAGCACACAATCACCCTTTAACACATGATCTCTAATGAAATGGTGTCTAATCTCAATATGTTTGGTTCTAGAATACATCACAGGATTCTTTGAAATATTTATGGCAATTGTGTTATCACATTTGAGAGGCACATGGTCTAACATAATACCAAAATCTAGAAGTTGTTGTCTCATCCAAAGGATTTGAGCACAACGACTACTAGCTACAACATATTCTGCCTCAGCTGTGGATAATGCAATACTTACTTGTTTCTTGCTATGCCAAGATACAAGAGAACTACCAAGCAAGTGGCAAGTACCACTAGTACTTTTTCTATCAAGTTTACATCCTGCAAAATCAGAATCAGAATATCCAACAAGAGTGTATTCAACCCCTTTTGGGTACCATAAACCAACATTTCCAACCAAGTATTTCATTATTCTTTTTACAGCAGTAAAGTGTGATTCTTTTAGGCATGCTTGGTATCTTGCATACATACAAATGGTAAACATGATATCCGGTCTACTAGCGGTTAAGTAAAGTAAGGATCCAATCATACCTCTATACTTTATGAGTTCTACATCCTTACCTTTCTCATCCTTGTCCAAATAACATGAAGTGCTCATAGGTGTGGCAATTTCATTTTCCTTATCTATGTTGAATTTCTTAAGCAATTCCTTACAATATTTGGATTGACTAATGAACGTACCTTCTTTAGTTTGTTTAATTTGTAGTCCAAGGAAGAATGTAAGTTCTCCCATCATAGACATTTCAAACTCATCCTGCATTATCTTAGCAAACTCCTTGCAGAGTGATTCATTAGTAGCACCAAAAATGATATCATCAATATATACTTGTACTAAAAGTATTGCATTCTTCTTATGCTTAATGAATAATATTGTATCAACTCTTCCTCTTTCAAAATTGTTTTCCAAAAGAAATTTGCTCAATCTTTCATACCAAGCTCTTGGAGCTTGTTTTAAGCCATATAATGTTTTTCTTAGTTTGAAAACATGATTTGGAAATTGATAGTTTTCAAAACCAGGAGGTTGATCAACATATACTTCTTCTTGAATGTATCCATTTAAGAAAGCACTCTTGACATCCATTTGGTACAATTTAAAGTCTTTACAACATGCAATGGCTTCTAACCTAGCTACGGGTGCATATGTTTCTTCATAATTTATTCCTTCTTCTTGATTGTATCCCTTATCTACTAGCCTAGCCTTGTTTCTAGTGATTATACCATTTTCATCAAGTTTATTTCTAAAAACCCATTTAGTACCTATTATTTGGTGATCATTGGGTCTTGGCACTAATTCCCAAACTTTATTTCTTTCAAATTGATTTAGCTCTTCTTGCATGGCCAACATCCAATGTTCATCAATAATAGCTTCATTAATGGTTTTAGGTTCAATTTGAGAGACAAAAGCTAAATGATTGCAAGTATTGAAAGAGTGTCGGGTACTTACACCTTTAGTGATATCACCTATAATATTGTCCAATGGATGGTCTTTTAAGGTGATCCATCCTTTTTGTTGAGTTTCTACACTTTGTGTTGTGTCTCCTTCTTTGTTGTCTTCTTCTTTGTCATCCAAGTTCAATTCTTGGAAGGTACCTACAAGATCATCAAAATCTTCCTTTCTCGGGGAGTTATGGCTATTTTCATCAAATCACATGAATTGACTCTTCAATAGTGTTTGTTTGTTTATTGAATACTCGATAAGATTTACTTGATGATGAATATCCAAGAAAAATTGCCTCATCAGCTTTTGCATCAAACTTTCCTAGATTATCCTTTCCATTGTTAAGTACAAAGCATTTGCATCCAAATATATGAAAATAGGAAATGTTTGGTTTTCTACCTTTGTAAAGTTCATAGGGGGTTTTCTTTAGAATACGCCTAATCAAACATCTATTCATCACGTGACAAGTGGTGTTTACCGCATCGGCCCAAAAATATTTTACAATGTTATTTTCATTTAACATGGTTCTTGCAAGTTCCACCAAAGATCTATTTTTCCTTTCAACTACTCTATTTTGTTGTGGAGTCCTAGGAGCTGAAAAATTATGTTCAATACCATATTTTTCACAAAACTTTTCAAATGATTGGTTTTCAAATTCTCCCCCATGATCGGTTCTTATGGATGTAATCTTTAAATTTTGTTCATTTTGGATAACCTTGGCTAGTTTCTTAAATGCATGATATGCTTCATTTTTGTGAGTAAGAAACAAGGTCCATGTATATCTTGAATAGTCATCTACAATTACTAGACTATAGTAATTACCACCAAAGCTTTTGATTTTAGATGGTCTAAATAGATCCATGTGCAAAATTTGTAAAGGTCTTTGAGTGGAAACAACGTTTTTAGATTGAAAAGATGCCTTTACTTGTTTTCCTTTTTGACATGCATCACAAAATTTATTTTCAAACTTGAGTTTTGGCAAACCAATTACTAATTCTTTAGAAACAAGTTTGTTTAGATGGTCTATATGTATATATGCTATTCTTCTATGCCATAACCATGATTCATCCTCTCTAGTCATGAAACATTGCACATCACTTGAGGACAAACTATCAACATCAATCATGAAAATATTATCAATTCTTTTACCAATAAACTTAACTTCCTTGTTTAGCTTATTTTCAATTATGTAACAATTAGACTCAAATAATACTCTATATCCTTTATCACATAATTGACTTATGCTAAGCAAGTTATGTTTGAGTCCTTCAACATATAATACATCACTAATTGAAGTAGAGGAATTTTTACCAATGTTTCCAATACCAAGTATTCTTCCTTTGGTATTGTCCCCATAAGTGACGCTTCCTTTTCTTTTAGGAGTGAAAGTTGTGAATTTGCTCATATCTCCCGTCATGTGCTTTGAACACCCACTATCCAAGTACCAATAGGTGTTGCTTGCCTTGAAGCATACCTACAAAACAAGATTAGTTTAGAGAACTTAGTACCCATTTTATGTTGGGTCCTTTTTGGTTAGCTTATGGTAATGTCCCTTTGGGAACCCACACCTTTCTTACCATTTTTGGTCCAAATTTTCTAATATGACAATTTGAAGCATTATGACCCTTAGTGCCACAATGATTGCATTTAGTAAATGGTGATGAAGATTTTCTAGCTGGCATAAAGAAATTTTTGTAATGCTTTTCCTTTTTGGTGGAATTATATCCTAATCCGGTTTTGTCAAACATACATCGTTGATTTCCAAGTAAAACATTCAAATTATCTCTACTATATGTGAATTTCTCAAGAGTAGTGTTCAAGTCTAGGACTTTCTTTTCTAGATGTTCACATTTTATAGTATATTCACATGGTTTAGTCTTGGAACATGGTTGAGCATTAGCTACTTTCGCTTTCAAGCATTCATTTTCTTTACTAAGCTCCAAAAGATGCATTTCTAGAGTATCAATGGTTTTCCTAGATAATTTATACTTGTTTGAAATTTTAACAAATTTGTCATACAATTCCTCAAATGCATCAAGTAATTCATCTCTATCTAAGTCAAGAAAACCTACCTCATTATCTTCATCTTGATGATTTGCCATGAGATATAGGTTGGTTTCCTCATTGTCTGATTCTTCAGAGCTACTCACTTTATTTTCATCCCAAGCAATGTAAGCTCTTCTTTTTCCTCTTTTCTCTTTGTTTTTCTTCTTGAGGTTTGGACAATCCACCTTGAAGTGCCCTTCCTTGTCACATTCAAAGCAATTTGGTAAGGAAGAATTTTTATTAGAAATAGGTTTCTTACCTTGAGGTTTGAAACTTCTTTGGAAACGTTTGTTTCTCATGAATTTTCCGAATCACTTCACAAATAGTGACAAGATGTTGTCATTCCGTAGTAAGACTTTTTAACACTTTATGAATAAGTTCTTTGTTAGTGTAAGTCTTGCCAAGAGTAATGAGATGATTTATAATAAGGGTGAACCTCTTTTGCATATCAATAATTGTTTCTCTAGAATTTAATCTAAAACTTTCATACTGACTAGTTAAGGTGCTAATCTTAGAGTTTTTAACATCACTTGTACCTTCATGGGTTATTTGTAAGGTATCCCACATATCCTTAGCAGATTTACATGTAACTACTCTAAAGAATTCATCAGGGCCTAAAGCCAAGGTGATTAGATTTTTGGCTTTATAATTATATTGGACTTTCTTTTCTTCTTCACTGGTCCAATCATCCATCAATTTTTCTACTTGTTTTCCCTCAACAACATGCATTAGTATAAAGGGACCTTTTTCAATGGCATTCTAAATTTTTAAGTCAATTGATTGCATAAAAATTTTCATCCTTTCATTCCAAAATGTATAGCCTTCCCCATTGAAAGCAGGAGGTCTATTTGTGGCACCACCCTTAGGAAAAAGATTTAGAGAATTAGAGACCATTGTTCTCTTGAAGCTGTTAAGCTTGATCTACCAAGAGTCAAGCTCTGATACCACTTGTTGTTCAAGTGGCCTCAATACTCAAGAGGGGGTGAATTGAGTGTTTAAGCTTTTCTTTAGAATGCCTTTGAAATTGATTCCTTTTTCACAAAGTATGTTTGTGTGCAATAGATAGCAAGTGTAATGCAAGAGTCAATGTAAAACAATGTGCAAATGTTATTTAGGCAATATGTCAAACACTTGGTGTGCAACACTTTAACTTAGCCTAATTACTCATGTTCAAGCAATAATATCACAATCAAATCAATATACCAACCAAATCTAATAAGTAAATGCAAGAGAGTAGGGAAGAGAAGCTTGCAAACCAATTTAACGAGATCCACCAACCCGGTGTACGTCTCGCCTTCAAGCAACCCACTTGAAGGATTTCCACTATTGAAGTTTAGAGATACAAGCTATGAGCAATTGCAGCTTCCTAGTGTCCCACACTCAAGAACTCAATCTTCACTAGCATAAGGGCAACCCACCCAATCTCTCAAACTCTCAATACCCAAAGGCTGAACCCCAACCTTTGTGACCACTCAACCTAGAGTGAATAACCTTAGTGTTTTGGTGTTTGGTTTTACAATCAATAAACTCTCTCTATAGAGTAGATGAACAAATGAAAGGCTCTAACAACGATTACTCTCAACAAGAGAGGATTTACAAATTTAAGCTCTAAGTTTCAGAAATTGAAACTACATAAAGAAATAGAACTCACAAGACTCAAGATTTGATTTCTCTTTGATGATTTTTGGATTCTTGAGTAGCTTGAATGAGTCTTCCATTTATAGGCCTTGGGAGGTGCCCTAGAGTCTTCAGAGCTATTGCACAGCATGGGCATCTTATTGAAAATGGAGAAGTGAGTTGGTTTCCTACTTAAAAACGCTTTTCCTAAAGATCTGGCACTATCATAATCGATTACGCCTTGAGCTGTAATCGATTGCATTTCAAATTCTTCAGTGTAATTGGACTGGTAATCGATTAGCCTTTCCCATGTAATCGATTAGCTAAGAGATAGAACCTTGCTAATCGATTGTTCATTGCCTTGTAATCAATTATGAATGGCACCTGATGCATTTAATTATGTTACGCAGCATGGTAATCGATTGTGACTCATGTGCAATCAATTATGGGACAAACAGAAACTCTCTAATCGATTAGTTCTTGTCTTGTAATCAATTAGCAGCATTACAGAACATTAGTAATCGATTGTGGTATCCTTGTAGTCAATTAACAGATGTACCTGATACTTTTCATTTATTTTCTCAGCTTAGTAATCGATTGGCTTCCTTGGTGCAATCGATTAGGTGACAAATAGAAACTCTTTAATTGATTAGAGTTGATGAGGTAATCAATTAGGTGTTGGACAGAAACTCTGTAATCAATTATATAAGGTCTTGTAATTGATTAGGATATGTGTTTTTACAGGTCTGATGTTGTCTTCTCTGTTTTTATCCTTGCATGTGTTCTTTTATGAACACTTGAACTTTTTGCCATGATTCTTCAATTGCGTTTGTCATTATCAAAATTATACAACCTAAAACACGTATTCAAACACACTTTAAATCAAGCAACTCAAGGTGGTACCTAGACAATGAGTACTCAAAACATATGACCGGCGATAAGAATAAATTTGAAAAAATCATCCCTTGCAACAAATATCATGCATCCTACGGAGACAACATCAGAGGAAGAATCCTTGGAGTTAGAAGGTTGACTATCTTATAGATGATTTTGAAGAGCTAGACACCAAGGACCAAAAAAAGGACAACACTAATGTTGTCTAACCTTCTAAGGAGTGAAGAATCTCAAAGAATCATCCTCTCAAGAATGTGATCCGTAATGTCACTAAGGGAGTACCAAGTTGAAACTCTCTAAGGAATGTTTGTAATAATTTTGCTTTTGTTTCTAAAACTGAACCCATATGTATAACGAATGCTCTAGTAATGAGTTTTAGGGTTTAGTTATGCAAGACATTCTTAAAGGAGATGCCTATGTGTGGCAAATAAGTAATAAGGAGAAAGGGATGCCCATGTAAGGCAAATGAGTATCAATGAGAAAGGGGTACCCATATGTGGTAAACGAGTATTGATGAGAAAGTGAGAGGAATGGTCTAACATCTGTGATTATTGATTGATATACATTCGATTATAAGTATGTTATAAATATAATTATTTATGTGCTTATGACATAATTAATATGTCGTTGTATAGTGTAATTATCAAATTGATTCCCTTTAGGGAGCACATGAAGTATATATGCACATGTATATATTATCACAGTTGTAATGTATCCATCATTTCGAATGTGAGACTCACTCTCCCATATGGCCATTTTAGACTTATGATTAAGAATGGAAATGGGTCAGGCCATCTGTTGAGGGCCTATGGCCAGCCTGTTTAAAGCCTACAGAGGTCAGACTTGTCGGGCAAGAAGGTCAGGCTTAGGCTTTTAAAAAGGCCTTTTTTAACTAAATAGGCTAGGTCATAGGCTTTCTAAAATAATATATAATATATTAATATATTTATTATATTAATTAAATTAATTAGTTATATATATAATATATTTATAACACAAAATAATATATATATATATATATTACATATTTACATTTACATGATATAAATTAATATTATAAATTTATAATTAAAAAATTAGGAGGGAAGGGAACACAATTTTTTTAGGTTGTTCTTGGCCTTTTAAAAGCCTCACTATGAATAGACCTTTTAAACAGACTTTTAAACGGGTCAGACCTTAAAACAGGCCTAGTCAGGCCTTAAAAAAGCCTATGGCGGGCTAATAGGCTAGGCTCAGGCCTTGAAAATTTAATGTAGGCCAGGCTCAGGCCTTTCAAAGCCCAGCCTGACCTAGCCCATTTCCATCCCTACTTGTGATGTAGATCTCATGATAAGCAAATGGCGTCCTTTTATTGATCTGTTACTATTTATTATCTATGTGGTTGTCGAGTTACGTTGAAGTAATGTATATATATTGCAAAAATTTTATCCTCAAAAATCTTAAATGGTAATTCAGGGCGCCACACTGGGTGGTATCAGAGCATGGTTATGAATTAAGTTAACTTAGCATGAATATGCACAGAGTTGTGATTACTTGTGATTGTATATGATCGATATGCTTATTTATGATTGAGTCTGACCAAGTCCCTTACCCTATTTACCTTCAATGATGGATTACACTATAATTATATATTGATGTTTGATGATATAAATTATGATGTGGTAAAATGCTAGACTATAAGATGTTTAAACCCTAGATTAAGAACTAGATTGGGCATATAGTCTAGTTGACCTACCCGAACCTTGCTTATTATTATAGATTTGATATGGCGGGTAGACAAAATATGAACAACAATGTTATGGCAGAAGCTTTTAATCGCTTTGTTGACATTCTTGAGAGGCAAAGTCAATAAGTGGGTCAGGGTACACAATGCCTAGACCGTTTTCTTAAATGGAAACCCTTATAGTTTCATGGGAGATACAAACTCAAAGAGGCTTATGTCTGGATAAGAGACCTAGAAAGAATATTTGTGAGCTTCGAATGCTCAGAAGCTTAGAAGGTTGAATACGTGGTCTTCATGATCCACGACAAGGCAGAAACTTGGTAGCGTCTTATAAGGGGACGCATGGTTGTTGTGAACATTCCATTGATATGGGAGAATTTCAATGTGGAATTCTTAAGGAAATACTATCCTGATAGCTACAAGAGCAAGAAGGAATTGGAATTCATGGAATTGAAACAAGGAAATTTATCTATAGAGGATTATGCCTCTAAGTTTGAAGAATTATGTGTATTTTACCTTTCTTTTCAACAAGAAGGTACTAAAGCTTCTAAGTGTGTGAAGTTTAAGAATAGATTGAGGCCCAAAATCAAGCGGGCAATTCAACAACAAGAAATCCAGAGTTTTTCAACACTTGTCAATAAGTGTTGTAACATCCCAAATTTTAAAATAAATGATTAAATAAGAGGAATAAATATTGAATAATTATATGCGAGTTAATTAATGTCCCAAAATATTGAAAATAATCAAATTAAGATTTTTAGGAATTATTCATAATTTATTGAGGCTTTATGAGCTGAAAATATACCCGATTAAAATATGGGTGTCAGACCAAGTATCTCTGATTGAGGTACCGTTGGTCAGGGCTGTTAAGAATATTATTGGGAGTCCGGATATATATATATATATATATATATATATATATATATATTCGGAATAATTTTTAGATAATGTATTGAGCATGAACAGAGATCTTGTAAGTTGTAAAACAGAGAAAATGTAAGTGAAGGGCCAAAGTAAAAGTTTAATTCCTCATTCTTCTCTCATTCTCATGACACTCTCCTTTTCTTTTGTTAAACATATTTCCTTTCTTCTTCTTCTTCATTTCTTCTTCACTTTCTTCCTCACTAAGCCAAGGCAAAGATTAAAACTCATTTCCCCCACCATTTTCATTTTATTGAAGCTTGAGACTCTTTCTCTTTTCTCCTCCTCAATTTTGTGTTCCTCTCTCCCTATCTTAAAGACTCTCTTATTTCTTCTCTTGAGGTAAGCTCTTTGCCATTTCTCAAGAGCATGAACCTTAGGTTTTGGGTTTTCAAGGTTTAAGTGAGTAATAAATGTGTATGGGTTATTGGGAGAAGCATTTAACATGGAACCCTAAGGTAGGGTGGTATTAAATGCAAGCTTGATAGACCATTAATAGGGTACACAAAAAATTAATGCTTGGAATGGTAGAAGATGATACATTTATGATGTTGTAGGATTTTTAGTGAAAACCTAACTTGTGAAAATTAGGGAAAATTATTAATGTTGGTTGGAAAGTGATTCAATGAGGGAATGAATGATATTTGAATAATGGGTATGGGTAAATGTGTTAAGAGAGTAGTTATTGATGAAGGTAGATGGCCATTAATGGTGATTAATGGCCATTGATATGTTAACCCATGGATGGGTATGGCTATAAATGCATGGTAATAAATATGAACACCAAACCTATGGTGTTTATGGTGAGATTAATAAAATAGAAAATGGCTTGATAATGATAATATTGTAAACACCAAGTGTTAGATTAGAATATATGAATCTTGGTGATCTTGAATAGAAAATAATGATATGGTGTCTTCTGAAATTTAGGACCCATTCTGAACGATAAGGTGGGAATGTCGTATCGCTCGGAATTCTTCTCTTGAGGTAGGAGAGGAGTTTTATATTCTAAATGCATGGATTGAGTGGTGTTTAATTGTCATATATGACAATATGCGTGTTTGCCTTGTTTGAGTGGTAATGATGATTTGTGGTTGTTAAATATGACGATGATGATGAATATGCTTGGAAACATGTAATGTGCATTTGGAATGGTTATGGTATGCTAAATGATGATGTTGAATTGTTTGGCTAGTGTAATTCCATGATGATGATGTGATTGTGTTATGTTCACCATGAATGTGGAATGGTCATTATTAATGATAAATGAGAATGAAAATGGATGATTAGCATGCCTTTATGATGATGAAAGATTGATGATTGAAATTGATGATTTGATACCCTTGTGACAATGAAGAATTGTTGAAAATGCCACACTAAAACTTGAACAATGGTAACAACCAATGATAATAAAATCCACTAAGAAACATATGGTGGAAATGATGGTGATGTTGATTGGTGAGTGGCATAACTAGGATGCATAGTTATGAGAATGCATTATGATTTGCATTTGCATTGCATCTATGGCATACTATATAGCCACCGGTGTTGGAATGTTAGGGGATTCCCCCGGCCGGCCTAGTGGGAGGGTGACTCGGTGCACGAGTATTCTTATTTTCCCCTGTGACTCGGAGTGTAAGTCACGAAGCCGCCCATGTCTAGCTACGGGGAGCTGCATGTGGCCGACCCTGTGGGGGTGTCTCTTTGATGAGCAAGTGTCCCCGGTGGTCCTATGGATCACAGCCGCCATGGTATGAATCATGGCCGGCCCATAACACCTTTATATTGATTATGACGTTTACCGCGGTCATGGTGTAAATCGCCAGGTGTTGCATGATGGGCGATACGGTTTGGTACCAGTAAAACATGGTGAATTGTATGCAAGATTCATCATATAAGTGTACATATTTTTCTACTACAGTAGGGGTATGGTTATATGATCATACTTGACCCACAATTTGGTGATTATTCCCACAGTGGGATCTGCAATTGATAAATTACTCTGTTGTGCATGTGCATTAGCTTAAGAGTATTTGCATATAGCAAGAAGGTATGCCAAAGGTGATGGGAACTGATGATTGGGTGAGAAAATACCTAAAGACAACATAAAAGATATGAATACAAATACATATATAGGGTATATTGATTTTATGTGTAATAGCCCAATATGATAAGGGGTTCAATTATGTGTATGCATGTATACTTTGTTATGACCCATAAGGATGATTGAGTTATGTGTATGATCGGTAAGATGTTGATAATTATGATGATGAATGATATGTTGATACAAAGTATACATGATGTTGAATGCATATGCACACAATCACATTGTATTCATATTCATCCTTTAGAATGTATAACTCACTCTCCCATGTTGTCTATTTTTAGCCTTGTGATGCAGGACACTCATAGAAGTGAGATTATATCTTTTGGAATTGTGCATTTTGAGGGCGGAGGTAAATTAGTGTATAGGAAGTGCCTTGGCCGGCGAATATTGATTTTGTGAAGCATATGATGAATGGTGTATGCCTAATATGTACTTGGATTAGTGTATATTCATTTTAGAGGTCATAGGTGAGAATTGGACCTTGTATGCATGGCTAATTTTTTATTATGACCTAGATAATGTATGATGTTAATTATGGGGCTAAAATTATTGCCCAAGTGATGAATGAATGATCTTAATTCATGAATTACAATGTTTTAGTGTATGTGATGTTGTGTTTTTGATATTTATGCTTATTTGAGGAACCAATAGGGTCAAATTGTGTTTTAAGTGGTTTTGATGGTATGTAATGACTCCAATAGCTTATATTCATGATTTGTGACTTATAGAAATTGGAATGGACCAATTCCATTGGGAATAGGTCCTTGAGTTGCACAAAAATGCCTCAAAATGAGTGAAGCGTATTTATGCACATAACTCTCTCGTTTTTGGGAATTTTTGAGTGCGGCTGGTGGCCACACGTCACAAACAATGTATATAAGTTAGTGTAAAAATTTGGTAGGCATTGGAACTCATATGAAAAAGTTAGGGGGTTAGAAGTCCAAAAATATGACTTTTTTGCATAAAATAGCCTCTGTGCTGTCATGAATTGATTCACAACAGTACATGAATCGATTCAAAACACATTGTTTTCACTGTTCCTCAATTTTGGGTACTTTGAATCGATTCAAGCCCCCACATGAATCAATTCAAAGCTCACTGGAATCACTGTTCAGGAGGTCTAGGAACGTTTAAATCGATTCATGCGAGTTTGAATCGATTCAAAGGGGCCTGTTTTCATTCTTTTGGACTTCAGTAGCACTTGAATCGATTCTTGGGACGCTTGAATCGATTCATACCCCTAATTCTTCAATTTTTCATGTGTTTTGCTAATGGATGGGTTCCATTTATCCATGACACAATTATATATCCATGTGTGACTTCATTTACCATTTTTTAACCATCAATTCAAGTCTTTTTAAACCTTTTTCATTCTTTTCCACAACTCTCAAGATAGATGATGTTTTTCGTTATTCCTTGTTGATGATCCTATGGTTGATTGTCCAAGGAATGCTCTTGATTAAATTTATTCACCTTCTCATATCTTCATATATGGGATAGGTTATTTAAAATGATCTAGGGTTACTTATTCAAGACTTATCTCATGGTTTCTTCTAATTACTTTAAAATCGTGAAAAATTTACCCTCATTTTTGGGGCGTCTCAAGTGTTGTATATTTAAGGAGGATGATTTAACTCCCATAAGCCAATCTAAACATGACTCAAATTAACTCCTTATTTCAAGAAGCGTAGTGGTTCAAGAAATCAAAATTTCTTTGATGGTGGATCCTCGAACACAAGAATACATGGTAGAAATGGTCATGGTTACCAAGGTTGGGATAATGTACAAGGACTAAGGCGTTATAGATGTGGGGGTGACCATCTTATTCATGATTGTAATAAGAGGAATGATGTGGTTTGCTATAGATACAATCAAGTGGGGCACACTCACCTTGAATGTCCTTTGAATGCTAGGAATGATAATGCTCCTGCCAAAGTAAATTAGAATATGAACCATGGAGGCCGTAATGGTCATGGTCGTGGAAATGGTGGCCGTAATGGAGGCCAGAATGGTAATAATATGGTGGTCATAATATCAATGGCCGTGGTAACAATAATAGTGGAAATCAAGCACCTGCTATTGTTGGTAGAGTTTTTGTTGTGACTGGTGAGAAAGTTGGACAAGCAAAAGATTTGATCCAAGGTAAGTGTGAGATTCTTGGCACCTCTATAGATGTTATATATGATTCTAGTGCTACTCATTCATTTATCTTTGAGGACTGTGTTAAGCGCCTGAAATTGCCTATTAGTTTGATGAAAGGCGCTATGGTTGTGACTACCCTAACCGGTACCTGTATGCGGTTAGTTACATGGTATAAGAATGTTGAGATAATCCTTGAGAAAAGGAAATTTATTGTCACACTTATCTATTTGCCTATAAAAGACTTAGAAATCATCCTTGGCATGGATTGGATGTCTACCAACAACGTTATGGTGGATTGTCATAAGAAGACTATAATCCTCCCTGCTCTAAATGCTGAGTAGTTTGATCTGCAAGATACTTCTCAATTCTTTGTAATGTTTTGTATAGTAGGAGAGAATAATGTAACCCAAACATGTGACATTCCGATTATTTTTTTCAGATGTATTCCTTGATGACGTTCCTGGACTACCTCTTTCTCGTGAGGTAGAATTTTCAATTGATGTAATTCTTGAAGTTGAGCCTATTTCTAAAACTCCCTATATGATGTTCCCTATAGAGTTAGCTGAATTGAAGAAGCAAGTAAAAGAATTATTGCAAAAAGAATTTATTTGCCCAGGTGTTTCTCCTTGGGGAGCTCCTGTCTTACTAATGAAAAAGAATGATGGAAGTATGAGGTTGTACATGGATTATCACTAACTCAATAGATTAATCATTAAGAATAAATTCCCTTTACCTAGAATTAATGACCTTCTTGATCAGTTAAGAGGTGTTGTTGCATTCTTAAAGATCGATTTGCATTCTGGATATCATCCAATATGAGTGGAAACTAATGATATACCAAAAACAACTTTTTGAACCAGATATAGCCACTACATTTGGTGTAACAAATGCTCCTGTGATTTTCATGGATTACATGAATTACATCTTTCATGATTACCTTGATCAATTTGTCATGGTGTTTATTGATGACATTCTTGTATACTCTAAAAGCCACAAAGAGCACAAAAAGAATCTTCGCCTTGTGTTGAATATACTCCAAGAGAAGCAGTTGTATGCTAAACTCTCTAAATAGGAATTCTGGCTAAGTGAAGTTCAATTTCTTAGACATGTAATTTCTAGAGATATAGTAGTTGTTGATCCATCTAAAGTTGAAGCTATTATGGAATTAGAAAGGTTAAAGTCTACTACTGAAATTCAATGTTTCCTTAGTCTAGTGAGCTATTTTAGAAAGTTCATTGAAGGATTTTCCTACATCGCCTCACCTTTTATGAAATTGACTCATAAGAACCAACCATTTATTTGGACTCTTAAGTACGAGAAAAGTTTTCAAGAGTTGAAATCGAGACTCGTTTCTCCACCTATATTGACTTTTCCCAATTTACATGAAGAATTTGTGGTGTATTGTAATGCTTCTAAGATGGGACTTGGATGTGTTCTGATGCAAAATGAATGTCCGATAGCGTATGCGTTGAGACAGTTGCGACTGTATGAGACTAATTACCCTACTCATGACCTTGAATTGGTGGCGGTGGTCTTTACTTTAAAACTGTGGAGGCACTATTTGTATGGATCAAAGTTTATGGTCTTTAGTGACCATAAGAACTTCAAGTATTTATTTGACCAAAAAGAATTGAATATGTGTCAAAGGCAGTTGATGGAATTCTTGAAGGATTATGATTTTGAGTTAAGATACCATCCAGGTAAAGAAAATGTTGTTGCAGATGCTTCTAGCACAAAGTCCTTACATGTCTCGGCTATGATGGTGAAGGAAATGGAATTAATTGAAGAGTTTCAAAAATTGAATGTTGGCGTGGAAATTCATACTCCAACGAAACTCACCTTGGAGATGTTGAAAGTTTACAATGAATTTCTTAAGTTGGTGAAAACTCAACAAATGAATGGTGAGTATTTGGCTGAGATAAAAGAGTCTTAAACAAGTAGAAAGAATTTTCTCTTGACTGAAGGTCCAGATGGTATATGGTTGAGATGAAAGGATGTGTTTATGTTCCACCTGGTAGTAATATAAGAGAAATTGTTCTTAAGGGGGCTCACAAAAGTGTGTTCAATCCTAGTGCTACAAAAATATACCAAGATTTGAAGAAGAATTTTTGGTGTCCTAGCATGAAGCGTTATGTGGCTAATTTTGTTGCATCTTGCCTTATTTGCCAAAAGGCTAAGGTTGAACATCAAAAGCCATCTGGTTTATTAAGACCTTTTGATAACCCCGTTTGGAAATGGGATGACGTTGCTATGGTCTTTTTTCTGGTTTACCTAGAACACGTGCTAGAAATAATGTAATATGGGTAATTATTGATTAGGTAACAAAGTGTGCGTATTTCATACCCATGAACATGAAAAGCCCATTGCAGAAATTAGCCTAATTGTACATTAAGGAGATTGTTAGATTACATGTGTGTCATCCAGCATTATGTCTAATCGTGATCCTTGATTTAATTTCCAATTTTGAGGAAGCTTACATTAAGAGTTAGGCTCTAAGCTTAAGCTTAGCTCAGCTTATCATCCACAAATAGATAGACAATCTGAATAAACTAAACAAAGCCTATAAGATTTACTGAGGCCTTGCATTCTGGAGCATGATGGCTATTCGGAAAGATTTCTTCTGTCGATCAAATTTACGTATAATAATAGTTATCACAATAGTATTGGTACGGCTCCTTATGAGGCATTTCATGGCAAAAGATGTAGAACACCTCTGTGATTGCTGGAAAGTGGTAAGAATTTGACATTGGGGCCAGAAATTATTGAAGAGACCACTAAGAAGATTAAAATGATTCAAGAAAAGATGAAAATTATTCAAGACCAATAGAAAAGCTATCACAATAAGAGGAGGAAACCACTTGAATTTCTAGTTAGTGGTCATGTATTTCTAAAGGTCTCTTATGATAAAGGCATTCGTAGAGCCTTAAAGAGTAGGAAGTTAAACCCTAGATTTATTGGATCATATGAAATACTTGAGCAAATTGGTGCTATTGCATATCGGATTGCACTCCCTCCGTATCTCGCGAACTTTCACAATGTATTTCATGTATCGTAATTGAGGAAGTATATTCTTGATCCCTCATATGTGCTATCTGTTGATGATATTAAGGTTAAAGAAGATTTGTCTATTCCTCTTATCTTTGCTCATATAGTTGAGCATTCCGTCAAGAAGTTACGGAACAAGTTAATTCCATTGGTGAAAATGGCTTAGAGACATAGTAATGAAGAAAATTTTACATAGGAATGCGAGGATGATATGCAAAAATGATTCACTAAGATATTTGAATCAAGTATGTCAAATTTTAAGGATGAAATTTCTTTTTAAGAGGGGTGGATTGTAACATCCTTAATTTTAGGGCAACCCTTTTTAGACACAAAACTTACGCTCATGCGTTCTACTATATGTTCTATGGAAGATACAGACCTGTATCTTAAAATTTTACATGTGGCAAAGTTCTATATTTAGATTTTGTGTATGTGGTAGACATGTGTTAAGACACCCTGGGATTAAGACAGCCCTGTAACAAGTACTTTAGGGTAGAAATTACGTAATTTCCATTAAGCAAAAGAGTTCTGTCAAAGATACAAAATTCGATGCATGGTCATTTTCTGGAGGAACTTATATGCTGCAAGGTTAATTTTGACTATTTGCATCATTATTATTCAACTTATTATTTATTTTTAATTGTAAATTATTGTCATTCTTTTCTCATGTGTTTGTCATTATGGATAGTTGGGTAGTGACACCTTTATGGTAATAAGATAAGATATAAACTTCTGTAGGTGTGCCTTTGATCAGATGAAATGAACAAATGTAAGTTATTTAGTGTATTCTGTATTATTGTTCTTTCATCTAATAATGGTTCAAGATTGACATTTGACATTGAATATCATTAGTTGAATAGATTGTTTGGACCCTGTACGGAGATGACATGTTGTAGACATTGCCTCTCATTTGTTTGCAAGGATCAGAGGGGTGAAGAGTTGTGGTTTTACTATTACGCATAAATATAGTGGAGTGGCATCAACCAGACAGCGTAATAAGGGCAGTTTAGAATGCAACAACATATACCACACATCCTCATCAACCTGAAAGGAAGCAAGGGGAGAATTGACATGAGGTGTATTTCCCCTTAATACAAATGTGGGATAATCAGTTACAGTTTGTCCATGCAAATCCACCACATAAGGGTTTTACTAGCTACAAATTCAAATAGTATGCGTTGGTATAACCTATATATACAAAGATAGATCACCAGAAGACATGTTGTAGGTCTCTTGGTAAGCCATCATTTTCCTATCATAATTTGAGTTAATTTTAATGTCATATGTTAGACCTTGAAGGGTTAATTTAAAACTAACTCTTTTACATGTGTGATTTTCAGGTTGATGTCATGGAGAGTATCCATTACATGGCTACTAAAGTGACAGGGCCCGCAAGCGCACGGGTTATGTCGCGTAATATAAAAGATTATCGTTCTCCACAGGGACTGTGTTCAAAGTACTAGCATATTGAAATTTAATTATCCATACAATTGATTTTTAAGGTTTTTGTAAAATAAAACACAAAATTAAGTTGTACAGAATATGAATAAATACAAAAATAAAATTTACTTGACACTTAAAAATCAGAGTTGAGAGTATCTTGGGATTTCAGGGGATCAAGACTCTATTTTATGTTAATGAATTTTAACTTTTCATAAATAAGAATCAAATTAAGTTTTCCAAGGCGGATTTTCCTTAAGCTAATTAATATGTTCCTCTCGGAATCCTATTAATGTACCTAACCTATGGAAAGCGCTGCTTAATCCTTAGAAAAAGCCCATTATCGTTTTGTGAAAATCCCTTTTAAAAAATTCCCCAAAAGATTTTGATTACTTTCACGATTTTACCGAGGTCACAAAAAGTATTTCAAAAACTTAGGCTTAGTTCAAAAACTTTCCAGTAACAATAAATCTCTTGATTCTATTAATTACTTAAATTTACTAATATACCCGCAAGTATACAGTTTTATCACTTAGGTTCTTGTTAGGAATTACTAAGAGCATTGAGCATTTTTTAAACTAAATGGAAAACAGAAATTTATTTAATTTAAAGTCAAAATAACATTAATATAAAATATTATCACACCCATTTTATCCCAAGATAATTAATTTAGTTACTCATGAAATAATTCAAATTCATATATATAATGGAAAAATAAAACATACAAGACATGGTAAAAATAAAGACTTACGGGTTTCTCCAAAAGCTCAGAATAATTTACCACTGTATTTCCTTGTTGCAATATTCCTCCACCAATTACAAATTTAAATACTCACTTTTACAATTCACAACTCTTAAAATAAAATAAAGAAAAAGAAAATAAAAAGAGAAAGAAAACAAAAAAGAAAGAGAAAGGAACGAAGAAGAAAAATGAAGAAGAAAGAAAGAAAGAAAAGAGGAACGGAAAAAGAAAGAAAAGAAAAGAAAGGAATTAAAGAAAATGTAAGAGAATTGATTAAAAGTGACGCTCCAAATGATGTTGTCCATGTTGTTTCTCCCTCCCTTCTATTTATAGAGGTCTTGGACGTGTATAATCGATGGCTAGTGGGGCTTCTCCTTTTGTCTTGTAGTCAGCCGCCCCACTAGATCAGCATTGGATACAGCCTGGATGGAGTTGGCAGGAACAGCTTGCACCTAAACAGCTATAGGGAACGGTGGAGAGACAACCTTTGTCTTGTTGTCAGCCGCCCCTTTACAAGTCAAGGATCCACTTGGATAATGGAAATCTAAGTCAGCAAGGGCAATCGGTGGAAATATGGAGTCGTTTTGCTCTTTTTGACTCGAATTTGGTGCCTCAGTCTGTATACAACCACAGTGGGAAACAATCCGAGTGGAAAAGGTGCCTTTTGTACACAAGACCGAGTGAAAGCTTTGCTCGGTGTTGAGTTGAGGGGACGGTGTTAAGCGTGAAGACCCCTGATGCTAAATTTTCTCTTCATTTTACTTGAGCGAGAGTTTCTCGCTTAAGCGAAAACACTCCAATAGCTCACTGTCCATCCTTCGCTCAAGCAAGAATTTATTTCGCTTAAGCGTTTGTTGAAGGAAACCATTTTGTGATAATCTCGCTCAAGCGGAGAAAGGCTCGCTCAAGCAAGAAGTCTTCTTTCACTGTTTCACTCAGATATGTCTCTGGAATTGAACCACTCGAAGAAACCTTTGCTTGGATTTGCTTGATAGTCACTCAGTCGAGAATAACCCTTCCTTAACTCATTTAAATGATGCACTCGGACACCTTCATTCGGATGTCCGAGTTGATTTTCACTAGGAATTGCCTTTAGTCGTCAATCAACTCACTCGGATATACCTTTCACTCAGAAATTTGAACTTGAAAGACTCTGGAATCTGGCTAATAGAAGTTCTTCCTATGTTCGAGCCTTGCTTTGCTCAGAAATGCAGCTCTCTGCCCCAACTAACTCGGATGTCTTCCTTGGAGACATCACACTCGGGCTTAGTATGAAACTGTGAGTCTGCCCGAGTGTGATTCATTCCCGGTCGGATCTTTTATTGCTTGAAGAGACATTTTTCCGAAACAAACTACTCGGAAAGGACCTGTTCTGCATGAGAATGCCATCTTCTCCGAATGAAACCACTCGGAGACCTCCTTATTCAACACTTATTCATTCAGTGGCTTCTTCTGCTCGGAATCAACTCACTCGACACAGCTTTGCCCAGAAAAACACGTGTTCCCCAATTATACCTGCTTCAGTCAGCATCCCTTCACTTGGACAATAGCTTTGGGCAGTATTTATTCAAGGTCAGTCCTATTTTTCACTTGAAATGGTTGCAGTCGGACAGCTTCCACTCGGATTCACCTCTAACAAAGACATATTTCTTCAAGGTCAGCCATTTTTCACTCAGAATGGCTTTGATAGGGAAGCTTCCACTCGGATTCACCTCCAACAGTGAAGTATTCCACTCGGCAACGCTCTATTCTGAGTCATTCCACTCGGATTTGATCATTTCTGAGTCATTCTACTCAGATTTCATCATTCTGAGTCGGAATTCAGCATAAAAAGAGAGTTCTTTCCACTTTGGGCTTGTTCTTCTTGTTTCTTTATCATTTTATGGTCGTTTTTCTCTTGTTATTAACCCTTTATTACCTTAATTTCTGTAAAATAACATACCCAAGTAGAATGTAGTGGAAAGAAAGCAAAAATCACAATAAATAAAGGAAATACAGTGCATAATGATTAAAATCCTAAGCAAACTAGATCTAATTTATTGTGTTATAAAGCACTTATCATAAAGATGCAAGAACTTCATCTTAATCACATTTGAAAAGATCAGACAACAAACTATAAATGTGATGCAAATATGGGGAGAAGGGGCAAGGTTTTAGAAGCTAGGCATCTTGCGCCCAAACCATTACAAGAAGCACCTAATGTTGATTTTGACATTGACATGCCCGACACTAGACACGAGTGTGAAAGGATAGTTAAGGGTCGAATGTAAGAGAAACGAGATGTTTACGCTCTACCTCTATTGCCACCTTGACAACATGTGTAACACCCTGAATTTTCCGGACTTGAATCCCAATGTAATCTAGATAATTAAATAATAAAAATACGAGTAAATTTTTCATGTTTGAAATAATTTCAAAATACCACCATGACTACACCAAGACTCGAACCACAGAAAACCAAAGGGTGAGATTTGATTATCTATAACTGGATTATTAAATAGTTTGCCCATAACGGTATACAAAATACAGAGTTTACAGCAGAAGAAGGATGTGTATATCAGGTTTACGCCTAGTCCCATATATGAGGATATGGGAAAAGGCTCGGCATAGCATATAACGGCGTATCATAAGCCTAATAGACAACCATCATCTTTTCACATACTTTTATGAACATACGAAGCCTAAGATATATACACGTACATATCTATATGGTCATACATCATACATCCCTAATATTTATATTCCA
Organism: Clitoria ternatea; assembly: GCA_037962975.1. Lineage (NCBI taxonomy): Eukaryota > Viridiplantae > Streptophyta > Magnoliopsida > Fabales > Fabaceae > Clitoria > Clitoria ternatea. The sequence goes on from CM075671.1 coordinate 155,220,581, forward strand.
TAATTGACCATAATCAATTCAATCTCTAAATCAGATATCATTAATACGTATTCATCTATAAACGATCTCTTAGCTAACATCTTATTATCCATCAAATGGGTAAGGAGTCAAATACCTCAAATATCGATACATTATCCACTCTATTTATCATACACAATACATCCATTGACATCAATGATTATTAACATCACTATATGCATTTTATTCATAATGAAATAATTTACACACCCTGCCGGCCAAGGCATTCAATTACCACTATTTACCTTCCCCAAGCTTTACTTTATAAAAATCCTCATCTCATTATATTCCTGCATCAATACTAAAAAGGAGACCACATGGGAGAGTGAGTTATACATTTCAAATGATGATATGAATACAATTGAGATTATGTGCATATGCATACCAACATCATGTATGCTTTGCTAAACGCATCAATGATCATCATAAATTATTACCTCGACAACATATACATATTTCATAGTCTTTAATCAAGTCGTAGCAAAGCAGGCATATACACATCTATTCCAACGCCACAATGGGCTAACATCATCAGCATTGACCATTCAGATCTTTTCTCAAAGCCACCATGGGCTAACATTATTATCATCAATCATAAATAATTATGCCCTTCACTATATTGGGCCATAACATACACATCATCATATTCAATATTATTTCATTGTATTCATATCATTTATTAATTTTATGTGGTCTTTTAGGTACTTAATTACCCATCTCATCAACACCATACCACAAGATCAATCATCATCATCTTCTGGCATATCTTCATGCTATATGCAAATGCTCTTATGGATAATGCATATGCACAATAGAATAGATAACAAATGCGGATCCAACTGTAGCAATAAACACCAATTTATGGGTCAAAAATGATCACATACCATGCCCCTACTGTAGTAGTATAATGTGTACACATATCTCATAATGCATACATAATTACCAATTTTATTGGTACCAAACCGCATCACCCATAAAGCAACACTGGTCATTTTCACCATGACCGCAGTAAATAACATAATTAACAATATAAGGTGTTGCGGGCCAACCATGATTCATAACATGGTAGCTATGATCCATAGGACCACTGGGGACACCTGCTCTTCAAGAGCCACCCCCCACAAGGGTCAACCATATGCAGCTCCCCGTAGCTCAGCATGGGCAGCTTCATGACTTACACACCAAGTCATAGGGGAAACAACAAAAATACTCGTGCACTGAGCCGCCTCCTACTGGGCCAACCGGGGGAATCCCCTAATATACCAACACCGGCAGTGTATGATATGCCATGGATGCAATGCAATACAAATCAAACACATCTCTCACTCTGTGCATCCTAAATGCCACTCATCAAACATCATCATCATAATCACTAACACCACCATATACATCTTAGTGGATTTTATCATTGTTGGTTTTAGCCATTGTTTTCAAGTTTTATATGTGGCATTTTCATCTCAATATATCATTTATCATACATGCAAGTCAACACTTGCAATCAACCATAATAGCATCACAAACATCGTAAATCATCGTTAGCATTTATTAATCTTTCATCAATATCACCACATAATCATTTAGTGGATTTTCATTTCATTTATCATTGTCATCGCTTCATAACTAGTGTGGCAATACAACAATTCATCAGTACAATTTTAAACCACTCATACAAGATCACACTTGTATAAAGTACAATGGCATCTCACAAATTATCAATAATAACATTCATCCTTTTATTCAAGGAACGATCACAACATCATTTATTATCACACGATACCAATATCATCTCTGATTCATCAGTTTATAACAAACACCTCGTCATTTAATTATTCTCTCATTAGTTTCATAATCACTCTAGGGTGTATCTCATAACCCCCACCATCAAACTCTTATTGTTATTATTTTATTCTAGGTGGTGAATATATCATAAATAATTCATCCCAAATATATCAATCAATTTCAATCACCACCATGCCATACCATCATTAAATACCCCATACTCATTTCCTTAAATATCTCACATTGTAAAGAAATGGGGTTTAGCATCAGAAAAATAAGAGAAAGGAACAAAATTCTAAGATTTGGGTAACTCGCTCAAGCGAGACCCACACTCACTTGAGCGAGATCAGCACAGCTTGCTTGGGCGAGCCCTCTCGCGTGAGCGAAAACCTCCCAATGGCGTTTCCACGCTCGCTCGCTCGAGCAAGACTCCCCTCAACTCGTCACTTGCTTAAGCGAGTAGAAACTTAGTATTAGACCCCTCTTGCCCGCTCAAGCGACTCACGCTCGCTTAGGCGAAAATTGTCCGGTACCTCATTTTAGGCTCGCTCGCTTGAGTGAGATTCAACTTGCCTCACCTCTCGCTTAAGTGAGATATGTTCAGAGCCATTTTTCCATCTCGCTCGCTCAAGCGCGGCCACACCAGCTTGAGCGAGATTCGTCCAGTAGCTCACCCTTCTATTTTGTACGCGTCCCGCTTGAGCGAGACTCATGTTCGCCTGAGCAAAATTGGGCCAAAGGCCACTCCCCTGATATAGGGGACTCTCGCTTAAGCGAGATCATCAAGACACGCCCAAACTTAAGTTTTCCACTTCACTTGCATGTCACAATCTATCTTATACATATGGTTAGCCTAATTTAACACCTTACACATATTTAATCATGTATTTAGGCCTATCCCAACAATCCATACTTCTTTATTTTTAATCCTAATTCTTCAATTACATAAAGGGGGTTTTAAAACACTTCTCACCACTACCCCACTCATTTTTCTGCATAATTATCACAAACAATACTTTACACCTCAAATAATTTATCTATTCATAGATTTTCATCAACAATCAATTCATGTCCATCCAAGGGACAATCAAGCACCCATCTTCATTTCACATATATATATATATATACATATACAATTCCTTCGTAATCAACAAAAGCCAAGTCATCATTCATCACATCATTGATTCAACATTTAACACATTTATGGCAAGCCAATGCATGAGTTTATACATATACATAATTAATAATTATTCACTCATGCAATTTGAAATACATACTTCTCTCCTACCTCGAGAAAAGAACTGCAATGTAATTGCTTTCGATCATTCCCCATCATCATCTAGAATACAATCCTATCAACAAACACATATATATATATATATGAAATTAATAAGCCATCATAAAGCATCATTTCTTAAAACTCATTATCAAGTCCTAGACTTGTCTAAACTCCAATTCACATGCTTATGTTAGGCTTCAGGAATTCCTTTCCCAAAACCAAGATTCTCTAGGTTTCAAAAGGGCTAACCACACCCCATAGTAACAAGATCGTATCCTTCATTCATAATACATCCAATCATTATCACAATTCATTCAAATCCCTTATGAGCCTCTTGACTCCATCTAAGACCATCACCAATCAACAATCCCCTATCAATGGTTGTTAACTATTATTATCACAACAACAACATCTCATATTCACTCTCAGCCCAACTCCTCAAATCATCATTCCTACATACATGCACATATCACCATACACAACCTCATGAACATAGTTTAAAGTATCATCCACCTCATTATTCGATCTCAATGATTCTAAAAACTCATTCCCCTTACATAAATCATTTTAAGGCACCAAAATCCTCACACTCACTAGTTTTACCAAAAAACCCCAATTTACAACACTTGGGGTTTTTCACATAACCACCCAACAATAATTAACACTCACCATCTTCATTGATTCATCATAAGTCCATTAACCCATATCCATTTATAACACAAAACCATTATCAAGAACCATATCTCCAAGCCATCCAAGCCTAGGGTTTCTATTTTCATCAACACCCATAAAACCCAACACTAACATTTCAAGTTTAAGCATCATTAAAATTTATCAATGGGTAAAAGGAGTTAGAAATCCTACCTCCAATCCCAAGCTTAGGAAAAACGAAAATGGGAGTGAAGAAGAAGAGGAAGATGATCCATGCAAGTTTTCATACTCTATAAGTGCTCCATAAATCCCAACCTAGTTTTGATTTTTGCTAAAAATGAAAGTAGGTATAATGGTGGATGTTTTGATGGAGAAGAATAGAAGAGGAAAAAGAAGGAAAGAGTAGAGAATGGTGAGAAGGAGTAGGCCACTGAAAATGAGGGAGAAGAGTGAGGAAAATGTGTAAAATTTTGGACATTGTCCAATGGGTAAAACCATGCATTTTGCTTTTTGTCCATTGTGTCTTAAAACCCCATATCCATTGGGTAATAGCATGAAAAGTGGCATAAAAGAGAGAGGAAGTGGACGATTGAATTGAAGAAGAGAAAGTGGAATTTTTAGTTTTCTTTTTGTTCTATTTGGCTCGTAATTTCCCCGTTTAATAACATATGTCGAGTCTAATTAATTATTTCATTAACACTAAAAATTATTTCAACTATATCACCCTAACCATAATATTTTCCTAAACATTCTAGACCCATCAAATATTTAATTTGACCAAGTAGGTCCCACATCATCTGTTAAATCATCCAACTCTGGTAAACCACCGATAATTCACCTTTAATGTCAAATTAATTCTCCCACAATTATTGGACCATACATAATTAATTACCATTATTCCATAAATTGTTTTCTTTAAAATTTAGGGTGTTACAATCCACCCCACCAAAAAGAAACTTCGTCCTCGAAGTTTAACATCGGCATACATCGTAAGGCCACACTTCAGCCACGCACCAATAGGGTCCAATGACATCATGAAGTAATATCAGACTTTCCAAAGTCCAGCAGGACATGATTATCATCATTGCTTTGTCTAAGTACAAAATCTCATGTATCTAAAGTGAGTCACAACTCATCAATTCTCAGTTTATTCATCATAACTCTCATATTCTTATCCAGTACCACCAGATAGGTTCAATACATTCACCGTAAGTAGTTACAACACTACACTTGCCCGGTCTATGTGTTGCGGCATCCAAAATACAGGAAGGCATCCCAATCCCGTAGTGGTTACCACAAACACATGAGATCGGCACATAAGTGCACATTGCCACAATGGCTATGGCATGTAGAGACATATCGGGATAAGTACCTTCATGTCTTATTGCTCATATATCTCATATCAATTCAAATAATACCGTTTCACACGAGATTTTGTGACAAGTTTCACAAGTCCCTAACCAATATATCCACATTATATTATCATTTAATCACGATCCGGCGTAAATCATGCCATACAATTCATCAATGGTCAGTCACCATAACCATATATTGACATGTCAACCATAGATCTCTAATCTTCATAGGTAATCACCCCACCATTGGACTTCATCCATCCCGAAGTCATAGTCAAATAACTTAGAAATCATTTGTCTAATCCGAACATTGTCAGCTATAATTCGATTCAAACCTAATTGATTCACCAAACTCATATCAAGTATACACCCTCTAATTTTAGATAGGGTTTATAATCATATAATAAGCTTTCACACTAGTGGATTTCTTCATATATCACAACCAAAGTCCATAAATTGGACGTATAATCCATGTAATATCATATCGCTATGTGGTCTTTATCACCAATATAACTCCTTTCAAAGTAAAAAGGGAGGTAATGACATGATTAAATTCCATTTACCAACCCATGATCACACATATCATCTCTTCATCATATCAAAATTCCTATTCAATCCATTGATCATAAGATCAAGGGCACATAATTCAACCCAACTTCATACCATAAAATTTTTCATCATAGCCAATGCTAAGTCATACCCCGAATTCATCATTATTATTCACTAAATACTTAGGGGTTCACATCTATTATTCGCATTCCCTCACACATCGGTTCTAGCCTTAACAATTCATCTCACAACCAAATTCATCATGGCTCCACTATTCATAAGATTCAATCCATCATTAGGCTTAGGAAGTTCAAGGGTTACCTAGCACCCATTATGGAATACTCCCACAACACATGAAATCATTAAACATGACTCATAAAAATAACATAGAGCCTAGACCACCATAGGGTCTAATTCCAAAAGGTTCGATCTTTCAAGATCATATTGAGTTATCCGGGGTTACCACACTTAGTGGGTCACAACTAAATTAACCATTCACTTGGTTCATAAACATAAAACCGAGACATAACCCTATTCAGGTGCACATAAAGCTCACATATCACCAATTTATCACTCATTCATGTTCCCGATCTAAGGAATATAGTAATTTACTTGCGTAACACCATATAAGGTTTTTGTGCCAAAGGATGTAAAAATTCCATCATTCCAAATAGCACAATAAATCATTTCAATCCATCTCTCAACAATAACAAAATCAAACATTTCGTTCCATGAAAGCCCATATTAGGGAGTTTTCTCACAATTATTCATTCACTCAATTTTAGCACATGAATCACTCACATCCAATATCTTTTATCTGTGATCAACATACGGGATATGTTTATTATCAAATCAATTCATATTCAATATGTCATATCCATGATCAGACATGGCATAAGTTCATCACTAATTAATGTGTCAATATATCAATATTCAAATGCGTAATATCAACGTATTCGTCATTATAAGGAAATAGTGTAAAGAACTTGGTCAGACTTACACAAACAACCATATCAACCACATTGAGGAAATTATTCATATACATTAGATCCCCATGAATTAACCAAAATCAATAATGAGCAACTACGCTCCCTTTGTGCATCACATAATCTCAATGACAATGATCATATTTCCATAACAACAATTATAACTCATGAATAAAAATTCATAAGAATCCTCAATGAGCTATATTCTCAATCTAATACTAATGGTTCACAAGAAATCACCATCGAGAAAACAATGCCCTGATAGTCAATTCACAACTCTTAGACAACTAGTCATTCATAATCTATATAGGGCAATTAACACTTTTACATATCATGATCCTCTAGATAACTTTCACTCTTAAGTCTATGCAGAACAACCGTTTTCCAACAATGAGCATCCCACTCCAAAGATTACCATAAATGTAACACCCTAATTTTTAATAAATAAATAAACCCAAAAACAGGGAAAATTTTTTCCACAAAATGACCACTGGTTAATCGGCATAGAAAAGAAGAGGAATGCAAGGGAAATGAAAGAAATTTCATACGCATAGCACTCGGCGGAAGGGACAAGGCTTGAACCGACCCATTCGGTCCAACGAAATACATCAGCGCCTGGGCGAAATCCATGACAACACGGACTCACTCAAGCGAAACCCAACACCCGCATCCACTCGCTTCAGCGCGATCCCACACGCTTGGGCGAAGCAGCCCTAGTCGCTCGGGCGAGGCACAATTCGCCTAAGCGATGCCAACACAAAAGCCTTCCCAACCCACACTCGCTGGAGCGAGTACCTTGCTCGCTGGAGCGAGTACCTTGCTCGCTGGAGCGAGGAGCCACACTTGGCTAAGCAGACGCTCGGGATCCAGAGTTATCCTTCAACTCATTCACTCAGAAAATGACAGCTAACTCACTCGGCATCCCACAACTGATCACTCGGAAATCAGGTAGTTAAGTCCCACTCAGACTTATTCAAAACTCAACCGCTCAGGTTACAGATCCTCGCTCACTCAGATTATAAATATCTTACACTCAGAATCCATTCCACTCTAAGCCACTACACTAATTTCTCTCTCAGAAGAGGATCGCTCAGGGTTTTCACTCGGGAATACGAACTCTTCCTCACTCGGGTTTTACTTATATTTCTCACTTGGTAATGACCGCTCTCATTAACACCCAGGGATTCTCTCATTAGATCTTACGCAGTATAGGTTCATCCAAGGTATTTTACTCAGAATCCATTGAAGTATCATCATTCGAACAAGAAGGCATAGCCATTTGTAGCCCCACTCGGAGTCGACTCCCCAATTACGTCTACTCAGAAATCATTAACTGAGCTATAATCTAGCCATCTACACCTCTCAGTCTACCCAAACACAAACCACTCGTATACAACATATATGTACATACATACTCATGCACTCGGAATACCCATTACTTAACATCATTCATTCCTCAGCACCTGTTATCAACGTGAACTATATACGTATGAAAACTTGCACTCGGGTCACAATAGCTCAAATTACTTATATATATATATATTCATATTCATTACATCACACTGTTATTATGAGCCGGCCAAGGCTACAACTAATGAAACATGACAAATACAAAATAAGCACTCAACGGTCGGAGTGCACCTCACTCAGACCTGAGACCTTATCATCACTTCAGAGTCCAACCTGCACACACTGAAAAATGGTGTAGGGGTGAGCTTTTACATATAAAGTGACAGCTATTGACTCGGACTTTACCTCAATTCTCAATTATATAATTTACCGGGTTTAATCCATAACGATATATATATACTGCCAATTAATATAAGAGCCAGACCACATCATTCAATCGGAATTCGCACAATAACATATATTCTCAATCATAGCATCACACTGCACTCAGCAACAGTATCAATACCTGTATATTCATTCAGTCGGAATTCACTCATATGACATCATCTAGTCGGAGTTCACTCAATTCATTTAATCCATGCAATTCACAATAATCTCACTAACAATGCTCATAGACTCATGCATGCGGATCCGACTTAAACAGTGAGTTCAGTGCAGATTCCTTCCCGGTCCCTCGTCCACTAGCCCTTTCCGTGTGGCACCCGTCACCCCGTGACGTCTCGAGACCCAGCTCTAGCTCCATCGGCTACCACGGGTCCTCATGGATCTAACCAGGAATCTGACTAGAACTCATTTTATACAACTCTAGATGCCTTTCCGACCCCCGTCCACTAGCCCTTTCCGTGTGGCACCGGTCACCCCGTGACGTCTCGAGACCCAGCTCTAGCTCCATCGGCTACCACGGGTCCTCATGGAACTGGTCAGGAATCTGGGAATCATCCCACATATGCCATCTCATGCAATTCCACAATAAGCATCCAAGCTTACCAGATGCGTCTCACACAGCCATCAATGGGTCACAATCGATCCCCCACACAGCATTCAGATTCATTCAGAATCCCATATTTCCATTACAACAACACATGCATCCATCATAATAACTCACAACAAGCAAGCCTAGGTAACCATATTACAGCACATCCACTTAACATTTTTAACAGAGTCAGCATACTTTTCCACACAGCATTCAAAATAGAAATCATGTATCAATTCACATCTCATGCAATCGGGGATAATGGTAACGCACACACGCATTCACTCAGCAAACTCATGTTTCAACAACATGAATCATAGAAATACTAACAGGCACTTAAGGACGAAATCACACAACCCTCAAACCTTTCACAAATACCCCAATTCAGGAGTTGCATGCACGAACAGTCAATCACCACACATCGATCTACACATTTCACACAACATATCACATTAAAGCAAGCACCCGGGACCCGGTCACAAACCATACACTTGACATGCAAAGCGCCCCCTACCTGCTGTCGGGGTTCAGAGACTCCTCAAGTTGCAGTGCTGACCGATCGTCCTTCTGCTACTCCTCTTCCACCAGCCTTTGAACTTTAGCGTTGATCCTGGGCCAAAGTTGCTCTTTCCTCCAACGGGTTCGTCTCCCCTACAGCTCCAAGGCACTTCCAGCACAGCCTTCCAATTGGAATACTAACAGCTCCAGGTAGAAGAAGAAGGAGAGGAAGAAGGCAATGGGGAGGAAGAAGAGGACAGGGAGTGGAACGGAGCCGTGTTGCTGTTCCCCCCCAGAAAGCTTTCGACCCTCTCACTGTTCGAGTGGCAACATAAATGAGAGTGAAGAAGAAGAGAAACAGGGAAGAAGAGACCATGTGCACGCACGAGGAGAGCTGTCCAGCGTGAATAATGAGAGAAAGAGAGAGCTGAAGTTCTTTTATACCTCTAGGGGCACATGCGTCCTTTCACCTGGTATTTTCATTATTATTTATTCAATTACTTCTAACCAATCAGCAATTACTCTAATTAACCATTAATCCTAATTCTGTAATTAACCTTTAATTAATAGCTTAACTTCAATCGATAATTAAATTAAAATCGGATGTTACAATAAATATCTCACTATTGAGTAATTGTGCTCTAATCATACATAATACCAATTCATGAAGAATAACCTTACTATATCAATAATTGATACTCTCAATATGGAGCAAACCACGCTCCAATAATAATTAGCAACATCAATTCAGAGCAAAATACGCTCTGATGCCAGGTTGTAACACCCTGGATTTTCTGTACTCGAATCCCGATGTAATCTATATAATTAAATAATAAAAATATGAGTAAATTTTTCATGTTCGAAATAATTTCAAACTACCACCACGACTACATCAAGACTCAAACCATAGAAAACCAAAGGGTGAGATTTGATTATCTATAACTGGATCGTTAAATAGTTTGCCCATAACGGTATACAAAATACAGAGTTTATAACGGAAGAAGGATGTGTATACCGGGCTTACGCCTAGTCCCATATATAAGGATATGGGAAAAGGATCAGCATAGCAAGTAACGACGTATCATAAGCCTAATAGACAACCATCATCTTTTCACATAATTTCATGAACATACGAAGCCTAAGATATATACATGTACATATTTATATGGTCATACATCATACATCCCTAATATTTATATTCCATAATTGACCATAATCAATTCAATCTCTAAATCAGATATCATTAATATGTAATCATGTCTAAACGATCTCTTAGCTAACATCTTATTATCCATCAAATAGGTAAGGAGCCAAAAACCTCAAATATCGATACATTATCCACTCTTTTTATCATATACAATACATCCATTGACATGAACGATTATTAACATCACTATATGCATTTTATTCATAATGAAATAATTTACACACCCTGCCGGCCAAGGCATTCAATTACCACTATTTACCTTCCCAAAGCTTTACTTTATAAAATTCCTCATCCCATGATATTCCTACATCAATACTAAAAAGGAAACCACATGGGAGAGTAAGTTATACATTTCAAATGATGATATGAATACAATTGAGATTTTGTGCATATGCATATCAACATCATGTATGCTTTGCTAAACGCATCAGTGATCATCATAAATTATTACCTCGACAACATATACATATTTCATAGTCTTTAATCAAGTCGTAGCAAAGCAGACATATACACATCTATTTCAATGCCACAATGAGCTAACATCATCAGCATTGACCATTCAGGTCTTTTCTCAAAGCCACCATGGGCTAACATTATTATCATCAATCATAAATAATTATGCCCTTCACTATATTAGGCCATAACATACACATCATCATATTCAATATCATTTCATTGTATTCATATCATTTATTAATTTTATATGGTCTTTTAGGTACTTAATTACCCATCTCATCAACACCATACCACAATCTCAATCATCATCAATCATCATCATTTTCTGGCATATCTCCATGCTATATGCAAATGCTCTTATAGCTAATGCATATGCATAATGGAATAGACAATAAATGTGGATCCAACTATAGGAATAAACACCAATTTATGGGTCAAGCATGATCACATCCCATGCCCCTACTACAGTAATATAATGTGTACACATATCTCATAATGCATGCATAATTATCAATTTTTACTGGTACCAAACCGCATCGCCCATAAAGCAACACCTGGCCATTTTCACCATGACCGCAGTAAATAACAGAATCAACAATATAAGGTGTTGCGGGCCAACCATGATTCATAACATGGCAGTTGTGATCCATAGGACCACCGGGGACACCTACTCTTCAAGAGCCACCCCCCACAAGGGTCAACCATATACAGCTCCCTGTAGCTCAGCATGGGCAGCTTCATGACTTACACACCGAGTCA